>CM028129.1:146232500-147482500 GCA_016271365.2 Neoceratodus forsteri | reverse complement strand
ACATGGATTCAGACCACATTAAAACTTGTGCCAGGGCCCTGCTAATTAAAAATTCACTCTGGACAAACAAGTAAATTACTTTATTAATCATTGAGACACTGGGAGCAAACACAGTGGGGGGGGGGGTCTCCATTGTGAGCTGGATAGTAGTGAGACAACAGGCTCCATGCTGGGGTACATAGGGAGGGTTATCTTTAGCAGGATGAGGGAGCTGGTGTTGCCACTATATTGTTCACTGGTGAGACTCCACCTGGAGTACTGCTGCCAGTTTTGGAGGCTGTACCTCAAAGAGGACATAGGCAAGGTGGAGGCAGTCCAGAAGAGGGTAACTAAAATAGCACTGAGGTTGCATGAGAAGCCTTACGAGGAGAGATTGAAGGATCTCAACATGTGCACCCTGGAAGACAGGAGAGCAGAGGTGACATGACTGACACCAGGTGAACATGGTGTGGGGGCGCTCTTTTCAATGAGAAGAAGAACCAGGACCAGGGGGCATGTGATTTAACTTGGGGAAGGGTGAGGTTAAGAGAAATGTGAAGATATACTTCTTCACTGAAAGAGTGATAGATGCCTGGAACAGAATGCCAGCAGAAGTGGTGGTGGTAAAAACAATGAGGGCTTCAAGCATGCATGAAATAGACATAGGGGTGTATTAGAACATGGACAGGGATGAGACCGGTGTTGCCAGAGACCAGTTAGGGTCTTCAGAGACATATTAGGCAGGGAACATCGGGGAGCACTGGGTGAGCCAATCAGTCCTTTTCTGCTGACAAATTATGTTTCTAGGACCAGTTAAGCTCACCCAAGTATTTAATTACACTTGAACAATGTCTTCCAGCACCCATGGTAACTCTCAAATGAGACTTACATTCAGTCAGTCACAGAAATAAAATACAAAAAAAAATGCCATTTTATTTCTACATCTTATTACAATAAAATGTTACAGGTATAGAAAGGCTGCCAAAGGGTGAGGCATAGGTGGAGGAGGACAGGCAGAAAGCTTATATTCTGAATTAATATTTCTTCTTGGTCTTCACAGTCAAGGAGGGGGGCCTCTGCAGGGTGGGGAACAAATTTGGAAGTGGATAAAATCACAGAGGAAAGAGTGCTTAAGGGGCTGAAAGGTTTGCAGGTATGTAGGTCCATGGGACTAAACAGTTTACACCCATGGATACTAAGGGAGTTGGTTTCAGACCTGGCAGCACCCCTGGCAGACCTATTCAGCTGCTCAGTCAAGATGGGCATAGTTCCCAGGGACTGAAGGGTAGCAGAGGTTGTTACCCTGGACAAAAGTGGGGATAGAGGGACCCAGGGAATTATAGACTGGTTAGCCTCATTTCCACTGTAGGGAAGCTTTTGAGATCGTAATCAAATAGCAGCTGTTTGACTTTCTGGAGTCTCATGGACTCCTGGATGGCAAGAAGCAGTTTTGTGAAGGGGAGGCTCTGTCAGATGAAGCTCGCTAATTTCTTCACCACTGTAATGCAGGTGTTGGACAGGGGGCTAGGGCTGGACATCCTGTACCTGGACTTCAGAAACACCTTTGACTCTGTGCCCCTCAAAAAGCTGGTAAAGAAATAGGGAACATAGGTATGGGAGGGAAGTAATTAGTTGGGTGGAGAAAATGCTAGGGGGAGAATCAAAAGGTTGGTACCACATGGTGATACTCTGAGGTCAGGGGATTATGGGTGGGGTCCCACAGGGATCTGTCTTGGGCACAGTGCTCTTTAATGTATTCATTTGTGACACTAGAGAAGGGATCCAGGGCAAGATGTGTGTATTTGCAGAATACACAAAAACATGTGGCAGGGTGGATAATCAAGAGGGAATTGAAGAGACCTGGGGATATTGGAATGGTGGTTCAGGATTTGCCAAGCGAAATTCCATGCTAAAAATGCAAGATTATCCACTTTATTTATTTTAATTTGCTTTTATTCTTTGGTAACAAGTTAAGGCCCATTGGGCACATGGTCCATTTACAGTCCCCCCCCCCCGTGCCCACTCCCAGTTCCTCTTCAAGAAGACACTGAGGAATCACCTGTTGATCTCCTCAGTCTGTATATATGAATGACTGTAACACTGTTTCCCTGCTTACTCCCACTTGTGCCACTCCCTACCTCTGTTGTGATATTTTCTGACACACTGTTTACCTATGCCTCTGACCACAAGCAGCATAATCCTGTTTGCCCTTTTGTATATTGTTATTTTTGTACAGTTTATGCCTGTTAATTATGGGTTTTTTTGTACCACGTATGCCTGTTACTTTGTTTAGTTCTTTGTAAGCCCCCCTGTAATTCCTGAAAATAGGCATTTCTCTATCTAGAATTTTTACCTGGTTAACAAAAAGTAAATAAATTAATACAAGAGCAAGCTAGGAGCACAGGAGGTTAAGAGACTTGGTAAAGGTAACACAGTGTGCAGCTGGAGGTTATGGAAATCAAGCTCAGCACCATCCAGGATGTAACGCAGTGATACTGCAGTATATCACAAAATGCTGCAGTATACTGCAGGGAACAGTGTAATTCAGTGGAAGTTAAGCCCTTTTTTCATGCAGAATTTTGTGATGTCATTTACTGCAAGTTAGTGCGTTGAATCGTGGCTTGCTCTGCTGTATAAATCTCACAGCTCATTGCTCATAACCTCTAGGCTATACTGCTGACCCATACTCAAGAGGGGGAATCCAAGGACTGAATATTGGATGGGGGGAGGTTCAACTGGCACAGACATCAATGGGGGGCGGGCAGTGTTTCATGATTGATGATGGTGAACACCTTTGTAAGGTTTATGAAGATTGCACAAGCACGGTAGTCATAATCAAGCAAGTGACATCTGGCTCATTATGAAGCAAGGGGCTCTTGGGACACAAAAGAACTAATTAATTCACCTGGGTGTTCGACTTCCAATCAGCCATCAAGTGACAACCAGACAGACACACACACACAAGAGACTTAGTCAATTGGGAGACCATCAGCTGGCTGTTAGACTGAGGAACCTTCCAACACATCCTCAATCTACAGGAGAAGAAGAAGAGCAGATCAATAATAGTGAGGAGATACAGCATGGGGACTTGGAGAGGATAAGTGCTTTTATAGCCACTAAGGAAGTCTCTTGCAGCACGGGGAGAGAGAGAGAGAGGGAGGAAGACAGGAGAGAGAGAGAGGGGAGAGAGAGAGAGAGGAGAGAGAGAAGGAGAGAGACAGGAGAGAGAGAGGGGAGAGAGAGAGAGAGAGAGAGAGAAAGAGGAGAGAGAGAGAGACAGCGAGAGAGAGGAAAGAGAGGAGAGAGAGAGAGGAGGGGGAGAGGAGAGAGACAAAGAGAGAGAGGAGAGACAGAAAGAGAGACAGAGAGAGGAGAGAGAGAGAGACAGAGAGAGAGAGAGACACACAACTGAGGGCATCAGGCTGTAAAGGTAATCCTGCAGACATTTATCCTGATCAGACCTGAGGGGTCTGCTTCTGGGACACCAAAAAGAAGGGACTGGAAGCCACTATGCTAGCCACCACAGCCAGGTGATGGCCTGCAAAAGGTGTTGTCTTGGGGCTTTGCAGAGGTGAGCTGACAGAATCCTGGGATCCATTTGAACACCCTGAGAGACTAATAAAGAGAGAGCCAAGATAACCTGCATGAGATGTCAGAGCAACTGGCAGAGGAGAACTAAGGGAGTGATCAGAGGAAGATCAGAGGACTGAGGGACAGGGAAGGTACATACAGCCAGGTCTGTAGTCAGAGACCAAGGTCTACCAGTCTGAGGAAATTGATTCACCAATCAGGGCTCAAATGTTCTGCAACCCATCATTTATAGTTTATATATGGAAAGAGATTTTGGGGCTACTATTTAATGGACTCAGCTATCCATCTAGTATTACAATATTATTTGAGTTTATTGTTTAAGCATGTCAGTGCAGGTCAACCATGTGTAACAGTAAGCAGGCCTACACCGATCCAACACCTGAGTACCCAGGCTACTCTGGGAACTTCCTAAAAGGATAGAAACATAGAATTTGATGGCAGAAAAGGACCGCTTGACCCACCCAGTCTTCCCATTTTTTCCTTGCCTATACTGTCACCACAGACGCTGCTTGGTCTCTGTGTCTCTTCCCCACCCCCGGCTTTCCACTATGACTCCCTTGTGCCTGTCCCATGCATACTTAATATCCAGCACTGCTTTTGCCTCCCCCACTTTCTCTGGAAGACTGTTCCATGCATTCACTACTCTTTTAGAGAAGAATTACCTCCTCACATCTCTCTTGAATTACCCCCTTCCAGCTTCTGTGTATGTCCCCATGTTCTCCTGCATCTTTTCCAAGACCTAGATATAAATGGTTGTACCAGAGGAGATTGTGGTAGCAGCCCAACAGCACAGCTGGGCCGGGCACTGAGATAGTTGGGAAGGCCTGTGCTAAGGCATTGTTGTTTGTTGCCTGTCCCCTTTCCTTCTCTAGGACCTCATTCCTGATCCCCCAGTAATCTCTCTCTCTCTTGCCATTTCTTCTTTGTGTGTCCAGGTCATCAGCTGTTCACAAAAAAAAGAAAACTGCCATGCTAAGAAGACTATCTGCTAGAGCTCTCTAATCTCTAGGTGTTCTTTGCAAACAATTGTTTTTGGGTTTTGCTTAGTTCCACTTTTCTGAAAAATCTGTAATTTTATTAATGAGAACTGTGTGATTTTAAGTCCTTCACACAGCTGTTTTATTTAAATCAGAATAGGATAGCTGTTAGGGAGTTTCCTTTTATATATAGTTAGTGGCATGGTGAGGCAGTGGTAAGAGTTTAGTTATTTTATTTTTAAGCTAGGGCATGCAGTAGTTATTTCCAGTCTGAAAAACTGTTTATAGTGATATCACTTTTATTTTTATGTTGTCTTGTGTGCGCAGTGCAAACAACATATTGTGGTAGCTTGGTGGAGTAGCAGGTTTTGGAGGTGCAGTCGTGTTGTGGCCAATGGCGCCACTGCTTTTTTGGGCTGGGTTCTGTGGCACGAATTAAATAGCACACTGTCTATGACAGCACTGCAAAAGCATGCCACCGACTTGAAACAATTTTGCCACTGCAATGAGGGAGCGACCCATCATTTCAGGGCGTGCCTTGCCTGGTGTAACATTTCAGTAAACATGGCGGTAGCTGTTAGCCATCCACGTCTCACAATCCCCAGCAAGCCAACTTTGGGGGTGCCCAATCCCCAGTTTGTTTGCCGACAGGGGAGCCCAATCCCCATTGGCATAAAGTCCCCTAAGGTTTATTTGTTTGCCAAGGGGGGTGCCCAATCCCCCTCGGCATCATGCCCCCCAAACACACAGACGCTTTCTTAGCCGATGGGGTGCCCAATCCATGTCAGCTTCAGTCCCCAAAAAAACACAGGTGGCACACTGGGAGCCCACCCCAGTGTGTAAAAATGTCCTTCCCGTAATGTTCCCTTTTTTTTTTTTTACCTGTAAAACAGAAAACAGTCCCTTGTTGTCTGTGGTGTACCCATGCTCTGCACACCACACCTCCCAGCACCCTCTCACCCCATACTTACCTCTGGAGCCCAGCGAGGCGATCTTTGGTGGAGTTGGAACACGTCTGCACACTTCAAAGCTGACCACAAACTGAAGAAAATCACAATAAGCTGTGTAATGGCATCAATGGGGGGGGTTAAAGATATCTCAGCCATTTTTGTGACTTTTGGCTCCAAATTTTCAACATAGGGTTCTTGGGACCCCACCTCATGAACTCAGTCACTGTCATTTCGTTATTCGGTCCCAAAAGGTGATTTCGCAGTCACTGCGTAGAATCACCTTTCAGGACTGATTAACTAAATAACAGTGTCACTGTTCATGAGGTGGGCTCAAAAGCTTTATTGCAAATTTGGAGAAAAATTCAAAAATGACTGTATTATGAGCTGCATTGCGCAGTTTTCACACATGCTCGTAACTTCAAGAATTTTTAATATTTTCACTCCAGATTTTCAACATTGCCATTTTATCATACCCCCTTATGAACACTGCAGCTGTCATTTTTCACATCCTGCCTGAAATGTGTTTTCGCACATCTGGTACGCAATGGTGCGGTCGGTGTGGGAAATCAATGTTCGGGACAGATTAAGAAAATCACAGTGGCACTGTTCATGAGCGGAGGTTCCAAAATGCCTATGTTGAAAATCTGGTGAAATAATTCCACAAAATTACTGTGTTTTGAGCATGCATTGCGCAGTTTCCACGCATGTTCGTAACTTTGAGAATTTTTAATATTTTCACTCCAGATTTTCAACATTGCCATTTCTTCACACCTCCTTATGAATGGTACAGCTGTCATTTTTCACAACCTGCCTGAAATGTGTTTTCACACATCTGATGCAGAATGGCACGGTCGCTGTGGGAAATCAACTTTCAGGACAGATTAACAAAATCACAGTGCCACTGTTCATGAGCTGAGATTCCAAGTTCTTTCATGAGGTGGGGGTCACAAAAAGTCCATGTTGAAAATTTGGAGTGCAAATACCAACAGACACCCAGGGAGTTAGGGTTTCTAATCATAACGTCCCACCCTGTAAAGACTGACAGGCGTCAAGGGTGTGCCTTTGGATTGTCAGCTGCAATGCTCAAGCCATTCCACCCCACCCCACCCTGCAGCCGGTGACAGGCATCGAGGTTTGCCTTGGACTCTTCGGCCCCAAAGTTCACCCTATTCTCCTATACTACACCCATCTCAATGTATTTCCTTATGGAATGGGGTGAGCGTAAGGCCCGATGACCCCAAGGCACAATGTAACACTTGTCAGAGTCAGCAGGGTAGGGTGAGGTGAAATGGCATGAGCATTATGGCCGAAAACCCAAAGGCACACCTCAATGCCTGCCAGTCTCTGCAGGGTGGGAGGGGTTGACATCAGTTCCATACTTCACTGCTATTGCTATTATTCATCTTTCTAACTCCTGCACTACCAATGCCAACGCCAGCAAGACAACATTCGGCATTGACAAATGCTTGTTTTATTTGTGGTTGTTTTCTCACAATCTCAGGACTTAACTGTTGGGAGGAGATCAAGTTTGTAAGAACTGACCAAAGTATTAGTCCCCCTCGGAAATGCAGATGAATTCAGGAAGCTGTGAATTTCAGATCTTCAGAGGAGTGGCATCCGACAAGTGGTCTGACGCCGTGTTGTAAAGCTGCTGTGGGTGCTGTCAAAATCCTTTACCAGGGGACTCTGTGAGATTGGGTACCTTGGGTTCTGGAAGCATGGCTGGACTTTTTGGGTTAAATGCTGTGAGTCCCCGTGGGTTGTGGGTGCTGGTAAAAGGCCTTTCCCGGGTCCCAGTGAGAGAGGGGCCCTATTGAGTGCCATCGCTTTTTTCTGGTATTTCCACACCTGGCGGTGTCAGCTACTTTTCCATGCGGCCCTTGCTGAAATCCAAATTGGACCCCATGTGTTGGCTGAGCTGGGGGGGGGGGGTCTTGCACATTCATGAGCCAGTGGCGGTGAGAGAGTCGGCTGGTTCATAAAGATCCTTGTTTTTTTTTTTATTAATAAGTGTCCTGGTTTTGCTTTATTTGACTGGGGTCTGCAGTGAAAGAGTCGGCTCCCTGCATCAATTTTTAACTTCTTAGCTCTCTGGTGGGAGCACAGACTTTATATTCTTTGTCTTAGGATATTGTTTTCTACCTTGTGTGAGAGATTCTTTCACCCTGCTAACTGTTTTGCATCAGTTTCTTGTTTCTACCTGATGGACTGCTACTTTTTTTTTTTATCACTTTTATTGTTGCCGGCTTCCTTCCAGAGGGAGCCCCCAGTCCCATCCCCTGACATCCACCATCCGGCACTGACCTGACCCCAGGGCTTACGCCCCCAGTGGGACCAACAGGGTTCCCCAACTCCCAGTGGAGACCAGATTCAAGGGATCAGTGCCATGACTGGCCGGGAGTGGAGTCTGCAAGGCACCCTGCACCATACTGCTGCGGCAACAGATTTTCTGAAGTTTCTCCCCTAGAAGTCAAGGCGTGCAATGAAGCCTGCAGAGGGGAGCACGCATGCATCTGCACATGCTCCCTCCCAGCATCTGCCCCAAATCCTCCCCTATCTACAGTGCAGCAGGCATGTACCCCAGCCTCCAGTAGGGAGAAGACAGGCGCCGACATCTGGGGACCGCCCTCCCTGGAGAAAGATAACAGTCCATCAGATGCTCTATCCTTCTCCGCCCCTGCCAACCCCTGGTGGCCTGTGCTTGTTCCCGAACATGGGTCGCTGGTGGTGCGCGAGGTAAGGCGACCAGCACATTAGCCCTCTGCATCACCGGGCCAGCTAATGGACAACTATTTATAAAATATTGGACTGGATAGTTACTCTTGCATTATTAAAATAAATGTTGCTTTATATTATTTGCTGGCTTTGCATGAGATTGTATGAGTGCAGTTATTATATGGTAAAAGAGTCAGTGAATGTGATGTATTAAATGTTTTTGATTGGTTTGATTGTTATTTGCACGGGTTGTGCCTGGTGTGGTTGCACGTTTGTGTAGTAGGTTTTTATGCGGTGATCATGCATGTTAGTTAAAGTTTGGAGTAGTCTTTCATTATTGTCATGGGTGGTTTGTTTTTGGGTATTTTTTATGGATTTTAAGTGTTTTTATAATATGCTGGTTGGGTGATGGTTCCAGTTTTGTCTACTCCCCAGAGCAGCTGAATCTACTGCATCCTTTTGTGGGGGGGGGGGGGTACTGTACTGGCAGTGGTCATTGATTGGTGTAGGGGTTTGGGCATCCTTGTGGCATGATGGGGTGTGTGAGGTTTTGGGGGTGCCCCTGGGTGAAGACTGGTTCAGTACAGTGATCCATCCTGTCTGGTTCCAATCCCAAGGGCTGCCCAGATTACTACAGGATGGGTAATGACAGAGCTGGCCATGCCCCCCCCCCCTCACAATTCTGTGTAACACCAGGTCCCTGAGGAATAAAACTACAGTAATGGAGGCATTTATCGCAGACTCCTCTGTGACCTGGTACGCATCACAAGGACCTGGTTAGGAGGTGACTTAGGCCCCATGCATGAGACATCTATTACTCTGGGTTTTTCCATGGTACATTTAATGAGTTGGGGTACAGTAGGGGAAGGGTGGCCATCTGTTTTAGATCCACCTTGGGATAGCATACGCCATGGTAGAGACCACCTCATTTGAATGTGTGGCTGTTGTACAGGTTGCAAAATTATTCTTGTGTACTCACCTCTGGGGCACAGGACTAAATGTTTGCAGAAACTGGAGCGTTTCATGGCCGACTAGTCATGGACTTGCCCAAATTGCTAGTGCTGCGTGATTTCAATGACTGAGTCAACGATGATGACTCCCTGTTTGGACAACAGTTCCTACACTTTATGTCTTCACTGGGCCTAGTACAGGCAGTTGTCACCGGAACCCACCAGAAAGGCCACACCTTGTATTTGGTCTTCATGTTGGAGCTTGACATTAAAGGAGAACTATGGGGAATCATAACGCCCTGACCGCTGCACAGATCGGGGCTTCAGTACCCTGATTCCCCCTGCAGGCACAATATTAATCAAATAGTTTGCTTATCTGAATACTTGTAAAACTGGTACGCAGCTCTGTACCAGAAGGTACATGGCATTTAGGCAAAATCTGTAAAAATAAAGTAGGGCATGGCAGATACAGAGATTATTAAATCTCTGTACATAAGGGCACAGTACAGGAAGGAGCAAAGGTGAGTCATCATCTTGTGAGATTATCAGTAAGATCTCAGGGGTGGGCACCATGGGATTACAAAATGATTGCTGGTTGAGAGCTCCATACCAGTTTTATGAGTATTAAGAGAAGAAAACACTTTGACAAATATTATACCTGCAGGGGGATCAGGATACTAAAGCCCCAATCTGTGCAGTGGTCGGGGCTTCCAGTATGCACGTAGCTCTCCTTTAATAATGTCAAGGTTGATGCTGTCAGGCGGTTGGATCATCATGCCATTCAATTCCTGTGTGGGACCCTCAGTTTTCAACCCCCTCTGGTTAAGATGATCAGATATCACCCTTTGAGAAATCAGGAGCCAGATGATCTCCTGGCATTTCTGGACATCTCGGGTATGGTATTGGCATATGACGGGGTAAAAAGAAAGCCATGGAGAGCTATAATAAATCCCTTATAGCAGACTTTGACTCTCTTGCACCCTGTTGTATTTGGTCCTTGATGTCCAGCCTCAGGTTTCCCTGGGCAAGGTGTTCAATGATCGTCTGATGCAAGACAGTGGTCAGTGTTCCACTTGGTACTGCTAGATCTCTCCTCAGCTTTTGACATGATGGGTCATGGGGCTGTTGGCCCATTTGAGGCACTCTGTGGGTCTCACTGGCCCAGTATTGTGCTGGGTTGAGTCTTACTTGTCCAGCAGAGTGCAGCAGGGGGCACTGGGCAGTAACAACTCAAAAGCTGCCACTCTGTGCTGTGGGGAGCCTCAGGGGTTGATTCAAGTCATACTGCATGTTATTTGCTGTGTATATGTTGCTGTTGGGAGAGATCATTAGGTGGCATGGTCTGAGTTTTCACTGCTTTGCAGATCATACCTGTCATGTGCACCTGACAAGGTCAAGGCAGTGGTGCTGTGCAGATGATACCCATACCTACCTGTCATGTGCACCTGACAAGGTCAAAGCAGTGGTGCTATGCAGATGATACCCATACCTGTCATGTACACCTGACAAGGTCAAGGCAGTGGTGCTATGCAGATGATACCCATATCTACCTGACACGTGCACCTGACAAGGTCAAGGCAGTGGTGCTATGCAGATGATACCCATACCTACCTGTCATGTGCACCTGACAAGGTCAAGACAGTGGTACTATGCAGATGATACCCATATCTATCTGTCATCTGTCACGTGCACCTGACAAGGTCAAGACAGTGGTGCTATGCAGATGATACCCATATCTACCTGTCACGTGTACCTGACAAGGTCAAAGCAGTGGTGCTATGCAGATGATACCCATATCTGACAGGGTCAGTGTGGTGGTCATGCTGGATGAGTGTCATGCAGAATCCTGGACTGGATGGTATTAAGGTGGCTCAGACTGAACTCATGTAAGACTGAGGTGTTACTGGTAAGACTGGGTCATGTGTGGGCACAAATGAATGGGAATGGTGCCTTGTTTCCATCTTTAAATGGTGATACCCTATGAGCTGTCAAGAAGGTAAGAAATCCAGGCATCACTGTGGATGGCAGTTTGACCATAGAGCATTCTGGTTTCAGTTGTTGTCACCAGTGGCTTGTACCATCTGCATAATATTACCTGGATCTGAACCTATGTTGCAGCCACTGACCTGCAAACTCTGACGCATGCTTTCTTTGCCTCTCATTTGGACTACTGTAATGCTTTTTTCCTAGGGCTATCTGCAGGGCTAATGCATCACTTGCAGCTCTTAGAGAACACGACAGCCCAGCTGATTGCTGAGATCCCCTGATCCATGCATATCATGCCGGTTCTTTGGGAACTGCACTGGCTGCCAGTGAGATGGCGCATCAGTTTCAAGATAGGTTTGTTGATAACAAAGCCCTGCATTATTTGAGCCCTAGTTACCTGAAAAACCTCTTGACTTTTTACACACGTGTCCATCCCCTTTATTCCTCTGAGGCAGGACTCCTCATGATACCATGGTCCATTTTAAATCCATAGGAACTGGGACTTTTGCATGGCTGCGCACACTTTGTGGAATTCACTCCCTGCAGAAATTAGAGAGGCTTCTTCACTGGGACATTTTAAGGGTTTGTTAAAAATAACATGGCTTTTAGGACCACTCAGTCTGCTTACATATTAGAAACATAGAAGGTGACGGCAGATAAGGACCGTGTGGCCCACCTAGTCTACCCCTATTTCCCTACCTAATGCAATACCGCAGACCTAGTTGATCTGCGGCTTACCCTCTCTTCCCTATTGCAAGAGTACTCATGTCTATCCCATGCATTCTTGAATTTTGCCTCCATCACCTCTGCACAGAGGTTTAAAAAAAAAAACATTTGCGGCGGTGTTTTTGATACATACGAGCATACGAAGAATGCCAGAAGATACAGGCCTGATGGTCTATCTAGTCTGCTCGAGTGTGCAGCTAGTAGTCTGTTACATTGCAGCTGCTCCCCCCTCTCCCACCCGCATATCCAATTATATGCCTGTACTAGCTGTTACTTCTCCCCTCAGTGTCTCATTGGTGACTTATCTCCAGACTTTGTCCCATCCCCCTCTTAAAACTGACCCCTGTCTTCAAGCATACCACCCATGCATTCCACCCTGTCACCACTCTCTGTGTGAAATAGTGCCTTTTTATTTCCCTTCTGAACCTACCATCCTCCAACTTTAGATTGTGCCCCCTAGTGTCTCCTCCCTCTCCTTAATCTTCCAGAGGCAAATTATTTGATACCTTTTATTGGACCAACATAGATGTAACAAATAGAACAAAGTGCTTTACCTTTCAGACCAACAAGTCCTTCCTCGGAAGCTTGATGACAGTTATTTAGAAAATCCCATACTTTTAACACCTAAATCCTGCAGAAAAAAACAGAAAAAATTCCCGTTGGTTCAAAATACTCATTTAAAAAATAATAGAAGAAAATGTTAGAGAAGCTGAGTAGTACCAGTTCACCTTTGGTTGAAAGGGCCTAAAGGTCAGATATGCTTAGGGCATAACGCCATGCAGGGAGTGCACTGCACATAAATTAAAATGACTTAGAGATACATTCAGAATAAGATAACTACTCAAGCAGAGAGCCCCTAAACCAATTATAAGTGTCACAGTGTGTATAAGAATGTAGTTACTGAAAAGCAAAAACCATCTGGATTAAAGACATGCTAAAATTGTAAGTTAAAAACAAGCCCCACAAAATAGAACTTCAAAAAGTATCAATATATGGCATTGAAAGAGTAAATAGTAAAGTTTACCTAAAGTGAGCAATAGTTTCACCCTATATGGAATATAAAACTTAGCTGGAACCATTACTCAACCATACTCTTGTAGCGCCCTCCACCCCTGCCTTTTTGCAAAATGACAGGTGGCATGCTGTTGAAGCTGACAGCAGTACCTGGTGGGGACTGGGTTCGGGGAGGACTAGGTTACTCGGCACAGGGGCCTAGGTTTGGTTACTCTGCACAGGGGCACCCAAGTAAATCCAAACACAGGAAGCAATAACTGTAATGTCCAATACCAGTAATGGAATTCTAAAGTGTGGCTTTTATTCACGTCCAAACTGAACAAACAAAGCATAGACAGACCCCCACGGGGCTACATTCCTGGTAATGCAGATAAGAGCAACAGAACACTTCTTCAACATTTCAGCCCTCAGGCTCTGAACCCACAAGGCACACAGCCCGGACTTGCATGCAGCTTTGGGTACACAGCCTGACTTGTACACTATTTGGGGTTTTCCCTGGCCTGGCTCCCCTGCCGGCCACTCCATCCCGGTCCATATGGCAGTGAACCAAATTTTCGGTTGGTGGCTCCCCAAACCACCTCAGAGCCTTCAACTTCTTAAGGGAAAATTCCTTCCAATCCCACGTCTGGGTACTTCCCTCATCACTGGCCAAGTGCATGAGGCAAAGTAGAAATCCACAGAGCAAATCTGTAGAGGTGGACCTGGTTACTAAAGGTGGGGGGTCTCCCACCTCCAGCTCCCACAATCCATACCCGGCCATTTCTCTGGACATTAAACAACTCTTTTTGAAAGCTTGGCAATGTAGATTAAAGGGTAGACGTATAGCACATCTCCTCTACATGTCTTGACTTTCCCCTTGTGCTGGACTTGAACATACTTTTACTTTGGCTAAGCCTATTCCTCTAGGCCTCCCACTAATTCAGCAGTCCAATCCCCACTTTAACACAGTTCAGGTGAAACATAGGCCCTTTGACAAGAGCAGAACTCACCCTTTGGTTGCAGGTGCCCCACAGGCGAATCTGGACAGCTTCTTGTGCCACAACACATTTCAGAAAAATAGGCAGCTTCTTCTCTAGCAGTAGGCAGGGGGTTGCCCCTGGAATAGCAGGCAAACCTTCCACCCCCATCCCCTCCGGGATGGGGCACAGAGACCAGTATCAGCGGTCTCCACCACTTCAAGGACAGCTTACTGTGTTCCTCTTTAGGCGGAAACACACACCTTTCCCTAGAAGTAGCTCTATATCAGAACTTAGGCTCCAAGAGCCTGTGCACAGACTGCTGTGCTCCTTTCTTCTTCACTGCTCACACAACTCTACTTTCAAAAACTCCCAACATTCTAACCTAACTCCCATCTGCAGATTCCAATGTGGCTCATGCAGCTGCGATAGTTCTATGGTGATGTCATCCCTCAGTCTCAGCTGAGACTGAGAACAGAGTGAGACAGTGTGAAATCCATTTAACTGGAGTTTCACAAGCTGCCTTCCCTGCCTACCACTAGGTCTTACTGGGATTCTAGTAACCCCGGGTAACAGGAGGGTTACACTCTCAAACTAGTTATTATGCCCCATAAACCTTAAGGGCTATAGTGTAGTAACAAGAGTTTATAAATGATAATATAGATTGGTTATATAAGTGGCAAACAAAAAACTGCTTGTCAAGGACCACTATGGAATTAAGACCATGCAGCCTGATATGTACAGATTTCAATAAATTATCAGTGTATATACATAATGTAAAGAAAACCCCAAATCGTAAACTATTTTCTTCCTTAAGCAACCCAAACATTGAAGTGTATAAGATATTGCTGGTACTGCAATTAAGCTGGAATAACAAAACTTATCCTCCAACTTTCCAGGTCCCGTTTTTTGGTTGGAGGCATTTAAAATGTGGTTTAAACTGCAATCAAATAAAACCAACCCTAAGAATGCACTATATAATATCAGACTATGCCCTCTCATTTTAAAACGATCAGTATGGTTTAAAACAGTTAAAAAATGTATACAGTTACTAGGTAAATAAGATCAAAAAACTTACTTTAGCAGATATCCTACAACTAATAACAGTGAGCAAACTAATTTTCTACTATGAGTGGTGCATGCGCCACTCACGCTCACACACAACACTCACACTGTGCTGCAGCACGAAGATTTAAAGCCCAGGCACGCACCAAGTCCAATGACTTTTTGTAGTGGCACACAGGTAAAGCTTCAGCATGCAGGCAGCAAGTAGCAAATAGCAGCTTACAGTTTTTTAAAGAGCATGCATGAATAGGATGGAATCTCCGTGGTGCAGAAAGCAGTAGCAACAGGTGATATTGCTGGGAGATGAGGCCCCGGTGCAGCCTAGGTGAGTCAAAGGTCTGTTACAAGTGGAGGCACTGCTGGAATTCACTGCCCCTAGTGGTTACCCCCCAAAACTGCAGTTTGAAATTTGGTACCCGCCCCTGCGATTGAGATAAATAATAATGGTGTTTCAGGAAGTAGAGGACTGGTGTGTGTGCGTTCAAGGACCTTGACCCCCAGAGGGTGCTTCTGATAAGAAAAGTGACTGAGGAGTGGATGAAAGAATTTATTTTGGGAATATTAGAGTGGACCCTGAAAGACTGTGGGAAGATAAAAATTCAAAGGATGACCAAGGACCCTGGGACTGGGCTTAGGGATTTGATTATAGAGACTGACAAGGACTTAGGGCCTGTAGATGTGACCCCTGCCGTGACACTAGAAGGGTTCAAAGAGACCTAGGTGTGCTAAAGAGAGGGAACCAGACCAGTCCACAATCTGTTGATCCACCCCCGAGATCCTCCCTGCCCTGTGACGATGGGAATTTTGAGGCTAAATTGGAGTCCCTGCTCGTTAGTGAAGGAAAGTCCATAAAAGACATTCAGGCTATGTTCCCAGGAGGGGGGCATGCTCCTATAGTGCTGCCAGGTGGGGTGACCCCCTATGTGATGGTGCCATACAAACAGTACTAGCAGCTGTGCACTTTCTCAGGGGCAATCCCCACACCAGCCGGGGAAGATGATTTTGAATCCTGGATAAATTAGGCCACACAAATGGTCCAAGTCTGGAGGTACTCATATGAGAAAAAATGCAAGTGGGTTGTCAAAAGCTTAAGGGGCATGGCTCTGGATGTGATTCAGCCCCTATGGGCCAATCAGCCTACCTGTACTGCAGTGGACCACGTGGAAATTCTGTAAAGCACCTTTGGGGCTGTCGAGAAAAGGGAGGCCATCCTGTTTCCATTCTGGGGCACCATGAAGCAGCCCGGAGAGAGATCATCACAGTATATTATCCAAGAGGAGACAGTGGTGCACAAGATTGCAGAGACTGGTGGAGATACTGCAAAGCAAATTGCCAAGATGAGGCTCAATCAAATTCTTCAAGGAACTGTGCACTCCCAACTGACTTTAATTTCCTTCAGGCTGCAGGACTGAAAAAATGCCCCCCCCCCCATCCTTTAAGCAGTTGTTGGATGAGGTAATGGAGGAAGAAGCCCAAGAAGATGTCGGCGGTTCATTGCAGATGCCCGCAGCCACCACTGCCACCTTACAACCCCAAGCCATGCATTCTGCAAAACCATCTTCATCCTTGGAGTTGGAAAAAATGCTGAAAGATCTGAGAGAGTATGCAGGACTTCAAGAGGGTGAGAGAAACACCCCTTGCCCGTACTATGGCTGGGTTCCAAGAAATAAAAGACTGTGTGAAGGCTCTGCAGGTGGCTTTGCAGTCTTGGTCCTTTCAGAGTGTTGTTCCATTTGAGACTAGGCAGCTGCCAGCTCAATACGCTGCCGCCAGGCCAAGGCCCCAAGTACCCCTCAGGCCTCGAGAAGCCTGGTTCTGTTTTAAATGTGGACAAGATGGTCATATGAGGAAAGGGTGCATCAGTGCTGAAAATCCCCAGTTCACTGCAGAAAAACAAAGAAGAATGGACCAGGGAAACACCAATGGGGACTAGTACAAGAGCTGCCTTGGTCCCAGAAATTGCATTGCTCCACCAAGTGGACAGACCTCTAGATAGATCCCCCACAACAGCCAGGTGCCACCTGGCCTGATTGGCCCCCGAGCTGATGCTGAGGTTCTGCTAGAGGGAGTGCCTTGTTTCACCCTACTGGATAGTGGGTCACAAGTCACTATCATACACCAGACTTTCTATGACAGGCATCTGCAGCATTTATCCCTTTTACCCTTGTCCGGCTTGTCACTGTGGGGGATAGGTAGTTCAGACTACCCCTATGATGGTTATTGCTTAGTACAAATAGCTTTCCTGTTGAAGGGTCTGGATGAACACCCCACCATTGAGACATTGGCTTTAATCTGCCCCAAGCCAAAGGGGATGACTGACACACCAGTACTAATTGATACAAATGCTGATATGTTCGGGTGGCTGGCAAAGGTGTGTACAGAAAGAGGCGTGGCAGATGAGCTGGTGAACTCCCTGGTAAAAGCAGTGGTGAAGAGAGTTGGTCTAACTATGAAAGATGCCAAACCTGAGTTGCTGGAGGAGAGTGTTGGAATAGTTTATGTGGATGTTAAGGAGCTGATCTTGCCCCCAACTTCAGAGTGCTGAATTGCTGGAGTTGCTCAGGTTACCCAGTCACCCAAGAGACCCGCCTTCATTATCGATGCCCCACCACCTGTCAGTTAACTGGAAGGGTTACTGGTGCAGAGAGTAGTATTGCCATCTCGAGATACACCCTGGGCCAGATGGGTTATGGCGAGGGTCCAAAATGAATCCAAGATATCCATAGTCATCCAAAAGGGTCGAGTGTTTGCAAGCATCTACAGATGTGACAGTGCTATTGCAGTGAACCCGATGGTGGCCATTGAGGAAGAGATAGATCCAACTTTGTTTGAGTTTGGTGACTCCCCTATACCCACCAGTTACCGATGGAATTTAAGTCAGAAACTGGCCAAGCGCTGAAAGGTCTTCTCGCTCCATGATTGCACATGGGGTGTGTGGAGTGGGAAGAGCACAGGATTCACCTGAAGCATGAGCGCCCTTTCCAAGCGAGGTCTCAGAGGTTGGCCCCTGGTGACATTGAAGATGTCCAGCACCACCTGCAGGAGTTATTGGATGCAGGTATTATTAACAAGTCTCGGAACCTATGTGCCTCCCCCATTGTAGTGGCCTGCACAACGAGCGGAGCTGTAAAGATGTGTATAGACTATCGCACATTAAATTAAGAAGACAGTTACGGATCAGTACACCATGCGCCAGGTTGAAGATGCCTTGGCCAGCCTGTCTGGAAGCCAGTGGTTCTCCATGTTGAATCTCTGGAGCGGCTATTACCAAATCCCCATGGCGGAGGGAGACAAAGAAAAGACTACCTTTATTTGCCCACTTGGGTTCTACCAGTTCACGCGCATGCCACAAGGAATATCTGGGGCATCGAACACCTTCCAGCACTTGATGGAAAAGGCTGTGGGGGATATGAACTTGCTTGAAGTTGTCATCTACCTGGATGACTTGATCATATTTGGGTGCACCCTGCAAGAACACAATACCCGGTTGATGAATATCCTGAATTGACTGGAGGAGTTTGGCCTAAAGGTTTCGATTGACAAGTGCCAGTTTTGCCAGCCTGCTGTAAAGTATGTGGGGCACATTGTCTTGGCAAAAGGCATTCAGACTGACCCAGCTAAAGTGGAGGCCCTCACTACCTGGCCCAGAACTAACAATTTAAGAGCTCTGCAATCCTTGTTGGGGTTCTGTAGCTACCACTGTCATTTTGTGAAGGACTTCTTGATGGTGGTACACCCGCTTAACAACTTAATGCAAGGCTGTCCTCCAACAAATAAGAAGAAAAGAGCCCAGCTGTCAGGGACCAACTCACCAGAGAGTATTTGTGAGTCGGGGAACCTTTTGGGGACCAGTGGACCCCTGAGTGTGAGGTTTATTTTCCTGGAGAGTATCCAAAGACTAAGTGAAGCCCCAGTCCTGGGTTTTGCTGACCCCAACAAGCCCTATGTCCTCCATACTGATGCCAGTTTAAATGGTTTGGGAGCCGTGCTGAACCAGGAGTATCCTGAGAGGCATAGGTCTGTGGCATTCGCTAGCTGCAGCCAGACCCTCACTGAAAGAAAAAAAAAACCTGTGCATAAACTGGAATTTTTGGCATTAAAGACAAGTTCCACGAATACCTGAATGGGTTTCCTTTCACAATCAGAACAAAAAACCTGCTGACTTATGTTACCACCACAGCTAAGTGAGATGCTGCCTACAATTTCAGTCTTGAGTATCAAAGTGGGCAAATTAATGTAGATGCAGATGGTTTGTCAAGACACCCACATGGTGACACAGCTGACCTCCAAGTTCAAATAGAGAATGCCGTTGTTCAAGTGTTGTGTTCCAGGTTTGCACAGCCTGCTGACAATCCAGTTGTAAACCCTACCAGAACAATAGATATGCTGGGGGCCTCCCCGAAGCCATCCCACTTGCATATTTGAATTTCACAGGGCTGGACATTTTGTCACTTCCACAACCCAGTAAGACAGATTTACAGTGGGCACAGAAAGAGGACCCAGCCATCCAAGATCTAATTTGGGCCCTTGAGAAGAGGCAGTCAGCAGATCAAGTACACAGCTAGCACCCTGACACCAAACACATACTGAGAGAATGGGGAAAGCTAGTTCTAATAGATGGATTGCTATTGTGGAATGTGCATGACAAGGACAACCCAGAACATCCCAAACTCCAGCTAGTACTGCCACGGGGGGTACCATTAGGCAGTTCTCAAGTCCCTGCATGATGACATGGGTCACCTGGGCTATGAACGTGTAACCCTAGGTGGCACTATCCCAAGGGCTACTACCCCTGCCTGCTTGGCTAGTAGCAGGTTAAGGGGCCTGAGTTCTGAAATGGGTGCCTCCACCTGGAGGTCAGGTCAGGGTTGGTACTAGTCAAGCTAACCTGGGCACAGCCCTCCGGGACACTGTAACCCCCTCTTTCCTTACTAGTGGCTGGAACAATACACAATAATCACTTTCACAATACCCCTGATACACCACACAAGTAACCACACTGTTTGCGCTTATCACCAGGGCTTTCTTCCGGCTCGGCCCTGGGTACCCCTTGTAAGCAGTACAGTACTCTTGCACAAAATGGAACCACAGTCAGGGTAAATGCAAAAAAGAGTTAGATCTGATTTATTTAAGGGACTTGAACAAGGGAGGGGGTGTAATCAGGTTAATTTGCTTAAAGGCTGTATCAATCAAACAGTTATGCATGCACTTCAGGGTCCATAAACAGTAACATACTCTGGGTACCCAGACGGAGAATGGTGGGCTAGCCAGGAATGTTGCAGCTGATTGGTGCCCTGTGATGGAAGAAAACAACATGCACAACACACACTATTTGTAATCCAGGGCCGGAGGGTTCAGTTCATGAAAAGAAAACAACAAGACAATCAGATGACACACTTTTAGATTAGGCTGTTGTTGCAGGGAGCTACCCTGATGATTACTCATGATACCCAAGACTGAACACAGGCTGGACAAAAATCGAGACAGCAGGTGGTTAATCTGGAGTGCCAGAAGAAGCAGGGCCCTCACACGAATCGCCGAGGCATTGTTCCTGTTCAAGTGTGGAGCAGGGGGCTAATCCCCAGGCAGGTCTCTCGTTGGTGGCTTTCTCTGTGCAGTGGGGTAGTCTGGCAGGACCAGCATGGTATGGCCCAGGCTGAATGGAGATGAATGCAGATTCAGTCCGATTAGGCTGGATAAAGCTTCCAGCAAGCAGAACACAGTTCACACAGTGGGGAACCAAATCATGACCCACTTTCAATACACAGCACATTTACATGTAAAGGATTCTACAGTACCAGCAAGAAGAACACAGTTCACACAGTGGGGAACCAAATCATGACCCACCTTCAATACACAGCACATTTACATGTAGGGAAATTCTACTGTACCTGACAAACCGCTCTCCTGTCACGACTGCAAAGTCTCTGCACAAACTGGGGAATCAAAAGCAGCTGGAAATCCTGACAGGCCGATCGCATTTAGCAAAATCTTCGGTCTTCTTCGGGTATGAGCCTGGTAAAAATCAGTGGCTTACTTCATTCTCACAAACTTGGATTTAGTCTGAAATAATTCTCTCCTCTCCCTCTCAGGGGCAGCAGGCAGACATGCAGGCCACAACTCAGACTTTTCCACAGTTCTCCCACATGAAACTACTCAGACGGCTGGTTGACTGTCTCAAGCTGTTGCTTCTTCAGCTCCCAACTTAGATCTGACTCAATTGACAGAAAGCCTGAGACTTTCCCCAGAATCCATAAGGTTCAGTTAGCTGATCTGTCTGTCACTCACAACAAAGGCTTCTCCTTCAGGTGCAAAAAGGCACAAAAAGCCCAAAACTACAATTCTTACAGATTTTGACTACAGTCAACTCCTATAGTCCGGCACCATTTTAGGTCCCATCAGTACTGATTGGTCCAATTCAGCAGTCCAGGACCAAGACAGTGAAGATAAACAAAACAGTCCTTGCTGCAAAGAAGGCAGGTTAGGCAAACTACATTATCATTATCACTCTAAATGATTTTCAGCAAATAGTTACATCTTTCTGCAGAGCTCCCTCTCAGATTACTTATGACTGCAATCCAGGCAGCTCTTAAAGAGACAGTGCACAGAGGCTATACAAGCACTCTCTGGCAATCACATTTAAATGCTAAAACGCAGGACACCAGCCTGGCAGTGAGCATTTAGGCAAGCTCAAGGAAGACTTTTCGGGAACCCCCATTTGTAGGGGGGTTACAAATGCATCTTCGATCTGTGTAGAGCAAGGGTTTACTGGACCAGGATGAAAACTGATGAAGAGAAGCATTTTAAAAGCTGCCTGCAATGTATACTGAGAAAAACCTTACCAAGGACAGCTGCCCCCCTAGTCAGCACTAGTACAAGTGGGCCCCTTGACTTAGTCTGCATGGATTTGTTGTCGCTTGAGCCTGACCAAAAGAACACAGCTAATATTGTGGTTATCACTGACCACTACACCAGATATGTCCAGGCATTACCCACCAAAGATCAGAAGGCCAGCACTGTGGTGAAAGTCCTGCAACAGTTTGTACAACACTATGGCATTCCCAAGAGAGTCCATTCTGACCAGGGACGAGATTTTGAAAGTCGACTGGTGAAAGAAATTTTGGCCATGTACAGTATAAAGAAATCTCACACCATGTCCTAGCATCCTCAGGGAGACCCTCAACCTGAGCATTTCAATCAAACTCTGTTGAACATGTTGGATACCCCGGACCCAGCCCACAAAGCAAACTGAAGTCAGAAAGTGAGTTAGCTGGTGCATGCATACAATTGCACCAAGAATGATGCACCCAATACTCCCCTTTCTACCTTATGTTTGGTCATGAAGCTCAACTGCTGGTTGATCTTTGTTTTGGTGTGTCCACATCCCATGGAACCTACCTCGAGTACACCCATCAGTTCAAAGAGCAACTTCAAAAGGCATACCAGCTGGCATCTGAAGAGGCAGCCAAAAGTAACCAGAGTAACAAGCAAAGGTATGACAAAAAACAAAAACAAGGCACTGCTTCAGCATGTGGTCTTAAAGCAAAACAAAATGGTTATATTAAATGCACACTGAAAACAGAAAATAGAGTTAAAAATCTACGTTTCGACCTTAGGTCTTCTTCAGGAAATATCTAAAAGAGAAAAAAAGCAAAGTTAGAGGCAAACAAGCCCCACCTCATTCATACCTCCTAAAAGGAACACACTGAACTCAAACACTGGTCAAACTGAGCCTCCTGAGTGGCCTGCCAGCAGTTTTTCTGAAGAGAGCGACAATGAGGAGCTAACCCAGTCTCAATGGCAACGGTACTGTCGAAACTTCCCTCCATTCACCAGTGCAACCCTCCAGACTCTGTGCTGTCATTGAACCCCAATGCAATGCCTTTTATTCCTGAGGAGAGGCCTGCTATTCCCATTTCTAAACCCAAACTGGCCATTGAAATGAGAATGATTCGGGCCTGAATGAAACCGTTGTTGATGCACCAGCAACTCCTTACCTGGCCCATGTCCCAGTGCCTGCGAAACGTCAGGGCAGTGTAGCTTTACCTGACCATGTAGCTGAGTCAACTGTAGGGCCTAACCAAGCAGAGGTGTCCCTTATTCCTAGAGACATCCCCATACCAAACATGGTCTTGCCTTACAGATCAGAAAGACAGTCCAAGCCAATTGTTAAGCTCACGTATGATACCCTGGGTGCCTCCTCTGACCTTCCTCTCCATGTCATTCATAAACCTGTAGTCCTTGTTGTCTACCCCCAAGGTGCTGCTCATTGGATATGTTGGGAACGTGCATATGCATAACCGTAGTCACCTGGGTATAGTCAGCATTCGAGGTCCAAATAGACACTACAGTGGGATAGGAAATGTGAATGCTTAGCACTAGCTAGGAACCAGGTGTCTAGTCAGAAAAGTGCAAGTCAAGATGTTTATTGCATGTAATGGACTTGGGACACCAAGCATTTCGGCAAGGGGAGTGTGTAAGCCCCCCAAATGGGCTTACCTGTGAGAGGGATATGACCCTTCGTCCTCCAGGAGAGTCCTCCCCAAGTGACTGTGGTGGAGCTCTAGCCATGGTGGCCCCACTGTGGCTCTGTGGCTGCACCCACTGAAATTTTGGGACCTTGGCCCAAGAGAACCATGGGCTTGAGGTCTGATCCCTGTTCCTGCACCTACGTGCACATTGTGATCTCTGGAGCAGTCCCGGTGTGGCCAAGAGAGCCAAGACCACAAAAGTAAAACCTCAAAATGGTAGCGGTGCACCTACTGAGCATGTGTGGCTGTTATAGCTAACTTCTTAAAGGAGCAGCACTCCAATTCCAGTTCAGCCATGCGGTCAATAGTACAAAGAGTATATCCCCGTCTCCAGGAAGGGAAGAGGAGTCATGTATCCCAAGAAATAGCCACCAAAAAGGCCCACAGTTGACAAGGGGGGGAATATTCAAGCTCTTATAAAGGCTCTATTTTGTAAATGAGCAGCACCTTGGGGGTAGACAACAAGGACTACAGGTTTATGAATGACATGGAGAGGAAGGTCCTAAATACCAACAAAATGGCAGCCCCCAGAGAAAACTACAGAAAGGGGGCTGCTGAGTAAAGTAAAGAGCCAGCATAGAGATCACCTGGGAGGCAGCAGCCAATCACAGGAAGGTATGACAGCCAGGTCCGCCACCGAGAGTTGTAAGTAGGGGATTGTGTTCTGCTCCAAAACTTGGGATTACAAGGAAAACACAAGCTGCAAGGTTGGTGTGCCCCTGAAAGTTACACTGTGGTGGAGAAATTGCCAGAACTGCCAGTGTACAGAATCAAACAAGAATAAGGCCGAGGCCTAGAAAAGACTGTGCACTGAAATCACTTGCTCCCCATTGGCTAGATCATGCCTGACCCAGCCCCTGTTCCTGAAACTCCTGTTGCCAGAAGGCCAATAACACGTAGCCAAGCTTCTCTGAAGAGACAAACAAGCCCCACCTCATTCATGCCTCCTAAAAGGAACACACTGAACTCAAACACTGGTCAAACTGAGCCTCCTGAGTTGCCTACCAGCAGATTTTCTGAAGAGAATGACAATGAGGAGCTAACCCAGTCTCAATGGCAACGGTACTGTCGAAACTCCCCTCCATTCACTAGTGCAACCCTCCAGACTCTGTGCTGTCATTGAACCCCAATGCAATGCCTTTTATTCCTGAGGAGAGGCCTGCTATTCCCATTTCTAAACCCAAACTGGCCATTGAAATGAGAATGATTCGGGCCTGAATGAAACCGTTGTTGATGCACCAGCAACTCCTTGCCTGGCCCATGTCCCAGTGCCTGCAAAACCTCAGGGCAGTGTAGTTTTACCTGACCATGTGCCTGAGTCGACTGTAGGGCGTAACCAAGCAGAGGTGTCCCTTATTCCTAGAGACATCCCCATACCCAACACGGTCTTGCCTTGCAGGTCAGCAAGACATCCCAGGCCAATTGTTAAGCTCACGTATGATACCCTGGGTGCCTCCTCTGACCTTCCTCTCCATGTCATTCATAAACCTGTAGTCCTTGTTGTCTACCCCAAGGTGCTGCTCATTGGATATGTTGGGAACGTGCATATGCATAACCGTAGTCACCTGGGTATAGTCAGCATCTGAGGTCCAAATAGACACTACAGTGGGATAGGAAATGTGAATGCTTAGTACTAGCTAGGAACCAGGTATCTAGTCAGAAAAGTGCAAGTCCAAGATGTTTTGGCAGAGTAACGGGCTCTTGTCGGGACACCAAGCATTTCAGCAAGGGGAGTGTGTAAGCCCCCCAAATGGGCTTACCTGTGAGGGATATGACCCTTCATCCTCCAGAAGAGTCCTCCCCAAGTGACTGTGGTGGAGCTCAAGCCATGGTGGCCCTGCTGTGGCTCTGTGGCTGCATCCTCCGAAATTTTGGGACCTCGGCCCAAGAGAACCATGTGGCTGAGCTCTGATCCCCGTTCCTGCACCTACGGGCACATTGTGATCTCTGGAGCAGTTCTAGCGTGGCCAAGAGAGCCAAGATCACAAAAGTAAATACTTAAAATGTTAGCTGGGCACCTATTGAGCATGTACGGCTGGCTGTCATAGCTAACTTCATAAAGGAGCAGCACTCCAATTCCAGTTCAGTCATGCGGTCAATAGTACAAAGAGTATATCCCTGTCTCCAGGAAGGGAAGAGGAGTCATGGATCCCAAGAAATAGCCACCAAAAGGCCCACAGTTGACAAAGGGGGGGAATATTCAAGCTCTTAAAAGGGCTCTATTTTGTAAATGAGCAGCACCTTGGGGGTAGACAACAAGGACTACAAGTTTATGAGTGACATGGAGAGGAAGGTCCTAAATACCAACAAAATGGCAGCCCCCAGAGAAAACTACAGAACGGAGGCTGCTGGGTAAAGTAAAGAGCCAGCATAGAGATCACCTGGGAGGCAGCAGCCAATCACAGGGAGGCTGTTGGAAGGCTATAAATGAAACTGTTTGGCATGAAGAATGGGGAGTTGTCCTGGAGAGCTGCAAGTGTGGCTGTGAAGAGAGAGACTGTGTTGGTTCCTGAGCCAAACATTTAGTAGTTTGCCTTGCTGCTTCTAGACCGCAGCTCTAAAGAAAGATTACTAAGTGTGTGCAGGAGGAATGACTGGCTGTGTCCGTTGACAAAAGAGGGAAATTGCTCACTATCAGCACTAGCAATTGGCCACTAATTCTGAGCTGGTAAATGAGTTGGACTGCAGATACTGATTGAGCTACTGTGCCCCCCTTGGCATAGAAACTGTTTGGTGAAGGGAACGTTTCAGCTAGGGGAGCAAAGAAGAATGACTCTGACTGGTGTGGAAGAAAGTAAAGAGGCCTGCCTGAGTGAAGTCTCTCTGCAAAGGCCCGTCAGTGAAGTTGGCAAGGCCGGGCAGGTGAAGATCATCACTCCTCGAAATTCATCTAGCTTTAAGGCCTTCAACCTGTGGTGCACAAACAGAAGCCCCCCTCGGTACTGTGCAACTCAGATGACTGAAAGCCCCTTATGGGAACTGCAAAAACTGTGAGTACCCCGAGCTGTGGCTCTGGGGAGCCTATTAGTTAGACAGTTTGGGTTCATGGGGTGATTTCTGGACAGGACTCTGTGTAACATCCAAGTTTGGCAAGATCAAGATTTTCAAGTCCAAAAGTGTGTTCAGTGTTTTAGTTGGGCCCCCAATGAAAGACCCCAGGCCTGCATCACCAATCGGTGAGGTACCCACCGTACAGGGACATTCTGGGTGCAGCCAGTGGTGGGAAGAGGGGTTGCTGTGGGGAAAGTTATTTTCCAGCCAAAGTGTGGCGATGGTTGGCCTTCTCCTACTTGTTCCCCTTCCCCAAATAAGTAAGTTCAATGTTTGCATTTTATCCACTCTCACTGTCTGATTGAAAAAGTGTTGCTGGGGTGGGGGTTGCTACTGTGTGGGAAACTGTTGTTGTGTGGGAAAAAGTGTTAAGGGGGGCAGTACCCTGTTCTTTATCCACAGGAAAGCTAAAAAGATTGCATTCAGGCAATACAAAAAGACACAGGCAGAAGGGGATAGGGAGAAGTACCAGGAGAAGCAAAGGGAGGCAGGGAGGTCAGTAAGGGAAGCCAAAGCTCAGACAGAAGAACACATTGCAAAATCAGTGGGTAGAGGGGACAAAACCTTTTACAGGTGCATAAGTGAAAAAAGAAAGACAAAGGGAGATAGTGAGACTGAAGGGGAGGATGGGGGGCGTGGAGGATGACAACAGTAAAGCTGACATATTGAGCAGGTATTTCTGCTCAGTCTTTACTGAGGAAGAGGAGGGTAATGGGTCTGAAGGAGTACAAGGGGTGAGAATGGTGCAGAAATGTACACAAGTCCCTTTACGAGAAAGGGTCCTGAAGGAACTGGAAGTAATAAGAGTTGATAAAGCAATGGGGCCGATGGGGTGCACCCAGGATCCTTAAAGAACTAAGAGAGGTGGTGGCTGAACTTCTGCTATCCTGTTTAGCCAATCACTGGAAACAGGGAGGTACCAAGACTGGAGGACAGCAGATGTAGTCCCCTTATACAAACGTGGAACAAAGAGGAAGCAGGGAACTACAGACCAGTCAGCTTCACCTCGGTAGTGGGGAAGATCATGGAAGCACTACTGAAGGAGAGATTGGTGGAACATCTGGTTGTCAGTGGACTACAGGACCGAAGCCAACATGGTTTCACCAGGGGAGGTCATGTCAGACCAACCTGGTTGAATTTTGACTGGGTGACTAGGGAGGTGGATCAGGGGAGGGCAGTGGACATGGCCTATCTGGACTTCAGCAAGGCCTTGACACTGTGCCACATAGAAGACTATTACACAAACTGGGGAATATGGGTGTGGACAGGACAGTAGTGTGGTGGGTAGGTAACTGGCTGGGTGGCAGGACACAGAGGGTGGTGGTAAATGCTGTCACTCCACAGAGGGAAGAGTAACCAGTGGGGTACCACAGGGATCAGTGCTGGGACCGGTCCTATTCAACATCTTCATCAGTGACATTCATGCAGGACCTAGAGGCAGAATTTTACTGTTACGCTGATGACACAAAGCTCTGTAACAGAGTAGACACACCAGAGGGTGTAGACAGAATGAGAAGGACCTGCAGAAACTTGAAGAATGGTCAGGGGTTTGGCAGTTGAAATTCAATGCAAGGAAGTGCAAGATGATGCATATGGGCACAAAACCCTGGCACAATATATCAGTTGGGGGGTGAGTATATAGTATGCACCAAGCAGGAAAGGGATCTTGGGGTTATCATCTCTGATGACCTCAAGTTAGGGAAACAGTGTGACAAGGCAGCAGGTAAAGCAAATAGGATGCTGGGATGTATAGGCAGGGGCATCACCAGCAGGAAAAGGGAGGTCATAATTCCGCTATACAAGACACTAGTGAGGTCCCACCTGGAGTACAGTGTACAGTTCTGGAGACCATACCTCCCTAAGGATATAGACAGGGTAGAGAAGGTTCAGAGGAGGGCAACAAAGATGGTGCATGGATTGCATCACAAGTCCTATGAAGACAGGTTGAAGGAACTGAACATGTACTCCCTGGAGGAGAGGAGGGAGAGAGGGGATATGATAGAGACATACAAATATCTTACAGGGAGGAACAGGGTGCAGGAATACTCTATTTTTAAGTGAAAAAGATGTTCCAGGACTAGAGAGCATGGGATGAAGTTGGAGGGAGGGCGATTCAGAGGAAACATGAGGAAGAATTTCTTCACAGAATGGGTAGTGGACAAGTGGAACACCCTGCCAGAGGAAGTGGTGGGGGCTGAAACAATCACAGGATTTAAGAATGCATGGGATAGACATAAAGGAATTCTGGAGGTCAGGGGTAAGGGGCAACAGACTTCTAGGAAAACATAAACTGAACTTACGAGCTCAAATGGGCAGACTGGGTGGGCCATAGGCCCTTATCTGCCGACACTGTCTATGTATCTATGTAGGTATTCCCTGCCACTTCCCCCAGGTGGAGGCACTGCACTGAATTTGTTACCACTGTGGAACCCAGGCTGGCCCTCTCGGAAGTGTGGTCTGAGTTGCCCCTAGGGCCCCGGTACAGCCTAGGTGAGTCAAAGGGCTGCTACACACATAATCCCGAGTAGATTACTCTCCTGCGCCACATCGCTGAAGTCCGAATCCCGGGGCCGGGGTTCAAACCCCAGCCCCAAGTATGGCGACTTATCTCCCAGATGGCCTCTCCCTTCCCTGCAAATCTCAGCCTAATATACCCCATAGGCCCAACCCACAACTCTGTCATAAGGTAAAGATTCCAACCGACAGGCCATAAATCGGAAAATGTGGAGGTGGTCATTATAGTAAGCCCAACCAAAAGGGGGGGCTTACACTCTTCACCATTTCAAACAACTTCCCTCCCAGGGAATGGGGCACCCAGCCACCCCAACAGAGGAGATCAGTGGGATATGCGCAATCTACTGCTAGCTTACCTCCCCCGTAAGGCAGATGCCAGACAGTTATAAGGAACCCAAAGAAAATCCCACTTTTAGTTGCTGCTGCCTAAAGAAGCTCAGTCTCTTGCACCCTACCCAGCACATGTCCCATTTAACCAATTAATAACACAATATAAAATAACATATATGCCAGGACCAGGTCAAAAGACTAACTTGTCAGAAAATTTGTTTTCTCCCAACCAGAATTCCCCAAACCATCCATTCATCCCCCCCCCCCAACACACAAACACACAGGTGCTAACATACACCAGCCAGGTAACACCAGCCAGCTACTCTCATTCTCTACACCAACCCCTCTTCTATATTCACTACACATGGATAATAACAATAAAAATTATAAGAGTAAAATCCCATTGCTCAAACAAGGGTATGAGAGTCCCATGAATGTCCATAAAACAGCAAAAGTCCCCACTCTGACCAGGACAAACCTGGCACGGTCCCTCCTTTCTGGTTTTCAATACACAAAAGTCCCTCTTTTTCCCAAACCCAAAACAGGAACAAGAACTATAACATTAAAACAAACAAAACTGGAACGGCTCACCCATACAGAGTCCCAAAGGTAACAATCTTACCTGGGGCTCCGGACGCAAGTTTTGGAATGATGTTAAAGACATCTGTGGCAAGAGCCAGAGCCCACCTCCAAATCTGATAGAAGTCGATGGGTGTCTGACCACTGACCCCACCCATATTGCCTCAGTCTTCAATCGCGCCTTTACTAATCTTAGCCATGTTCTCCATCCAAACTTCTTTGATCCTCCCCCCCCGCCCGCTCCCCTACGGCCCCTTCTGCAGTCCCTCCCTTCCACCTTCGTTGCATTACCCCCAAGTCAGTCAAGCCTTATCTAGAAAAAGTCCTAAGCCACGCCCGCTACAGCAGTGACTCTCTGGACCCGAAACTCCTCTGGCTCACTCTTCATGAGGTACTCCACCCTCTCACCCACATTCTCAACCACTCGCTTTGCCAAGGGAAATTCCCCATCCGATGGAAATCTGCCTCCATTACCCCCATATTTAAAAGTGGGGACCATACAGACACTAACAACTATCGCCCCATCTCTATACTCTCCCTCATCTAAAGCGCTTGAGCATATTGTCGCCGACCAACTCACCGAACACCTTAACAAACATGACCTACTCTGTAAGCAGCAACATGGCTTCCGTAAAGAACACAGTACCATGACAGCCCTCCTAGAGTTTACCACCCACATTCACTCCACCTTAGACAGAGGCCACATCTTAGGTGTGGTCTTTGTTGACCTCTCTAAGGCATTTGACACTGTCAACCACTCCCTCTTACTTACTAGGCTCACCAACATCGGTTTCTCCCAGGACGCCCTTGGCTGGTTCACGGACTACCTGTCGGATCGGTACCAACAGGTGAAAATAGGCACCGCCCTCTCCAGCAGACTACCAGTCCATTCTGTTGTCCCCAAGGGGTCCATCCTTGGTCCTCTACTTTTCAGTCTCTTCCTTAACCCTCTCCCCTCGTCCTGCACTGGCAATCTACTACTGTACGCAGACAATGCTGTCCTTTATTCCTCCAATCCTGACCCTACCCTATTACACACTTCCCTCCAGTCCTCCTTCTCTGATGCCAAAAAATGGTTCTCCTCACACCATCTGGCACTAAACTACAAGAAGACTAAAGTCATGTACTTCTTGTACCCACTGAACTCGCGGAAGGCACTCTGCCCTCAAATCCTTATCACCAAGCGGACACCCCTGGAAGAAGCGGTTACCTTCAAATACCTGGGCATAACCCTTGACACTGCCCTAAATGTCCATCAGCACATCCATCTCCTGTCCACCACCCTAAATGTCCATATTGGAATCCTCTATCGCCTCAAACACTGTCTAACCCCTGACGATCTCTGGCTCGCTGTCCTCTCCTCTATCCTCTCCCTTCTGGACTATGGCATTCTCATTTATGGAGCTGCAAACCCCTCTGCCCTAGGAAGACTCCAGCTACCCCTGAACAAAGCCTGCCATCTTGTCCTTGGCTCTGATCGTCTCACACACACCTGCTTGCTATACACTTCCACTAACTGGCTGAACCTAGACAGTAGAATACAGTTCCACACATGCCTTATGGCCAAAAAGATCGCCCTGGGTCTCACTCCCGCTGGCCTCTCCCCTATTACCAAACCTGCCCCGACTCAAAGAACCACACGTAGCATGGGCAAGCCACTCTTCTCGGTTCCCAGGTGTCAGACCTCCCAACTCCAAAGGTCTTTCAACCACAGGGCCCCTTACTTGTTGAACAGCCTGCCCAACGCACTTGCCAAAGAAACCAGAATCAGCCCCTTCAAAACCTTACTCAGAAACCATCTCCAGTCTTCCACCCCCTGCGACTGTAACTGATCCCCCTGCCCGCCCCTGACAAAGGCCTCTGGCCCACTCTACCCCTCCACTCCTCCCACTTTGCCCCTTCCTCTGTTGCCTACCCAGCTCTTTACCTTAACCATTATACTAAACTGCTTAGACCTGTCCAAACATTCCTTTGTACCTGACTGTTAGCCATTTACCGTATTCACTGTAACAAGTCTGTCTGAGTCCAGCTATGGAATTGTGTTATACTGTTGTATTGTTGTACTATATGTGACATGGAACCTTTGTAAACGAGTCTTTGACTTAAAGGTATTTTCTGAATAAGCAATAAATAAATAAATAAACAGTCCTGGCATACCAGCAGCAGCTGGAGAGGTTACCCTTCACAGGGCAGGTCCACCACCACAGGGGTAGTAGTACTGGGGGTCTGGTTTAGAAACTTCATTCCCAAAGGAGTCAGTGGATACCATGTAGTATTTTATCCTATGGCCTGGGACATCCTATACCAGTGCAAAATGTTTAAAGAGGGTCAGGTCTGCCCATGCCTTGGAGATGCACAGCGAGCAGTCATGTTGGGTTAACTCCTCCGATGGGGTCTGAACAGATTAACACGGAACCGGAGCTTGTTCACCATTCCCTTGAAGACCCAATCCACCCATTTTTCTTCTATCATGTACCACAGGTGCTCCGAAATGTAAGGATACTGCTCTTGAGGGTATTCCACATGAATTCGATGGCAGATCCAATGCTCTGCTTGTAACCATTCAGGAATACTATGAATGCTGGTTCTCCAGGCCTGACCCTCCTTGAGCCAGACCCTAGTGCGATATTTCAAGTTCATTTGATCGTCTGGTAAAAGTCCATCCATGTGGTCTGTAAGGGCCGTTGACATCCCTGGGAGGTGTGGAATAGTATCTGGCAGGGTTAGTACAGGCCTCCTATAAGGCTGGGGATAGCATGATATATCTCTTGATCTTGAAATTTCAGGGATTTAGGTGCTTGCCTGGGGGGCAGTATGGGAGGCTCCACATAGTCGGGCTCTGGCAATTTTCTTTTTCCCTGCTACACCACAGGGAACTCCTTTCCTGAGGCATCTCCCCTCTTAGAGGTAACACTGCCACCTCTGGCGATCGAGGGAGCATGATCTGATCCCCAGGGCCCTCAGGGATCAGCAGATTTCAAAAGCTTACCTTGCCCTCTTCCTCTGCCGCGGGGAGGCTCAGAAGGCAGTGGTGGGGAAGGGCTGGTCAGACGTCTGTGCCCCTCCACACCAGATGGATTCTCTTCCTCCACAGGTTCCATGTGCATATCAACTGCAGGAGTAGTGGGCTGTAGGGGATTGACCACAGATTTCACATCATCCCATACCTCCAGACTGCCCACCGATAACAGAGAAGCTGTCCCCGATGAAGGTACAGATGGCCAAGTCTACTCCACAGTGTAAGGGGGCAAAGCACAGAAACTAGAAGGTGCCCCCCGGTCACAGGCCACGCATAAAGGGAGGCCAACCACCCCCATGCCCTGCTAGCTGCAATGGATGCACCGGTCAGTTGCAGTTCCCCTACCCACATTAGCTCAAAGCCAGGAGAGGAGGGAGGTCAGTACGAAGGCCTGTGGCTCAGTTCTGCCACAGACCAAAAGCCCTGCCAAAATTCCTCCTCCGTTCCTTCCGATTCTTGGACCTGTCCTCCCTCCTGGAAGACCTAGCAATATCAGACTGGTCACCTATTTCAATTACTAGTTCCATGGACTCTGCTCTACTGCACTTCAAGACCACATTCCTGTCCTCCTGGGATCACCATGCTCCCATCAGGAAAACCAGGGTACGTGGCAGTCATCTCCCCTGGATCTCTGCTAAACTCCTGGTCTGCCTGCATGCTAGGGGCCTGGCTTGGAGATCCCACAAGGCCTCAGGCTCCCCTTCTGACCTGCACAAATACAGGACCTTGAGAAATGCATGCACTAGAGCAACTAAACATGCTAAGGCAGAATACTTTTCCACAACCTTCCAGAACAACATTAACCACCTTTCAAAGTTTTGGAAGGTGATCTATGCCCTTTTCTCACCCCCACCCCAGGCCACTCTCCTGATCCTCAAGGTGAAAGACAACACCATCTCCGACTCCTCCTCTGTCACTTCTGAATTCAATAATTTCTTCACTAACTACACCTCCTCCATCCACTACACCCTTCCTCACTCCTCCTCCCCCTTCCCTCTTCCTTTCTATGTCCTAATGCCTCTCTAAAGCCCTCTTCCACCCCTCCTTTCACCGTTTCCGCTATCTCCCCATACGATGCTCTTAAGGCCCTCTTGACTCTTAACCCCCCCAAGAGCAAAAGCCCAGATGGACTAGACCCTAAACTCTTGCATCCCTCTGGCCCTGCCATTCGTCTTCCGCTCTCCTCCCTTCTGAACCTCTCCTTATCATAGAAACATAGAAATTGTCAGCAGATGAGGACCGCTAGTACATCCAGTCTGCCCGTAATGTAAAATGTAAAAATCTTTATTATAAAATGGCAGAAAAAAATCCACTCACCTAATTGGTCAGCATTGTCCAGAAGGTGTGATGATATCCGAGTACAACATCACGGATCAGTTCCTGGCAACCTGTTAGACCCTATGGAAAAAAAAAGAGATCACTACACCTGTCACAAGCTGTCAAATGCTATACACAGAACACAGTGAAAACTTTACCTTAGAACAGCTGACAGGAAAAAAAGAAATGGCAGAGCTATCAAGAGTTAACTTCAACCTGTTTAACATGGCAGACCTCACTACGTGGTTTGGAAGTGAAAACGAACAAGCAAGGCAGCCACAACCTACCAAAAGGGGGGGTAATAACACCATAAGAATAAATAACACCATAAATACTTTCAAAACAATACAGAAATAGTTTGGTTAATTTACTTTTTTGAATAAATAACATTTAAAAACCTTTGGTATAAATAGAAAAATAGTTTGAACTTTGAACTGTGAACTGATAGTAAGACCAGTCCCTCCCTGCTGCGGAATATAGGAAGTTCATTAAATATATTAGAGTTTCAGGTTGTTGTTTTTAGAAGTTGCACTGCTTGCTTACCGAACTGATGTCCTGGGTCTTGGTGTTGTTGGTGTTTTTCTACACAGAGAGGGCGGTGAACGCTTGGAATAGTCTGCCACAAGAGGTGGCAACTGAAGTTTATCGCAAAGAAGTGCAAGATCATGCACATAAGGAAGAGAAACCCTGAAGCCACCTATAGGTTGGAAGGGAAGTTTCTGGCAGTCACAAGAGAAGAAAGAGACTTGGCTGTCATAATCACCGATGACCTGAAATCATCCAAGCAGCTGCTAAAGCAGTAGGTAAGGCTAGGGGGGATGTTGGAATGTATTAGTAGGGTATCTCAAGTCGTAAGAGGAAGGTAATAATCCCTCTTTACAAGACACTGGTTAGGCCCCATTTGGAGTACTGCATGCAGTACTGGAGGCCACACCTTCACAAGGACATTAACCAAATTGAGGCAATCCAGAGAAGGGCAACCAAAATGGTGCAGGAACTGCATCAGAAAACATATAAGGACAGATTAACGGGAGCTCAATTTGTATACCCTAGAGCAAAGGAGAGAGAGGTGATATGATTGAAACATTCAAACAACTTCAGGGCATTATCAAGTGAAAGAGTCTAACATGTTTCAATATAAGAAAAATAGCAGGACGAGAGGACACAACATGAGATTAGAGGGAGGCCAATTAAGGGGTAATGTGAGGAAGTTCTTTTTCACAGAAAGGATGGTGGATGCATGGAACGGCCTACCTCAGGAAGTGATGGATATGAATACAGTGCAGGGCTTCAAACAGGTGTGGGATAGGCATGAGGGAGCCATACAGATGAGTATGAATAGATAGGCCATTGACAGAGTACAGGCCTATGGCGCATTCATAAGGTAGAAAAAGAAAATGGGCAGACTGGATGGGCCTTGCGGTCCTTATCTGCCATCAACTTCTATGTTTCTAATTATAAATAATGGAAATATTTGAGTTATCTGGATTAATTTAACCATTACACTTGCAACGTGTTCTTAGTTCCAATTTTAGACAGTTATAAGAGATTTTGTAGCTCTGTAAAATTTATTCGGTATGTGTTTTATGGAATTCCATAATGTTATTGTGATCAGCGGGAACCTCATATTGCCATACTTGTTTATAAACTTTGGAAATGTATTTTCTCAAATTTATATTTCGTAAGTTTTTTGATATGTTTTCCTTTCTAATTTATCATATAAGTATGTAGGCTTACTTGATTGCAATACTTTATGAATCTGTGTAGGTCCTATACATTGATGTGTCCACTCACCCTAAGTGGTCAATGGCTTTTTATCACTCCCTTCCCTCCCAAGTTTCTCTTGTGCTTGTCCCAGACACGTTTAAACCCCTCCACTGTGCTTGCCCCTACCACCTCTTATGGCAGACTATTCCAAGCATTCACCTCCCTGTCTGTGTAGAAAAACTTCCTTGTGTTACCTCTTAATCTACCCCCCCTACAATTTCATATCGTGCCAGCTCATTCTGGTATCTTTTCTACATTGGAAAAGATCCTCCACCTGCACCTTGTTTATGCCCTGAGGGTTGAGGCACTGGATGCCACACCTCATGCTAAGCCGGCGATCCGGGTTTGGGAACAACCTCAGGTCGTTGGGGTGCTGGGGTGGGGAGAGGGCAGAGGAGGATCAAGCATGTCGATGGGTGGCTCTCCTCTCCTGAAGGTGGTGAGGGTGGGATGGCACCCCCCCAGTAGTTCCAGTGCCACCGGGTGGGAGGGGCTGAGCTGGCACCTCGTGGAGGGTAGCATGCCTCAACACGCTTGCACGGCCATGTGCCAGGGCCTCGGGGGAGTCAGGGGAGAAAAACCTGAAAAAATACCTACATGTCCCCATCACCAGTTGGCAGGAGGAGGCAATGGGGCCCAAACAGCTTTATCAAAAAAAAATAAAAAATGTTATCGCCCCTTTCTCTCCTCTCCTCCAGTAAGTACATATTGATGTCTCTTAGTCTCTCCTCATATGTTTTGTGGTGCAAACCATGCATCCTCTTTGACACCCTTCTCTGGATAGCCTTCACCTTGTTTATGTCCTTACACATGTGTGGTCTACTGTACTGCATGCAGTACTCTAGGTGAGGCCTTACCATTGTTTTATACAATGGCATCACCGCTTCCCGCCTCCTACTAGTAATACCACTGCCTATGCACCCCAGCATGCCACTAGCCCTCCCTGCAGCCTTTGCACACTTATTTGATACCTTAAAGTCATTAGATAAGATAACCCCTAGGTCCCTCTCCTCTTTGGTAACAGTCAGCACCCCGCTATCCATCCTGTAGTTTTCCCCAGGGTTCCCCCAACCCAGGTGCATTATCTTGTACTTTTTTGCATTGAACTTCAGTCGCCACACCTCCGGCCATCTTTCAGACTTCTCCAGATCCCTCTTCATTTTCTGCACCCCTTCTGGAGTATCCACCCTGTTGCAGATCTTGGTGTCATCTGCAAATAGGCAGACCTTTCCCGCCAGCCACTCTGCAATGTCACTAATGAAGATATTAAACAGGACTGGTCCTAGTACTGATCCTTGTGGCACTCCGCTGATCAGTCCTCTCTCCCCGGATTGGATCCCACTAACCAGCACCCTCTGGCTTCTGTCCATCAGCCAGTTTCTAACCCACTGTATCACCTTATGCCCCTTGCTCAGACTACTCATCTTGTTAACCAGCCTTCTGTGTGGGACAGTATCAAAGGTTTTGCTAAAATCAAGGTAGGCAATATTTACGGCCCCTCCTTGATTCACTTCCCTAACCACCCAATCAAAAAAATCCATCAAATTCATTTGACAAGACTTTCCTGATATGAATCTGTGCTGCCTCAGATCCAGGGCACCAAGGGATTCCAGGTGTACCACTATCCTTTCTTTCAGCAGTGTCTCCATGATCATACCCACCACTGAGGTGAGGCTGACTGGTTTGTAGTTCCCGGCTTCTACCCTACTGCCACTTTTGTGCAGTGGGACTTCATGCACCCTCCTCCAGTCCTCTGGAAACATGCCTGTGTTAAGTGACTCTGTGACCAGAGTAGCCAGAGGTGCTGCTAGTTACCTTGGCAGCTCCCTTAATATCCTAAGGTGTATGCCATGTGGCCCCATGGCTTTATTCACCTTCAGCTTTGTGAGTTCCTCCAGAACTCTCTCCACTGTGAATGTACTGGTGTCCACTTCTCCCCCCCCAATTGCCTCTGCCCACCTAACTGTGGTCCTTGACCCTCTCCCTCCTCAGCGAATACTGAACAGAAGTATTTGTTCAGTATTTCTGCCTTGCCTAGATCCCCCTCCTTACACTCTCCCTCCTCCCCTTTGAGCCTCACAATCCCCCTCCCGTTTTTTCTTCTATTGTTGATGTAAGTATAGAATGCCTTGTTCCCTTTTTTCACAGTCCATGCTAAACCCTCCTCTGTCTGTGCCTTGGATTTCCTAACAGCCTTCTCTGCTTTTCTTAGACATTCAAAGTACACCTCCATGCCCTCCTTACTTTGGGTCCCCTTATTTAAACTTTTAGCCCTTACTTTATCTCCCACCTCTTTAAAGAACCATAGTGGTTTCTTTCTGCTTTCCCTTTGGCTACTATCCTAATGCATTGGTTAGTTACCTCCATAATGGCTCCTTTTAGTCTCCCCACTGTTTCTCCACCCCCTCCATTACCTCTGCCTTCTCCAGGGCTGCTCTTAAACATCTACCTATTTCATTGAAATCCACCCTCCTGAAATCTAATACCTCTGTTTTGCCCTTGTGTGGATTAATTGAGTCCCTGTCTCCATGCCAAACCATACCATGTGGTGGTTGCTGGATCTCAACTGTCCTTCCACCTGGATTCCTTTGATTCTGTTCCCATTGGTCCATACCATGTCTAGAATCTAGAATCTCCTTCTTGAGAGCAGAGAAGACTGGTAGAGGTTGACTTGGTCCCTTAGCTTGGGACTCCCTCTCCCAGTATCATTGACAGTCTTCAGCACTCCACAGCCAGCATGAAAGGTGACCACAAGAACAGGGGCTCTGTGGTAGCAGCTGCAGATTGACCGAGTCGGCAGCTTGAGTTTGGCCCAGCAGTGGGAGCAAGGTGGCACCAATCAGCCACGAGCACTGCTGCCAAATCAGCAGTGTCCTAGAGGAGGCAGAAAGGACCCCATCAGGAAAGGCGGTGCCTCATTTAAAGAGGACAGGAAAGGCAGCTGCAGGATCATTTCTCCTCGGGACCAGAGAAGACTGGGAGAGGTTGACTTGGTCCCTTAGCTTGGGACTACCTCTCCCAGCAGCATCAATGGACTTCAGAGCTTCCCAGCTGGAGTGAGCAGCGGATCCAGCAGCAGTGACAGTCTTCAGTGCTCCCCAGCTAGCATGAAAGGTGACCGCAAGAACAGGAGCTCTGCGGCAGCAGCTGCAGATTGACTGAGTTGGCAGCTTGAGTTTGGCCCTCCTGCCTGTTCTCCACCCCCGCACATTATTAAATCCTGAGGGCACCCCACACTTTATTAAATCTTTGGGGCACCCCACACTTTATTAAATCCTCAGGGCACCTCGCACTTTATTAAATCCTCAGGTAGACAAACTGAGGGTTGGGCAGGGCAGTAAGAGGGTGGAGCATTAGGAACAGAATCAATCATAAGGCTTTAAGGGATCAGGACAAACCCAAGACCCTCATGACCTTATTAGTTGAAACTTGGAGTCAGCGATCTAGTACTGTAGAATAGGAAAAGAATGTGTCAATTATATTTAGTGCTAGCCACAAAGTGGCCATATTTGTGTAAATTTATTTTCGCTCTAAACAAAAAGTCTTTCATTCACCTTAATGGAAAAAGTGCTAATTAGTGTAATTTTATTTTCACGCTTCTGAGCACTGCAGTGAATATAGTGAAAATTTATGTTATGTGAATATTTCCTATTCTACAGTATTCTTCAGTCTCTTCTTGCACAACTTATCTTGCAGTAATGGGACCAGGGCATTTTTAACTTTATTATTATTGTAGAAGTGTGGTGCTTTACAGTTACTGCGTAGAAGCAGAATACCGCACAGCTGATACATAGATTGTAATATACAGTTGCTGCATAGAAGTAAAATACTGCACAGTTAATAAATAAGTTGCAATGTACAGTAATGCTGCATAGAATTAAAATACTCAGATATCACATAGGATATTGTAGGCTGAATAGCACTAATGGTATTGATGGTTGTAGTGTGATTGGGGGGACAGGAACCCTAAGGCATAGAAGTAAAATACTGCTCAGATGTTGCATAGGATATTAGCAGGCTGAATAGCACAAATGGTATGATGGTGGGGGCCGGGGCCTTGCATCCATTATGGAAACTCACTAACTGAGAGTGTAGAGACACCTTGGCATCTCATTTTTACCATCCGTCAATTTCAATCACCCTGAGAAGGGAGTGAGAAGAAGATTTCACAACCAGAATAATGGGGCTACATTTCGCGACAAAACTCAAGCAAATCGGACTTCAGGTGACCAAGTTAGGTCAATTGTAATCTTTACCGTGCACCTGTAACTGCTTCATGGTGCCAGCATTCAGGCCGGGCACAGCATCGACCATCTAGCCCACTATCCACCCAACGAAAAGCCCCAACCACTGATTGCCTGGAGGGGCACTCGTGGCGCAACATGGCCAACACAGCACCTACACTAGACTCTGCAATATAATTTGCCAACCTAGCCAATATGCTAAAAAAAGTTCTGCAAGGCACTGCTGAACTTAAGCTGACTACTACCAAAACTTACAGTGATCTACAACCGGTAGCTCAGCAGGTGTCAAAAATGGAGATGGTAGTCTAACAGCATGAACAACAATTACACCACCATCAAGCTGTGTGGCAAGAACAGCAACAACAAATAAATTAACTCCTCATCAAAGTGGATGATATCGAGAACTGCTCTAGGAGGATTGACATTTGGATTGTGGGCATACCGGAGGGGCTGGAGGGGCGAGATATGATGGGGCACCTCCTATAACAATATCTGTAGATTCGCCTTATCTACTCCTCGCCTTACTCAACACTGCCGACTCTATTTGGCCTTAAACTGGCTGTCGCCCAATGCCCTCCGTGATTATGCTCTAGGATGTTTCGTTGACTCCCTTACCAGAACCCCTCGTCCCGCCACTCTGGGAGACATGTTTACCCCTGTCTCTCACTCCTGCTCCCTTAGGTCCTCCTCCTCCCCCTTGCTCTCCATTCAGCCCTGCTCCACTAAAATGGGAGAGCGAGCTTTTTCCTATTTTGCACCTAGGTTCTGCAATTCTCTCCCCCTCCATGTAAAGAACTCCTCATCTCACCTTACTTTTAAGCACGCTCTGTTTTCACACCTCAGTGCTCTTCGTACCTGTGACTGCACTTAATTTCTGCATCATTGCTTGTGTTGTTCACCAGCTGGGTCCATGCCCTCTTATGTTTGCCTAACTGTGAATATTGTCTACCTGTTTCTCTCCTTTATTTATCTTTGACTTGTCATTTCTGGTTATTAAGCTATAATTGTATTCGACTCTAACTTGTGTTACTTTTGCTGGCATCCTGTTTTGTACGAATTCCAGTTGTTTCTACTGCAGGTGTATTTATGACCTGTCAGTTTTATTCTGCATTATGTACAAATTGTTGTCAATTGCTGTTTTTCATCTTGTACTGTTCTGGGTCGTGCCTGAAAATAGGCAGGATTGCTGCCTAGTGCACTTACCTGGTTACCAAAAGCTAATAAATAAATAAATAAATTATTATAATCACTTTTGTGCATACGGCTCTCCCTGAAATACTGCCCCTCAATAATGGGACACTACCTAAGTTGGAGAGGGCACACCAGAGCTTATCCCCCAGGCCTCCTCCAGGAGAAAGACCATGGCTCATCCTGGTAAAGTTTCTGAGGTCCCCGATTAAAGAACTATATCTGAGCACAGCCAGAGAGCTTAAAACATAGAGTGGCAAGGGCACTCTGTACAAAGCTATCAGAACTTCTTGTACTAACTGGCTGAAAGGTGGAGGGCATATGCGCCTGTTAAGAAACAACTGTACAAACTCAATATCCCCGCTGCCGTCCAGTACCCTGACATGCTGCAAGTGACTTATCGGGGGAGTTTATCACTTTTAACTCCCCTGATGAAGTAGGTATGTTTCTCAGTGATATCTCCAGAGCCTCAAAGGCCCTGAGACAAGCGGGTACAGATCAACAAAGCTTATCCTGGCAATCCATGGAAATTGCACCCAAAGTGCCAACCTCACACACACCTCCAGCACAACATAACAATCTCCCAGAAGAGCCATGGCAAAAGGTACAATGCGGAAGACCCAAGAAGACTGACAATCAATCCTCTAGGAACAGGCCACCGCAAAATAGATCGAGAAGTCATGAAACCCAGATGCTTTCGATATGAGCAGCATCTCACTGTAAGATTCCCTGAGAAAACCAGCAACCATTTCTTAGCCCTTCAAGAGCTTTCCCCTTTGGCCCTGCAACTCCCCACAGAACCAGAGCAGCCCGACCTTGCCCCTGAGACTGTTGGCGAAGCTTCTCTTGACTGGACCCCAATGTGTAGGGAATGGGCAGATTGCTTTGAAGACAAGCAAGAATCCATTATTCCAGACATCGTGGGTGAGGAGCAGGCTGTGGGGCACCATAATCAATAGCTCTGTTCATGGACAGGGACATTGTAAATACTGTCAGTTTCAGCCCCTTACCGTAAGTTACCTTCCAGGGATTTAAATTCACCTGGTTGTTTCCTTTTATTTTACCAACTGACTTGTGCCACATTATTCAGCTTTTATCTCCACTGCCTTGAAGAGCCAGACTTGAAGCCACGATGCAGTCGCCTGCTGTGGGGTCTCCCGAAGCACCATGCTGCTCATGCTAGCATACGCAGCAGGTCCGAATGCTAAAACTGTTCTTGTGGGACACTACAGCTAGTTATGAAGCTTTGAGCTTGCCTCTGTATTAAATATGACTGTTTTTTTTTCATATAGTGAAGGGGTTGCTCTGGCTTTTCTAGCAATGCATCGAAACTGGCTGCTGCCTTGACAAAGCATGGGGCGCATCAAGTGATGGATAGGTCACATATGCGACAATGCTTTTTCCAAAACCTGCACCCTGTGGCTGGTAGGCTGTGGGGGTAGGAGTGCCCCCACAGACACACACGCTGGAGCAGAATTTCAAGTGCAGAGACCCGATTCAATCTCTGTGACTTGTCAAATTCTACCTGCACCTCCCACCATTTCTGCCACAGCCGGGACTGCACACGGACCCAGATGCCCAACAAGGTGCACATCAACATTGTAAGAGGCAACCTGGATGTGCACACAATTTAGTTCTAGCTCAAGTTGCTTTTTTTATAGGCCTGATATAGGACCACCCAAGGGAAGATCAGCAAGGGGCAGCCCAGCCCTGGGCAACCAGGGCTTGATTACCTATTCCTAATTTGCTGGTCAAGTAAATGCCACTGCCTCTTGGTACTTCACGTGCACCCTTGTTATGGGTCCAAACAAGAGGAACTAGACGCTCGGTCCCCACCTACCACCCCCCCCTTCCCTTGCATCCCCCCATTCCCCTTCATCCTTTGTCGTGAGGACAGTCAGAACTTCCACCTTTTACTCAGCATTAGCTGTTGGAAGATACTGTCCCCCACTCCCGGCTCAGGGTGACAGTATCAAGTAGATGACCAAGGGTCTCATCTCTTCTCTTACAACTGTTTTAGTTTAAGGTCAATGTTAATAATTATATGGATATTTTACTGGATCACTTTTGTTGCCACCTTGGATGGCTGCCCATGCCATTGGTATTGTCCCTTGAGACTCACTGGACTGATCTAGGCAGCTGCTTCCATACTAGCCTTGCAACTACAGCTGCAGTTTAAATTTCTTGTAAGGAAGTTGCACCTACAAAGTATGATGTTAATGTCTAGATGGTATGCATTTAAGCAATAAGGCATAACAGGGGTGTGTGTTATGGTGGGATAATGGTCCACCTCGGGAGGGTTGAAGCAAGAGGCACAGCCGATTGCTTCCACCACCTGAGAAAGGCCGTTAGCCCACCATAACACACCCCCTGGAGTGCCTTATTGCAGTTATGAAATGGGTCATTTTAAGTAAATTTTATGCATTTTTTAAACATATTGCTGTCAGCTGGGCTGTTGTGCTGGGATAATGGCCCAGCTGAAAGCAGTTCTCCGCCAATCAGAATTCAACATTCTTTCTACCCATTTCATAATATATGGTAACCTCTGGGGATGGCCTCCCTCTCCTATAGGCTGTCATTAAAGTACTACAGGCAATTGGAAACAGGTAATGGGTAAGGCTATGACAAAGGCAGATACTGGCTTGGCAATGCAGAAAGTGTCCAGAATTGACAGGTTTGGTTTCCAAGGTATGAAGTCCCTCCAGGTATTTAATATATTTTACATTAACTAACACAGGACTGACTATGCCCACCTCCTGGAATGTGAGGGGCCTAAATTCCCTTAAAAAATGGAAACAAAAACCTGAATAGACTAAAACAGCTCAATTCACAGATTGCCTTCATACAAGAAGCTAAACTGTCAAATTGTGAGGCTTCCAATCTGGTTCAGGAATGGGTGGGATGGGAGGTCCTTAGTTTGGCTAAATCTGCCAAGTGTGGGGTTTCAATTCTTTGCCACAAAAAATTGAAGTGGTCTTTGATAGACCAGTGAAAAGACGAGGAGGGCCGTTGGATGATGGCTAAAGTGTCGACCCCCTTAGGCAAACTGGTTCTTGCCAATGTCTATGCCCTGAATGATGATCTCCCTGACTTCTATCATGGGATCTCCCAAAAGCTATCGGACTTTACAGACAGGGACACAGGGATCATAATTGGGGTTGGGGGGCATGAACTTTACTGCTGATCATTTTGTGGACAGATCCAATTCTAAGCCAGAGACTCATCCTAACTCACTACTAGCATTCAAGGACTTAATTAACTTCCATATACTACAGGACATTTGGAGATTCCCACACCTGACTGATAGGGACTACACCTACTTTTCTGCCCCCAGACAAATGATCAGCAGGCTAGACTAGTGGCTTACCTCTCCCAAAATATCGTAGAAGGTGGTAGATGCAAAAATGAATCCCTTATAGCTTTCTGACCATGCCCCCCTTACTATAGCCCTGTTAGGTGATTCCACCCCTAAAAATTCCCTCACACGGCTCCTTGACCCTCTGCTACTACAAGACGCAGACTTTAAAATCCGAGTATCAGATGAAACCAAAAATTATTTTGCAGACAACTCATCAGGCTCGACATTAAGTGTCGCTATATGGGAGGCCTTTAAAGCCACCATCCGGGGAAAAATTATTAGTTATGTTTTGCATCGGAGAAAGAGGAGGGAGGAAGAAGTGGCCAACCTAGAACAACAACTGGCAGACAAAAAAGCCCTATACAAGGCCAAACACTGGAAGCCTAACATCCAGTACCCTATTCTATGAGATTGGTAGCCACAGACTACAGCTAAATACTCTAGCTAAGAGGAAAGCAGAATTACAGATACAAAGAATGCAACATAAATACTGGGCCCAGGGGAAAAAGTCAGGGAAATTATTAGCCGCCAGGCTGAAAGACATATAGCACAACTGAAAAATAATAGTGGACAGTCACAGCCTCATACTCATACTACAGAAGCAGGGATAAACCAGGCCATGTTGGAATTTTGTAAGTCTCTTTATAGCACACATATCACATGGGATGTACAAAAATATGCAGCTTTTGTTTCTAATTTAAAAATGCCCCAGCTTAATGAATCCCAGAGGATACTTCTTGATTTCCCACTGACAGAACAGGAAATCAGAGAGGCAATCAGAAGTATGGCCCCTCACAAGGCCTCAGGAGGGGATGGTTTCCCTGTGGACATGTACAAAATGGTTCAAAATCAGATCTCCCTCCTTTTGCTCGATATGGTACATGAGGCCTCGAACGGCAGAGGGCTTCCCACCACTCTAAGAGAAGCTATCCTTACTGTGCTCCCCAAAGAAGGGAAAGACCCCCCCTCTCTCCCTTCGAGCTACAGGCCCATTTCTCTAATAAATGCTGATGCTAAGATCTTGGCCAAAGCCCTAGCAACCTGGATAGAGAAAGTACTCCTTAACCTAATACACCCATCCCAAGTGGGATTTGCTAAAGGGCGAGTAAGTGCAGACCACCTGTGAGCACTAGTGACACTACTGCAGGCAGAATTGGAAATCTCCACTCCAGCTGCAGCAATCACAGTCAATTTTGAGAAAGCATTCAATTCAGTGGAGTGGGAATTTCTAAATGCTACCCTGCAGCACCTAAATTTTGGCTCCAGTTTTAGTAACTGTGTTAAAACACTTTATACAGAACCCACTGCACGGGTCCTCATGAACAATATTCTTCCTGAACCTTTTAGTCTATATAGATGCACCATACATGGTTGCCCGCTATTGGTATGTGCCACAATTAGCAACACCAATATAACGACCTACAGTCCTGTCGACACAATCCACAGTTCACTGACAGGTCGCTGTGTTGGTGCGCCTGAGACAGGGGCACACTGTTACCCGGTCCTGCACCCCTTCCCCAAATCACTTCTGACTTGGAGTTGATAATCCATATTATGGGGGGGTGGGGGGCGGAGCCCCCTGCATGGAGGGGTTCCAGGGGTGAAGCCCCCCCCCAATGAAAAAACAGACCGGGAGACAATCAGGATTTATGTCAACAGCAACTTGCGATCGACATAAATCCTGTCGCTGTGATGCTGGTCGACCAAAGTTTTGTCAAACCGGCATCGTAGAGCCCTCCTCCCCCATCTCCCATGTTATTTGTCCTAGCAATTGAGACCCTGGCATGTGCCTTATGAGAGCACCCGAACTTACAAGGGCTAGAGATAGGTGGGAGGGAAACTCACACTATGCTATATGCAGATGACTGTCTAATTCTTACTAGGGACCTTCCGGCCAGCCTGCCCTCAGTCTTGTCCTTACTAGGCTCATTTGCAAAGATATCAGGGCTTCGCATCAACACTAACAAAACTGAAGTACTCCCCCCTCAACTCTGTAGCTGTCCCTCATATGCTGACAGACACTGGGCTAGCTTAGGCCATGAAGGGTATAAAATACCTGGGGGTGACCATCACCTTGAATATACAGACCCTCATGGAAAATGATCTTTTCCCTCTACTTTCCAACTACAAGATGAAATGCAAAGATGGAAACACCTTACCTTAGCAATGCCTAGAAAAATTGTGGCAGAAAATGATGGTTGTCCCAAGAATGTTCTACTTAATGTCCCACCTTCCTTTGGAATTCCCAGACAAATGACTATAAAAACTAGACTCCCTCACAGGCAATTTCTTGTGGGATTCCGTGAAACATCATTACAGTAGGGCAAAATTAAGAGACCCATGGAATAAAGGAGGATGGAGACTCCCTAATTTCCATCTATATGCTTATGCTTTTTTGGTAGCCAGAACTTGTAGGACATTTCAGAATCTTGGCCCCAACAGACCTGCATGGTGTGACTTGGAGCACAAGACTTTGAGGGGCACTGATTTGTCTGCCTACTTAGTGGGCCCTTTACCTGGATTCTTGAAAAAATGGAAGGTTGTTAAATATGCACATAGAGCCTGGCACAAAGTTTGCCAAATCACTAAGTCCTGTATGAGCCATAGAATACTGACCTGTTTCTGGAATAACCCCAGCTGGTTGAGTGACAGTAAACCAATCAACTGGCACTTATGGCAGGACAAGCAGATAACTAAGCTACAAGAGGTCCTGACCTCTGACAGCCATTCACTTGAATCCTTCATTTCCTTAAAGGACAGGCACCTATTACCTCATCAAGATTTTTGGAAATTCCTCCAACTGAGGCATGCATACTGCACTTGGTTACACAAGTCTTGCCCTTGTCAAATATGCCACAAGCAAAAAAAAAGCATAGACCTTCCCCTCTCCCTCTGACTAGTTAGCAACATAAATCAAAAGGCCTTGCAGGCATAATATACAAAACACTAAGAGACACTGCACCAGACCCCACCTCTAAAGCTCTGAGCAAGTGGCAAGGCATGCTTCAGATCTCAATATCTGATGAAGAATGGGCTGCTTGCTGGGCATCTACTAACAAGCATTTGTCAATGCCGAATGTTTGCTTGCTGGCATTGGCAGTGGTAGTGTAGAAGTTACAGAGCTGCGTAATAGGAATGGCAGTGAAGTATTGAACTGAAGCCAACCCCACCACCACCCTGCAGAGAGTGACAGGCATTGGGGTGTGCGTTTGGGTCGTCAGGCATAACGGCCACGCCATTTCACCACACCCCACCCTGCAGACACTGACAAGTGTCATGGTGTTCCTTGTGGTCTTTGGCCCTGATGCTACCCCATTTCATTAGGAAATATGGTGAGATGTGCGATATAGAGAGAATGGGGTGAAGTTTGGGGCCTAAGAGTCCAAGGCATACCTCATGCCTCTCACTGACTGCAGGGTGTGGAATGGTATGAGCATCACAGGCAAGAATCCCAAGTCACACCCTGATGCCTGTCATTCTCTACAGGGTTGGGCGTTATAGTTGGAAACCCTAATACCTCAGGCATTCGTTGGTATTTTCACTCCAAATTTTCAACGCTTGTTTTGTGACCCCACCTCATGAACAGGGGAATATCAGTTTGTTGGCTAAAGCTGCTTATGCACAGTGACTTTGACATTTAGCACCACAGGTGCAAAAACATTCCGAACAGGATGTAAAACATGACAGCTGTACTCTTTCATGGGGAGGTGTAAAAAATGGCAATGTTGCAAATCTGTAGTAAAAATATTAAAAAAAATGGTGAAGTCACGAGCGTACACAGAAACTGTGCAATGCACACCCTCCCTCCCCTTGCTCCTGAACCTGCTCTCCTGCCCCTTGGGACCTCTGTGTGTCCCCGTCCTCCCTGTCCTCCCCCTAGCTTTCTCTTCACCTCAGGCACATCTGGTTGTCTTCTTATTCTTGCTTTCCCTTCCTGTACCTCCCTGCCCACCCCCTGCTCCCTTAGCCTCCCCTCCTCATGTCAATCATAGGAAAACCTCTCACCATCTCCCAGCCAGGGTGTTAGTCATGCTACTACTCCTGTCGGGGAACATTCATCCAAACCCTGGCCCGGTTCCCAGGAGCTCCCCAACTCACACCACAGGCCTATGCATGGTCTCCATGAATATCTGTAGCCTCCTAAAAAAGTTTGACTCACTACAATGCCTGGTCACATCAATTAACCCTGATGTCATCACCCTGGTTGAGACTTGGCTGTCGAAATCCTCCCCTGACTCCCTAGTCTCCCTTCCTGGTTTCACCCTTTTCCAGTCCGACCGTGTTGGGAGGCAGGCGGCGGCTCGCTGTTATGTCAAGGAATCTCTCCCGTACTAGCCCTGCACGCTCCCATCCTTGACTCCAGGGCCCAGGCGCTTACGCTGAAACTAACTCCTGACCCCCTTTAAAGGACCCCTTTATCTGACGCTACTGCATCGTGCCCCCAGGGACAAGCGCGAGGCCATTGCCTCTCTTACAGAATACCTTACCTCTCACCTCCTTCCGCTTGATCAAATTCTGGTGGTGACTTAAATGTCAACTGGCTCAGCCCTCCTCCTCTACCCGAGACTCTTTTCTGCAATAGACCTAACGCAACTAGTTACCCACCCTACCAGGACTAACCCCAAGAGAGGCTCCAGTACCCTGCTTGATGTGGTACTCACCAACCGCCCTAATCGGATCCCCAATGTACAAGTCCTCCCAGACTCTCTCAGTGATCACTCCCCATTCTATTCCACTGGTCATCTTCAGTCCCCAAACCCATAGCACAGTCCACATGCCGGCGGCGTCTAATACCTGGTGGACTGATAAAACTTAAGGAACTTCTGTCCCAAATTGCCTGGTCTCCTATACAGGCAACTCCTGACATCGACACAGCTCTCTCCTTCTTTACCCAAACTTTTAATAATGCCTATGATATCTTTGCCCGTCGTTCTAAAAGGCAGAATGCCCCCTGGGTAACCCCAGCTTTGATCCACCAGCTCAAACATAGGGACAACCTATGGCACCGTGCCATTGAGACTGGCCGGCCCAATGACAGGCGGTTATATGCTGCCGCCCAAAACAAGTGCACTCAGGCCATCAGAAAGGCCAAGTCTGAGCACTATCGGTCCTCACTCACTGCCTCATGGGGAATCCCAGAACCTTCTGGGATAACATTAAACAGTTAAATGGGACTGCACACTCTCCCACCCACCCAGATCAACATTAATGGTGTGATCTCGTCAGACCCAGCCCTTATAGCCAACCAGCTCAACACCTCATTCGCTGACCTTAGCCCTATCCTCCCTACAAATTTTTTGACCCTCCTCCCCAGCACCTGCACGTAAATCTTTCGTCCTTATTTTCTCCTTAGCCGTGTTTTCTGCCCAAGAACTTAGGCGCACCTTGTCACTGCCCTCAAGAGTAATAGTACAGGCAGTGACACCCTGGATCCGTGTATCCCACGGCTGGTCTTAGACACAGTCCTTACCCCAATCACATGCCTCATCAACCACTCTTTGCCTGGGGAAGGTTCCAACTGCCTGGAAAGTCACCACTGTCACCCCTATCTTTAAAGGTGGTGATAGGACTGTGACTGGAAACTCATCGACCGATCTCCATTTTCTCCTCTCTCCAAGGCCTTGGAAAAGTGGTGGCCTCTCAAATCTCTGACTACCTCTCCACCCACAATGTCCTTTGTCCTGAGCAGCATGGCTTTAGGCCGGGCCACAGTACCAACACAGCCCTCCTAGAGTTCTCCAACTTTCTCCACTCCTCCTTAGACACTGGTTCTCTGGCTGGTGCTGTCTTCATTGACCTCTCGAAAGCTTTTGACACTGTCTCCCACCCCCTCCTTCTTGATGCCCTGAGCCTCTCTGGTTTTGCTGCTGGGCCTATCTCCTGGTGCACCAGTTATCTATCTGACCGCTCACAGCATGTAAAAATTAATGGGACCTACTCAGACATCTGTCCCATCTTTTCTGGGTTCCCCAGGGCTCCATTCTGGGCCCTTACTATTCTCCTTTACCTAACACCTTCCACGCTCTTGCTCGGGAACATTCTATTGTACGCTGATGATGCAGTCATCTTGCCTCAAGTCGTAACCCTATTGCCCTCCAGGACTCGCTGCAGAGTCCTTCACTGAAAGCCAAGGGCTGGTTCAAGGAACATAGATTGGTGATAAATCTTAAAAACAAAACCATGTTCTTCACTCATCCCCAAAACAATTCCTGCAACTTCAAACTCCTCATTCACTCTGGGTCCTCTTTCCCACTCGAACAAGTTTGCTCCTATAAATACCTAGGGATCCATTTTGACCCTCCCTCTCCTTCCATGGACACATCGCTGCCTAGCCACTGCCACTAATATCCAATTGGGCATCTTACACGGTGTAAACACTGCCTCCCCGAGGCTCTTGACTCGAGTCACCACCTCTATCCTGTCCCTAGTGGACTATGGACTGCCGGTGTATGGTGTTGCTGATCAGACCGCACTCCATAAAATTCGCACTACTCTGAATAAGGCCTGCAGGTTAATTACTGGAGCACCTAGGCTGACACACACCTGTCTACTGTACTCTAAAGCGCTGGTACTTGATCTTGATGAGCGCCTCAAATATCTGACCTGTACCCTTACAAAAAAGACCCTCCTTGGGCTATCCCCACCAGGATTGACCACCATCATACGCCGCTCTGTCCCACTAGTTCATACTCGGACCTCTGGGAAAACCTCTCTTGTTATCCCTAGAGCTAGGACCTCTCACGGCCAAAGAGCCTTCAGCTTTAGGGCCCCTCCTGGCTCAAGACACTGCCCCCTCCATCTCCAGGCTCCAACTATATCGCTTCAAAACCTCATTACGTAACCACCTTATTAACACCCGATGCTGTAATTGCCACTAGTCAAGCCGTACTCAATACTTATGACAAAGCTTATTACTAAGCTGCTAAGGACAACATAACTCTGGTATTGTTTGCATCAATCCTACCTGTACCAGCTTGTTTGTATCTATGTCTTAAGTTACTGTTATACTTAGTGTTGTACTGTTATACTGTGTATTTTCGTTTGTCTTACTGTGACAAGGTACCTTTGTAAATGAGCCTATGGCTCAAAGGTTTTCCAAACTGCTGTTTAAATAAAAATAAAAAAATTAAAAAATAAAATAATATAATTAGGTTGGGGATTTTTTACAGCAGATTGTCAACTCAGGCATTTTGGTGCCTCCGATCATGAACAGTGTCACTGTGATTTTCTTAATCTGTGCCGAACAATGATTTCCCACAGCGACCACGCATCTCTGCACTGAAAGTGTGAAAACACACTTCAGTCATGTTGTGAAAAATGACAGCTGTACTGTTCATAAGGAAGTGTGGAAAAATGTCAATGGAGAAAATCTGGACTGAAAATACTACAAAGTCATGAACTAACGAGGGTGCGTGGAAACTGCGCAATGCTCACTCGTAACACAGTCATTTTATGGACTTTTGTCACCAAATTTTCAACATAGCCATTTTAAGACATCTGCTCATGAGCAGTGTAACTGTGATTTTCTTAATCTGTCCTAAACATTGGTTTCGCACACCAACAGCACCATTGTGCGCTACATGTGCAAAAACACATTTTGGGCGTCATATGAAAAATTGCAGCTGTACTGTTCATAAGGAAGTTTAATAAAATGGCAATGTTGAAAATCTGGAGTGAAAATATTAAATTTGCAAACTTACGAGCATGCATAGAACTGTGCAACGCGACGTCAGAAAAGTCATTTTAGGAATTTTTCACCAAATTTTCAACATAGCCATTTAAGACCTCTGCTCATGAACAGTGTCACTGTGATTTTCTTAATTTTTCTGTACATTGATTTAGCACCGACTGCGCCATTATGCGCTTCCTTGTAAGTAGGAAACCGTTTTAGGTGAGATGTGAAAATGACAGCTGTACTACTCATAAGAAGGTGTGGTAAAATGGCAATGTTGAAAATCTGGAGGAAAATATTGAAAATTCATGATTTCACGAGCGTAGGGAACTGCGCACCCACGCCGTAAAACAGTCATTTTAGAATTTTCACTAATTTTCAACATAGCCACTTTAAGATGTCTGCTCATGAACAGTGTCACTGTGATTTTCTTAATTTGTCCTGTACATTGATTTCAAGACACTGACTGCGCCATTGTGCGCTACATGGGCAGAAACACATTTTGGGTGAGATGTGAAATGACAGCTGTACTACTCATAAGAAGGTGTGGTAAAATGGCAATGTTGAAAATCTGGAGTGAAAATATTGAAAATTCGCGAACTTACGAGCCTCTGCGTAGGAACTATGACATGCTCGTAAAACAGTCATTTTAGGAATTTTGGCACAAATTTTCAACATGGATTTTTGGGACCTTTCTCATGAATGATATCATTGTCAGCATTATTCAGGCCCAAAGGGTGATTTCACACAGTGACTGCGCAGTGACTGTGAAATCACCCTTCGGGCCTGAATAAAGCTATGACAGTGACATCATTCATGAGAAGGGGTCCCAAAAACCCCATGTTGAAAATTTGGTGCAAAAATTCCAAAAAATGCCTGAGATATGCAATAAAGTTGAAAACCCCCATCTAGCCCATTATACAGCTTACCGGCATTTCCTCAGTTCGTGGTCGGCTTTGAAGAGTGCAGACGTATTCTCGGTCCACCGAAGATCGACGCGCAGAGGTCCGGAGGTAAGTATGGGGTGAGGGGGGTGTGGGGAGGCAGGGTGCGCAGGGTGGGTGCGGGTTGTGGGAGGTGGGTCAGGAGACTACATTGACCGTTTTTCTTTCCAGGTAAAAACAACAAAAAGGACGGACGGGATGTTTGCCATGCTGGGTGAGCTCCCAGCGTGCACAAACGGTTGGGGCGTTCAGCCGACGGGATTGGGCACCCTGTCGGCCTAAGGGATCTATTGCCACGCTGGGTGGCTCCCAGCGTGGCACTTACTACTCGGGGAGGACAGTGGAGCCGACTGGGATTGGGCACCCCATCGGCTATATTATTAGTTCGTGGCATTTGGAAGCCTTTGGGGGGCGGGGAGCATGAGCACAGCCGATGGGATTGGGCACCCCTGCCGGCCATACAGCGCGGCGGGGTGCACCATGCAGCGTGTGTGTGTGTGTGTGTGTGTAGGTGTGAGGGAGCTGCACATGAGCAGGCGATATCTTATCGCTGCTCACCAGCGTAGCTCCCTTTTCAACTGTATGCCACTGCATTTTGGAGCTTGTCATAGACAGCTCCAGCATGCATTGGCTTACAGGGGCCGTGCCTGCCAGCACACTGACTGAATTGGAGGAGGAGGTGACACACCTCCGAAATCTCCGATGATGGCACTATGTTTCTTGCACATGCGTGCAAGCAAATATAAAAAGGCTTGTTTCCGATCCCCAAGGCCTCCTGATACAGAATAAAGTGTTACATTTATGGTACCGCACCCCAACTAATTTACAAGCAAGGGGGCTCATGCCTGATGACAAGTGCTGGAGGTGTGGGGAAAGGGGTGCAGAGCTTCTCCATATCTTGTGGCAATGCCCACCAATATGTCCAGTCTGGAAGAGGGTTATAGCTTGCTATTTCAGAATTTTAAAAAGCAGGCTCCTGCTTTCCGCTTCATTATGGATACTGGGACTTGTCCCTATGGAATTAAATCTGCCACATCAGCACAAATTATGGCTAATACAGGCCTCAGTAGAAGTTAAAAGAGCTCTGCTAAGAAAGTGGCATTCTACTGACATCCCTCCTTTCAGGTATGGCTTATGTCTATGGAGAAAGTAGCTGCCGTCACCAAAATGTCCCACTTTGCTGCAGGCTCTACCACCCAGCATTTAGACAGATGGGCCCCGTTTTGCTTCTACATTTCTACGAAGAGCTGTCTGGCCTCACCCCTACAGAGTAAAGACTTATTAAGACCACCCTGGGACCCCAACTAGTGATTACATAACTGATAGGCCTCAGACCCCTACTCCATTGCTTGTCTCAGACTAAAATACTCTCTGACTTGTCAAGCTTATATACTCCTTTCTTAATTCCATAGACTACAGTCTTAAATGTTTTATGGTTCTACTAAGAAGTAACACATACCCACTTTTCAACTGAAGGTATACTCTATATGTATGTACTAAATGGTTCGATTATGCAACATCCTTAGTTTGTGATCTATGTTTAGCAAATGTTTCTTTTTGAATGCTCTATTTTTTGTATCTGATCATATCTCTGTTTGCACCTGAAAATTTGAAAAATTAATCAAAAGATTAACTGCAAAAAAAAAATCAACAACAAATGGTATGATGGTTGTATAGTGATTGGGGGACAGGGACCCTAAGACTCTTACCGCATAGGTAGACCTGCATTTACATAGATAGGGAGGGGACCTGTCACTATAGAAAATACTGTGCAGCATTCAGATCATTGGTCATAGCATCATTATTCCAGCAGTTATTTTGTTGTGCTTTTAATATAGTAGAAACATAGAGGTTGATGGCAGATAAGGACTGCAAGGCCCATCCAGTCTGCCCAAGAAGAAGTACAGCATTCGGTTTATTGGTCATAGCACCATTATCATTATACATTATTCTCACATTATTTTATTGTGCTTGTAAGTACAGTAGTAGGAGTTCTATATAGTACTAGAAGGTAGCTAACTGGGGAGGATAGTACAAAATGTGGCACAGGAGTGTAAATTCAGGATGGAGCGGGGGGGGGAAGAGAGTGGTGGGGGGTGGAGGCAAAGAAGAAGGGGACATCAAGGAGATGACCGGTGCAGGGGAGTGTGGAGTTACACCAGAAGGAGGAAAAAAGCAGAAGGCATGGAGGAGACAGAATAGTAGGGTGTAATAGATGTGGTGCAGCTGTATATCTGAGCGCTCTATGGAGGTAGGGAGAGTGCCCAGTTTGCCAGAAATTGGGGGAGCTGGAAGCTGAGCTGGTATGGCTAAAAAGGGAAAAGGGGTGGAGGGTAGAAGAAGGCCAGAAGGATGGGAAAATTAGGCAGAAAAGCAGGAAGGGCAAGAGGATTGAAGGATATGGATGGGAGAGAGCCTGAATGTGGGAAAGGGAGAGAGGAGCATAGGGACGGAGAGAAGCACAGGGGTACTCAGGTAATAGAAACAGCAAAAAAAGATATAAAGGGGGATCAAACAGGTACTGGCTCATAACTGGATTGCAGGAACAAGAGGTGGGAGGGGGAAAAGGAACAGAGGAAAACAGAGGCAAGCTGCAAGAGAGGAAAGCAGGGTCGAGCAACAATTGAAGGAGTAAGCAGGAGGTGGAAGCAGGTGAAGCAGGGTCGAACAACAGCAGAAGAAGAAGTAAGCAGGGGGTAGCGGGGATGGCAGCAAAAGAAAGCGGAGGGCCGAAACACAGTAAACATAGAGATATTAGAGGTATTGGCCATTATTTAGTATCTAACAGGTATTGGTCCTTAGTCAAATTGCAGGAACAGGAGGTGAATGGGGGGACAGGAGCAGAGAGAAAAAAAAGTGAAATGAGATGTGGAACGCTAAGAGGTGCTAAGGTAAAGGAAATGCCCATGAAGAGAGTACATAAGAAGAGTGCAGAGGGTGGCACAGGAGTGGAGGGAGAAGATAAAGAAGGAGGGGAGGAAGTTAAAGAGGGCAGGAACAAGAGAGGCAATAGGGCAGAAGTGGAAGCTGCGGAGGGAGGGGAGGCAATGGATGGTCAACATCATTAAGGAAAGTAAGGAGGGAAGAAAGGGGGAGATGGCAATGGCATAGTGTGGGGGGCGAAGAAGAGAAGGTGACATTACAGGACACCAAGAAGAAGTCAGGGGGTTACAGGAAGGGAGTCTGCAGAGGTGGAAAACCAGGGAGACCAGTACAGAAGTGTAGAGAAAGGAGGAAGGGTAGTGTTTTTGAGGCATATTTAGAGATAGAAAAAGCAAAATCAGTTATAGTTTATGGGGACTCAATCATAAAGGGGATCCACTGGTTGAAAAAGAGGGTGGCATATAAAGGGAGATCATTTTTTTGTGACCCGGGGATGGAGGCAAGCAGGGCATTACCAAGAATCAGGGAAAGCATTAGACTAATAGGAGGTAAACCAGACCTAGTCCTGCACCTGGGAACTAATGGCCTGGCAGGGGAGGAGGTGGAGGAGGTACAAAGGAGATTCAGGGAGTTAGCCAGGGGTGTAAGGGCTTAGTCAGCACCCTGGCTTTTTCTGAAGTCCTGCCAGTACACTGTGCAAGTATGGCCAGGCAGCTAAGAATCAGAAATTTCAATCACTGGCTAAGGTAGTGGTGCAGAAGGGAGAGTCACGCATGCATTGGGGAATGGGGAGCCACGTGGGCAGACGTACATCTGCATGCAAGGGACAGACTGCATATAAATGATGAGGAAGCTAGACCGCTGCAAGGGAAGCTGCAGGGATATATAGATGAACAACTGGGGAATGATTTAAACTAGGGAGGGGGGAGTATGACGCTAGGGATGGACTAGAAAAAGTTGCTAGTGGGACGTGCCTAACTCACACACCCCCACAAATGGGGGCAGGGGATGATAAAAAGAAAGCAAACAAAGGAGGAGGGGATAGATGAAAGGGTCTGCTAGCAAATGCTAGGAGTCTGAGGAATAAGATGGGGGACCTGGAGGCAGTGATGGGGCGGAAGGTCTAGACCTGATAGCAGTAACTGAGACATGGTGGACTGATAACCACAGCTGGGAAGTGGAAATACTAGGGTATAATCTCTACAGGAGGGACAGGAGAGGGAGAAAGGGGAGAGGGGTAGCCCTTTACGTAAGAGACGGGATAAGAGCAATGGTGAGTGGGGAGGACAGGACTCTGCAGAGATCCTCTGTGTCACGATAACTAAGAGGACCAGGAAGGTAATGAGGATGGGGGTGGCATACTGATCACCGAACCAGGGGGAGGAGGGCGATAGGGAGCAGACTAGGGAAATACAAAAAATGGCAGGCAAAGGAGAAATTCTGGTGGTCAGGAATCTAAATCTTCCCGATGTGAACTGGGAGGTCCCAACAGCAGCATCTGAAAGAAGCAGGTTGCTACTGGAGTCAGTATTCAATAGTTGGTCAGGGAACCTACTAGGGGAGGGGCCATATTTGACCTGCTAATGACCAATGGGGATAATGTCATGGATGTGGAGGTTGCAGAAAAACTGGGAGATAGTGACCACAGGATGATAAGGTTTTGTCTTCCGACTTGGGCGGATAAGGATAGGTCATCCACTAGGGTACTAGACTTCAGGAATGCGGATTTTTAAAAAATGAAAGAAATTTTCAAAAGGAAAACAGACGGGAAAGAGAATCTAGTGGGAGCTGAGGAATTATGGGGAGCAATAAAGAGGGGAATTCTGATGGCGACAAAACAATGCATCAAGAGAGTAAGCAAATGCAAGAAAGGGAGGAAACGAATCTGGTTTACAGCAGAGGTGAAAAGAGCAGTTTGGGAAAAAAAGAATGCATTCAGGACCTGCAAAGCTTCACAGGGGACAGAGGATAAGGAAGTTTACATAGAGAGGCTAAAGGAAGCATATTAAACAGTCAGGAGAGCTAAAGAGGATACAGAAGAGAAAATAGTAAATGAGACCAAAAGAGGAGACAAGAGATTTTTTAAGTATGTAAGTGAACACAGGAAAAACAAGCAGGGGATTATGAGGTTAAAAGGGGAAGAGGGAGCTCTAATAGAGGAAGCTCTAATAGAGGAAGATGAGAAGAAAGCAAATCTGCTGAATGAATACTTTTCCTCCGTCTTCACGATTGAGGAAGAAGGAAAGGGGCCAGTGTTGAGCAACAAAGGAATGGTGGGCAGGGAGGTGGACACAAGCCCATTTTAGAGGGCAGGGTGTAGAGAAGTTAGGAAAATTGAGTACGGACAAGACAATGGGTCCCAATGAAATCCACCCCAGGGTGCTCAAGGAGTTAACGGAGGTGTTAGCGGCACCACTCACAAGGTTATTTAATATGTCTCTAGACAAGGGGAGAGTCCCGGGGAGATTGGAAATGGGATGATGTGGTGCCATTGTGTAACCCCCCTACAAATTGGGGTTTACTATAATGTCTTCCTGGGCTCCCTAATGCCCACTGCCAGGCTGGTGTTCTGTCTGCAGTAGTCCTATTTGTCTGTGTGAGAGTGCCATAGTGAGCCTCCTTGCCTGTCTCTTTAAGAGAGCTCCTATGTTGTGTTTGAAAATCAGTCTGGGCTGGGTCCGAGTAATTAAGGCTTGTGACCTGTCAGACTGCCTGTTATATTGCTCCATTCTGCAGTCACTATATGTGCAGAGGGAGCCCTGTTAGGAAATGTGATTATTTACTGTTTATTTGTTATAATAGTAATGATAGAGGAGTTTGCCTAACCCGCTTTAATTTGCAGCTTGAGCATTTGAAGAGGAGCCACCATTTTGGTTCTGGGACTTCCAGTGTTGGACCAATCGAACCTCTGGGGACCTAAAATGGAGACTGTCCCCACAGGTCGTGTGGGAAGGAATTCTGTAGTTTTGACTGTTGGCGCCTAAACTGGCCTAGAAGGGGAGCCCATACTGTGACTGACAGTTCCCTCAGCCAACCAAACTTTTCAGATTACAGGGAAATCCCCAGAGCTGCCTGCAGCAGTGTGTCAGTCAAGAGTGGAAGTTGGAGAGTGAGCTCGAGCAGTTGAGCAGCTGCTCCTAGGAGGAGCGTAGGAGAATTGACGGGAAGGCTCTGCTGCACTGTCTGCCATGTTCTCCGGCCTAAAGAAGCTGCCTATTGCAGAAGTCAGACTTTTCCAATTGCCAGCTTAGACCTACAGCAGAGGAAAGAAAATGTGTAATTTCTACCTGCAAGTAGGACTGAAGACTTGCTCCAGAAGCGATCGGCCTGCCTGAATGACAGAAGACAGCCTCGGGTTGAAAGGTTTGAGCAGTGAAGCTGAAATTAGCAAACGGACCATATCCGAACTGTGGCTTAGAGAAACAACTGATTTAGGTGTGCTGAATGTGTTTTATGAGTTGCAATTTGGTTCCCCACAGTGAATCCTGTTATGCCAGCTGGAGGTTTTCCAACAGAAGAGCACAAACTTTTCTCAGGACTGTTCATCTTGCTTGGGCCTTACTCAAGCCCCGGCCACTATTCCAGAGATCATCTTGGCAAAAGACTGGCTTGGGGATTCAGCCTCCTGCTCAACACCATCGAACAGATAGGGACCACCAGGAGGTGAGTCGTGAAGGCCCTGCTTCCCCTGGCCCACTGAATCAACATCATAAGGTCTTCATCTCACCTGTCCTACATCCTGGTCAGGGTTGTGTGAGTACAAACCAGGGTAGCTCCCTACAACAACAGCTACAATTCATTGTGCGTCAACTGATTGATCTGTTCTGGGTTATTGCTAATGGATTGAGCCATCCAGCTTGGGATTACAAGTATCTGCACTGTGCGCATGCGGTTTTTCATCCTAAAGGGCCCCAACAACAGCTGCAATTCTGGCCACCCTGCGCAATGCTTCAGGCTAGCCTGTACAAGATCTGGGTACCCAGGGTTGCATGACTATTTATAGGGGACTTGCAGTACATGCTGAATCAGCCTAAAGTAAATCAGAGTGCCAAGCATTCAACTAAATTCATGCCCCTCCCTTGTTCACTTCCCCTGAATAAACCTGATCATCTATCTGTTTCATGTTTAACCTGGCTAGAGTTCATATTATTAGATGGTCTCAGTGAAATGTTTTGCATTGTGTATTGCTGATCTTATTTTCCAGGGGTCTCCAGGAAGATTGCAGCATATCCAACCCTGGTGGTAAGTGCAAGGGGTGCGAGCATACTCTTACTGTTACTCAGTGCATATGAATGTTTCATGGTTTTACTATTTAGGCCTCTAGAAGGGTTGGTGGGTGGTTATAGTGTCCCAGAGGGCTATACCAAAGCAGTTAAGCTACCCAACACCATTCCTCTGGGTTTAGGCACCTGTTCACAGAACCCAGGCCCCCTCAACCTGTGCATATTCCCACAGGCAGGGGTAGTAGCCCATAGGATAGCACCACCAAGGGATTACAGTTGCACAAAGGGGGAGGAAAGGAAGAGACTGGCAACTATCATTCAGTCAGCCTTACCTCGGTGGTGGGGAAGCTGATGGAAGCATTTATAAACAAATGGTTGACACAATATCTGGGGGCAGGAGGGGCTCATAGATGAGAAGCAGCACTGGTTCACAAGGGGAAGGTCATGTTAGACCAACCTGATTGAATTCTTTGATGAAGTGACATTGATATGTGATCAGGGAGGGGCAGTGGACATGGCCTTTTTGGACTTCTGAAAGGCCTTCGACACCATCCCTCACAGGAGACTGATAAGCAAGTTGGGTAGCTTAGGGATAGGGAGCAAAATGACAAACTGAGTGGAGAATTGGTTGAAGGGTAGAACTCAGAGGGTGATAGTAAATGGGGTGCATGCAACTGAGAGATGGGTGATGAGTAGGGTTCCTCAGGGGTCCGTGTTGGGTCCCGTACTATTCAACGTATACATTGGGGACATTTCAGAAGGCCTAAATAGGAAGGCATCACTGTTCGCAGATGACATGAAGATCTGTAACAGGATAGACACAATGGAAGGGATAGCAAAAATGAGAGAGGACTTGGCCAGACTGGAGGAGTGGTCAGGGGAGTGGCAGTTACAATTCAATGCAAAAAAAATGTAAAATTATGCACATAGGAAATAGAAACCCAAGGGCAAAATACTGTCTGGTAGGGGAGGAACTTGAGGTAACAGAGCTAGAAAGGGACCTGGGGGTCATCATTTTGGATAACCTGAAGGTGGGGAATCAATGCAACAAGGCAATGGGGAAGGTTAACAGAATGTTGGCATGCATAGAGAGGGGCTTTCAAAGCAGGAGGAAAGAGGTGATCTTGCCACTATACAAAACTATGGTCAGACCACACCTGGAATATGGGGTCCAGTTCTGGAGGACACACTTGTAGGGTGACAAAGACAGGTTGGAAAGGGTCTAGAGAAGGGCAAGCAAGATGAAGCAAGATGATTCAGGTGCTGCATAGGAAATCATATGAGGAGCGGCTAGAGGAACTAAACCTATACTCACTGCAGATGAGGAGGGAGGGGGATATGGTTAAAACCTTCAAATATCTGAAGGGAATAAACAGGGTGAGGGAGGGTAATTTCCATGTTCTAATTAATGCCTCGTGATTGCCTTTCTGTAATACTGTATGGATGTATTGATGTTTTTTATTTATCATTTATTTATCAAGTCTAGGATTACAAATACCTTTGAGCCTTGGCTCTTTTACAAAGATTCCACGTCAGAGAAATACAAATTATGGGGAACATCAAGACAGACATTACAACAATGTGGACATTGCAAACAGAGTACAGACTCATACAATTCATGGGTAGCATTGTAAGCAAGGCAGCCAGTGGCATTTGTCAGAGAAAATAGACAACAGATAAGAAGTGCCAGAGTCATAGGGAGAGGGAAGAGGGGAGGGGGGAGAATGAATGTAGGAAGGGTGGGGAGAGGGTGAAAAGTACAGCATTGGGTATACCAAGATGTGAGAGTAGAATCCAGTGAGGAGGGAAGGGGGGACCACTAGAGCAGGCAGAAAAGTGGAGAAACAAGGTTAAGTTGGGCAGTCACAGGAGCTGTTGGTAGTCAGATAGTCCCGGAGCCTAGTTTTAAACATACCAATTGTTGGGGCAGAGGAGATGGTGGGGGTGCGGCCATTGAACCAGAGTGGTGCTTGATAAGCAAAAGAGCATTGTCCCTGTGAAGTGTAACAGTGGGGACTTTCAATAGCTGTAGCGTGGATCTCCGAAGGCACCATTTGTTAATTCGGTGTTGTAACAGAGTTGAGACCCCAGAAGGTGCAAGACCAAGTTAGATTTTTTTCACCATGGAGCAGGTGAGAAACTTTATGTGGTTTGATAGTTGGAGCCAGCTGGTCTGGGTGTACAGGTCACATGTGTGGGTGAGACAGTGAGCACCAGTGATGAGCCGACATGCCTTATTTAAGGCAGTTGAGAGGCGTCTAACAGTTGTGGTTGTGGCCGAGCCATAAATGATGAGACCATAGTCTATTACAGAGATCACAGAGCTCAGGACTGCAACCTTCAAAGCTTCTGGCGTGAGATGTTGTCTGTGTTTGTAGAGGAGACCAAGCTGTGTATTAGCAGCTCTAGCTACATTATCTACATGAGGTCTATAGGAGAGATTAGGGTCAAGCTGTATCCCTAAGTATTTGAAGGACCCCACCTGATCTAGAGTGTTCCCCTGGGTGGTGGAGATAGCCAAGTGGTGTAGCTTGTGTGGGTTATGAAATCTGCAGAAGAGCTTAGATTTGGTTTTCTTGTCATTGAGGACCAGTTTATGATTAAGAAACCATGTCTCTACAGAACTGAAACCAAGTTGAAGGTTGTGTTGAAGAGTTGCAGGATCTTTGTGAGTGCAGAATACAACAGCATCATTGGCATATAGTATGATCTGCTCAGAGCAGTGGTAAGGGAGGGAGTTTAAGAAAAGGCTAAAAAGGAGGGGACCCAGTATGGATCCCTGTGGAACACCCGGGCGAACAGACAGGGTGTCAGAAAGAGCATCCGCAATTTTTACTCTCTTTGACCGATTTTCTAAGTAGCTTTTAAACCAGAGAGAAGAGTCAGGTGATAGCCCGGCATTCAGTAGTTGGTCAATTAGTAGTCCATGGTGTACTGTATTGAAGGCCTTGGAGAGGTTGACGAAAACGGCCCCTGTGAGAAGGCCGTTGTCAAGGGATTTGTGCAAAGCTCCAGTGAACTCAAGAACGGCTGTGGTGGTGCTGTGACCTTTCTGGAAACCATGTTGTTGTGGACAAGGTAATTGTATTTATCCAAGTGGTCGGTAAGTCGATCAGCCACGATGCGCTCGAGTGCCTTAGAGAGTGGGGGAAGTATGGAGATAGGGTGATAATTTGAGTGATTCGTCTTATCCCCACTTTTATGGACAGGTGTCATGGTAGCTGTTTTCCATAGGTCCGGGAATTTTCCACAGCTGAGAGAGAGGTTTAGGATTTTTGTTAATGGATGAATTACCTCATTGAGGGTGAGCAACAGAAGCTTAAGGTCCAGGGTGTCGCTAGTAGATCTAGATTTAGAGATAGCTGTAGTAATATAATGGTGAGCTTCATTCAGCCTTACCTCCCTGAAGTAGAAGAGGGGATGGTTAGACTGAGGGGCTGAGGTATTTGGGGAGTAGGCCCTGTTTTTGAAAAAGTCATGGGGTAGAACAGCACTAAGGTCTGAAAAAGCCGTGTTAAAGATGCTTGCGATCCCTTGGGGTCGAGGGTTGAGGATCCATCAACCATTAACATGGCTGGAGAGGTTTTTGGCTGCTTCCCTGTGACATCCTTGATATTGTCCCAGAAAGCACGACTATTTCACCATGTATTGGTGAGAGCATCTTTGTAATAGGTGGATTTCATTAGCCAGATGGCTTTTGTGCAGGCATTTCGTGCTTGTTTGTAATTTTGGATGTCCAGTTGTTTGCCAGTGGCCATGGCAGCTGCCCAGAGGTGGTCCCTTAGTTTCAGCTGTGAGAGAAGAGCTGCGGTGAGCCATGGGTTAGAGAGAGATTTTGTTTTGTGCCTTTTAGCAGGGGCAAAGAGGTCACAGGCTTTGTTGAAAATTGAGATGAAGTGATCAAGAGTCAAGTTAACATCTGTTGCTTCATAGATGGGTAGCCAGTCTTGTAGAAGCAGGTATTGTTTGAGATGTGGAAGTTTTCCACGAGGAAGGACTCTGCTAGCAATAATTTTGGGAGGGGGCTTAAGGAATTTGTTAGACCATGCACACATGACTGGGGAGTGGTCACTGAGAGAGTCTGGGAGAAAGGTCTTATGAGAAATCCTTGTGGGGTGAGTGGTGAGGACCCAATCCAAGAGGGTACTGGTGCCAGTCTTGTAGTTAATCCTAGCAGGGGAGTTTACGATTTGCGTGAGGTTAGCAGCTGAGATGGAGTCTTTATAGGCACTGGCGCTCGATGCTAACCAGTTTATGTTGAAATCCCCTAGTAGAATAAGTTCAGCTTCAGGAGGATAACAGTTGATAAAGTTTAGGACATCGTTGAAGCCATGTTTGGAGTCCCTGGGCAGGATGTATACAGAGACAATAGTTAGGGCTTTATGGTTGGGACCTAGGACGATTTATATTGGCAGAATCTGGGCTAAGGCAGAAAGTGATGGAGTTGCTACAGGGTGCCATGACAAGGAGTCTTTGATATAGATTGCACAACCATCACCTTTTTTGGATATCCTGTCCAGCCTGTGGACATTGTAGCCCTGTATTGTTACTGCTGTGTCAGGAACTTTAGGCGTCAGCCAAGTTTCCACAACTCCAAGGATGTGAGGGTTGTGTTGGCATATGAAGGCTTGGAGTGCATCCAGCTTTGGTAGTAGGCTGCAGATACAGAATGGTTGCAAGGATAAGGGCACCTGGAGTTTGTATGTGGCCTGAGCTTCTAGGGCCAGGATTGGGATGGACACTGCTTGAGATGAGAAGGGGGAGGAGTAGGAGTTTTAAGGAGCAGGGTCGCAGCGCTTTGAGAGATAGTTTTGATCGTTGTTTCCAGGAGTAGAGGTTGCAAGGTTCCAGGCGGTATCCCATATGGACTGCAAGGTGGTACAGTGTAGAGAGGTGGCCACACTTGTTGAGAGTAGTGGTCGGGTTAAGTAGCCAGGAATATCCAAACGGTGCACCAAGCACAAGCCTCAAGTGGAAGTGGAGAGTTCCCTTGGAGTAGCAGTGGAAACTAGAGTAGAGGGTGGCAGGGGTGGGGTGGGGGTGGCTAGGGCCAGGGAGAGAGAAGGGAGGGCAGGGCAAGGAGGAGGAGGAGGAGAGGCGAGAGAAAGGCAGAGAGAACCTACATGGCTTACGTACTAGATAGAGATAGAGATATAGCCCTCTAGTGGTGAGAGGATATAATCTGCTAATGGAAAAGTCAACAGATGTATTTCTCCATTGCCCTTACCCCCAGGACGCATCTGGAATCAAGCAGTACTCTGCTCAGTATGCCTTCCTGGTAAGATTTTTAAATATATAAATAAATAAATATTCAGGATGAGTGACCGCAAATCAACTAGGACACATGCATTCAAGCTGAAGGGGGGCAGATTTGGAGGAAATGCGAGATGGAAGCTTTTCACTGAGAGAGTGGTGATCCCTTGGAATAGGCTGCCATAATGGGTGGTGGGGGCTGATTCAGTGGAAAAATTCAAAAGGGCTTGGGACAACTACATGGGGCTAAATAAAAGTATAAATGGAATGGAAGGGAGGGGGTAAATATAACCAGATGGGGGGTACTTCAGCAGACTGGATGGGTCAATGGGTCCTTTTCTGCTGGCAAATTTCTATGCTTCTATGTTTAGAATCAGTTTGTCCCTGGTTGGCTCATGCACCAGATGTATGAGTCCAACCCCCTGTAGGGATTCCAGGATGGCCGTGCTTCTGGCTGAAGCAGCTGCCTGGGTGGTCCAATTCACGTCTGGCATATTGAAATCTCCCATCAACAGGATTTCACCTTTAGCTGCCATGTTGGGAATTTCCTCCACTAGTACACTGTCCACTTCCTCCCTGTGTGTTGGAGGTCTGTAGCTCACCCTTGTACGTATTGCTGTGCCATTTCCTGGTTCAAGGGTGACCCACATTGCCTTGGCTTCCCCCTGTCTTCCCTGTACTTCTCTAGCCTTTATGCCTTCTCTGATGTACAGGGCCAACCCCTTCCCTTTATATCTTCCCTGTCCCTTCTGAACAGTATACAGTATAGCACGGTACATTGACATCCCAGCTGTGATTAGCAGAATACCATGTCTCTGTTATTGCTGCTGTGTCAAGGTCTGCATCCGTCATCAAGGTTTCCAGGTCTGGAACCTTATTTCCCAGACTGCGTGCATTTGTGAACATAACCTTCCATGTTTTACACCCTGCCCCTGCCCCACTCCTGTTTTCTCTACTTTGCCTCTTACCCCCGCCCTGGCTGGTGTTCATGCTCATGTGGTCTTGCCCCCTCTTTATCCCCTCTTATACTCATTTCGCCTGCCTGCCCTTCACTGCTCACTTCAGTTGTTCTTGTTGTCAACTTGTACTTTTGCATATTCCTGTGGGGAGGGTGTTCCTAAGCCACCTGTCTCTCCTGGCTCTCCCCCCTTTGCCAGTTTAAATGCTCTCTGTTGAAGCATTCCAACTTTTCACTAAAGACTGAGGCCCACTTTCCAGACAGATGCAGGCCATCCTCCTGATACAAGTTTGCATCTGCCCAGGTTGGGCCCTAGTTCTCTATGAAGCCACATCCTTCTCTACCACCAATCCTTCAACCAGGAGTTGAAGGTTCGCATGTGGAGTGCCCTGACCTCCCCCATGCCTTGGACAGGTAGCACCTCTGAGAATAAGATGGAGTATGCTACCTGTTTCAGGTCCCCCCAGCCTCCTGAAATCCTCCTGGACTCTGGCTAACGCTACCCTTCTCCTTGCCAGGTCATTGGTCCCCAGGTGGACAATGACATCCAGCTCCTCCCTCCTGGCTATCAACCTAGCAGTGCTTCCTGGGAGGCATTTGACCTCCCTCTCCCCCCAGCTAGGTGTGTCCCTAATTTCACAACCTGGACAATAGAGTCCCCACTAGGAGAAGCTTCCCCTCCCTCCGGGGTCCCTTGCCCTCCTTTCCTGGAGTTCCAGCTTGGAGGTCCCAACCATCCTCCCTTGTCCCAGCTGTGAGTGCCTGGGTGGGACATTCCCATTCCTCCAAAACAGCATAGGAGTTATTAAGCTGGAGCAATTTGGGGATGTGCCTCTGACCCTTCCCCACCCTTCCTGAGCCCACTGTGGTCCAGTCACTCTTCTTCCTGGGCAACCTTTGAGGTTCATATTGTGGACCCAGTGGTCTCTGGATCCTCTCTCTTGCTTCTGTCCCAGATGCCCGGAAGCATGCTACAGTAATACCCCTTCCTAAAAGTGGAGATCCCTCTGTCCCAGGCAACTATCAGCCTGTCTCTGCACTACCCACCCTTGCCAAACTACAAGAACACCTAGTCTTTTCTCAACTCTTCCCCTTCCTAGACTCATCTTCTTTCTTTGCACCATTCCAGTCTGGCATCTGCAAATCCCATTTCACCTCCACCTCCCTCCTCAGGCTAACTAACTCCATTCTCTCTGGGATGAACCAGGGCCAAATCACATCTACTATTTTGTCGACCTGGCCAAAGCCTTCAACACCATCACCCACCCCATTCTCCTTGCCAAGCTTACCACTGCAGGACTCTCCTCCCACGGCACTGATTGGTTCCACTCATACTTTCTGGGCAGAACCCGATTGGTTACAATTGGCTGCACCACTTTCCCACACCTCCCTATCAGCACTAGAGTCCCCCAAATCTCTATGCTTGGCCCCATCCTTTTCTGCATTTTTCTAAATAACCTCCCTACAGTCTGTACCTCAGCATCCATCCACATGTATGCTGATGATGCAGTACTATTTGCTTCTGGATCCTCCCCCCTGATCTGATGGCCTGACTCCAGCTAGACTTTGACAATGTCCAGGGCTGGTTCCATTCAAATCAGTTGGCCCTAAATGCAAAGATGGTCTCCACAACCTTTGGAACCAGGCAAAAATTCTCCAGACATACAACCGCCCCTTCCTTTCATACCCTTCATGGGTCACCCCTTGAAGATGTCCCATCCTTCAAGTACCTAGGAATATGGCTAGACCGGCACCTGAACTTTTCAGTTCATGTTGAGGCAATCCACAAAACATCACACCCAAAACTAGGGGGTATGTACTGTATCATAACCATGGGTGCATCACCTTGCCTGCTCACAGTCATATTACAGAGAATGATTCTTGCCATCTTTGACTACGGAGAAGCAGTATACAGTGCTGCTCCTAAGTCTACGTTGCCAAGACTGGACCCACTCTTACAGTCATTCTGCCGCTTTGCTCTTGACAGCCCCCTCCACACCCACCACTGCTCCCTCTACTCTGCCCCCTCTCTTCCCTCCCTTGAGGCCAGATGCCTTACTCACTGCTCCTCCAGCCTGGCCAAACACTGACTTGGTTCTCTTCCCTTCTATCTCTCCTCACTTCTCTCATCCCTTCCCCCCTCTTCCTACTCCCTACAAAACTCTAATTATCACCTCCTCACTCACCCACCTTGGCCGATTACAGTTGGTCAGGTGGCTTTCTCCTACCATCTCCCTAAACTGGAACTCCCTCAACCTAACCACCCGCACTGCCACTTCTCTTCACTCCCTCTCCCATCTTCTCCACAAGCTTTACTTATTCACCTTCAACTGCTCTTGATTCTTCCTTTCTTATGCCCCCTCTCTATTTCCCTCTTTCCTCTTCCCTCTCCCTGATCTATACCCCCACACCACTACTTCACCACTCAACCCCTCTCCTCCTAATTATTATATCACACCTACTGTATGTACCTCTCTGCATTTGGCTGTAATATACCTAGGCACTTTGGCTCCTTGCTAGGCATCTGTTACACCTCTCTATGAACAGCTATCTATAACTTGTAAATTCAATTGTGTATGTAAAATTGTAAATGCTAAATTGTTTATATTGCTATAATTTGCTTGTTTATTATGCTTCCTTCTTGTTCTCACTATATAGTCTACCACTCGCCATTATGTTATATTTTCTTCCCCCTTGTCCCCTACACCCAGGACGCATCTGGAAAAGAGCTGTTATTCAGTTGAGCATTACAGCTGTGTGTAATATAAAATTCTGCCTGTGGAATTCCCGTGGAATAACCATTCTGATTCCATGAAAATTCACATCCAAATACCACTAAATATAGTATGTTAGCGGTACCTTATGGTTTACAAATGTGTACCAAATGTCAGAGTTCTACATTAAAAGGGGGCAGAATGATATGTTGCCAAACACTTAATCAAAATTTAATTTTCAGTTATTTTGAGATATTTTAAAATTTCTTCTCAAGATTTCTCCACAACATCAAGATTTAGGAAGCACATAGAATGCATGTATGCATCATGTTTTAAGTGCCAAGCTTTAATGGGATCTGAGTTATAGGTAGTCAAATATATTGCCAAAATTTGGATTTCTGTAAGTATGACTTTGATAGTATTCATTGAAATATTACAAAAAATTGCCTGGTATATAGGGTAGCACTACATTTGTATATGCACATAGTTTCTGATTTCTAGTTTTAAATAAGACTGCATTATAGCTTGCCAAACATGTAGCCACAATTTAAATTTCGGTTAGTTCCCTCTGATTTTAAACCTACATATCCAAATTTAACCAGAGTTGAAACATTTAAACTACTATACCACATGGTAATTTCTGAAAAAAAAATCACATTATCAGCTTTAAATGGGATTAAATGAAAAGTAGTCAAACTTTCACAACATTTAAAAATTTTATTTTGCAAGAATGTAAACTACAAATTTATAAATCCCTGAAATGTTAAAACTAGAGAATGCAATACCATTAAATTTGGCAGGTTTGTAGACCTTACAAGGGGACTGTGTGTGCCAATTTTATTAACTGCTTGCTGTGAGAAATTGCAAAATAACATCTCTTACTTAAAGTCAAATCCCATGAGTCTTTGTGAAAATTGCAGCATTTCATGAAAAATTCCATAAAACTGGAATTTTCAAATTTCACTCAGCCTTATCTTGGGGGGGGGGGGGGGTGTCTAATGAAAGGATAGGGGTATAAGAGGCAGGTAGTGCAGGGAGTTACCAGGTTCAGGAGTTAGATGCACAGTTTCACCAATAAATAGACAGCTGAACTGGGTAGCACAACAGTGGTAGACCCACAGGTTGGAGCAAGAAAGCACAGAGTGTCAACAAATCCAACCTGAATGCAGGATATTTAAGAATCACATCCAGTAAATTTATGATCCATGCAAGTATAGGACTTAGAGGTACTCAAAAACATGTAGTGGGTAAGACAATGTCTTGGGCAGCAGGAAGAATGAATTCTGGCTATTCCAACGGGGTAGGTTGATAGGAAAGGGAGTAGGTGACTTACATTTTAATGAGGTTTGTCACTGTAAAGAACAAAGAGGATATCAGTGGGATCAGTAGTTCTAATGAGTCAATCGGGCTATGCCAAAAGAGAAAGGGGGGTCATAGTCACATAGTGTGGAACAACAGGACTGCAAAAAGTGCAGCCCAGCTTATCAACTGATGTAGTGATATGTGCATTATTAATGTTAAATTACACACAAAAAAATTACTGATGCTACATCTACAGACCACACTATCATAAACATGTGGCAAAATGTCACTATTTTTTTTTCTTCTGCAAAATTAAAACTGCTTAACCAATTTATCCAGCTGTATTAGATACCAGGATACACGGACTATGGATGTGCATGTAAAATGTTAACTCTGTGCATGCAAGAACAGAGAAGTTACAAACATTCACATTTTTGATAGTTTTCAGAAAGTTTTGCAAATATTTACATAGTAAAGTTTTGAACCCCTGTAACTTTAAAATCTTTTATCTAATTCACTCAATATTTAGAAAATTCTATAAGCATTACAAAAATGTTATCCATACTAATTTACACATGTCTAGCTCCAAAGATGCCTGAGTTATATGAAGATAAAATTTGTTCATGAAATTTCCTGAAAAAAATAAAATGACAGATTTTTAGCACACATAATTTTGAGACGATGCATCATATTGTCATGAAATCTGGCACATTGTTAGAACACATAGCATCAAGAAATCATGCCAAATTTAAGATCCCTTACCCAGTAGATGGTTAAGGTATATGCAGATAAAAAATATTCGTGAAAGATCGCACAAACAATAAAATGATGGCATTTGAGCCCCTATAATTTTGAACCTATCCAACCAAATTACATGATATTTGGAAAGTTTGTGGCCATTATCCTAAAGAGTAAATATTTCTAATTGCAGACCACTAGCTTGTACAGTTATTGAGTTATAACCAAGCTACTAAAGTTATAAAATTCAGTGAAATTTCAACGAAATTCTGTGGAATTTCATTGAATTTTGTGAAATTTCACTGAAATTCCATGGATTTAGAATTTTCCCATTCCACACAGCTCTACCCAGTATGCCCTTCCGAGCCTCTGGAAGTTGTAACCAAATTTAAATATCTAGGTATCTGGATCGACAATAAATTATCTTTCAGTGACCACGTCGAAGATGTCTCTAGAAGGTTAAAAGCAAGGTTAGGTTTCTTCTACAGAAATAGGCCCCTTTTCCCCCTTGAAACTCGAAACAAGCTTGTACAGGCCACTTTTCTCCCCCTACTCGACTATGGCGATGTAATCTATTCCTCCACCACTCTTGCAAATCTAAGTAAACTGGACATCCTTTATCACCGGTGCTACGGTTCATTACCAACTCCTTACCGCTCACACCACTGTGACTTATATGCAGCTGTTGGTTGGACATCCCTTACTACTAGACGCCTGCTCCATGCTGGGTATGGACTCTAAACTGCTTCTGCAGAAATTGCCAAGCTATCTCTTCCCTTATTAGTATCTCACTATAGTGCATACTCTAAGAAAATCTGACTTTATTATGCTTGACATACCAAGGACGCGACTTCTTTTGGTAAACGTATATTGCATATGCCCTTCTCCATTTGGAACCAATTACAAACAGTACTGAAACTAACTAGCACAGTTTCAATAAACTTCTACAAATCGCTAAGTTCAGCCAAAATAAAAGACACCTGTAACTGTCATTAAGTCTCTTCCTTCCCCATGTGTGCCATATTTATGCACTGGTAAGGTATAATTGATTTGTCATATTAACTGCTTTCCCTTCCCCTTCTACTCCTGGCTTTATCTTTGCTTACGCTCCACTGCTACTCTATCAAATCACTCCTCCCCCCCATATCAGTTGTAGACTGTTGTTTGTTCTAGCTGCCAAAATACTGTATATGTATTGCACACACCAGTCATCATGTTTCATTTATCAGTATGCAACCTGTAAGTCGCTTCCCTGTCTCATATCAATGTTTACCACCTGCGGTCACCCTATGTGGTACCCTTGTATGTATATCCAGCCTGTATCATGTTACGTGCATTTCATGTATATACTGTTATTACCTATCTGTGTTTGTACTTTAAGTGTTTATGTCACAGGACCTCCTTGTGAATGAGCTTGCTCAATGGAGTTTTCCTGCAATAAACTTGAACTTGAACTTGAAAACTTTTGAAATAAATAAATAAGTGACCAGTCATTAAATATGCAATTTGCTGTAAAAGCAATTTTACAGTAAATATCTGAGAAAATTAATACACTGAGGATGAATCAGGTTGTCAGACATACGTGTTTAGTAAAACATTAAACTGATGAAATGTTGTGCCTACTAACAAATATGGCTGCTTTAAGAATGAACTCTAGCTCTTAAGCTAGTTAGCTGGGCTGCCAGACCAGTGAGCCCAATAAGCTACACACCAAATAACAAGACAAAGAAAAAAGAAATCGCAGAAGGAAAACAAGCAGCCAAGCAAGAGAAAAAACAAACACTGCAAACCATATAATGCAGCTGCCTTAAATGCCCCAAACACTCAATATTAGCAATACATCAAGCTGACAATTTGACAAATCAGCAAACAACCTTATCACTTCATAAATAATTTGTTAGAAATCACTGTAGGGAGGGGTGCACTCCGAATGCAGAAAGATACCGCACACCAGGCACAGAACCATAGCCGGAAATGTACCTTACACTAAGACTTGGCATGAAGTTCAAATGCTGTCAATTAAATGTAGTAACATAGCATAAGATGATACACCTTAAGAGGACAGAGTGCCACGGTACTCAGCCAGAGACCGTGTACAGTTTCTTTTCATGTTCTGTGTTCACTATCTGGAACTGGGCAGACCACCTCCCTTACTGCTCAAAAATGAAACCCCATGCCATCTAATAAAAAGCATTTGTCAATGCTCAAGTTGTCAATTTGTCAATTTGTCAGATGTTGGCTTGCTGGCATTGGTAGTGCAGGAGTTAGAGAGATAATACGTATGGCAGTGAAGTATTGAACTGATGCCAACCCCACCCTCACCCTGCAGAGACTGACAGGTTTTGGGGGAGTGCCTTTGGGTCATCAGCCATAATGCTCATGCCATTTCACCTCGCCCTACCCTGCAGACACTGAGAGGTATCACAGTGTGCCTTGGGGTCTTTGGGCCTTATACTCACCCCATTCCATAAGGAAATACACTGAGATGGGTGCGGTATAGGAGAATGGGGTGAACGTTGGGCCCGAAGACTCCAAGGCACACCTCGATGCCTGTTACTGGCTGCAGGGTAGGGTGGAACAGTATGATCATTGCAGCTGACGATCACAAGTCACCCCCCGATGCCTGTCAGCCTCTACAGGGTAGAGTGTTATGGTTGGAAACCCTAATGTCCTGGCTATTTGTTGGTATTTTTGCTCCAAATTTTCAAAATGGGATTTTGTGACCCCACCTCATGAACAGTGGCACCATCATTTTGTTACTCAATCCTGAAAGGTGATTTTGCACAGCAACTGCACCATTTGGTGCCACAGGTGTGAAAACACATTTCTGGCAAGATGTGAAAAATAACAGCTGTACTGTTCATGAGATGGTGTGAAAAAATGTCAGTGTTGAAAATCTGGAGTGAAAATATGAAAAATTGGTGAAGTTACGAACGTGCATAGAAACTGCGCAATGCATGCCTGTAACGCAATCATTTTTTTGGAACTCTCTCACCAGATTTTCAATATGGGCATTTTTGAACCTTTCCTCATGAACAGTGGCACTGTAATTTTGATAATCTGCCCCGAAAGTTGATTTCCCACAGTGACTACGCCATTCTGCCCCACAGGTGTGAAAACACATTTCGGGAAGGATGTGAAAAATGACAGCTATACTGTTCATAAGGAAGTGTGAAAAAATGTCAATGTTGAAAATCTGGAGAGAAAATATAAAAGATTGGTGAAGTTACGAGGGTGTGTAGAAACTGCACAATGCATGCTCATAATGCAGTAATTTTTAGGAATTTTTTCACCAAATTTGCAACATGGACTTTTTGGGACCTCCCCTCATGAACAGTGGCACTGTCATTTCATTAATCAGTTCTGAAAGGTGATTCTGTACAGCAACCACAAAATCACCTTTTGGGACAGAGAAACTAAATGACAGTGATATGTTCACAAGATGGGGTCCCAAAGACCCCATGTTAATTTGGGGCCAAAATTCCAAAAATTGCTGAGATATCAACCTAAGTTGAAACCTCCATTGCCTCCCATTATAAAACGTACTGTCATTTCTTCAGTTCGCAGTTTGGCTTTGAAGAGTGCAGACGTGTTCCAGTTCAGAGAATATTACGGCTCTTGACCTCCGAGGGTAAGAATGGGTGTGGGGGTGTGGTGAGGTGGGTGTGCAGAGGAGGGTGGGGATGGGGAGGGAATGAGGAGACAACGGTGGACCATTTTCTTGTTTGCAGGGAAAAAACCCAAAAAGACCATGAGGGAAGGTTTTCTTTATTTACAGGTTACACACACAAAAAAAAATAGGCACACTGGGGTGGGCTCCCAATGTGCCACAATTCTAGGGGGATGCCAACATGAGGACTGGGCACCCCGATGTCTGCAGGGCATATAGATGGATGGGGGGCATGCATCTGACACTGGGCGTGTGCATCACGGTGACGAAAAGGAAAGGGGAAACTGTTTAACCAGGAAAAACACACTAGGAGGGTGGATGCCGACATGGGCATTGGGCACCCCGATGTCAGCTTTCTGGGGCTTGTGTGGTGGATGGCAGGAGCCTCCATATTTATTGAAATGTTTCACCAGGAAAGGCATGTAATGAAGGAGTGTCATCTGCCACTGCAATGACGAGCCTGTCTCTGATTGCAGCGGCAGATTTGTTTCAACTCCGTGGCTCTCTCTGAAATTGCTGTCATTGGCAGCATGCTCACTGGTTGGCGGCTGAAGGATGCATCCACTAAAGCAACCCCTGCATTCGCCACAACACTGACACACCTCTGAAGTGTGCTACTACCACAAGATGTTGCTTGCGCGTGTATGCACAAGCCAACATAAAAAGGAAACTGCTGTGAGAGAGAATGACAACCGGCACAGTCCCTCCTCTCATTACCTCATATGGTTGGTAATCAAAAAGTGTTTTTAAAACACCATGATATGCAGTTCTGTGACCATTTTTCAATTATCATATTTTGAGCTGTCTGTTATGACATCCCAATAATTTCATTTTATTATCTAGATGTCAATTATTTCTACTCTTAGCCCTTTGTGAAAGGTTGATGTTTTGGGTAATTTAGAGGCACAATGGGCATGTGTTGTGTTGTCATACCGGGATTACAGAGTGATCTTGGGTCGCTCTCACAGAGCTAAAGTAGGATGGGTGCATTACATACCCTGTGGACAAAATCATGAGTGGGATTCAGCCACTGTTAAAAACACGATTATCTGTACTTCTTGTGGTCCATGTGCTGTGACATGCAGTGGCTGCTGGGGTGAGAATAGCAGATGAGAAAATGATGCTGGGGGGGTCAGGGAATAAATCAATCCATTTGGATATGCTCTACAATAACTTCCAGAATACACATATAACATATCAATGGATATGTTGTACGACCCCCCCAAAATAAATTGAATGCTCCACCCTCTCCTGTCTGTTATCTGTATCACCCTCCCCCAAAAGGAAATAAGATTTGCACTTTTATCTCTGCTTGCCTATCTGAATTAAATAAATGCCAATAAATGCTGTTTACTCTACATGTGAATTGGGAAAAGGGAAAAAATGGAATGTCTGGAGCTAGCCAAAATAAATCTGTTGTAAGATTTGTTCTTCATGTTGAAGGGCACAGTAGTAACTTGCTTCAACAGAAGTATCTGTTGTGTGCTTAAAGAGCTAGTGACACGATTCAGGCAGGCAACTCATTCAGAAGTTGCCTGCCCAATTAGCTAAATAAACTTGTGCTGCAATTTTTTTTAGTCAGAATAAATACTAAAATGTTAACTTACAATGCCTGGCTCGTACCTTCCATGTACAAGCTGAGCAGCCATATCAGCACTGCAGCCCCACCCTGAAAATCAGCTTTTTGATAATGTTAGGTATGGTTCGGGGCTGCAGGTGCTCTATATAGTAAATAATAGGATGGGAACAGGATCAGGGAAGGGGGGCTATCTAAATGTACTAACGTTATTTTTGTTGTCAGTTATACATGTATGGGGGTGATATCATTTCCCCGTAAATGTATGATTGCTGAAGTCCCCAAGAAGAACCCACTCCCTGTTAAGAGGGAGGAAATGTTTGAGGGTCAGCAAGGACTCCAGGTCGAAGGGAGGGGTTCCTGGGGGAGATAGGCGGTGGTGATGGTGATGGTTTAATTTGTCGAGAAATAGGTTAATGGAAAGGGTCCCAGGCAGGATGAACTCAGAGCTGGATTGGTGAAAGAGAACTTGTTGAAAACAAAGAACATGCAGCTGCCCCCTTTTTTTCCCTGTCTGTCTATCCTGACAGAAGTGAATCTGCTGAGTTTGATCTCCCCATCGCGATTTTGTGAAACAGCCTGGTTTCTGAGAGTGCAATAACATCAAAGTCATTTACAGCTACTGAGGCCTGGAAAGTGTCTATTTTAGCTGGGAGACTCTGTATATTCAGATGGACTATGCTAATGTTTTTCCCTTTAACAGTGTGGGAAGAAATGGGAAAGGGGCAGGGGTTACTGAGACCAGGATTTGGATGGATGGTTTTGGCGAGGAGTAGGAGGAGGATAAGAGTCCTGGAAAATCTCATAACGAGGGGTAGCAGCTTTGGTTTGCAGAGCCTTGAGCATTTAACTCGAATGACAGATATGTGCTTGCTAGAGAACCGGGGTAGGAGAGGAGGTGGTCAACAGGGGATGAAATGGGTGTGAAGCTAGGGGTGTTAAGACCCGAAATGGGTGAGGGGAGGGGGGATTGCAGAAGAAGCAGTAGGAAAGTGAACAGCACTGTGGTTGATATTTGTGAACCAGGAGAAGAGGAGGCAAGTGGGGAGAAGGTAAGGGACAATGGCTGGGAGAGAGGAGTGAAAAGAAGTGGATAGGTGAGGTGGTGAGCAGTAGAAGGAGCTAGCAAAGGGAAAGGAATAATGCTATGACTTTGGGGGAAAGCTTGAGAGCAACCAGATTACTAAGTTTTCCAAGTGCTGCGTGGATTTCACCTAATTTCTTGAAATGACTACCATCTGCCTAGTTGCCAAACAGGAAAAAACAAGTTGCTATTAAGGAGAGAGAGAAAGGCCTCAGGGGTGGCCACTAGTGGAGAGAGCTTAAAACTTGCAAATGGAGTTTTTTTGGGGGAAAAAAGCTTAAAGGAACTGCAGAAACAGCTGCCTGTCTGAACTGAGCAGGGATTTTCAAAAATGGTACCAGATGCTGAGATAGGCTCCAAGTGACTACATTGTTCCTGCAGTGGTGCTGCAGCTGCCAGGTCCGAGGGCTAGGGGTGCTTTTGGAAATCCCAAGGTGCCTTGAGAAAGACCCTAGTAATAAGCAGAGAGCAGGGTTAAAACAAGGTGAGGGAAAGGGAAGGGGTGATAGTGGAGTAATCGGGGTGGGTCTGTGAGGGGGAGGAAGAATGTCAGTGGAAGGACCAATGGACTGCTACAGTAGAGAGGATTTACAGATCTGAGCAGATACAACCTGTAATTAGTTAAATCAGTTGCAAACTGGGTCGGAACAGCATCTAAATAGTTCAAACAGTTCAAAACTTTAATAAGTACAACCACAAAAATCAAATTGATCATAGCAGTAAAAAGCAAAGATCTGGCTAGACAGTAAGTTTACTGCTAGCTAAACAGCTTAAAAGAAATACAGAAAGTCCATTAAATACAATTCTGGCTGTCTGAATGATGCAAGGATTTTCAAAAATGGCGCTGGATTCTGACATAGGCTCCGAGTGACTACCTTGTTCCCACAGTGCTGCTGCAGCTGCCAGATCTGAGTGCTGGGGGCGCTTGTGGAAACCCCGAGGTGCCTTGAGAAGGACCCTTGTTCCTGCAGTGGTGCTGCAGCTGCTGGGTCTGAAGGCTAGGTTGACCTGTGGAAACCTTGAGGTGTCTTGAGAAGGACCCTTGTTCCCGCAGTGGTGCTGCAGCTGACATCCCCTCTCGCCCATCTCTCCTCCAGAGAGTACATATTGAGGTCCCTTAATCTGTCCTCTCAAGTTTTGTGGTGCAATCCCTGTACCACTTTTGAACCCTGGAGCTGTTGGAGGAGTTCTCCCAGCTGCAATCCGAGGACTTCAGCGAATACCTGAGGACTGAGTGGGACTGGAGGTGGTGAGTTCCTGGGTGATTGCCAGCAACTCCCCTCCCATTCTGTAGCTCTCCCCAGGGTTTCTATGGCCCAGGTGCATAATTTTGCAGTTCTTTAAATTAAACCTCAGTTGCCACTCCTCAGACCATTTCTGAAGCCTGCCTAGTTCCTTTCTCATGTTCTCTACCCCTTCCAGAGTATCCATCCTGTTATAGATCTTGGTGTCATCTGCAAACAGTCAGACCTTTTGTTCCAGCTCCACTGCAATGTCACTAATAAAGACACTGAACAGGACTGGCCCAAAGACTGATCCCTGCAGTACCCCGCTGGTTACCCTCCTGTCCCCAGATTGTATCCCATTTACCACCACCCTCTGTCTCCTGTCAGTTAGTCAGTTCCTAACCCAGTTCACCCCCTTGTGTCCTATGCACAGACTACCAGTGTTATTAACAAGCCTCTTATGTCCAGACTACTCATCTTGTTAATAAGCCTCTTATGTATTGGGTCTGAAGGGAGTACAAGGGTTGGGAATGGTGCAGAAATGGACACAAGTCCCTTTACACAAGAAAGCGTCCTGAAGGAACTGGAAGCAACAAGAGTTGATAAAGCAATGGGGCAAGATGGGGGTGCACTCCAGAGTCCTTAAAGAACTAAGAGAGGTGGTGGCTGAACCTCTGACAATCCTGTTTAGCTGATCACTGGAAACAGGGGAGGTACACAAAGACTGAAGGACAGCAGATGTAGTCCCCTTATACAAAAGTGGGAACAAAGAGGAAGCGGGGAACTACAGATCAGTCAGCCTCACCTCGGTAGTGGGGAAGATCATGGAAGCACTACTGAAGGAGAGATTGGTTGAACATCTGGTTGTCAATGGACTACAGGACCCAAGGCAGCATGGTTTCACCAGGGGGAGGTCATGTCAGACCAACCTCGTTGAATTTTTTGACTGGGAGACTAGGGAGGTGGATCAGGGGAGGGCAGTGGACATGGCCTATTTGGACTTCAGCAAGGCCTTTAATACAGTGCCACATAGAAGACTATTACACAAACTGGGGAATATGGGTGTGGGCAGGACAGTAGTGTGGTGGGTAGGTAACTGGCTGGGCGGCAGGACACAGAGGGTGGTGGTAAATGGCTGTCACTCCACAGAGGGAAGAGTGACCAGTGGGGGTACCACAGGGATCAGTGCTGGGACCGGTCCTATTCAACACCTTCATCAGTGATATTGCGCAGGACCTAGAAAGCAAAATTTCCCTGTTTGCTGATGATACAAAACTCTGTAACAGAGTAGACACACCAGAGGGTGTAGACAGAATGAGAAGGACCTGCAGAAACTCAAAAGAATGGTCAGGGGTTTGGCAGTTGAAATTCAATGCAAGGAAGTGCAAGATAATGCATATAGTACAAAACCCTGGCACAATATATCAGTTGCTGGTGAGGATATAGCATGGACCAAGCAGGAAAGGGATCTTGGGGTTATCATCTCTGATGACCTCAAGGTAGGGAAACAGTGTGACGAGGCAGCAGGTTAAGCAAATTGGATGCTGGGATGCATAGGCATGGGCATCGCCAGCAGGAAAAGGGAGGTCATAATTCCACTATACAAGACACTAGTGAGGTCCCACCTGGAGTACAGTGTACGTAAGGACATAGACAGGGTAAAGAAGATTCAGAGGAGGGCAACAAAGATGGTACATGGATTGCATCACAAGTCCTATGAGGACAGGTTGAATTAATTGTATATGTACTCCCTGGAGGAGAGGAGGGAGAGAGGGGATATGATAGGGACATACAAGTATCTTACAGGGAGGAACAGGGTGCAGGAATACACTATTTTTAAGTGAAAAAGATGTTCCAGGACTAGAGGGCATGGGATGAAGTTGGAGGGAGGACAATTCAGAGGAAATGTGAGGAAGAATTTCTTCACAGAATGGGTGGCGGACAAATGGAACACCCTACCAGAGGAAGTGGTGGGGGTTGAAACAATCACGGGATTTAAGAATGCATGGGATAGACATAAAGGAATTCTGGAGGTCAGGGTTAAGAGGCAACAGACTTCTAGGAAAACATAAAGTGAACTTAAAAGCTCAAATGGGCATACTGGGTGGGCTGTAGGCCCTTATCTGCCGACACTATCTATGTATCTATGTGAGAAGGTGTCGAAGGCCTTGCTGAAATCAAGGTAGGCGACATGCACCCTCCACACCCCATTTACTTCCTTCATCACCCAGTTAAAGAAATCTGTCAGATTCATGTGACACGACTTACCCACTGTGAATACATGCTACCTAGGGTCCTGGGCACTGATGGCTTGCAAATGTTCCACTATCCTTTCTTGAAGAAGTGCATGCATGATCTTCACCACTACTGATGTGAGGCTGACTGGCCTATAGTTCCCTGCTTCTTCCCTCCTGCCGGATTTGTGTAGAGCAGGGGTTCTCAAATGGTTAGGCCAGCCTCCTTGGGGAGGCCCCAACCTGTTCCAGGGGAGGCTCAAGCAAGTCTGAAAAAGTACTATATTTAAATTTTGAGTTTTATGTAATTTGTGTGAAGAGATGAAGCAAACTGAAAGAGGATAATAGTAGGCAAATCTTATGTATTTATTTACTAATAGGTGACAAGGGAAGGTGAATGAGCCAAGGCTCATTTCAGGTGTACTCAAGGAAGGGTAGGGAGTCAGTACATTTCAAAAGGTAACTGCAAAACAATCAAGAAATACACAATGAACAATACTGCAAACAAATATGAACAATAAAATAATAATGACAGGTGGTAATTGATCAATTTGTAGCCTGATGGCAGAACAGCCCAAATACAAGGGTTGAACATAGAAGTGCTAAGAGCAATAGCATGAAGGAGCAAAGTAATTTCTGAGAAGTTGCTTAACAGCAGGGAAGGAAGTGGAGAGGGAGAGGCAAAGTATGTAGGAAGGTTATTTCGTATAGGGAGGAAACAGAGAAAGTAGTCTGACCCATGAAGGTACTGCAAGAAGGGATAACAATGGTTCAAAAATAAAAGTAGCAGAGCAAGTAGGCTGGCCTGTGAAGGGGGGGGGGTATAGTAAGCTGAATAACATGTATTTATTTGTTATTCAGATAATGCCTTTGATCACAGGAGCTCTTTTTCAAAGGTTCCACGTCTGTATAAGACAAATAACTGAAAGTGAGCCAAGTATTCAAAGGTGTTTCAGTTTATTCATGGTGTACTGCGCAAAGTACAGTATGTTATTTTTCTTTGAGGGAGGCCCAAGATTATTTCAGTTTTTTTTGGGAGGCTCAAAATCTTTTCCAGGGATTTGGGGAGGCTCACTGTGACAAAGTCTGAGAACTATTGGTGTAGAGGGACCACATGTGCCCTCCTTCAAGCCTCTGGCAAGACTCCTGTGTTGAGTGACTCTGTGAACATAGCTGCCAGAGGCTGAAATATAGAAACTGTTGGCAGATAAGGACCACAAGGCCCATCCAGTCTGACCATAAGCCATGTACCTGACTATGGCTTCTGACCCTCTCTCAGCTGTACGTCTATGGTTCTCCCATGCCAGTCCCATGCATGTTTACCACCCGCCACAGTACTCACTCCCATCACCTCCTGTGGCAGACCATTCCATATGTCCACCACCCTCTCTGTGAAGAAAAGCGTCCTCATATTCCCTCTTAGCCTGCCAGCTTTCAATTTCATGTCCTGACCCTCATTCCTATATTCCTCCTGTATTGGAAAATGTCATCCCCTGCAACTTGTTTACACCCTTGAGGTACTTGAATGTCTCTATCATGTCTCCTGTCTATCTCCTCCTCTCCAGTGAGTACATATTGCAATCTCTTAATCTCTGCTCATTTGTTTTGTGGTGCAAGCTCTGTACCATCTTAGTTGCCCTTCTGTGGACTGTCTCCTGTTTATGCCCTTTCAAAGGTGCGGCTTCTAGAACTGCAGACAGTACTCCATGTGAGGCCTGACTAGGGTTTTATATAACGTCATCACTACCTCCCTCCTTCAGCTAGTGATACCCCTGCTTGTGCACCCCAGCATGTCACTGCCCTTCCCCGCTGACTTTGTAGTCTGGTTTGACATTTTCAAGTCATGTGAAATTATAATCCCCAGGTCCCTTTGTTCCTTGGTGACTGTCAGCAACTGTTCCCCCCATCCTGTAGCTCTCCCCAGGGTTTCTATGCCCCAGATGCATCATTTTGCACTTCTTTGATTTAAACCTCAGTTGCCACTCCTCAGACCATTTCTCAAGCCTGCCTAGGTCCTTTCTCATTTTCTCCACCCCTTCCGGAGTATCCACCCTGTTGCAGATCTTGATGTCATCTTCAAACAGGCACACCTTTCCTTCCAGCCCCTCTGCAATGTCACTGATGAAGACATTAAACAGGACTGTCCCAAGGACTTATTCCTGCGGTACCCCGCTGGTCATGCCCCATCCCCATATTGTAGCCTATTAACCACCACCCTCCGTTTCCTGTCTGTTAGCCAGTTCCTAACCCAGTTCACCACCTTGTCTACCATGCCCAGACTACCAGTCTTGTTAACAAGCCTCTTATGTGAGATGGTGTCAAAGACCTTGCTGAAATTGAGGTAGATGATGCCCCCCCCCCCGATTAACTTCCTTGGTCACCCAGTCAAACAAATCTATTAGATTCATCTGACACGACCTATCCGTTGTTTGGCCTGACCACGGTTTTATATGTAATGGCATCACTAGCTCCGTCCTTCTGCTGGAGACACCCCTGCCTATGCACCCCTTGTAATTATATCACATTTTGACCACAAACTTTCAACGTAGTCTTCTTATCATCGTACCACATAAACTCCATAGGTGAACATTCCTCAACCCGCGGCAAAGTTCCATTCCGTGCCACAGGTGCGGAAACTCATTTTGTGCAGGATTTGTGAAATGACAGCTGTACTGTTCATGAAGTTGTGTAAAGAAATGGCTAGGTTGAAAATTTGGAGTCAAAATAGAAAAAATTGACAAAGTTACACACATGCGTAGGAAAATTTCAACAAGTGTGCGTAACTCTATCTTTTGTTGGTATTTTTGCTCCAAATTTTCAGCTTGGGCTTTTTGGGACCCTGCCTCATGAACAGTGGTGCTATTATTTTGTTACTCAATCCTAAAAGGTGGTTTCGCATGGCAACTGCGCCATTCCACACTACAGGTATGAGAAAATGTTTTGTGCAGGAAGTGAGAAATGATAGCTATACTGCTCATGAGGTAGTGTGGGAAAATGGCTATGTTGAAAATTTGGAGTGATAATATTAAAAATTGGCCAAGTTACGCCCGTGCATAGGAAAATTTAAATGAGTGCATGTAACTTGAGAGTGTGATGGTATTTTTGCTCCAAATTTTCAACATGGGCTTTTTGGGACCCCACCTCATGATCAGTGGCACTATCATTTCAGTACTCTGTCCCAAAAGGTGATTTTATGCAGCACCTGTGCCATTCTGCACCACAGGTGCGAAAATACATTTTAGGCAGGATGTGAAAAATGACAGCTTTACTGTTCATGAGGTGGTATGAAACAATGGCTATGTTGAGAATTTGGAGTCAAAATATAAAAAATAACCAAAGTAATGTGCATGTGCATAAAAATTTCAATGAGCGCACGTAACGTGGCCATTTTTCGGTATTTTTACACCACATTTTCAACATGGGCTTTTTGGGACCCTACCTCATGAACAGTTACACTGTCATTTCATTATTTGGTTTCAAAAGGTGATTCCGTGCAGTGACTGTGAAATCACTTTTCAGTACTCGCTAATGAAATGACAGTGACAGTGTTCCTGAGGTGGCGTCCCAAGAACCCCATGTAAAAATCTGATACAAAAATCTTAAAAAATGACTGAGAGATCAACATAAGTTAAAACTGCCAGTGACAGCCACTATACAGAGTTTACCTTAATTTTTCAGTTCAAGTTCAGCTTTGAAGAGTGCAGAAGTGTCCTGGTCCAGAGAAGATGACAGCGCTTGACATCTGGTGGTAAGTATGGGGTAAGGAGGTGGGGTTGTGGGTGCGAGAGGAGGGTTGGGATGGGGGGATGGAGGAGATGACAAAGGACCATTTTCTTTGACAGGGTTCAAAAAAAATAATAAAGACAAGGGGGGGTGGGGGTTCTGTTTTTTAGGGACAGGAATGTTTTGGCTTTACTGTTATGCTTCGCTGGACCTCCAATAAATGCCAACAGATAACAGGGCCATCAGGAGCACTCAGTGGCCACCCAGGACCAGAGAGCAAGGCATCACACAAATCATTGCATGTCTTGGTGGGCTGAATGGTCATGCAACTCAAAGGGACAAAGCCTTCTCAGATTAGAGCAGCTTCGGTCCTTTGAAGTACATAACCGTTCAGCCCACCAAGCAGAAAGTTGCGACAGGACCACACTGAGTGGTCATTGGGGTAGACTGTCGAGCCCCTGGTTCTATGAACTGCAATGGGCTCTGCAGTGACCCCCTCCCCCAAATCCCATATTGCCACAATATGTTGGTTTGAGCAAGTGCAACCAACGTAAAAGTTATGTATGTTACATTAATGTTACCACTCATAGCAATGCATTTACACTGTAGACCCCTTTTCTTCCATAAGCACCAAGGCCAGGCTGGACAATCTGCCATACACTTTGAACTGAACTCTGTGCCTTCCTTTGATCAAAACAGAAGAGGCTTTACAAAATAACCTTTCATTACTTCAAAGTCCACTCTACCTCATTCTGCCGTAGTGAACTCAGCATGCTGTCCCATACATTTTTCTTCCTTACCATTGTGCTAATTGGCTTACATTATATAATCAGATCAGTCTTTAAGTGTATTGCTGTTTTTTGTTTTTTAAAAAAGCCCAAGCTCTCGGCACTCAGCAGCAGAGCATTGTTAACTGCACACAGTCGATTACACTGCCTCTCGACTGCTGCATGCCCTTCTTCAGGGACAGGGCTGATCAGCCCCTGGCTTGCCCCAGCTCCAGTATGCACACAAAGGCACAAACTGACTAGTACTGATACTGAGAGAGACTAGTACTGAGAATGCTTGCCTCTACACTGCCATTTGCCTAAATGCAACCACAGTGATGCTGCCATAATGCTAGGCTTGATGCTTTCCCTCCTCACTCTCGACAGCATGTTGCCAAATTTTATTTGGGTCCTAGGACCAGATTGTTTTCTCTCCCAGGCCTCTGCTGTCTCTCAGTCCTGCTGGCAGCACTGCTGCTGAAGTCCAGATGTGGGTGGGTGCTGGTAGGGGTACCCACTGTGGGTGGGTGCTGGTAGGGGTATCCACTGTGGGTGGGTGCTGGTAGGGGTATCCACTGTGGGTGGGTGCTGGTAGGGGTATCCACTGTGGGTGGGTGCTGGTAGGGGTATCCACTGTGAGGGGGTGCTGGCATGGGAATCCACCTCTGACTCCTGCTGTTGCTGCCATTGTTGCTCTCTCAAATCAATCCTTCCTCTTTCCTCGCTGTATGATCCTCACTTGGCTGAGTCAGCTCCCTGGCTCCAGCGTTGCTTGTCATGCCATGGTCTTCTCAAGTGTTCAAAGAAAGTGATTCAATAAAATGATGCTGTGATATGGAATGGGCCAGAAATGTAAACCTCCCACTGACTGACTTTCTCCATACAAAACAGTCAATCAGCAGAGAGCTGGTCCTCCCTTTCATAAGTGACCAAAGATGCAGCGCTACAGGGCTCACACAGGCCAATCACTGTGTGTACCTCACCATACTTTTTAATAGATCATACTGGACAGGCGCAATACCAAGGGACTGGAAAAGAGCAACTGTTATGCCAGTTCACAAAAAGGGTAATAAAACTAAAGCTGGCAACTATAGACCTATTAGCTTAACATCAGTGGCCTGCAAAACAATGGAAAAACTGCTTAAAAATAGGTTAGACACAGAAATTTTAGGAAAAGGATTGAGAGACTCATCACAGCATGGATTTGTTGTAGGTCATTCATGTGCAACTAATCTAATTTCTTTTTGTGAGAGAGTAAGCAGTAGTATTGATAGGGGTACTCCTGTGGATATAGTATGCTTGGATTTTTGAAAGGCCTTCGATACCGTCCCATATGCACTGCTAATTGAAAAAATGGCCAAACTTGGACTTAATATTTACAGTAGCAAATGGGTAGAACAATGGCTTCTCAACAGGACATAACAAGTAAAAGTATCTAGCATATTGTCTGGGGAAATTAAAGTCACTAGTGGGGTCTCACAGGGGGTACTGGGCCTGACTCTATTTGGCATTTTGATAAGTGACCTTCAAAATATGGTACAGAGTAACATCAGAAAATTTGCAGATGATACCAAGATCAGCTCTGAATTGGACATGGACACCAAACCTAAAATCAATACACTTGCCATGGACCTATTACATATCAGCAGTTGGACGCATTCGAACAAGATGGCATTTGACATTGAAAGTGTTCCATTTTCCATCTTGGAAAGAAAAATCCACTAAATAACTATATATTAAATGGGAACACCTTAAAATCAGTTACCTCAGAGACAGATCTGGGTATTATTACTATAAATAAAGTGTTAACCCCAGGAGAACACTGTAGAAAGCTTGCATTAACTGTAAACAGACTTGTTAGCTCCATCCAGAAGGCATTTATAACCAGATGTGTGACATGTATCATGCCCGTGTACAAGGCATATATACGTCCCCGTTTGGATTATACCAGTTCCTTCTGGGCCCCATATCTGGTCAAGAACATTAACTTATTGGATAGCTTACAAAGTACGTCTACTAAGCTGGTCCCATGAGTAAGAAGACTCCCCTACTCTGGCAGACTCTGAGAACTCAATCTCTATGATCTACAACTGTGCAGAGATAGACATGATATAGGCATGCTATTTAACATTTTGCAGGATCAAGACCTAAGTAAAGAATGTAATATAATTACAGCATCAAAACCAGAAAATGTAAGATACCACAGTAAACAGCTGTATAGGCTTACACTAATAAAAGGAAAAAGTATTTCACAATAAGGGCCTGTAAACTGTGGAATACATTTCCCTAGCACATAGTCAACATAACTGACTTTTACAAATTTAAAAGTGAATTGGACAAGTTTCTTTCTGATAGGTGTGATATATTGAGCCAGTGCAGGAAGAGACTCATACACGGTGTCAGTTCAGTGGCCATCTTTATTCTACTCAGAGATAGTGGTCATGCATCACTGGATATACACAAAGAAAAGCCCACTGGGCATGCCAGGAACTTACGTATATAATGGACTACAATACCTATATGCATAATCTACAACTCTTTCCACTTCCTACCATGTATATCCATGTATATACTACCATACATATCCATGCATATACTACACTCATCCCCCTTAGACAGAAACTTGTCTAAAATACTTCAACTGTAACATTTCTAACTTCTGGGTCGAAGTAGACTGTTCTATACCCAGAAACAAGTTTGGGGGATTATTCCAGCCCTTGGGTAGAACTTGTCACTAAGTAACAGTACAAGTAAGAGTTCAGTTACACAGAGGTACAGGTTCAGAACATGACTTTAAAGGTCAAGTCTTTGTGGTGGTCTTCGGTGCCTCAGCGGATTTCTTCGGGCTGAAATAACTGCTGCTGGTGGAACAGGTGTTGCATTATCATTTGGCAGCAGCTCCGGGGGAACTTCACAGGAAGAAGCAAAGTCCTCTGCGTCACTGTCTTCAGCTGGAGTGATGTCTTCTGCTGTATTTGCCGGAACATTGGAATGCAGCAGGTGATCCACATGTACATGAACAAGTTGCTATCCTGCGTGAACTGCATAAGTCAAAGGTCCACGTGTTTCAATCGCCACCCCAGGAGTCCCAAGAAATCTTGGGATGTCTACAGCCTCGAACCATCACTTTCTCCCAAGGATGAAAAATCCATACTGGCTTGGCTGACTTGTCGTGACCCTTTTGCTGTTGTTGTTGATGCTTTGCGACAGTGTCAGCCAAGTCTGGTTTATGCAATGACAAACGGTATGAGGCTGACTTTTTAGGAATAGTTCAGCAGATGTTCGCTCTGTGACTGCATGAGGAGTGTTTCTGTAAGTAAACAGAAAACGAACCCACCATTGAGCGGTAGGTACTTGTCATGAATCTGGTTTATTCCAAGCTTTTTTGAATGTCTGTATAGCATTTTCGGATGCACCATTTGATGCTGGATGGTAAGGTGGGGTCAAAATATGTTGGAAGCTATTCTGCTTTAAGAACAGTTTGAAGTTATGGGAAGAAAACTGGGGACTATTATCCAATACTAACTCCCGTGGTAGTCCATAGGAGACAAAAAGTTGTCTCAAAAGGTCTAAAGTCTTTTCAGTAGTTGTGACTTGTGTGGGCAACACTTCCAGCCATTTGGAGTGGACATCATTTACTACCAAGAAGTGTTGCTTGTCCACATCAGCATAGTCAACATGGATGCGGTCCCACAGTGTGGTAGCCAAGGACCAAGGATGCAGGGGTGCGGTAGCTGGTTGGTTGCAGACAGCCGTACATGGCGCGCATATGTTGACAAGATGTTGGATATCTTTATCAAGTCCTGGCCACCAGATGTATCCTCTGGCCAATGCCTTCATTTGAGAGATTCTGGGATGGCTGTCATGTAAGTCAGAAAGTAACCTCTTGCGGAACTTGGAGGTATCACAACTCGAGCTCCTCACAGAACACAGCCTTGCTCTGTGGACAACTGGTCCTTCTTGTCTAAGAAAGATCAGAGGGTTGGGTCTCTTGTGAAGTTAGACCAACCTTATAGGGTGAAATCTAGGACTTCAGAGAGGACAGGATCTCGCCGTGTCTCCACTGCGACATCCTGTGAAGCCAGGGGTAAGTCCTCGAGATGTAGAAGATGGAATACTGTTGTATCATCTTCCTTTATGGTAGCATCCTTGCATGGCAATCTCGACAATGCATCTGCATTTGCGTGATCTTGAGAATGTCTGTATTCAATGTCATAGTTGTATACCAACACAATCAGGGCCCATCTCTGCTTCTGGAGTACTGTGAGAGGTGGTATTGTGGCCTTTGACCCCAGAATTGCCAGTAGAGGCTTGTGATCTGTTAGCAGAGTGAATTTCCATCTGTACAAGTACTTATAGGACTTCTTGACACCGAAAAATATGTTCAAGGCTTCTTTCTCGATCTGAGGATAGTTTTCTTTCACTTGGGGACAAGGTCTGGGAAGTAAAAGCGATCATGTGTTCCTCTCCAGAAGGTAGCACATGAGAGATGACAGCCCCTACTCCATATGGTGATGCATCACATGCCAGCCTCAGAGGTTTGGCTAGGTCATAGTGCGCTGACCATTTGCTGCCTAGAAGATGTTTCTTGCAAGCCTGGAATGCTTCTTCACACTATGGTGACCAATTCCATTGAGCTTCTTTCTTTTTTTTTTTTTTTTTATATCAACACTCTTTTCACCTCCTCCTGTGCAGAACAGGCTGGCAGGTCATCTGTCCACTGGCACATGTACCCCAGGACCCGGGTCTGGTCAACAACTCACTCTCCCCACACAGGCTGGCATGCACACAGTGTCCACACCCGACAGGGGGACCTGGAACCAACACCTGGGGGGTGCACCTCTCTAGGTCCTGGGGGCATGGTGCACAGCCATCAGCTGCCATGACCACCCTGTAATTTTCCACCTGATTTAACTACCCTGCTGGAGCCAGGTGTGCAATGACGTTAGCGCACTAACGTGACAACGTCTGCCGTGCTCCAGCCCCTCTTCTGTGCTCCACTCCTGTAGTGCCCCTGACTTCAATCAGCACCACTGCAGAGCGACATGATCCCCTAACCCACCTCAGAGAGAGGAGAGCTGTCAAGGGATGCTCCATCCTCCCCCCCCACTGACCCGTGATGACCCAAATCCATTCCTGAACCCGGGTCACCGGCATAGCAAGAGGTGTGACGTCCAGTGCCTCAGCACTCAGCACCACCAAGTCGGTTTATTTAGCTTCTTTCTGTAACAAGTCATGGAGTGGTTGCAACAATGTGGACAGATGGGCTAGGAACCATCCATAGTAGCTCAAGAGGCCTAAGAATAATCTTAACTGTGTCACATTTGTTGGTGCAGGTGCCTTGACTACAGAATCCACCTTGCTGTCTGTTAGGCGTAGACCTTGGGCATTGATCCAATGACCTAGGTATCAATAGAAGTTTGCAGAAATTGGCTCTTGGCTAGCTTTACTCTAGTCCATACCATTGCAGTCTGGTCAGAACTTGGTCCAGGATTGTCAAATGCTCTTCCACTGTGGGTGCTGTTACCAAAATATCATCCATAAAGCATACTACATGATCCAACCCATGCAGTATCTGATGCATTGTGTTCTGGAAAACTGCTGATGCTGTGGAAACTCCATATGCCAAGTGACGATACCAGTAAAGTCCCTTGTGGGTGTTGAAGGTTGGATATGGTTCTGACTATGGTTCCAGTTCCAATTGCCAGTATGCAAAAGGTAAGTCCAACTTGCTAAAGAACTTGCCCCCTGAGAGTGTAGCAAACAAGTCCTCTGCATTGGGTAATGGGTATGGATCTTGCTTTATGCAACAGTTCACTATAACCCTGTAGTCACCACACAACCTCACTGTTTTGTCTCATTCTGGTACCACAACAATAGGGGCAGCCCAGTCACTCCTCTCTACTCATTAGATGATACCATGGCTTTAGTGATGGTACAGTTCTTTCTCTACTGCTTCCCTTAAAGCACACAGTACTGGTCGAGGCTTGTGGAAAATTGGAGCAGCTCCTGGTTGCACTCGGATCTTTGCCTTGAAATCCCAAATCATGCTGTAACCATCCTGGAAAATAGGACCATGTTTGTCCAATAGTTTCTTCAACGCATCTTGCGGTGCTTTGGTCACCGTATTTAAGCTGAAGGTCTTTTCCCAGTTCAATTTGATCTGCATGAGCCAGTCACTGCTTAGTAATGCAGGTCTTTCTCCTTGTATCACCACCAGAGGCCAGGTCCACGTTCTTCCCTCGCAGGTGACTGGCATTTGGATTTCTCCCAGTGTAGGGATTTTCTCTCCCATGTAAGTCAAGAGCTGAATATATGATGGTTGCAATGGGCACTGCTGAAGTTTTTCTCTGTGGATGTTTTCTGGCACAAGAGATACTGATGCTCCAGTGTCTAGCTGTATGCTCACCGGGTTTCCTGCTGGCTTAAGCTGGAGGTAAATTTCTGCTGCTTGTGCCCATGTTGCATAAACCATGAACAGGTGCAATGCTCATTTTCTGTTTCACTGGTTGCAGTGCCATCTGTGACATTCTGTGCAGTAGCAGTCTGTGATATACTTTTGCACACCCTTTGTATGTGATCCACTTTTCCGCAGCTGCAGTCTCGTGTTGAAGTTGGCATATGCTTTGATGGTGGTTACTTCCACATCGGTAACATGGTTTTGACTTTGCAGAAGTGCCCTGTGGTTCTGGCTTCCTAAATGTTTGGGGTTGCTGACAAATGGATGATGGACCACTGCATGGTGTGGAATGTCTCTTTTGTTCTAGGTTATGGGTAACCTTGTGAAATCCGCTTCTTTGGGGTTCAGAATGTTCCACCAGTGCTTGGGAGCCTTTCTGAGTGAGCTCCACAATGACTGCAATTTCACAAGCTGACTTGAAGTCTATTTTTTTTCCTTGCAAATGCCTTTTTTGGTAAGCTTCCCCTCTTAGACCGCAGACAAAGCAATCCCAGAGGGCATCATCAAGGGACTGGCCAAATTAACAAATTCATGCTGGATACTTTAATGCAATGATGTTGTCAGCAATAAGTTCCCCTTCCCCTTCCTCTTGGTTGCGATGATAGAAGTTGTACCGTTCAGCAATGAGAAGGGGCTGGGGTTTGAAACACTGTGCAAGTGCCTCAGTGACTTGAGCATATGTTAGGGTCAGGATGTTAGCTGGGGCTGTTAAATTCTGTAGAAAGGCATACATCTGTGGTGGCTGGACTGCTAAGAAGCCATCTTGTTCACCTTCCGCTATTTTGTTTGCCTTAAGCCAGCATTGGAAATGCTCTAGATATAAATCAAATGTTTCCTTGGATTCATAAATTTCAGGTACTCTGCCAATTAAGCTCATGCGCCTATTAAGGCACGCCCTGGTTTTCCTACTGCTCATAGCAGGGGACGTTGAACAGAACCCTGGCCCACAGGCACCCACTGTTGCCCAACCAACAGCACCACCCACACACCTCCCTAAAGGTCTCAAAATCGTGCATATTAATATATGTAGCATCCTAAATAAAATAGCTGCCCTCCAAACAACTGTCCTCGCCCTTCGCCCAGACATCGTAATCATCACAGAGTCATGGCTGAAGCCCCATCACCGGGACAGGGAATTCTTAATACCTGACTTCTCACTAATCCACCAAAACAGGCAGGGGAGAAAGAAGGGTGGTGGCACTGCTATGTATGTCACCTCAAATCTCCAGTTTTCTATAATTACCTCACCAACACCCTTAATAAACATTGACTCCCTCCTGATCAAAATCTCCCTGCCTCACTCTATCCCAGTTTACATATCTGGGTCATATTGTCCACCGAACACACCGCAAACCAGCATCCTCAAACACCTTGGCAACCTGAGGGCCCTCACAGAGGGCCTTGAACTCCACATCCTTGGGGATTTCAATCAGAACTGGCTGGGAAGTGCAGCATCAAAAACACGCAGTCAAATAAATGCACTAAACTTGCACCAGCAAATAGGGGAACCCACCCGCCTAAACCACAAATCAAATAAACACACACTGCTGGACTGGGCACTCACTACCCACCCACATAGGATACTCAATGCAGGCCTCCTACCGGACTCTCTTAGCGACCACCATATGATCTACATAGTGCGTAAAATCTTCCATCCCCTGGCTCCCCCACCCCATCTGCTGCACTGCAGAGCTTACAGATCCCTTGATCTGCCTGCGCTCCTATTCACCCTCACCACCACTGACTAGTCTCCCATCCCTAGTGCCACCACCATGGACGAGGCCCTGAGCTACTTCTCTTCTAATTTCCTTGCAATCTGGGACTTATATGCCCCGCTAAGGAGATCCAGAGTAAGAGGCTCACACTTACCCTGGGTAACCTCAGAACTCATGGAAGAACTCCGAGCCAGAGACCGGGCCTGGAAATCTTTCAAGGCCACAGGTTCTCAACCAGCCAAAGAACATTACCGGGCTCTTCGTAATGCCTGCACAAGACTCATCCAGCAGTCCAAATCAAACTACTTCAAAACAGCTTTTAATAAAAACCACACCCACCCTTCTCAATTCTGGAAATCCATAAAATCCCTCCTTATCCCTTCAACCAAATCCCCCCCCCACTCTCAACCTCGTAGGCAAAATCATTAATGACCCTTCTCTGGTTGCCACCAAATTTAATGCCCTTTTCTCCACCGCTACTGCCTCCCTACTCTCCTCCCACCCCCACCCCCACCCTCCACCACTCGCTCTCCCCAAGGTCCCCCCTGATCTCCCTAACGCACCCCCCCACCGGCCTCCTTCTTGCTCCGCCCAGTCACCCCTGACCAGGTGTTAAAAATTCTTCACTCACTAAACGCATCCAAAGGAAAATGTCCATCAGGACTAGATTCTAAAATGCTACAGCTCTCCGCCCCGGCCATAGCCTACCCCCTAACCATGCTGTATAACCTGTCTTTTAATTTAGGCGCTGTCCCCACAAAATGGAAACAGGCCACTATCTTCCCCCTCCCCAAGGAAGGGGACCTCTCCTCCCCATCAAACTATCAGCCTATATCTCTGCTCCCAATCCTAGCCAAAATTCAAGAGCGCCTTGTCCTATCCCAGTTACACACCTATCTAGATACAATCTCCTTTTTCACCCATTTTCAGGCCGGTTTCAGAAAGAATCACTCCACCACCACACCCCTCCTTCGCCTCACAAACTCCATCCTCACAGGCATTGATAAAGGGGACATAACTGCAGCTATTTTTATTGACCTGGCAAAAGCTTTCGACACGGTCTCACACCCCCTGTTGCTATCTAAACTTGCCCAAACTGGTCTGTCATCATCAGCACTCAGTTGGTTCCACTCATACCTAACAGGCAGATCACAAGCAGTCCGCAGCAGTACGGCTCTATCCACCTCCCTCCCTGTCACCAGCGGCGTACCTCAAGGGTCTGTACTTGGTCCGCTGCTTTTCTCAATTTTCCTAAACGATCTGCCTACTGTCTGCACACAATCTGGCATCCATATGTACGTGGACGATACGGTGCTTTTCGTCTCTGGCCCATCTGGAGCCACCGTATCAGCTTGTCTTCAGAAGGATTTCGACTCCGTCCAACACTGGTTTCTTGGGAATGAACTATTCCTCAACTCAAAAAAAACTGTCTCCCTCACCTTCGGCTCCCGAGCCAAACTAACCCGGCTTACTGACGCACCCACATGCTATACCTTGGATAGGACTCCGCTTGAGGCCTGCTCCACATATCGCTATCTTGGCATCTGGCTGGATCAGCACCTTGACTTCTCAGCACATGTAGACGCACTCCAAAAAAAACTACATCCCATGCTGGGAGCTCTCCATCGTAACAAATTTTGAATCCCCTACCAACCAGGCAAGCAATGGTGCAAAATGATCCTCCCAATTTTGACTCATGGCGATATATTACGGTGCCACCCCCATACATCCTTAGCCAGGCTAAACCCCATATTCAACTCCTTTTGCCGGTTCACCTTGGGCTGCCTCCAACACCCATCACTGCGACCTCTACCAGTCCCTTGACCTCCCATCACTCCAAAACCGGCGCTTGCTGCACTGTGCTAGAATTACTGCTAAGTTCTGGTTTCACACGCTGCCCTCCTACCTATCAACATCTCTAACCGCCATCCCCCCACCCACCTACCTATGATCTTAGGAACACTGACACCAGGCTCCTTCACATTCCCCACAGATCCACCCGATCAGGTCAGGTAGCTTTTAGTTCCAGACTGCCCAAATTATGGAACTCACTGGCAGCCGACATCAGACTCACTACAAGTACTCCCCAACATAATGCCTTCCTCAAAGCGCATTTTGCTACCAACTGCACATGCTTTCCCCATTGCTGAATTCCCTGCACATCTCTTATCAGCTATTCTGGCCCCATTTCTTAATCAGTACCCTTTTGCCACTGACTCCTTCTGCTGCTGCTGTAGATGCGCATAGTATGTAATCTAATCACACTATGTAATTGTGAAATTTCTTCCATGCTACTACATCACTGCCTGACATACTCTTCATTTTTTTTTTCTTTTTTCTTTGTACCAACCGCATGCATCTCAGTTTCTGCATCCATCCTTCTGAGCCACTGTTTGTTATCTGCTAATTATGTATGTACTGATTTCTGGACCACTGTTTGTTACCTGCTAATTATGTATGTACTGATTTTTGTATTATGTACTGCACTCTTGTAACCCCTTACCCCAGGGCGCATCTGGAATCGAGCGGTACTCTGCTCAGTATGCCTTCCTGGTAAATTTCTTAAATAAATAAATAAATAAAATTGTAGCCACTTTCCTGGTAGAAGGTGCTGCAGCTGTAGTTTCCATGAAGAAAAGAAAAAAACTGTTGATGTCATTTTGTCTGTTCATTTTGTATTGTATGTATTTTGTGTTTATTTGAGTATTGTTATATGTCATATGTTTAGATGTAACTTAGTGAGTCATACACAGGACTATCTTGAGAACAGGATTGTATAATCCTAATGATAAGAATCTCCTGTATAAAAATAAAGTTTTTATCTATCTATCTATCTATCAAGTATAGCAGCCAAGAGGGAGAATTTATTTATTTATTTTTTGTTGACTGGGTAAGTGCACTAGACAAATCCTGCTTATTTTCAGGCACGACCCGGGGGAGGAGGATACAGATGAATGCCAAGTGACCTTGAACCAGATTAAACTGTTGGTGGTATTTTTCGTGAATGGAGGAAATTTGGCCAGAGCACCGGGGAAATTCTCCTGCTCTTTTCAAGAAGTGCCATGGGATCTTTACCATCCACCTGAACTACCACCAGAACAGGCAGATGGGACCTCGGTTTAACATCTCATCCAAAAGAAGGCACCTCAGAAATGCAGCACCCCCCTCATGCTGCACGACAGTATCAGTATTGGGATATTAACCCAAGTGCCTGGTGTGGGGTTAGAGTTCCCAGCCTACTGAGCTCCCGGCCTCAGAGGCGAGTGTTCTACCTGCTGAGCCACTGACACTGACACTGACAAATGGAATGGAATGGAATTGTAAGTTTCACTTTCCGGAGATGAGTTATGTGGCCTCTCTGCACAGGGCTGGAAACTGTTTTATAGCTTCAACACATCAAAGTAGTCAAACAGTGCACAGATGTTCTTTTGTTTTTGTTTTATCTTTCTTTAGATAAATGTGTAGCCATGAGTGTGCACCTGAGCAATTTACGGTGTGTTAAGTAGCCAGGCAGAGAGAAATAGATAAGGAAGCCCCATCAAACAGAATAGACGCAAGGTAACTGGAAAGATTTACAGAGCAGTTTAAAAAACATGCATTTGTTTACATGACCCTTCTTTTGCACTTGTAGGAGTTTTTTTCTGTGTCCTTTGTCACCAAATGTGATATATTGAACCAGTGCAGGAAGAGACTCATATACGGTGTGTCAGTTCAGTGACCATCTTTATTCTACTCAGAGATAGTGGTCTTGCATCACTGGACTTACACAAAGATAAACTTACTGTGCATGACAGGAACTTATATATATATAATGGCTCAGAGGTAATGTTAGGAAGTATTTTTTCATGGAGAGGGTTGTGGATACATGGAACAGCCTTCCTGAAGAGGTAGTGGAGTCAAAAATAGTGGAGGAATTCAAGAATGCATGGGACAGATATAAAACAATTCTTGTGGGGTGTAGGAGGAAGTAGGCTGTTGGTTAACTAGGATCTGCAGCTTATCCATTAGGTAGGGAAATGGGCAGACTAGGTGGGCCAAGCGGTCCTTATCTGCTGTCAAATTCTATGTTACTGTGTTGCAGCAATACCCATATGCATAAACTATAACTCTAATCCACTTTCTACCATATATATCCATGTATATACTGCCATACATATCCATGCATATACTACAATAGGAGTGCTTAATCTCCCTCACACTGTGTGCAGAAGGGAGTCCTGATGGGCCTAGTGCCTGCTTCTGCCTTTAAACACCGAGTAATACCGAATACTGGTGGCAGCCAATCAAAGAGTGAGCTCCAGGCCACCAGTACAGATACACGCCTTCCTCTTGGTGGATAGTACTACTGAAGATGGAAAAAAGAACCACAGCATGGTTTATGGCATGGTGCCTGCTGCCCCCCCTCCCCCATTGCTTACTCACCATCATTGGCATGGCTGCGTATACTCAGATTCTGAAAGAAACAACGTTTAGTCAGTGCTTGCTTTATAAAAAGCCTCAAAATAGGGAATATTTTATGCTGCACACCAGTTTGTTTTGTTGCCCTCTCTAATTCTCAGCTTTTTTACTGTATGCTCAGTCATAATGCGCACATGCCTGCCGATGGCTATGTCATGGAGAGACCATCAAGAAGATGCTCCTCCTGGATTTTGATTATGGGGATGTTGTGTACAGTGCAATACCTAAATCCACTCACACCAGACTGGACCCCTTTTTCACTCCTTCTGTTACTATACTCAGGATTGACCTCCCCGCCCGCATTTACAACTGTTCCCTCTGTACATCGCTCTCACTCATTTGAAGGTAGGCATCTTGCCCACTATGCTTCATTTACGCTAAATTCTGGCTGGAACCCCTCTACTGTCTTAGTTTCCTATTCACCTGCCCCCACTTACTGCTTTCACAGCTCTGATACTCACAGGTCCCAATTTTCAAAGGGGTTGGAATGATGCAAGGGACTTGCTTCGAACAGTTTTGATGCAGGGTGCGGCTTGCGTCACAACTTGCAGCAATTCGCAATTTTCTAATGCAGCCTGCATCAAATCCTGTTGCAGCTGTGCCAAAGCCCCTTTGCATTACAGTTGTGTCAAACAATCCAATGCACCAGGTATCAAGGAGGCTTGTGCCATGGCAGGGCTGCAACATCCCCTTTTTTGTGATTTTACAAGCCGCACCATGGACGCAGCAGGGGGCACCATTTAGACCAGCCAGGATATGGCCTAAGTGGTGTGCGCCAGTGGGAGGGTATCTGACACTAGGCTGCCGGGGACAGAAGGGGCATGGGAGGTTATAGAGTGGGAGTCAGGGAGACAACTGTGCATTTATGGGAGTGCTGTGGCATCCAGTGGGTGTGTTTGCTTTTGTATGTATTTTTGTATTGCCTATCAATGGAACTCCCCCTGTACAGTATAATTCATGAATTCATTGGTACAGTACTTTGTGGTAGGAATTGATAGACAGTACAAAACTACTTATAAAAGCAAACACACCAGGTGCCGCAACACTCCCTTTAATGCCCAGATGTCTCCCCGACTCCCCCATGTCACCTCATATTCCTCTTGTGCCCCTGGCCCTCTGCTGTCCAGCACAGTTATCACCACCCCTGCAACCCACCTGGTCCCTCTGGTGTTGTGCCGGGTGGGGTGGGTGGACCCCTGTAGCAATTCCCGCAGGTGCGCCAATTGTTTGGTGCAGCTGTTTGCTTGTGGCAAACCTGGGGAGCTTGGCACCAGGACCCTGATTTTTCTAAAATCGGGCACAGCGTCCCTGGTGCACCTGGACTTTGTGACAGCCCTGAAGTGATGCAACTTGTGGCAATCTAAGGGTTCTTTGAAAATCAACCCCACTGTCTTTTCTCCCCCTACACTAAATCATCTGCAGATCAATCTGCTTTTGTCTTCAGATTCTCTGTACACTAGTCCAACCTTCCATCTGTTAATTGCTCTGCTTTTCCTCCATCATCTCTGAAATACCTTCTCCATGACCTCATGGCGGTTCCATGTCATAATGGTGATCATGGAAAGGCAATCACTGTTATGGCTAGTGTACACTGCACCTCCTAGCTGACCACCCTCCCCACGACACCAGCAGTCCAGCTCAGCAGCTTTCCACCATACCCCCTCCCACATACCATCCCTCCCATGCCTCTCCCACCCCACAGGTGCACGTGTTTATACCTGCTACTTCCCCATGTGTTTTTTGCCCACCCCAGTATCCAGTCGCCCCCCCCCCCGGTAGTTGTGAACACAGGCGCTGTAATTGAGTCACCGTTTTTGTAGGTGCCCAATTGTGGTCACCTTGATCATCGGATACCCCTCATGGTCCCTTATGCAACTGCAACTGATCAATCCTGCTATCTTATGCCTTCTTCTTTATGTCAGTTTTCCCTATCCTGTAGCTTATTCAGGGTCGTTCAAACTACCCAGTTTAATCGCATGTTACACACTCCCACTGTGGGTACCTTGCATGATAAATTGAGCATTTTTCACACTTCTGCTCCTACCTTGTGTTAGCTCATTCATTATTTGCTTCACTGCTCCTAAGTTTTAAGTACAGTACTCTGTACCTTACTTTAGTGGTTTATTATTGCATTGTACTGTTGTCTGCACACTGTTGTTCCTGCCCTATATCCACTTATTTATTAGCTGTAATTTAGTTCACTGCTGCTACATTTTAAGTGCGTAGTCTGTATTTTGTTATTGTGTTGATTTATTACTGCATTGTACTGTGTCCCCCCCCTGAGCTCCAGACACATCTGGAAACGAGCTGCTATCAGCTCAGTATGCTTTTCCAGGCAAAACGTTTGAAATAAAAAAATAAAATAAACATATATGCCAAGTAAAGGGAGTGCAGGATTGTGGATCAGTGAGGGGAAAAAGACCAAGACACAAAGATCTCTGACTGATCAGAGTTGGTGAGAGAAGTTAGATAAAGAGAAGAGTTAAGTTCAGGCTATGAACAGTAATAGTAACCAGTCAGTGTCTGACTTCCTCAGTAGGAGTGGGATGAGGAGGGGAACAGTTATGGCTAAACACAGGCAAGTGAAACTGTTATGCAGCAATTATCATTACTAGGCTTTTTAACAGCACTGTAAGTGTTTACATTCCTGCTAAAACTAATTTTATTCCTCTGCTCTGTGCATCCTCCATTTTGTGCAGTGTTCAACCCCTCAGCCCATTCAGAGACCCGGAAGTGATGCAACCAATGTCCTTTACTGAGATTACCTTCATTAGGAATTAGTTCAATGTTCCTGCTTCTCTGGATTATCCTACAAACAGTTTGAATTGATACCCCCCACCCAACACATCCACTTGTCCCCAAGTCCCTCATATAAAACTGTATATAATGCTTTTTAAGTTTTTCTTTAGTCCAAAACTAGCCCCACCACCACCTATGACAAATCAGTAGACTCCCACCACCCATCACCCTTGAAGAAATGAATTCCTAAGATCTCTGTCCCAACCCACCCAATAGCCCCCACTGTCCTCCACCCCAGCCTCCCAAAAGGAAAAATCATTGAATTTCATGCCATGGTTGGCAATAGAGCAGACAGTCCCGCAGCAGACCAGCTTGCTCGTCTTCATTCCCAAATGACTGAATGAAAGATTGACAGCCTCCAATACTAACACATGATTGGACACTTCAGCCAATCTAGTGTTACTATCAGAGGCTGTCATTCTTTAGATATAGATATAGTTTTATACAAGGGTTTGAGGGGAGGAGGGAAATGGGGACTAGTGGGAGTGTTGGGTGGAAGGTAGCAATTCAAACTGAAAAGTTTTTACATTGTTAAAAAGTGGCGGAGGTGGCACTCAACTGGAGCCAGCTTGCTGTAACTTACCCCTGACAGGCTGTCGGTGACATCACTGCTGGAGAAGGATTCCCAAAATGGAAGTCTAGTATTGCTTCAGGTAAGACAGGAAGTCAGTGACATCACTGTAGAGGCATTCCTGAAATGGAAGCCTCATATTGCTTCAGGTAAGAGAAAAAAAGGTTTTTTGTTTTTTTTTATTTCTGATCCCTGAGATTTAAACTGCAATAGAAGAGAACACTCATGGGGTTTGTGCCATTTGATTGAGAGGCATGGATTTGAAAATTGGTTCCCCAGTAATGTATGGGCTAGTAACATCAAAAACAGCAGAGAGAAAATGTTATGCATTTTTATTATAAAAAGCATTTGTTAATGCCAGATGTTCGCTGCTGGTATTGATGTTGTACTAGGTCTAGCAGCAGATCCCTATACCAGAAGACTAATTAATATAAGCTGGGCTTGGGATGGGCTGGGCATGGGGATGGACAGGTATGGAGAGGCAGCAACATACTCTCATTTAAATCAGAAATGACATGCATAAGGCTGAAACTAATCTAGATAGCGGGGGAATGTAGATGAGCAATTTTTGCACTAACCACTGAGCTATTTAACTTCACTTTCTAATTGCTGTGATACACACACACACACACACACACACACACTGACTAATACATATACACATATATGCTACATATTCCAGTGAGTATAACATAGCAGCACACCATCTACACACATGTTTACAGATTAAAAGAAAAGACATCAAGGGACCATCTTCTTCTTTTCAGGCTCTGAGGGACATCAGAGAGTAGGGAGTTGCCCCTGGAAACCTCAGTTAAATAAGCAATGACATGCAGAAGGCTGAAACTGATCTAGATAGCGGGGAAATGTAGACTACTTCTTTTTGCACTAACCAAAGAGTCACCTAACTGCACTTTCTAGTTGTTGTGATACACACGTTGACTAATACAAATGCACATATATGCATATACTGTATATTACAGTATAACATAGCTATGCACTGTCTGCACACATAGAGCATTGCCACACATACACACACACACACACACACACACATATGCACACACACAACACACATACACTGCCTTATATAGGGTATACCATTCGAACATTGAAGTTTCAACATCGACTCCCCAACATCGAAACCCTGACAGACTTTGTATCAACGGGGAGATTTTTCATTGGCAGGGGTTAAGTACCTAACTCCACTGTCTGTGTGATGTGGAGTCAGATATTTAAAGTATGGGGGGATGCGGGGGCACAGCCCCCCACATGGGGGATGCCATTGATACAGTTAAGTGTGGCAGTTGGTGTCGACGTGTTGCAGGTTGTTCTTGGGATGTATCGGTGATGTCAGTGAGATTGTGTTGATGTGTAGGATTGCTGCAAAATTTTCATCACTGTGGTTTGGTGAAGCCATGGCATTTATTTACTTATACATCCAAGTCTAACCTTTACTGTATTTTGGATTAGCACTGTGTTTTGCACTAACTCATTGTATTAATCTACTGCATGACTGGGTAACTAAGGTAGGACCAGGGAGGTGTGGTGTATGTGGCCTATCTGGACTTCAGAAAGGCCTTTGACACCATCCCCCATAGAACGCTGATTAACAAACTGCACAGCCTAGCGGTGGATCCTAAAATAGTTCTGTGGGTGGAGAACTGGCTGAATGGTAGGATTCAGAGGGTTATGGTAAACAGGGAGTACTCTGGAGCGGGAGAGGTGATGAGTAGGGTGCTGCAGGGGCTGGTGTTGGGGCTGGTGCTCTTCAATGTCTTGTTGGGGACATTGCAGAGGGGCAGGAGGGGAAGGCATTTCTCTTTGCAGAGGATACAAAGGTAAGCAATAGGGTGGACATGCCAGGGGGTGTTGAAAGAATGATGGAAATCCTTAAAAAACTGAAGAGCTGGCCCAGTGGTGCTGAAGGTTGAGCCACTGGATGCCACCCCTCATGCTACACTGGCAACCTAGGTTTGGGAGTAAACCCAGTTTGTTAAAGGCTGACTAGAGGGAAGGGAGGGAGCAGGATTAAGCAGCTACAAGGCAGCTTTCCTCTCCCGGGGAGGAAACCTGTCACCCTCCCGCAGTCCAACTTCCCCCAGGTGAAGGCCTGAGGGTAGCACAGGCAGGCAGGTGGCAAGCAGAGGGAGGGTGCTGTGGAACCACAGTGTGCGCATGCCTCCACATGGTCTGAAGAATGGTAGCTGGGATTCAATGCAAAGAAGTGCAGGATCATGCAAATAGGGCACAAGAACCCAGGGGCAAAGTACAAGCTATGTGGGGAGGTACTGACAGTCACAAAGCAGGAAAGTGACTTGGAAGTTATAATCTCACAGGACCTAAGAGAAACTAGGCAATGTGATAAGGCAGCTGGAATGGCGAGCCAGATGTTTGGTTGCATAGGGAGGAGTATCAGGAGAACAAAGAGGAAGGTCATCTTGCCCCTGTATAAGACACTCATGAGATTGCACCTGGAGTACTGCATCCAGCTCTGGAGACCCCATCTGAGAAAAAACAGACAAGGTGGAGGCGGTGCAGTGGAGGGCAACTACAATGGTGCAGGGCATATGGGATAAGACCTATGAGGAAAGACTAGGCAAGTTAATATTTAAAATATTAATTTCATTTGGGTAAAGCATTTAAACCATTTTAAATATTGAATTTTTGCAGGATATGCCAGTTGAGATTCAATATATAATATATCGAATCTCAAGTGGCATATCCAGTAAAATATCACTTACAATGTGATCATGCTTTTACCCATTATTTCTAGTGAATTTGCACAATGCAGATCTGCTGAGAGGCAGTTTCAATGTGGTCTTCCTTTTACACATTTTTACAATGTGTTTTCCTAGAATGAGCCTGCTGACTGCTAAATATGTAATTATATATTTGCCTTGTCCTTGTAACCCTTTCAACCTGAGTGTCTTACATGCTTTTATTGGTTCCCGTAGTCCTCTCAATGCCTGCCCATCCTCGTATATCTCCCCCAACTCCAAAAGAGGTTGGACTTGACTCCTCAGGTTGCTGTTAGGTGCCCTCAAGAAATGCCTTCTTTTTTTGTTACTAAGCTTGGGTAATGTTGAACTAAATCTAGGCCCCCCTTCTCTTATTTCTGCATCCTCCAATCTAGCACTGTTAAAGGGCATGAGCTTTCTACACATAAATGCTTGCAGTTTGTTAAGAAAACTTGACACTGTAAAATCATGGATTTGCCATACAAAACCTGGCGTACCAGTGGTAACTGAAACTTGGCTTAGAAGCTCCACTCCAACCATGAGTTAAACCTTCCTTCTTATAATGTATTCAGAGCTTACAGAAAATCCAAAAGGGGGGGTTGCGATTTACATCCGCGATAAACTCACAGCCTCTAATCATCTCAACTATCATACCCAAAGAATTTGAAAGCCTCACAATAAAAGTCCTATTATCTCTGGCTGTGTCACTATGCATTATGGGCTGTTACAGACCTCCCTCAGGGAGGCTTGAACTGCTGGGTCATCTATGCAACTCCCTGGATTCACTGTCATCGGAGGTGATCATCATGGGTGACTTCAACCTCGATTGGCACTCCCCTAGTTCTAAACTACTAAAAGACCTCTGTAATGCTTATGGTCTTACCCAACTTATCTCTGAGGCCACCTGCCCAAATCATAAAAATCCTGCAAATAGTACACTATTGGACCTGATTCTTGTACATAAGCCCCACTTTATAACTTACACTGGTGTTTTTTTCAATGACATAAGTGACATAGTTCCATAGCCTGTGTGAGGGTTGTTCTTAGACCTATTTCCACCTCTAGATATATATTCAAAAGAAGTCATCATAATTTTGACTGCTATGCCTTCCTCTTGGACCTGAAGAATACCAGATGGCAAGACTTCTACCTAGGTACTGTCACAAATGCACCCCACAGGTTTGGCCCTCTGCTCCCACAGTGCCAAACCTCTAAGTGCAATATGTGAAGAGAAGACAAACAGGGTAACCCAGCTGTCTGTTTTGGGTCTGAATCACTTACTAGCCTTGAGTCCTGGGGTCAAATGGGAACCCTTTTTTGCTAGCACACCCAGTTAACAGGCTCAGATATCACACTGTCTTTGGGGAAATGCAGTGCAATACTTCACCCAGTGGGCACCAGTCTGGTTCACAATGCTACCCTTTTGACTCAGTTTGAGACCTAGGTATATTCTTACCTTAGCAAGATAATAACACACTTTTAAGCCCTTAACAGTTTTTGTCAGAATTATCAAATACTGTTTCAGCTTCCACATGCAAAAGAAAAGACTCAAGCAGGATTAAATAAACCAAACTGTTTACTAAAATTAAAAAAACAGTAAATGCATACAAAACATAGAACAAATAATATAAATACTTACAGTCAAAAATAAATTGGAAATTACAGAAACAAACCACCTAGTGCTTAAATTTCTAAGCCTAACTCAGCTCCAGTTTTTTATTACCTATTGTTAACAGAAGTGCCTTTTTAGTTCAGACACACACTGTATGTGTTCCTTTAGGAGTCCAGAGATATAAATGTCCCACTCCTTTCAACCAGAGTGATAATAATTCAATATGTCCCTCCTATCCAGTGAGGTCACAGCTCATGAGATCACTGTTAGTCCTGGCATTAATTTGTGATATGACCAAGTATATCCACAAGGGTGTCATTTTACTGCTGGCTGGAAATCTGCAATCCTCTCAGTATGTATACCCTAGAGCAAAGGAGGGAGAGAGGTGATATGATCAAAACATTCAAACACCTTAAGGGCATTAACAAGGTGAAAGAGTCTAACATGTTTCAATATAAGAAAAATTGCAGGACAAGAACACAGCATGAGATTAGAGGGAGGCCGATTAAGGGGCAATGTGAGGAAGTTCTTTTTCACAGAAAGGGTGGTGGAGACATGAAACGGCCTACCTCAGGAAGTGGTGGATATGAATACAGTGCAGGGCTTCAAACAGGCATGGAATAGGCATAAGGGAGCAATACAGAGGAGTATGAATAGATAGACCATTGATAGAGCAAAGACTAGATGAGCCTTGTGGTCCTTATCTGCCATCAAGTTCTACGTTTCTAAGATAGCAATATCAAGAAAAGACAGTCTCTTTGATCAGAGCATTTACCTTTGATATTCAGAAACACATCCTGACAAAACATTTCTCTTACAGGTGAGAAAGCTAACAGGAATCAGTTAAAAATTGCCTTTTCCTCAGAGGCCATAAAATGCATACTTTGTCCCTGTAGTTCAAAGTAAAAGGGTTTGTTTACAATGTGTTATATAACAGCTAACACAGACATGACAGGAGATGTCAAAGGAAGCCTTTTAATTAATTAATTCACTGGGTCAGTGTTACTATAGCCAATTATTTTCAGCCAGGCAGGGCCTTTGGGATCAAAAGGTCAGGTCCCTTTTAAAGCTGCTGACTACCATTCCCTAAGCAGTCATTCAAATAATCATATATTTATAGCCCAACTATGATAACTAGGAGAGGGTTAATCATGTTACAGCTACTACTATGTCTGAGGTCTACGACGTGTTCCAAAATATAGTCTCAAGTGTCATAGATAAAGATGCCCCGTTAGTTAAAATTAGAACTAGGAAAATGTTGTGCCCTTGGCTCACCAACAATCTAACAGCAGCCCTGCATAACTGGGATGCTCTGTGGAAAAGAGCATGCAAATTTAAACAGCCAACAGATTGGGCAGCATTCAGAATGGTAAGGAATCAATGCACAAAGCTTATAAGGGCCAAGAAAGCCAAATACTTCCAGTCAGAACTGGACTCCTCATCTAACTGACCTGCTAAATTCTGGAGAACACTGAAGGAAATTGAAGGGTGCAGTCCAGCTAACTCCCTCCCTGTCAAACTCTCATCTGGTGGTTATTACCACTACTAGTAAACAGTCTATTTTAGACCTTCTAAACAATCATTTTGCTACAGCTGGTTTAGCTTTTGATACCTCTCCTGCAAATAAACTGCACTCCCAGACCATTGTCCCTGGCTCAGCCTGTCCAACCATAAGTGCCCCTGTGCAAGAAGCAAAATTCTTATTCTGCCCTATCATTTTCAAGCAAGTGGAAGATCTTCTACTAGGCCTTGATACGAGAAAAACCATGGGCGCTGATCAACTTGATCCAGTCTTCCTAAAACTAGGTTATCATGTTCTGACTGTGCCCATCACTCATCTCTTCAGCATGTCACTTGATCAAGGTGCTCTCCCATCGGTGTGTAAAATAGCACATGTAATCCCACTATTTAAGTCAGGAGATCTGAGTGACCTTGATAACTACGGATCTATAGCTCTCCTTCCTATCCTATCTAAATTACTTGAAAAAATAGTCAATTCACAACTAAAAAAATTGCCTAGAATCATTTAACATGCTTAACCCCATACAGTCCAGATTTAGACTGAGTCACAGCATGAGAACTACCCTAGCCAAGGTGACCAACAACTGGCAACTAGCACTTGATTCAAAAAAACCATGTGGGTGCCTTATTTCTTGACCTGAGCAAGGCATTTGACACGGTGGATCATGACCTACTACTGCTCATACTACGTAACATTGGTCTCGATTCCACTGCATTGCAATGGTTCTCTTGTTACCTTATAGGCCAGCAGCAAGTTAAGGTGGAAAGAAACCTCTCCCCTCTGAAAACACTTCAGAGAGGTGTACCACAGAGGCCTATATTAGGTCCGTTACTATTCGCAATTTATGTCAATAATATAAACTCTGGTATCAACTCTGCAAATGTCCACCTTTTTGCTGATGATACTGTCCTCTACATCATCAGGCCCACCCCTGAACTTGCCTGTAAGGAACTGCAACAAATTTAACTTATTACAGCAAAACCTCCTGCACCTAAAACATCTGTTAAATGCTAAAAAAAAAAAAATGTTCTTTTCCCTGCACGTCAACTCAATAAACCACTGACCCTTAGGTGTCACACCACAAATCACAACCCTGTTTGGGGAACCACTGGAGTTAGTGGACAGATTTAAGTACCTGGGCTTTTGGAATGACTGCAAACTTTCCTTCTCTCATCATATTGAGGAACTGGCAAAAAAGTTAAAACAAAGACTAGGTCTCTTTTTTCGAATTAAACACTTACTAACACAGGATGCCAAAACAAGACTGTGCAAATTACTTTCCTCCCTCTCCTGGACTATGCCAACTTTCTTTATAGTCATGGACCCAGCACTGCACTAATCAAGCTCAACACCCTGTATCATAGAGTGCTAAGATTTATTACTGGAGCACCATACTTTACCCATCATTGCTCCCTCTATTCCCAGCTTGGCTGGAAGTCACTTAAATCTAGAAGACCAAAAAAACGCAACTACTTGGACCTATAGAGCACTTACTAACAAGCTTCCCCAATACATTTCCAATTGCCTACTAACTAGTATCCCTGGAAGTTACTCCCTGAAAAGCCACTCCTACATCTCTATCGATACCCCTAGAATCAGAACATGTGTTGGCAGATCTCCTATGAGCCATGCCCTTCCTGTCCTTTGGAATAATCTCCAAAAAACCCTGAAACTATCACATTTTGTTAAAATGGCCACCTTTGAAACTCTGCTCGCACATTCTATTAAAGATACTTGTAATAACTTTCCTTAACCACCTTCATGTCTAGAGATTTGTATGCTTGCACTCAACCCCAGCTCTCATCTAGTATGACTTGTTGCTATTACCTCCTCCTCTTTCATGCCATCTACCTCTTCCATCTACCCTCCTTATGCTCTTGCTGACCTGCTTCCACCTCTCAACTTAATAGTAATTTTTTTTCTTGCTTAGGTGTACCATATGTCATCATAACTACTGGTGACTGTCACAAGCGCACTCAGCAGGTCAGGCCCTCTACTCCCACAGTGCCAACCTCCGAGCACAATATTGTGAACAGGTAACAGAACAGGGTAACCATCCTGTCTGCTTGTGGGTCCAAATCACCATTAGTCTCAAGTTCTGGAGGGATTCAAACTGTGAACCTTATGCTAGTGTACTCAAATGTACAGGCTCAGATAATCTGCTCTTCGGGGGATGCCAGATATCTTTCACCAAAGGGCACCTAACCAAGTATCCAAAATGAACCCTTAAAACTCTATAAAAGACCTTAGGTATATTCTTACCTTTTCCCAGTTTGGTAACACCATCAGCTTATGAACAGTTATTAGTCAGTCTTAACCATCTATACATCACATGCAAAAAGAAAGAACTTTAAAGACACACCCAGGCAGACTTTTTAAATATAGATTTACTTAAAAATGGATAAAAATATGTAAAATGTAAACACAGAACACTATATCACAAAGCATACAATCACTTAAAAGAACACAGTTAAAGTACAAACATAAACTCATACCACAATACAATTAGACTGTTTCTATCTAATGTATTACTTCTTACAGTGCTTAAGTTAGTTCTTGTTTCTTAGAAGCCCACAAAGAAATGTCACACAGATCAGACACCGTATTCAGTTTAGACTGTGTCTGTCTCACACACAACTTCCTTGATGTCATCTAGCTCCTCCTTTCAGATTATAAAAATATAAAAAACAGGATATCCTATCAGGAGGGTATATTAAATACTGTGACTTCAGCAAAAACTAATTTCCCAAATTATGACACTGTAATCAAGCCTTTCCTTTGATCGTGTGTGGTTTCCTGCTTTCCCAAGGGATCAAAAGATTTTATAACCTTTTAGCACCAGGATAAGATAACATGTTTTTTCCTCTAAGACATCATAAAAGTTTATGAGCCCTACATCCTGGCAGCTGGGTCAGTTCTAATTAAGCCTTTCTGATCTTTTAATTACCTCCTGGTTTCAGGTTAATATATCCTGTAGCTGAAACCTTGGAGGGGGGGCACTAATGGAAGCCCTGACAATCACACACTATATTTTTATATTACAAATATCATAGAGAAATCATAAGCAGCTGGCTAAGCATCACAGTCCTCCCCACCTAGACTGAATTTGGGGGCTCTGTTCCCTGCATGGGATGAGCTTCCCAAATCAGTTCACTCCTCATACAGACGCGCAGGCCATCACTGTTCTGATTGGTCACTCCAGCCCTAAGTAAGATTGTCATGTCATACCCTTGCAAGGCAAGACTTCATCTTAACAGTCTACCATTAGTTTTTCCCATTTGGGTCAGCCAAACCAGAGGGTTGTAGTCCGTTTGTACCTCAAAATGCTGCCCGTATAAGTATGGCTCTAACTTCTTTAGGGCCCACACCATGGCAAGACACTCTTTCTCCACAGTAGAGTATGCTTGCTCCCTGGGAAGTAACTTTTTACTCAGGTACACTACAGAGTGATCTTTCCCTTGGTTGGATGTCTGACTCAGTACTGCTCCAATACCCACATCTGAGGTGTCAGTCTGAACTATAAAAGGTCTGCTATAGTCAGGACTTGTCAATACAGGAGCACTGCACAGTGCCTCTGTCAGAGTTGAAACCCCCCCTTATTTTTTTTTGTTTATCATATGTAGTAACATCATGAGGCATTTTATTCTCTGTCCCTCTATTCTATAAAAGCTACTGCAGTAGTACTTATTTCTGTCCTTTATCTACCCTCACCTTTCTATCACGATGGGGTGGCCTCCCATTATGATATCTTTATCTAAACTGCCACACTTTATCTTCTTTCTCTTGCCTCCGTGGTGTAATTTTTTTTGTTTAATTTCATGTTCGGGTAGTGCAGCTGTAAGAAAGCTCAGAAGCATGTGAGCCACACTGCATTTAAACATAAAAGGTACAAGTTGTGTAATACCTGAAAGACAGTTAGAAAGAGTTAGAATCAGGCTTTGAAGCAGGTAATAGGTACAGGGACACCTGTACAGACTTGCGTTTAAAGCCGCGGTAAAAGTTTAGTCTCGCTTAGCAGCAGACAAGTGCCTTTAATGTTAATAAAATGTACCAGCTTACCAGCTCCTACAAATAAGGTCTAGACCTGCTGGGAAAAGCTTTGTGGGGTTTCCAAGACAGAGTGGCCCAGATATTCAAAAGAGTTGCGCCATGCACAATAGGGTTGCGCCAGCTCAAGTCTGAAAATGCGCCATTCTGTGATATTCAGCGGGAGGCAGTTGCGCCCCCCAAATCACGCTGAGCAACAGCACAATGATAATGAATGTATGTGCAACTGAAGGGGGAGGAACCATGCATAAATGGCGCAGTGCAATATTCAACAACATGCGCCATGCGCAATAGGGGAGCAAGTGGGAGTTGTGCCATAGCAGAAATGAGCCAAAATAAAAAGGAGCAAGGGAGAGGCACAAGAATACTACAGGGAAGGCACATGAGGCTGAACCCAAGCCAGAGAAACTGGGCAGGAGGGACACACAGGCAGGCCAGGAAAAGGGGCACCTGGAACCCACAGGCTCAGGGGAAGGTGTGGGGAGCCACAGTGCAGAAGGGGGAAGTACTTGCCACACAGCAGTGAGGCCAGCACAGACAGGTGTTCCCGGTGCAGGGGAAGTAGCAGCAAGGACAGCGGGGGGAACACAGAAACAGCTGCCGGGGGGGTGAACACAAGCCAGGGATGTGGCCAGTGCTACCATCCACATGGAGGCAGTAATGAGGGGGTGAGAAGGCGGGCAGCAGGGGGGTGCGGCCATGGAAGGGCCCGTTGGTGATATGCCCCCAACAGGCAGTACCGAGCCTGCACCAGCTTCAAGCTGTATAGTGATATGGAGATCGTGGGCCGGTACCACCTGAATCGGGCAATTCTGAGGCTGCTCTGTGAGCTGTGCAGTGATGTGATGCAGGCACCCCACACGACAGAGCCATGCTCTGTCAGTGGTGACGAAAGTGACAGCTTGCATGTGCTTGCTTGCCATGGGTACCTTCCAGAGACCAACTAAGGACACCACAGGCATAACCCAATCGGCCAGGTCACGCCTCCTCACCCAATTCCTCAGCGCACTGCTGCCACATGCTGCGGAGTACATCCATTTCCCCAGCACAGTGGCAGAGCGCACAGCAAACATACAGGAGTTCCACAGGGTGGCACGTATGCCTGGCGTGCTAGGGGCAATAGACTGCACCCATGTGGCCATCCGCACACCACCTGGCCCTGAGGGTGCCGCATATATAAATCACAAGGGCTATGCTAGCATCAACTGCCAGGTGGTGTGCAATGCCAGGGGGCGCATAATCAATGTCTGTGCCACGCACCCTGGGGGAGCACATGATGCCTTCATCTGGCAACAGTCGGCACTTTGCCACAGATTCGAGAGTGGGGATATCCCCACTGGCCACTTAGTGGGTGAGTATGCAAACCACACAGACAATCATAGGGACTGGGGGGGCCTGGTCAGAGGTGACATGGGTAGTGGCCTACATGGCCTGGGGCAGGGCGATGCTGATCACCAAACTAACCTCCACCCTCTACACACAGGTGACAGTGGATACCCACTCCGTCCCTGGCGGCTCACACCCTACCGGCAGCCCACGACCCCATCGTAGCATCGCTACAATGAAGCACATGCCGCCACATGTAATGTCATTGAGCGGGTGTTCGGGATGCTGAAGGCACGTTTCCATTGCCTGGACACCTCCGGCGGTGCCCTACAGTACAGCCCCTCAAAGGCCTGCGGGCTGTTCCTGGGCTGTTGCATCCTGCACAACATGGCCAATGAATGTGGAATAGCCGTATAGGTCGAAGAGGAGGACAGCGATGGAAATGATGAAGACGCCGGTGACAATGGTGATGGGCAGCCCCCCCTTGGGCGACGGGACCCCCGACTGCTCCAGCTGGCACAGCTGCACCGGGACACCATCATGGAGGAGCACTTCAGCCAACCCAGGTAAGTCATGGGGCCATGTGCAACCACCAGTGGCTAAGGCACAACCCACGAACACGCATGGACACACACCAGGGGTGCATGCCATCAAGGGAACTGTCCGGGCATGGAACCACACACACCACCAGGGATGGGTGAGGTCTAACATGGTACGCAGACACACACACACACACACACACACACACACAATGCACGAGACATGCACAAAGGGTAGGAGGCACACTGACCCAGAATGCCACCCCTAGCCACACACATGTCCACAGACCACCATGCCCACTGCCTGTCACTGTGCGTGTGTCAGATGCTGAGCACCATTGCACATTGGTGTACAACGCAATGCAAGCATCATCATCCACACGCAACTGCAAACAGCAGCCAGGGGGGTGTGCAGAAGGACTGTGTGTCCGCGTGCAGGGCCGGGTACCCACCCGTGCATTGCCCGCTGAATGACACAATGCACACAGGGCAGCACCAGACAGTAGCCATGTTGGGAGACAGGTCAGTCATGCGCCACAGTGCCCCGGCCACCACGGATGAGTGGGCGGCCCCGCTGAGACCCACCAGTACTGACAGGCTGACCACTGGCCTCATGGGGTGGCACCGATGGTCCCCCAGAGGTTCCACTGCATGAACGCGACCGTGCTCGCGCAGGGGTCTGCAGCACACCAAACATGCCTGCGCCAGACATGCTCGGGATGCCCACAGCTGAACCCGGTGTCGACAAGGATGGTGTCGCACGACGCTGGGAATGGGGGGTGGACAGTGCACTGCGTGGTGTCTGCAATGCATGGGCAAATAACTGTGTGCCCATTGTGGCCATGACAGCAGTGAATGCCTGTGTCTGCCTGTCAATGGCAGCAGTCACATCATCCCGCAACTGGTCCATCCCTGCCAGGATCAGAGTGGTGTCTCTGCTGCGACACTCCTCTGCCCGCTCCAGAGCTGCATGCAGTGGATCCACCAACGTCGCAAGCTGCATCTGCTCGTTGACTGATGCTTGCAGTATGCAGGTGTGCTCATCCGAGAGGTCATCTGCCTGCTCGGCATTCTGTCCCTCAGGGTGTGCGTGGCCCTGATGCTCAGCACCCCTTGAGGGTGGGTGCTGCACACCAGGACCAGGTCTGGGCATGTCCACAGGCGGTGCACTGATGCCACCCCCTGACACTGTACCCCCAAGCCCATTGGCCGACTGCTGATGCTGCCCCTCCGGCTGATGCGCCCCAGGGCTCACTGGTGCTGCCACAGTGGCCTCAACAGTCCCACTGTCCTGTACACATACCAGTGCTGCCCCACTGGTGCTGACAGGCACAGGCTGGGACTGTGATACATAGATACATAGATACATAGACAGTGTCGGCAGATAAGGGCCTTTGGCCCACCTAGTCTGCCCATTTGAGCTTGTAAGTTCAGTTTGTTTTCCTAGAAGTCTATTTCCCTTACTCCTGACCTCTAGAATTCCTTTATGTCTATCCCATGCATTCTTAAATCCGTGATTGTTTCAGCCCCACCACTTCCTCTGGCAGGTGTTCCACTTGTCCACCACCGTTCTGTGAAGAAATTCTTCTCATGTTTCCTCTGAATCGTCCTCCTCCAACTTCATCCCATGCCCTCTAGTCCTGGAACATCTTTTTCACTTAAAAATAGTGTTTTCCTGCACCCTGTTTCTCCCTGTAAGATACTTGTATGTCTCTATCACATCCCCTCTCTCCCTCCTCTCCTCCAGGGAGTACATGTTCAGTTCCTTCAACCTGTCTTCATAGGACTTGTGATGCAACCCATGCACCATCTTTGTTGCCCTCCTCTGAACCTTCTCTACCCTGTCTATGTCCTTACGTAGGTATGGTCTCCAGAACTGTACACTGTACTCCAGGTGGGGCCTCACTAGTGTCTTGTATAGCGGAATTATGACCTCCCTTTTCCTGCTGGTGATGCCCCTGCCTATACATCCCAGCATCCTATTTGCTTTACCTGATGCCTTGTCACACTGTTTCCCTAAAAATGTCCTTATGTGGCTTTGAACCACCAACCTTTCAGTTAAGAATCCAGTGCCCTAACTGATAGTGCCACAGAGACAACACTATGATGACACGCAGGCCTCCACGGTGGCACCACCCACAGCCATGGCTGCGATGTTACCTGCTGTGTGGCCATCCTGTGGCACACACGTGTCACTGCCCATGCCGTTAGCGACATCATCATCGGTGATGGACCCGGCACCAGCCCGAGTCACAGCATGCTGGCATCTGTGGATGCTGGCACGCTGGGACATGGGCAGGGCCTCCTCCGCACCTGTTCCAACAACATCAGTCTGGACAGCCAGGTGGGCCCACTGTCGGCCTGAGCTGTGTATTCCTGTGGAGGTGGATGGGCCCTCCTCCATCTCCATCTGACTGGCCTCAGTGGACAGGCCCACCATCGCTGACCCATGCAGATGCTCAGGATCTGTAAGGGAAAACAAAGTTGTGTTACTGCATGTGACCTACCCTGCCCCCCCAATAGACAGACCATAACCTACCATGCAGTGATGGGCTACCACCTGTCTGGAAGCCACCACCTGGAACACCCTCAATGGCACAACGCTGCATGCTGCCAGCAACCCTCTCCACCTGTGGGGTCAGGTGTAGCACCTCCAGCTGTCCACCACCTGTCGCAGCTCATGCTGCCCTGATGGCAGCCACCTTCTCCTTTATCCTCCTCCTGTCTGTGCCCATCTTCTTCTTGCCCTCCTGCACAGAGCGCTGGTGGCTGCCATGCAGGTTCACTGCATGCGCCACCTCCTCCCATGCAGCAGCACAGGTCTGTGGTGTTCCCTGCCGTCCACTGAGAAGCGGCTACTGGTCCAGGTAGGCCTCAAACAGGGCATCCGTCTCGGCCTTGGTGAAATTAAGCCTTCTCCTCCTCCCACCACTCTGTTCCTCCTCTCCCACAACTCACTCGGTCATGATTCAGCCTGTGAGAATGAAAGTTGTTACCTGTGACTGTGCAGTCCCATGCATGTCCCAAAATCCACAGTCCACACTCCCAAACAGCATGCAACTCACCATTAGACTGCAGTAACCAACTATGGCCAGTGCAGCCCAATGTCACACTTTTATAGCGCAACTCATGCAAATGAGGTGAGACGCAACTTTAAGTGGATGCAAATTGCAGTGCTGTGCCATTGAATGGCTGATTAGCTGATTTGCATATGATGGCTGAATATCGCGCAGTTGCGATTTGCGCAATTGTGTTGCACGTGCTGAGCCAAAGGCGCAGTTCTGTGACATGCTCAGTACACACCTAACTGCGCATGCCCGGGTTGATGACGCAGGTGCCTGCCGCGCTGCTGATGTGCTGTGTGTGGGAGGCAATGCAGGGCATGGCCACCATTGTGCCAGTGGCGCTACAGCGATGTTCACCTATATGGTGCTGTGGCACTGGGGCATCGTAGGCGCACTGGGGCAACAGCGTGGTAGGCCGCTACTGGAGGTAGCAGACAGGCACCCAATCGTGCTATACACATTGGGTTCCAATCGCGCTGTGCCTGTCCATGCGCCAGAGACCCTTGACCCTGTGCCCGACCTTTGCCCCCTAGGCGCCATGCGTCAGGCATGGGTGCACCACTATCGCGCTGTTCGGTGACAGAGCGATAGGGAATGGCAGCACTGTACCACGCAGCATCTGCACGGGTGGGAACCCCTCTGCAGAGCGACATTTTGAACCTACTGAGCAAGAGAGATGGCACAGAGGAGAGCTGCCCAGTGGAGCCAGATTGAAATGGCAAACCTGGTTGCCATTGTTGAGCCACTTTTTGGCCCACTGTTTGGGAAAGCACCCCTGGACAGGTCCAGGAGCCAGGTGTGGCAGGAGGTGGCCGACGCCCTGGAGGAGGCCACAGAAATGGGGCGGACAGTGGAGCAGTGCCACCACAGGTATGGGGACCTGAGGAGGAGGGACCCAGACCTGCTTGCCCACCTATGGGCATGTGCCAGGAGGGGCACGGTGCCACGGCCAGGTAGGTGTAACGTCCATACACTTTTATCTTCCATATGGGTATCACGGTGCATGTGTCCGGAACATGGGGGGACGTCCGTGTTGGCTGTGGTGATGTTATCAGGTGTGGGGTGGTGGGTCTGGCTGGGTGGGATTGCACACACATGGGGGCAGGGGACTTTGCTACAGGATTGTACTGATTTCTCTCTCCATGTTTGCACCTTAGGGCCAGAAGAGAGATGGCTGGTGAGGGAGCGGCAGCGCCAGCTGGAGGACTGGAACAATAGGAGGGGTGAAGGTCCACAGCGGCAGAGGGACCAGCCTGATGATGGTGAGTGCCTTACCTCCATGATTACTATTGCATGCTGTGTGACAGGGCGGGCAGCGGGGCATGGCCACCATCCATTGATACCACTACCATGCACGCAACTTGTTACAGTCAGCACTGTCTAGTGGTACTGCATGTCTGGGAGTGCGTCAATGGTGGTCCATGCGTGCACTGGGTACATGGCTGTGCCACTGCCTTCGCACCACATAGCCATGTCACTAAACAGCCATGGTGGTGCTGTGCAGGACTTGGCCGGTGGGTGTGTGCAGCGGTCCGCATGGCTGTGTGCACCTGGGTGGGCAGGTCTTGTGGACACGAACACTGTGGGTGGTCACACACCATCACAGAGGCATGTCCCACAGCCGTATGCCATGCACAGTGGGTGGGCTGTATGGGACTGTGCATTCACACTTATTGAATCTGCTCCCTTGTCCTAGGTGGACGGCAGCTTCAGGAAATATGAGCAACACTGCAGGAGATCCTTCAAGTTGCCAGGGCCTCCCTGCAGATCCTGGAAAGGATTGACCGTGTGGGCGTCCGACGGAGGCATGGCGGGAGGAGCAGCCAGAGCGGGGAGCGGGGCTCCCACTGAGCATACATATGCCCCTGATTTTCCCTACCCCCTTGGACCCACCCTCACACCCCTCCTTCCCTCTACCATTTGTTCACCCCTGCTCCTTACCCGCCCCCACCTGTTATGTGGCCCTTTCCCCACTATTGTATATAGTTTTGTTTGTGGTTTTACTGTACATAGTTTTAATATATATATTTTGTTATAACAACTGTGGTGGTCTCTGATTTGCAGTGGGCTACAGGTGTTCAGCTGCAGTGGTGTGCATGGCGTAAGGGGTGGTGCACGCATGGCGGTGTGTGTGTGTGTGTGTGTGCAGAGGTGAACCACCTATGGTGTGGACAGGGGGATCAGTCACTGTCTGTGGTTTGTGTGTTGTACTCTGTGCACTGGATGTCTGTGTGCAGTGGTCCACGGGGCCTGCACTGTGGGCATGACACCCCTGTCAGCCCATCCATGGCCTGTGCAGCTGACACCCTTGCATGTCTGTGACCTGCACGGTCCGCTGGCATGTCAGTGGTGGCTGTCCATGCTGGACAGCCACTGTACCTGTCACAATGCTGGGTTGCCTCCTGTCACTGGTGTGGTGGATGTCTGCCTCGGGTGACACTGTGGCCTCCGCTGTTGTTGTCCCACCTCCATGCTGTGGCTTGTGTGTGTTGCTGGGGATGTGCACCACTGTCTGTGACTTGTGCTCCGGGAAAATGCTGGTGACGTACAGCTCCACAGTGCCTGCGCAGGGTGGCTGGCACTCCTGTGTCATGGAGGACTGCTGGCCATGTGTACATGGTTTCCATGGCCCCACGCTGGGGGCTTGGTTGCCCCACTACTGCATCCTTGTGTTGGTGTGCCCTTGGGTATGGGTGGTTGTTTGTCCATGCACTGTGTTGCATCCGGTGTGGTGCATACTTCCATGCATCACTGTGGGTGTCTGCGCTGGCTGTTGTGGCCAGTGCTGGGTGGATGTGTCCTTGGGAGGTGTGCAGGGTGCTGTACCACTGGTGGTGGGGTCCAGGGCATGCTCTGTCACATGTGGGTACTGTTGCCGACTACGGTCGGTCTCACCTGTACCGGGGTGTATGGTGGCATTTGTGTATGCCGCCATTGCATCGCTGTGTGCTGCCACCCGCTGATGGGTGCTCGTGGACGGGATGCTCTTGTATGGTTCTGTGGGTACAGGGTTGCATTTGCACAGTTAAGGGGTGGTGGCATGCATGGGGTATCCTGCACTGGTGGACGCTGCTCCTGGGCAGGGTGTCTGGGGTCATGGTGCAGGTGTGCTCTGCATTGGGGGATGGTGTGGCACAGGTGGTTGGCCCCTTGTGTGCCGGTCACAGCTTGCCAGGGGTGTGATGGGGCACCATGGCCCAGCTGTGGGTTGGTTGCTTGTCTCCATGGGCCAGTGGTTTTTCCGGCCTCCCCAGTTGTGCAGTGCATGGGGTGTTGGGGACGGCTGTCTGTTCTGCTGTGTTCCTCTGCCCATCTGTGGCATGGTGGTGGACCCCGCATTCCTGGTTGTGCTGTTGCCTGCTGCCCTGCTGCTGGGGTGTCTCTGGTTGCACTATGGCGCATCTGGACTGCTCAGCTGAACATCCCTTGTTGCGCTATGGTGCATCAGATATGCTCAGCTTCCCCTCCCTAGTTGCGCTATGGCGCAGGTGGTGCGATATTCAGTCGTCGGCTGTAGGCGCATCTTGGCCAGTGCAGTTTTTGAATATCGTGCCTCTTGCGCATGGACGTAATGGACTTGCACTTGCTCCTGCTGTTGCACACTTTTTGGGTGCAGTTTGAATATCTGGACCAGTGTCTTTTGCTTTTTTTTATTTGTTTGCCACTGTACTACTCTGACCATGACATAAACGGCAAAACGTAGTACGGTTTTGCAAAGCTGTTTCCGACTTGTCTAACACAGACTGAAGCGGCTCCTCGTCTTGGGAAGAAATATGTGTCTTGTAAAATGTGGACATTAAAGAATTAAAATAAACTTACTAGGCTTTCAAGTGTTTGAAAGAAAAAGGGACTCCATTAGGTTTTAGTTGGGCTAGACCATAATAGTCTCCAAATAGCCCATAATATTTAAGACGCCCGGATGAACTTCTCAGTCTGCAAAAATGAGTAGCTCTAAGAACCAAGTAACAAGGCTTGAATTGTAAAACATTATTCTTATTTAATAAATAGAACTTGTACAAGGGAAACATGTTTTTCTTGTGGGCTATAAACTTCCTTGTTCTTTTTCTCAATTTAATACCAACATATTATCTTGCCATATTGTATCTGTATATCCTAGTTGTATTCTTACCGCTCTCAGGTCAGTCCTGTCTTGGACAGCACTGCGCTTCTAAGGGCCAGCAGCCCTCAGCTGAAACCTATTGATAGTGATCTGAGGTATGAGGTCAGCCCAGTGTGAGAGGGGCTAAGGTCTTTAATTATTAATTAAGCTTTTTCTTGTTTTATAAATATGTTTATAAGACTAATTTAACTGCAGTCTGATAACATTAATAAATAAAAGAAGTTATGGGTCGTGCAGATCCCCCTACTTTGTGTATTAGTGTAGAAACTTATGAGTATTAGAATAGGGGTGGATCAGCTGACCTATGATGTCAGACCTTCCACCTATATAAGGTGTATGTTTTTCTTATAGAACTCAGATAGTTTTTAGCACAGAGGATAGTAGAGGTGCTGAAGGGCAGTACGTCTACTCTGTGGCAGTACTTTTTGTTAAAGAAAGTATTGAAGTTTCTCAAGTCAAGAGAAAAGCTATGGGGCTTTATTTGCTTTATTTTCTTTCTTTTTTTTTTTAAGTCATTTATTTTGAAATTTAAAATAAAAATCCACACAACGTTTGTGTTCTACAAACAAAGCTGTGTCTCTGACTTATCACTTCCCACGCACGCTCACAGCCTCCTTCAGTCTGGTAAAGGCTTTCTCACAGGCTGGTTCCCAGGTAATTTTCTTAGGCATCCTTTTCTTTACCAGGTCAGATAGGGGAGCAGCCAGGGCACTGTAATTGGGTACAAATTTCCTATAGTACCCTACTGTCCCTAGAAAACTCCTGACCTGCTTCTGCATTTCTGGTCTGGGCCATGCCTTGATCACCTCTATTTTTACTTGATTAGGACAGAGCTGGCCCTGGCCTACAACATGCCCAAGGTATACCAGTTCAGCCATGGCCACCTGGCACTTCTCAGCTTTGACAGTGAGCCCGGCCCTCTGTATCCTGTCCAGCACTTCCCTAAGGTGGGACAGGTTTTCCTCCCAGCTGGCACTAAAGATAGCAGTATCATCCAGGTATGCTACGGCGTACTCCTCAGCACCATTTAACACTTGGTTCACCAACCTTTGGAAAGTGGCTGTGGTGTTCTTCATTCTGAAAGGCATTACTTTGAATTCAAATAAGCCTAACAGAGTGTTGAAGGCCGATCTCTCCTTAGCTCTGTCAGTTAACTCCACCTGCCAATACCCCTTTGTCAGGTCAATAGTTGCAAGGTAGGTCGCCCCTCCCAACTTGTCCAGGAGTTCGTCCGTCCGGGGCATCGTGTGGGTGTCTGACTTTGTGACTGCATTCAGTCCACAATAGTCCACACAGAAATCAGTAGAGCCTTCTGGCTTGGGCACAAGGACTACGGGTGAGGCCCAGGGACTGTGGGATCTCTGGATTACCCCTAAATACAGCATCTCATCCACCTTCCTCCCTCCTAACGTCCTTTTGTACAGCCTCTGACACCTGATATGTTGTCTGCCATATGGACGTCTGTGTCCCTGTCTCCACATCATGCGTCGCTAAGGGGGTTAGTACAGGCTTGGCGCTAAACAGGGGGGTAAAGTCTGTTAAAACCTCCTTTACTTCCTGGATCTTGTCTGGGGCCAGCTGGGGAGACAATTTAACTGCCTCCACAGAGGACTCCTGCTTGCTTTCTTTCAGCAAGTCTAGAAAGGGGTCTCCTTCGTCCATCCCATCCCCATTACTACATACTGCAAACACCATGTCAGTCCTATTAGCATATGGCTTCATCATATTGACATGATACATCCTTTCTGTCTGTCTTCTGTCAGGTAACTCTATGATATAGTTCACGTCATTTACCTTTCTAACCACTTTGTACGGTCCTGCCCACTCAGCCTGCAGCTTGTCTTTCCGGACCGGAATAAGGACAATGACTTCCTGACCCACTGTGTACGAGTGAACTCTAGCTCTGCGGTCGTACCACACTTTTTGTTTCTGTTGGCCAGCTGCCAGGTTGCTCTGGGCTGTCCCAATAAGCTCCTTCAGCCTTTCCCTAAACCTGAGGATGTAATCCAGTAACAGAGTTCCCTGGGTGGCGTACTTGCCTTCCCAGTCCTCCCGGATCAAGTCTAGGGGCCCACGTACCCGGCGTCAACATAAGAGTTCGAAGGGGGAAAATCCTGTTGACTCTTGGGGCACCTCCCTGTATGCAAACAGGTGGGGAAGGTATTTCTCCCAGTCCCTCCCATGCTGTTCAGCAAATGCTTGGAGCATTGACTTCAGGGTACCGTTAAATCTTTTCATAAGCCGATTGGCTTGCGGGTGATAAGGTGTCATGCATCTCTGCACCATCCCACACTTCTCCCACAAACATGTCATCAGGTCCGACATGAAGGAACCCCTGCGATCGGTGATAACCTCTTGCAGAAATCCATCACGGGAGAAAATCCCAAGTAAGGCATCTGCCACTTTGTCTGTCCTCAGTGAGAATAGGGCGACTGCCTCTGGATACCGAGTGGCATAATCCACCACAGTCAGGATGAACCTCTTCCCGGAGGAGCTGGGGGTATTTAAAGGCCCCACAATATCCATTCCCACCCTCTGGAATGGCTCCTCCACTATGGGCGATGAAATTAGGGCGGTTTGGGTTTTCTTACCTGCCTTCCCTATTTCTTGGCACTGGTGACAAGACCTGCAATAATCCTCTACCTGCTGGGTGAAATTGGGCCAATAGAAATTCTGGGCTAATTGCTGCATAGTGCGCGCAATTCCCAGATGTCCAGACAAGGGAATATCATGTGCAATCTTGAGCAACTGCTCACGATACCCCTGGGGAACAATAAGCTGCCTGCCTATCACCCTTCCCTCTGTCTGCACAGCCTGAGTATATATCAGTCCATTTTTCCAATAAACCTTATGTTTACTGTCACCTCCTTGTGCTCCATCAGAGTCTGCCCAAGCCCTCAGCTTTTCTAGACTAGGGTCACTCTTCTGAGCAGCTGCAAACTCCTTATACATTCCCAAGGCATGGGACATGTCCCCTTCAGTATCTAAACTAGGGTCCCTGGCACTAGCATCAGGCACGCAGGATCACTGTCATCCCTAACCCTCTGACAATGGGTCACCCCTCCCTCTTCAGAGTAACCCTCCATAGCTGTGTGATTAACTGCTACTGGGGAAATATCTACCCCCTTTTCATTAGTCTCCATATCAGTAGACATAGGCTGGGGAATCATCCTCCCAGTGATTTCCATACTGGCTTCTGTGGGGTCCAGGGAACTACAATTTCCCCTTCCCGCTTGGCTACGGGTAACTGCACATACCATCCCCTGTTTGAGATTGTTGCCAAGGATGACGTCAACTGCTAATGTTTTTGCTACAGCCACCTGATGCACAGTTCCCCCTGTTTCACCCCAATCCAGGAGAACACTAGCGAGGGGCAATGTTTTCTCCTCATCAGTAAAGTCATGTACAGTGACATATTTATTGGGTATAAGCTGACCAGGCTGTACCAGATCCCATTTTACTAATGTCAGGGATGCCCCTGTGTCCCTTAACCCTTGTGTCTGTACATCACTCACCGTGACTGGGTGCATGTGTTCCCTCATGTTCACAGGCATGCTTCCAGAGACACACAAACAACCCACTTCTTTCCTAGCCCTGTTCTGCGTATTGCTCGTCCTTTTGGGACACTGTCTGGCAATATGCCCAGCTTCTTTACAAACCCAACATTCATTTCTTTTTTCAGAGAAATCTTTTCTTTGAAACCTGGGGCTAACTGGTTTTGGTGGAGGCAGTGAGGGTTTTAGCTGCCCTGAAGGTGCGCTTTTCCCATTCTGCACTGCCACACCCACCCCATTCACTCTCAGAGCAGGTCTGCTGTTGGCATAGTGGTCTGAGAGTTAAGCAGCCTCTTGCACTGTTTTGGGATCTCGGTCCCCACAGCCAGGTTTTCAGCTCTGCTGGGCATGCCCCAAAAAACTGTTCTAACAAAATAGCATTTTCAGTTTTATCTACAGAGTTTGCTTCAGTTCCTTCCCACCAACGTTTTAAAAACTGACATTGTTTCGTGGTTAGCTCCTTGTAGCTCATATCAGGGCTTCTCCTGAGCTTACAGAATTTAGCTCGGTATGCTTCAGCAGTTAAATCAAACCTTTTAAAAAGTGCAGCTTTAAGTTTGCTGTAATCATTACTGTCCTCATTGTCCATTTGACCCAATGCATCCCGAGCTTTCCCGATAAGTAGCAGGGATAGCTGGAAGCTCCAGGGCCCTCTAGGAATTTTAGCCTGAATACAAACTTTTTCAAAGGAATTTAAAAAGGCATCCATATCCTCCTCCTCTTTAAATTCAGCTATCAATTTGGAATTCAATTTATAACCCAGTCCTGTAGTTCCAGTTAAACCCAAGCCACTTACCTGCTCTGGTGCTGGTGGTTGGAGTCTTAGCTTCTCCAGTTCATGTCGCCTCTGGCGCTCATGCTCCTCATGGTCCGCCTCTCGCTGTTCATGCTCCCTCTTCTCCTCTGCGGCTCACTGGCAATCACGCTCTTCACGGTCAGACTCTCACTGTTCTCTCTCCTTCTTCTCCTGGAACTCCAGCTCCATTCTTCATAACTCAATCTGCAGCCTGAGTGCTTCTGGCTCCAGAATGCTGGTGACCTTTCCCTGCTGCTGTGGCCCTTCGCTGGCATTGACCCTGCTGTCATCCTCACTGGATCTGGACACTGTACTGGTCACTGGCCCCTCCATGCTCAAGGTTTGGTCTTTTACAGTCATAGTCTGTGACTCAATGCTCTGGGTATCTGCTGCCATCAGGGCATCCATGAGGTTCTGCTTGGTGGCTCGCCCCAATACAGGACTCCTCTGTCCTGGCACAAATGCCTCAAGTAGTCTACAGTGTGCCCGCTCTAGTTGGAAGCCATCTTTTTCCCTAACTATGGCTACTCTAACTTGCACTTTGGAAAAAAATAAAATAAAACAGGTAGGAACTCGACTGTAAGCAAAATGATAGTTCTGTTTCCTTTATAAAATTAAATCACTGCCTTATTTTGCAAGTGAGCTGTACAGTATCAAGCTGACACACTGAACAATTAAAGCTTGTGTTACCAATTTTATGCACACCGCTGCCAACCAATCTGTCACAAACGCACTCAGCAGGTCATGCCCTCTTCTCCCACAGCGTCAACCTCCGAGCGCAGTATTGTGAACAGGTAACAGAACAGGGTATCTCTCCTGTCTGCTTGTGGGTCTAAATTGCCTTTAGTCTCAAGTTCTGGGGGGATTCAAACTATGAACCTCATGCTAGCGTACCCAAATGTACAGGCTCAGATAATCTGCTCTTCGGGGGGATGCCAGATATCTTTCGCCTAAGGGCACCTAACCAGGTATCCAAAATGAACCCTTAAAACTCTTATTAAAGACCTTAGGTATAGTCTTACCTTTTCCAGTTTGGTAACACCATCAAGCTTATGAACAGTTATTAGTCAGTCTTAACCATCTATACATCTCATGCAAAAAGAAAGAACTTTGAAGACACACCCATTCAGTCTTTTTAAATATAGATTTACTTAAAAATGGATAAAAATATGTAAAATGTAAACACAGAACACTATATCACAAAGCATACAATCACTTAAAAGAAAACAAGGAAAAGTACAAACTAAAACTTCTACCACAATACAATTAGATTTTTTCTATCTAATGTATTACCTCAATACAGTGCTTAGAGTTAGAAACACAGACTACAGTTTAAACTCTGTGTTTCCACCCCTTCTATGATGTCATCTAGCTCCTCCTTTCAGAATATAAAAAATATACAAAACAGGCTGTCCTATCAGGAGGCATATTAAATACTGTGACTTCAGCAAAAACTAATTTCCCAAATTATGACACTCTTTAATCAAGCCTTTGCTTTGATCGTGTGTGGTTTCCTGCTTTCCCAAGGGATCAAAAGATTTTATAACCTTTTAGCACCAGGACGAGATAACATGTTTTTTCCTCTAAGACGTCATAAAAGTTTATGAGCCCTATATCCTGGCAGCTTGGTCAGTTCTACTTAAGCCTCTCTGGTCTTTTAATTACCTCCTGGTTTCAGGTTAATATATCCTGTAGCTGAAACCTGGGGAGGGGGGGAGGCACTAATGGAAGCCCTGACAATCACACACTATATTTTTATATTACAAATATCATAGAACAATCATAACCAGCTGGCCAAGCATCACAGTAACCCCCTTTAATGACCATCTCAAGTTCCTGTTTCAAACGCCATACTAACTGGGCAGCCAGGTTATTATGGAGTTCTGTTGACATTGTCTGCTAGTTCTGAATTCTTACTGGCACTCAGCTGTCTCGAGCTCACAGATGCAGTGCAACCACCGTTAGCGCCACAGAGCATTCAACAATCACAGCGAGTATCACTGTCTTTTGACTTGATGGCAGCTTCCATTTGTTCTCCCTGTGTTTTTTTGTTTCCTCACTGATTAGCATTGGAACCAGCACCTCCATGACCCAGACAAGAAGGAACATCTTGGACGAAAATGGAAATCCCGTCGCAGTATGTCTCTTGTTTTCTCTTCTGTTCTTGTCTAAACTCCTTACACCAGTAAATTACAAAAAATACTGACTATGCCGAGTGTGCATTATGTTTTTTTTTTGTTTACACGCCCTCATTGTGTGATGACCAGGTAAACCTCTTGAGCTTCGCTCTCGGGGTTTACAGGGTCATCACACAACTCGGGTGTGTGAAAAAAAAGCATAACGCATACTCACATAGCCATTATTCTCTATGTTATATTGTGATCTGTGAATTTTATATGATTCTATACTGTGCTATAATGCATTGCTGACCTATGTTCTCCTTGGCCCAGGTCCACCTTGTTAATGAGTTCTCTCAATGGTGATCCACCTGGTAAAATAAAGATTGATTGATTGGATAGTTAGCAGAAGACATGGCATCTTATTTTCAGCGAGGCTCTACATCTACACAATATTATGCTGCACTGTGTAAAATCAGAACATACTAAAAACAATATTTTACATCTGGACTAGGCTACCCTGAATAAATCAAAATATACAAATAAGCACCCACACAGCTTAAAGAATGAAGGCCAAATGCTATAGAAATATTAGCGTTTAATATCCAAAGTGCAGCAAATACAAAACGGAGGACAGACGGACAAATTAACGTTTCACCTAGTCTCTGCTAGGCTTCATCAGAATAAAATAGTGCCACAATTTTAAACCATTTAAATACTATTTCATGTGCAACCCTGTGACAAGAATAGGCCAATCACCATCATACATAATGTCAAGTTCATTAACCCATTCATGATTAACCTTTCAACTTGAATAGTATGTGTGCAAACAATGCATATTTTGAAATACATTTAAACAACATATATAAATATAAATAGAATGTTTCAGTAAGTTCAGAATATCTGCCCCATGGCCATTATTACCAGATCACTGTTCTTGTATATACTTAATATTCTATTTTACTTTCTAAACGAATATTTTGTTATATTTGGTTTAAAATTGTGGCTCTATTTTATTCTGATGAAGCCTAGCAGAGACTAGGTGAAACGTTAATTTGTCCATCTGTCCTCCGTTTTGTATTTGCTGCACTTTGGATATTAAACGCTAATATTTCTATAACGTTTGGCCTTCATTCTTTAAGCTGTGTGGGTGCTTATTTGTATATTTTGATCGTTTGGAATACATAGCACCACACAATTCCTGGTGCTCCTGCTTTCTTTTTGTACACTGAATAAATACATTATAAAAATGGTAAAATCATAACCCCACTGAAAACAAGACATTGCATCTAATCTGGGACATCCTGAGTACATACAGTGTAAAAACGTGTAAAATGAAGATCCCTATTAGAATGAGATGTAACATCTCCCCTGTGCTATCCAGGATACAAAATATAAGTGTAAGCCCCCCTTAAAGGAGGGTCTTATTCTTCCATTTTAGGCATCCCTTTCCCCCTCCTTCCCCCCCAGAGCTAGGGAATGTTTAGTGCTCTTGGGGATATTTGCTGCTGGATGCCTCAAGGTGGCAGCAGAGAGTAGATTTAGGGAGTATATAAGGGAGCAGACAGGACATTTTGGGTCCTTTCCAGCCCAGGCATTAGGCTGGGACTAGAGGGGGTGGCTGAAGAAGCAGAGTTAGGTGGACAAGTAAAGGAGCTCGGTGGCCCAGGTGGGCCAGTGGGAACCCCCCCAAAGTGTACACAGGATTGTGGCTGGGGGAATGGAGCTCCATGGGGGAAGTATGGTTAGCAAGGTCCTGCGTCATTGGGGGCAGGGAATGTAGGTGGCCATGTGGGGCCATGAAAGGTAGGGGCCCTTAGATACCCCTGTTTAGTGAGATTCCTGGGTCACCAGGGCTGTGAGGGCAGTGGCAGGATCCCCGCAGGTGGGAAGCCTGTGGCAGTGGCTCTCCCTCATACCCAGAGTGGCAGGGCAGCCTTGGGGCAGAGGGAGTCAAGGGGCCCTTCACCCAAATATGGGGCCTGCTTGGAGGGGCAGGTCCTGGGTCACCAGCACATGGAGGCCGGGTGGGTCATGAGCCATAATGGCAGGCCTTGGAGGGTGGCCCTTAACTGGAAATTAATGCAAGCCCAGGAGGTGCTGAAGGGCATGTGGATCTGGCAGAGATCTCCCGTAGAGGAACAGCTGGAATCAGAGCAGCTTTGGGCCACTATTTCTGTGAAGGCAGGCTGTTCAGAGGGAGCTGGAGGTAGCAGTGCCCAGGAGCTCCCCAGTGGTAGGGCAGCCAGTATCAAGGGGCTAGAGCAGTGGAGCAGGGGCGGGTTTTGGGCCTGTTGCACCAGTGGAGCCGTTAAAATGAGAGGCTGAGTGAAATGAGGTGGCAGGTGCTGAAAGTGTAGCATTATCAGAGCCAAGGTTGAGTGGGTTACAGGGCCTGGGTCATAAGGATAAGTCCTGGCACCCCTTGTGGCATGGGCCAGCGCCCTGGGGTCCAGTTGGGGGAAGCAACCTGCTTTCCCATGTCGGAGTTTGGGGGATGACCAGTGCCAGAGTGAGAGTAGGTAACCCTGCAGTAAAGGGAAAATGTTTTTGCTTACTAGATCCAGGGAGCCAGGAAATTGAGGCATCTGAGTCGAGAGGTCTTTGGGTAAAGCATCCAAGAGAGAGACAGCGAGTAGAAGAATCCTTGCTTGTTATTGCCTTAAGTCCATCGTTTCTGCTGCACTAAATGCCCAGCCAGTATGACTGTAAAAAGTTTCAATTAGCTCCATGGAGCTGCTTTATTTATTTGGATGAAGTATGTTACCCCTGCATTGCTGAAATCATTTGCTTTGCAGGAGCTAAATAAGGAAGCTAGTTGGGAGAAGAATAGCAGTGAGTGCATTATTTAAACTGAAGGGGGGAGCTGATGAAATTGAAACCTTTTTTCCTACCTTCAATGCAGCTAAATTAATAAGTTTGATTCCAGATGAAATTTCCACTCCTCTCTTGGTGGGACCGAGGGGCGCTGGGGGCTCTAGAGATTCAGAAAATGTGAAGTGTGAAGTTCCTGGTCCAGTGTGCCAGCATTCAGGGAGAATCCAGATTCTATGGGTGAAGGTGAGAGTGCACAGGTGATTGAAGATGCCAGTAAGATAGGCCACATCGTTTCCTGCCTTGTATGGGAGTGCATTTGTATCGGTGACTTAGCGCTTGAGGTGACCCCCCCATATGCCACCTCAAAATCTGCAAAGTATATGCCCCTAGAATGGGGGCCTTGGGGGGGGGTTACATAGAATAAGAAATATTTAAAAGAAATCTACTGTAAACTGAACTTCACTGTGTTCCATATAACCAAGAACGACATAAACAGTTTATTGTTTTAGAACATATTGGATTGCAGTATTTATTATGTTGTCTTGTGCATACACAAGCAACATCTTGTGGTAGTATGAAAAATGCAGAGGTGTGTCAGTGCTGGCGAATGCATGGCACGCTTTAGTAGGTACAACCCTCATTCCCCAACTAGCCAGCATGCTAGTGCTGACACTAGAATTATGTAAAGTGCCACCAACCTGAAATAAATGTGCCTCTGCAATCAGAGATAAACTCGTCACGCAGCGGCACAGATGACACGCCTCTCGTATGTGCTTTTCCTGGTGAAAAATTTCAATAAACATGGCGGCGGCAGCAGAGCAAACAGCTGGGTGAGTTGTGACGTCTCTGACTCTCCACCCCACTGGTCCCTGCCTAAAAGGTGGGAGGAGGCGCTTTCCTCGCCTGCCTGCTCCACGTCCCACTGTCTCTGGCTCGAAAGTTTCTTCCACCCATGCAGAGCAGACTGCAGCCTAAGCTCTGTATGGGCTGGGAGTATTCAATACCCGAAGCTAATTTTACTCTAAGCATGCTTGATCGCGCTGGTGGACCCCTCTCCCCGCCTGCCGACATCAGGGTGCTTAATGCCCATATCAGCCTGTATACCCCCTTATCCTTTAATGTGGCACACTGGGAGCCCACCCCAGCATGCCAAAACCTGCTGTGGTGTTTTGACACCAGGATGCCCACTCCCGGTGTCGGATGAGTCCCCCCCACATATCCTCTGACTTCAGGGTGCCCAATCCCTGGGTCAGCATTGATCCCCCCAGTACTCTGGCACACTGGGAGTCTACCACAGTGTGTCAAAATCCATCGTTTCCCTGTAAAAGAGAAAACAGACCCATAATGTCTTTTTTTTTTTAACTTGGAAAAAAAAAAAGAAAATGGTCCATCGTTGCCACTGGTCCCCCTCCCCAACCCGCAGCCTTCCTCTGCACTCCCCACCTCCCTGCACCCCCCTTACACATACTTACCTGTGGGGGTCGACAGCAGTGATCTTCAGTGGACCAGGAACATGTCTGCACTTTGCAAAACCCGACTGCAAACTGAAGAAATGACAGTAAGTCCTATAATGGCACTGAATGGGGGGTTTTCAATTTAGGTTGATATCACAGCCATTTTTGGGTGTTTTGGTCCCAAATTTTCAACATGGGGTTCTTGGGACCCCACCTCATGAACATAGTCACTGTCATTTCGTTGTTCGATCTTGAAAGGTCATTTCACAATCACTGCATGGAATCACCTTTTGGGACCAATTAACAAAATGACAGTGCCACTGTTCATGAGGTGGGCTCCCAAAAAGCATATGTTGCAAATCTGGTGAAAAAATTCCAAAAAATTACCGTGTTACGAGCGTGTATTATGCAGTTTCCATGCACGCTCATAACTCCGACAATTTTTGATATTTTCACTCCAGATTTTCAACATTGCCATTTTTTCACATCTCTTTATGAACAGTACAGCTGTAATTTTTCACATCCTGCCCGAAATGTGTTTTCACACATCTGGCACACAATGGTGCGGTCGCTGTGGGAAATCAATGTTTGAGACAGATCAAGAAAATCACAGTGCCACTGTTCATGAGCAGAAGTCCCAAAATGCCTATGGTGAAAATTTGGTTAAAGAAATCCCCAAAATAATTGCGTTATGGGCGTGCATTGCTCAGTTTCTATGCACACTCGTGACATCACCAATTTTTCATATTGTCACTCCAGATTTTCAACATTACCATTTTTTTACACCTCCTCATGAACAGTACAGCTGTCATTTTTCACATTGTGCACAAAATGTGTTTTTGCACCTGTGGCGCCAAATGGCACAGTCACTGTGCAAAATCACGTTTCATCTAACGAACTGATAGTGCCAGTGCTCATGAGGTGGGATCACAGAAAGCCCATGTTGAAAATTTGGAGTGAAAATACCAACACACGCCTGGGTCATTAGGGTTTCCAACAGTAATGCCCCACCCTGTAGAGACTGACAGGTGTCAGGGGTGTGACTTGGGATTGTCGGCTGTAATGCTCATGCCATTCCACCCCCACCCGCACCCTGCAGCCAATGACAGGCATTGAGGTGTGCCTTGGACTCTTTGGCCCCAAAGTTCACCCCATTCTCCTATACTGCACCCATCTCAGCATATTTCCTTATGGAATGGGGTGAGCATAAGACCCGAAGACCCCAAGGCACACTGCAACACTTGTCAGTGTCTGCAGGGTAGGGTGAGGTGAAATGGCACGAGCGTTATGGACGATAACCAAAAGCACACCCCAATGCCTGTCAGTCTCTGCAGGGTAAGGGTGGGGTTGGTGTCAGTTCAATACTTCTCTGCCATTCCTATTATGCATCTCTTTAACTCCTGTACTATTAATGCCAATGCCAGCAAGACAACATTCGGCATTGACAAATGCTTGTTTTGAATGTTGTGGCCATGAGGATGGTGTGTGCAGTGTGTGTGTGTGTGTGTGTGTGTGTGTGTGTGTGTGTTTACTGTAGCTCAATATAAATATTTTTTCCCAAAAAGTATAGTAAAAGGAAAAATTATACCATTCCTTACTTGTCTTAGGGATTAAAGTAGCAGTTGTCTTCTGCTATATTAAAGTGCATTATAGATACTACTGGTTGTGCTATGCACTTAGATCTGAAACCAGAAAAGGTGGCTGTTTTCAGGGCTAAAGGTTCCATAATGTGTTTGCCATCTAAAGACTAATATAAGTATATTTTTTTTCAAAAAGCATAATAGAATTAGAAACAAAAGGTAACAGTTCTTTACAGATGTCTTCTGCTATAGTAAACTATGTCTGAGACAGTTTTTATCAGATAGTGTCTTAAGAGGTTAAAAAACAGTGTAAATCTTTTTAGGAGATTCCTTGCTGGGAAAGGATGACATTTATGAGGTGTGAATGCTTTCTTGAAAGAGAATGCCTGCCCAACTGAAGATAGTAGCAAGAAAATGTTTAAATGCTAAGCATTTAAATGTACAAGTTATTGCAGTTTGAAGGGGGTAAACTAATCTCCAATTTAATAGGCAACCAATATTTAACAAGCTGTTTCAGTTTCCATTGCTGTAATGTTGAGGAGGAAGGGAGCAGGCAGGCTGAGAGCACATGATGAGAGTAGCTGAGCTGGCTGAAAGAGCTGTTTATGAATGTGTCTGTCAGCACATTGTTTTGAAGTCCACACACTTTCATGCCTGAACAGTGTCATGATCAGGCTTGCTGATTATTGGTCAAGACCCTTATAGAGTCTACTGCATTGGACCACCATGACACAGCACTCAAAACCCTGTACATAGCAAAATGTTCGACTTGCACTAGTGCACATGGCGAACATAAAAAGGGTGTGAGAAATATAGCTTTCTGATTGGTTGTGAGCATCCCATCAGCCCTATGTCAGTCTTGTGTTAGCATACCATACATGTAGAGCCTAATCACATGCTGAACTAGGTACAATACTGTACAATTTAAACATTTTTTTATTATTATAAAAGTAATAAGGCATTTCTTGTAGGTATACTATGTACATAAGAATATTGTCTATGCTTGGTTTTAAATGTATTTTACATTTTTATATTTAATAGTATAACCCGTATCATCTTCCTTCTGTTGTAACCCTTATCCTCAGATTTGGCTGAAAATGGATCATTTTGATCCAGTCCACCTTCCTGGTAAAAAGAAAATAAATAAATAATGTATTCCCAGGGGTTATGTGAATGATCTGCCAATCACCCTCTAGGGGTATGTTACACATTACAATTCTAGAGGAGGATTAATGATACCAATATAATCCTGATCATGCCTGTCCTAGCAATAATAACCCACAGGGTGGGCAGTATTGGGTTTACCCCCACCCACGGAGTGTAATGAGGCCAAACACCACAGGCAGAGGGTCTTATAGCCCCTGGAAGAGCAGATGTAGCCCATACTGCCCGCTCTGTAGGGTATTATTGTGCTTAGAAAATGGGTATGTGATGACATTTTAATAAAAGACTCAAAATAAAAAAAAACTTAAAATGGATAAAAATGAAGAACAAAAATGTTTTTTTTATAAATTAGTCACTCTACTGGTACATTTGCCAGTAAAGGGCACTGCTGGTTTTGAGGTATTGTGTTTTTCTTTTTTTTTACTTTCACTTTTGTTCCCCCTCCACCCCACCTGCCAGTGAAAAGTAACTGCTGAGAATCCCTTAGAAATACAGAAACATAGACTTTGACGGTAGATAAGGATTGCTTGGCTCACCTAGTCTGCCCATTTCCTACCTATTGGATAGGCTACATATTCAAGTTACCCAACACCCTACTTCCTCCTGCCCCTCACTAACATTGCCTTATGTCTGTCCTATGCATTCTTGAATTCCCCCACTGTTTTTGACCCCACAACCTCTTCAGGAAGGCAGTTCCATGTGTCCACCAGCCCTCTCTGTGAAAAAGTACTTTCTCACACTGCCCCTGAGCCTTCCCTCCTCTATCTTCAAATTGTGCCCCCTTCGTCTTGAACATCTCTTTTTCTTAAAGATGCTCCCATCTTGGACTTTGTTGATTCCCTTGAGGTACTTGAAAGTTTCTATCATGTCCCCCTCCTTTCCTCAAGGGTATACATATTAAGCACTTTTAGTTTCTCTTCATATGGCTTCTGTTGCAGACCCTGAACCATTTTAATTGCCCTCCTCTGGACTGCCTCCATCCCTCCATCCTGTCTATGTCTTTATGGAGATGGGGTCTCCAGAACTGTATGCAGTACTCCAGATGGGGTCTCACCAACTGTCTGTACAGAGGGATGACAACTTCCTGTTTTCTACTGGTAATGCCTCTCCTGATACATCCTAGTATCCCCCCAGCACTCCTTACTGCCTTCTCACATTGCTTACCTACCTTAAGGTCATCTGATACGACTAGCCCCAGGTCCCTTTCCATTTGTGTTGTTGTTGGTACCGCCTCCCACCCTCCCCATTGTGTACTCTTCCTCTGGGTTTTTATTTCCAGGTGCATTACTTGCACTTTTTGCATTGAATCTAAGCTGCCATATGTCTGACCATTCCTCAAATCTTGCCAAGTCCCTTTTCATCCTTTGCACCCCTTGTTGTGTATCAACCCTGTTGCAGATCTTTGTGTCATCTGCAAAGAGGCATACTTTTCCTTCCAGCCCCTCTGCAATGTCACCTATAAAGACATTAAAGAGGACCGGTCCCAATACTGAACCCTGTGGTACCTCACTAGTAACCCCCCCTTTCTTCAGAGTGTACTCTATTTACTATTGCCCTCTGGGTCCTGTTGTCCAGCCAGCTTGTTACCCAGGCTACCACCCTAGGACCCACTCCCAGGCTGGCTAACTTGTTTATTAATCTTTTGTGTGGGACTGTGTCAAATGCCTGGTTAAAGTCTAGGTAGGCCATATCCACAGCCTCTCCCTGGTCTATTACTTTGGTTACCAGTCAAAGAAATCTATTACATTCATCTGACATGATCTTCCCACTGTGAATCCATGTTGCTTTGGGTCCTGTGCCCCTCTGGCCTCTGGGTACACAACAATTCTTTCAGAAGTGATTCCATCATTTTCCCTACCACTGAGGTCAAGCTAACAAGTCTATAGTTTCCTGCCTCTGCCTTGCTCCCACGTTTGTGAAGAGGAATCACATCCACCCTCTTCCAGTCCTCTGGTACCACACCATCCTCCCATGATTTGTTAAAAAGAGTAGTCAGTGGTGTTACTAGTTCTCCCTTTAGTTCTTTCAGAATTCTGGGGTGAATCCCATCAGGCCCCATTGCTTTGTCCACTTTGAGTTTTAGGAGTTTCTTAATGACCCTTTCTTCTGTGAATGGACTGGTACCAACCCCCCCATCCAGAGTGCTTTTATTGTTTGGTTTAGCTACTGCCCCCTCTTCTTCTTTTGTGAATACTGAGCAAAAATATTCGTACTGAGCAAAAATATTCATTCAATATCTACCTTTTCACAGTCACCCTCTGCCCACCCGCCTACCCTTTTTTAAGCCTCACTATCCCTCCCTTGGTCTTCCTTCGCTCCTTGATATACCTATAAAAGGTTTTAACCCCTTCTTAACTGAGTTGGCTATCTTTTCCTCCGTTTGGTCCTTCACTAATCTGACTGCCTTCCCTGCTTCCTTCTGCTTTAACTGATACTTTGTTTTTGTTTTTGTGATTGTGATCCCCTCACTCTGGAATAGTTGTCTATTTTTCAAATGTAAGTCACAGTCATTGCTGGCAGTTGTTGCGATCAGGACTTGGCAGTTGCAGCGTGATTGTTCTGTTATGGGAGTGGTCAGAGCATGATCAGGGTGTAGCACGGGGGGACTATGTTACCAGGGATGAAGCCAGTATTAGGAGATTCTGTAAGAAGAGGCACTGAGTACAGCGAGCTGAAATAAGGTACTGCAACTTTGTGGTCTGTTTTCTTTCTGGGATAGCGGGACAAGCCAGGGCCCATCGTTGATAACTGCTGGCCAACAATGTAGCGTGAGTTTGCAGCTCTTTTATCAAAGAAAAAAGAAGTAAGATTGTTTTCTGTGTGGCAAAAAAGGAAACATTGTGCAGAAGAAGTGTACAGTTTGTGTGAGTTTTGGAGAACTGAGGCTGTAATTTTGATGGGGTGGGGTGGACCTCAGATGATCACTTACTTACCAAGGAGAAAAAAATGACTGCTGTTCAATTATTTCAAAATTCTTCATGGGACAGTGATTTTTTTGTTCCAAGGCAGGTTGGCATGGAGCTTGTTTTTACCTGGTCTCTGTTGGCACATAAATATATCCCTAGGTAAAGGGCTCAGCCAATCAGAGACAGGGATTTTTTAACCCATTTTCTAATGCTTAATAAGTAGTTACTTTTTAATTGTTAAGCATGTTCTATGGTTACATTTATAAATTAGATGATTTTCTATCTAATAGTACTAGATGTGATGCATAGATTGTACCTGAAAGTGGATATATCTAGTTCTACTCCCCTTTATACCTTGTCAGCATTGTGACCTCATACATTCTGACATCACAAGTGACCAGTCTGGCAGCAAGTGAGTGGCTCCTCCTGGTCATTCATTATACAAATATTGGGGCCTATACACAAACACACATACCCGGCCCGCATATCTACGTACCTGTGGACAGGCGTAGAGTGCGATGTATGCACAACCACATGCACTCACAGGGCACCTGTCTGTGGTCTTACTCCCAGGATCACATTATTGTGGGCTGAAGATTGACAGGTATAAGGGGGGGCATCTATTTGGATGTCTGCCCTGGGTCCTGTAGTGTATCCCCAGCTTTGCACAAGCAGGAGATTCTGGGATGGCACAGGACAGCAATAGTTAAAATTTACAGGTGGGTGCCCAACTGGCTTCCCACAGCCTGCCCTGTCATGCCAGGGCTGGGGCAGCACAGTAGATGGGGACTCTGTCATCCTGTAACCTGAAGGGGTACTCTGGGGGGGGCATGCAACATATACGGCAGGGTCCCTAGTGCCATATCATGCTCCTTCCTTGCCTGGCACTTCACACTTTTGTGAATGGCATGGAGTGCAGGCACACCCACGGACACAACCCCGAACCACCCACGGCACATAGCTATGAGATCTGCTGGGGGAATCATGTGTGCAAAGGGTGCACAGCCCTTCCATGAATGCCATCGGGGATCCGTTGGACCCCCACTGTGCAGCAGTCTGACGTAAGGTTGCCTGAGCACTGTGGCTACGTGGCATGTAGGCAATCCACATGTTTCTATCTAGGGCCCATTGATTGGAGTGATGGGAAAATACTGACCCCGAGGGATGAACTGTTGACTATTGGAAGTCAGTTGTTCATTCTGAAGGGTAGATATCTGTTTTATTAAGCTTTACTGCCCCAACTCCCCAACCTAAACAGAGCTTAAATTCCTTGGGTCTGTGCCTTGTCAGTCTCCTTCACCTGTTTTATTAAATTAAGCTGTCCTCCCCAACTTAAAAAAAGCTTAAATCCTTGTTGAAGTTTTAATTAAATAAAAATAAGTCTTCCTGGGCTTTCTTACAGTGCTCCCTCCTGAAGCTCAGCTGCAGCCTTGGTTGCTGCTGTCGGCATTCTCTGAATGTTAATTCTTGTACACGCTGCATGGGACCGTACTGCATGCCTGCATCATCTCCCTTCCAGCTCATCCAAAAATACATGATTGCTCACACTGGAGCAGAGCACCTCTCAGAATCTGCATAGATGGAAATATTTAAAAGGAGCTCCATTCTGTTCCCCCTTCTAGCTTCACTTCATGTGAAATGTTTCTGGTTGTGGTGCCATCTTGGTCAGCCTTTTGTAGAAAAGGGTTTGTTTCTTCAAGGCAGCCAGGAGAGAGAGTGCTGGGGATGGCAGCCGGTAGTGGAGGTGAGTGGAGAGTAAAAAATGTCCACCGTCTTGAGGTGGGTGGGAGTGGGGGGAGCAGGGAGGCCATTGTTATGGTCAGAAAGCAGAGGCCACGAGACTGCAAGGAAGAAGAAAAAACATATGAGAAAATAAAAGTGGCCAGTATTCAATGTTGGAGACTGGCACTATTTTAAAAAAATCATGATGCATATATATACAAGTTTAGCTGGCAATAGTTTTGTAGTATTGCCAATTGCTAAGACTATTGCCTGTTGCTAAGGCAAGGCAGGGCATAGTGCCATTTTTTCTGTTCATACAACAATGTTTTAGCCAATCACAGGCCAACAGTTCAATCCAAGGTTTAATAAAACTAGATGTCGGCTGCCAGCTAGAGTACTGTTAAACATACTGTATCACACCTTGCACTGGCACTGGCAGGTAGAATGTCTTCTAAATAACAAAAGAGAATAGAAAAAGTACTTCAGATAAAACAAGTTACAGTTGATTACTTTCAGGTGGTGTTCTGTCTCTTTAACTGGACAAATCTGCACAGATTAAAATAACCCATCAAAAGACCATAAATCAGATATCTTGATGGCAGGAAGTTGATATTGAAATAATCCAGTAACAAAGTATGTGTGTCTGTCGATTGATTTGTCATTGAATCCTCACAACAGGAATTCATGTAAAGAGCTGAGACTGTCCCTCCACATACAGTCACAATGTTACCAGTATCTAATTCATTTTTAAGTTCACCATGCACACACATGCAGTGAACTTCTGCAAATGAGTTGCTTTTGAGTGGGTGTGACACTGTCTGTCCAATGCAGAGTGCTCTGCAAGGGGCTCGATCGTTCCACACCAATCATCAACCAAGCTGATTGTGACTGTGTTTTGTCTGAGATGGTCTGCACTTGAAAGGAAAAAGCCGTACCAATCATGTGGTGGCTTTTTCCTTTCATCTGCGGCTCACCACCCAGCAAACAGCTGTTTGCATCCTGATCAGCCTGGCTGACGTCCCCCCCCCTCCCCCGACACCCCACTGGTCCTTTCCCTTACCGGTCTGACCTTTTCCGTCCTCACTGCTGGCTCCTTACTCTGCTCTCACCATCATGAGGGGACAATCAGGACTTTTGCCCTGGGGCCTGAGCTTTGGGGGGTCCGCCCAAGAAGCCGGTGTTTTTTTTTTTTTTCAAGAAATGATACCCCTACTGTCACATGTGGGACCCACAAATGTCCTCTCACTCCTCTCCCTTTCTCGACACCCTCTGCTCTGCTTCTCCCTCCTTACTCTGATTCCCACCTCGCTGCTGAAGCTTTTATGCATTTGGATCCTGCCATCCTGCGTACTCATCCTCTCTCCCTCCCCACCTTGCACTACCGTCAGTGCGGCTTGACTAAATGGCAGCTGCTTGCTGCTCCTGCTCCAGCCCCTTGTACCCCTGGCTGACACCTTAAGCCCTGTAGGGCATAAATAAATTTACAATAGTGCTGCCGGAGCAGTGATTCTGGAAGGTGGGAGGAGGCGCTATCCTCCCCTGCCTCCTCCACTTCCTGCTGACTTCTTTTGCTCTTCTTCTCCCACCCATGTGGAGTAGGCCACAGCCTAAGCTCTGTACAGGCTGGGAGTTTAGAGTGCCTGAAGGCACTTTCACTTAAGCGCGATCACGCCAGCGGGGCTGGGTGCAACTGCAGCCCACCTTAATCCTGCTGATTAAAGTCCATAAATTAACAGCCCCCAACCCGAAGTAGAGGAAAGACTAAAGAGGACCGCTGATGGTGCCAGAACCAGCACAGGATCTACTTTTACCATGACTATGGCGGTTGTCGCAGACCTCATTCCTCTGGTATCTTCACCTATTTGTCCTTCAAAAGGAAGAAGAGGTGGCTTGTTTCTGCTGCTGGGAATGCCTAAAGCTGAGTGGGGGTGGGGTAGTTACATACATAGTCACCTTTTCAAACCTTTACCAAAGGCAGAAGCTAGCAAAAGTGCAACTTCATGTTTCTATAAGAAAGAAACATCTAGTGGCATTGGAGGGGTGAGGACAGGAAATGAAGGGGATGAGATCAATTCTAAGCAGTGAACTTTCTGAAGATGCTGCAAGTGCTCCAATGTCTGCACAACTGTGACTATGTAGAAGGAATCCAGGTAGGTACAAATAGCAAAGGAGAATAAGACAGAGTTAGAGAAATGAAAAAGGAAACTTTTTTTGTTACAACCCAGGTGAGCTGCAGCATCCTGTTCTATACTGTGGCTTCTGCTCTTCAATGCCTGCCGCTTCTGGATCTCCTGCCCCCCTAGCACTTTGCGTCTGCCCAAACTGTCTCTGGCTGGTCTCTTCTCCTTCTTCCTTTTCCCTCCCTGGAGTCTGGACCCCCATTCCCCCATATTATGCACGTTCCCGGGTGAGCCCTGCTTGAAGCTTGGTCCACAGTATGTGGAACATGGAGTTCAGCAGTCCTGCAGTCTCCTCTGCCCTGTCTGTGCAAGGGAGTGAGTGCGACAGAGACAGTTCCCTTCGGCAATGTGAAGTCGCAGTGAGCCGGGCAGGAACAAGCGTCCATAACCTAGTGAGCAGCTGTATACCAGGCAGGTGGCCCCTAGTGAGCAGCTGTATGTGATAGAGTGAGAGCGGCAGACGAAATCTAACAGTGACAAGCAGGTAATTAATTAAATAATGAATCTGCCCCCCCCCCAACTTTGAAGGGGTTGTGTGTGACCATGCCAGTATCTCCAAGTCTAGTGTAGCAGCAGAGGAGGAGGGCACTGCTGCAGATGGTGAGAGAGCAAGAGAGAGAGAGAGAGAGGTGTGGACAGCAAGCTCCTGTAACACAGTGCTGGCAAGTTGAAATTACACTGTATACAGCTATCCACTTGCCATCCCTGTATGTGCTGTATGTATGTGTGTGTCTCTCTCTCTGAGTGTGCAACCCAACAATACACCTAACACCCTCACCCAGTTGCCCTCCTCACTCTCTCTCACTAAGTGTGCAACCTGGCAATACACTATCACCTGTACCCAGTTGCCTTCCCCTTGTGAATTCATTGTTGAAGGTGTCCCCCCCTCCGTACCTCGTGCTGTCATTGTTCTGGGGTGGTGAGGGTGGGATATTTTGCAGATCTTTGCTAAATGCTTGGAAGGAGGGAAGATCTCACTGTAGTATATTGGCTCCGTCTGATCCTTGGTTTGAAAAGCTTGCTCTTGTTCATTGCAGTCTGTGATATATCAGCTTCCTACACTCGACTCGTGCACCCAGTACACTCCATATCTTTTTAAACCTCTTTCCTTCTGCCCCCCCCACACCAAACAGAACAAAGGAGGCAGGGCTGCACACAACTTAGTTCTCCATTACTGCTCTCATTTGCACAGCCATCCTTGAATCAGTCCTTGTTGAACTTCATGTAACCTTGGTCACTGGAAGGGTTTCAGTTCAGTGCATCCATCTCCCTTTCAATATCTGATGGTGAATGCAAACCATATCAGGCTGTTTTTTGTTTGGTAATCTAAATAGCTTTCAGCAAAAAGACCTAGAGCGAGGCAGCCTACTTACCCCTTGTGCTGTCGGTAGCCTGTGATGTTGGCTACCATGACTGAGCGCTTTCAAAAAGGGTGACTCAATCATAGTGCCTGTGCACAGGGCTACCAGGCAGGGAGGGCTACCAGATGGGAGGGTCGGCGAATATAGTGACAGGATGTTGCTATATGTAAACGAGCACGGGGAGGAGAGGGATCACGCCATGTGACGGGCGGAAGGGTTTGTGGGGTGTAGTGCGGTGGTGGGCTGCCAGGCTGCCTGTGTGGCATGGTGGGTTGGTGTCAGGCTAGGGTTGGGAGGGTGCCAGGTTCAGTTCTGGGCACATGCTCATTTTTGGCACTGGTCCAAGAATGTTTTTTGTCTTTGCAGCCCCCCCCCCCAACATGCACCTTCCTGGAGTTGAGAATCCTTTAGTAGGAGGGTGCAGGGGCAAAGCTCCCCATGGGGGGGGGTGCAGGAGGCACAGCCCCCTGTATAAAAAAAAAAATCCAAGTCTCCGGTGCCCATTTGCTGTGCACCGGGAGTGTACATCGCCAAATTGATTTTCGGCTATGTACACTCGCCTTAACGGCGATCGCCTTTCCGCGATCGTCGTTATCACAAGGAACTGTGCTGACAACACTTTTGTGGTTCTGGTGCTTTTATCAAAAAAGTCTGCAGTCATTTTGAATTCAACATGTGTTGTATTCAATACAGTGAAGGAAACTTCTGCCCTCTTCATTCACAGATGTACGAGATTTCATTTTCTATGTGCACATACTGATTTTTCTCTTGGTTTACAATGGAAGCTGTTCTTGATTAGAGACGCATAGTGAACTGCCGACATGCAACAAAATGAGTTTAAGACCAAGTCTGATTATATTTCCAGCAAATCCCTCCTGCCAATCAGAGGTAAGTCAGTCATGCATGTGGGCAGTTCACTACCGTCTAAATCAAGAACAATTGGCTATGTAAATCAAGAAAAAAAAATCAATTACTGCACATACAAAATGAAATCTTTAACCCAATGCACTCCTGTCTGACTCTGTATAGAGATTTTAGTTTTACTGCACAGGGACAGAGATGAGAATGTCTAATTTCTCTTTACTTTGGAGCTGGGATGAGGATCTTAACTCTGATTTTTAAGTTCGCCATGCACGCACACATGGCAAACTTCTTGAAATGAGTTGCTTTTGAGTGGGTGTGACACTGTCTGTCCAATGCAGAGTGCTCTGTAAGGCGCTTGACCATGCCACACCAATTATCAGCCAGGCTGATCGTGACCGTGTTTTGTCTGAGACAGTCTGTACTTGAAAAGAAAAAGCTGCATCAATCATGTGGCAGCTTTTTCCTTTCACCTGCAGGTCACCGCCCAGCAAACAGCTGTTTGCGTCCTGATCAGCCTGACTGACGTTCCCCCCCCACCCCCACCGGTCCCTTTCCTCACTGGTTCAGCCTTATCTGCTCTCACTGCTGCCTCCTTACTCTACTCTTACTGTCATGGGTGGACAACCAGGACTTTTGTCCCGGGGCCCCGAGCTCTGGGGGGTCCGCGGGAAGCCGGTGTTTTTCATTCTGGCTGTTTCCCCATTGCTTGGCACCACAGCCCCACAAGCCTGGAGGGGCTTTTATTCTATATTCGCTGCACAACCCCTTCCCTCCCAATTCGCCTTGCCAGTGTAGTACCCCGATGTAAGGGGCACGATAACAAAACAGGGACTCTCTCTCCCCAACATGGGATTTTCCTTCTTCCTTGTCCCCCTACCTTCCAGTCCCTTGCCTGTAGTCCCACAGACCCCTTCCCCTGTCTCTTTGTTCAATTTCATGTCATTCAGTGCTGAGAAGGGGGCGTAGGCAAGACACCTTCCCTCCTAAGTCATGGTGCCCAATCCTCGGGCCCTCTGCCCTACAAAACAGCCGGGGAGGGGCTACAATGAGGAGTCAGTGGCTGAGCATGGAGGGCTGAGGACACGGGGAGCACAGACAATAGAAAGTTACCTGGGGGTCAGTCTGTGGCTCGTCTGGTGTCGGTCCTCTTCAGCACAAGTCAGGCAGTAGTGGCAGTAGCAGCAGCATGGACGGTCGGGTGCAAGCATGGCTCCCCAACGCGATCTGACCATCTTCCCTGAGCCCCAATTAGTGGTGGGAGCAGTTTTAAGGGTGGATCACAAATGTGCAGCCAAAAACTGGTCCAGGCAGAAAGCGCCCCCAGATTGATTACATGTACTTCCCCCTAGCAGCAGCATAAGAAAGCCACCGGGTGGGAGCAAAGCTCTCTGGACCCCCAGCAGCAGTAATCATCCGTGGCCCATGGTGATGAGTGGGCTGTGTGCACAAAGTTAATTTTACTCATGCCAGAGGCGCCAGAGTGTGTGGGGAGGAAACATAGAGGGTGGCTGAGTGCCTAGGGGAGAGAATTTAAGGGCCACAGCCCCAAATAGGCACAAGGGGGTAGAATGGGCTCCTGAAGGTGGTGGAAAGCCCTAAGGAAAAGTGGGATTGGGGACAGGGCCCGAGGGTCCCTAGAGAGGACCAGATGATCCAAGAAAGGGCGGAGGTCCACCCAAAACAAAATAGAGGTGGACAGAGCACCATGACTTTAATGCCCCTTGCAGCCATTCCTTAAATCCTGGTGTGTATGGGGGGCTACAGACCCCTACTAAACTTCGTGTCAGATGTGCTGGGCATGGCCAGCAACCAAAGGCCTGCAGGGGAGGGGCAGGCTGTGAGGGCCCAGCGTCCAGGCCCTCAGTCATACCGATTAGTGGGTAGGGCTGGGCAAAGCCCTCATTAGCATTCATAAGAGGGGGGGATCCAGGCCCAGGAGTCCCATAGACCCAGGCATAGGGGTTGTTAGTAATATTGACAATGAAAGAATGTGGCTGCAGAGGCAGCCTAAGCAAAACATCTTTGAAGGTACAGAGACCGGGGAGGAAGTGGGGCACGTGGGGGGAATGGGCCCATGGCCTAAGTCACCTACAGAGTCATGTGGATGTGTTCTGAGCCCCACCTGAGCCAGACAGTGCTGTAGCTTGCCTAGTGCCACCCAAAGACACTAACCCATCACTAGCTCATAGGCTACTAAATAAATTACTGCCCATGCGGCCACCATTTTGGAAAAAGCGTTTTTTAGCTGAGCCCCCTCCTCCAAGGCACACTCCCTTTACTTTGCTTTTACTCATCTTACATCTTTCCCCTTCTTAACTAACCTATTCTTTCTTCTGTCTCTACAGGTCTGACAGGACATGGACTCCAACACCATCAGATAAGTTTAAGTTTATTTCACTCCTGTCCTTTCTGCCCTGTTTAACCCTCCTAAGAACTGCGGATCCTTTGTGACTTCCTTGTCTCTTCTTTAACAGGTGAAGCAGATGACATCTCCCCAGGACTTCCTCATGGCACCTTGCACTCTGGTAACTCCCTCTCTTTTACCTATATTTTGGTGGGATTACTGTAACGACAAGTGCATCTGTACTACTTAATTCTGTGCCTCTTCTGTGCTCCTTATCATCATCTTTTCATCATGGTGTGGTGGCAGTGGCACAACATTTTTGTTTAAATAAAGCATTTGCCCAGGATAGCCCAATTTCTCATTTTACTTTCCTCTTAACAATAGTTAACATTGGGCACTGGACTTGTTTAGAGCCATACAAAAAGTGGCACATAGCATTTAAACTTCGGTCTCTTGGTTAACTGTTCTGTGGTACGTCCCAAGGCTACATGGCCTGCCCATCAGCTGCATACAGTATATCGCTCCCTTGAACTTCAGCCTGTTGGTTAACTGTTGTCTGGTACATCCCAAGGCTACAGGGCCTGTCCATCAACTGCATACAGTATATCGCTCCCTTGAACTTCGGCCTCTTGGTTAACTGTTGTCTGGTACGTCCCAAGGCTACAGGGCCTGGTCCATCAACCGTATACAGTATATCGCTCCCTTGAACTTCGGCCTCTTGGTTAACTGTTGTCTGGTACGTCCCAAGGCTACAGGGCCTGTCCATCAACTGCATACAGTATATCGCTCCCTTGAACTTCGGCCTCTTGGTTAACTGTTGTCTGGTACATCCCAAGGCTACAGGGCCTGTCAATTTCCTGCATACAGTGTATTGCTCCCATAAATTGTAAATAAATAAGAACCTTGTATTGTTGGTGACAAATGATGCTGCTCAACTGCATGTAAATAAGCCTGTGCTGGGACCTGTAGTCCTGCCCCACCCGGTACAATACCAATACATGTACCAGCAGTGAACTTCGTCAATCATTGACAAATACTTGCTTGTAGTGCTTTGAGATACAGTCTGTTTAAAAAGAACTCTAGAAAATCAAATTGTATTCCGTTCTAAATAGTGGCTGAGAAAATGTGCTACAATACGTAGCAGAGACAGGAACTCATTCCTTGGCTCAGGCCAGATCATCTCAGTTTTGTGTGACAAGATGTAGTGCGGCTTTGAGATAATGAGCTGTCTCATTCAGCCACCAACATGTCGGTTGCAGTCTAGATGGGAAACAACATCATCTGGAAAGTGGCACATCTGGGAATCACCAGCTGATAAATCCACAGTCTTTCAGCAATTCCAGTCATCGGTGGCAGTAGAGTGGCGAGAATGGATGTGGAGGCAAGGGTTCATCCATCATGCTGACAAGGATTCTGGAAGTGAAAGCAGAACTCAGGAATCCACAGGCTGAGCACTGAGCGTTTGTTGCATTATTGTGTTTGGATGAGATTAGGCTGTTATCAGATGAGCTGAAAGGACAAGAATGAAGAAGCAGGCTACGAGCAAAGAAAAACTCTGAAAAAATAGATAGCATGCATTAATAACAAAACTGTTGTTCTGAGTTGAACATGCTCTTGATGGTATCGGAGCTCACCTACTCTGCATGTAAAGCAACATGTACCGCATGTAATACTGTAGCATACTTGAGCAATAAGGCACTACCTAGGGTTATATTAATAGTCTGTTAATCACCTTCTGGTGTAATAATGTGGGACGAGGCATAGCTGAATGCTACATGCCACTAAAGGGTGATTAACTGACCATTAACAAAAACCCTGGCATTGCCTTATTGCTATTATATTAAAAATGGGAAATGTAAATAGTGGTACACCTTGTTCATAGAAATATAGACACTGTCAGCAGAAAAAAGCCCTCTGGCCTATCCAGTGTGCCTAGCCCTTGCTACAGTGTACCACTACCACTACACCATTGCAGTAACTCCAATTGTAACTACTCTTTTGTGTCTCTCATCTTTCTCACTAGTTTTCTTCCTCTGCCTGGCCTCACTGGTGTCATAGTTGTGACTCTCTGCTTAGCCTCTTACAGCCCATTCCCCTAAAACCCCTATGGCTCCCACCTCACTACCCCACTTCACCTTCATTAAATCCATGAGCTCCCTTCGTGCTCTCCTTCTCCCCTTCCTAGTCCTTCTTTTCCTCCCTCCCTCTGTCCCCTCTACTTCCTCTGCCCCATCAATCTCCTACACTTTCCCTTTTGCCCTCTGCCCACCCAGCAACTTCTCAGTTCCCACAGCCACCTCTCACCACCCCCCTCCCTCTGCTGCCCACCTCCACATCCTAATTCACCCAGGTTACTAAGCTGCTCTCTTTTACATTTACAATAGCTGTCATTCGTCAGTTATACCCCCCCAAACCTCCCTTATATGTCCCCCTCCAAGTTTACCGAACCAAGTGTAAGAGTCATGCCCCTGACCTACACCTTTTAGTCCTTTAGTATACCCTTGAGGAAAGGAGGGCGAGGGAGGACATTCTAGTACTTCAGTGGAATCAACAAAGTTGAAGAGGGTAGAATTTTTCAGAAGAAGAGATGTGCAAGAATACAATTTGAAGACAGAGGGGGGACAGCTCAGGGACAATGTGAGGAAGTATTTTTTCACAGAGAGGGTGGTGGATGCATGGAACAGCCTTCCTGAGGAGGTTGTGGGGTCTAAAACTGTGGGAGAATTCAAGAATGCATGGGACAGACATAAGGCAATTCTTGTGGGGGGTAGGAAGAAATAGGCTGTTGGTTAACTAGGATCTGCAGCTTATCCCGTAGGTAGGGAAATGGGCAGACTAGGTGGGTCAAGCGGTCCTTATCTGCCATCAAAGTCTATGTTTCTATGTTTCTACTTCTCTTCACAGGGGATGTCGAGCTAAATCCTGGCCCGGTTAGTCCTACCACCACCACCCTACATACCCTCCCTAAAGGTTTGCAGATTTTCCACATTAACGCATGTAGCCTACTCCCCCAATTGGACAAACTAAAAATGTGCATCACTCAGTACTCTCCTGACATACTCTGTGTAACTGAAGCATGGTTGTACTCTTGTATACCTGACTCCCATCTGGCCTTCCCTGACTTTAACCTCTATCGGCAAGATGTGGAAAACGCAGAGATGGGGTGGCTATCTACTCCCACTGCTCCTTAAAGTGCACTATTTCCCAACGTGTAGCAATCCCTGGCTCCCACAAATTCCTCTTAGCAAATCTAGCTTTCCCAGCTTCCACTCCCCTTTTCGTAGGGGTTTTATATGCCTCCCCAAAACTTCCCCCAATCCCTTATTTCCTGCATCTCCGCAGTTTCCGCCCTCGCACCTGCAAGCGAACTTATCCTTCTTGGTGACTTTAATCTTGACTGGCTCTCCCCCTTGTCACTTAATTCATGTCACCAGATCGAAGCTCTATACCTCACCCAGCTGATCAAAGAGCCCATCCGTTCTAACCCCAGATCTAATACTCATTCCCTACTGGACTGGGTGCTCTCAACCCCCATATCTGCACTGCTGGTATCTTACCCAATGCACTCAGCGATGACTGCCCAACCTTTTGCATTAGGAAGTCTCGCCTCCCCCCACCCCCAAAATATATCCAGTACCGCACTCAAATCCCTTGATGTGAGTAAACACTCCATGTCCTGGCTCAGTCAAACTGGTCTCCTGTCTCTCTTCACTCTCAGTCGACATTGCCCTCACTCGCTTCACGTCCATCTTCTTAAAAGTCTGGGATGCCCATGCCCTGCTTAAAACAAAATGAGTAAAATGCAGCCATCGTCCCTGGGTAACCCCTGATACTTTGGCCATGTGCAGAGAGTGTGATCTCGCTTGGTGCCACTTTAAATCGTCAGGTAACCAAGCCTACCTACAAGCCTTTTGCACCCTCCGCAACAGTTGCACTAACAGTATCCACTGTGCCAAATCTGACTTCTTTAAGGCACGCTTGCACCCCTCAAATAGTACCCCTTCCTCTTTCTGGCAGGATCTCTGCTCGTTTCTGCACCCCCACCCCCCTCGCTGAATCCCCTGCTCCCTCTATTCGTGTGTCAGATTCTCTAGTCTCTGACCCCTCCCTTGTTGCCGAGACCCTAAATAAGTTCTTCACATCCTGTGCCATTCCCCAGGAGCCCCCCCGCTTCTCCATCCTGCACCCTCCAACTCCTGTCACAGATGCCCAGTTTTCAACTATCGCTAATTTCGTTGTCAGAAGTTCTAAGACTGCTAGCTTCATTTAACCCTTCTAAGTCAAGTCCCGGTGGCCTGCATCCTCGGCTCCTCAAAATTTCAGCCTCCTCTTTTGTTACCCATTTAACCTTCATCTTAAATCTTTCACTCTCCACAGCTACTGTCCCTACAGCTTGGAAGTCTGCCACAATCCTCCGCCTCTTCAAAGGTGGCTACCTCACTGTCCCTGGAAATTACGGCTCCATTTCCCTTCTCCCCTCCCTCGCCAAAGTCCAAGAGTCCCTTATTCTCTCAAGGCTCAATGAATTCCTTCTTGCTTCCAACACCCTCTCCCCATTCCAATCAGGCTTTAGGAAATTTCACTTTGCCACCTCCTCCCTCTTACGCTTTACTAATGAGATTCACTCTGCTATAGATCTTGGCCAGATAACCTCAGCTATCTTCATTGACCTGGCCAAGGCCTTTGACTCTATTTCCCATCCTCTTCTACTAAATAAACTATGCCTTGCTGGCCTTTCCCCTGCCTCTCTGTCCTGGTTCAGCTCCTACCTTACTGGCCATTTCCAGTTGGTCTCTATTAACAATGTCCTATCCTCCTCCCTCCCCACCCTTGCAGGTGGGCCTCAGGGATCTATTCTTGGGACTGTTCTTTTCCAACTGTTTATTAATGATCTCCCCACAGTCTGCACCCATGCCAATATTCACATGTATGTGGATGATAACATACTTTTTCTGTCCGGCCCATCCGTCCAAGCCGTCCAACCCCCTCCCCCAAGCCATCTCACAGCGGTCACAGCCTGGTTCCATGCCAACTGCCTAAAACTAAACATAAAAAAAAACATAGCCATGACCTTTGGAGCTGAAAAAAAAAAACTCGCCAGGTTTCCCATTCTCCCAGTTTTCTTCTCTGCTGCAAACATCCCTCTAGACAATGTCCCCAACTACAAGTACCTAGGGGTCTGGCTGGATCCCTCCCTCGATTTCTCCTCCCACTTTAGTGCCATAAAGCCAGTCTCTCTCCCAGTAAGACGCGATCTCATGGTTAAATGGATCATCCCAGTTCTTGATTACGGGGACATAGTTTACAGCGCTGCCCCAGCCACCTCCTTTGCCAAACATGATGTCCTGTTTCATGCCTTCTGTAGGTTCGCCTCTAACTCCCTCTCCTTAACTCACCACTGTGACCTATACACCTCCCTTTCCCTCCAATTTCTCGCTCAGTGACGCTTCTCAAACTGTTCCATCTTCATCACTAAATACTGGTTTGGAACCCCTCCACCCTACCTCTCCTCCCTCCTTAATCCAGCTAACCCCTGACCCTACAATTCGCGGTCGAAATGTGCCCGCACCTTTTCCCTCCCACGTGTACGCACATCAGCTGCCAAACTTTCTTTCTCCTATAGACTTCCTTTCCTCTGGAATAGTATTCCTCTCCAAATCTGTCTTTCTCCCTCCTTCCCTGCCCTCAAGTGCCTACTCAAACCAAACCCTACTACTTCCTGTATCTGCTCCTCTTCCTAGTGCTCACTTACCTCTGCTTCTTTGTCCCCCTCTCCACTTACTGCAATTCACTGTATATCATTCATTGTATATAATCAATGTAAATATTGTTGATATTTCTTCAATGTATAAAGCACTCTTTTTTATTATGTAAAATTCCAACTTTTTGTAACAAGTTTGCTATCAATGTTGTATTATCAATTGCTGCATTTTATTCCCCTGTACCCCCCCCCTTCCCCAGGTTGTACCTGGAAACGAGCTTCTGCTCATGGTGCCTTTCCCGATTACCAACTTTTAAATAAATAAATAAAATAGTGTGACACGACTGCCCTAGTGGTCACTGACTTCCACTCCGGCCATGTTATTCTCCCCTGTTGGCCTCACAAGCCCGATATATCTGTCCCACTCTTGTTTGAAACCCCTTCACTGATTTGGTGTAAGCCAACCACCCTTCAGTCCATCTGTTCCACTAACCCATCACCCTTTCTGTAAAGAAATACTTTGGCACCCTTCCTGAATCTCCCCCTCACTAGGTTCTTTGAATTCTCCATTCTTCCAGTATTTCTGCTCACTGTGAACAGTTCCCAGCATTTGATAATGCTCTAGATGTATAGTATATTAAAGGGACACCGTCAACCCATTTTGCATCATGTTACATCTAGCTGAACTCCCATATTTTGTGACTACTTACCTGCTTTAAAATTCATTGATCTTGCAGTCTGTTTTATCTGCTTCCTTTCTTAGTAGAACTGAAATACATTCTAATGGTGTAGTTATACTCAACCTTATTTTGTTTTAAATCCTTGTTCTACTCTTTTTGCATACTTCCTGGATATTAGAACACCCCCTGAACAGTGTAGCCACTCATGATGCAGTTGTGTCCTTTTTCTCCCACTTCATCCTGAAAGGCTAGAATATGTTGGTGGGTGTTCCCAAGCCCAGGAAAGATGCAGTGGGATCTGATTAAGGACTGCAAACAGACATGTTTTTTGTGTAGTAACCCCAATATGGTTGGCAATCTGTTTTTCACTTTTAAAGAGAAAAACAGAATCAGAAGCAAACTAACAGCTATATCAGCAAATTCTACAGAACATGAGCAATTGTAATAAGAATAATAAGTGTTATTTACCCCAGAGATTTGCTTGCTGGGGGATTATTCACAGATAAAGGTTAAGAAACAGAAGTATCACATTGCCTTGATCTCTATGTCCATTAAAAAATTGGTACTCAAATATTGGAAAAGTTCAGATGCTGTCTCTTATTCTGAATGGCTTAATGGGTTGCTAGCCAATCTCCGAGTGGAGAGGACCATTTCGAGTCTTAATGGCAATAATTCTAAATATGAGAGGATCTGGGCCCCATTACACACTTTGTATTCTATTTAGACTTTTTTCACGTACTTGGAATTTCCATATTGATGAACCTCCTGTCTGTGCGGGGGGAGGTGTTTGGGATATATCTGGGGGAGGAGGATGGGATCAAGTATCTAGTTGCTGTACATGTGTATATGGTTCTGTTATCATGATCCTGTCCACTGTCTTGTAGAAAACTCAATAAATGTTATATTAAAAAAAAAAAAAAATAATAATAAGTGTTTTTATGTTGTCTTGCTCACGCGCAAGCAACATATTGTGGTAGCTTGGAATAGCAGGTTTTTGAGGTGCGGTCATGTTGTGGCTAGTGGTGCCACTGCTTTTTTGGGTTGGGCTCTGTGGCACAAATTAAATAGCATGCTGTCTATGACAGCAGTTGAAAAGCATGCAACCAAATTAAAAAAATGTTGCTGCTGCAATGAGGGAGCGAAACGTCATTGCAAGGCATGCCTTGCCTGGTGTAACATTTCAGTAAACATGGTGGTGGCTGTTGCCATCTGTCTCTTACAGTGCCACCTGAAAGCCGACATCAGGGTTGCCCAATCCTCCTGTCGGCATGCCCCCTCCCCAGTTAATTTGCCGATGGGGGAGCCCAATCCTTATTGGCATAATGTTCCTCTCTTTAATTTGACTGCCAAGGGGTGCCCAATCCCCTTGGCATCATCATCCCAAACATGGACACGTTTTGTGTGCTGGCGGGGAGCCCAATCCCATTGGCTTCAGTCCCCCTCGTGTGCATTGCTCAGTTCCCATGCACGCTCGTAACTTCGAGAATTTTTAATATTGTCACTCCAGATTTTCAACATTGCCATTTTTCCATACCTCCTTATGAACACTACAGCTGTCATTTTCACATCCGGCCCAAATGTGTTTTTGCACATGTGGCACACAATGACGCAATCGCTGTGAGAAATCAATGTTTAGGACAGATTAAGGAAATCACGGTGAAAGTGTTCATAAGGAGAGGTCCGAAAAAGCCCATGTTGCAAATTTGGTGAAAAAATTCTCAAAAATGACTGCGTTACCAGCATGCGTTGCATAGTTTCTATGCACGCTCGTAACTTCGCCAATTTTTTATATTTTTACTCCAGATTTTCAACATTGTCATTTTTGCACACTGCCTGATTGACAGTATAGCTGTCATTTTTTGCATCCTGCCCGAAACATGTCAAATCATGAACCAGCCTGTGTGTCAGTGTGTGTTGGGAGATCCTCTGAGATCCTTGCCAAGCCAGCTCATGATTCATCCTGGGTGAGTGATCCACTGAGACTCTAGTCAAGTCAGGTCATGATTCATCTTGGGTGGTGTATCCACTGAAACCCTTGACAAGTGAAGCAGCTTGAGGGGTCCTCAGAGACCAACATTAAGTCAGGGCCTGAACCAGCCTGATGGGGGGTGGAAGCGGTGGAGGAGATACTTTGAGATCCTTGACAAATCAAACAGAAATGCCATAGAGCTGTGAGGTGTTCCAAACATTGAAAGATCTGCTGATCATGAATTCACAATAGACAGAGCCATGTAAACCTGCATTTTCCAATAAGAAATACTACCTGTTCGAGAAGACTTTGAGGAGGTATGGCGCAACCATGACAACTTCAGTTATTAAGGTGGAGCAGTGGGGTACTGAAGACTACTGCAGGAGGGCCCACACATTATAATGTGAATCTATTTTTCAGTTTCTCACATTTGAGTTCTGTTGTTTTCCTTAAATTCTCTGCAGCCCATGAGACAATTAAAGATGAACTGCATTGAACCTATCAGACAATTTAGATGTGAGAAAGAAATAAATGTCATAGCTTGGACTTGAGCCCATGTCTGCTTGCACTTCTGGTCCACTGCTCTAACCAGTTGAGCTACCAGCCAGTACCACTGGAAACCTAAGACTCCAATAAGCTCTCATCTTTCTCATGAACAACCTGGAGGTACACAGATCTGAATAAAATGTCATTCAGTGGTGTGCAGTTCTAGGTTATGCACTGAGAAAATTGATGGTAGTCCCAGGTTACCACTTGTCCTAGCAACTTAATTGGTTAGAGCAGTGGAATGGTAGATAGATAAAATACTTTATTGTTGACAAAATTGCCATTACAATATAAACAAACTATAAACACTCCATACAAAATATAAACATAACATAGTACATTAACACATAATGTACATAAATAACATTAACATGTAAGATCAGAACTCCAGACACTGAGAGAGACTGTCATTTCATAAATATCGGAGCACCATTATAGATCTAGCACCTAATTTTTTCTTCTTGCGCAATGGCACTTGTCAGAGATATAATGATAATTTCTCCAACATAGAGATTTCCTCTGAATTAAACACTAGATCTAATATATATCAAATGGGTAGTATCATTGAACCAATAACCTCTCCAAGAACTTTTTTCCTTATGTCAAAGTACCAGGAGCATTTGAACACTACATGATGCAAATCCTCTGGCTCATTCATACCGCAATTACGAAAGCCTGAGATTTGAGGATCTTTAGAGTATCAGGCCAGGAGAACATTATTTGGAAAGGACTCAAATCTATATTGTGTTATGATTCTTCTATAGTCAAGATTATATAGATTAGTTAGATAAAACTTTAAACTATGTTCTTTTGTATTATTGATGAGCCACTTCGAAACCTTCAAATTACTAATTAATCACAGATCATTTTCTTTAGCTTTAGTGAATACTGCATTTTTTATATCTTTAAGATAGGCCAAATTAACTGTAATCTTTCTGTCCATCCAATAGTTTAGCTTTGTTAGCTCATAGTATTCCAATAATAATTTTACTTGTGAAAGCCAGTTAGTTTTTTATTCTCGGACCATGATTTTTTCAATTAACACATTTTTCAATAAAACATGTTCTGTTAAATTAAGTTTTAGCCAGAAAAAAAGAATGTGAATATGAGTCAATTCTTTTACTGAAATTTGTCCCAACTGTGACCTGACTAAAGCATTGGGGGAACTATAGGGGAGACCTAAAGTCTCTTTATAGATCCTGTTTACAACTACGTCCATTTTTCATGAATTCACAAAACCCCAAGTTTCAGCAGAATGTAAACCCTGGGGAATTAATTTATAATTTATTGCTTTAATCATTGGTGCTACCGTATGTCCACCATATCTAACATTAAACCTTTTCAATCCTAAGGCTGTTTTATTCATTTTATCTGCTATAAAGGCAGTGTGTTTATTCCACTTCATATATGACAAAAATGTTACCCTGCGATATGTGAAATCTGTATGGAAATCTAACATAGAACCATCCAAGTAGAGTCTTCTATATTTTTTCCTAGATCCAAATATCATTACCTTAGTTTTCTGTGGATTAGGCAGTAAATTTAGCTTTCTACACAGGCTATTAAGTTTATTCAAACTTCTCTGTAATCCTAGTCTTGTCAGTGAAAACATTGCAAGATCGTTCACATAAGCCAACAATGGAAATGTTAATTGAGACAATTTTGGAGAATGAAAATCAATCCTCGACATATTGACTATTAGTTTGTCAATATAAATATTAAATAAAGTAGGTGCCAATACACAACCTTGCTGGACACCACAAGCAGTGGGGATTTCTTTTGTTAACATGCTATTATTAGAATATTGAATTTTAGACCAAGTATTAGAATATAAATGCTTTATTAATATTATGAAGTTCGAGTCAATACTCAGATTATACATCTGGATCCATAAGCTATTTTTATCTATTGCATCAAAAGCAGATTTAAAATCTACAAATGTGACATACAGTTTTTGTTTCTTTATTGCACAATATTTTTCTAGAAGATGTTGAAAGATAAATATCTGAGTGGTTGTACCATATCCTTTAGTAAAACCTGCCTGTAAATTAGATAGCCCTGCATATTTCATGATACAGTCTAGTAACCTATTCAATAATATTTTTGCCTAAATGTTCGCTAAAATTTCAATTAAGCTAATTGGACGATAGTTTTCTGGAAGAGCCCTGTCACCTTTTTTGAAAATAGGTAAAATGTGACTGCCTATCTAGGATGTTGGTGTGTAGCCATACATTATAAATTTATTGAAAGAAATCTGCTAATAAATTTGATCACCAATCTATAGGTAGGTAGGTTTTATTGTTCGACTTATAGTCATTACAACAGACAAACATTAAACAGACATAAACAATAATTTAGAGGGTTTAAAAAAACACATGATTTTCTTATGCAATTAACATTTTCATTTTTCCACATACAAAACCCTTAAAATTTCCTCATGTTATTGCCCACTTATAAAAGGTTATTCTAACATTTCCAGATACCCACATCACAACGTTGTGTCCTTTAAGAATTTATACAATGAATATAGAACTCTAATCTGAGTTGAACTGAACCGGTAAACTATCAATTCTTCAGAGGGAAAATCAAGGAGACCCAGTATTGGAGCCAGCCATTTCCTTCTGCTGGTTTCAAATTGTGGGCAATGCAGAACAACATGCTTCAGATCATCTTCACAACCATAAATACTTTCACATTTTGGTTCAGAAATCCTTTTTTGATCATATAAAATATAATTTGCCTTATAAAGTTCTAATCTAAATTTTGTTCTTGTTTTTCTTTCTTCTGAACTTGGCAAGGTTTTTAAATATAGTTCCAGCTCATGGTTTTGTTTAATTATTTTAAACCATCTATAGTGACACACATTTTTTATTCTCACATCTTGTTGAGAGATTGCTACTAATCTGACCCTTTCTTTAACCTCAATGACTATTTCTTTAATAGGAAAAATGTAAATTTCATATATAAGATTTCCTAACCCCACTGGAAAAATAATCTCCTTGATTAACTTGATAGTATTTGCTGCAAAATTTCTTTGATGATATTGAATTTGTTCCTCCAAGCACATTTTGGGGTATATGTTGTCTGATAGAAGGAAAATATTTAAAGTAAAGATAATTCTTCTTTCCAGTATCATAGTTGCCAAGGATAACTGTCCAAGTTCTTTCCTCAATATCTCAGCTGGTACTGACTGTTGGACTCTCAATATGTAATGATAAATTTTATTGATTTCTATTTCTAAACTTTTTATATTTGTAGGGGTCCATATTTCCGCTCGGTAGAGTATACTTGTTTTTATTTCTGTATTTATTACATCAAATAATCCTTTTATTGAGGATTGACCCATTTTCCTATTAAACCTCTTAAACGCATTAAATGCCTCAATTAATTTCTTATATATCATTTTTGTATGTTGGGTCCAATTGGTGCTATTTGAGAATCTTAGTCCTAAATAATCATAATACGATGTATTTTCAATCTTTTCCTTATCTAAACATAGTATATTTATATTTTTCCTAGTATTACCAAAAATAGCCTGTTTCATTTTCTTCATTTTAATTTTCAGCTGATCTTTTTTATAGAGTTCCCCAAAACATGCTAACTTTCTTTGGAGACCCAAGGAGGAGGTAGAAATGAGTACAAAGTCATCTGCATATGCTAGACAGGGAACATTTTGAGATAGAATACTTGTGGAATAAAAATCAGTTTATTCAATTCTTTAAGAATAGAATTTATATATAAATTAAAATACAAGGGTACTAATAAGCAACCTTGGTGCACACCTAAATTCGTTTGTATATTTTTTGTCAAATTACCTCATTGATCATATTTTATTTTAAACCATGTTTCATTATGTAAATCTATTAATATCTCCAAAATACTAGGATCCATTCTGTATTTAGTTTCTCCCAAAGAATTTTCCTACTAGTTGAATCGAAGGCTGTTTTTAGAGCTACAAAACAGCAATTAAGCTTTGATTTTTTTATTGTAACATATTTCCAAATGATATGTTGTAATACAAAACACTGCTGTATAGTTTAACTTTTAGTTCTAAACCTGTTTTGACATTCCTCAAGTATATTATTTTGTTCAACCCATATTTGTAATCTATTAAGGAATATTCTGCAGAAAATGTTTTGAGAAGAATCCACTAGGCTTACTGGGAGATACATATTAGGGTCCAATATATCGCCTTTTTTAAAAATTGGACAAACCAGACTTCCCTTCCATGTTTTGGGATATTTTTGCCATTGTACACAATAATTGAATAATTTATAAAGCAGCGGTATCCACCAGTCACTAAAGACTTTAAATATATCTTCCAAAATTGCATCTGGACTTGGTGTTTTATTGGATGTCATTCCTTCTATCACTGCCCTAATTTCCTCTTGTGTAATAACCATTAGTCTAGGGAATAACTTATTTTGAACTGTATCCAAAAAATTCCCACGCTTATGTTCTAACATAGAAAAATATAGATTTTCAAAATGTTGTTCCCATTGTGATGGTGTTATAGCGGCTTCAATAATATTTGAATACTTGTCATATCCTTTACTTACTAGTGTCCAAAACTGTTTAACATCTTTCTCTATTATTGACACTCTTAATTTTTCCAACATTTCCTTCTGGAATTGCAACATCTCTTTCTCTAATATTCTCCTATATTCTGCCCTATTTAAATTCTTGTTTGTTATCTCGGCACTATTATCTTTATGTTTTCAGATAATGTATTTAATTCCCCTTTGGCCTTTTTATATCTAGGGTTGAACCATGTCTGAATCATCATGTTCTTTGTTGATGTTCTTATAAAAAGAGGTCTAATGTAAAGACAAATCTTTTCCCAAGATATAACCAGATCTAGGCCTGGCTCTGTCTTTAGAATTTCATCCTTCAACCCATCTATATGTCCTGCACTTAATTTTTGTAAAGTTTGGGGTATCATTGTATTTTGCCATCTAACTCTTAGAGTTAATAATTTCTATATCTTGCTGTTCTGTTTCACCACTCATCCCAAATTATCTAAACGCCATTTTGTATGAACTGGCAGATGGGAAGATTCTGACCTTGATAATACCTCCAGGTCTTTCACTCTATTTAGTGCTTCTAGAGTTCCCCATACCAGATCAATCATTGAAGATCCCAATGGGCCCAAATAGGTAAAATTCCCTTCCTCATCTCCCTTCACTCGGCCATTAATAAGGCAGATCCCAGTCCTTGTTATTATTTCTTTTAATTTTTTCCCATTTGCATTATTAGCTTTATCTCTTGATTTTCAGTTGCACACTAAACTTACATTCATGATGTTAATCCTGCTAGTCATATCATCATCTGTATCTTTTTGATCTAGAAATCTGCCATTAAAATCATCCATTAGAATTATTATTGATGTTTCATACTTTTCCAAGAGGTTATCAACTGTTTTATTGAAATGATTCCAACAGTCTTCCTTTAATTTTGTGTCTAGTGGTGCTATATAGATATTAACCAAATTTTTTTTTATATTTTCTTTTTCCAATTTCAAGATTTTCCAATTACTTATCTCAACCTCTATTGGAATAATATTTAAGTTTAAATATGTTTTAATGAATATAGCTAGTCCTGCCATAGCTCTATCATTCTTTTTTTATTTAACTGCTGGTAGTAAAAAGCTAGAAAATCCAGGAAATAGTGGGGGACTTTCATCTACTAACCAAGTTTCCTGGAAGCATATTATATCTGTTTTTCTTGCAAAGGCACACAATTTCCATCAGCTAGTTTCCTTATTAAACCTTCTATGTTCCATGAAATTATGGATATTTCTGGAACTTCTAACCCTTGTGTTTGAATCATAATTAAATGTAGTCATCCATCTATCATAGAAAGTGGACTAAATGAATTTAGCCTATTCGACTGAATTTCAGTTTCCATTTCCTTATTAATGTGTGTATTATTCCCAGCCAAAGTTTCCACATTTGTCATATAAATTAATTGGGAATCCAAAACTTAAGATTTTGTAAAATTCTCTGGTAACTCCCAGCCAAACAAAGACAGCATTTTATTTCTCATTCTTTCTCCTTTGTGACATTGTACTCATTAATTACTTTTGAAACCTCTTCGCCCAAGGATTCTGCCTTTCCTCTTCAAAATTCCCAGCATCTCTATTGTATGAAAGTGGGACAAGTTGGGGTGGTAAAACATACACCCCTTTTACATACATTTCTTTCCCTAGGTTCCATATTTTCTGAGCCCGTTCTTGATAGGTGCTATATATTAACACACAATCTCTAATTTCCAAATTTGGGGGTCTTGTGTTTTTTATATATATATATATATATATATTTATATATATTATATATTATATATATATTATATATATATGTGTGTATATATATATATATATATATATATATATATATATATATATATGTATATCTGTGACTGAATCCAGAATATAAAACAGTTTTCTTACCCACTCATCTAATTTAGTGGCCATCTCTTCATTTAATGTATGTAACCCATATCCCATATATTTCAATCAGAAATTCATTTCTCAATATATCTATATTAATTGATTGTTCATGTGTGTGACAGTACCTTTTCCTATTTAAGTTTACATTTCTGGGCTCCAAAATTTGGGACCCCTGGTGGTCTTCCTTGGTCTCCCCTCTGATCAAATTCCTGTCCTCTGTATCATTCTCATTTGAATTCACTTCATATGTCTGCCAACCGGCAACTACATCATTTTCCATCCTGTTCCTAACTTTCCCATTTGTAAAAACATCTGCATATGTTCTTTTATCTGGACCAGTTTCAACCAACAACCCAGGTTCCTGCAGTTCATTTAAAGTTTTTATTATTTTCCTTCCCTTGGGTTTATTTTCCCCTTTGTTCTTTTTCTTTAGTTAGTCTCAGTTTTTGTTTCCTCTTTTTTTTTATTTTCAGTTGCTATTCCCCCTCTGGAGTTTCCACTTTTTCATTAAACTTAACTCAGGGATTACTTCTAACCCTTTTTGAAAAGGTGAGGGCAAATTTAACTGAATTGCTTTCTGTACTTTGGAACTCTGTATATTCTTTTCTGTGGTCTCTTCCGGGAGTATTTCTGGATCCACTTTCTTCTTACTATCCATTGAATCCAGAACTGCTCTATTATATGCTACATCACCCCTAAGATTTTCCTTCTCTTGTTTAAGAGCCCACATATTTTCAAGAATTACCACGTTGGCATAATACTGGTTTTTAATAATCTCCACTATTTGAGGTGAAAGTGTAGAGCTTGAAATAAATTCTCCTTTGTCTGAGAAGTATTCTTTATCATACTTGATTTTATACTTCCCTGGCAAAGCTTTAGCTGTCTTATCCTGCTCTTCTGATGTAAGGGAAACAGGAGAAGATCCTTGTTCTGGTGATCTTTCTCGGGAGTCTATTTCTTCTTGGCTTGAAATCAACTGTTTCAAGCCTTGAAGTGTCTGATTTAAGTATTTTAAAATGTAAGACAAATTTCCCTCATTCTTTCCTTTAATTATTCTGGGACTTTGTAGGACAGTTGGAGTTCCAGGACTGCCATCGATCGTCCCCTTCTTATTTATACTTCGAGTACCCTTAGCGCTATTAATTAATCTTTCATATTTCTTCTGGTTACTTGGTTCATATTCTTTAACCTTATTTGTCAATTCTGGTGTTGGAAGGGGATCTGAATCACATGAGTCAGCATTTGTCTTTAATACTCCCTACCCACTAACTGATCTTTCTGACCAGCTGCTTATGAAATAGCTATCAGCTAGGGATAATTTATCCTCAATATTATCCCTAAATCTGATTGCATCTGGGGCAATCAAATTAATATTTCTTTGCTCACCTTCTTTTCGTGGGCTGATCGCTGTAATGTTTTCAATTTGCATTACAATTAACTTCTTCTCAGGTACCCTTTCCTCTGTATTCTTTTTAAAGTATGAAGTTATTTTTGACTGCTTTTTCTCACTATACTCATTAGATTCATTCACAATTACTGTTAACTGATGTGGTATATTCTTATCTTGCATTCCATCTTTACCTTTAATGTTCCTTCTTGCCCTTCTTTCACCCTTTTCTTCATTTTTCTTTTAACGTTTACTTGCTGCTTCATAGCAAGTGAAAAACCACTTCTTGTATTAACCATTTTCCCCTTTTTAATTTTAGTTCCCAGATATTTTACCCTTAGTTGACTTTATTAAGAACAGGGGAAATGTATTTAGAGACAACCTTCCATCTCAGATCTGGTCTAACAGTTATACAAATTATGCAAATTATGCAGATTGTGTAAATTACAGATAATGTAAATTAGAGCAAGATAGTGCAGAAAAAATTACTTCAAATATATTAAATTAGCAGCAATTAATTACTTCTTAATAACTTCTTGATTGCTATTAAATTAGTCCCAAAAATTGGCACATAAATTGACACAATACAAAAGGAACCTTAAAGGAGCCTTAAAAAAAAAACATTGAATAAAAAGCCCTCTGTAATATTCTATGTGCTTTGGAGAGTTCTGCTGAAGATCCTTTAAACTGACAGGTACTTTTAGTTTCTTGTAGATATAATGTAGGACCAATGTAGAACCAATACCAATAGACAGTATCCAACAGACAAACCTTAATTCCAAGGTCCAAGCTCAGTCCGAAAAGACAGCTGTAACTATAAATTACTATAATATAACATGCAGTGCAATAGCAAACTTAACAGGATAGAGGCCTTCTTTAGCTTTCACCCTTGGAATTCCTTATAAATTCTTTATTTTTCACTGTTCCCCTGTCTTTCCCTGGGTTTCCAGATTTCGAAGTACCAGTCCCAGCCAGTTACAAAAGGATATCCCTTGGCACTGTTAGTAGGCAGAGTACCTTTTCAAGGTTCGACACTACGTAAATCAGAAATATGCAAATTATCAACTAAACTGGCTGATAAAATTTGCAAAGTGTTTTACTCAATTATAGTTTACAGTATGCAATTTACTGACTTCTGCAAGATTTAGACATTTCTTTTTAAAACCTAAACAAATTAATAGTGATTTTTACTTACTCTTGCACTTCTGAAGATTTAGGTCAGGAAAAAACAAAATATCACCAAGGTACCGTAGGGCCTGAACCAAAGCGGAAAAAGATCTCTGTCCATAATTTCACCACATAACTCTTATATGATGTCAAATCATGGTGATATCAAAAAATATCGGTGATCACTAGAAATGCAGACACCTTGTTATGTTTTAGTTAGCTTGCTTATGCAATGGGATACGGGCCTATTAAAGAGCTAAAATACTATGCTCTCACCCACTCACACACTCACCATATGTGATAAAAATACAAACTTTTTTTATCCGAGGAATTCTTATCGCAAATCAGCATTTATCCAACTATTTCACTTGCTTGAATTTGAATGCAACATATCGGCGTTCTAGCATCTCGGCATTTCAGCGTACAAGCTACCTCTGCAACATCCTAATCCAACTGCATAGTGCTAGTCAAAAGATACAGACATGCACATTAAATACACTAGGGTCACAGGGTCTCCTCAGGTGTGAAACTCAGAAGTGCATAGAGTATTTTTTAAAGTGCTAGTCAATGTATTTGAATATTTAGAATGCTCTACTACTTTTAATTTCTAACCTTTGTGTACACTCAGTCAGAATATAACAAAATTTAACTTCCAACCACATTTTTATAATCAGTATCACTGTATCACACATCTCAGTGCCATGGGTTCCAAGCATCATTGCAGCACAACAGTATAAAATATAATAAATATAACAAGTAAAATTTTAAAATCAACAAGGGAATAGGTTTCTATAAATCTATAAATCAAACATTTAAACAGAGCAACTTGTAGATCATAAAAAGCCAAAAATTCAGGAGCCAAAATAGCAAATATCACTTATCAGTTATCAGTTTATATTGTATTGGTATTGAAACTGCTCACGCTCAGAGCTCAGACCTCAAAGCTCATTACCCAAGCTGAATACTAGGTGGGCCAAGCAGTCCTTATCTGCCGTCAAATTCTATGTTTAATTCTATGAAAGAAATACTCTAATCTCAAAATTGGAGGCAAAATATCGTTAAATCTGTGCAGCCTTTTTCATCTCCTCGCTCCTTAACCGTCCGACTGGTCTCTTGCCCCTTAGTCATCCAAAACAATAGCAGGCAATAGCAGGACTTCTGTTTGCAGCCACCATCAAATGTCGTTCTTTTTACAGCCTACTGCACCTGCCGGGATAAAAAGAACGAGAAGGAGAGCCACACAAACTCAGAGTCACACAAAGATGGTCTGGTAACGCTATTACTCAAAAGCACTTGGTGGCCATACCTTTTATAAGTGAAAAATAAGCAACAAATAGCCCTGCTATCTGTGTCTTCTCCATAGATGTGAGACGCATGTAGCAAGCTCCAGTCTCCCAGCTTCTCTCCCTCTGAATGGTCAGAGTCATGACATCTTTACATGGACTGACACAGTGAAATCACTCTCAAAAATTCTCGAAAATTCCAATCTATATTTTCTAAGTAAAAATCAACCACTGTATTATCTGGACCAGGTACTTTATTCTTTTTACAACTGTTTAGTGCAACTACCACTTCCGATGAAGTAAGCCAAATTATTCTTTTTTTTTTATTTATTCATTACAAATTGGGTTTACAACCTTTAAGTCAGAGATTCATTTACAAAGGCACCTCATCACGGGGGGGCAGACATCAAGACAGTTATTACAGTGCAGATTAAAACAGAGGATAACATTACAGGTGCAGTAAAAGGAACATTTAACATAGATACACTTAGGTTACATAATGTAGTAGTTTGTATGTTACTTAGGTTACATAATGTTACAAAACTGTGAGTTACACTCATGGATATACTAGGTCCTCAGAGAAGACAGCGGGTTACATCCCTGTTTGGACCTAGTAGGGAAGGAGTGGGTCTGGGGGAGGGAGAGGCTGTCCAGTGGATGTTGTCAAGCCAGGGGGCAAGGCGGGCAGGTTAAGTTATCATCTATTTCTGTAGGTATTAAATTTAGAGATAGAGGCCCAGATATTCAAAAGGGTTGCGCCATGCGCAAGTCCAAAATGCGCCATTCTGCGATATTCAGCAGGAGGCAGTTACGCCACTGGCAACAGGTTGCGCAAGAGAGCAATGCAAATGAATGCATGCTCAACAGGAGGGGGAGGATCCATGCATAACCTGCGCAACCCGATGTTCAGTCGGGTTCACGAGAGTTCTGCATCGCTAACCAACCTGCGCCCGCACAAGCGAGCCAAAAAGGCTTAAGTTGAGGGCCACCCCACAGGTGAGCTGCTGCATTGCAGGGCACAACACAGCAACTGCCACCCTAACTCCGCCCCCAACTCGGTCCCTGTGCCCCCACCAGCCCGATCTCGGGCGTGCGTCCCATGTCCCCCTCCCACATCTCCACAGCCCGATCATGGGCAGAACACGTACATGTCACCCCCACACATCATCCACAGCCCGATCGCGGGCAGAACCTGTATGAACCCCCAGTGCCCGATCGCGGGCAGAATGTAATCCTCCCCAGCCCGAATAACTCCCTGGTGGTCCAGTGGACCGTAAAGCCAATCGCGGGCAGAATGTCACAGCACAACCCCCCAAACATCTCCCTGGTGTCTAGTGTCCCCCCACCCACTCAGAAGCCCCTCCACCCGCTCCCCGCGGCGGGGTGACAGCATCCACCCGCCTGCCGCCCGCGCCCACCCGACTGACTGTCCGGTGGGGCTGCCGCCCATTGGTGCAGAGCTACAGCCAATGGGCGTGCAGCTATACCGATAATGACAGTCAGATTTGTGAACAGTCGGTGGATGCTGTCGCCGCGGCCGGGGGGGAGCGGGTGAGGGGCTTCGTGAGTGGGTGGGGGGACACTAGACACCAGGGAGATGTTTGGGGGTTGTGCTGTGACATTCTGCCCGCATCGGGCTTTACGTCCACTGGACCACCAGGGAGTTATTCGGGCTGGGGGAGGGTTACATCTCTGCCCGCGATCGGGCACTGGGGGTTCACAGGTTCTGCCCGCATCGGGCTGTGGGAGCCGTGTGGGGGGCGACATGTACGCTGTTCTGCCCGGCGATCGGGCTGTGGGAGATGTGTGGGGTGTCATGTAACTGTGATGCCCGCTGATCGGAGTTGCATTAGGCGTCCGGTCCTCGACGGCTGCTGCCTGGCAGGGTGGCCAGGAGCAAGTCCTCGGGATCGGGCGCACCTACATGCAAATGGCATGCAAATGGGGCTATAATAGATGCAAATGGCCCCCCCTGCGCCTTGCATAAATTATGGCCCCATTTGCATGTCATCTTTGAATATCGGAAATTTGCGCATGGCGCAATGGTATAGCACACATAGTTTAATGATCAACTCTGGCAACTTGCGGTAGCGCAAGTTCCACTGCGCCATGCGCAAGTGCTGTGGCTCGGGGGTGATATTCAAAGGAGTTGCTCAACAGCGCAACTCCTTTGAATATCACCCCGGCCACACCCCTGCGCAACTATTTTGAGCAGCGCAGGGGCTTGCGCCTCAGACTGGCGCAGTTTGAATATCTGGGCCCCAGTGTTTTTTGGTAGCCTATTATTTTAATAACTTCTGTTATATACATCATAATGGTATTTACTCCAACAATCAAGGTGCACATATGAATCAGCTTGAGGCTTAAATTGTAATGTACCATGCAATACTAATCTCCAGAATGCCTGATCATGCTTCTCTTCAATAGCCTGAAGCATCTTATCCCATTGTTCTATCTGAAAAATAGATTTCTGTAGCTTAACATGTTCCTTATAAGCCCTTTTAAGTTTATTTAATTCCCTTAAGTTTTCTCTAAAGGGTTGCTTTTTATTTTTTCTAGTTGCCTTAGCAAGTTCTTTCTTCTTATGCAAACAAGTTTTGTAGATCCAATTTTCGTATCTTAGAGGAAGTCGTTGTTTCACAGGATTATAGTTTGACGTGATCTCTTTATATGTGTTTAAAATAGAAGTATATGTAATTACTGGATCTAATTCACCTTCCACTTCCGGTCTAAGCATGTTTTGAAAAGAGCCTGTTAACATAAGCCTGTCTTCTAAATTAAACTTATTCCATCTTAGCTTTTTATTATTGATTATTTCTATACTTGATTCCTGTATATCTTGAGATGTGCTATCCATTTTTCTTACAGTAACTATTGGCAAGTGATCACTGTCCGATCTCATTACAATCTGTAGATCAATATAATTATGATAATCATATGGTGATATCAAAACATAGTCGATTAGCAATGTACCCCTATATTTTATACAGGAATACATCCCTTACTAACTGAAAAAGTTCTAACATTTAATATTGAGATCCAAGTCAGTGAGCAAGTTTTCCATTCCATGTTCTCTATCTGTATTTATTTGATATATTGAAACTCGTGTCTGTATATCTAATTGTTTTTCCCTTTCCAAGGAGTCTTTATCCAAATGAGATTTCCATGGAGGGCATCTGATGTTAAAATTACCTATTATATATACTTCTGCATTTTCATACTTTTCCTGTATGAAAGAAATCTCTACAGAAATGTTATCAAATGGTTCCATATCATAATTAAGTGATTTCTTTGGGGGATTATAAACATTCAGCATTATAACCAATGCTTCATTCACTACTCACTATAGTGGTTGAGTCAGGGAGCTTTTGATTCTGATTTATTTTGGTAATAGCTAAAAGTTCTTCCAACCTTATAGCATTCACTGCAACCTCACCCCTTAGATCAGCAATCTTATTTTTAATCATTGCAAGTTGTTCCATTATAGCAACATTTGCTACATGCGTTTTCTTAAAAAAAGTAATCAACTTTTTATCTATAAATGGAGAGTAAGATGATAGGCAACTTTCTGTTCTTCTATACAAGTTTGTTTTGCTAGATCTTTTAGTCCACTTATTGTCTCTTCCAGTTCTTCCACTATTTCTCCAACTGCCTTATTTTGCATTATAAATTTGTCTTTATCTAGGCTCATTACTTTACTTTGAGATGTAATGTCTGGAAGGCTGTTGTAAGATAGCGAGATACAAGATTTTCCAGTTATCAATCCAGAGCTATTGCTTTCGACAAATGTGACTTTTTTAGATTTTACATTCTGCTGAACAGGAGATAAAAACTCGGTCAAACTGTCATTCACTAAATTAGGGGATCTATTAATTGAATCTGCATTAAAATGATACTGAATCCTTGTCACTTCTTGTTCTTTATTACCTCTTTTAGTAAACTTTGCAATATCTATCCCAGCAACTTCCAGTGATGTCATGTGTCTGGCAGCAAGAGTCTAGATAGCGCTCCATGGGACCCCAGTTTTAAAAGCCTTATATCGCTGCTAATCTGAAGCAAACTGAAATAAATACCATCAAAAAGGCTTAATGATGACAACCTCATATGGGAAATCCTCCCAGAACCAGGTGAAACATCATGAAATGGATGGGCTCCTCTACGAAGGGTCAGACAGCGATGGCTCGCAGGCCTCCCAGACCTTGAGGCACAGACAGGGCGTGGGAAAGGTGAGTAATACAGTTCTGCAGCACCAAAATGATCTACTGCTCACAGAGCTGTGAGATTTTAGAAAAGAGATGAGCGTGACAACTGCAGCACTCCAGGTGGATGTGGAGAAGCTAGAAGAGGCAGGACAGCCTGGAGGATCAGCTAGGCTTATCAGACCAGTGCTTAGATGATTCCAAGCATGTGATCCTCCAATTACGCCAGTGAGTGATGGCATTGAAGCAGTGGGACAAAGACACCAAGAGCTGTAACAGAAGGAAAAACACATATGGCTGTCTGGTGTCCTGGAGGCTAAGGAGGGCCCCAAGATTATTTATTTTCTACAGCAGTTGCTGAGATCATGCTTAACATTGCCACAAGACCTCACACTTGAAATAGAGCAGGCCCATCACACACTTGGGCCACGTCCAGCCCCTGGAGCCCACCCCAGGACAATACTCATAAGATTTCTGCATTTTCAGGACAAGGGGACAGCACTTCATACTGCGTGGAAGCAAGATGCAGTCCTATGGCAAGAACACTGACTGTACCTAGAGAATGACTACTCCCAAGAAACAATGATGAAAAGGAAGGATTACATACCTCTAATGTGGACACTGGGGGGGGGGGGGGGGCAAGCCTGAAGTTTTGGACCCTATACCCCACCTGGATGATGATCTTCTTCCCAGATGCCACAGCAGAGCTTACCAAGAGAAAGATTACCACCCTGGCTCTGTCCACTACATCATCACAGACCATCACAGGGAAGCTATCCAGGCAAGTGTGGCAGTGGAGGGGGGAGGACACATTGCAACAGATGGGAGAAGCATCACTACAAAAAATCATGGCTAATCTCAAGGAACAGAGCAAACATACCACATGGATGGAGAATCAAAATGCCTGATTGTACTACAAGAGCCTCCTGAGAACACCTGTAACTGTTGGTGAAACTTGACTAAAGCGGTGCAAAGATACTTTAATTGTGCCATGGGCCGTGTGGGGCCTGGCAAGTGACTGCATACTAACCCTTCTTGGAACAACATAGACACATGAACACTGGACCCACCCTTCCCTGGCCCTGGATTCCTTAAGGACATTGACCATTTAGGACTGCTCATCAAACCAGATAACACTATATTGCATGATAAAAGGGCAATGCTGTGGAGGGGGGGACAGGTAAATAGAGGAAAGTCGAATGATAGGTAGAAAGGGTAATGGGGTGAAGGGGATATAGCAGTTAATATAGTTTATTGGGGGAGAAATATTACAGCGTGCAAGACTCTAACAGATAGAATTTGGGGGAAGGGAAATTGGGGCACGATGGAAATGGAAGAGTTGATGGCTTTGGTTTATTCCTCTTCTCTTGTAGATGGAGTAGCCCACCATAATGGAGACAAACCATTTGAGGTGGGTTGTTTGGCTGGAGAGTGGCCCAGAAATCACAGCACAACTGCTAACTCAGGGCTATAAGGGTGTACGGGGTGTATAGTCAAAGACAGGAAATTAGCACTAACTTTAGGGCTGCTAAATCATCCTAAGAAGAGTAAAATGTAGGACCTAGTTGAAAAGGGAAGTGATAGAAGGGGGAATGGGGTGGGGGGTAGTTACACCTTGCTAGGACCTAGAGGTAATGCTTGAACCCTGAAAGGAAATGATAGAGTCTGGTGCAGATGCACTTACTACCTACTTTTCCTTTGCAGAACAGAAAAAGGAACTCCATGCTGTCCAGCTGTGGAAAATGTGAGGACGATGCAGCAGTGGACCACATGGACCCTTCGCTTGGAGCATCAACTGTCTACAATTACTACACGAAATAAACAACCCAGGTATGTTAAAGTGATTATGGATAATAGAATGTAATGTACAACAAAGTGAGATGTGTACCTATTTGCTAAAACAATGGGCCCCACTGGATAAAATATACCCTAACTGTTCTGCATGAGACACCCCTGGTATAACTCACAGCATAAACAAGATCATCTGGGGCAGTCAGGATGGACGGGAGGATGGGAGGGAATGCATAGCCAAACAAGTATCTGAAAATCAAGGCATCGTATAGCAAATCCAAATCAGGTCCTTTGATGTAGGGCGGGGAGATGGGTGGGTATAACACAGAGACTTGATGGAAACTATCATGAGGTACTGCATCACATGGGAAAATCTTTATGTGCAGGAGTCTGTGGGAAGGCTTGTGCCCCTGGTAATGCTTGTGCCCCCACGTAACTCCACGGTGCCCTCACTGCACCTGCCGACGATCAGTGGTATCTTAAGCAGAAACCAGTTGTCCCTGTTAATTCCACGAAAGTGTGCGGGGCTGTGTAAACAATGCCCCTATGTTGAGTAGGTCTCCCCAAGGAACAGGGTTGCGGGGAGCCCGGAGTACCCTGACATCTGTTGCCAAAGGTGAATAGGGGTTCTGAAGTGCGTGACCATGTGGAAAGAGACCAGGGCTGCTTAGATTATTAAGATTCCTTGGGAAATGACAAGATCACCCTCCCAACTACTATGCCCCCTACATACACCTTGACAGAATACTGTCAGAAGGCCCCTCTACGGAGGCATTACCTTCAGATGGGGCGGACACCCTATCGATGGGATCTGATATTCAGTCCCCATGGTTGGAAGTCACAGATCAAAAGTTGGGAAGACACAGTGCCTAGTTGGCATTGGACTATCCCCACCACCTTGAAGTTTGGAATTTATTACAACCTGGATGGTTTATGATGGGAAGTTATGTGGTTATTCTAATGCAGTATGTTGGAAAAATGAACATTGACAGTCATATACTACGACAGATGCAACAGGCAGAAATGCAAAGCCACAGAGTAAGGTGCCAGATAACTGGTTTTGAAAACAGCTTACCTCCCTGTAAGATGTAAATAGCAGCAGCAAATGGCTAACTGTTTTCTCTGAATGTAAATGGGATGTCTACCTCTATACGCAGGTCAAGAGCGTTGACTTATGTCAAAAGACATAGTGTTCCTGCAGGAGACACACTTGACCAGGGATGAACACCTCAAGCTTCAGAGGTTCGGATTGCCAGTTATGGTCACCTCATCCTCCAGACAGGGCAAGAGGAGTGGAGTGGCTATTTTAATTCCACAACATACCCCATTTACCCTTGAGACCCAATGGTTGGACCCAGAGCGGCGTGTGATAGAGGTGCTGCAGCCCCTTCTAGACAAAATTGTCCAAATGACTAAAGGCACACTAATGCTAGCAGGAGATTTCAACATACTCCCAAATCCTAGCAAAGAATCAATTAATTCACCCCCCCTGGCAGATCTCTACACAAAATGTTTCTAGAAGATTCATAAAAGAAATGTTGTGGGCGGACACTTGGAGGCACATACACCAGCATGACAGGAACTACACTCACTATTCTGTGGTCCATGGGATCTACTCCCGAATTGACCTCTGCTTTACGCAGGTAGAGCATCTGCAAAGTCTGGTGGACTGCAGGATAGGGAACATACAACTCTCGGATCATGCACCGGTGACCAGTACTTGGGACCTAGGGGGCCAACACCATAACACTCTCTGGAGGTTTAATGCACACTATTTATGATCCTGGGAGTTTAAGAAATTCCTCATAAGTACAATTGCAGCGATTAGGGCAGACAACCCCCCGGGTGACACCACAGTAGCAGTGCATTAGGATACCATAAAGGCAGTTCTTAGGTGGCATATCATACAATACACTGCAGCACAAACTAGGGCAAGGAGGGAGCAAAGGAAAAAACTAGAGGACACACTGCATTTTCTGCAGGCAGCCCACAAGCAGGGAGACACAACTGTAGTGGCACAGCTGAACCAAACAGCTGCAGCACTCAATGCCTTGTCCAGAGAGCAAACCAAAATTGCACTCTCTTATTTGAGACAATGCTACTATGAAGTAGGACCCAGGGCCATGAGGCTGTTGTCCTATCAGGCCCATAAGCAACACTGTCAGGCTACCTTCACGGCTATACAGCACCCATCAGATGTACAAAGGGTCACCAAGCTCCAAGATATAACAGAAAGTTTTAACACATATTATAAAGACCGATACACAGCAGGGCCAGCACCCCCAGGGGAGGTGATTAATGCATATCTGAGCTCACTGACACTACCGACCTTACAGCCCAAACAAGTGGAGCAACTGGTGACCCTGGTCACCCTGGAGAAGGTGTGGGCAGCTATCAGTCTCTCCAAGACCCAAAAGGCATCTGGCCCCGATGGCTATGGTGCTGAACTTTACAAAGCTATGTGAGGTGACCTGCCCTAGATTCTGCTGTGGGTGTGTAATGCTGTAATGGAAGGTGAGTCATCCCCTCTGTCATGGGCATACACAGCAATCTCTGTGCTCCCCAAACCAGGGAAGAATCTCCAAATCTGCACCTCATACAGACGTATATCTTTGCTTAACACAGATTATAAATTATTTATGTCCATAATGGCAAGACGCATGGAGTTGTTGCTCCCCCAGCTGATTGCACTAGACCAGACTGGGTTTGTCAGCTCACAGACAATGATGGATAATATTTATTTATTTATTTGTTTATTCATTCATTCTCGGATTACAATACCTTTGAGCACATAACAGCTCTTTTACAAAGGTTCCACGTCAGTGGGAAGGGTGACAGACATAAAACAGATGGTATTACATAACATTTTGACAAGAAAGTATTTAAAATGACAATATGACATTAACATTGAAACTAAAAATTAATACTATGAATCAGTAGGAAATCAAAAATAACCTAATAAAAGGAAGCAGCCCAGAACCCTACATGTCATTCACAAGATGGCGGTGAGAGGCGGTTCCTCTGCCCTGATAAGCCTTGATGCAGAAAAGGCTTTCGATAAGGTCTCCTGGCCATTTCTTTATACGGTATTATGCCAACTGGGATTTCCCACTGCAGCTATTAAGGTACTACAAAACATCTACAAAACCCCAATGGCCTGTGTTAAGGTGAGTGGTCACCACTCATCTTACTTCCCACTGCAAAGGGGCACACGGCAGGGCTGCCCACTGTCCCCACTGCTGTTCACCCTATATATGAAGCCACTGGCTCAAAAGATCAACGAGGCACCGCAGCTTACAGGTGTGACACTAGGAGAGATGGAACACCATCTGGCCCTATACGCGGATGATATGCTTCTATATCTGCTGCACCCTGAAGAGTCACTGCAGACCATACATTCCATCTTAGATGAATATGGTTGCCCCTCAGGATACAAACTGAACATGTCCAAAATGGAGGTGCTCACATTTGGATATCGGCCATTTCGGCAGATCAGGCAACAATATCAATACCGCTGAGAGCTGGAAAAGCTAAAATATCTAGAGGTCTGCCAGGCAAGATCACTAGCCCAAGTGTATAAAAATAGCTATGCAACCTTCACAGAGCAACTCCGGGCTGACCTGACCCAATGGCACACTTTGCCATTGAGCCTCACTAGGAGAGTTGACCTAATCAGAATTGTGGTATTATCCAGGGCACTGAATTTGTTCCAAAATGTTCACATAGTCTTCACTCAAACAACATTGCATCAGTGGAACAAAATTATCTCTAGATTCATATGTGCAGGGGAAAAGGCCATGGATCAGATATCAAATTCTCTGCTTACCAAAGGTAAGGGGTGGGCTGTCTCTCCCACACCTACAAATGTATTACCTGGCAGTCCAGGTGGGTCTTCTATTGACCAGACAAATGGCCATCAGATTTACATTGGCACACAATTACAGAACAGCTATTGCCAAAAGTGGAGTGATGCAAAGCCTTCTGTCACACACGATACAACCTCCAAGACCTCCTGACAGATGATCCTTGGATCAGGCAGAAACTCAAGGTCTGGGCTCTGGCGAAGAGAGTCCTAGGACTCACCCCCTTCCTACCACTCCTCTGCCCTATCTGACTCCTCCCGGACTTCACACTGGCTGGTATGGATCATAGATTTCAGGAGTGGGAACATTACACGCTCATCTACCTATTCCAGTTTCTCAGACACATGGAGGGAGGGGGATGTAAGACATTTGCAGAGGTGCAGAGGGAATTTTGTTTGAAGCGCACTGACTTCTATTGATTCCTTCAGCTGAGGCACTTCTACACACATTTGCTTGCGGGGGTCTTACAGATGAGTCAATGCCCACCATTACTGATGCATCTGCAAACACTCATCAAAACACACAATACTGCCCATCTAGTCTCTACACTCTATCAGCCGATGATCGAACCAATGCTCAAATTCACCACACCAATCAAAGAGAGGTGGGAGGGGGAACTGGAAAACCCCATAACCACAGAGCAATGGGCAGATGCATCTCACAGAGCAACCAAGGTCTCGAGTTCACATCAGTGGAGGGAGTATGCATGGAAGCATCTAATGAGGTTCTTCCTCACACCAGCGATAACCTAACACTACTCCACTACCAGAGATGTTAGTTGCTGGCAGGGGTGTGGGGAGGCAGAGGCCCGCAATACACATGTGATGTGAGGTTTCCCCATCCTGGCCCCCTACTTGCAGCAGATTCAGGGGGAACTCAGTGAACTGTTGGGTAAAGAGATAACCCTCACACCAGAACTCTATTTGTTTCTGAGGTTCCTGGAGGGCAATAGGGACCCAGATCCTGCTATTTACTGAGCATTCTTATCACAGCAGTCAAAAAAACAAAAGCAAAAGCATGGTTAACCCCAAGAGTGCCCACTGTGAAGAACTGATGGACCACAGTAAACCAGATATATTATTTAGAGAAAATTACACATGGTCTTTATGATCAGGAGGAGAAGTGTGCCTCCCATTGGTGGGGGCTGGCTGATGTATTATATGGCCAAAGACGAGTCCTTTGTACCATAAAAATCCAGGGAGATGATGGCTGCTCAGGTGAATGCATGGATGGAAACCAACTTGAAACCAGTAAATTATTGTTTTTTGCTTTTGCAAATGTCTGTCATTACCTGTATGCATGATTATTCAATCATATGTGACTGTTGATGTTGTTGAAAATGTTCAATAAAAAGAAAATTACAAAAAAACATTTCTATCCCAGCAATCTGGCATGGAGTAGAAGTGAGCCTGGTATCACTCTTGTCTAATAATACTTCAAACCTTGTCAGATGAGGGGTTATCAGAGTCTGGGCTCCCTTTCTAATTTGAGTTTTCATATCATGTTTTTTAGCTCTATACACATTTTTTCGTAAGTGAATTTCTTCCAGTTTGTTTTTGTCAGTATTTTTATTAATGGTATTCTTCCCCCTTTTACCCTTTTTGAATTTTCCTTTTGTTTTATCAGTTTCATCAGGGGAATCTGGGATGAGGATAATAGATCCCTGTAATGCTGTTTTCCTGGTTCTCATGTTTAATGTAAAGTATCTCAACTTTGTTAAAGTGCTGCTTACTGTATATAAAGTGCTTTGCTATTGCTAAACTATACAGTTAAATAATTACTTATACATATAACACTATGACACTATGAAGCTATATAATAATAAAAATTTCCAGTAAAACAGGCTCCAATAGTGTTTTAGGTCACTTGTCAGTAGCTTCGGATAATAGTTCTGATATAGGGTGCTTTTATAGTCCACACTTGCTTTCTTCTTGGAGAAGTAGCTAGCGCCTTTCAATAGGAATATAATATTCTTGTAGCTAAGTGCCTAAAAGTAAAAACATAAATGGCACAAAATAATTTCCTCTGAAATAATTATAATAAATAAACTTTCATATCTTAAAGGTACAAACTATTGTTTACCACACTAACTATTACAGTAAATAGCCAAATACAGTACCTTGTATCGAGTTCAATAAATTTTACACAAACCCTTTAGCTAATTTTTAAAACTAATAAATAAAATAAAATCCTTAATATACCTTCATCCTTAATAAATTATTTTTTTTAATAATCAGACCCAGCCAGCAGCGGTCCTCGAATCCCAAAAATGCTTATTCCGGGTTTTTTTTTATATTTTCTTTGCCAGAAAATATCACAATCTTTCAACACGAGGGTCTCAAGCTCTTAATCTAAGCAACACTGTTGTTTTTTAGAGAAAACAAAAAGACAACTCGATGTAAACTCAGTAAACTCGATAAACACAGTAGGGTATTTTCTAATAGTTAGCAAGGAAAGCTGCTTCTTAAGATATACTTCCAATACAGCCTTAAAATGAATAAAATATAAAATTTGAGACTTAGCCTTTTTTAGCCTTAGATTTGCTTTAGAATAAAAACTGAACACAAGCAGCCAGCTAATCTAAATAAAATTATATATATACATTTTGTTTTATCCAGACAGCATTAACAATATCAAAGCATAAGCTCACCTAAATTCAGGATACTACAAGCACTACAGATACTCCATGCAAAATAACGAAAACAAAAGAGTTTCAAAGCTTGCACCATCAAGCACTGTCCCTTCTTTAAGCTGCTGTGTCTAAAAACACATCTAGTCTTCTCAGCTGATAAAACGTATTGCCCAAATACCCAGGGACAGCTATCTTAAATAGATCTGTAAGGGGCAATCAGCTATAATATGCTGTTAACCTGTGTTCACCTAATTATGAGTCCTTAATTTCCTTGAACTCGTGCGAGTAAATGAGCATCAAGAGCTGCCAGATAAATCATATATCAATTGATCTAATCCAATCAACCGGTCAAGTAAACTAAATAGACTAGCTATCTAAATAGTTTTAGTAGCATGAATAAAACGTGCAAACAACCACTATGCACAAGGTAAATAATTAACCAAAAGGCAAATGGTTAATTAAAAGCAATCAAAAATCACCAAAACTTATCAGGTATTGCCAGGTATGACCAGCAATTAGAAATGAAATAATCAGGAAAATAATTTTGGACAGTGTGTTTTAGGTAGCTTGCTAACAGCCTTGCTACCAAGATTTAAAGGCATACACGTTATCTAATGATGAACTTTAAGCACAGCATAGAACTCTTAACTTCTTAACTTCTAAAAATCCAAGGCTTTTAAATACCAAATTTGCCAAATGACAAAGCACCAATACACACAAATCACCTTTTCCCATGGCACAACTAAGCAGAACACTTCTAAAATGTGTTTAAACAACAAAGGACATCACTCACCTATACACTCGTATAGTCCAAAGAGATCAATTTAAAAGTCCTAAGTTTTAGGTTTCAAAAGAAAATCTGCACTATATTTACTCTTGATTCATTCAAAAGACGGACACTGTAACATATAACATAACAGCACAGCAAATCTTATTTAAGCTAAGTTTAGTTTTAGCTTTTGAATAACAATTCTGCACACTGTAGGACAGATGTAAGTGTAGGAGGAAAAATTCCTGTAGCGAAGGATTTTCGTTCTCCATTCTACTTTAGCTCCACTCTTTCTGTCAAAAAAAAAAGACATATGCAGTATTTTTAATCAGTTTCAACTTATGACTGTAGGCTCCTTTTTACTTCTTTCCTCAGTACTTCAATGCTTTCGGCATTTTTCAGTGATTTTAGTGTTCCGAGGCTCCAAAGGACCAAAACATCTGCCCAGACCAACCTCGGCATAACGTCTTCTGCAAGGCACCCTGCTTCTCTGGCAGGATTCGAACAGCTCCTCCACTTAGGACTCTGCTTGTTGCATGATGCCTGGGGGAAACAGAAGCACACAGGGCAGACTGGTAGACAAAGAAAGCCACACAAGGAAGACTGGAAAGACTGCATGTGAAAGCACAGGCAACGATGGTTTACCTGTTATAGCTTTATAAACAGCATTAAGCAGCTCCTGCTCCTGTGCCTACTCCCACAGCCACATAACCTTCAGCAGCCATCTTGGAAACCTGGAATGGTATTCCCAGCATTCCTGGGTTCAAATCCCAGCTAGGGTATCTATTTCTTCCACAGTTCTAAACTGATGAACAAGGTTGGAGAGCTGATACTATTCATTGGACCAACAAGAGAATTACAGAATTTATAAGCTTTCAAGCTACACAGAGCTCTGCATCAGAAAAAGACACACTTTACAAACAAGATTCACTTCACACTTCACTTAGTTTCTTTGTAAAATCTATCATTTTCTGATGCAAAGCTCTATGTATCTCAAAAGCTTAAAAATTCTGTAAATCTCTTGTTGGTCCAATAAAAGGTATCAATTCACCCACTGTGTTCATCTTTTTGTACAAGGACCAATACAGCAACAAACAATTCTTCAATTCTAAATTGTATGTTAAATATAGCTACACCATACCTTCTAAATAAAATATAATTCAGATTTTTGTAGCTTCAGGATTTGCATTGCAAAAGATGAATGTGCATGAGAGTTCCAGGTTTCTTATTGTCCTGGTAGTTCAACTGGTAGAGCAGTGAAAGGGTATTCTAGGCAGACCTGTGTGCAAAACCCTAACCATGTAACTTTTTATGTTGATTGCGCGCAGCGCAAGAAACATATTGGCACAGCTTGCTGAGAAGCAGGCTGTGGAGGCACGGCACTGCTGTACCCAATGCCCCCACAGCCTGCAAAGGCTTGTCCCGCTTCCCCCAATGCCGTTGCAGACTGCTGGTGACACAAGTTTGGAATGTTCGCACCAACTTGTGAGAAATCAGCCCTTGCAATCAGGGGCCACCTTGTCATTGCAGCGTAAGCCATCCACTGCAATGAGGGAGCACCCCGTCATTGCAGGGCAGATCTATCAAGCCTGATATTGTTTGTGAACATGGCGGTGGGTTGCTGCCCTGTTCACAAACAATATAACCCCACAATGTTTATCTGCCGGCAGAGCTCCACTCGTCGGCATAATGTCCCCTGTTCAGTGTCTGCCAACGGGTGCACAATACCCATCGGCAAAAAGGAATTATCCCCTTTGTTATTTGCCGATGGGTGCTCCAATCCCCATCGGCAGAAAGGATTCCCCTTTGTTATTTGCTGACAGAGTTGCCCAATCCCGTTGGCAGAAAGAATCCCCCTTTGTTGTCTGTTGATGGGGTGCCCCAATCTCTGTCAGCTACAGTCGCCTCCAAAGCGAGACTCCAGTAGCATGCTGGGAGCCCACCCCAGCGTGCCAAATGCCCCTGTGAAAGTAAAACCGTCCCCGCTGTTGTCTTTTTTTTTACCTGTAAAGAAAAAACAGTCCATCATGGTCTCCCAGACCCTCCCACAACCTGTGCCCACCCACTGCATGCCCTGCCTCCCCACACATCCCCTCACCCCATACTTACCTCTGGAGTCCGGTGTGATGATCTTCGGTGGACCGGGAACACGTCTGCACTCTTCAAAGCTGACTGCGAACTGAGGAAATGCCGGTAAGCTGTATAATGAAGTAAATAGGGTTTTTTTCAACTTTGCTGCATATCTCACGCATTTTTTGGAATTTTTTCACCAAATTTTCAACATGGGGTTTTTGGGACCCCTCCTCATGAAAGCTTTAACTGTCATGGCGTTAATCGGCCCCAAAAGATGATTTTGCGGTCACTGTGCAGAATCACCTTTGGGGGCTGATTAACTAAATGACAGTGCCAGTGTTCGTGAGGTGGGCTCTCAAAAAGCCTAGGTTGCAAATTTGATGGGAAAAATCCCAAAAATGACTGTTTTACGAGTGTGCGCTGCACAGTTGCTATGCATGCTCGTAACTTCGTGAATTTGCAATATTTTGGTGCCAGATTTTCAACATAGGCATTTTGTCACACCTCCTTGTGATCAGTTCAGCTGTCATTGTTCACATCCTGGTGGAAATGTGTTTTCGCACTTCCAGCGCAGAATAGCGCAGTCGCTGTCGGAAATCAGTGTTTGGGACAGATTAAGAAAATGACAGTGACACTGTTCATGAGTAGAGGTCCTGAAATGGCTATATTGAAAATCTGGTAATGATACTCCATAAAATGACTGTGTTACGACCATGAGTTGCGCAGTTTGCACATACGCTCGTAACTTCGCGAATGTATAGTATTTTCACTCCAGATTTTCAACATTGCCATTTTCCCACACCTACTTATGAATAGTGCAGCTGTCATTTTTCCCATCCTGGCTGAAATGTGTTTTCGCAGTTCCGGCACAGAATAGAGCGGTCGCTGTGGGAAATCACTGTCCAGGACAGAGTAATAAAATGACAGTGATACTGTTCATGAGCAGAGGTCCTAAAATGACTATGTTGAAAATTTGGTGATGATAGCCCATCAAATGACTGTGTTACAAGTGTGCGTTGCACACTTTCCACACACCCTTGTAACTTATCAGATTCATAATATTGTCATGCCACATTTTCAACAATGGCAATTTTTTACAACTCCTTATGAGCAGTACATCCGTCATTTTTCACATCCTGAGTGAAATGTGGTTTCACAGTTGCGGCACAGAATAACGCGGTCACTGTGGGAAATCAGTGTTCGGGACAGATTAAGAAAATGACAGTGGCACTGAGTGAGCTCAACGGAGATCTATCAGGACTGCTGCAGATTTCTTTGTTGGCAGAAAAAGGTGCCAATGCAGGCAGGAGCCCCGTACAAAAGGGCCGCTTGCAGTGCCACGACAAACAGAATGAGCGCGTGACAGACGGAGACTGAGTGACCTCAATGGAGCTTTGTCGGTACAGCTGCGGATTTATTTGTGGACAGACAAAGGTGCCAATGCAGCCAGCAGTCCTGTACACAAGCGCAGCCTGCAGCACCAAAAGAAACAGAATGAGTGATTGACAGAGCAGTAGTTAGTGAGCTCAACGGAGCTCTATTGTGATTGCTGCAGATTTCTGTGGGCAGAAAATGCTGCAACAGGCAGGAACCCAGTACAAAAGGCCAGCTTGCAGCGCGGGCAGAAACGGAATGAATGGGTGAGACAGGGGGAGTGAGCAAGCTCAATGGAGCTGTCTCGGGACTGCTTCAGATTTCTTTCTGGCCAGAACAAGCCACCAATGCAGGCAGGAGCCCAGTACAAAAGAGGGCAACCTGCAGTGGCAGGAGACACAGAATGAGCAAGTGAGGGAGGGGGACTCAGTGAGCTCAACATAGCTCTGTTGGGACTGCTGCAGATTTGTTTGTGGGCAGAAAAAGGCAGCAATGCATGCAGGGGCCCAGTACAAAATGGCAGCCTGCAGTGGCAGGAAAACCAGAATGCACGAGTGAGAGAGGGGGAGTGAGCGAGCTCAATGGAGCTGTATTGTAACTGCTGTAAATGGTGGCAATGCAGGCAGGAACCCAACAGAAAATGGCAACTTGCAACGCCACCAGAAACAGAATGAACGAGTGAGAGAAGGGGACTGAGCGAGCTCAACGGAGCATTGTCGGGACTGCTGCAGATTTCTTTGTGGGCAGAAAAAGGCGCCAACAGAGCCAGGAGCCCATTACAAAAAGATCAGCCTGCAGCTCCAGGAGAAACAGAATGAGTGAGTGACAGAGGGGGAGTGAGCCACCTCAACGCCTTAGCAACAAGATGGAAGATCTGGAGGCTGTCATGGTACAGTCGGACCTGGACATTGTGGCCATCACTGAAACCTGGTGTAATGATAACCATGACTGGGAGATGGCCATACCTGGCTACAACATATTCAGAAGAGACAGAGCAGGCAGGAAGGGAGGAGGAGTGGCACTGTATGTGAAAAATGACATAAGGGCCACAGAGATCCAGGAGGAACAAAATGGGGAGAGATACTGTGGGTTAAGCTAGAAAGGAAAATGGGGCCAGCCATCCACACAGGTGTGGTCTATAGACCACCAGCCCAGGAGGAAGAAACAGATAGGAGTTGATGCTAGCCATCCAAAGGATGGCAGACAAGGTGAGGTAGTACTGGTTGGAGACTTCAATATTCCAGACGTGGACTGGAGCATCCCAGCAGCAGCATCAACTAGAGCAGATTTATCCTGGACTCCCTTCAAGGTGCCTTCCTCAAGCAACTGGTCATGGAACCAACTCGGCAGAAAGCAATACTGGACCTTCTGCTCACAAACAGGGACAGTGTGATGGGGGTAACAGTGGGGAGCACCTGGGTAACAGTGACCACCAGTCATTGTGGTTTGAAATCACAGAAAGAGCAGAACAAACCACACAAAACACAGTATCCTGGATTTTAGGGGGCAGACTTTGGGAAAATGGGGAAATACTTGAAAGAGGCATTAAGGAATGGGACAGGAATCAGGGGTTGAGGAACAGTGGGCAGTATTTAAAATGGGGATTATAAGAACAACAGAATTATGCATTAAGCAGGTTAGCAAGAGGAAAGGAAGAGGAGACCATTATGGTTTTCCAAAGAGGTAGCAAAAAGTGAAAGCCAAAAGATAGCATTCAGGCAATACAAAAAGACACAGGCAGAAGGGGTAGGGAGAAGTACCAGGAGAAACAAAGGGAGGCAGGGAAGTCAGTAAGGGAAGCCAAAGCTCAGACAGAAGAACACATTGAAAATCAGTGGTTAAAGGGACAAACCTTTAACAGGTACATAAAGTGAAAAAGAAAGACAAAGGGAGGATAGTGAGACTGAAGGGGAGGATGGGAGTCGGAGGATGACAACAGTAAAGCGACATACTGAACAGGTATTTCTGCTCAGTCTTTACTGAGGAAGAGGGGTAATGGGTCTGAAGGAGTACAAGGGGTGAGAATGGTGCAGAAATGGACACAAGTCCCTTTACGAGAAAGGGTCCTGAAGGAACTGGAAGTAATAAGAGTTGACAAAGCAATGGGTCCAGATGGGGTGCACCCAGGGTCCTAAAGAACTAAGAGGTGGTGGCTGAACCTCTGGCTATCCTGTTTAGCCAATCACTGGAAACAGGAGGTACCCAAAGACTGGAGGACAGCAGATGTAGTCCCTTTATACAAAAGCGGAACAAAGAGGAAGCAGGGAACTACAGACCAGTCAGCCCCACTGTGTGGGAAAGATCATGGAAGCACTTCTGAAGGAGAGTTGGTGGAACATCTGGTTGTCAATGGACTACAGGACCCAAGGCAGCACGGTTTCACTGAGGGAGGTCATGTCAGACCAATCTCATTGAATTTTTGACTGGGTGACTAGGGAGTGTGGATCAGGGGAGGGCAGTGGACATGGCCTATCTGGACTTCAGCAAGGCCTTTGACACTGTGCCACATAGAAGACTATTACACAAACTGGGGAATATGGGTGTGGGCAGGACAGTAGTGTGGTGGGTAGGTAACTGGCTGGGTGGCAGGACACAGAGGGTGGTGGTAAATGGCTGTCACTCCACAGAGGGAAGAGTGACCAGTGGGGTACCACAGGGATCAGTGCTGGGACCGGTCCTATTCAACATCTTCATCAGTGACATTGTGCAGGATCTAGAATGCAGAATTTCACTGTTCGCTGATGACACAAAGCTCTGTAACAGAGTAGACACACCAGAGGGTGTAGACAGAATGAGAAGGGACCTGCAGAAACTTGAAGAATGGTCAAGGGTTTGGCAGTTGAAATTCAATGCAAAGAAGTGCAAGATAATGCATATGGGGCACAAAACCCTGGCACAATATATCAGTTGGGGGTGAGGATTTAGCATGCACCAAGCAGGAAAGGGATCTTGGGGTTGTCATCTCTGATGACCTCAAATGAGGAAACAGTGTGACAAGGCATCAGGTAAAGCAAATAGGATGCTGGGATGTATAGGCAGGGGCATCACCAGCAGGAAAAGGGAGGTCATATTTCCGCTATACAAGACACTAGTGAGGCCCCACCTGGAGTACAGTGTACAGTTCTGGAGACCATACCTACGTAAGGACATAGACAGGGTAGAGAAGGTTCAGAGGAGGGCAACAAAGATGGTGCATGGATTGCATCACAAGTCCTATGAAGACAGGTTGAAGGAACTGAACATGTACTCCCTGGAGGAGAGGAGGGAGAGAGGGGATATGATAGAGACATACAAGTATCTTACAGGGAGAAACAGAGTGCAGGAAAACACTATTTTTAAGCGAAAAGATGTTCCAGGACTAGAGGCATGGGATGAAGATGGAGGGAGGACGATTCAGAGGAAACATGAGAAAGAATTTCTTCACAAACGGATGGTGGACAAGTGGAACACCCTGCCAGAGAAGTGGTGGGGCTGAAACAATTACAGGATTTAAGAATGCATGGGATAGACATAAAGGAATTCTAGAGGTCAGGGTAAGGAAACAGACTTCTAGGAAAACAAACTGAACTTACAAGCTCAAATGGGCAGACTGGGTGGGCCATAGGCCCTTATCTGCCGACACTGTCTATGTATCTATATAGCATGAGCTCTGTCGGGACAATGCGGATTTCTTTGTGGGCAAAACAAGGTGCCAACACATGCAGGAGCCTAGTACAAAAGGGCAGCCTGCAGCACTGGGAGAAACAGACTGAGCGAGTGACAGAGGGGCAGTGAGCGAGCTCAACACACCAGCGCAATCAATATTCGGCATTGACAAATGCTTTTTTTCCTATTATTATTATATTGTATTTCAAGTACATGCATACCACAGTCTTCTAAAAGAGATGAACTTCTAAGTCAGTTTTCCCTGTCAAAATACTGGTTTTTGTTCTGGTATTGATCCAGCATGGCCAATTGACCTAAGGTCCTACTCATACCCCTTGACATCATGGTTGATCCTTTCTCGGAGACTGTCAGACATTGTACTGTATCAATATCTTGTGCACCTGGCATAGACACCTGATGACTTTGTATATTGTGTCTCTGCATCATCCCTGTGTATCTGAGGCATGGATAATCAATTTCATATTCTATTCCTGGAATGTTCTTGTTTGGTATATCACTGCTTTTATGTATGTAAGGATTATAGTGGTATGGGAGTGCCACTAAATATAGGACTGGGTAGGCACTTTAATGTTAAACTGCAATTTTCAGCCCCTTATATCTCAGCTGTTTCCTTACAGCTATCCACAAAACCTTCATAGAAACATAGAAACATAGAAGTTGACGGCAGATAAGGACCGCAAGGCCCATCCAGTCTGCCCATTTCTTTTTCTACCTTATAAATGTGTCATCGGCCTTTGCTCTGTCAGTGACCTATCTATTCATAGTCATTTGTATTGCTCCCTTATGCCTATCCCATGCCTGTTTGAAGCCCTGCACTGTATTCATAGCCACCACTTCTTGTGGTAAGCCATTCCATGCATCCACCACCCTTTCTGTGAAGAAGAATTTCCTCATTCCCCTTAATCGGCCTCCTCTAATCTCATGCTGTGTCCTCTTGCCCTGCTATTTTTCTTATATTTAAACATGTTAGACTCTTTCACCTTGTTTATGCCCTTAAGGTGTTTGAATGCCTCGATCATATCACTCTCTCTCCTTTGCTCAAGGGTATACTATTGAGCTCCGTTAATCTGTCCTCATATGTCTTCTGATGCAGTCCCTGCACCATTTTGGTTGCCTTCTCTGGACTGCCTCAATTTGTTAATGTCCTTGTAGTGTGGCTCAATACTGCACGCAGTACCTAGAAGGGCCTAACCAATGTCTTGTACAGAGGATTATTACCTCCTCTTACGACTTGTGATACCCCTACTAATACACCCTAACACCCCCTAGCCTTACCTACTGCTTTAGAGGTCTGCTTGGATGATTTTAGGTCATCAGTGATGATGATGCCCAAGTCTCTTTCTTCCTTTGTGACTGCTAGCAACTCCTCCCAGCCTATAAGTGGCTTCAGGGTTTCTCTTCCCTATGTGCATGATTTTGCACTTCTTTGCATTAAATCCAGTTGCCACTCTTCTGACCATTCTGCTAGTTTATCCAGATCTCTTCTCATTCTGCCCACCCCATCTGGATCATCTACCCTGTTGCAGATCTTGGTGTCATCTGCAAACAGACAAGCCTTACCTCTAGTCCATCTGCAAGGTCACTAATAAGATGTTGAATAGGACTGGCCCCAGGACTGATCCCCTGAGGTACCCCACTTGTAACTTGCATCTCTTCTGACTGTATACCATTTACCACCACTCTCTGTTTTCTGCCAGTCAACCAGTTTGCCACCCAGTTGACCAACTTCTGACCCACCCCGAGCCTACCAGCTTATTTATCAATCTTCTGTGGAACAGTGTCAAAAGCTTTGCCGAAGTCAAGGTAGGCGACATCAACTGCTCCCCCTTGGTCCACCACTCTGGTTACCCAGTCAAAGAAATCTATGAGATTAGTTTGACAGGACCTTCCTTTTGTAAACCCATGCTGTCTTGGATCCTGTGCTCCTATGGATTCCAGGTGTTGCAATTATCCTTTCCTTAAGGAGTGCCTCCATAATCTTGCCCACTACTGAGGTAAGACTGACTGGTCTGTAGTTCCCGCCTCCTCCCTGCTACCACTCTTGTGGAGCGGGATCACATGAGCCCTTCTCCAGTCTTCTGGGACCTCTCCTGTGCTCAGAGACTCACTAAACAATTCTGCTAATGGCTCTGCTAGTTCCTCCTTTAGCTCCTAAGTACCCTGGGATGTATGCCATCAGGTCCCATTGCCTTATCCACCCTGAGCTTAGCAAGCTCTTGTAGGACCCTTTCTTTTGTGAAGGGAGTAGTGCTCACCTCCTCTCCCTGTGTCCATGATGCTGAGCTGTGGCCCTGCCCTACCTTCTCTTCAGTAAATACTGAGCAAAAGTATCTATTTAGGATAGATGCCTTTACAGGGTCCTCCTCCTCACATGCTCCCTTTTCTCCATTAAGCTTAGCAATACCCCCTCTGGACTTTCTCCTTTCACTAATGTATCTATAGAAAGTCTTGTCACCTTCTTTTACTGTTCGTGCTAGTGTTTCCTCAGTTTGGGACTTTGCCTGCCTTACTGCCTTACCTGCTTCCCTTAGGGCAGTTTGGTATGCCTCCCTATCTTCATCCTGCTGTGTTCCTTTATATTTCCTGAAGGCCAGCCTTTTGGCTATGACCTTTTCTGCTGCTGTATTTGAGAACCAAAGTGGTTTCCTTCTTCTTTTGCACCCTTTTCTGTCTAACACAGTGGGATATTTCTTCAAGTATTGCATCCTTAATGCTTGCCCACTTTGCCTGTACCCCCTCACCTGTGTTTCTTTTTGCCAGGGCTAGCCTAACTCTGTTGGCCATCTTATCAAAGTCAGCTCCTCTGAAGTCCCATATTTTTGCCTTGGAATGGGATGATTTAGATGTAGTAGCCAAATTGAACCATACCATGTGATGGTCACTGGCCCCCAGGTGACCTTCTACCTGGAGATCTGTGATCCCTTCTTTGTTAGTCAGTACTAAAAGCGGGATCTGTGACCCAGAATCTTCTGATATGGCAAGTTTGCTGAATTTTTTTTCTTTAGCTAGCAATGAGCAAAAAAACATGAAAAAAATCGATTCTTTTCAAATATGAGGTAAATTTTTAGTCCGCTACCTCTGACATGTGCAGAGCAGTCAGAGGTGCATGAATCTTGTTTCGAGTTTAAACTAAGTGATAACTGAAAGTCAAATCCTGGTGCCACTGAAGACACCGCCACCATGATTCTAATACTGGGTGCCCAACCCCAGTGTCAGAAAGATTGATTAAAATAAACTTTGCTGACACCAGGAGCCCAACCCTGGTGTTGCCAGACTTGCTAAGCTCAGGGTGGATAAGGCAACGGGACCTGATGGCATACATCCCAGGGTACTTAAGGAGCTAAAGGAGGAACTAGCAGAGCCATTAGCAGAATTGTTTAGTGAGTCTCTGAGCACAGGAGAGGTCCCAGAAGACTGGAGAAGGGCTCATGTGATCCCGCTCCACAAGAGTGGTAGCAGGGAGGAGGCGGGAACTACAGACCGGTCAGTTCTTACCTCAGTAGTGGGCAAGATTAGGAGGCACTCCTTAAGGAAAGGATAGTGCAACACCTGGAATCCATAGGGCACAGGATCCAAGACAGCATGGGTTTACAAAGGAAGGTCCTGTCAGACTAATCTCATAGATTTCTTTGACTGGGTAACCAGAGTGGTGGACCAAGGGGGAGCAGTTGATGTCACCTACCTTGACTTCAGCAAAGCTTTTGACACTGTTCCACATAGAAGATTGATAAATAAGCTGGGTAGGCTCGGGGTGGGTCAGAAGTTGGTCAACTGGGTGGCAAACTGGTTGATGGGCAGAAAACAGAGAGTGGTGGTAAATGGTATACAGTCAGAAGCGATGCAAGTCACAAGTGGGGATTAAGGGATCAGTCCTGGGGCCAGTCCTCTTCAACATCTTCATTAGTGACCTTGCAGATGGACTAGAGGGTAAGGCTTGTCTGTTTGCAGATGACACCAAGATCTGCAACAGAGTAGATGATCCAGATGGGGTGGGCAGAATGAGAAGAGATCTGGATAAACTAGCAGAATGGTCAGAATAGTGGCAACTGGGATTTAATGTAAAGAAGTGCAAAATCATGCACATAGGGAAGAGAAACCCTGAAGCCACTTATAGGCTGGGAGGGGAGTTGCTAGCAGTCACAAAGGAAGAAAGAGACTTGGGCATCATCATCACTGATGACCTAAAATCATCCAAGCAGACCTCTAAAGCAGTAGGTAAGGCTAGGGGGTGTTAGGGTGTATTAGTAGGGGTATTACAAGTCGTAAGAGGGAGGTAATAATCCTCTGTACAAGACACTGGTTAGGCCCCATCTGAGTACATGCAGGTATTGAGGCCACACCTTCACAAGGACATTAACCAAATTGAGGCAGTCCAGAGAAGGCAACCAAAATGGTGCAGGGACTGCATCAGAAGACATATGAGGACAGATTAACGGAGCTCAATATGTATACTCTTGAGCAAAGGAGGGAGAGAGGTGATATGATCGAGGCATTCAAACACCTTAAGGGCATAAACAAGATGAAGAGTCTAAGATGTTTAAATATAAGAAAAATAGCAGGGCAAGAGGACACAGCATGAGATTAGAGGGAGGCCGATTAAGGGGAATGTGAGGAATTCTTCTTCACAAAAGGGTGGTGGATGCATGGAATGGCTTACCACAAGAAGTGGTGGCTATGAATACAGTACAGGGCTTCAAACAGGCATGGGATAGGCATAAGGGAGCAATACAAATGACTATGAATAGATAGGCCACTGACAGAGCAAAGGCTGATGGCACATTTATAAGGTAGAAAAAGAAATGGGCAGACTGGATGGGCCTTGCAGTCCTTATCTGCCGTCAACTTCAATGTTTCTATGTTGCCAAAGATGTCCCCCATTCTAATACTGGGTGCCCAACCAATGTGTTGGATAAAGATATAACTCCTGCTTTGTTCCCTTCTTAGACTTTTCTGACCTTTAATCTCCTAAGGACTCCTTATGTGCAGTGGCGGGGGGGGGGGGGCTCTGTTGCATAACATACTGATTACGGGACTGTGCAGCTTGAATTTTGTAGTGGCTACGATTCTGTGACCTTCAACATTCAGAGCAGCCAATCTCTGACTTCCTTGACCTTGAGAACTGTTGCTAATGCTGGATCAGGTGGAATGTTGGGTTGGTGCTAACAGAGCTCCCATCAGGTGTTGAAGGGGATTATAGATAAGTGACATGACCAGTGGGGACCCAGGCTCGGAGCCCCTTCTAAAAGGGGAATGGTGCAGAGAAAGATCAGATCTGAAGCAAGCAGATGTACACGTTTGCAGCCTGAAGTGTTTCATTCCCAGGTCTTGTGTCTGGATGAACGGTGTTCAAATGGCATAGATGTGCTGGCCCGTGTAAGATGACAGCTGTAGATCAGTGCATAGCTCTCAATGGTAGCTACTGGAGAGAGTGCAAGAAGCTGTCATGCTGTTCAAGAGGAGCTGTTGGGTCCCTGTTCTGGATCAGATTAAGCCTGGTGTAAAGAGCAACCTGGAAAGACATCCTTGGTAACTGTGAGTACAAGCAGACGGAGTTCTCTAGTTAGCATCTGTGCACATGTTCTCTGTTTGGATTGACAATTGGTTTCGAGCTTGGATTACAAATACCTTGTGTTTAGAGGTGGGACAGCCATTTAAGCAATTGCAAGGCCTGTGAGTTTTAATAACTACAGCTGTTGTATGGCCAGCCCATGGCACCATCTACTGGCCTGCAACAATTCAATACTGAGTACTGAGGGACTTCCATAGGGGAACTCCCATTCTGTTTAATAGTAGCATGCTGGTACCAGGTGGAGGAGTAGCAGCCTCTAGTACAGGAGGTTTACTGAAAGGGATCATGTACTGTAACAACTAATGGTGCATGGAGCTGTACCTTGTTGGGCCTAGTAATACGTAGATAGATAGATACACAGATACGTAGAAATTGTCAGCAGATAAGGACTACTAGGCCCATCTAGTCTGCCCATAAGCCTTAAACTTGTATGCAGTCACTGACCCTAAGTGATCAATGGCTTTTCATCACTCCCTACCAGTATCCTGCTCTGCTGCATTCCCATGTGATGCTTGACTGTACAGCTACAGTTACTGCTTAACTGCCCTGCCTACATTAGTTGTCTAATAAGGGATGGTGTAATAAAGACTGGATGCTTAAACAGCCAGTGACCAGCTTTCTTTACCGAAGGGTGAGTGCATCAGTAAAGATCATTGTAAACAGACTGTGTCATTTTTCCCTATATTTGTGTTAAAATGTTAGAATTTACCTTTTGTTCTTGTCTCCATGAATGCACATGTTCCTGTTGACTCTGTGCTTGCCTGTACATGCTCTGATATCCCGCACTGCATGATGACATTAAGTGGGGAAGCAGAGTCTTTCCCTGTACTGCACTCAGTGCATTAGATCAAGTGTAAGATCGGCAAGTGACTGTGCAGTCACTTTGATCATTATTTGTGGCTCTGTTTAAAAAACAGTTTGTTTTATTATTGATCCTTTTTGTGAGTAATCTTGCTGAGCACATACTTTTGGGGGCAGTTTCATAAATAATAACAGTGAACTAAGTAGCAGCTGCATGCATGAGCAGCCAACAAGATGACAGGTGTTTGATTGCTGTGCTCAGTAGCTGATAGGTTTTTTTTTTTTATGTTTTTTTTTGCCCAGTGCCCAGCACCACCGCCCTGATGGGCAGAGGCTTCTTAGCACCCGCACACCACCACTCCCAGCCCAAGCTTACTCTCCCAGTCAGGGCCGCCAAGGAGGGTGCCCACTTCCCAGGACACTTGGTCTATAGCCCTGGCTTACAACCCCAGGATGGGGCCATGGGAGAGGGGCCTCCACGGTGGAACTTTTAGTCATGCAAGAGTGGCAGCAGAAGCAAGAGCATTACCCACAGGGCAGGATTGTTTTGGTGCTAGATTCCCCCAGAGGCAGGACATGCAATGACATCAATGGGGAGAACCCAACATCTGTCCCAACTCCCACAATGTGCGACCTCATTACTTGCGGCTCCCAGCGACTGCCAGTGGCCACTGATGTACCGAATGCTTGTCCCCCTTCCCTCCGGAGAAGGAGAGTTGCTGGATGGCACTCAATTCTTCTCTACCCTGCCACTCCCGGGTCTGTTCATGAACCCAGGTCATTGGCATCATGAGCTGACGCCCTTCCTCTGAGCCGGCGGGACAGCCGTTGTAGATGATAGTTTTTAATTTGTTATTTTCACCCATTGCAGTGTGCATTTAAGTCATACATATATACATAGATTTCATTAGAGGCTAACAAGGACTAACACATTCTGTCATTTTTATATAGTCTGGACATATTTCCACAGTATATTCTCATTTTTAAAAATCTCTTCAGATGACCTCCGGAAGTGGACATAATGGCAGTGGTGACTGGAACATCAGGCATGGGTACAGTCCAACATGGAGAAGATAAAAGCTATGCTACGGACACTGCTGCAGGACATTCCACAACTTGATGGCACAGTTCAAGATCTTGGTCAGAGGGTGAAGGCAGTTGAATTCTGGGGGGGCAGATGCTAAGTTCAGTTCTATGAAGCTGGACACAAAAATCTCCATCCAGTTTGACAGGATGGTTTACTTGGAGCAACAAGTTAATTTATTATGGTTGAAAGTAGATGACGTAGAGAGTAGAGGGCGTTGAAATAATATCCAGATTGTCGGTCTGCCTGAAGGAACTGAAGGCAAGGATATGCAAGCTACTCTACCAAAACTGCTTGATCACTACTGGGATGGCCCACTTGAAACAGAACAGGCACATCACACCCTAGGCCATAAGCCTGGCAGATGAGTGCATCCCCATCCTATTTTGGCCTATTTTCTTCTCTATAGCATCAAAGAGCATATTTTATGGCTGGCAAGAGAGAAAGGGGTGCTTAAATGGAACACCCACTGCATCTATATATTTTAAGACTTCTCCAAAGATTCAGCCAATAGGCAGTAAGCATATGGCTCAATTATAAAGGAGCTCGCTAGCAACCACATCCCTTACTGCTTAAGATACCTGGCCACCCTTCAGATAGAATATGACGGGAAGTGGCACTCTTTCAACACATCCCAGGAAGCCATTCAGTTCCTCTGCAGTTTCAAAACCAACAACCAGCAGGCAGTAGTCCTCAGCACTTGCACAATCGATGGATGGAGATGCCCAAAAACCACAGACTCACAAGCCCACCAATACAGAGAAACAATCTAAAATAACAGACATCCAAGAGGGTTGGACATCCACTAAACTGAAGTGCCAGAGAGCCAGGGGCAAGGATTGAACCCCTAGAGCTGGCAGTAGTTCACAGCACTTATCATGAAGCTGAGGTTCAGGGGCTTCAACACCTGAATCCAGTCCTCCTATGTCAGAAATGGAACGCCCATCCAAAGTATCCAGAGACACCCCCTCCCGCCCAAGTCTTGAGATCGATTACATCCAGCCAGCCAAACAGAGAGGATCCAGATACATTTCTAATAGACACAGCAACGGAGCCCACCATGGGCTCAGAAGTCTCTCTCTGTGCCCCAGCTGGGCAAATATAGTTGTAACCTCCACCAGTCTCTTATTTAACCAGTAGGCACACCTCCCATAGTCTAAGGGAAAAGAGAGGGGTGGTAGTACAAAGCAATATATCATTTGCAGATGTAGTAGAAAAACCCAAGGTGTGTATACATACTAGACACAACCAGACCTATACCAAAACCCAGGTCCTGAGGAGAGAACATTTGCTAAGGGCTATACTAGGTCTGCACTTCTGGACAGGGGTACCCAGTAAATCCACATAGAAAGCAGTAACTAGATTGTCCATACCAGATTGGGATTCTAGAGTGTGGCTTTATTCCGAAACACAGTTGGAAATACAAAAGCAAAGACGGACCCCCAAGGGTTTATACTGGCACAAGGCAATGCAGAACACATCTGTAGAAACCATACTTGAAACTCCCATATAGCATAGACTTAAACATCTGGAATGTGGAACAGCCACAGAGAACACACACAATTTCTCCTCGAATGGCACTAGGCCAGGACTTGAAACAGTTCCCATATGACATAGGATTAGACATCTGGAAAACTGTGGAACTAGCCACTGTGAAAACACACAAACTCTTCTGGAAAGGTGGCACTAGGCCAGTACTTAGTACATTTCCCATATGACGTAGGATAGGAATGTGGCACATGGGCCACGATGGAGCACTCAAGGCTCAAAACTTGCAAAACCCACATACAAGGGGTAAACTGGAGAAAACCCACATACGAGGAGTAAACTTCTTCAGACATTGGCCACATGCACTGACAGAAAACAGGCACCCTTTCAGAACCCGAAGTACTGAACTGATCACTCCAGATGGGGGGTCTCCCACCTTTTGCTTCCACGTCCATATCCAGCCATTCTTTCAGTTACACCTCACAAATACTGAAACTGTAGAAAATGATGCTATCTTGAAATGTTTATCACATTTAACATCAGGAACACCATAAGGGTGTAAGGTTAAAGTCCTGAACAAAGGGGCAAGCTACACATGGGATGTCCACTAATGTCAGATATCTTTAAAACACAAACGTCTTGAGGAAATCCTCACAGAAATGAGTGAAAGTGTCCCTTTATCAGAGAGTCACCCCACAGAAAAAAGGCAGATACATATCCTGGATAACTCTCAGACAGAAATCTACTCACAGCTTGTACACACAGGCAGCTTCACAACAGTTCTAGGTTGGATCAGGGGATTGACCTTAAAATCCACAGCAGTCCCCTTCATCCCACATGGGATAAAGACACAGGAATCCCTGGAGACAGTTTCCACCACTTCACAAGTCTGAAAAAGCTGTCCTCCACTAGGGTGATAAAAACTGGTACTCATCAGAGCCCACACTGCTCACTCTCTGAGCTCTGGCACTGAACTGACTTCAGAATTCTAAGACCCCCCCACACACAAGCTGAGTGGCTTATGTTGCTGCAAGAGTTCTAAATGACATCACCTCTCAGCTCACAGCTGAAACCAAGCAGCAGAGAGGGACAGAGTGAAATTCCATTTAACTAGATAATCACTAGCTGCCTAGGTGTCAGCGTGGCTCAGTTGGTAGCACATTCGCCTCTGGACCAGAAGGTCATGGGTTCTCGTCCCACACTGGGATTGAACTTGCACCTAAAAATCGCTGGCATCTGAGTGCAGTATTGGGGGGTGCTGTACTGCTGGGGTGTGCCTGCCCTCGGATGAGATGTTAAACCGAGGTCCCTTCTGCCCATCCTGGTGTTGTCCTGGTGGGTGTCCAGGTGGAAGTAAAAGAGCCAGGGCACTCTTCACAAAGAGCAGGGAACATTCCCAGTGTCCTGGCCAACATTCCCCTTCCCATAAACCGGTTCACACAATTATCCAGGCTGTGTGTGGGTGATGATGTGCGATATAGCCGCCACCACACATTCAGTCACTTCACTACCAGTCTAGCATTGCTTGTAAAGCGCTTTGGGATACTGTGTATGAAAAGCGCTATATAAATGCTGATTCTGATTCTTCTTCCCTACCTAATACTGCCACTAATGGCATTCTAGTAACCCTAAGGAACTGGGGGGGGGTTACACTCACCCCGAGCCAGGTAAATGACTGTCCACAGTCATTCATCTACCTGGCACCAGGCCATCCTACCCTCTGTGTTACCTATGGGGAGATAGCGCTACTTCTCCCGTAACATGTTCCAGGCATGGGCAGGCAACACTTAAGGCACTGAGGCCAACATCTGAAACTTCAGCCCCTATCCTACAGTCTATCTATGGAAGATCAGTGGCTCCAAGAAACTGCCTGAAGCATGCCCTAATAGACCAGAACTGTGGCCCCTACTGCAGGTCAGGACCACAGTCTGTCTGTCCCCCTAGCCCTCTAGGGAAAGTCTATCAGACCAAGCTGCCTGCAGGGGAACCTCCCCCAAACCCAGGGTACCTGCAAACCAAAACACCAGAAAACAACACATTGCAATGCATTACATTTCCCACACTTTCCCCACTTACACCGGTGAAGAAAAACACGTTAATGCCCTGTTAACAACAACAATTCTAAAACTCTACGGAAAAATAAGAGGAACTCGGATGAGCTCCCACATCCTCTTCTTTTCTTCTCTTCTTTTCTTCTTCAGGAACACCTGAAAGAGAAGAAAAACACAAAACCACATTCTGCACACTACACAGTGTCTAAACCTCCACCTGAACACTAAAGAATCCCAAAAAATATTTTTTTTAAAAGTACAAAAGTAGAAAAATAGCAAAACAGACATTTACACAGCACATTTTGGGAGATTGAATGCCCTAAATGTCCCATACTAGTGACAGAATATTGTTGCCCAAGGGCAAGGTCCATAAAAGAGTCTCTTCTGGGCCGGAGCCCACTGAAGAACAGACCTGGAACAGGGCAGGGCCTGTAAAGCACTGCAATCCATGGAGAGAGTCTTTGAGGACAGTTCAAACAGATTGTGGTAGTCTACCAGATGTAGGGTGTGTTGTGCAAAGTCAGTTAAAGCATAGAAAAATGAGTCTTACCAGTTTCTTGAAGACCGAAACAAGATCACCTTACTTCTCCAAGCTCAAGACGCTCACCCACCAGGCGGCATCTTCAGATACATCTGGGCGGATGTCCTCTGGGAAAACAGGTGATGAAACAGGAAAACAGCTGGGCTGATGCCATCTTGGAAATAGAACCATGGAGCAGGAAAACAGCTGCGCTGATGTCATCTGGGATACCAGGCGATGAATCAGGAAAACAGCTGGGATGAGATCATCTGAAAGGCCAGGGGATGGAAATGAGACAACACTGCTGGGATGACGAATCTGGACATGCCTTGGATTCTGGAACACCAGTAGAGCTGCATCTTCCTCCCTGGATACTGCTGCTGCTGGATGACAGACACTGCACTGCCACTGCTTTGCTTTCCTCGGGGCATGCTGAGCATATTCACAGGGAGTGGCTCCATTATGGGTAATACCACTCAGGGTGAGGTGCAAGAACTATGACACCATCTGGGTGTTCAAAGTTGGTGGTGTGGAATGTCTCATTCCCTGCCTTGTCCACAATTTGAACAGTGTCCATAAACAAAGTTCTGTCCAATTTCCAGAATTTTAGTATGTGACTGATGACTCCATCTCTGACACTTGGTGATGCACCAGGATGCAGTTTTTTGCTTGCCTCTTCCAATAACCAGGACTGCTTGTACTGTTCAATTTCTTCCCATACTCTACTACGAAAGGTAGGAAAGGACCTCCCATATATGGCATTGGCTCTCTTACATACCAGTCTCTCCTCCTTACTACTCTTCACAAGTGTACGGCCCATGGCTCGGCTTGGGGGTGGCTAGTTCTGGTCAAGCCAGTGTCGCATACCTAACAAATAAAAAAAGTTGTCCCTGACCATTTCTGTAGGCAGGGCAGTGGAGCCATCTTCTTCTCTTTCTGGCTTCTCCGAGGCAAAAGCTTGAGGCTGCAGACTGGGACCCTCAACATGAAGTTACATATCCTCATCCTCCTCTTCCTCACTTAGGATCTGAGCCCAGGAGTGAGCAGTTGTCCTCACTCCTGAGATAGTCCACTCCTCACTGGGTACAGAGGTAGACATCTCCCAGATCAATGTCTCTCGAAGTTCGTCCTCCCTTGCTAGTCTAGGACCCTCCATCCAGGGGTCCACGGATCCTTCCATCACACTGCTCATCTGGGACACAGGTGTGGAAACATCTCTAAGTGTCTGCCGTTGCAGTAGATCTATACTCTCTCCTTCTGTGCCACACTCTACAGGGCCTCCCCTAACAGGTTCAATCTGGTGCTGTGTGCTGCTACTTGCAAGGCTTCTTACTTTGGTCCAAGTGGGAGCCAATTGAACTTGTGATGCCCTCTCTGGCAGTGCACCCCTACTCATACCATACTTCATTAGACAATCCGAACAGTGGGGTATCAGAAACACATCCCTTCCAGCCCTGAGGCACATAATGCATAATCTCACTGAATAATTAGGGATCGCAACGTCCAGAGGCAACCCTTCATCATAGAAAGTTCTCTCTAGTTCCCTTAGTGTGTCTATCTCCTCTGCTATCATAGCTCAGGCATGATCCAGGTAGCGGGATGTTCCCGAAGGCATGTCTGCAATTAAAACACATAAATGTTTGTTGTTACTATTTGTTTACAAATCTCAGTACAGTCTCACAAAATGACTCCCTACTGCTGTGTTTACTATGCTAACCCCACCCTGTAATGGTGGCGGTAGCTCTCCTCATGCATCAAATCTGTTTCTGACTCAAAAACTGTGCATCCGACCCTTTCTGCTACTGATTTTGCTCAAACTGTTATTGATTGCACTGCTTGTATCTCTCTCTCAGCACATTCATATGATTTTTCAGAACTCTGCGATTAGCACACGAATTAGACTATTTACACATGCTTAAAGTCACTTGCAAGCCGCAGTATTTATTGTTGCAGGATAATACAAATCACAGTCTCTCACTTGCTTTAAGAGCATGTTACTGTTGCTGAACCCATCATAAATGCTCACAGTCTATACTCAGAATTTTGTTTGCTGCACTTGCTGTTTACAACTCACAGCCCTCTTTGCAAAAAATCTCACTGCTTGCACAAAGATTCAGCTGTCTTAAAAATCACAACACAGTTTGATGCATACTTGGTTAGGGTTTGTACTCAATGAAATGAGTAGCTGGCTTTCTCCAATGGAAATTTTCGGCCTGGTGCCAATCCTGGAAAGCCTCTGGGGTGAAATGGGCTGGCGATCCCACTGATTGTTACCACGAACGCCACGCTCACTTTCCAGTTGGTCTAATAACGGGTTGAACCCGAATTTTAACAGCAAAAGTCTGTATTTCACAGATTAGAATGCTCACAAGCCCCTTGATGGTAGATCCTGGTCTGACCAGCTCACACACCACTCGCTCTCTCCTTCTCGAACACTGGGCTGCACTCTGAAGCTGGCTAGAGGGAGGGACTGATTGCAGTCACACCAATCACTCAACGCCATTCAAATGAGCCTCTCTCTTGCTCTCCTCACACTCTTCCTCCATGACGATCGTTGAGCTGGGTAAATATGAACTGCAAACTGAACTTTTGTTTTTGGCTGAAATTTCAAGGTGGGAGTGCGGTTTTTGACCATTTTCACACACAGAACTTGGCAATTTCTTTAGCGACTCCCCCAATTTGCACACAAAGCACATGAAGCATTCAGGGCACAATTCTCTCTTTGTTCCCTAAAGTCCACAATACTTTTGGCAATTAAAACTTGAGATTAAAAGTTCTGTAAAATGTTCTGATGCAGGGACAAGGACATACACTTTCTGGCTTTACAGTCTATTGTTAAGTTGGCACAAACACACAGCAGCATTGTAACAGCAGGCACACAGTGGCACATACGGATGACACTATCATATGCATATCCTTTTGAGCAAAGCTTCCTTTCCTAATTTGGGCTACCAAACCGCCAGGCAGACAAAATGCTAGCCATACCCTAAGCAAACATCTCCTTGTTCTCTCCCCAAATTAAACAATATCGACGGACGAGTCCCCATTTTTGTAACCCCCACTGGCTCCTTATTTAACCAGTAGGCACACCTCCCATAGCCTAAGGGAAAGAGAGGGGTGGTAGTACAAAGCAATATATCATTTGCAGATGTAGTAGAAAATCCCAAGGTGTGTGTACATACTAGACACAACCAGACCTATACCAAAGCCCAGGTCCCGAGGAGAGAACATTTGCTAAGGGCTATGCTAGGTCTTCACTTCTGGACAGGGGTACCCAGTAAATCCACACAGGAAGCAGTAAGTAGATTGTCCATACCAGGTTGGGATTCTAGAGTGTGGCTTTATTCCAAAACACAGTTAGAAGTACAAAAGCAAAGATGGACCCCCAAGGGTTTACACTGGCACAAGGCAATGCAGAACACATCTGTAGAAACCGTACTCAAATCTCCCTTATAGCATAGGATTAAACATCTGGAATGTGGAACTAGCCACAGAGAACACACACAATTTTTCCTTGAATGACACTAGGCCAGTACTTGGAACAGTTCCCATATGACATAGGATTAGACATCTGGAAAATTGTGTAATTAGTCACTGTGAAAACACACAAACTCTTCTGGAAAGGCGGCACTAGGCCAGTACTTAGTACATTTCCCATATGACATAGGATAGGAATGTGGCACATGGGCCACGATGGAGCACTCAAGGTTCAAAACTTGCAAAACCCACATACAAGGGGTAAACTGGAGAAAACCCACATACGAGGGGTAAACTTCTGCAGAAATTGGCCACATGCAGTGACAGAAGACAGGCATCCTTTCAGAACCCGAAGTGCTGAACTGGTCACTCCAGATGGGGGTCTCCAACCTTTTGCTTCCACATCCATACCTAGCCATTTTTTCAGAGTTACACCTCACAAATACTGAAACTGTAGAAAATGATGCTATCTTGAAATGTTTATCACATTTAACATCAGGAACACCACTAGGGTGTAAGGTTAAAGTCCTGAACAAAGGGGCAAGCCACACATGGGACATCCACTATTGTCAGAGATCTTCAAAACACAAACATCTTGAAGGAATCCTCACAGAAATGGGTAAAATTGTCCCTTTATCAGAGAGTCACCCCACAGAAAAAAGGCAGGCACATATCCTGGATAACTCAGACAGAAATCTACTCACAGTTTGTACACACAGGCAGCTTCACAACAGTTCTAGGTTGGATCAGGGGATTGACCCTAAAATCCACAGCAGTCCCCTTCATCCCACATGTGATAAAGACACAGGAATCCCTGGAGACAGTTTCCACCACTTCACAAGTCTGGAAAAGCTGTCACTAGGGTGAGAAAAACTGGTACTCATCAGAGCCCACACTGCTCACTCTCTGAGCTCTGGCACTGAACTGACTTCAGAATTCTTAAGACTCCCCCTCTCACACAAGCTGTGTGGCTTATGCTGCTGTGAGAGTTCTAAATGACATCACCTCTCAGCTCTCAGCTGAAACCAAGCAGCAGAGAGGGACAGAGTGAAAATCCATGTAACTAGATAATCACTGGCTGCCTTCCCTACCTAACACTGACACTAATGGGATTCTAGTAACCCCAGGGAACCGGGGTGTTACATAGTTGAGATGTCAGAAGGCCACACAAAAAAGTTTCACAAGCCCACACTGCTGTCCCTAACTTGCAATACTGCAGAACACTGAATTACCCCACTACCGTATCCTTTACTGTTTGGATTTATTTATGTACTGGCTAGAATGCATATAGTTTACTACGAATCTGTCACATACTTGTGCTACTGCACACTGTCCATATTCCTTCTCCCCTTGAAGATTGGAGAGGTGAGTTACATTTGATTGGTGATCCAACCCTCACTGTGTTACAAACAATGGGCCCTATGCACTCTCCGGGCAGAGTGGCTTCGCATCAGGGGCGTGCAATCTGCCCACACCCTACGTGCCCCCACGTGCAGGATGCACAGAGGGGGGCATGCAGCATATATGCACCTGATTCCCCTGCCGTGCAAGGATCAATGCACTGGGGGCAGGCAAGGGGCAGGCCAGCACTACGTGCCAAGCACTATGGTGTGTAGTGCTGGCCACGGGGGGCAAATAAGTAATCTTTATTTATCAAGCGCTTTTCAAGTATCAAAGCACTGTACAGTTCCACAATAAAACCACATAATCAATTGAATAAATAATTCACATAAATATAAACAATTAAAATACAGCAAATTAATAAAAAGATTATAAATCATCAGATTTCTGAAAAAAACAAACAAACATCTAAACGCAGTCAAAGAAAAGCTTATTGAAACAGATAGTTTTTTTTAATTAGTTTTAAAACATTTGATGGTCAGGCATTCTCTTAACCAATGAGGTAGAGAATTCCACGGGGTAGGTGCCACATATGAAAAGGCTCGGGCGCCAGATGTTTTCAAACACACCCTGGGAATCTCTAGCAACCCCTCATCAGCAGATTGGAGGGAACTGAGGGGGCAGTAGGGAGTTAGAAGATCTTTCTGGTAGTTGGATCCCTGTCCGTGTAGGGCTTTAAAGTTTAGCAAGCCAACCTTTAAGGTGATTTGCCACAGAACAGGCAGCCAGTGCAGTTTGTGCAGCACAAGTGTGATATGACTGGCCCTAAATGTGCCAGTCAAAAGCCTGGCCACCACGTTCTGCACTAGCTACAAGTGGTGAACATCAACCCCAGGTAGCCGTAGGTAGATGGCATTGCAATAATCAAGGCGGTTGGTGACAAAAGCATGAACCAGGGTAGACAAGTCATCCCGTCGAACCAGGTATTTCACCCAGGCAATATTCATCATATGGTAAAAAGAGGACTTGACGATGGCCGACACCTGAGATTTCAGAGTCAGACCGCCATTAAGAATGATGCCAAGTTCTTCATCCAGTCAGAGGTGGGCAGTTGGACACCGTCAAGCCACAGGCCTGAAGGTTGCCCAGCCTCCAAACCTAGCCACGGGCGACATGGGTCCACAACTAACACCTCAGTCTTCTCCACGCTCAGTCTCAACCAGCTGGCGCTCATCTAGTCTTTGATCTTGGTGAAACAGCTGTTGAAGACAGAGACTGCATCCACCTGTTTGGGTAGAAAAGACAAATACAGTTGAGTATGATCTGCATGGCAGTGAAAACGCAAACCGTATTGTCTGATGATATCTCCTAATGGCAGCATGTACACTGCGAACAGCATGGGTGACAAAATGGAGCCCTGTGGAACCTCACAAGACAGAGGGAGGGTATCAGAGGAATAAATTCTTGAGACGACCTTCTGAGATCTGCCCATGAGGAAAAATTGACACCACTTAAGGACTACACCCAATAATCCGCAAAGGAAATGCAGGTGCTCCAAAAGCACACCATGGTCCACAGTGTCAAATGCTGCAGATCAAGAAGGACCAAGATGGTGCATGTCTTTCGATCTCTCACTATTAGGAGGTCGTTCAATACCCGGACAAGGGCAGTCTCCATACTATGCCACTTCCTAAATCCTGACTGGAGAGCCTCATAGATACCATAAGATCCCAAGTAATCCTCCAGTTGTAATGTCACGGCCTTTTCAATAACCTTGCCTACAAAAGGCAGGTTAGAGATAGGCCTGTAGTTAGCTAACTGGTTTGGATCTATGGAGGATTTTTTTAAGGAGTGGTCGAATGACTGCCTCCTTAAGGGTATCAGGAAAGACCCCCTCTCCAAAGAACCCCAAACAATTTCAGCTAGGATGGGGCAGATAATGTCAACACAATCCCTTAATAAAGGGGTTGGGCATGGATCCAAACTACAGCTAGTTGGGTGCATACCCTGGACGATTTGGATGATACCCATGAGTTCCTACTGGCTGTAGTCCGACCAGATAGGCCGGGTGCTCTTGTCCTCCTGCCAATCAATGCAGTCCCTCATGGGGAGTGCTGGGCCAATGCTGGCATGGATGTTGGCAACCTTATCTGCAAAAAATCGAGCAAACTCATCGCACCCCACCTGCGAAAAAGTTCTTCAGGGTTGTAGACAGATCGGATTGCACAATCTGTCTACAATCCGGAAGAGCCGGGCCAGTCGATTTCGAGCAGCAGAAATCTCCCTGGACAAGAATTCTGTCTTCTTACGGGTGATTTCCAATTGATAGATTTTATAGTGCTCCATCAATCTAAGCCTGTCAACATCTGAGCCAGTCTTCCACCAAGCTCTCTCTCCTGCCTTCGACCCGCTCTCCTCAGCTCCTTCAAGGAACCATCAAACCTGGGGTTCCTTGAAGCGAGGAGAAGAGGTAATGACGGTTTCTGTTCAGGTGCAATCTTGTCCAGGGCATCTCCCACTACCCTATTATAGGCCAGGACCAGATCCCCCCGGACTCATGCATTCTCTCGACAAACCCTATAGGTCCAACACTGCCATAAGGCCTTTGGGAGTAATATCCCTTAAAGGGTGGTACTGGATCATCTCCTTGGGGGTAGGCCTTTTAGGGGGAGCCCGAAAACTAAACCTTATGTTGTGCTAGTCAGACCAACCAACTGGTTACAGCCCCAAATCAGTGATCTCCATCCTCAGGAGGAACACCAGCTCCAAAGAGTGACCCTTTATATGGGTAGCAGAGGTAATAACCCATGAGAGACCCAGCATCAACATAAGCTGGAGGAGACTCTGACCAAAATGCAAGAGTTCATCATCGACCCAGGTGTTGAAGTCCACCAGAATTAACCATCTGGGGGACTCCAATGCCATGTTGATGAAGAAATCCGTGAACTCCAGGAATTCTCCACCATCACCTGGTGGACGGTAAATGAGGAGTATCCTGAAACTCACACCCGCTCCAAGGATACACTTAAAGGACCTGGTGGTCCCCACTGGTACATCCATAAGGTTCAGTTCTGGCTTAAATATAATGGCAACACCCCCACCCCCATGATCCAACCTCAGGCGATGTATTACCGAATTCCTGACTGGAACAGCTGAGGTCAATATAGGGCCAGCATTTTCATCCAGCCAGGTCTTGGTGATGCAAGCCAGGTCAGTCGTTCCAACAAGATCAGCTATAATAGCTGTCTTGTTTTCCGGGGTGTGGAGGGGACGCAAGGTACGCCAGGGAAGACCCTGCCATAAACCCCCTACAGAGCCCATACACACCCCGTTGGACAGGGTGAACAGCCCATCTACACTCCAGGGTCACAGGAACAGGACACCCAATGCCACCCACCTACCCCAGCACACAATGGTGCTTGCAGTGACTCCCCCCCAAACCCCATATCCCCCTTACCCCACACGGGGGCACCGACACACGGATGTCACCCCCCCCAGCTGCACCACACAGCAACCCCCCTTCTGGCGGTAATGGTCACCCCAGTCCCTCCTCTGCCTGCTGACATGCCCCCCACCCATCCCACAGTACCTATCAGTGCAGACAGAGGGCCGACAGCATTGCCCTCCCTCACCCACCACAGCCACCAGCCATTAGATGTCCATGGGGCATGCTGCCAATGCATTCCCCACCACAGACATCTGATTGGATGCCCGACCGGACCCACACCCCCGCCCCCAGCTGCCCTGTGTAGTCCTGTGCGCTGGGGGGGGCAGGGCCATGGACAGGTGGCCGGCAGTCATGAATGCTGCCGGTGCGCATCTGTCCATGGGTGTGCAGCTATGTGGATGGGGCTACACGTGGATTCATGTACCCCCACCCCATTAGTGCATAGCACCCAATGTCATTTTCTGACATTCCCGTGAGGTGCCATGAACACCACAGATGGGTGTTCCTAAGCCATTTATTTACTCACTCTGTAGTATATGGTGGGGCAAGCTAGGACTTTTCATAGTCTTAATGAGATGAAGAATATTGGTGGCGGATTCCAAATTTACTCGGGAAAGGGGTAAACATAGGCTGGGGGAAGGAGGATGGAAGGAAAGGAGCAACCTCAGATTTGTACTTTTGGTACTGTTTTTTTGTCTTTTTTTTTTTTTTTTGCACAGCTCAGAGGTGATTGTTCCCGATGAGAGTCTCTCAGTGAATGACAGTTGAAACTGCTTGAATGTTGGCACTTTCGGCTGGAAACCACGGAGTTCACATGTTCCTGCAGCACTACTGTATGATGTAAAGAAATGAGCGGACCCATGGGGTATAAGTTGAAACCAAGTTGCTCAGTGTTCTCTTCTCTTGGAGCTTTTATTTATTTATTTATTTGGTTGATTTGATTCACCCTGGGGAGATGAGGGGTAGGACTAGCATCTTACAGACCCTAATCCACCAAGGAAACAAATCGGTCCCCACGATTTGTGTAAGTTAGCCCCTTGTACAGGCATCTATAATCCCTTCCCCCACAGCTACCATATGGAATGATGGGCTCACCTCCTAAGTAGCTGTGCTGTGATGAATTTTCCCTCTTTTCCTTACAGTCAATATCAGCATCAGATCTTTGTGCCGCAGGGGGGGTTCTTAGCTTAGCTGGTTCATAGTGCATCACAGCAATAGGCACTCCAATAGCAGAGAGGGTTTTCTCCTATAAGAGGGGCTCCTGATTCACTTGCAGATGGCATATCACTGGGTGGGATCAGTTCAGCTGGGGCACCCACTTGCATATGCATAAATGACTTGCCTTAGGTCATCCCTCCCTTAAGTCTGCCTCTCATTTATTGGCTCAAAACAGTTCCTCCCCAGCTGACCTCCCGAGAGGCCAGGCAATGCTCTATGTACTGGGGTCAGGCAATCTAGGTGGCTAGCCGGGCAGGAACACACATTCCTGCAATAGGACAGGATGGTGGACCTGCAGGAATGGGGGGGGGGGTTGGCTTGGCTTGGGGAGACTGGGGGGAGCAATATGGACTCTGTTTAGCCACAGCCCACAAACCTGTACTTCTCATGGATGACTGAAAGTTACTCTGTCTCTTTTTCTTTAAAGGGGTCGGGCAGTGGAATTTCTAAACTGCAATGGGACCATCCTGTTTTCAGATTATGCCACCCCCCCACCCCATCAGATAGTTTAAGTTACGGAGCCTACCTAAAAGGGGCTCAAGAGCAGTACTATACAGCTACAGCTATGTCTTGCACAGCACTCCTTACAATTCGATACCCAGTTGGGGCAGTCTACTTTGCACAAGGAGGTCTAGAAGAGGACTTAGCCTGTGGTCACAAGGCTGAGGTTGCATTAATTCACTTGGAGGTGGTTAATACCCCTGCCAATGGACATACCACAGCTAGTATAATAGTGGCTGACTGGGAGTTGTTTATGATGGGGCTTTTCATGAATAGCCTCTAGACATCAGTAGGGTGAACACAGGTTAACTGGCGCAGCAGTAATCAATAGTCCATGTGCTTACCTTCATCTCCCATCTCCCCCTCTTCCATATTTGTAGGAGTAACACAGTAGTAAGGTATTGTCTGCCCAATAGAAACATAAAAACATAGACTTTGACGGCAGATAGGGACTGCTTGGCCCACCTAATCTGCCCATTTCCCTACCTACAGGATAGGCACAGATCCTAGTTCCTAATAGCCAAACTGAGGGACCATGACCACCGATTTCCTTGTTTGTGTGCAGATAGGTTAGGCACATTTTCTCCAAGTGGCCGCAGCAGCTACAAGATTCACCCCCCTTTCATCCCACCTCTTCGACCTCCCCCCCCACCCCTTTCCCATAAGTGAGCCTCACATTTTTGTTCACCAACACATATGAGGCCCACACATGTGGATAAACGTACAGGGTGATTCATGCAATTTCATGGCACAAATCAGCTATTATGATTAAAAGTCAGCAAACTTTTCCTAGTACAGATAGGTAGGGATAGAAGCATAAAGAGAGTAGGCAGCCTACGGGTTGCCCTTTGCAGAAATACACCCTTCCAACCATCCCTAGGGAAAAGAATGTGTCTATCAGAAGCTTCTTTGGTACAGTTAGCTTTAAAACAACCTATGAGAAGTTGGCCTGCCGATACAGCGGTATGGTCTCCACTCACGATGCCGATGTCCCAGGTTCAGGAATGGACTCAGGAGTCAGAGGGCAGGACGGGGGGTAGAAGGCATGAGCGTCCTGGTGACTGCTCTCCTTGTCTGGGGGGGGGGGGTTGTGTGTCCAGTGTTATGCTGATCTCTAGCGGAGGCTGGGGAGTTCAACAAATTACTGGCACCTGAATTATTGAGAGGAGGAACAGATGTTGTTCAATGTCATTGCACATTCCGCCTCTCCAGCGATAGCTTCCATACAAATGCTGCCGCCTCCCTCCATGATGCTCCACTCTCTGGGTCTGGACCACTGCCTATGGCCCCTGCTCAGTAACTGAGCGACATGTCTCCACTGGTGAGTTCCAGTCCCATGGCTCTGCCCTGGGGGGGGGGTAAGCCAGAGGGTTCCTCCAATGGAGATGCCTGCTGGAGTCCTGACTTCACGTCCCCAGGTCCTGGACCAACTGATGGCCCCCATCCAGTAGGGGGTAAGCCTGTGATCAGAATCACCAATGCAGGTAAGCCCTGGGGATGGTCAGAACTCAGGGTGGTGGGGGCTGAGCCTTGGGAGGTGTGGCAGTGAGATTACAATTACTCTACCCTCATTCCTGCAGCCGCCATTACCAGCTTTGATCATCACACTCAGATTGGGCACAAGTTATCCGCTACGTATGGATTCTTTAAGCCCACAGTGTATACATAGTTCTTTAGCTGAGGTAAGGACTCACAATATGAGACTAAATTGCCAAAGGACAAATACAAATGACAGAATTTAAATGTATATCGTGAAATGTTCAAGGGTTTACTCACCCCATTAAAAGAAAGAAAATTCTGTCAATGCTCAAAAAGTTGCAGAGCTCTTGCTGGCAGATATCCACCCTTTGGTGATCTCAGACCATGCGTCTGTATCAATTACACTCCTTCTAGTGGGCACTCACCCTTGAACACAGAGATTGAGGTTTAATCCTTTGCCACTACAATCACAGGATTTCATCTCTTGGCTCAGAGGGGAGATACAAACCTATTTTCAGATCAATATGCTGCCGGGCACTTCAGAACAAATGCTTTGAGAAGCTTTCAAAGCTACCATCAGAGGCTGAATTATCAGTTATTCTGCAAAACTGAATAAAGAGCATAAATCGGAGTTCACCTCTCTTCAGCAGCAGCAGCTGCTGGCTCAGAGCATGGAGTTCAGGTGGCGCATAGAATAACACAATCTTAAATACAAATAGAACACAGTAATTCATCAGCAGGCAGAAAGATCAATGTTCTTTCTCTGCCAGCATTACTGGGAGGGAGGGAGGTGAAAATTCTCAATACTTCTGGCATATAGGCTAAAACAACAAGCTGTGGACATTAAGGTCTCAGTTTTAAGCATACTCATGAACCAAATGGTCACCAATCCCCAACAGATTCATACTATTTTAAAGGATTTTAATGCAGAGTTATATGCCAAGAGCCCACCAAAGTCCAAGATAACCAATTTTCTCAAAGAGCTAACTCTAGCATGACAGCGGTGGAGCAAGCTGCCCTGGATGCCCCATCACATTGACGGAAGTGCTAGGTGCCATTTGGGCTTTGGCAAAAGGGAAAGTGATAGGCCTGGATGGTCTTTCCACGGATTTCTTCCAGGCATTTGTGCAAAACCTGGCCCCACAGCTCCATACTCTCCTTCAAGAGGTGGCTGGTAGTGGTGCGCTTCCTCCATCGATGCTAGAAGCTACCATTATTGTTCTCCTTAAACCACACAAGGATAGACAGATATGTGGAAATTACAGACCAATATACTTAATGAATGTGAATGTAAAAATTTTTGCTAAAATCATAGTAGTAAAAAACATTTTTATTTACACAGGCATAAACAAATTTGACAATGCAAAAAAGTTTACACCATAGATCTTATTCAAGGCCTGTGTTCATGGTGTTCCTGTAATTGATGTTAATTTACAATTTCTAGGAAGTTCCAGATATTATCAAAATACATAGATATGCATAAAATATATACATGGTTAATGCCGCTTAATAACTACACACAGACAATTAGACATAATGGTCTATGTATAATTTACCTCAAACAGTGACAAACATGCAAAATCCTATCTAATTTACCTCAAACAGTAACAAATGTGCAAAATCCTGTCTAATTTACCTCAAACAGTGACAAACATGTGCAAAATCCTGTCTAATGTTGTGTTCAAATTCCCTTACTGTTAAATTCATTCCTCTCAAATCCTTTGATAATCTATTCCAGGAACTAGCAGCTCTATACTAGAATTTGAGTGTGCTATACTTGTTTTGAATCCTAGGTATTTTTAAAGTTCTGTCTATATTTCTCAAACAGTAATTATGATTGACTCATTCTAACTGTTTTACAAGCCTTTCAGGGATTTCTGCTTTCAGGATTTTATACAGTAAGTTATTCCATACAATTTCTCTTTTTTGGTGCAGCGGGATCCAAGACAAAGCATCATATAAAGAACAGTGATGCACCGTGGGATCACACCGTGATACGAATCTAGTTATTCTATGATATAGAACATCCAGTTTATGTAAAGATTTTTTTTGTGGGAAAACAATAAACATGGGCTCCATACTCCAATACTGGCCACATGGTACTGTACTTCCAAATATCATTCATTCATCCATTGCAAATGGGATTCTTGAAAGGCAGGCAGGCATCAGACAACATTAGAGCAGTGGTAAACTTGACTGCAATAGAACACAAAAGGGCCTTCTATGGTGGTGTTACTGGCCACTGATGTGGAAAAGGCCTTTGACTCTGTTAAGTGGGATTACCAATTCACAGTTATGGAAGTAATGGGGTTTGGTTGCTCTTTCATCTCTTACATTAGGGTACTTTATTCTGCCTCCACCGAGGCAGTGGTGACAAATGGTGTACTATCCGATAAATTCCCACTCCATCGAGGCACATGACAAGGCTGCCCCCTATCACCGCTGCTGTTTGTGTTAACAGTGAGACGCCTGGCACTGGCTATATGGCAGAGCCCTGACATATTGGGGATCAAGGTGGGCACAGACACTCATAAACTTCTCTTATATGTCAATGATACAGTCCTGACCTTGTCAGACATAGAAAAATCCCTGCCAGCCACCCTCTCCCTCTTATCGTTCTTTGGCACCCTTTCTGGCTTGAAGGTGAATTGGACTAAAACCAAGCTTTTGCCGTTGAAGGGCTGTTCATTTCCACCCCATTTTTGCGGGATTTTCTGTTCATGTGCACTATGTAACACATCTGGTATTTGGGCATGTGTATTTTCTCCCTCACTGAGGATTGGGTAGCCTTAAATCTATCAGCAACTGGTCTCCAAAAACCAAAGTATATAGTGCCAGGAGTGAAGTGGTAGTGCTGTCATAAACAGTCAATCTGAGACAGAATGCAAGCACCCACCAAGAATTGACATGGCACGGTTTAAAAAAATAAAAAAATGTTTTATGAACAGCAATAAGTAAACACGCAATAAAGTGCAGACATCACAGACAGCCATTGCCCAGATTATGTTTCACTCAATAAAATGTTGAACTTCATCAGGTTTTTTATTTTTATGTTTGCTTTCACGCATGTGCAAGAAACATAGTGCCATCATCCGAGTTTTCGGAGGTGTGTCACCCCCTCTTCCAGTTCAGTCAGTGTGTTGGCAGGCACGGCCCAAGTCCGCCAATGCATGCTGGGCTGTCTATGACAGCTCAAAATGCAGTGGCATACAGTTGAAAGGGAGCTACCCTTCAGTGAGCAGCGATCGATATCGCCTGCCTGCGCGCACCCCCTACACACACACACACACACAACACACGCGGGCATACTGCGTGCTGCCCCCGCACACATGTATAGCGGCGGGGTGCCCAATCCCCGTCGGCTGTGCTGTGCTCCCAAGCCTTCCACATGCACGCTGGGTGCCCACCCCAGCGTGCGTCATCATTAGATGACCCGGAAGTGTGCCTAATCCCCGTCGGCTCCGCGCCCCAACCAGCCATCCTTGTGCCATGCTGGAGCCCACCCCAGCATGGCAAACGTCCGCATCATCAATTAAAAAAAACAACCTGTAAATTAAAATGGTCCCACGTAGCTCCCTGCCCCGCCCCACAACCCGCACCCATCCACTGCGCACCTGCCTTCCCACACCCCTCACCCATACTTACCTCCAGAGTCCAGTGCGATGATCTTCGTGGACCGGAACATGTCTGCACTCTTCAAAGCCGACCGTCGAACTGAGAAATGCGGTAAGCTGTATAATGGGATAGATAGGGTTTTTCAACTTTGTTGCATATCTCAGGCATTTTGGAATTTTGCACCAAATTTTCAACATGGGCTTTTGGGACCCCTTCTCATGAATGCTGTCACTGTCATGGCGTTATTTGGGCCCGAAGGGTGATTTCGCAGTCACTGCACAAAATCACCTTTTGGGACTGATTAGTGAAACGACACTGCCAGTGTTCATAAGGTGGACTCTCATGAAGCCTATTTTGAAAATTTGGTGGAAAAATTCCAAAAAAACGACTGTTTTACGAGCGTGCGTTGCGCAGTTCCTACGCACACTCGTAAGTTCGCGAATTTTCAATATTTTCACTCCAGATTTTCAACATTGCCATTTTACCACACCTCCTTATGAGCAGTACAGCTGTCATTTTTCACATCTTGCCCAAAATGTGTTTCCGCCATGTAGCGCACAATGGCGCAGTCAATGTGCAAAATCAATGTATGGGACACATTAAGAAAATCACAGTGACACTGTTCATGAGCAGAGGTCTTAAAATGGCTATGTTGAAAATTTGGTGAAAAAATTCCTAAAAATGACTGTTTTTCGAGCGTGCGTTGCGCAGTTCCTATGCATGCTCGTAAGTTTGCGAATTTAATATTTTCACTCCAGATTTTCAACATTGCCATTTTATTACACTTCCTTATGAACAGTACAGCTGCTATTTTTCTATGTTGCCCAAACTGTGTTTTCGCACATGTAGCGCACAATGGTGCTGTTGGTGTGCGAAAGCAATGTATGGGACAGATTAAGAAAATCACAGTTACACTGTTCATGAGCAGAGGTCTTAAAATGGCTATGTTGAAAATTTGGTGACAAAAGTCCATAAAATGACTGTTACGAGTGAGCACTGTGCAGTTTCCACGCACCCTCGTAAGTTCATGACTTTGTAATATTTTAAGTCCAGATTTTCACCAGTGGCATTTTTCCACACTTCCTTATTTACAGTACAGCTGTCATTTTTCACAACATGGCCGAAGTGTGTTTTCACACTTTAAGCTCAGAGATGCATGGTCGCTGTGGGAAATCATTGTTCGGGACAGATAAAGAAAATCACAGTGACACTGCTCATGACTGGAGGCACCAAAATGCCTGAGTTGACAATGTGCTGTAAAAAAATCCCCAACCTAATTATATTACGGGTGTGCGTTGCACAGTTTCTATGTACGCTCGTGACTTCACCATTTTTTTTAATATTTTTACTGCAGATTTGCAGCATTGCCATTTTTTACACCTCCCCATGAACAGTACAGCTGGCATTTTTTACATCCTGTTCAGAATGTTTTTGCACCTGTGCTGCTAAATGCCGTAGTCGCTGTGCATAAGCAGCTTTTGGCTAACAAACTAATATTCCCGCTGTTCATGAGGTGGGGTCACAAAAAAACCATGTTGAAAATTTGGAGTGAAAATACATAGATACATACATAGACAGTGTCGGCAGATAAGGGCCTATGGCCCACCTAGTCTGCCCATTTGAGCTTCGTAAGTTCAGTTTGTTTTCCTAGAAGTCTATTTCCCTTACCCTGACCTCTAGAATTCCTTTATGTCTATCCCATGCATTCTTAAATCCTTGATTGTTTCAGCCCCCACCACTTCCTCTGGCAGGGTGTTCCACTTGTCCACCACATTGCTGTGAAGAAATTCTTCTCATGTTTCCTCTGAATCGTCCTCCCTCCAACTTCATCCCATGCCCTCTAGTCCTGAAACATCTTTTCGCTTAAAAATAGTGTTTTCCTGCACCCTGTTCCTCCCTGTAAGATACTTGTATGTCTCTATCATATCCCTCTCTCCTCCTCTCCTCCAGGGAGTACATGTTCAGTTCCTTCAACCTGTCTTCATAGGATTTGTGATGCAACCCATGCACCATCTTTGTTGCCTCCTCTGAACCTTCTCTACCCTGTCTATGTCCTTACGAGGTATGGTCTCCAGAACTGTACACTGTACTCCAGGTGGGGCCTCACTAGTGTCTTGTATAGCGGAATTATGACCTCCCTTTCCTGCTGGTGATGCTCCTGCCTATACATCCCAGCATCCTATTTGCTTTACCTGATGCCTTGTCACACTGTTTCCCTACCTTGAGGTCATCAGAGATGACAACCCCAAGATCCTTTCCTGCTTGGTGCATGCTATATCCTCACCCCCCAACTGATATATTGTGCCAGGGTTTTTGTGCCCCATATGCATTATCTTGCACTTCTTTGCATTGAATTTCAACTGCCAAACCCTTGACCATTCTTCAAGTTTCTGCAGGTCCCTTCTCATTCTGTCTACACCCTCTGGTGTGTCTACTCTGTTACAGAGCTTTGTGTCATCAGCAAACAGTGAAATTCTGCCTTCTATATCCTGTGCAATGTCACTGATGAAGATGTTGAATAGGACAGGTCCCAGCACTGATCCCTGTGGTACCCCACTGGTCACTCTTCCCTCTGTGGAGTGACAGCCATTTACCACCACCCTCTGTGTCCTGCCACCCAGCCAGTTACCTACCCACCACACTACTGTCCTGCCCACACCATATTCCCCAGTTTGTGTAATAGTCTTCTATGTGGCACAGTGTCAAAGGCCTTGCTGAAGTCCAGATAGGCCATGTCACTGCCCTCCCTGATCCACCTCCCTAGTCGCCCAGTCAAAAATTCAATGAGGTTGGTCTGACATGGCCTCCCTGGTGAAACCATGCTGCCTTGGGTCCTGTAGTCCATTGACAACCAGATGTTCCACCTCTCTCCTTCAGTAGTGCTTCCATGATCTTTCCCACTACCGAGGTGAGGCTGACTGGTCTGTAGTTCTCTGCTTCCTCTTTGTTCCCACTTTTGTATAAGGGACTACATCTGCTGTCCTCCAGTCTTTGGGTACCTCCCTGTTTCCAGTGATTGGCTGAACAGGATAGCCAGAGGTTCAGCCACCACTCTCTTAGTTCTTTAAGGACCCTGGTGCACCCCATCTGGCCCCATTGCTTTGTCAACTCTTATTACTTCCAGTTCCTTCAGGACCCTTTCTGTGTAAAGGGACTTGTGTCCATTTCTGCACCATTCTCACCCTTGTACTCCTTCAGACCCATTACCCCCTCTTCCTTAGTAAAGACTGAGCAGAAATACCTGTTCAATATGTCAGCTTTACTGTTGTCATCCTCCACGCTGCTCCCATCCTCCCCTTCAGTCTAACTATCCCTCCTTTGTCTCCTTTTTTCCTTATGTACCTGTAAAGGTTTTGTCCCTTTAACCACTGATTTTGCAATGTGTTCTTCTGTCTGAGCTTTGGCTTCCCTTACTGACTTCCTGCCTCCCTTTGTTTCTCCTGGTACTTCTCCCTATCCCCTTCTGCCTGTGTCTTTTGTATTGCCTGAATGCTATCTTTTGGCTTTCACTTTCTTTGCTACCTCTTTGGAAAACCATAATGGTCTCCTCTTTCTTTTCCTCTTGCTAACCTGCTTAATGCATAATTCTGTTGTTCTTATAATCCCCATTTAAATACTGCCCACTGTTCCTCAATCCTGATTCCTATCCATTCCCATAATGCCTCTTTCAAGCATCTCCCCATTTCCCAAAGTCTGCCCCCTAAAATCCAGGATACGTGTTTTGTGTGGTTTGGTTCTGCTCTTTCTGTGATTTCAAACCACAATGACTGGTGGTCACTGTTACCCAGGTGCTCCCCACTGTTACCCCCATCACACTGTCCCTGTTTGTGAGCACAAGGTCCAGTATTGCCTTCTGCCGAGTTGGTTCCATGACCAGTTGCTTGAGGAAGGCACCTGAAGGAGTCCAGGATAAATCTGCTCCTAGTTGATGCTGCTGCTGGGATGCTCCAGTCCACATCTGGTATATTGAAGTCTCCAATCAGTACTACCTCACCCTTGTCAGCCATCCTTTGGATGGCTAGCATCAACTCCTATCTGTTTCTTCCTCCTGGGCTGGTGGTCTATAGACCACACCTGTGCGATAGCTGGCCCCATTTTCCTTTCCAGCTTAACCCACAGTATCTCCCCCATTTTGTTCCTCCTGGATCTGTGTGGCCCTTATGTCATTTTTCACATACAGTGCCACTCCTCCTCCCTTCCTGCCTGCTCTGTCTCTTCTGAATATATTTGTAGCCAGGTATGGCCATCTCCCAGTCATGGTTATCATTACACCAGGTTTCAGTGATGGCCACAATGTCCAGGTCTGACTGTACCATGACAGCCTCCAGATCTTCCATCTTGTTGCTAAGGCTCCTGGCATTTGCACACATGGCTTTCCATGATTTGACCTCCTAGACTGCTTCACTGTTCTACTCCAGCCCCTTCCTTGGTTGTCATTTATCCCTGGTTCTCCTTGCTGTCTGCCCTTCTGCTGAATTTTGCCCTTTTCTGCTTATCCACCTTTGGACACTAATCTCCAACTATTGCACACTGCTTTGCAGAGATAGCCACTCCTCTGGTTCACTGGTTCCATTACTAGCTGTGGGGTGAGCAAGTAGGTACCATCCTTGCTGGCCTGCCACCCCTTTGCTAGTTTAAATGCTTGTCAATGTAGCATTTAAACTTATCATTGAGTGCTTGATTCCCCTCCAGGATGGATGCAGGCCGTCAGGCTTGAACAAACCTCCATCCCCCAGATGGGTCCCAGTCACCAATGAATCCAAACCCTTCCTCACAGCACCAGTTCTTCAACCATGAGTTAAAGTTCCTGGTGCATGCACCTATGTTCTCCCTTGCCTCACAGGTAGTACTTCTGAGAAAGTGACAGAAGTAGCTACTTGCTTGAGACCCTCCCAGTTTCCTAAACTCTTCCTGAACTTCCTTTGGCTCCCCATTTGCCAAGTCATTAGTACCTAGGTGGATAATGACATCCAGCTCACCCTCCTGTCTTGCCTTCCCAGTGATCCCCAGTATCTTCCTTCCATCCCTCCATGCCGTGGCACCTGGTGAGGCACCTCACCTCCTGTCCTCCCCTCCTGTGTTCCTAGCTGGATCCTCTTATGATGGAGTCCCCCACCAGGTTCGCTTCCTCTCCTCTGGGGTCCACTGCTTTCCCCACTGAGGTCACCTCCTTGCCTAACCTCCACATCCTTTCCTTCCACTTCCTGGGTACCTCTATTTGGTTGTCCTCATTTGCCAGTGTGGCATATGAGTTCTTGAGAGGAATAGGATCTGGGATGTGCCTCTGCCTGACTGCTCTAACCCTCCCTGAGCCCACTGTAATCCAAGTGCTCCTTGTTCTCGGCATCCTTTGAGGCAGCTGCATTGGACTGGGTGGTTCCTGGACAGGGGTGATGGTACTTCTGACCCAGTTTACTTCCGCTCTGAGTCTGGCTACCTCATCCCTCAGTCCCGAGAGATGCATTCAGATAGGGCAGCATCTCAGTGTCCAGAAGGTCTGCCTGAATATGGCTGCCCCACAGCCACTACATTGCACCACCCCACATTATACTGCAATTCCACTACTTATCAAGCTACTGAAGCTCTCTTAGTTCTCTTTTATTTATTTACAGTATTAAAAATCCTGTAACTGATCCTCAGATATATATTTTTAAGGAAAAAGAAACCAATAAATAAATAAATGAGTCAAAACACTTGTCGTACATGAGGTGGTCTTCTTCCCCTTATGCCCCTCCTACTTCACACCTCTTACTATACCCTGTGTTTAGCTCCTGTCAATCAGATTTATCAGGGCATATAATTAAGAGTTGGGGAAGGGGTGGGGGGAAAATTTGCAGCAATTAAAGACAGCACAGAATTACACCACCACTATTTTTTAAATTTTCAACAGCCCAAAAACAATTATAAGTAAAGACAACACAGAAAGAAAGTATAGTGTCACTACAAGCCTACAATCTAAGTTTAAAAGAAAAATACCAGTTACCAGTTACTCTGAAGCACTGAATTGAATATGTTTCCTTCCTTCACCTTCTGGCTTCTTCTGAGACCAACGAATGCCTGAGGTATTAGGGTTTCCAACCATAACGCCCAACCCTGTAGAGAATGACAGGCATCAGGGGTGTGACTTGGGATTCTTGCCTGTAATGCTCATAAAATTCCACACCCTGCAGCCAATGAGAGGCATCGAGGTATGCCTTGGACTCTTCGGCCTCAAAGTTCACCCCATTCTCCTATATCGCACCCATCTCACTGTATTTCTAATGGAATGGGGTGCGCATAAGGGCCAAAGACCCCAAGGAACACCGTGACACTTGTCAGTGTCTGCAGGGCGGGGTGTGGTGAAATGGCATGGCCATTATGCCTGACGACCCAAAGGCACACCCCAATGCCTGTCACTCTCTGCAGGGTGGTGGTGGGGTTGGCTTCAGTTCAATACTTCACTGCCATTCCTATTACGCAGCTCTGTAACTTCTACACTACCACTGCCAATGCCAGCAAGCAAACATTCGGCATTGACAAATGCTTGTTATAAACAGTGTCATGTCCATTCTTGGTGGGTGCTTGCATTCTCTCTCAGAGAGCCACTGGTCTCCAAGCTGTGACTCGACATTGACAGATGATGCAAGTTGCAGCTCACTCTCCCAGGTAAAATAGCTGCCTTTGAAATGATGGCCCTTCCAAAGATTTATTATTGCGTGTCTAACCTGCCCATGAAAATCTTGGCCTGTTGGTGGGCTAAGATGGACAAGCTTCTTTCCATTTTCCTATGGGGTAAAGAACATCCAGATTTGGAAAAAAGGTCCTCAGGGCCCCTCATAAGATGGGAAGGTGGAATGCCCTCTGACCATAGGCTTACCACACTGCTCAAGTCATTAGAAGTGGTCTTGCATGGGTACAACAACCTGCTTGTCCCCCCTTTGTGGCCTCAAATCAAAAAAGCCCTGAGAGGAAATACACAATTGCAGGCATTGCTACAGCACACATATCCTCCAGATGGTGTACTCACTCCAACCATGGAACTTACTAGATTCTCTTCCCAACAACTACAGAAATGGACAGCATGGCATAGTTTTTCCCTAGGACTTTCCGAGTCATTTTGGCATAACCCTTAGCTGTCTATTGCTGGGAGCACAGTCTGCTGGACCCTCTGGGACAAGCAGGGAATTAGGACCCTCAGAGATGTCACATGTCCTCACTCAGGTGCACTGAAGTCCTTTCAACAATTGAGGACAAAATTTTACTTACCAGCTGCAGATCATTGGAAGTATTTACAATTTAGACACATGATGCAGCATTGGCTAGGAAAATCCCTCTACTACCCCCCATGGGAGACACCATGGACAACTGGATCTGGCATGCATCTCCAGGGAGTTGAAGAATATACAAGCACTTTCAGGGGCTGAATTTTCTGAACTGGAAGGTTCATTACTTAAAATGGGAGGCAGATTTACAAGTGGCGATAAAGCCAGAAACCTGGTGAAAGTGCTAGGCAATGGCACATTGGGGGTCCCCGGACCTCAAAACACAGCTTATACAAAAGAAGACATTAGGCCAGTGGCACAGAATGCACACAGGCTAACAAGGACAGGTATCAATATCCCTAACGAATGTTGGAGATGCCATCATTCTCTGGGCTGGACTGGCCACATGTTATGGACTTGTCCTGTGGTGCATCCCTTGTGGGCAGAAGTTAAAAATACAGCAGAATGAATTCTGCAAAAACCATTACCCTCCTCCCCTCTGCTTTGGATACTAGGGGATTATTCCCTCCTCCAAGGAGCAGAGGCATGCCTCAAATGGCAAGTCCATACATTAGCGATGGAAGCTAAGTGGCAGTTACTAATGCATTAGCGCTCACCAACAGTCCTTTCTAGGGCTGAATGGTATGCAGAGGTTATGATCAAAATCTTCTACCTTAGAGTCTTCTATAAAACAAGAGGCACTATAGAGAAATTTGATAATTACCTGGGCTGATTGGCTGACAAACCTGAATCTAGTGAGCCAAAAAGGAATCGGATAGCGGAGAAGCTTTTGCCCACTGAATGGGGGATCATACAGGAGTCCAAATCTCCTCCTCCCCATTCAAGTATACTCACTAAGCTGAGCCTATGGACAATAAGTATTCAGTGTTACTGATATGGCTAGGTCTTCAGCTGGGAAAGGGGTTAAAGTTTTTTTTGAGGGGGTCTCAGTATTGTATAGTTGAGGTAGGTGTTGCATGATTGCATACGCACTTATAAAAGATTCAGTGAATCACTGCAACAGTATGCACTCATTGACAGCTCAGTCGGTGGCCGTCCCATAGTGGAGAACAGAGGGCTTTGCCAGTCACTGGCTCAGGGTCATGATGTGGGGGGGGAGTGTGGTGGAGGGCACTACCTACCAGGGTGGGGGATCTGCTAGACACCAGGGAATGGAGTTACAATATTATAAAGGGGCTAGGGCATGGGAGGGTTAATTAGACATGAGGGAAGAGTTTGGGATGGGGAGAGAATACACTAGACACCAGGAAAACAGTGTCTGTGTGTGTCGGGTAGGTGACTGGGTGGGGGGAGGGACCACTGGACACCAGTGAATAATACAGTAGACATCGAGCATGGGTGTGAGTAGGGGATGGGACCACTGTACATCAGGGAAACTTTAATATTGAACAACAGGCCGGTGATCAGCGGGGGAGTGGGGCACCACTAGATGCTAGGGACTACTCTTTTGGGGGTGGGGGGGCGCCACACTTCCTCTGCCAACCGCTAGGGTTGCTGAAGAGTAAGTTGAGATTTCAATTGGCATGGCACTCTTACTCTAAATATTGGACTGCACCAATATTCAGGTCCTCATCCCTCCATTTGCATTGCACCCCCTCTAAATATTATCTGGACACAATCCTAGTTTGCCTGCGCTAACTGGGCTTTTGTATAGGGAAAATTCATGCAAAGCCTGGTTTGTGCAGGCAAACTGGGTTTTGCGCCTGGGCAAAGTTTTAAATATCGGGCCCCAGATGCCTTCCTTTGAAAAATAGCCTGACAACTATACAGTGAGCTCAACATTAACATCTCTGTGTCTTTGATGTGAGAACATGACTACCCACCCCAAAAATACAGTAACTGAGTGTTGCAGTGAGCAAACAGTACTGTTTATAGTTTAAGAAGTCAAGTTTACAAAATGAAGCTGTGCTACAAGTGTCAATCATTTTTTGTGCACACAACACTGACCTCCAGTGCTTGAGGGTCATTGTTTGCACACCACACTTTTTTCCAATTGTATCTATTTTTGTAACTAGCCTTTTTCCCCCATTAAACTATACTGTGTGCTCACCGTGTCTTGTCACATGGTTTTGTCTAATGATACTTGTCTAAATAGTACCTTTCCTAATATTTTGTCACAGACAGTAATGAAACGTTACCATCAGGCAAGGCAATGGTTGTATAAAGTGTATTTGTCATGCGTTTGTATTTATCAATTGTAACAATCTTATGTTGGTGATAACAAATTAATTCCCTCCACTAGTACAAATACATGTCAGAAAAGACCAAGAATCACAGAGAAAGTAATAATGATATAATTTATCTGAGTCAGTATCATCTAATAAGCTTTTGTACTATATTGATTAAATTTATAGGAACACAGACAATGAAGGTCATGAAAAACATGGGCATGCAATGTGACCTTCTGGCCACAGCTGGAGCAGTTAATGCCTTCCCAAATAACACATCAACCAATGGCATCTAATTACTGTGATAATGAAGAATCAGAGGATGAGAATGAAGCCAAATATGACCTGGATTATGAGCCCTCATCACCACTCAGCTGTGAATCAGATGACGAACTCCATGTCAGTACAGTTTCAGAACAAAAAACAAATAATTTAATCAAAAGCTCAAAATACTGTATATAATCTTTCACAGTGCCTTAGAAGAATTACTCAAATGATGTCATTGTCCATCTTGTGGTGAGCCTGTGAGTAAACTCTGAAGTAAATTGAGAGGTATCATGCTCACACTACATCTTTGTTCATCAGCATTTCATAAAACCTCAGTGTGGAATAACCAGCCACACTGTGGTCAAATATCAGCTGGCAACCTGATGCACCTTGGGTATGTCTAGGATTAGAACATAGAAACATAAACTTTGACGGCAGATAAGGACTGCTTGGCTAACCCATTGAAATATTGGGACTTTCAGTCGTAAAAACTTTGTTGCTTGCATTTTAACTTTCCCCTATGCCTGAAACAACTAGCCGTCATAAACGGCTGGTGAGGGAGCTCCATGGGGAGCTATTGGTTGCTGGGGCAAGAAGGGGAGGAGCGGGGCACTTTAAAATGCTCCTGCCTGTGCTGAATTATAGATAGCACAGCTGCGTGTTACCATCTCCTGTTCTACACATTAACTTTTCCACCTGAAGTTCCTACATAGAGAAGCTACCTGCACTTTTGATATTAACATCAGATATCTGAAATGGGACTCTGCAGTTACAGCGCACTAACACTGCTGTCTGAATTTAATCTTGCAACATCCCGCGATAAATTGACTTTCATTCCATAATTCTTCTGTTGTGCTTGCATCTGGACATTGAAATATTGGGACTTTCAGTCATAAAAACTTTGTTGCTTGCATTTTAACTTTCCCCTGTGCCTGAAACAGCTCGCCGTTATAAACGGGTGGTGAGAGAGCTCCGCGGGGAGATTTTAGAGAAAATTGTAGCTTCACAATTTAAAACATTTTTGGAATCAAATAATCAAATGAATGCTTATCAGTCAGGATTTAGATCCATCCATAGTACAAATACAGCGCTGACAAAAGTAGTGGGAGATGTACAGCAGAGTCTGGACAGGAGAATGTCCGTGGGTGGTCTATTCATAGATTTATCTAAGGCTTTGATTCCTTGCACCACAGTATTCTCCTGTCCAGACTCCATGAAATGGGAGTGAGAGAAATGGAGTATGAATGGTTTAGAACATACTTAACAGACAGAGAACAAGTGGTAGAATTGGGTACATATACAGTAGGTCTGAATCATTACAAATTAAAACAGGGGTACCACAAGGATCTGATTTAGGTCTGTTGCTTTTTAATATATACATCAACAACCTACAGTTCTTAGATTCCACAATAAACTACCATATTTACACAGATGACGCTGTAATTGACGTAGAAGGGAGAAAGGTTACAATATACAAAATAAACTTCAAGAGGCTTTCTATCACCTGCAGGCCTTTTTGTAGAGTATATAAACTCTGCTTAAACACAGAAAAACACCCAGTCTGTGTTGTTTACTCGTAATGCAAACAAGGTAGATATGTTAAAGATCTGTTCTCTGGAAGGAGCCCAGATTTAACAAGTTAGTAATTATAAATATCTTGGAGTTACTGTAGATGAAAAATTGAATTGGAAACCACACTTGGAGGTCCTATTATTAAATGTAGGCAAAAAGTTGGGTATGCTGTATAAACTGAAATATTTTATGTCCAATGACATGAGACGGAGGATAGTAAATACCATGGTGCTCCCGGTATTAGACTATGGAGAAATTATCTATGCGGGGGCCTCGGGGTGGAACTAGCCAAACTGGATATCAGGTATAACAGGTTGGCTCATTTCATCCTCGATGCCCCCAGGAGAACTCACCATTGTGAATTGTACAAATCCCTGAACTGGATGAGACTTAGAGACAGGAGAGAGTGGCACCTCCTTACATTTATGACCAAAGTACAGAAAGGAAAAATGCCTTTCTATATTCAGGAATACTTTAAAATTAAGAGAAGAAGAGAAAGCTTAAGGTCTGCCCATGATCTGGAATGTATAATCCCAAAATGTAATTTAAACATAGGCAGGTCAGCAGTCTGGCATAGGGGACCATTGTTGTGGAACTCTATGCCTACTTCTCTGTGCCATGCAAACTGCACTATATATATATTTCATACTGGATTTCATACTGGAGGTTTAAAGAAGTCAAGAAGGCAAATCCCATATAGACTTCCCCCACAATTCAGAGGCGGTAACATGCATCACCAACTTCTACAAGGAACTTATCCAATCTGTTTTTGAAAATCACCAAACTATCAGCATCCACCACCTCCTGTGTCAGTCTATTCCACATCCTAATTGCCCTACACTTAAAGCCATTCCTTTTCAATTCAGTCCTGCTTATTTCCTCCCTCAGTTGCTTGTTATGTATTCTCGAGTGATATGATTTTACCCCCATCTCCAATCCTAGTTCCAATTTAAGATCTTCGTCCCCCAAAACCTTATATAGTAACAATAAGTCTCCCTTTGTCCTTCTATTTACCAAGGACGACAAACCCAACTTATCTGATCTATCCTTATTCGAGATCCCCCAACATCCAGAAATTAATCTGGTAAAAGATCTCTGGGGCCTCTCCATTAATTTAATATCCTTTATGAGGAAAGGACAAAAGACAGCGGAGCAGTAGTCCAAGATGGGCCTTACCATTGTCCTATACAGTGGCAACAAAACCTCCCCACTTCTTGATTGAAAACCCCTTCTTATACAACTTACCAGAAATAAATAAATAAATACCAGCTGCATAGCTTTATTTGGTGCTATTTTACTTTGGGCACCATTTTTAAGGTAATTTTTAACATAAACCCCTAAATCTTTTTCACACTTTGAAACCTTCAAGTTAAGGCCCTGCATATAGTAGGTCTGCTGAATATTATGTCTTCCAAAATGCATTATAATACATTTCTCCTTATTGAAATTCATCCCATTTATGTTCACCCATTCCATTATATGAATCAAATCCTGTCCAAAAATGAATCTGTCATTAAATGTATCCATCACTCCCCCATTTTGACATCATCTGCAAATTTTATTAACTTATTGTTACTTACTATCTTCTGATCACTAAGAAAGATACTAAACAACAATGCTCCAAGCACCGAACCCTGGGGAACACCACTCACCACCCTTAATGGATCTGACAAATGGCCATGTAGTCTCACTTTCTGCTGTCTATTTGTCAACCACTGTTCAACCCATCTTACAATGGCTGAATCAATCCCCATGCCAATAAGCTTTTTAATAATCCTACAATGGGGAACCGTATCAAATGCTCCGCTAAAATCGAGTATCACCATGTCCACATTCTTCCCTTCATCAATACGCTTACTAATAAACTCACAGAAAGTGATCAGATTTGTTTCACATAATCTATTTGTCACAAATCCATGCTGACTTTTATCCATTAGACCTCCACTTTTCATAACATCAGTAATAGCTTTGCTCAAAATACCTTCAATAATCTTCCCTATGACAGAGGTCAAGCTCACCGGCCTATAATTCACTGCCTCACTCTTTCTCCCTTTGTTATAAATTGGCACCACATATGCCAATTTCCATATCGCTGGTACTACTCCCTCTGCCAGGGATTTTTGTCCTAACCTAGTTATAACTGGTATCAGCATATCACCCAGCTCCTTTAAGAAGTATGGATGGATCCCATCCGGTCCTGCTGCCTTTTCAGCCTTCAATCTCCTGATCCTATTTTTAACCTTTTCTTCAGTTATTATTTCTTTAGGATCTAATGAGCTTGTTCCCAGATGCCCCATTTCTACAACTCCATCATGTTTCTTATACACAGCCCCAAAGCATCTACTAAATTCGTTTAACATCTCCTTTGGTTTAGAGGTCGTAACCCCTTCTATATTTAATGAATCAACCATACTACTTCCCCTCTTCCTACTATTTATATAAGCAAAAAAGCTTTTGCTATTATCTTTACCCATTGCCAATCTAAATTCCAGCTGCTTTTTTGAATTTTTAATTTCCTTCTTTAATTTTTTTAGTATAGTCTTATACCTATTTCAAGATGCTAAGGATTTATTTTTCTTCATTTTCTGGAACATTGCTTGCTTTTTTCTACAAAGTCTAATTATAGATCTTGAGAGCCATTTTGGCTTTTTACCTTTGTGATTATATACGTTCCCCTTTGGTATATGCCTCCCTATTATCTCATTTATTATATCTGAAAATAACTCCCAAGCTTTCTCCATATTCAGATCTTTCATCATACCTTCCCAGTCAGAATCAGAATCAGAATCAGAATCAGCATTTATATAGCGCTTTTCATACACAGCATCCCAAAGCGCTTTACAAGCAATGCTAGACTGGTAGTGAAGTGACTGAATGTGTGGTGGCGGCCATTTCGCACATCATCACCCACACACAGCCTGGATAATTGCATGAACTGGTTTAAGGGAAGGGGAATGTTGGCCAGGACACTAGGAATGCTCCCTGCTCTTTGCGAAGAGTGCCCTGGGTTCTTTTACTTCCACCTGGACACCCACCAGGACAACACCAGGATGGGCAGAAGGGACCTCGGTTTAACGTCTCATCCGAAGGACGGCACACCCCTGCAGTACAGCACCCCCCAATACTGCATTCGGATGCCAGCAATTTTTAGGTGCAAGTCCAATCCCAGTGTGAGACGAGAACCCACGACCTTCTGGTCCATAGAAACATAGAAACATAGACTTTGATGTCAGATAAGGACCACTTGGCCCACCCAGTCTGCCCATTTCCCTACCTATTGGATAAGCTACAGATTCTAGTTAACCAACAGCCTACTTCCTGCAACCCCCACTATAATTGCCTATGTCTGTCCCATGCATGTTTGAATTCCTCCACTGTTTTAGACCCCACAACCTCTCCAGGAGAAGGCGGGTTCCATCGTCCACCACTCTCTCTGTGAAAAAGAATTTCCTCACATTACCCTGAGCCGTCCCCTCTAACTTTAAATTGTGCCTTGTGCTTAACATCTCTTTTCTGAAAGATGCTACCCTCCTGGACTTTGTTGATTCCTTGAGGTACCTAAAAGTTTCTATCATGTCCCCGTCCTCCTTTCATCAAGGGTATACATATTCGCTCTCTCAGTCTCTCTTCATATGGTTTCTGGACGTAGACCCTGCACCATTTTAGTTGCCCTCTTCTGGACAGCTTCCATCCTGTCTATGTCCTTGCGTAAATGAGGTCTCCAAAACTGCACGCAGTACTCCAGATGGGGTCTCACCAACTGTCTGTATAGAGGGATAACCACTTCCCTTTTTCTACTTGTGATGCCCCTCCCTATGCATCCCAGTATCCCCCTGGCTCTTCTTACTGACTTCTCACATTGCTTACCCATCTGATATGACTACACCCAGATCTCTTTCCATTATTGTTGTCGTTAGTACCTCCCCTGCTATTGTGTACTCTTCTCCTGGATTTCTATTTCCCAGGTGCATTACTTTGCACGTCTTTGCATTGAATCTAAGTTGCCATATGTCTGACCATTCCTCCAACCTTGCCAAGTCCCTTCTCATCCTTTCTACCCCCCTTGTGTATCAACTCTGTTACAGATCTTTGTGTCATCCCGAGAGGCATACTTTCCTTCCAGACCCTCTGTAATGTCACCTATAAAGACGTTAAAGAGGACTGGACCCAGTACTGAGCCCTGAGGTACTCCACTAGTAACCCCCTTTCTTCAGAATGTATTCCATTCACTATTACCTTCTGTGTCCTGTTGTGCAGCCAGTTTGCTACCCAGGCTACCACCCTGGGACCCACTCCCAGGCTGGCTAACTTGATTATTAATCTTTTGTGCAGGACTGTGTCAAATGCCTTGCTAAAGTCTAGGTAGGCCATATCCACAGCCCCTCCCTGGTCTATTACTTTGGTCACCCAGTCAAAGAAATCGATTAGATTAGATTCATCTGACATGACCTTCCTGCTGTGAATCCATGCTGCTTTGGGTCCTGTGCCCTGCTGGCCTCTAGATACTCAACAATTCTTTCTTTCAGAAGTGATTCCATCATTTTCCCCACCACTGAGGTCAAACTAACAGGTCTGTAGTTTCCTGCTTCTGCCTTGCTCCCACTTTTGTGAAGGGGAATCACATCTGCCCTCCTCCAGTCCTCAGGTACCACCCCATCTTCCCATGATTTGTTAAAAAGTGTGGTTAGTGGTGTCACTAGGTCGTCCCTTAGCTCTTTTAGGATTCTAGGGTGAATCCCATCAGGCCCAATTGCTTTGTCCACCTTGAGGTTTAGGAGTTCTTTCAGTACTCTTTCTTTTGTAAATGGACTGGTGTCAACCCCACTATCCAGAGTGCTTCTACTGTTTGGTTTAGGTAACTCCTCCTCTTCTTCTTTTGTGAATACTGAGCAAAAGTATTCATTCAGTATCTCTGCCTTTTCACTGTCTCCCTCTGCCCACCTCCCCTCTCCTTTATTAATCTTCACTATCCTTCCCTTAACCTTTCTATGCTCCCTAATGTACCTATAAAAGGTTTTATCCCCCTTCTTAACTGAGTTGGCTATCTTTTCCTCGGTTTGGGCCTTTGCTTTTCTGACTGCCTTCCCCACTTCTTTCTGCTTTAATTGATACAGTTCCCTGTCGTGCTCTGTCTGTGATTCCTTATACTTTTTGAATGCAGCCTTTTTCTCCTTAACCTTCTCTGGCACCTCTTTTGAGAGCTATAGTGTTTTTTTATTCCGCTTTGTTTTCTTTATTTGTTTCAAAACACAAAGGCTTGTTGCCTTCATGATGGCAGTTTTGATTTTTCTGCATTGTTCTTCCACCCCTCCTTTCTGGCCATTTGCTAATGCATTCCTCAGGTATTCACCCATTATGCCAAAGTCAGCCCTTCTAAAGTCCAGTATCCTTGTCTTTGTATGGCTTGTCTCCATGGTTGTGTTTATCCATGGTTGTCCAGAGGTGGATGTACTACCAACCGAGCCACACTGACACCAGTCAGCACTACTCAGCCTCTCTCTTATAGCTACATAATCCCCCCTATTATAGAGACGCTGTACCATACTCCCCTTCACTATATTGACATCCCAAAGCATCCTAAACATTACAGAGTTGTGATCATTGTACCCAGTTGTGGCTGAATACTAATCTGTTGAATCACATCAGGAATATTTGTTAGAATAACATCTAATATAGTATCCCCCTTGTGGCCTCCTGAATGCACTGTTTAACACCTACTGCCATTGGTTCTTCCTGCACCCTGCACTCTAAGTTGTTTCCTTCCTTATGATCCCCCCCATTCAATGTTAGGCATATTTAAGTCCCCTATTAGTACCATATCAGTGCCTTCAGCCAAACCAACAATATATTCAACAAAGGCTTCAGTTTCCTCCTTTCTAGTATCCGGTGCTCTATAAAAAGCTGAAAACCTACATTTACTCCCTTTTATACCCAACAGTTCAATGGTAACAATTTCAGTACTCCCCAAATCACAATTTTCATCTATGACCCTAACTTCTAATCCATCCCTAATAAAAAGAGCCACACCCCCACCCCTTTTCCCATCTTTATTTTTATTTATCAATCTATATCCAGGTATCTACGGATGCCATAAATTCTCCTTTGACCACCAGGTTTCTACAACCCCTACTATATCTAATTTTTCTTTCCTCATTATCATTTCCAGTTCTATCATACTGGTTGCATTCAAGCTTCTAGCGTTACAGAACATTACCTTACTAGCTGACATCTTTTTGGTTTTTACTTGTCTTGGGGTTTTATTAACTTTATATTCCCTGGTCATCCCATTACCTTTTAGTTTAAACAGTTTTCAATCTCCTTCCTTAATCTTTGCCCTAAAATTCTACTGCCTCTGTAATTTAAATGCAGCCCATCATTACAATATAATTTGTTATTATTTTCAAATGTCCCCTAATGTTTTATAAATCTATAGCCACTCTCTCCCCAGTCCATTTACATATGGCACCAATAAAAAGATGGTTTCACGAAAAATCAATGATGCCTTTTTCAGTGCTGCGGAGAACGGCACAGCGCTTCATAAACATATCAGAATTTGTACATTATTCAAATTTGCCAGAATTTGCACATTATGGATTTAAATGTATGTGTGTTGCATGTATGTACTGTAATCTTATAGCTTGTGATGCATGTTGTATTAGTCATATGTATTGTATTTCTTGTAAACTGTATAGGCAACATTTATGTATGTATAAATAGGACCTCCCTGGAAATGAGCCATCGCTCAATGGAGTTTTGTACCATCTATCCTCTTCATACACATTCTATGAATAAAAATTATTACTACTACTACCACTACTACTACCCAGTCTGCCCATTTCCCTACCTATTGGATAAGCTGCAGATCCTAGTTAACCAACAGCCTATTTCCCCCTACCCCCCACTAGAATAGCCTTATGTCTGTCCCATGCATTCTTGAATTCCCTCACTGTTTTTGACCCCACAACCTCCTCAGGAAGGCTGTTCCATGTGTCCACCACCCTCTCCATGAAAAAATACTTCCTCAAATTGCCCTTGAGCCATCTCCCCTTTATCTTCAAATTGTGCCCCCTAATTCCTGCACATCTCTTTTTCTGAAAGATGCTACCCTCTTGGACTTTGTTGATTCCCTTGAGGTACTTGAAAGTTTTTATCATATCCCACCTTTCCCTCCTTTCCTCCAGGGTATATATATTAAGCTCCTTTAGTCTCTCTTCATAAGGCTTCTGGTGCAGACAATGCACCATTTTAGTTGCCCTCCTCTGGACTGCCTCCATCCTGTCTATGTCCTTGTGGAGATGAGGTCTCCAGAACTGCAAGCAGTACTCTAAGATGGGGTCTCACCAATTGTCTGTACAGAGGGATAACAACTTCCTGTTTCCTACTGGTGATACCTTTACCTATGCATCCCAAGATCCCCCCAGCCCTCCTTACTGCCTTCTCACATTGCTTGCCTAGCTTTAGGTCATCTGATATGATTACTCCCAGTTACCTTTCCATTTTTGTTGTTATTAGTACCTCCCCCCCATTGTGTACTCTTCCCCTGGGTTTTTGTTTCCCAGGTGTATTACTTTACACTTCCTTGCATTGAATCTAAGCTGCCAAACTTCTGACCACTCCTCCAACCTTGCCAAGTCCCTTCCCATCCTTTCCACACATCCTTGTGTATCAGCCCTGTTGCAGATCTTTGTGTCATCTACAAAGAGGCATACTTTTCCTTCCAGTCCCTCCACAATGTCACCTATAAAGACATTAAAGAAAACCAGTCCCAGTACCGAACCTTGTGGTACCCTGCTGGTAACCCCCCTTTCTTCAGAGTGGACTCTGTTTACTATTACCCTCTGCATCCTATTGTCCAGCCATTTTTTTACCCAGGCTACTACCCTGGGATCCACTCTCAGGCTGGCTAACCTGTTTATTAATCTTTTGTTCATATGTTCATAGGTAAATACAAGTTCAAGAGGCCAAAGGTCTATAGTGAATTCGTCACCATTTGGTCTCTTGTGGTGGAAAGAGTACTTTTTGTTAACCATGTATTTGGCAAGTCTGTTTTTAAATGTGGTGATATTATCACTGTGTACTACATCTTTTGATAATGCATTCCAGATAGAGGGGATTCTTTGGTGTACCAGTTATTCATCTTTGTTGTTTTTTTTTTTTTTCCCCCTTTAGTTTAAGATTATGTGATCTTGTGTTGTTATTGCCTGTATGTCTAAATAAACTTATTGTTTCCATGATCGTTTCATTTTGCATGGCTTTACAAGCCAGACATAAATCTCCCTGTGCCTGCTGTATACCGTAGAATAGAACCCTAACCTGCTTAGTCTATCCCTGTAATTCAGATCTTGCATATTTTTAACTTTTGTTGTCATCTTTTTCTGTACTGACTCGATAATTGTTTTCCAGCCTATTGTTGTTGGGGCACAAAAAGGAAAACAATATTCAAGGTGTGGTCTAACGAGCCTAGAATATAAAGGAATTATGACTTCCGGTTCCCTACTTTTAATGTGTTTAAGAATACATCCAAGAATATGTTAGCAATTTTTTACTGAATTTTTTTTGTATGTGTGTCAAAGGCAAGATTATCATTTATGTTAACTCCCAAATCTTTTTCATTTTTAGTCACTTGTTTTTCTATGTTATTAAACTTGTAGATTTTTGTAGAGTTATTGTGTTCCAAGTGCATGACTTTGCACTTGTTCTCATTGAAAGACATCTTGTTCTCCTCCGCCCATTTACCTAAATTATTTAGGGTGACTTGAAACTTCACAGCTGCTGGTAAATCATTAACTATTCCACCTATTTTGCAGTATCATCAAGGCACATGTGAGGAAGCATAGGAAAACCAGGAGCAGTTGTAGAACTCACCAAAAATATTTATTTACACTAGCAGTAACATAAAAAATAAACTTGTTTAGTGTAATTACTGTATTTACAAAGGCAAAATAAAATAGAGAACATCCATCAGTTTTCCTTCAATCTCTGTGTCCCTTTTTTCATTCTAGCAATTGTAGCTCAGCTCTCTTATAGATTCTTCCAACCCCCAATCGTAACAAGCATCCTGTTCTTATAAGTATCAGGCATGTGCAGCTGGAATACAATGTGCCTGAGCTGAGGCCCCCTTTTCCTCAGCTCAAAAACTTGCATTCAGGTAACCTCTCAAGTTTCCAGTAGCTTTCTGCAATCATCTCAAACCACCATTATACACATTTCAAAAATTAACAATATATATATTTTCTAAACAAAGGAATCCCAATATCAGTTACATTTCCACATAGCGATTTGCACATATTTTGATATCAGCAGGTATGCAAGGGACAAAAAAGACAGACAGCAAGGGAAGACTGAGAGACAGTGAGAGGCAGAGAATTGCAAGATTGTTGGGGTGATCAAGTCCTAGGTCTCACAAGAAAATTTGGTTGCACAACCAGACAGACAAGGGACAGAAAAGGAACATAACAGAACAGGTCCCTGCATTCAAACTTTTAATAAAAACTGGGACAGGGTCCTATTCCACCCTGTCACATGCAGTCATTGGCATATTTGCTCATCCAAACACTATTAGATGTCTGTATAGTAGAAACAATGATATTAAAAAGGGTGGGACAGAGGATCAAGCCTTGCAGGGCCCCGCTTGCACTTGTCCCCATGGAGACATACTGCTCCTTATAGCCACTACCTCTGTTGTATATTATCTAGCCAAGAGATGACACATCTGATTACGTAGGGATGTAACTTAAGTTTTATTAATTGTTCAACTAGGATTTTTTGGGATACTGTATCAAATGCTTTAGAATAGTTCAGAAAAACTATATCTACCAGCATTCCTTTGTCTAGGGCTGCACTAAAAGGCTCAAAGTCCCTCATGGGGAGTGCTGGGCCGATGCTGGCATGGATGTTGGCAACCTTATCTGTATAAAATTGAGCGAGCTCATCGCACTCCACCTGTGAAAAAGTTCTTCAGGGCTGGAGACAGATCAGATTGCAAAATCTGTCTACAATTGGGAAGAGTTGGGCCAGTCGAGTTTGAGCAGCAGAAATGTCCCTGGACAGGAATTCTGCCTTCTTATGGGTGATTTCTGATTGATAGATTTGATCTTTAACAGGCTTCATCTTTTGACTTTATACTCCCAGTGGGGGGGGGTACCTGCGTTTTATGCTTATTGTTTTACATTTGATGGGTAGGGGTTAGTTCTAATAGATTAGTTTTCATTGTATTTAACTTGCAGCTTTAAGTGGGAATTGTATCTTCTTGTTGAGTGGCATACCACCCCCCTCCCTGGTCCTGTGCTGCTCATTGAGATTGATTTCTCCTGCTCAAGGTTTTGTATCTTGGATTGATATACAGTAACATAGCAGCTTTAGTAGGGGCTTTATTGCTGGTGTGAGGTGGGTATTTCTTATTATTGGTCCTGGTTTGGGGGGGTGGTTATCTCAGTCTCGGATATAGGTTGTATTATCCTACGTGTGTGTTAAGGGTAGGAGTTTTTAGACTGCCTAATTGTTTTTTTTTAGTAACTAAGATCCTTTTTTAAACTAAGTGATGTGCCAGGGTTATTTGGGGGGTCAGGATAGTGTACGGAGCATCCCTTCTGTGTGATTTATGGCCCTTCACCTGCCTCTCAGTTTCTGATACTACTGAAAGACATTGCCAGGAGGTGGGGATTTGGAGGGGCTGGGGTGATCTCGGGCAGTGGGGAGCCTAGTGCACAGTGGAGGGTGGTAGGATAGAGATTGTCAGGTCTAGAAGTTGCCCTGGATTATGACGGGCACAAGAGACAGGCCAGATGTGTTTGGTGCCTGTCTCCAGGGAGTCCACCAGACCGAGTGGTCAGGTAACTCGAGGAGCTGCTCTACTCACCAATCCCCTGAGGGCAGTGCTATGCAATGCCAGATCGATCAGGAACAAGACCACAATTTTTGTGGACTTGATTTCCTTGGTTGATCTGATTTGCATCATGGAGACCTGAGTTGGGGATGATGTTGGCACAGTTTTTGAGGCTGCCGTCCCACCTGCGTATACCGTGGTGCACTGCCCCAGAGAGGAACATGGGGGCAGTGGGGTAGCCATTTGTTTTAGATCTGACTTGGGCTTCACCATATACCTGATGGGAACCCCGGGTTCTTTTGAATGTGTGGCCATTCATGAGGGTCATTGACATGGGCTGCAGGATTTTCCTTATTTACTGCCTCCCCTGGGGCAGTGGGGAATTTCCTGCAGGAGGTTGCTGAGTTTGTATCCAGCGAAACATTGGAAGCCCCCAGATGTATTGTCTTGGGGGATTTCAATGTTTGGGCTGATGATGAATCCTATCAGCTTGGCCATAGTCTCCTCCAGATTTTGTCATCTCTGGGCCTGTTGCAAGCTGTTTCTGCTGTGACACACCAGGGCGGCCACATGCTGGACCTGGTGTTCTCACTGGGGCTTGAGATAGATAATCTTAAGATTGATCGGGTGGTATGGTCCGATCACTGCACGGTGCAGTTCATGTTCGGGGCTCCCACTGGATGCCCTCCCCCTACAGAGATGATGAGCTGTCGTCCTTTGTGGGGATTGATCCCGGAGGGCTTTTTTGGTGGCAGCTGATCTATCTAGTGTGGGTAATGCATGCGTTGGAGGTGTTGGTGCCATGGTAGACTCTTATAATAGAGTGCTATCCAACACCATTGACTCCCTCTGACCTGTCCGTGTATGACCCAAATCTTCCTACCTGAGGTCCCCCTGGTATGATGGGGACCTCAGGGAGATCAAGAGAAAGTGTCGGAGGTTAGAGTGCTGCTGGAGAAAGTCCAGTCTGGAGGAGGACAAACTAGCCCTATGTGTGCATTATAATGCATACCAGGGGGCGATCAATCATAAGAAGGCAGTGTTCCTGTCCAGGGAGATTGCTACCGGGAAGAACTGACCAGCTATACTTTTTTGGGCTGTGGACAGACTACTTCGCCCTGCTTGTTCACAGCTGAAAAAGGTTTTTTCTAATGCTGAATGTGAAGAGTTTGCTCGGTTCTTCTCGGACAGGGTGTCTGGTATCTGTCAGGGAGTTCCTCCAGTCAGCAATGTTACAGCTAGCAGTGGCTGCCACAAGTGTTCTGAGTGCACTTCACCTGGTTGGGGGGAGTTTAGACCAGTGGAGGTCATTGGAGAAGTGACCAATCTGAAGTACATTTTTTGTGAACTGGATCCGGTGCCAAAGCATTTCTCGATAAGCTGCATTGACACTGTTGGCCCGGCGTTTTCTCTGATTGTCCAGTGCTCCTTATCTGAGGGGGTCTTCCCTGATGCCTTGAAGGAGGCATTGGTGAGACCACCCCTAAAGAAACCATCATTGGACCCGGAGGTTAGGGCAAATTACCGACCTATTTCTAATTTTCCCTCCTTCTTGGTGAAGGTTGTGAAGAAGGTAGTGGCGCTTCAGTTGGAGGAGCGCCTCATGACCCATGAGTTGTACGAACATTTCCAGTCAGAGTTTTGGGCAAGGCATAGCACAGAAACTGTGCTTGTTTGGGTGCTTAATGATGTCCTCAGGGCTAGAGATCGAGGAGATAAGACAATTCTTGTTCTCCTTGATCTCTCCTCAGCAAGTGACACTGTGGACCATTGTGTGTTGTTTGACTGCCCTAGGGAACTCTGTGGAGTCACCAGCGCTGTCATTGACTGGTTCAAGTCATTTTTAACCAACAGGAGGCAATGGGTTGTGATGGGGAATTTTTCCTCCACCCCATCCTACAATCTTCCGGAGTACTTCAGGGATCGGTATTAGCCCCCAATGTTGTTCGCAGTGTACATGCTACCCCTGGGAGGGCTGATTAGGAAGCATGGCTTTGGTTTTCATTGCTATGCTGATGATACCCAGCTATACCTATCCTTTGCCCCAGGAACATCCAACGCAGTAGATGTGCTAAACAGCTGCCTTGCTGAGATTAACGACCTGATGACCTCTAGCTGGTTGCGACTGAACCCCAATAAGACAGAGGTATTTGTGGTGGAGTCGAACAGAGTGTGTGATAGGATGGCCTCTGAACCAGAAACTGGACTTGTTCTGGGATCTGTTTCATTGAAGTCCTCCTCTAGGGTACGAAATCTTGGTGTCATTCTGGACAGGAGTCTGACTAGGGAGGTGCAGATATCTTCCACCGTCCACTCCTGTTTTTTCCATCTCAGAAATGTCACCAGGATAAAGCCCCTTGTTCCGCCTCTGGCTGGACCTCCCCACTTTGATGCATGTCTTAGTTACATCAAGGCTTGACTACTGTAATGCGCTCTACCTTGGGGTCGTGGGAGGATCTCTCTGCAGACTGCAGGTAGTGCAGAATGCAGCTGCCAGTTTACTTACACGGCAGCCAAAATGTTGCCTTATTACACTGGTGTTGCGTGATTTGCACTGGCTGCTGGTCAGGTGGAGGATCCTCTTTAAGGTGGGTCTTCTCACCTATAAGGCCCTACATGGTCAGAGCCCTGGTTATCTGTTAGACCTTCTTGTACCTGCTCTCTCTGTTCACCCCCTCCATTCCTCCTGTGGAGGCCCCCTAGTGATTCCCAGGATGAGGTTGAAATTGTCTAGCGACAGGGCTTTTAGTGTCACCACCCCCGTCCTGTGGAATTCGCCGCCTCTTGGGGTTAAGGGGGCCGCTACTCTGGAGGTGTTCAAAGCCCACTTTAAGGCCCTCCTATTTGCTCAGGCATTTTTAAATTAAATTATTAATTTATTTATCTGATTTGATTATAGTTATTGCTAATTTGATGTTTAGCATATTGTTTATGGGTAATGTTTATTTGAAGTGTTATTATTTTATGCTCTTAATTATTTCTGTGTTTATTGATTTATTTCTGAAGATGTGTCTATTTATCTGTTCGGCGCCCAGAGCCTCCAGGATTGGGCGTCTTTAAATAAATTTTGCCTTGCCTTGCCATATTTACAATGTTGTCCTAGTAGTCATGCTTGGGGTGGGAGGGGGGACTGACTCCTGCATGGAATTTCAAAATCCGAGCCTAGGGGAGAAAATACCATCAAGTTAGGGATGTAACAGCGGTGTAAAAACAGGACAACATATAAAAGTTGAACCCATATAACTTCTGCAGTAATACTGTTTTGAACTAAAGATATAACCTTAGTATAACAATACTATTTTAACACCCATTAGGTCAAAAACCATAAATAAAATTGGGAATAGGTGACATCTTCTTGTAGTCAAAGAGAAATCATTTCACATTTAAGAGACTCCTGCCTGATCAAAATGATAAATATAACGGGTGGCAGAAAGCCGAAACCTAGGAGGAAGGCATGATGTTAACACTGCAACAATTAAAATTGTACAATTCCCTAAGCCGTCCTCCATAACATGGGTCTCCAATTTAGTATATGGACCACCTTATTTTATATTACCAATATCAATAAGAAGCAGTGCTCCCAGATCAGCCAAAGCATTTTCCTGTAGCAGACCCTAATTTTTCCTGCATTTTCCCTGTAAAACTTGGGTAAAATTCCTGTAGATTTTCCTGTATGCAATCGGCATCATTACGGTTGTCAAAATCACTACAACACATGCTCTGGCTGTTCTGAGTGCTCTTAGTTACTGTGAGAACGATGCATGATTGATACCCTGAGACAGAGTTGGTACCCTAATTTTTTTTTCCGTCGTCTGGTGAATGAAGGGAGATTTTCTTTTTTAATTAATATTTCTATGTTAAATTAACTAAGAGATCTCCTTAATCTCCCCCAAGTACACTCTGTCCCATCGATAGGGACAGGACACCTGAATTATTTTTCCATCTTCCAGTGACTGAAAGGATTTTATTATTAATATTATATTTAAAAAAGTATCATCTCCTCGACCTCCCTCACGTACATGTCCCAGCCAAATTGATCCATAAACGATGCATGATTCTTTGATTACCCCACAGACAGAGGTTTGATACCTGAATTATGTTTTCATCCTCTGGTGAATGAAAGGAGTTTTATTTATATTTAAATTACTCAGATCTCCTCGACCTCCCAGAGTACACACTGTCCCAGCCAAAGCAGCACACAGATTAATGAATAATTCATGATTATTATTTGCTTGCCCCAGAGACGGTTTGGTACCAGAATAATTGTTTCATTATATTATTTGTTCATCTTTTTCTCTTAATATTTAAAAACAAGCTCCCACACATACACACGCACACACTGTTAAAACCCTGTTGAAAAACTCATACTGCAGATCTCATTGACCAGGCCTCCCCAGTACACCACTCTGTCCCAATGACCATCAACTTATTTGTTATTCTTTTCTCTTAATATTTATATAATATTTATATTTAAAAAATGCTCAACACACAACCTGCTAAAATCATGTTCAAAACTCAGCTCTCATTGAGCTCCTCCAAGTAGACACTGTCTCAATAACCACTGACAGGAGGACACACACCTGAATTATTTTCCATCCTAATTCCAGTGACTGAAATGAGTTTTTGGCACTAAATGTATTAAAAAATTAGAGATCATCTCTTCAAGTACACTCTGTCCCAGGCAGCCAAAGCACAAAAAAAATCAGGATGAAGATGTAGCCGTTTTTTCATTGCTTTTTAAAAATTTTTAAAACCAAGAATGCAACCTCCAGAGACAGACAATTAATTTTACCTTTTTTACAGATTCTCCCATGAGAAGGCAGCTCGGGCATCAGGCTCTTCTCCTGTGTGAAATATTTTGGCTTGGCTTGGAAAAGGCCGACAAAAGAAACGGAACCACCAGTCGGGGGGGAGGGTTATCTCAATGTGGATGCCTGACTTCGCTTGTGGCTTTTTCAAGATGATCCTCCGGTGAGATAAGGCGAAAAGACATCTCTTATATTTTCTAGGCTAACGAAATGGAGGCGGGGACTGGCGGTGGTGGGTCAGGGTCTCCTCGTCGACTCTCTTGTGGATTGGATGTGGGGGATGAGGTTGGTCCTGGGGTGATTAAACGCCAAAACACATGGTGGCAGCGAGCTCAGATGTGTGAATGATTGATCCTCGAACTCCTCTCTCCGCAGCAAAATTGGTGGCACTAACTAGGCAAGTGGAAAGTATAGTCGGGAACAAACTAAACATATTCCCGGGACCAGCACTGCATCAAAGCATTTTTATAGCCAAGGAGATCACAGTCAGTGCATGATCAGAGCATGACTGGGTCTCTGAACCAATCAAGAGGCAGGCTTGTTGAAATCTTGTCTGGGACTCTCGGCAGCAACTTTTCCCCGTGTCGGTGCCAATTTCTCCCGTAGATTGTACAAAATACAGAAATCCTTCCCGTATCCCGTTTTCAGCCCCCAAACCCCGTAAAATACGGGAAATCCCGTAGATCTGGGAGCACTTAGAAGTAGTGGGCTGTGAGACTTAATCAACATCTTTAAATTGATATGTTCTGCTAGGGCCGATCCACAAGCCCATGAGCTTATACAATTAAGCAGCCAGTTCCAGGGCCCAGAGGGGGTCAGGAGCCACCCACACCATGCACACGCAAGCCCGCAGCACCCTACTGGATCTCTAAATAGGAGCCCACCCGATGGCCACCCCCAACCCCCCGCACAGATCACCAATCCAGTTTATCCCAGAGTCTCAGCAGAATCCACCGATCTAAACAGAGAAAGTTCAGTAGTTTTATACAGTTCCTTACATTTTCTGCCTGGGGCAAAGGTATGTAATGGAAGAGGAAAGACTCTGATCTCCTCTATCATACAGCGGGGTGGATTGCCTAACGTCCTTTGTTGCCAGACAACTGCCGTCTAACAATCGGACCATCAAAGGTAATACTGTTGTTCTTAAATCCCTCTCTGGGGAAGTCCACAAATCACCAAACCAAGAAGCTGGCAGGAACAGGACCCGGGGCAGGCTGTTGCCAGGCCAGGCCAAACAAGACAGCCACCCACAGGGCTCGGCCAGCAGCAAAAGGACAGCCGATGCACACTCGAGCCCCCCGTCAAAGTCACTAGAACCCTGCAATGAAGGGATCCATGGTTTGTATATATTTTACTTTGAAGTTACATCTTAGCCACTACTTGCTGTGCAAAACTACGGCAGCCCCCCCAGCCCTGCAGCCAGCCCAGCCTGTCCCGTTTCCTAATATCCATCTCCTCAGGACTGCAGGGTCAGATTATGGTATTGCCGTAATTTTTGTAAACTCTCTGCCATGGGTAAGGCTGGTTCTTGATGCCTCCGTGCATTTGTTGGATGGGCCAGTACTCGGTTCCCCTGGTCTGTGTAAATGCCTCTGGCCTTGAGTTCTGACTTTGCCTCATCAGCAGTTGCATAAACCTTCTACCCCATCAGAAACTGAACATGTTTTGTGGGGTAAGGGGTTCTAAATTTTAGGTTATGTGCTCTAAGCTGTGAAAAAAGTGGGTATATATTTCCTCCTCATGCACTGCATCACCAGGGCATAGTCATTATCAAAAAACACTCTATTGGGCCCATACTGTAGCTTCTGCCTTTTCCAGGTTTTTTGTAATAATTGGTCCTTGGTCTGAGAGCTCTGAAAACGGACCACCAAGGAGCACGGACGAGCATCGGGCTGAGACGGCTTTGGGCCCAACGCCCGGTGCACATGCTCAATGTTCAATGGGTAGTCTGGGTCCAATTCCAACAGCATGCGTAGTAGTTACTCCACAAAGGCTGAGGCATCCTGGTCTTCATCATTCTCCAGAAGCCTGTACATTCATATATTTTTTCTATGGCCCCGGTTTTCAGCATCCTCCTTGCCAGAGGGATATCTGAAGCTACTCTTGTGCAAAAGAGGTAACTATTTCTTCCGGAGTGTGTAAATGTTCTGAATTTGATGATATTTGGTGGTCAGCCTCTTCTGCCCGATTTTACAAAACACCGAGATCTGATCTTAAGTTTTTAATTGAATCGCTCATTTCGTCCCGGAACTCCATTATGGCAGTTAAAATTGTCTCCATCTGTGTTTTGCCAGTGATAATTGTGTTGCCTTTATTTTTTTTTCCATCGTCGGAGAACACAGCCTTTTCTTGCTTAGCCCTCCAGATGGGACAGCCCACTTTCATCGATGCCTTCCAACTTGGAAAGCACCTTATACCTGTTTCTAGTTCTCTGTGCCATTACTGGGATTATTTTCATTTCTGCTAGCCACCAGATTAATTTAACCACCAGTTTTTAATGTAATTTGCAAGTCCTTTGTAGTTTTAGTGGCTTTTTGATCTATCGAGGTGGAGGAAGTCCCGCAGGACCACTGCTTAATCTGCCATGACACCACCGGACGTCCCCCTCCCTGGGTCTTTCTTCACTCCCTAATGTACCTATAAAAGATTTATCCCCTTTCTTAACTTAGTTGGCTATCTGTTCCTTGGTTTGGGCCTTTGCTATTCTGACTGCGTTCCCCACTTTCTTCTGCTTTAACTAGTACATTTCTCTATCCTCCTCCTTCTGCATTTCCTCATACTTCATAAATACTATCTTTTTCTCCCTAACCTTCCCTACCACCTCTTTTGAGAACCATAGTGGTTTTTTACTTCATTTTGTTTTTATTTGCTTCACACAAAGGCTTGTTGCCTCTGTGATAGCAGTTTTGATTTTTCCCCATTGTTCCTCCACCCCTTCTTCTTACCTATTTGTTAGTGCTTTTCTGAGGCACTCTCCCATTTAGCCAAAGTCAGCCCTCCTTAAGTCCAATTCCCTCGCTTTTGTATGGCTTGACTCTACGGCTGTGTTTATCATGAACCACACTCTTTGGTGGCCGCTTGTTCCCAGATGACTACCCACTTCTAAATCTAAGATCCTCTCTCCATCCCCATTTGAGAGTACCACATCTAAGATTGCTCCCTCCTGAGTGGGTTCCTACACTAGCTGTCTGAGGCATGCCCCCTCTAGGGCATCAAGAATGACCCTGCTCTTGGATGTGGCTGCAGCAAAGGTGTTCCAGTTAACATCTGTCATATTCAGGTTTCCCATCAACAATATCTCCCCTTTTCTGCCATTATAAGGATGCCTTCTGTCATTTCCTTGTTCACTGCTTTCCCTGAGACTGGGGTCTGTATACAACCCTGTGTGGATTGTGGTGCCATTTCCTGTCTCCAGGGTGACCCACAGAGCCTCATCTCCTCCCTGTTTACCCTTCAGTTCCATTGCTTTGATCCCTTCCCTTACTTATTGAGCTACTCCTCCTCCTCTTTTACTCTCCCTGTCCCTCCTGTAGATTGTGTACCCTGGTATGTTGACATCCAGGCATGGTTCTTTGTGTACCATGTTTCTGCGTCTGCCACAATATCCAGGGGTCTCTTTTCCATCAAGTCCACTAGTTCAGGGAGCTTTTTACCCAGACTATGGGCATTGGTACTCATCGCCCTCCATTTTTTGATGGCTTTACCCCTTTTAGCCCCATCTCTGTCCTTACTGCCTTTGCCTTTTTCTCCATTTACCCCTGTCTTGCTCCCTTTTGACTTCTCTACCTTCATGTTTACCTCACTAACTGCCCTGTTTGTGTGGCAGGATGGGAGTGGGGCTGGGATTGCCAGAGTTTTTGATCCCATGGGTATTTGTTGCTATAATGTGTGCACGTTTTCCAACATCAGGCAAAGATCATCCTTCCTCCAGTCATGAAGCTGTGGAAACAACATCAGGAATGGTTGCTTGCTTGCTTGCAGGCTGATGAATGCAGTTTGGTTTGAGGTGGTGATGGTCATGCAGATAGACCTGGCCATTCTGCTAAATACAGAATGTAGTAATTGAAGGAGCAGTCAAAGGGAGTCATACTAGATATGCAACTGGGACAGATAATGACTGATAATTATTATAACAATGGTATATTTAATCAATAATTCATGATGGGTGATGCGTTATTTGATTATTTTTCAATGCCTCGTTGTTTATTTACATGACCTATTCCATTAGCACTGGGGGATGACAGCATTTCTGAATTATGTCTTGTGCTAACAGAAGGCTGTGATTTGTTCATTGTACTGTGTGTTGAACAGTCAGTAGTGGTAAAGTAGACTAGAGTAAAATTTTATTCATGTTATTCAGTGTGAAAAAAGCATGAACATGATTAAATTCCAGTTGAGCAACATGGCTCATTTACAATGGGCAAGGCCACTGATTTTCGGTGATTAAAATAATGAAATTCCGTTTTCAAGACTTCAGATTCCGGAATTACACCAGTGATTGTTACTCTAATTTCCGGATTTTACGGGGATTCTGCTATCATTCTTTTAGTATGTGCATAAGTAATCAGAATTAAAGAAGGCTTAATATACAGAGCATTAAATAGAGCAAATTGAAAATAGTACAGGAAGGAATTAAAAGAAAAACACAAGTTTTGTAGATCTACTGATCTGATATAAAATGCCAGATTCCATGAAATCTTTGTTTTTACCGGTCTTCAGGCAGCCCTAATTCCGGAATTTTACCGGATTTTCTGGTAAAAACCGAAAAACAGTGGCCTTGACAATGGGTGCCATTTGCTATACAATTTTCCTAAGTTGCAAATATACAAAACATACAAAACATGCAAAGGGTATGTGGTGGGAGAGGTATGCTGGTATGAATGAACACAGTTTCCATTCATTAATAATTTAGATTTTATATAGACAGAGCGATGAGCATGGAGGCAGCACCAACATGGAGCTGGGGGGGGGGTTGAAAAGAAGCACTGATGTTGGGACTACTAGTGTTGCGGCTAATGGAAGCAGTGACAAGGCAGTGAGTGCTATGGTGGGTTACTCACACTGGAATGTGTTAGTTGCAGTATTTGACTCCTTTCCATTATCACTTTATTGCAGCCAATTTCACAGATTGACCCACTTTCACCAATTCATGTTTTGGTGATTTCAAGATGGCGGAAGAGGAGCTTGGTGAGGAGATGCTGCTGGCAACTCTACCACTGAGCCCAGACCAGCAGAAACCCTCTAAGCATCACAAGTTAGATTTTGGGGTTAACAACTCTCTAGCTATCCATGAAACAACCCTGAGACTAGAGATGCAGTGAAATTGTATTTGGCCGGCAAACTTCTGTTGAAATCACAAATTTTGCCAGGCAAAATATTTTGCAAAATTCCACACATTCGGCGAAATATTTCACAGGTGCAAAATGTGGAATTTTGCCAGCAAAATGTGACATTTTGCCTGCAAAATATGGAATTTCACCCTTGAGTAGCGAAATGCCACACTTCACCAGCAGAATTTAAAATTTTGCACCTGCAAACTATTTTGCGAAATGTGTGAATTTCGCGAAATATTTTGCCCGGCTAAATTCTGCAATTTCATACAACACTGCCCGAGACAGAGACCAAATACATATTTGCTGGAATTTGCATCAATAACATCAATCTTGGCAGAGCTAATTTTGGATGTAAAATCTATAACATCCTCTGTAGAGTCCCTGACTACCCATGTCTCAGACGTGGAAGCATGGGTTAGCTCACTCAAGGATCGGGCCCACACTGAAGACAGGGAATTGGTCTCCTTGAGATGCCAACTGATGAAAATGGATGAAAAGGCAGATGACCTACAAAACAGGTCACAAAGAAACAACCTCTTAATCATAGGGATCCCTTAATGGACCACGCATTCTAACACTGTCCAGTTTATAAACCCTTAGAAGACTGTGGACGTATATATACGTCCAGAATCTATATATGTTCACACATATTCAGTTCTCAAAGGGTTAAATTAATTCCCTCTTCTGCCAAGTTGTAGGCCTGCTGGAGTCTGAACAATTCTGTACAATTGAAAGGGCACATCAGGCTCTCCACTCAAAACCAATCATGGAGAAAGACCACGGGCAATAATTTGCCGTTTGCTTAACTTCCAGGATAATTTGAAAATTCAAAGAGCAGTGAGAAACCAGACAGTTCTTCACTGGCAGCAATACTGATTCTACATTTACATTGATGTCAGTCAGTCAATTTGGGAGAAGCAGCAAGTCTACATGGATTTCAAAAAGCGTTTACATCAAGGTGGAATTAAATTCAGAATTCAATACCCGGCAAAATTAGTTTTATCATTGCCCCATGAAAATGTATCTTTTGACTCTGTGGATTCTGCAAGGCAGCACCTCTCGAGCTTGCTTCCAGATCTGTTCTAGAAACAGACTTTGAAGGCAACTCCATGGGGGAATATGGATCATTGATGGATTCATGACACCCTCCCATAGTGTACATATATGCTTGCTTTAATTTTGCTTGAGCTGATCATTTTTTGTTCTGATCAGCTTCTAATCACCAAGGAAACTTTTATAGGGCTGTTATTTTCAGTGTTATAGAAATGGTTTCGTTTAGTGGAACGTGTTCACTCAAAGTTCACCAAGGCATAGTCTCAGTATATTGAGATGCTTGGGTAAAGTCTGCCTGCTGTAAAATAAACTTCTTTCTTCATTTATCTTAGTATTAATTGTTAACTTTAACTCAGCAACCCATGGTTAGCCTTGTTTTGATGCTGCATCATCATTGAACCCTCTCGAATGTTCGCACTGCAGAGGCCTTGCACCCGGTGTTTTCTTTTTCGCATTACTCCTCTGCTTAGCTTTGGTGGGATGTAATGGCATTCATTATTTAGGAACTTATTATTTCTGGTATATAGTTAATATTTTTAATTGAATTTACATTACTCATATTTTGCTTTAAGTGAAAATAAGAAAGAAAGAGGAAAGAGTTTGATCCAAGTTTTTGACAGTTGCACTGAATCTGTAAGGGACCGTTTGTTACACCAATTTCCAGCAGCCACTTGTTTTGTACATAAATATTAATTTTCTAGGTTTTTATCTATGGTATGGTTAAAATGGTGATTATTTGCATTTCAAGGTTTCTAAATGTGAACATATAGGCTGGCTGCATTTGGATTATTAGGATCGCACAGGGCTGCCTTTCACCTTCCAATTGTAAATTTTCTCAGACGTCACCTGTAGCCTTATTAACACCTGTTCAGATTTACAGAATCAGGCCTGGTAAGATAATTACTAAGGTGATCCCTGTGCAATCCAATAAAATTTGCCCAGGTTGGGTTCTTCGGTTAACAAACTGTAAATTTTTTTGTTTGTTTGTTATCTGAGACTCATTACTACTCATGTTTGTTTGAGGAGGAATGTTATATTCTCCCAATGGCTACACTCCAGTCACGCGATAACAGGGGGGCGGGGGTTATTGAGTGAGACACTAAGGGACATAAGTTTCTTTTATTTCTAGTCATCAGACCTTATTAGGTTTATATACAGTTCCTTCTACAGGGGTTATAAGGGAAGGTTATTGGACGGGGGATGAATATTGTCAAAAGCACAGGGAAGCTAATACTATTTTTTTATTTTTATTTATTTATTGCAATGTTTCACCAGGAAAGGCACACTGAGCAACAAGTTGCTCATCTCCCAGTGCATCCTGGGGGGAAGGGGCACGGGGAGCTCAATACTTACAAACCTTCATCAATCAAACAATAAGATCATTAAGCAATAGTGCAAGACAGTATACACAACACTGGTGATACTGAAGGTAATGTACAAAAATATGTGCATTCATGACAAAAGTATGATAGCTACTTAGGGAACAGATAACGCTACCAACTAATGAGAACAGAATTAACTAACCAGAATTAATGAGTGGAAATTCTTGACAGTGTACCAGCCACAGGAGAAGTAGTGAGGAGTAAAGGTTACAAGGAGAGGGGGGTTTGCTGCAGGTACAATTCACCAAGAGGAAATTATTCAGGGCTGAAGAGAGGGAGTGGGGAGAGGATGAGTGGTGAATATGGTGCAGAAGGGCATTCTCAAGTTCGGGGAAATGATGCAAGAAGGCCATCTGGCCTGGTGTAGTTGCCCGATGAGGAACTACCATTAAACAAGAGACATAAGATCTAAGGGAATGGGCTGGTGGGGGGAGGATGGATAGTGAGGAGGTAAGATAAGTGCGGAGTGTACCAAACCAGAATTTAGATATAAATTTGTCGCAGTGGAGGTGGCAGCAGTTTTCAGGTGAGGAAAAAGCCAGAGAGCGATAGAGAGTACAGTGATGGGTAAGGGAGGGGGAGTCAAACGTGAAGCGACAGAAGGATTTAAAAAGGGTGTCCAATCTAGTTAGGGAAGACTTGGGAGCATCACCATAGAGTACATCACAGTAGACTGGTGTCATACCTGGAGGACAATGGCCTCCAGGATGTGAGGCAGCATGGGTTCATTTCGGGGAAGTCCTGTCAAACCAGCCTGATACAATACTATAACTGGGTGAGCTGGATAAGGGTCATGCGGTGGATGTTCTTTACTTGGACTTCAGCAAGGCCTTCGATTCGGTGCCTCATGGGCAGCTTGGGGGGAAGCTAACTGTTGTAGAGGTAAGGACAAAAATGACAAACTGGATTACAAGCTGGCTGAGTGGAAGGCTGCAATGGGTGGTGGTGGGAGGGGGGCTCTCAACTCCAAAGTCGGTGATGAGCGGGGTGCCACAGGGTTCTGTGCTGGGACCAGTATTATTTGGGCTCTTCATATCAGACATTGCACTCAGGGTGGTGAGCAAGGTAAGTCTGTTCGCAGACGACACCAAAATGGGAGCAGTGGTGGATGGAAAGGAGGGATGGAAGCAGCTGCAGAGGGGCCTAAGCAAGCTAGAGGAGTGGTCAGAGAGGTGGTAGCTAGGGTTCAATGCAAAGTAGTGTAAGGTTATACACTTCGGGGTGAAGAACCCAAGGAGAGAATACTGACTGGGGGGAGTTAAGCTGGGGATCACTGGGGAGGAGAAGGACCTAGGGGTAATGGTAACAGGGACCATGAACAATACTGCCCAGTGCAGGAGAGCAGCTGCAAAAGTGAACAAAATGCTGGGGTGCATAGTGAGGGGGTTTCTGTCCAGGTGAAGAGAGGTGATCTTGCCCCTCTACAGGTCGCTGGTAAGGCCGCACTTGGAGTATTGTGTGCAGTTTTGGAGGCCATACCTGAAGTGTGATATCAGGCTACTGGAGGGGGTGCAGAGGAGGGAAACAAAGATGATATGTGGAATGGAGGGGAGAGACTATGAGAGCAGGCTGGGAGACCGGAATATGTACACCCTGGAGAATAGAAGGGACAAGGGGAACATGATAGAGACATTCAAGTATCTGAGGGGAATCAATAATGATTGGGCAGATGGGATCTTTAAGCTAAGGAGTGGGAGGGACACCAGGGGGCATGGCTAAGAATAGAGGAGGGAAGATTTAGGAGGGAAATGAGGAGACACTATTTCATGGAGAGGGTGGTAGCAAAATGGAATGCACTACCAGAATGGGTGGTATTATGTAAATGTGTGAACAGCTTTAAAAGGGCATGGGACAGGGAGCAGGGGAGAGTGAGGTTGGGGGAGATGGGGAGGCAGTGGGATGACAAAGAGGAGGGGGTGGGGCAGCTGCAAACTAGAGGTGCTAGCTGCACACTCAAGCAGACATAGATAGACTAGGTGGTTTGTTTCTGCTGGCACATTTCTATGTTCGTATGTCCGTAGTAGTCAAAAATAGGTAGGATCATCTTCTGGACAGGTTCACGTCTAGTCAGTGGCAGTAGGGAGTCACGGTTCCTGTATAATACTCCAAGCTTGTGGCGCAGTTTCTTCTGGATGGTGCCCACATGCCCAAAGAAGTTGAAGTGTTGGTCAAGCCAAACCCTCAAGTACCTAAAGGATGAGTGTCCTCCAGGACTGTCCCATCGAGGGTATGGAAGGAGGGCAGGAAGGGGAGCCTAGAGAGCCTCTGCCTGGTGCCAAAGGTGATTGAGACTGTCTTCTTGGCATTGAGGGAGAGTTGATGGGAGCAGAACCAGTGCTGAACTTTATTGAAGTCATGCTGAAGTCTGAGCTGCACATCAACAGAGGACTGGCTTGAGGTGAAGAGGACCATATCGTCAGCGTACATATGGATGGAGGTAGATAAGCAGGCTCAAGGAAGGTCATTGAGGAAGATGAAGAATAGGATAGGGCCCAGGACTGATCCCTGAGGTATGCCAGTGTTGATGGGGGATATGGAGTCAGCAATTCTGACAGACTGTGTCATACCTACCAGGTATGCTCTGAACCAGTTAATGGCAGAATCAAATAGGCAGGCCAGCAGAGGAGAGGAACTGCAGTTGAAGGGTGTGGGAGACGGTGGTGAAAGCCTTTGCTAGGTCGACAAAGAGAGCTGATGTAATTTGGCCGCTGTCCATGCCTGAAAGGATGGAGTCAGTGAGCCTAATCAGGGAGATCTTAGTTGAATGGTTCTTCTGGAAGTCAGATTGGAATGGAGTGAAAAAACTAGTGTCATATAAACTTTCTACTTTACTTCTGATTTTTGTGCCTTCAAGGTATGGGGCCCTATAAACAGAATTATATGGGATACATTACGCTCCACAGTCCCATTTCAATCAAGTGTTTTTCTTATTCCCTATAAATGATAATCTATTTGTTAATTTCCTGGAATGTCAAAGGGGCTAATTCCCCAATAAAAAGATCCAAAATTCTTGCCCATCTCCATAGATTTAGCCCATCAGTCACCTTTTTGCAAGAAACCCATCTCCTTATGGCAGATTTGCCTTCTCTGTGCCGCCACTAGGCGGGCCAACTCTTCGGGGTGGGCATATATAAAAAAAGTGCTGGTGTAGCCATCCTCATTGCCAGACACATTGACTTTGTCATTCACCAGATGATCACAGACTCACAATCAAGATATGTGTGCCTTGGACTGCACGGAGATAGTCTTAGCCTCATTTTACGGACCTAACAAAGATGACCCTGACTTTTTGGTGATCTTTCCTTACATCTAACAAAATGGCTGGATTTATCACACATAATTGCAGGTTACTGGAATGTCTTCCTGGAGGGTGACCTGGATGGGTCTGGACCTCTGCTTTTGCTATTACCCCAAATCAGAGGGCTCTGTGGGAGTTAATTGACTCTCACGCATTAATAGACCCTTGGAGGACACGCCATCCTCATTCTGAAAATGTCACCTTTTTTTCTTCCTCACATAAAACACAGTCAAGAATTGATTATTTTCTCCTGAGATACTCTCTCCTGGTTGGGCCTGGACAGATGGAGATACTATCCTGAGTTATTTCAGATCACGCTCCCGTACATTTACTCCAATACATATATAGCTCTCCGTTATATGTACATTCCTTTACCTTAGGTGAATCTGATGTTACTTGTGTACTATCTGCATATTACCTGTCAGTGTATTTGTGGGCAGACTGGGTGGGCCATAGGCCCTTATTGGCCGACACTGTCTATGTATCTTTGTATCTATGTATTTTGCTGATGTACGTCTACTCCAAGTCCATCTTGTAAATGAGTTTGAGTTTTACTCAGTGGTGTTCCACCTGGTTAACTAAAGATTTTGATTGATTGTTTGGTTGATTGAAATTGGAACCCCATTTACATGTCCTCAACTACATGCCTTCAACTCCTGCTGCCGGTTTGCTCTTTATGCTCCCTCTCACACCCACCACTGCGACCTTTATCAGGCCCTATCCTTCTCACAAAAAGGTGCCTTTCTCACTGTGCTAAATTCACTTCCAAGCACTGGTTGGGTGAACGCCCATCCTACCTCTCCTCCTCAATTATAACTCCCCCCCCACTCCCTTAGATCTACTGACTGGTGTACACTGGCTGTCCCCCACAGATCCACCCTCATCAGTCAGTTTGGCTACTCCTATCATTTACTAAAACTGTGGAACTCCTTCCCCCCTCAGATTTGACACTCTTCCTCCTTCTACTCTATCAGCACTGCCCTCAATAATTACCTTGCACCTAGTTGTTCCTGCTACAACCCTCCTTAACTCCGTCCCCTAAACTCCTACAAATCCACCCCCATTCTCTGCACTTATACCTTGACCCTCTCTGATGAAACTCCACACCCCCTCCTCCTTAGATTCCAACACTCCTTCTCTTCCTCCCTTCTGCCTCCTTGGCTGGCCCTCTCTGCACACATAATATGACTCCCAGCATCCTGAAGATGTCTCATTGGCTTGGCCCCCGCCTCCCGTAGTTTTAGGCTCTCATTTCCTCCATCTCTTCTTTACCCTCTCTATATTCCTACATCTGCCTCTCTCCTCCATTCCCTTTAGCCCTTTCAGTCCCCTTGCACGGTTCTCTGCATCCTGAAGGGGTCCTTCTGGGATTAGGCTTCCCTTTCTCTCCCACCTTCACTCACCTCTATTGGGCTTTCCGGCCCCCTTGCAGGGTTCTCAGCATCCTGAAGAATTCCTTTGGGTTGGTCCTATGTGTCTCCTAGTTGGTAACCCTCACTTCATGCCCTTTCTAAAGTCCTTCTGCCATCTTCTCCCCCTTTTCACTCTAGCCTTCTCAGTCCCCTTGCAGGGTTCTCAGTATCCTAAAGGGGTCCCTCAGGGACTAGGCTTCTCCCTTCCTCCTCAATCCACCCTCTCCTCCTCAGATCTGCACTTCAATCTTTACTGCTTTTTCCCAAAATCAACATTTTGTTTTGCCTACACACTCTTAGATCCACCCATCCCTCTTGCATTTATCGTACCCTTATACTCTTTCCTGTAAGATCTACAACTTGATGCCTCTCTCTGCCCTGTCTTTTCATCCTTTTTTCACAATAGCTAAACTCCCCTTGCTTACTTTTTCATGTCTGTCCTCATCTGTGTTGACCCTTCCCCCTACTTCCCCATGCACTTATGTTTGTTCTCTCAAATTAACCTTATTGTATGGTACACTGTATATATCACCTGTATTATGCAAATGCCTGCTCTATCAATGCACCTATTGTATGGTACACTGTATATTCACCTGTCTTCTGCAAATGTACTTTTTTTTTTTTTTTCTTTATCCCCTGGCAGGACCACCGGGTACATTCTCTGCCCTGGTCACAGCCCGGAGACCTCTACCACGCTATTGCTGCAGAGGACCTCGGTCACCCCGGCTTGCCCCAGACAGGGCCTTGAGCCACCTTAGTGACCCGGAACTGTAACTGGTTGGGGTCCTGCAGCGGCGGTGGTGTGAGCTCTCCAGGAGGGCTTCATCTCATCGGTGGTCCTGCCCTCCATCTTTTCCTCCTTTTCTCCCCAGAGGCGGGGGCGTGCAATGGCGCCAGCGTCCGCCCGCCTCCTCCCCATCAAGCCTCGGCTCACGTGAGAACTCCGGCCTCGCCATGAGTCTCTAATGCACCAGTGCAACCCACCTCCCCGGAGAAGAGGCTGCCCAGCAGACGCTCAATCCCTCTCCCCCGGCCCGGCCTCCGACAACCCGGATCCGTTCCCGAACCAGGTCGCCCGGCGTCATGGCCAATCCACCGCTGCGCGGTGGGCGAGCATCTTCTGCAAATATATGTAAATGACTTATTACGAGCGTATGTATTACTGCTCCATCCTCATTGTACCCCGCCCCCAGGTCATGTCGGAAGATGAGCAACTTGTTGCTCAATGTGCCTTCCTGGTGAAACATTTCAATAAATAAATAAATGTCCCACCTAAAAAATTTCAGTATTCACTTTTTTTGTGCAAACGATGGTATGGTTGCCAAGCAAGCTACCCTCTGGGCAGTGTGTAAGTGCGTAATTTGGGGTGAAATATCTGACTCATAATTAAATTTTAAAAGGATAAACAAGCTAAATATAGGAGCTGCTTAACTCCATAAGATCCTTGGTACTACAGCTTTCGTCCAATTATTCTGACCGGATGGCATGACAGCTGAACATCGTCCGATAGCAATATCGTGAGCTCAACCAGGCCCAAGCCAGATTAACCCTATTCAAAGCTAAAGCTGCATATATTTCTACAGGTGAGCATGCCGGTAGGCTATTAGCCTTATGCATTAAACAACAAGAAGCTTCATGTACTATCAAATATCTATACAAAGTAGGGACTAAGCATCTCATAACCCAACTTAGACAGACCGTACAGGAATTCCAGGATCTTTTACAATGTCCTGTATGGTCTAGGTGACCAGGACATTGATATGAAATACATAGACAAATACCTTGACCAATATAGCCTTCTCCAATTGGAGCAGAAGGAACAAGAGTTATTAGCACAACCCCTTGCGTTAGGTGAACTTCGAGAAGCACTTAAGATGATGGCTACTGACAAAGCCCCAGGCCAGGATGGATTTTCAGCACTTTTCTATAAGACCCTCTTGGATGAATTACTTCCACAACTTTTGCAAGTTTATGTGGAGGCTTACACAGACTGTGATTTAGATGCCTCCATTCAGGAGGCATTTATTTCAGTACTACCAAAACCCAGCAAAAACCCCACCAATGTGGTTAACTATTGACCAGTCTCCCTATTGAATATTGACTTAAAGATCTTGGCAAGGGCTTTGGCTTTTAGGCTCCAAAAGGTTTGATCGGTCCTAGTTAGCTCTGAGCAAGTTGGCTTTATGATGGGTAGACACTTTGCAGACCACTTATGGAAACTCCAGCATTTAATAACCACGACTAGGGATGTCAAGACCCCTGTGGCTTTGGCCTCTCTAGACATGGAATAAGCCTTCAATAGGGTCTCATGGAAATACCTCTTTCAAACTCTAAACAGGTTTGGTCTACCAGCAGATTTCATTCATGGAGTAAAGCTGTTGTATTCTCACCCCACAGGGAAAATGTGGTGAAACAGGGTCCTTTCTTCTTCTTTCTTTCCCTGCAATGGAGCACGTCAGGGCTGTCTCCTCTCCCCATTCCTGTTTAATTTGTATCTTGAACCCTTAATATGGTGTAGTAAGTCTCACCCCTCAATTCATGGCATCTTTTTAGGGATCCAAACAATATTAAATCTCAGCTTATGCCAATGACATTCTTCTCCATTTTACCAGACCTGATATTTCTCTACCGTGTGCTCTTCAGGAAATCCAGTGATTTGGTCTGATTTCACTATACAAACTTAACATAGAGAAGACCCAAGTCTTGCCTTTGAATTGCCATGTCAGGAGGTGTGACTTTGCGAGTCTGGGACTTAGACAGGCAACCACAGAAATAACCTACTTGGGGATCAACCTTACTACAACCACTACAAAGTTAATAAAAAAAAAAATTGCAAATACCCTTAAGATAACCAAAGCCGGCCTTGATTGGTGGAGTAGATTACCCCAATCGCTCTGGGGAAGGGTCAGCATAATAAAGATTAATATTTTACCCAAGATCCTTTACCCCATGAACATGTTGATGGTTAAACTTCCAGCTCACTGGTTTCAAAATCTCCACATGATACTGATGAATTTTCTCTGGCATGGTCGCAAACCACAGATTTGCTCTCTCTGGCTTGCTGCTCCAAAACATTTTGGTGGATTTAGGGCCCTAGATTTTTATGGCTATTACCATGCAGCCCTAGCTGTAAAATACTTCCATTGGGTGCTACAAAGTGATGGAAAATCTTCCTCCTATACTCCCCTTTGGTGGACCATAGAATGTGACCTTTGTTATCAATCTGGGATCACCTTACAAGCTCTGATTTATCTTACACTTACTCTGATGCCTAAACACCTTAGGGATACTCCAATCGGAACATCTTTAGCAATACTTAGTTAGTTAAACAAGCATCTAAAGAATCCCCTTGCACATCCTGGGGGACAACCCCTTTTGGTTAAACCCTAATTTTAAAACTCTGGGTAAAACCCTATTAAATCCTTTATGGCAGAGCAAAGGCATCAAAGCACCTTTTCAGTTTATACATGGTTGTAGCTGGATTCTTTTTCCCTCCATACAACAAACATATGCTTTAGATAAAAAAGAGTGTTTTTTTATCACCAGATCTGTCATGTGCTTTCCTCCAAGTTCGTCAAACCTACACCTAGGTCGGATCTTCCTACTTCCCCTGTGATCTTAGGGGACTTGATTATCGAGCCTCATGCCATATCCAAAGTATATACAGTAAGGCCATTTATCATATTTGAAGATAGAGGGGAGACAGCTCAGGGGCAATGTGAAGAAGTATTTTTTCACAGAGAGGGTGGTGTATGCACGGAACAGCGTTCCTGAGGAGGTTGTGTGGTCAAAAACAGTGGGGGATTTCAAGAATGCATGGGAAAGACATAAGACAATTCTAGTGGTGAGTAGGAAGAAGTAGACTGTTGGTTAACTAGGATCTACAGCTTATCCAATAGGTAGGAAAATGGGCATACTAGGTGGGCCAAACAGTCCTTATCAGCCGTCAAATTCTATGTTTCTATGGAGCCATAGGTATGGCCCACCCCCTAAATACTGACCTTCAGCATTGAAACGGCCATCTAATGAAACATAGAAACTTAGACTTTGATGGCAGATAAGGGCCGCTTGTACAGGATAAGCTGCAGATCCTAGTCAACCAATAGCCTATTTTTTCCTACCCCCACAAGAATTGCCTTATGTCTGTCCCATGCATTTTTGAATTCTCCCACAGTTAACCTCCTCAGGAAGGGTGTTCCATGCGTCCACCACCCTCTCTGTGAAAAAATACCTTCTCACAATACCCCTGAGCCATCCTCCCTCTATCTTCAGATTGTGTCCTCTTGTTCTTGCACATCTCTTTTCTGAAATATGCTACCCTCTTGGATTTTGTTGACTCCACTGAGGTACTTAAAAGTTTCTATCATGTCCCTCCACTCCCTCCTTTCCTCAAGGGTATACATATTAAGCTCCTTTAGTATCTCCTCGTATAGCTTCTCTTGCAGACTCTGCACCATTTTAGTTGCCCTCCTCTGGACTGCCTCCATCCTGTCTATGTCCTTGCGGAGATGGGGTCTCCAGAACTGGATGCAGTACTCCAGATGGGGTCTCACTAACTGTCTGTACAGAGGGATAACAACTTCCTGTTTTCTGCTGGTGATGCCTCTCCCTATACATCCCAGTATCCCCCCAGATCTCCCTACTGCCAATGGATAATGGTCTGGCAGAATATTTATCAATATCTTACTTAAGTTTGATGGCTGATACATTCAATTTAAAATCCTACATGCAGTTTATAACAAGCCCCTAAAGTTACTCAAATGGGGATTACTACTGTAGCTTTAACTATATGTACTAGATGTAATTTACTGTAAGGTTCCCTATTGCATATTCTGTGGGACTGCCCCAAGATACAATTCCTTTGGCAGAAGGTTAAGGATGCACTAGACCTGGGTATGGGTCCTAAATAAGTCTTTTATTTATTTATTTATTTTATTTATTTATTTAATGATTTAGAAAGATACCTTTGCGTGCAAGTTCTTTTATAAAGGTTCCACATCATAGAATACAAGACAAATTACAAAAGGGGAAAACAGAGGTGCAACACAATGAACAATACAACCTGGAGTCAGAACTAACAGAATGACTCAAAAACATTGATATAAACATACGCAGTTAATATCTCAGGAAAGAACCTCATGAGGTGGGGGGTGGGTGATAAGCAGCCACAAACTGTCTTGTCAGTGGTTAGGAGGGACAAAAATAGCTGGCAGCAGGAGGGGGTGGGATGGTGGGGAAGGGGCGCTGAAGAAGCATGTCGTGCCCTGAATTGCTGAGGCTAGTCATGAGAATTGTATCTTTGGGTTGGACATTCACGATCTATCGGGCTCCAAACACCATCATTTCAGTTTAATTACCCTGGTCATAAAAAGATTTTATTGAGACTTTGGCTGGATCAAAACATTCCATCTTTTATTGAGTGGTATAAAGAAATGCTCCCATCATTGCATATAGAGCATATGTTAGCAACTATTTGATATTCTTTTCAAACCTATCTACAGTGATGGAGCCCTTTAGAAGCCTGGCTTTCCACCCTTGTATTGTAGCCAAATGGCATTACTCCTGAACATTTTTCATTGTATAAAAATGTCCCTGTGCAACAGTTACTAGCATAATAAAGGAAAAGGGTTGGGGAGGGTTGGATAGGGATAATGAATGTTTGTACCTTTGATTCAATATCTCTTTTGTATTTTCACAAACTGTGTTACTCTAGTTTTCTCTGGAATAAACTAATAAAGTTTACTCAATTTAAAAAAGAAGCATTGATGCTGTCATTGAATGGGTCCTTCGTATCTATGAACTAATAACAGACAGACATTGCCAAGTTGCTATATGGACGAGAGAGAGAATATGGATAGTATGAACCACCGGTACGATGTGTGGCATGTCACCAAAGGTACACTTTGTATTAAAATTTTAATGGGACACATGTCCATTGTTAACATTGATCACTGTACAATCACAAAACCGGAGATTAAAATTTTGTGTATGTTACTATGCTGATGAGACCACTTTTATGATTTCAATAGTGTAATCACACACATACCTCATCTGTGTCATACTTATGTCATAGCATCTAAATATGCTGTCTCTGCAGTATTATTAACACACAGCAATGAAAAGGCATCCGATCAATATGGCACTAATAGTTATGTTAATGGTCTGTTAATCACCTTCTCATGGTCTACTGAGGCACGAGGCATAGCCAAGTGCCCCATTAACTGACCGTTTATATAATCCCTGCTATTGCCTTATATACCTTGTTTATCACATGGTGATGCTTTCCAGATAAGGCATTAAAACCTTCAAATTATGGGGAAAGAATGTTTACTTCTAATTATAAAGCTCTATTACTGAAATCAGCTCTGAAAATATATAAAATAATTTTGCTTGTTGCTATTACTGTTGAACATTATGAGATGTTACAGACAAACCAGCCTATACTGATCATGGTTATTTAATGAAATGTTGATTATTTGCACAAGTAACATATTTCTAACATTCTTTGTAAAGATGTCTCCTACATTTTTAAGGGACAAAGAAGATATTGATGGTGACATCCAATGCTAAGGACTTCCAGGTTCTAAGACCGTGGATGCAGAGCGTTGTCAACCATCTATACTGGGCAATTGGTTCCACACCACGAGGGTGAATCTGAGCTAGTGTTTTCTAAATGGATGAATGTTACTACGCATTCAAAATATACACAGGCATGAAAATACACTGTTTACAGAATGTGTATGATGAAATAGAGTAAGGAGAGTGGCGGAAGCAATGTCTTGCACCATAGAAACATAGACAGTGATGTTAGAAAAAGACCAGAGGTCCATCCAATCTGCTCAAGTTCCCTATAATCCCTGGAACATACTGTCCCTCCAGGGTATAAACCCTGCCCATTCTCTCTCTATTCTCTTCCTTGATCCTGTCACCCCCAGTAACCACAATTCCCTTCATTATGTCCCAGCCCTGCTAGAATCTCCTGACTGTTTTCACAACCACCACTTTGGCCGACAGACTGTTCCAAGGTTCTACCACCCTTTCCGCAAAGTAGTACTTTCTCACATCTCTCCTGAACCTACCTCCTGTTAATTTCCATTGGTGTCCACGTGACCATGCATTGGTATTCAGGCTACATAGTTCCCCTCAGTTCACTTTGTTAATTCCTTTAAGGAACTTGACAGTCTCTAGCATATCTCCTTTCTCATTTCTGGTCTCCATTGAATACATATTTAGTGTCTTGAGGTGCTCCTCATAGGATTTTCCCTCCTGGCCCTGAATCATTTTTGTTACAGTACTCTGTGCTGCACTGTCTCCAAACCATCTTTATCCTTTCTTAGATGAGGACTCCAGAACTGGGTGCAGTACTCTAGGTGAGGCCTCACCGAGGATCTGTGGAGGGGAAGTATTACCTTCTTTCTTCTACTATCAGTTCCCCTCCTGATACATCTCAGCATCCTGTTAGCCTTGCTATGGGCCTTGTTGCACTTACTTGACTGCTTAAGCAAGTTGCTAATGATAACTCCCAGATCCCGTTCCTCAGCTGTAGTGATTAGGCTCTCTCCTCCCATCCAGTACTCTGTCTTGAGGTTCTTTTTCTCTAGGTGCATTACCTTGCACAATGTAGCATTGAATTTTAACTGCTAGATCTTTGACCACCCCTCTAGCTTTTGTAGGTCTCTCTTTATTTCCCTTATTCCCTCATCACTATCCACCCTCAGACATAGTTTTGTGTCATCTGCAAAGATACAAAACCTGCCCTAGATTCCTTCTCCAGTGTCACTAATGAACATGTTGAAGAAGTTCAGAACCAGGACCAACCCCTGTGGAACCCCGCTCATAACCTCCCTCTCCTCTGATTGAACCCCATTGGCTACCACCCTCTGCTCCTTCTCCTCTAGCCAGTTACCTACCCAGTTCACTATGGGTTTAGCTGCACCCAGGTCTTCCATCTTCTTGAGCAATTGTTTGTGAGGTACCGAGTTAAAAGCCTTGTGCACTCTGACCTGCTGAAACTGCTTGATAAGGCTGTCCATTCTACCTCTGCAGCAAACACTCTTACCAGGTTTGTCTGAAAACATGTACCTTGGCTCCAAAGACTGGGAAAGAGAACTCTTCTGTTCACTATCCAGCCATCTGGGATTTTTAAAGTCATGCAAACTGAAGGGTGTGCTAACGCTGCCAAGTCTGCCTGGATCAGGAGATTGTTCAGGTAAGTATAACATGGTATCCATCCCAGCAAAAATAAGGCACCTTGACTGCTACAACATTTCCAAACATCATAGTGGTCAACCTGAAGGGGAGGGCTTGGTACTGAACACGGTTTTCTCGAACGGCAAATCGGTGACATTTCTGAAGCAACTGCCAAAACAAAAAGTGTAGCTATGCATCTGAGAGGATGGGCAAGGCCAGAAAATTAGCCAGCTGAACAGTTGCAATGACTGACCTCAGAGACCCCATCTTAAACTAGATGGATCTCACAAACTGGTTCAGACTGGAGAGAACCGGGATCAGAAGAAATCCTTTCGATTTATTGGGCACTGCAAGAAAAATTTATTAGAACCCCTGTTCTTAAATCACTGCCCTTATGCTTAGCAGATTACTTTATGTCTGGTTTACTGCCTGATGATTCCCGGGATTTATCTAAACTGAGAACTGATAGAAACACCCACTGAGGGGGGTACAGAAGGAAAGTCTATTGCACAGCCTGCAAAACTATCTCCAGCATGCAGGTGTCTGACATTGCTGGATCCCATCTGTCATAAAGCTTCTAGAGCTATCTGCTTAGAGCTGGTGAACAAAAATGGTCCCATATATCTTCATGTTAAGTATCTGCCTCCATTCCCCCAAAGCGTTTATTGGAGAACTTGCCGCTATTCTGATGGAACTTGAAGCCCAAAAACACGCCTCTAGTGCAATGGTTTCTATATCTTTGAAAGAAAAGAAAACTGGCACAAGATTTGAGGCCACATCTGAAACACTGACTTCTGAAACCATTATACGATGACTGCTGCTCTGGAAACTTGGCAGGGAACTTTTCTTCAATTTAAGAGTCTGCTGTAACTGTGGGTTGAACAACATCCACCTTTGAAGGGACCACTGAGTTAGTGATGGAGAAGATCCACCATGGAATCTCCTTACAAGAAGACTGTCATATGTACTAAGGGAAGGAGGTCTCTGATGGGTTAATTCTCTGGGACCTCATCCGCTGCTGTTGCTCATTCACACAGTGTTCGGGCTACTAAAGTCGAGGGCACGACAACACACAAACCAAAACCTAATGCTAAATATGCTTAAAGGCTGTTTCCAGACACTTACCATTATGGGCAGAAAGATTATCTGCACCTTTCACTGAAATAACAACTTGTTTAATCACTGATGAAATGGCTTCCTCTATGACAGACAGAGCCTCCAATTGAATTAACAAACTACTACTTCTCGGTCACATTATCCTGTTCATCTTGAACTATCGGAGCAAAGTGCTCAAATTCAGGGAAGCATTTAGACACGCTCCCTGTGAAGGTCAATATGGGATAAACTTTTAGTGGCAGACTGTGTCTCCAATAGCAGCAGAATACTGCATGTCTCCTTAACCAGGAAGAAAATCTGCTTTGGATCAAAAAGAGATGGGACTGAGAAAGACAAAGGTTTCTCACCCATTCTTCTTCCTCTTCATCTTTTTCAGAATCCTAAAGAGCCTCTGGCTCTTGTGGGTCAGTAGGATTATTTTTGCCTTGCAAGCCTTCCAGACTGTCTGGCTGAGGGGAGTTTGTTTGCCCAGATGGTGAGGGAATACTGTGAGATCTGCAAGAACATCCTTTGCACTCAAGTTCTGTAAAGGATGTCTCGATACATCTGGATGTGTCTGTCTGCCCCCAAATGAAGGGTCTGCTGTGAATATGTGGAAGTGACGGGATGGTCTTCTGAGTCCTGTGCATTTTTGATCTTACTTGTAGACAATTTTGTTGAGCTAACAAAGAAGGGATCTTCGTAACTTTGTACTGCCAGTGCCAAATGTAAAACTAGTGGCATCTTCCCTTGGGTTAACACTAGTCTGGTGACTAGGTGTCAAGAAACAAGCACTGATCCTGTTAGTGCAGGACGAATAGAAATAACCATGCGGAGGACTGTCTCAAGGCCGCACAACATGCCTTACATTTGTTACTAATGAAAAAGAGCCTGCTGAATGCCATGGTGCCTTTCTCTCTGTGTAACAAATGAAAGACTATTGAAATGAGACTCTGCATCAGTAGTTTTGCTCATTTGTACTAATCTTGAGCTGTGTCAATGTTTTTGCACACTTGTGTTTATTTTTTTGCACTTGTATGAACTGCTGCAGACTTGCATCAAATTTCTACACACTTATATCAAAATATTTGCACATTTGCATTAATTTTAATAAAAAATGACACAAAACTACCCAAAACAACCCAGCTGCAGAAAATGCTGCAAACTGTGTCAAAATGCAGCGTCAATCAGGAGAATCTGTTTTTAAAACAAGTTAAACCTCAAAAAGGTGTAACCCCCCTTGACAGGATACAGAAACTCAAAGGATGAGTAAAAGGAAATACCCTAAACAAGTCTACACTGAAGAGAAACCTGAGCAGAAGATACACTGCAGGAAGGGAAATAGTTCCAAGAGAAAAAAAAAAAGCATCTGTCAATGTCGAATGTTTGCTTGCTGGCATTGGCATTGGTAGTGTAGAAATTACAGAGCTGCATAATAGGAATGGCAGTGAAGTATTGAACTGAAGCCAAGCCCACCACCACCCTGCAGAGAGTGACAGGCATTGGGGTGTGCCTTTGGGTCATCAGGCATAACGGCCACGCCATTTCACCACACCCTACCCTGCAGACACCGACAAGTGTCACGGTGTGTCTTGGGGTCTTTGGCCCTTATGCGCACCCCATTCCATCAGGAAATATGGTGAGACGGGTGCAGTATAGGAGAATGGGGTGAACTTTGGGGCCAAAGAGTCCAAGGCAAACCTTGATGCCTCTCACTGGCTGCAGGGTGTGGAATGGTATGAGCATTACAGGCAAGAATCCCAAGTCACACCCCTGATGCCTGTCATTCTCTACAGGGTGGGGCGTTATGGTTGGAAACCCTAACACCTCAGGCATTTGTTGGTATTTTCACTCCAAATTTTCAACATGTTTTTTCTGAGACCCCCACCTCATGAACAGTGGCAATATCAATTTGTTAGCCGAAAGCTGCTTATGCACAGTGACTACGGCATTTAGCACCACGGGTGCAAAAACACATTCCGAACAGGATGTGAAAAATGACAGCTGTACTGTTCATGGGGAGGTGGAAAAAATGGCAATGTTGCAAATCTGCAGTAAAAATAGAAAAAACTGGTGAAGTCACGAGCATGCATAGAAACTGTGCAACGCACACCCGTAATGTAATTAGTTTGGGGATTTTTTGCAGCAGATTGGCAACTCAGGCATTTTGGTGCCTCTGATCATGAACAGTGTCACTGTGATTTTCTTTATCTGTCCCGAACAATGATTCCCCACAGCGACCACGCATCTCTGCGCTGAAAGTGTGAAAACACATTTCGGCCATGTTGTGAAAAATGACAGCTGTACTGTTCAAAAGGAAGTGTGGAAAAATGCCACTGGTGAAAATCTGGACTGCAAATATTACAAAGTCATGAACTTATGAGGGTGAGTGGAAACTGTGCAATGCTCACTCGTAACACAGTCATTTTATGGACTTTTGTCACCAGATTTTCAATATAGCCATTTTAAGACCTCTGCTCATGAACAATGTAACTGTGATTTTCTTAATCTGTCCCAAACATTGCTTTCGCACACCGACTGCACCATTGTGTGCTACATGTGCGGAAAGGCATTTTGGGCGACATGTGAAAAATGGCAGCTGTACTGTTCATAAGAAAGTGTAATAAAATGGCAATGTGGAAAATCTGGAGTGAAAATATAGAAAATTCGCAAACTTACGAGCGTGCGCAGGAACTGCACAACGCACGCTCGTAAAACAGTCATTTTTAGGAATTTTTTCACCAAATTTTCAACATAGCCATTTAAAACCTCTCGCTCATGAACAGTGTCACTGTGATTTTCTTAATGTGTCCCATACATTGATTTCAAACACCGACCGCGCCATTTGCGCTACATGGGCGGAAACACGCTTTGGGCAAGATGTAAAAATGACAGCTGTACTGCTCATAAGTAAGTGTAATAAAATGGCAATGTTGAAAATATGGAGGAAAATATTGAAAATTTGCAAACTTACGAAGTGTAAGGTAGGAACTATGAATATGCGCCAGAAACAGTCATTTTTAGAATTTTTTCACCAAATTTTCAACATAGCCATTTTAAGAACTCTGCTCATTAAAGGTGTCACTATGATTTTATTAATGTGTCCCATACATTGATTTTCAAGATAATCGACTCAAGATTACGCCACATGGGCGAAACACGTTTTGGGCAAGAGGTGAAAAATGACAGCTGTACTGCTCACAAGGAGGTGTGGTAAAATGGCAATGTTGAAAATCTGGAGTGAAAATATTGAAAATTTGTGATCTTACGAGTGGCGTAGGAACTGCGCAACGCATGCTCGTAAAACAGTCATTTTTAGGAATTTTTTCACCAAATTTTCAACATAGGCTTTTTGAGAGCCCACCTTATGAACAGTGGCAGTGTCATTTCATTACTCAGTCCCAAAAGGTGATTTCACGCAGTGACAGCGAAATCACCTTTCGGGCCCGATTAACGCCATGACAGTGAAAGCATTCATGAGACGGTGTCCCAAAAACCCCATGTTGAAAATTTGGTGCAAAAATTCCAAAAAATGCCTGAGATATGCAGCAAAGTTGAAAAAACCCTATCTATCCCATTATACAGCTTACCGGCATTTCCTCAGTTCACGGTCGGCTCTGAAGAGTGCAGAAGTGTTCCCGGTCCACCGAAGATCATCGCGCCGGAGTCTGGAGGTAAGTATGGGGTGAGGGGGGGGTGTGGAGGCAGGGTGTGCAGTGGGTGGGCTCAGGTGGGGGCAGACACAGTGAGGGACTGTTTTTAAGTTTCAGTTTTTTTTTTTTAATGACGATGACGCGGGACGTTTGCCACACTGGGGTGGGCTCCCAGCATGGCAGAAGGATGACTGGTTGGGGGCATGGAGCCGACGGGGGATTGGGCACCCCCGTCAGCCATAGCATCTGTTGCCACGCTGGGGTGGGCTCCCAGCGTAGCACCCTGTACTCTGGGGGGGTAGACAGTGGAGCCGATGGGGATTTGGTACCCCGTGCGGCTATCTGACGATGTGTACGCTGGGGTAGGCGCCAAGCGTGGCATATGGGGCTTGTGTTTTTAGGAGAGGCGTAGCACAGCCGAGGGGTTGGGCACCCCGTCGGCTATAAGCAGTGTGCGTAGGAGGACGCAGCGTGGCGTGTGTGTGTGTGTGTGTGTGTGTATGTGGTGATGTAGGGGAGCACGCATGAACAGGCGATATCTGATCGCTGCTCACTGAAGCGTAGCTCCCCCTTTCAACTGAACGTCACTGCATTTTGGAGCTGTCATAGACAGCTCAGCAGGCATTGGAGAACTGCGTCCGCACCTGCAAACACACTGACTGAATTGGAAGAGGGCCGCCATACCTCTGAAAACTCGGATGATGGCACTATGTTTCTTGCACATGCGTGCAAGCAAACATAAAAATAGTTGAGTTACCAGTTAAATTCAGATCACAAAAGCAAGACCTCTAATAAATCTAATACCCTTTAAGGAATTCAGACAGAATGACAAAACTCCCAGCCTCCAACAGGAACCTGAGATTAAAGCAGGAGCCAATTAAGCAAATAAACAACAGGCATGATTTAAATTTAGAAAGTCTGTCAGTAAAAACAAACAGTATTCTCTGCAGAAAGTTACCACACTGGAAAAAGTAATTAAAATTTTAAACAAAAGTTTTCAACCAGGACAGTGCCTAGCTATGCTGCCTGCCCCTCTGATCAGCATACAAATACTGATGATTCTAATCCAACAGTTATGGAATGAGGATGAGCCAGAGTTCTATGATGATGTCACAGTTTTGGAGTGTGATGCTCCCTAGTACAATAAATAATCGTGTGTAATCCCTGGCAGCAAATGAATAACCTGTGACAATGTGGAGTTACACAGTTATGCATTATTTAAGCAATAAACCATGACAGGGTGTGGGTTATGCTGGGATTTACCCACGCCTGGTGTGGTTCGTTCACAAGGCCACAGACCGAAAGACCAAATCCACACCAGAAGTGGATAATCCCAGCATAACCCACAACCTGGTGTGGTTTACTGAGATAATACAATGTGCAGGAATTAAAGGAATGTAAAATATATAGTAAAACGTAAAAAAAAAAAACAGTTTTTCTTTTTATTTTTTGTGTAGTATCCTTCCTCTGTACATAGAATAGTCCCCAGTTGCTACGTAGAATATATTTTAAACAGGGCTCCTGCCCAGCTCCTAATCCAACAACACAGAGACAAACAGCACTATGCTGTCATTTTTTTTTTTGTTTTGAAGACAGGGCCACTATACCAGCTGTGTTTAAAAAAAAACTTTATGTTGTTACCTCAGGCTGAGTGCTCGCATCTCACACTTGCTCCCTCTCACCTCCATTTCATTTATTTATTTATTTAGCTTCTGTTGACCAGGTAAGTACACTAGACAAGTTTTATGCCTATTTTCACAAATAGTTATGCTTGCTTCCTGCTGCATTTAAATCACCGACTGCCCCGTAAAACTGCGAGATGAGTCGCCGGTCTTGCAATTCCAATCAATTAAAATATAGACCATAAAATCAACAGCAAACTCAGAACCGCCAAAGGTATCTTAAACCATAACCTCATGACAGCAATCTAAAATCAACAGTAAACTCAGAGGCACCAAAGGTACCTTGAACCTGTAACTACATGATGGCAACCTCAGCACTCATACCACATACTCGCAACTGTCGGGAAAAAGAGCTGCATTGTGAACTCTCTGTTTAAAAACAACATGGACAAAAAAAAAAAACACAGCTGGCATAGTGGGAAAGAAAGATGGAGGGCAATCAATACCGTCCATTCCTGTCACAACATTTATTATGCAATTTTTTTAAAGCAGCAGGCACTTACTGGGAACAACTGTATCTGTGCTGCACCTAGTACGATGGACTTGGACAGGAGAAAGCCTTAGAGGAAACTTATTTAAAAGATTTGCAAGTATGTTTTAGAGGCTGCAGTAACTTTTTTTTAAAAACTGTTGGGACAGTGGAATTTGTTTTAAATCTACTGGTTCATCCCAGGCACTGTTGAGGCTCGTGGTTTTGTGTACTACCGGTTTAGTAGGGAAACAACATGGTGGCTTGAATGCTTTCATTTTTCGGGGACCAGACTGCTCTTTTGGGAGATGCAGCTGTACTGGCACCTTTTCCTGTGTGTAATGTCAGGATTACCACAGGTAAAAGGTGCCAGTCAGCCAATCGGATTAAAGAATTCTCAAACCCCATTGTATAAACTTAATTATCCAAAACAGGGTTTGTATCTTATACAGCACATACAATTTCAAAATTAAAGCTCTTCTGTTCAGTTACTAAGGTTATGGATACTGTCTTTATACAGAATCTTCCTCGATCATTTTTGTGTGAGAAATTAAATGAGAGGAAGCTACCCCACCTCCATTACCTCCTCTGAGTCACTTTCACAATCTTCCATACTGCCCCCCCAAGGAAGGGAAGGGGTCATAGTCTGCCCCCGAGGGGCTAGACGCATGATCCTTTCCACTTCCTTATCACCAACTGTGCCCCATGCTACAACATTTTGTGATGTCTGCATAACAAGAGTGCAGAGGCATGCTGTCTAGGGAGTGTGATCTACAAATCCACCCTCCAGCCATCCAACTGGACATCTGGTGATATCAGAGCCCGAGTTCAACCAACAAGAGCCTTATTAGTTGACTCTGGGCTAGCAATTTCACCAAATGTGCAGCCAAACAGCCAGAAAACAAGACTGCAAATCACACTCCATAGACATGAATAGAGTGTGCCCTCATACTCTCCCCTTACAAATGTCACAAAACGGAGCCAGCGAGAAGGAAGTGGAAGGGATCACCCTCGGGGGCATATTACGACCCCTTCCCTTCCTTGAGGGGCCAGTACAGAAAATTATGAAAGTGCCTCAGAGGAGCTCCAGTGGCAGTATGGGAGCTTTCACTCATTTGTTAGCAGCACCAAGAAAGGTGTTCTTTAATGTTTACCAATAGTAAGCATTAAACTACAATAGAGCATGCATTCCTAGAGAATTAATGCACACCCCAAGTGAACTGGAAGGTCCAAGGCCAATGGTTGAGTGACTTGCAATGGACCAGGAAAATGCATTCATTCTCATGAACCCTATGCCTTGGAGTGGGTTATGGTACTTAGAAAATGTAAAGTTTTTATTTTGTTTGTTTATTTTTATGGAAAAAAGGTTTTATTTTCCTGTAGTTAGGTTGTTGCTAGGTTGAATATGTTAGCTTGGTACCATGTTAGTGTAATATAATACTTGTAAAATTGGAAAGATGCCATTTTTAAAAGATGTGAGAAAAAGAATCATTATAACAATTAAGAATGTTTGATTACAGTGTCCGAAGTGGCAGTCCATGCTGAACACATCGTAACTGACACAAGACTGTTAAATGATGTCCTCAGACTTTAAGGCATTATCAGACATTGGAACTTGAGGCCTTCCACAGTTTATTAAATCAATTTGCCCCCATATCAATAGTTTTCTGATACAATGGAATAAAGCAGGTACTATTTCCAATCTCCATGACCTTTGGCACTAGGCAGAGACTCTCTAGGCTGTCCTCCCTTCTCGCCTTCCACACCCTTGACGGGACAACTCTAGAGGATTCTACTTCTTTTAAATACCTGGGTGTATGGCTAGACCGACACCTAAACATTTCTGTTCATATTGACCCAACCCTGCAAAAACTCCACCCCAAGCTTGGCGCCCTGTACAGGAACCGTAGTTCTTTATCACTAAAGGTTAGGCGCGATCTTGTTCAGAAAATGATCCTCCCTATTTTTGACTATTGTGACATAGACTATAGTGCTGCTCCCAAGTCTTCCCTTACCAGATTGGACCTCCTTTTCAATTTGTTCTGTCGCTTTGCCCTTGATGCTCCTTCCCGCACACACCACTGCTCCTTGTACCACTCCCTCGCCTTCACCTCCATTGAGTGCAGGCATCTATCCCACTGTGTCAAATTCACTTCTAAATTCTGGCTCGGTACTCTCCCCTCCTATCTCTCTTCCTCACTCTCTGCCCCACCACCCTCTTCTCATCCTCGCAGATCCACTGATGCTCGCACTCTAGCCATTCCTTATCGCTCTTCCTCAATAGGCCAGGAAGCTTTCTCCTACTGCTTCCCAAAGCTCTGGAACACACTTCCTCCTTCTGTCAGACTTTCATCAACACCTTACTCAATCTCTCTAGCCCTACACAATTTTTATTCCCCTAACTGTACCTGCTACTAGCCTCTTAACCCCAAGCTGCACTTATTCTCATCCCCCTTCCACCACTAAATTGCTGACCACCCTTCAGTCCTCCTCTCTCTCCCCAGCCAGTCCCCCTTCCCCACTTGACTCCCCTGACCCCTTGTAGAGTACTTTGGGGCCTAGACTGTGTCTCTGTTTATAACCCCCCCACTCCCTCACCCCCTCCCTACTTTTACTTACTGCACCAACTGACACCTCCCCTCCCAAACTCCTTGGCCCCCTCCCTACTTATTACTTACTCCGATGGCCACCCTCCCCACTATTACCTACTGCCCTCCTCTCCCTCTCCCCCTTCCATGCTTCTAAACCTTCCTCCCCCTTTCTCAGCCTGGTATTTAACCCCCCGGCAAGGTTCACAGCATCCTGGAGGGGGATTATATGCTGGCTAAACCTCCCCCCTCCCACTACCTTTCTCACTATCTTCCCTCCTCTTTACCCACCCTATGCCTGATTATATCAAAAAGGCCCTTCCTCGTGTTTACATTAGCACTTCCGTTCTTATGTAACCCTTACTTCCCTAGCACTTTCGTCTGTGTCAAGCTTCCCTAAACTTTCTCCTACAGGATCATCTATATTTAGACTGTTTCAACGTATGTAAACATATTGTTAGTTTCTACTCCCTCCCTGGTTAGGTTGAATCCCTCAGCTCTGTACTTGTACTCAATGATTTGTCTTAGTAAGTAATTGTTTACTCAAATGTCCCCAATAATTTACATTAGTATGTACTGAGCTGCTCTTGTATTCTTGTATTCTGTGTATTTGTGGTTTCTACTTTTGCTCAATGTACTGAAATAATTTGTATTAGTATGTACCTGTACTGCTCCCAAATATTGTACCCCCTCCCCCCAGGACACTTCTGGAAACAAGCTATTTCCAGCTCATGTTGTCTTTCCTGGTGAAACATTTTCCAAATAAATAAATAAATAATACTATTTACATGTCTTGATGTACAGAATTATTGTAAAATAATAGTTGGGACCTTCAAGTACTTGAAAGGGATAAATAAGGTTGATAAGGAGAGTCTCTTTACGCTGAGTGGCAACCATAACACAAGGGGGCACAGTCTTAAGCTGGAGGGTGGGATGTTTTGGAGAGAGGTCAGGATGCACTTCTTCACAGATAGGGTGGTGGACACTTGGAATGCACTGCCGGAAGAGGTCATCTCATTGAAGACAGTGGGCAACTTTAAGAGAGGCTGGTATAGGCATAGGAGGAAGGTAAGGATCATGGGTAGAGAGGATGAGAGGAGAGGAGAGGAGTGGGGAGGGAGGGCAGGGACATTAGCTCAAGCTGTGGACCCTGCAATATGAGAAGACTTGATAGACCAAATGGCCTTCTTCTGCTGGCTTCTTCATATGTTCATATGTAAAATGTATGCATTTTACAGTACTTAGAAAAAGATGCTTGAGGACAAGGGGTCAAGCTATGAAGCTGGAGGGGAGAAGACTCAGAGGAGATGTGAGGAAATACTTCTTTACGGAGAGGGTGGTGAATGCCTGGAACAGCCTTCTGGTGGAGGTGGTGGGTGACAAAATGGTGACAGGATTCAAGCATGCATGGGACAGATACAAGGGGACCTTGGTATAAGGGCAAGGAGAGGAGACAACCAGAGATTAAATATGGTCTGCAGCAGCACAGTGGGCAGGGAAACCTGGGCAAACTAGGTGGGCCAAGAGGTCCTTATCTGCCAACGACTTCTGTGTTTCTATGTAAAATGGTAATACCTGTGTGTAAACTGGAAACACTCACTGAGGGAAACTGGATGGTTCAGTGGTAAATGAGCCTTTCATCTCTAGGTCACTAGTTCAAATTCAGCCCATGTCAGTAGTGTCTGGAACCCATTATCACCTAAAGGCTGGTTACTGGACTATGTAAAATAAGCTGTGGTCTCAGTATAACTGCCAGTACACCGATGTCTGCATTAGAAAACCACCAACACCACTGGCACTATTTGGCACCTTTGTTGGCAGGCTTACATGTGAGACCAATGACTGAATGGGAATTGATTCTGAACAAACCTCTCACCTATGTGATGCTCCCTCCATCATTGGTGCCAGAACCAATGGGCACGGGTGGGCTGCAGCCCACCCACTTTTGTTCATAAGCATTCAAAATGCCCTTTTGATGCATGCTAGGTCAGGAGGGAAGCAATCATGGTCTCCTTTGTAGTTGTTTTGGGTGTGGCTCAGTTTCAACATAAATGGAAGGTCCCAGCAGGTTGGCACCTAAAAGTACTTAGCCCTTCCCCCAATTAAAAATATAACATCATACTTGTTAACCACTCACACATCCTTTATGAAAATATTTCCCAGAATAAGAAATGTGGTCCACCCTCAAACTAGCTTCTTCTGTACTTTGCAAGCTTGTATAATTGTAACTGTCTGCATTCTGCTCAGCCACTGAGTAGTTTTCAATGGTAAGGGACTTGTTGGGTTCTATCATCTTCAAATGTAAGTCAGTTAACTCAGAACAATTGTATTTTTACTATTTTTGTAGGGGAAGTGAGGGGAGTGAGAAGTACCTGTCTCCTGATCTGAGCGCCAAATAAACTAACCAAATGTTTCTAAGTAAATTGCATTATTTTCTGAATTCCCTACACAATTTTGAAGGTAAATCTATAAGAAATTTTTAACTTATGAACATAATCTTCTCGCCATTTTAAAGCTGTAATTCCCAACTTTATTTTTTTGTAATTCAGTTTACTTTATTAATATATTGATATATTGATATTACATGAAAGAGTGTCATACTGTTCAATCTATCAGTTACAAGACAGACAAGTCATTATCGAGCATACATGCTAATAGCAACTGACTCACTGAGATAAGAGTCGGAACAGGTAACATGACACATTAACCCAAGTAATCATGTTAGAAAAAGAACAAAAAGAAAAGAAACCTACCCATCACTCATTCCACCCAACTACCCCATCCCCAGCAGCATCTACATTTACATTGAAACACTTTACATGTACACATTCGAGAGGAGAAACACAAGGGCACTAGAAGAAACAAAAGAAAAGATACCTCTAATAGCAAAACGTTACAGTGGCCAAGGAGGTTAAACTTGCCAACAGGCCAGGACTGCATCCAGCAGGCCCCATTTGGAGCTGTATGATTGGATCCTGTTGTGCATTCTGGCAATGTGTTGCTCTAGCTGTAAAGCCAGTATAATTTCTTTATGCCATTCTAGGATAGATGGAGTGGAGGCATCCTTCCAATGTCTAAGGATAACCGCCTTGGCCGTGGCAGATATTATAGTCATGTATAACCTCTTTTGCCTGGTCTCGCCTCTAGGGGGAATATTTAACAAACAGATTTCCGGTGTGAAGAAAGGCTCTAGATCTAATATTGATGGTAATGAGGTGCAAATTGCCCTCCAAAAGGGCTGTATCACCGCACACTCCCACAAAACATGGTACAGATCCCCTTCTGTAGTTAAGCACCTGTTACAATTAGGTGATGATAACTTACTCATCTTGTAGAGCCTAGCTGGAGTATAGTACAGGTTATGCATAATGTTAAAATGCTGAAGTTTATATCTGTCTTGTCTAATGTATTTATGAATGTTAACCCATATCCGTCCCCATTCATTAATATCCACTGCCATCTCTAGTTTCTTTTTCCAGTATGGGCTAATATTAGAAGGTAGGCCATTGTCTATTTTCTGTAGTTCACTATAGATTCTCGAGACAGAATGAGGTTGGTCTGCAACCTTAAGTAGAGAAGACAACTCAATTCTGTTTTCCTCCCAGGTTATCACCCTGCGTAAATGGGCTTTGATGGAATCACAAATCTGTAGGAATTTGAAATGGTGTCCTTTTAGGTTTGGGAATTGAATACATGCTTGCTCATACAATAATAATTTTCCTTGGGGCGCCAAGTCTCCTAGTCATAGCCCATTTATCTGTCTCCAGAATGTGGTCGGAATGGGGACACACTGTATAAGAAAGTGAATGTTATGTGTCAGGGATTGCTCCAATGAGTTCTTCCAATTCACCTTTAGGGACTTCTGGACTTGGTTAAGAGCTTTTAAAGTCCATCCTGTAGGCGTATTTTTAAGTGGCTTGGGGATAAGTTTTAACGTGGTATAGGCAATTGAATCTAGCATAAGTGAGTGTTTAATCACCAGGTCATTCTCAATACTAACCCAGGGAGGCACATAAAAATGCGGAACCGTTATATCAGTCAGCAGTTTCCATAATACTATTTTGCTAATATGTGAGGCAATATAATATTTGAAAAAGGAAGGAGTGCAAGGCCACCTGACTTCTTCTGGTCCTGTGAGTTTCTGGTAAGCTCTCTAACGCCTTCCCTTTCCATAAAAATGCATTGAGTATCTTTTGTAAGTTCGCGAACCAGGCTTTTGGCAAGCAACATCCTAGCATATTTAGGGGATAGAAAATCCTTGGTAGTACGTTCATTTTCACTGTTTCTATTCTGGCCCAAAGTGACAAGGTAAGGGAACTCCATCTGACCAGGTCTTGCTTAATTGTGTTAATAAGATTTATCAGGTTTTCTCTAATCATTGACCTTATCTCTCTGGTGATTTTAATACCAAGGTACGTCAACATCTTAGGTTCCCAACTTAGCCCATATTCCTTTGCTAAACTAGGATAGCACTTGGTGTTTAATGGGAAGAGATTGGTCTTGGAGGTATTAAGTTTGTAATTCGAAACTTTGGAAAACTTTGTGATTTCATGCAAAATTATTGGTATACCATTATCTGGGTCCTCTACATGTAAAAGCAGGTCATCAGCATAGGCTGAAATTAAGTACCGCTCATTCCCTATATTTATCCCCTTGATATCTTGCGATCCAAGAAGCCTCTGGATAAGGGGTTCCAAATATAAGTTAAATAGGAGAGAGGATAGCGGGCAACCCTGCCTTGTGCCGCAGAATAAGGGGAAAGGATCTGACAATATACCATTGCACCAAACCCGTGCCGTGGGCATACAGTATAAAACTCTGATCCAATGCAAAAATCTATCAGGTAATCCAAATTTAGCTAATACAGTGAACAAAAAATCCCATGACACCCGGTCGAATGCTTTTTCTGCATCTAGTGCTAGCAGGGCTACCGGGGTTTGTAGGTTATGTGTGTATAATTAGATGGTAGTTTATGTGTATGTGATCACTAGAGACCCTGCCCATCATAAAACCAACTTGTACATCAGATATCAGCCTATTCATTAGTGGATTGAGTCGGTTGGCTAAAACTTTGGCCATTATCTTGATGTCGACATTTAACAATGAAATTGGGCGGTAGCTACCAGGGAGTACAGGGTCCCGCTCCGGTTTTAATATAAGGGTTATGAGGCCCTCCAGGAAACTCATTTCCAACTGTCCCACAGTGAACCAGAAATTATACACCTTGGTTATTATTGGGCAAATTACTTCCAAAATGATTTATATATAGGTTAGTTGTAAGCCCATCCGTCTGGGGATTTGTCTGTGTGTTGAGTAATCATTGCATTACCTCCCATTCTTGTATAGATGCTCCTAACTCATTTACCTCTGGATTTGTGATCTTGACCAAGGTAACTGAATCTAAAATTCCTGAATTTCCTCGGTGGCTCTATGAGCCACGGAATGCAATATATCTTCTGAAAATATTCTCTGAAAATCGCGGCAATTTCTCTAGGATTATTAATAATACCATTTCCCCTGTTATTTTGCAGGCTGACTATAAATCTATTAGAATCTATTTGTTTGAGTCTAAGGGCTAAAAGTTTATCCGCTCTCTCCCCAGATTCCATATACTTTATTTTAGTTCTCGGAGGGCCAGCTCTGCCTTCTGCATCATAATCGAAGAAAATTGAGTTTGTAGTTGCTGTAAACTGATCCACTCCTCCGGTTGAATGGTGGGTAATATTATTTTCTTTGACCCTTATTGCTTTTACTAATTTCACCTAACTGTGCCCTAACTTTCTTGGCTCTGGTGGATGTGATTCTGATGCATTAAGCCCTTAAGTACACTTCAGAGCTGCCCACATAATGTCAATGTTAGAAACTGCGTTGAGATTTCTCTCAATAAAATGGGATATAAAATTCTTCAGATGCTCATGGGTAAAAGAATCCTGCAGCAACTGATTGTTAAATCTCCATATAAAGTCTCTCTTAATATTGGGATTGAGTATTAATAAGATCGAAACTGGGGAGTGGTCTGATATGACCCTAGTATGTATCTTCACGTCTGCAATAGAGGAGAGTGCATTATTACTTACTAGGAAGTAGTCAATTCGAGAGCAAGTTCTGTGTGGCATAGAGAAAAAGGTATATTGCCTAACACCCATATTGTTAATCCTCCAAATATCAACGAGACCCAGGCTCTCCATCACTTCCTTTAGAGCTCTCTGAGTGGGAGATAACCCTACTCGCTTATTATCAGATCTATCCAGAAGCAATTGAGGAGTTATGTTCCAGTCACCCCTATGAACAGTGTCATGGAAACGTAGATATTTAGCAAATCCAAGAACTGCCTTAAGAATTGCGGGGAGTCCACATTAGGACCATAGATGGAACCAATAACTACTTTGTCTGATGCCAGAGTCCCAACCAAGAAAAGATATCGGCCCTGCACATCCCATATTTCCTTTTCTAGTTGAAAAGGTGTCTTCTGTGAAATAAAATTGCAACACCCCCTTGCTTGAGGATGTGCCCGCTTTCATGTCCGACCCACCAATATCTCTTAAAATGCCTGATGTCTTCTCTGTGTAAATGTGTCTCTTGCAAACAGGCGACCTCACAATTTAACACAGAGAGATGTTTCAGCAAAATTTGCCTCTTACATCTGTCCCGAGCCCCTTTAATATTCCAACTAACCATAGTAATTCCCTTCAATACTATTCTCTAACTTATAATATTAAGATACTCTGCATTCTTCCGCACACATATGTTCGGTTTTTTTACTGAAAAAGCCCTATTTCTCTTAAACCAAGCATATAGATGCTGCCCTTCCTAGTTCCCCCCCAAAACCCCTCTAACCACCCAAAATTCCAGCCAATACCCCCAGTTCTAATAACTGCACTAACTAACCACTTTATCATGTGATGTTACATCCAACCCAGCAGATTACCCACCCCCATCCTAACTCAGCTCTATTCCTATCAGTTATATTTATTATTAAACATCTAATCTCTCATCTGATAACAGATCATAGTTAATCCTATTTGCCTATAGGTATCCTTCGTCTCATATTGAACACAAAAATATGAGCACATCATGAAATATTCAAAACTTAACAGTGTTACAGCTCTCCCAGCCAATTGCAAAGATCCCCAATCTTAGCCGTTCATGTCCTAGATGCAAGAAGTAACATCCATTCATTGGTCCATGTCTCCTTCTTGTGGGGAGAAGAGTAAAGTACATCAACTTATAGAGGAAGGGAGTGGGGAACTCTACAAAAATAAAGTATTTCACATCATATCTGTACTTTAAATTCCTTTAGTCAGACACTATTCACACATCTCCAAGTCTGCATGGCTCCATTATCAGAGTCCCATTGTTCTTTTTAAATAAGTAGTGACCACTCCGTTGAGAACAGACGTTTGCAGACTATACAATTCTAGATCACCTCCTACTATGTGAACAGTGTCAACCTGCTACGTTTCCGAATTCCATCAATTGGATTTGCCACATAATTCAACCATGATCTCTGGATCTCTTCCATGTCAAGCCACAATTAAAATTATAACCGAAGTACTGCAAAATTATATGGTTAGCTCAACTTCTTGCAACCAGGAAAAAACTTATTTCGTAGTATGATCACTGAAATATAGCACTCCCTTCATAACAAGCAGGTTTGTTCAAATTAACATCGATCATCATCTGGGCTGTAATTTTAGTAGAATGAGCAATACTACATTTATCACCCTGAGGCAGATCTATTGCCCATTTGCGTGTTGTTTAGGGATCACGCTGCCAGACCGCGGTAAATGAGACGAGGACATCATAGCAAATGAGGCTTTACGTCTCCGGATACTTGAATTGAGACATTATTTAGCTTCATAGAATGTCTTGAGTACGTTTACCTTGAAATCCAGTTCTTTTCCCGACAGAGCCTCTCTTGGTGTATATTGCCAGAACACTGACCAATCGACTTGATACAGTTCTCCTTATTCCGTGACACCTACCAATATTTATTAGTATCTTAACGTTCTCTAGCAGGAAGAACTAGTAAACAATTAGTATGTACGTTTTTCTGGCGATCATTTTGTTAGGGATCGCATTGTCACTCCACAAGAAATTAAGCCAGGACCACCTTGTAATTAAGGCTTATGTCTCGGGTGTTCATATTAAGCGTTAGCTCACTCCTTGCATCATCGTGCATTATACAAGAGTTGGGTGCTGTTTAGTCCCCCTCTGAACTAGTATTTACAGACAATGATCACAGAAATACGGAGGCCATTCCTTAAGCAGTATTTATTTGTCATCAGATTTGCAAGTTGTGAAAACTAGACAGCCTTTACATCAGCAGGGACAGCTACCATTTTAAGTTGTTAGTGAATATTAGTAGTGACTGTGAAAGGCATCAGTTCAATCGGAAACAGTAGGGAAAAATATAGTCATGCTGGGAGAGCATGGAATAAAAGCATTCTCTTTTTTCAAAAGGTATTGTTATCATCAGGCGGTTCCTTATTGTTTTCACTGTCTAGCCCTTTACACCGGACCGTTATTTGAATAATTCTGGCATTGATTTTTTAAGCTCTTGTTTTGCAATTTCTGCACTGTCATACGAGTGCCACTGATCTTTGATTTTGACTTGGAGAGTGGCCGGGTATTTTACTCTATATTGTTTTCCCACGGCAATCAGCTTGAGATGGTAGGATGTAACTCTTGTCACTTAAGACGCACTGATTGTGGCAGATCATGCGTTATTCTGATCTTTTAACCCTCCCAAGTAAGTTCCTGCAGAACTCTAATCTTACTTAAAATATGTTGTTTATCCAAGTAGTTTAGCAGTCTACAGATTATCGGCCTTGGCTGAGCTCCTGGGGGACGAAGGGATCTGTGTGCTCGCTTGATAATATAATATTCATTATTTGGGGGTGGTCCGGTGACTTTTTCCAGGAGTTTTTGAACAAACTGGACAGGTGTTATTCCCTTTTCCTTCTCCGGGATTCCAATTATAACCAGATTGTTTCTCCTGCTTCTCCCTTCCAAGTCTTCAAGTTTATCTTCCATTTTTTTAATACATTTGTTGAGAGTGACACACTCCAGATCTTGTTTATCTAGCTTCATTTCTATAGATTTTATTTTAACCTCGTTGTCTCCCATTCTAGTGTCGAGGGATTCCAGTGTTGATTTAAAACAGTGAATTTCAGACAAAATTTCATCTATGGATGCTTGCATTGGAGCAATTATTTCCAAAAAGCGTTCCTCCGTCAGAGCAGAGGGCCCCGAGGTAGATTTGTTGGAACCCTGCCGAGGACATTTTGCGGCCTGCTCTTTCTCCGGTGATGGAGGTGGCGTATGTTTGATCGGTTGTTTCTTCACAAAAGCTTCCATTTTAGAGAAAATTCTCAGGTTGCACAAATTCTCCGATGCTTGTTAGACGTTTTTCAGACGAAGGTCCCATAAGATTATATCTGACAAGAGCTGAAAAAAGAGTTAAGAGCAGAGCTGAGTGTGGAAGCTGCTTTCCCTAGGCTGCCATCACGTGACTCTCCTCAATTCCCAACTTTATAACAATACCATTATTTTGTTCACAGGATAATACTTCATCGAAATCCCTCTTCAAAGTCACATTGGGAAAAAGACTAGGCATGAGTAGGTAGTGACATATCCTACCCTAAATGCTACAGTACCTGCAGATACCTCAAAACTACTCTTAATTACCTTAAAAATATCCTAATGAAAAACAGGTAGTTGGTTAGGTTAGGGTAGTTACTACCCTGATCTTTCTGGTACCCTATTATCCTACCCTGACTATAACAAAATAAGAAAGACTTTGTTTTTTTGACTAAACAGAATAAACTACGCACAAGGGGCTGTTTTGAGGCAGGTAATGTAGGCACAGTTGCTCTAAGCAAGCCTGCTATTGTTTCCAAAATACTGCTTTTTGTTTTACAGCTGTAAAAGGCATTTGTCTAAAGGGCCACTCTGTTCGGATATGCCATGACTTTTGTTTGTTAATATTACATTACCAGCCTGAGTGTCCGCAGTAGTTAGTGAAATGGAGAGCACTTTATGTTTAAAAAAGTAGGGCCACTGTTAAATGCCCTGACATTTATTAATGTCATGTGACACAACCAGTAGGAGACTGTGAGCTGGATTCACAAAACAAAATGGCACTAAGTCCCACTCTGCAACTCCAGTTGCAGATCAAAATCTCTGCAGCTGCTGAAATTTGTATTCATAGTGCCCTGCAGCTATGGAGATGTTACACCCGGTCCCACCAGCCATAACATTTTTCCGCAGCTGCGGGGAAATATACTCACAAGCTGCCATAAATCATGGAGCCAGTCATAAACTGGCTCCACCTTTGTGAATACTGCAGCTCTGAGAAATATTACAGATCTGCAAGTGGCAATCCATTTGTGCTATTTTTCCTTGTAGTTGCAGGATTTTGGGAGGCTTTGTGAATGTGGCCCTGTGTCTCTGTAGCACTTAGTGAAGCAGCCTTTTATGGCTGTGTAAGATATTCATCTTGAGGTTAGACACCTCAACATCAATTAATTTAGCGTAGCCAGCTAGACGCTCCACAGCACATAGTGACTGTATAAAGCATTCATCTTATGGCCATTGTTAGATGCCCCAACATTAATTAATTTGGCATAGCCAGTCAGACAATCTTCAGCACTTAATGAAACAGTTAGCCCTTCATGGCTGTATAAGGCATTTGTCTTAGGACCACTGTGTTAGATGCCCCGATATTTATTAATGTGACACTGAGATAGCCAGTTAGATTATGTGTCCATAACACTTAATGAAACAGCCTTTTATAGCTGTATGAAGCATTCATCTTAGCTCTTAGGGCCACCGTTAGACGCGCAGACATTAATTAATTTTGCATAGCCAGCTTGAATCGTCTCAATACTTAGTTAAACAGATAGCCTTTGCAGTTGTATAAGGCATTCATCTTATGGCCACTGTGCTATTCCCAGCACTGACTGTGATCAGTCACTACAGGCTCATTCACATGGCATGTTCTGCACCATTGTGAATGGTGCAGAGCTGTAACAGCATTGCCGCTTCACTCATGTGAATGCAATCTGCATCGCAGTATCTGCATGCATCGCATTTCACTGTGATCTCTCCTTTCTTGGGATCTCATAGTGGATTTGGTGTTTCACAAGGCCACATGAACAGCTAGCACCACTCACAACAGTGCCAGGTAATTTCCTATGTTGCACTTAAGTAGATTTCCAGCCCTACCAAAAGACTACTCGCACTGCAGGAAGCTATCCTGTAATACCTAAAAGCCCTGTCTGTATGAACGCTCATCAGAAACTTTTTACAAACTATGGCAGAACCAATGGGAATGGGAGCAATGAAGTTGTATGCCATGTGAACGAGGTATATGTCTACTACTAACAGGTCTATTAAGAGGAAGCACAATGTTGCTGCATGTGCAACCATTGATGTTATGGACTCTAACAATCTTACCACCAGTTAATCATAATAATAATAATAATAACACCATGACTGGCACTACATGTCCTGCAGATAAAAAGCTAGTTTGCAATGGAAGGATAGTAGAGTTTCAGAAACAACTGACTGGAGTTACTCGAAGAGGTGCTGAACATTTTTCCACATGTGCCCATATAGTTACAGCTGCTGAAGCAGCACACAAGGAGGCATCCTCCTCAGATGAAAGCTCAGATACTGAGACACAGAATGGTGTGGCGTGGGAATGAGATAGACCAGGGCATGTCCCACATAATGACACTTTTTCTTCTGATTCTAATGGTGGAGATGATGATGAAGAAGGCAGTTGTATGAGGACATAGGACTGAATCCTGCTGCAAGGCACGAGAGGCAAATGCCAGAAAAAATCACATGCTAAAAGTAAGATGTAGAGTATGAATAATAATTCTAAATTAAGTTTCAGAAATGCTGCAGTCTGATTGGCTGTCAGCATTCGAGAGCCTTACATTAATTGGTGTTACACTGCCATACACAGCTTGATCACCATGGCACATTATTCTTCCTGTCAGTTTCATCCTCTAGCATGGCTGAATGACTGGAATGATACATTCTGATTCTGAACCAGCATTCTTAAACAGTAGGTGGATTTACAATTTTATGAAAAAAATCTCCCTCTCAATGAGGAATACATTCCAAGGTACATGTGTAACACTTTTCTTTTGGAATGGTTTTTACACTGCATTAAGGCACTCCTGGAAGTTAGATAAACAGTCATTTCATCACCCCATAGGGACAATATGGTACATGGCTGTGCCTCGTGCCACATTACATCCAAGGGGGTGATGAACCGACTGTTACTCTAACCCTGGATCATGGTTTATTGCTTAGTTCTCGATTATCTGAACAAGTAGAGGGCAGTGTAGAGTTTCCTCCCATTCACTTGACTGCACAAAGAATATTGCCTGGCACTCCAGCACAAAGTAAAAAAAGATAAACCTTTACTATGGAATTTATTCTGTATTGACCTTGCAAACAACTCTCAAGTCAAGCTGTATGCAGTCTGTGCAGAAATAGCATCAGTCATGGCAAGTGGACACCATTTGGCACATCAGTAATGATGGGACATGCAAAGGCAAAACACCTAATTGAGTGTGACAAGGTAAAAAGGGGCAGCGTGCATGGCATGGGCAATGGTGGAGGCGGTGTTGGCAGTAACCACAGTGATAACAATGAATTGGAAGCGGCAAGTGACATTGAATCTCACTGCAGTCATTTCAGGCAAACATGTAATGTTCTCTGACACCTTCAAGTAATGGAAAATCCCACAGTAATGCTCCCCATTACAAAGATGTAAAAAAAAAATTTCAAAACAAATCAAAATATCTGATCAACTGACACTGAAAGAAACAGTTGCAAGGACATCAATATTTACCTGCAAGCATCCAGCTTGCCAGCACTTAAAGAGAGCCATTGCAGAGTTGTTGGACAATTGGCAACTCCCTTTTGCTTTTGTTGCCCAAAAAGGTTTACTCAGGTTCATGCACTAGACTGAACCATCATGCACTGTTCCCTGTTGAACATACTTTTTTGAAAAAGGCTGTTCCGTAATTGTATGACATGGTATGTACTGAAGTCATTAAGGAATTGAAACACTCTGAGGTGAAGTTGGTTCACACTAATGATAGATATGGACCAGCAACCAATCACTTGATTATGTGGAGGTTACAGCTCATTGTGCAAGTTTTCGGTCAGAAAGTGATAATAATCCTCAGTCTACTGTAGTCAGTAGGAAGCAGGCTGTATTACAAACATACAAAGAAGTGAGCAGAAGAAGGCCATTTGGTCTGTCTAGTCTGCTTATATTGCAGGGGCTACAGCTTGCGCTACTGACTCTGCCCACCTCCCCACACATCCAATCCCTTCCATCCTCCCCACTTATGACTCTTTTTTGTTTATTTAGTTTTTGTTTACCGGGTAGGTGCACTAGCCAACAATGTGACTATTTTCAGGCATGATCCGGGAGAGTACATAACAGCATGAAGATACATACAGAACATTTCAACATTGAGAAACAAACCTTACATTTTGAGGAGACAAGTCCTTGTACATAGATGGAGAGTTTGATGGAGAAACATAATCCAAGCAAGCAAGAAAAAAAACATTAGGGCCATATTACATTTACAGGGTATTAACAACTTAACAATGGTACAACATATTTCGAGACATAGCAGTAGACCAAATACAGCAAGAGAATAAGTTAAAAGGTAGATCATGTAATGAATCTTACCTTCCCCTTATGTATATCCCAGCCTCTCTTGAAGCTGTCCACCATCTTAAATGAGACCACCACATCCGGCAGTGCATTCCAACTGGCCACCACCCTCTCTGTGAAGAAGTGCTTCCTTTTTTTTTATAATTCAACTTTTATTGAGTATTATAATGAAGACACAGGGAAAAACACATATCATGATACAATAACAGAGAAGTACCGCTTAAAGTTTTAGCTGAATTTTAATAACTAACATAAAACACACTTCAGGAGCATACAGACATAAGACAAAGTTAAAATAAGGTATTGCTCAGTAAACCAGATCCATAATATTCAAAATGCACAGACCATCTGCAAAATCAATTCTAACAAGGAAATTAATCAATCAATCAATCTTTATTTCCCCAGGTGAAACACAATTGAGTAAAACTCATTTACAAGATGGACCTGGGTAATGTCACAAAGATTAACAAAAGATACATGGTAATTGAAAAGATCACAATGAATAACAGACAAGTAATAAGGAGTACATATGGTAGTACAAAGTATGCTAAGGATACATAAAAATATGACAGGGTAGAGCAAATAGTATGGTGTATAATATACAAGGTACAATATCATTCAAGAAGTGCTTCCTAATCTCCCTGCTAAACCTCCCACCAGTTTAAGACCATGTTCCCTCGTGTTAAGGCTACCACTTAGCCTAAAGAGACCCACCTTATCCACCCTATTTATCCCTTTAGAGTACTTGAAGGTCTCAATCATGTCCTCTCTCTCTCTCTCTCTCTCTCTCTCTGTCTCTCTCTGTCTCTCTCCCTCCTCTTCTCTAGGGAGTACATGTTCAGTGCCCTCAATCTTTCCTCATATGTTGTACTCTGCTGACCCACAATCATCTTTGTTGCCTTCTTCTGTACTGTCTCCAACAGTCTAATGTCCTTTATGAGGTGTAGGCACTAGTACTGTTCTCCATAATCTAGATTTGGCCTCACCAGTGGCCTGTACAAGGGAAGTATAACCTCCTCTTGCCTATTGCTGATCCCCCTAGCTATGCATCCCAACATCTTAGTTGCCTATGCTGATGCTTTCTTGCATTGCATGGAATGCTTCAGGTTGCTAGTGATCATTACTCCCTGATCCTTCTCCTTTTCCATTGCAGATATCCAGACCCCTCCCAAGTGGTACTTCATCCTGGGATTCTTGGCTCCAATGTGCATATCATTGAATTTCTTGGCACTGAAGTCAAGCTGGCAGAACCCAGACCACCTCTTAAGCTTTTTCAAATTGTCCTGTAGGTCTTGTATCCCTATGGCTGTGTCCATCCTCCCACAGACCTTTGCGTTATCTGCAGAGAGGCACATTTTGCCCTGAATGTTACCTCAAATATCATTGATGAAGACATTGAACAACACCAGTCCCAGCACTGAGCCCTACGGGACCCCATTGGTGAATTCCCTTGTGCCAGATAACTCTCACCACCCTCTGGATCCTCTTCCTCAGCCAGTTTCCTACCCATCTGGCTATCTACTCCCCAGACCCAAGATCTGCCAGCTTTCTAGTTAACTTCTTGTGGAGTACAGAGTCAAAGGCCTTGCTGAAATCCAGATGAAGGATGTCCACTGCTTAGCCCCTGTTTATTGCCTTAGTGACCCAGTCAAAGAAGTTGATCAGATTCATCTGAAACACTCTCCCTCCCATAAACCTGTGCTGCCTCACATCCTGGAGATCACACTCCTCCAGATGCTTTAACAACCTTTCCTTAAGTATGGTCTCCATGAGCTTGCATGCAATTGAGGTAAGACTGACTGGTCTATAATTCCCTGGGTCATCCTTGGGACCACTTATGAAGGGGCACAACATGTGCCATTCTCCAGTCCTGTGGTACCATACGCTACTCCAGTGAACTAGTGAACAGGCCCACCAGTGGCCCTGCAAGTTCCTCTGCCATTTTTTCAGTACCCTTAGGTGTATGTCATTGGGGCCTGGTGATTTGTTCACGTTCAATACTAGCAGCCCCTCCCTCACTCTGTCCTTCTCCATCACTACATCCATGCTTCACTCCCCCTTCTCTTCTACCTCCTGAAGGCACCAGTCCATCTTTCTCTATGGTGAAGATAGAACAGAAGTATTCATTCAGTACCTCTACTTTTCCCCCATTCTCCTCTTCCCACTCTTCCCCTTTCTGAAGCCTAACAATCCCAACCTTATTGTCTCTTTTCTCACTTATATAGTGAAAAAAGGCCTTCTTCCCCTTCATTTCCTCAGCTATCTGCAGTTCCTTTTGTATATTAGCCCACCCGGCTACCTTACTTGTCAACTAACCAACCTTAGGTAATTCTCCCTATCCATCTCTCTCAGTCTTTTTGAATTTCCTATAGGCTAGCCTCTTCTTCCTTACTGCCTGGGTGACCCTAGAACTGAACTTGTTTTGTGCTTTGGCCCTTGAGTTCTTCCTCCTGAGCCTAACACACTCCTTGGTGGCAATCCTTAGTCCCTCTTTAATGATGAACCACCTTTGGTCCATATCCATATCTGCTCTGATGCCCAACAGGTGCCTCCTTAGCACCTCGCCCATCTTCTTGAAGTCCAGCCTTCTAAAATCCAGAATTTTAGTCTTAGTGGGGATGTTTTCCCTGCCCATATCCAACTAGAACCACTCTGTGCTATGGTCACATCCACCCAGGGGTTACTTGACCATTATTTCTTGTATGTGTTCCCAATTTGTAAACACTAGCTCAAAGATTGCCTCCTCCCTGGTGGCTTCTGTGATGCCCTGAGTCAGGAACCCACTCAGCAACACCTCTAGGATCACCTGACTCCTGACAGATGTTGGGGCTGGTATGCTCCAGTTTACCTTGGGCAGGTTGAAGTCTCCCACTATTGCCACCTCTCCTTTCCCTACAGCTTCCTATATTTGCAAGCTCCTTTCCCTGTCCCATTCCTCATCCTGGTTGGGTAGTCTGAAAACCACCCCCAGCCTCACCTTTCTCTCTTTATTGGACTGTAAGTGAACTCACAATACTTTCACCTTACTCTCCTTTGACTCCTCCCTCATGCGTGTTATGCCCTCCCTAATATAACTGGCACCCCCCTTTCCCTACTGCCCTGTCTCTCCTGTATAGTTTTTATCCAGGGATCGAGAGGTCCCAGTCATGGTGCGGTGTGGCCCAGGTCTTGGTTACTGCCACTATGTCCACCATCCCTTCTGCTAATAGCACCTCTAGGTTCTCCATATTGTTTCCAAGACTCTGCATGTTCTGAGACACTGCCATCCACCTAGAATCTGAACCTCCTTCCCTGCCCTCTCTTCTTTTTTTCTCATTTTTCCCCTCTGTATGTCCCCTCCCCTTTACTTACTGTTCTTCTTCCTCTCCACCTCTGCCCTCCACACCTCTTCTACCGGTATGGGCGGCTCCTGTGACCTCCTTCTCCTCCCAGAATCCTTGGGCCTACAGGTCCACTGCCCCCCAGTAGTTTGAAGTAGTATTATGTATCTCCACTTTTGAGGAAAACCACATTGCAGTGCAGTCAGCATTTTGCATGAGCTGCAGAAACAATTCCAGAAAAGGAGCAGAAAGAAACCCGGGCTACTCTCAGCACAATGTGTTTAGATTCCACTCGGATACTGAGCTGTAAGTTTTAAATGCTTTATTTCAGCAAAGGTAAACAAACATACGGTGTTAAAACATGCTTAATGTTTTACTTCACTTATGGAAGCTTTGTCAAGAGTGAGCTGGCTGGTATCTGTTGCCCATGTTGTACCTCACAATCGGGGATGATGGGGTGGGGAAAAAGGGGGGGAACAGTCGGCCGCGCCACTGCAATACATTGAAAGTGACACTGCAAACAATACATACACATATACAAAGTCACAATTATAAAGATTAAAAGCAATGGAAAAAAAATCTCTTCTTGACCATTTTTCAAAGGACAGTGCATAAAATGATCTGTAATAGATAAAAAAACATGATTGTTAATATATCAAGCAGTGTTTAAACTGCCATTTGATTACAAAAATCTAGTTAAAATAACCTGGCATTGAGGCCCAGGGACTTGTTGCCTTAGTATGAGAAAGTGAATATGCTTCCCTTTTTTGAAAAAAGGGCATCAATATCTCAGACGCAGCAATTTTCAAGATAGAATCCACACTTGAGCAGGCATGTCAAAACAATTTCTTAAAGGTAAATTGCTCTAAGGACTCAATTTATGAAGCCATATATGCATTACCATAAGGGTGAGTAGGGCTTGCACATACCATGGAGGACCCCCCTGTACCTATGCGGGGGTCTCTGCAGCTTGCAAGAATCAGTGCTGTGCTCACTTTGCATTTAATCCAGTGCAAGTATGCATAGCTACTCATTGGCGTATCTGCTATGGGTGGGTAGAGGGATGAATGCGCACTACACATAATCCTAAAAAAAGCCAAGACACACATTCTGCAGCTTCAGATGTTTATATCCTCTGCCACCCAGCAGGCTGCCATAGTGGTTATGCACCCCAAAAAAATCAGCATAGAATTGGCTGGTCTTCCCAGTGATCTTCTCCCCCTTGCCCCACAACTCCATATTGGGGTTCAGGGGGGCATTAGGTTGCAAAGAGGACCATGGCAGCACAGTGCCCATTCTTGAGATGATGAATAAAACTTATAGTGCCCATTTATTTTCAAAGCTTCCTTCTGTAATCTCACAGTTCATGTCAACTTCTCCATGTAATACATTTTATAAAATGGGCAGACATTTTCCTGTAATCTGATTGACTGAAAAGATATTTCAGCCATGTCCTTATCAGACCATAACTGTCCCAACCAGCACTACGTGTGCCAACCAAAATGCAGCACACCAATAAATCAATGTGTGGCACCACTCTCCCAACGCAGCTTCTCAGCCAGTATCTCACAGAACCACAAAAGCTGCACCAGGAGAGCGGAGAGCAATGCCACCACCAAAATAAACACACGGACATATGACAACAATATTTCTACCCCCCCCCCTTTCCTGAAGGACAACAAACTTTACAAACTTAATACCTCACATTTATTTTTTTCACTGGTCATCTGTCCCTACCAAGTGATGCTCTCACTCGGGCTGTCACTTCTGCTCCTGCCATTCAAACCCATGGCCATAAATAGTAGCAGAATCTGTGGTGTCAACTATGTATTAGGGGACAGAGCAGTAGCAAGAAGAGAAACATACACCACAGAGGAAACTGTTCTGTACAGCCACTAACAGACACGGTGGCTGACTGTCAACTGGGCTGATAGCTGAGACAGAAAAAAAACACAACAAATGCTGAACAAAAACTAAATGAGAATTAAAAAAAGAGGTTGTTGGGGAACACAGTAGGGAGGAAACCGAGAGGGACACACAGACACTGGATGACATATATGGTCTGTACTACTGATGGACTATTTTTTCATGGTCTGCATATTTAACACTTTTTACCATACTTTTTTTTGTTTTAATTTTTTTTTCCTTTTTCTTTACTAGAGGGGTCGTGGGGGGCATTTTATAAGCATATTAGATAATGTCGAAACTAAAACTCGCTTCCTGATTGGTTCAAACACCCTACCACCCGGGCCGTTATTTCTTAACAACAGCCCGCTCTAAAACAAGTTCCAAATGTAAAACTCTCCACTGCCATTTTTTTCATCGCTAACTGAGCGACTCGCCGACATAAGCCACTTCGCATTCATTCCACTCGCTCGCCTTCAACACAAACTGCTCCGCAGCACCAAAAACTAAATAATAAAATATTTAACAAAAATGTTTCTGCCTCACAGCTTACTCTGTTTTTCACTGCCAACAGCATTTCGGGCAGTCCACCGACTCCGCTTTCACTTAGGTACACTACATCCTTTCACCACCCACTCAGTTCCCAGCTCGCCTTCATTATTACAACGTTCATCCACAAACACCAAATTCCGTTTCTTTTTTCTCTGTTAAATAAAAAAAAAACTTTACTGCAGCTCCTGTTACCTTGTAGTTGCGCTCCTCTTCTGATTCCTTAGTGCCATGATAGTCACTCTGTCGACCACACTCACACCCACGTCCCTTCCTACCTATAAAAAAACAACAGCACCCTCTAGTGGCAAGGGACTATTTTACAAGCCCACATTTCTCTTTACTTTTAATAATATTTGACATTTTTTTTTAATAAAAACATTATTAAAAAAAACTAATGTAACCCCATTATCTAAGTGTAATAATAATAATACCCTCCAGGGTGGGCGTTATGGGATATAACGGACCTTCCAGGGGCTATAAGATCCTCCACCTAAGGCGTCAGGCCTCATTACGCCCCTGGGCGGTCCATTATATCCCAATAACACCCACCCTGTTGGGTATTATTACTTACATAACACACTCTGAGGTGTAGGTTATCTCCTGATAAGAGCATGCCCAGGTGCATAAGGCACTCAGCGCAAGTGCCCCATGCTTCATAACACACCTGAACGTGCTCTTATCAGGAGACAACCCACACCTCGTTGTGTATTATTGCTTGATTATTCAACATACCCAATCTTTCCTGCAGTTTAGAATGGATTTTGACCACCTACTAGTGACAAAGTTTCTTCGCTGCAATGACCAAAATAGAAAACTGATGTTTCTATTTTTGTCAAGAAAACATGTTGACAGTCACCTGGAAAATTATTATCGTGCAGATTATTTATGTTATTTCTTTTTATAAATTAGTATACTTTATTAAAATATTACTAGGGGAAACAGATATTTATTCCTATTCCTAAACTCTTCCCCAAGTCTTCCTCTTGCCCTTCTCCTCCTCCCAATATTTTTTTAGCATGCTACTGCATACTTGGGTGTGCAGTAAGTAGTCTGCACAGTAGAATCTCTTGAGCATGTCCCAAAAATATTTTATATATTTATTGAAAACTTCAGAGATTATCTTTGAGCAGAGGTGCTCATTTACAAAGGTTCTACATCAAATACATAGTCACAAAAGCATTACACCTACAATAAGCAGTTCCAGAGGAAGTGCAGTTGAGTCAGGCTCCAACCACTTAAGACAGGTCAGTTACACACAGTTTTGAAAAAAGTGCATACAGATCATTGTATTAAAAGTCACAGGATATGTACTGACGGAAACCAAATAAAACAGTTTCACAGTTACAGTCGCATTGGACTGCAAGGCCAGACCGAACAGATCTCTTAAACTGATTAATCTTGGGGAGATTAGCAGAGTGTCAGGCAGTCTGTTTAACCAGTTAGTGGACCTGACAGCAAATGACCGCTTGCCCAGCAGAGTACACCAGAAAGGAGGCTTAAGGGAATTCCTGGCCATATTCTTGGTGTTGTACTGGTTGAAGGCTGTACGGAACCAACTTGTTAATGCAGGGGATGTTAGGCCCAGGAGTCCCTTTTTCGGCTGTCAAACAGGTATGGAGCTTTATTCTGCAGGGTACAGGTAGACAGTTAGTGAGTGTGTAAAGGGTGCAACTACTGTATGAGTGTAGTTAACTACACCAAGTGCAGAGTTGCACACCTCACTACAGATCAGCTTTACTTTGTTTACCACCATGTCACAGGCAGCTGCATAGACATACTGTTACTATATTGAAAATAAAAAAATAGCAAATTTCCAAGCAACCATTGCCAGACTTTTCAGTTTGTTAGATGATGAACATTAGTTTAAATCAGTTTCCATTGTCCATCAGGAGGCAATTTATTATAGTCTCTTTGCAATTTCAAATGCATACCAACCCTTTAGAGCTGAATAACTGAACGTCTTGCAGAGTCTAGAGATTTGATAACTTGTTTGTGGATTCCCCACATATCACTTCTGTAATTAAGATTACAAGATGATTCATAGGGTTGCTTTTCTGACAATTGGCGATGTATAAATAAATAGCCTCTTATTCGGAAATATAAATGTATATTTGAACTGTAGCAGTTACGCATCTTTTATTAAAAAAAATAAACAATGCTGTAAGTCATTTCTGGAGTTTGTGGTCATGTGGATTCAATATAAATGGCTGAGAACACCCCTTTGTCAAGACAACTACTGGATCTGCCTTGACATAATGCATAGCTTGGCCATTTGCTAACATTTGAATTCAAGAGAGCAAAGACCGTTGAAATTAATTTTTTTTAATTTGTATTTGTGGGTGTGATACAGCATTTCATATGTGTTTTATATCTCAAAACCACAGTGATTCCAAAAACTGCCTTTTTTGCACTGTGCGCTTTTCAGCCATCCTCCATTTTCCCCATGTTCGGGCACCCATAACCTCCATGACAGGGTTGAGACACATTAGAGGGGCAGTGTGGGGAAGCTTACAGTGTGATCACCCATGCTGCACCTGCCATATGGATAAACACAGGACTTCAGTATCCAGTATTGTCAATCCAACATCTTTCACAAGCACCAAATTCACACACACACACAAATGTAACAAAAAAATACCCACCTGGATAATGAAAAAGCCTGTAGACATGAAACAGTAACAGAACTGGAACCAGTATTTAAAAATCATCTTCTATAGGGTGAAAAACTTATTGGTTCAGTGCAGTTCTCCTTTGTCTGGCAATAGCATCATTAAGGTTGATGGCAGGGAGATATGTACAAAGTCAGCATATGTTCATGTAGGTATAAGAAATGGTAAGTAGAACTCCTCACCCATGTGTATGCGGTATCTCTCACTATTTAATTTAGTTGAAATTAGTGTTGATAATCCTCTTTATATCACCCATGATTTAAACTTATTTTTCTAGTAGTTCAGATTTTTTGAAACCATTGAAATCTCAATTAATTTCCTCTCTTGTACCATGGTTTCAATTTATTTTTATATACTGGCTTATCCTTATCCCAAAACCACTACATAGCATAATCCCAAAGAAATGTCAGTGAGTCAGTACCGAAGCTTCTGATCTCATGCTGATGGCAGAGACAAAAGAGGCAAACCATTCCAGTTCCATGTAGAACACCAGAAGATTCTAATAGGTTCTTGTTTTTGACCCTCTTTTGGCACACAGTTGCATATTACCTGATTATATACTAATACCTAATTTGAATCTGAAACCACTATAACTGTTTTCAAAAGGAGGTGGGTTTCTGTTTTAAATGTTAGAATCAGACAGGCTACAGAAGGATACTTTTTTTAGAACCGGCTCTGCCTGGAATTAACAGATGCCGCAGATATTTGCTGTGGGTTTGCATGATGGATGCCTCAAGTACGTGGGCTGCAGCTGACACTCTTGATTAACTACCCAGCCCCCCCAATCAGTGCCAGCTGATTCTCATACTCAAGCAAGGCTGACAGCATACTGAATAGCATACTGAGTACCTATGGGAGGCAATCCAGGAAATATATTGGCAGCCAACGAGCATGTCAGAGAAGATGGATTAGGAAAGCAGAAAGAGCAAGCTGTGCTCTCTTCCTGTGACAGTTTAGACTGAGTGTGAGGACATGGGGGTGGTGGAAATAATAATGAATGCTACACTAAAATTTAAACCCTCTCCCCCAACCAGGTGCAACCAGGCTTTGTCAAATGCTGACTGTGAACTCGAGTTCTAAGAAGTCCTACTGACAGAACTTCCTGCATCTTAGAATATTCTTTCTTGTTATGTTTGAACATTCCTCACATTTCTCTCTATATAACCTTACTATCTTATTAACCCTTTCACTCCACAGGTCGGGTCCATGGTTTCTGCACTTATTATATATCTTACTGCCATTATCTGTACAACGCTTGCCATTATTTGTTGTTGTTTCTACCCATTGTATTTTTGTAGCACTGCTGTACTGTTCCTCTATTTGTATTATTGTACCCATGTTGCTGTTGTTCAACTGTTCTCCTTTTGTTGTACTCTCCCGGGGCGTGCCTGAAAATAGCCATTTTATGGCTAGTGCACCTACCCGGTTAACAAAAACTAAATAAATAAATAAATATGGTTTCAGTGATGTGGTGTGGAAAAGATGGAACTGGAGAATTAGACACAGGAGTTTTGGGTTATGGAAAGTTCTGAACTGGACATTGTGGCACAGGAAGCTTTGACCCAAGTGAGTTGTGGACCTTTGGTCACAGTCACAGTTGTTGTAACATGTTCTGGCAGTTTGACGCACCCCCCTCCCCCCTCCTGAGTCATTTTTTTGAAGTCTGAGAGTGTGTGCTGTCAAAGCGTATTGGTAACATAGTGTTGAGGTTACAATCGTGAGCTATGAATTGGCTCGTTACATCCAGCAGACCTGAGTTTGAATCTTACAACATCTGTGCTTGAGTGTTTTTGAGGTTGTTGGTGTATGTTTTTTGCCATGAGTGACTTAAATGCCCCCCCCGAGTTGTGTCCCCCCCGGAGTTTACGATAGTAACTCTCCCCTCCCTGACTTTCTTTCCCTCGTGTTGTGTCCCCTTGTAGTTCAGAATAGGAAATCTCCCCGAGCGCCCCCCAGTTGCATACTGCCCAGACTTAAATCGATTGCCATATTGTGTTATGTTCTCATGAATGAATTTGACATGTGTGGGACTAAATTCCCAGGTTAGGTAATGTGCCTAATTATCCTGTTTCCTTATCTCCAGTGCCGAACTTTCTTGGGATGAACTTTCCAGTTCCATCTTTTCTTACACCCATCAGTGACACTGTGGCAGCTCATTGCACTGTCGCATGGGAGATCTGTATCCAAGGAAGAGAATTAGAGTTCCACATTATGAAGGTGGAGTCATGTTCTGCTGTAGAAGTTAGGGCTGGTGTGCTACGGGTTGGTGCCGATCACTTATCACACTGACCCTATGCTCCTCCCTATCACTCCATCTTTCCATGCTGATTTATCCAGAAGTGTTTTTTATGGTAACTATGGAGACTGTTTCTCAACTGCTTGTCCCTACCAGAAGAACATATGGCATTGGTGATCCATAGATACTGGGGAGGTATTAAATGGTGGAGGTATGGTTGGTGGATGAGGAGATGAAGAATACTTCTCCCTTTTCCACTCAGCATAAGAAGAGACCTAAAATACTGCTTCATTGGCATGGGTAAGGCCCAATTTGGGGTGTATGCTGGTAGCTAAATGTAGCGGTGACAAAGGAGAGAGAGAGAGAGAGAGAGAGAGAATTCACCTTAGACTATGACATGCCAAAACTTACCAGCCTATACTCACTCTCTCTCCCTCCTCCCTTCCTTCCTTCCTTCCTGCAGCAGCCTGTTCCATGACTTCATCACCATTTGGTGTAGAAAAACTTTCTAATGTTGCTCCAAAATCTCCTTTCCGTTATATGTCTGTTGTGGCCTCTAGTACATGCCTCCTTATTTTCTTGGAAGAGGTTCTGATTTTGCACTGAGTTTATACCTTTTAAGTATCTAAAGATTTCTATCACATTGCCTCTGTTTCTTCTCTGTTCCAGGGAGTACATGTTTAATTCTTTAAGTCTTGTCTCATAGGGTTCATGGTGGAGGTCTTGAACCATTTTTGTAGCTCTTCTTTGCACAGTTTCAAGACGGTCTATATCTTTTTTAAGGTGGGGTCTTCAGAACTGGACACAGTATTCCAGATGTGGCCTCACCAACTGTAAAGTGGGATTATCACTTAACATAGAAGTTGACAGCAGATAAGGACCACAAGACCCATCCAATCTACCCATTTTTTCTACCTTATGAATGTGCCATAGGCATTTACTCTGTCAATGGTCTATCTATTAATACTCATCGGTATTGCTCCCTTATGCCTCTCCCATGCCTGTTTGAAGCCCTGCACTGTATTCATATCCACCGCTTCCTGAGGTAGGTCATTCCATGCATCCACCACCCTCTCTGTAAAAAGAACTTCCTCACATTACCCCTTAACTTGCCTCCCTCTAATCTCATGCTGTGTCCTCTTGTCCTGCTATTTTTCTTATATTGAAACATGTTAGACTCTTTCACCTTGTTAATGCCCTTAAGATGTTTGACTGTTTCGATCCTATCACCTGTCGTCCTCCTTTGCTGTAGGGTATACATACTGAGCTCCATTAATCTGCCCTTATATGTTTGCTGATGCAGTCCCTGCACCATTTTCATTGCCCTTCTCTGGACTGCCTCCATTTTGTTAATGTCCTTGTGCAGATGCAGCCTCCAGTACTGCACACAGTTCTCCAGATGGGGCCTAACCAGTGTCTTGTAAAGAGGGATTATTACCTCCCTCTTAAGACTTGCGATAACCCCTACTAATACACCCCAACATCCCTCTAGCCTTACCTACTGCTTTAGTGGTCTGCTTGAATGATTTCAGGTCATCTATGATGATGATGATGCTCAAGTTTCTTTCTTCCCTTGTGATTGCCAGCAACTCCCCTCCCAACCTATAGGTGGCTTCAGGGTTTCTCTTCACTATGTGCATGATCTTGCACTTCTTTGCGTTAAACCCCAGTTGCCACTCTTCTGAGCATTTTGCCAGTTTATCCAGATCTCTTCTCATTGTGCCCACCCCATCTGGATCATCTATTGTGTTGCAGACTTTGGTGTCATCTGCAAACAGACAAACTTTACCCTCCTGTCCATCAGCAATGTCACTGATGAAGATATTGAAGAGGATTGGCCCCCAGGACTGATCCCTGAGGTACCCCACTTGTGACTTACATCTCTTCTGACTGTATACCATTTACCACCACTCTCTGTTTTCTGCCTGCCAACCAGTTTGCCACCCAGTTGACTAGCTTCTGATCCACCTCGAGCCTACCCAGCTTATTAATCAATCTTCTATGTGGAACAGTATCGAGAAAGCTTTGCTGAAGTCAAGGTAGGTGACATCAACTGCACCCCCTTGGTCCACCACTCTGGTTACCCGGTCAAAAAAATCTATGAGATTAGTTTGACAGGACCTTCCTGCTGTAAACCCATGCTGTCTTGGATCCTGTGCTCCTTTGAATTCCAGGTGTTGCATTATCCTTTCCATAAGGAGTGTTTCCATAATAGTGCCCACTACTGAGGTAAGACTGACTGGTCTGTAGTTCCCTGCCTCCTCCATGCTACCATTCTTGTGCAGCGGGCTCACATGAGCCCCTTCTCCAGTCTTCTGGGACTGTGCTGAGAGACTCACTGAACAGTTATGTTAATGGCTCTGCTAGTTACACCCTTAGCTCCTTGAGTACCCTGGGATGTATGCCATTAGGTCCCATTGCCTTGTCCACCCAGAGCTTAGCAAGCTCTTCGCGCTTTCTGCTTGTGATCCCTCTTCCAATGCAACCGAGGATGTTACTGGCTTTTTGTGCTGCCTTGTCACATTGTCTCCCTACCTTTAGGTCATTGAATACCATGACCCCTAGGTCCCATTCTAGGTTCGTTGTTGCTAGTTGTTCACCCCCTAGATAGTAGTTTTTTCCTAGGTTTCTTTTCCCTAAGTGGATGACCTTATACTTCTTGGTGCTAAGCTTCAACTGGCAAGTTTTGGACTATTCTTCCAGTTTTGTTAGATCTGATTCCATTGCTATGACCCTTCCTGTGTGTCCACCCTGTAGCAGAGCTTACTGTCATCTGCAAACAGACATACTTTCCCCTGTTCAAGTATCAAACCCTGCAGAATCCCACTGATTACCATCCCCTCTCTTGACAGGGTGTGATTCACTACAACATTCTGGGTCCTCCCCTGAAGCCAGTTTCTCACCCATTAACAGTTTTCTCTCCTACACCTGCATTTCCTAGTTTGTAAATAAACCTCCTGTAGGGAGTGGAATCAAAGGCCTTACTAAAGTCTAGATATACAACATCTACTGCTCCACCTTGATCTACTACTTTTGTCACCCAGTTAAAGAATTCTATCATGTTTGTTTGGCATGACCTACCAATTGTGAAGCCATGCTGCTTAGGGTCTAGTCTCCCACTGGTTTTCAGGTATGCCACCATCATTTCCTTCAGTATCGATTCCATAATTTTCTCCACAATTGAGGTGAGGCTGACAGGGTGGTAGTTCTCTGACTCTTCCTTGCTTCCTCTCTTGTGTAGGGGTACCACAGTGGCCTTTTTCCAGTCCTCTGGTACCTGTCCGCTCTCCAGTAATTTATTAAAGAGTTCGGCCAATTGAGCAGTGAGTTCCTCCCTAAGATCTTTCAATACCCGAGGATGAATTCCATCTGGTCCCATTGCTTTGGCTGTCTTCAATTCATTTAATTCTTCTAGGACCATCTGTTTTGTAAAGGGCCTTGTGTCTGCTTCCTGGATGTGGAGACCCATAGCTAGTGTCGGACCATTACCATTCTGTTCCCTTGTAAAAACAGAGAAGTATTTAATACTTCTGCTTTCTGTACATCATCCTCCACCTGCTGTCCTTCCTTATTTCTTAGTCTGACTATTCCCCTCTGTCTTTCTTTTTTTCCCAGATATACCTATAGAAGGTTTTGTCAACCCTTTTAATTTCTGCCGCATTTTGTTTCTTCAGTTTGTGCTTTGGCTACTCTAATTGCTTTCCCAGCCTCTTTGAGCTTGGTCCTGTATTCTTCCCTATCACAGTCTTTCTTTGTTTCTTTATACTACCTGCAACCCCCCTACAAATGAGGGTTCCTAAAAGCCTTCCTGGAGCTGCTTAATAGCTCCTTGCCTGACTGGTGTTCGGTGCAATGCCGCCAAAATGCGGCCATTATGAGTGCTTTTAAAGCCTCCAGTACTGTCTCTTTAAGAGCTGCCTGCTCACAGGCTCCAGTGGGTTTGTATAGGGGGACTGGGGTTTCCCTGCTCAAATCCCGCCTGAGCTGCAGTGTACTCGCTCCATTCTGTAGCCGCTGAAAGTGCAAAGGGAGCCCATTTGGTAGCTGTAACTGTTCGGCAATAATCATTTGAAGTGTTAGTGAGATTACAGTTTGTCTAACCTGCCTTCATTGCAGCTGGGACTTTGTGTGCTTGGCCCCTCCATTTTGGACCTGGATTGCCGAGCTGGGCCAATGGAGTACCAAGGGGTGACTGAAATGGAGACCGCTTGAGCCAACCAGAATCAGGGCTCTCTTTGGAGCCGGCTGGCCATAGGGGATACAGCCAGTAATTCTGGGAAATGAAGTTCTGGACTGTGGCGCCTTTTTGCACCAATGAGGGCCGAATTAGGTGACTGGCATCTGCAGCCCACCAATGGGATTGGGTGGCGCCCAAACTGAGATTCCCTGCCCAAACTGCCAAGGGGCAGAGTCATTGGAAATTGTGAAGAGAGAAGGAGCTCTGGCTCCTGCGCTGTGCAAGTATTCACGCGGGAAGCGGGTGAGTCAGGCCGAGAAGGCGAGCGACTTCATCACCGGGAGAGAGAGGCAGTAGACAAGATCTGTGAGGAGTGCAAGCAGAGGAGGCTGTGCGAACACAGAAACCTACCAGGCTCACCCTGTAGAGGACTGGAGAATCTGCTGAATCGCGCTCGGTCTGTCAGGACAAGTGAAGCTGCGTAGTTCACCAGGTTTGTTTGGCAAAAGTGATTGGGAGTTTTGGAGCAGCTGTCTGGTATGGTACCCCTCTGCATTACATACAAATGTGTGGAGCAGCGTTTGAATCACAGGCTAAGTCCTGTAGTGGTGTGAGAGGGATCTTGCTGCAGGATTCGTGAGTACTAAAAATCAGGGTAGCTCCCTGACAAATGTTCTTCCTGAGGACCAGAGTTGTCTGGCTGTTCATTGGCTGCATGGATTGTGCCTGTGGGCTATTACAAAACTAACATAGGTACTAAACATTTGTTTCTTCTCCAGGGCCCCACCCAGCTGCAATGAATAGGCTAGTCTTGTAAGGCCTGGGTACCCAAAGACAGTGACTGATAGGTTTGGCCTGTGCACAGTGCCCTATATAGTAGAAGTGTTAAGCTAATCAACTTAGTTTCCCCATCCTTGTTACTTCCCCCTTAATAAATCAGATTTGTTGTTGCAAGGTGTATCATTTGAACTGTGTGTTTGTGCCACCCTGTTGTGTATGGGTTATTGTATAACTGCATCTTATTTTATAGGGGGTCTTCAGCACCAAGTTGGCCATCCTGACCTGGGGGAAAGTGTAAGTCATAACGGTGGAGTGGGGTTTGCTGGTGAGCCACTAGTGGGAAGAAAGGGGGGTTGCAGTGACCCAGAGGGCTGTGACCAGGTCACATTTGACTTTTCCAACCCCGACCTCTGGGTGGAGGCACCCGCCATTAGATCCAGGCCCCTCAACCTGTTGTTCACTGAGCAGGCAGGGGTAGTAGCCCTTAGGATAGCACCCTCTGGGGGTTACATTTTGGAGGCACCACTGGGATAAGCATCCCCTAGTGGCCAAGTAGAAGAAGTACCCCAACATGGCTGAACTGAAGGAAAAACTGGAAGGGGATATCATGACTAAAATTAAGTTAGACCCTGTTAAGATGATGGTGCATAAACTGATGGGATGGGGTGAAGCTGAAGAGTTGGATTCCCAGAAAATTGTGTTACTACTGGATGTGCCTCTGGGGATAAAGAACGCTGACCTTGTTTCTGCAGTCGAGCGTGTTAAATGCTTAGGCAAGGTAGAGGTGAAGGGGTGAATGGCCAACCTACTCGACCAGACCTTGCAGGTGCTGCTTTTATGCAGTATAGTTATAGACCCCGAGAAGGTGCCCCCAGTGATTTACCCAGAAGGTGCTCAAAAGGGGTGGAGGGTAATTCATGTTCGGAGTGGTTCTGTCACCCCGGGGGGGTCTCCCAAGACTAACAGCTTTAAGGATAAACTGCTTAAACTGTTAGCGGCAGAAGGGAGGACTACTCAGGAGTTACTACAAGTGTTAGACCTTCCTAGTGATCCCACCCCACAAACCTCCCCAGGTACCTCTCCCGGGTCCTCCAAGAGTTCTATTCTGGCCTCACCCCCTATAGTTGTTCCCTCTATACAGCTAGACTCCTATCGGATATTGAAAATCTTTTCTGGTACTGTGCCTGTGCCCTCGGGAGAAGATGATTTGGAGACTTGGATGGACTATGCTACCCCTCTAGTCCAACAGTGGCAGTGCTCCGAGGGGGAGAAATGAAAGAGACTGATGGAGAGCCTGAGGGGCCCAGCTTTGGAAGCCATTTGTTTCTTGTGGGCTACTAGCCCCGAAGCCACTGCAACAGAGTATCTTTCTGCCTTAGAGGGGGTGTTTGGGAGTACAGAAACTGGAGAAGACTTGTTGTGGAAGTTCAAGTCAGCTAAACAGTGGAGGAATGAGAAACTGTCAGCCTTTGTCACCAGAATGGAAAGGGCATTGCAAAAAGCTTATTGAAAAGGGGGGGGGGGTAACTGCCCCAGCATTGAATCAGGTCCAGCTGGAGCATATCTTGAAGTCTGCTAGGTTTTCCAGCGTGATATTGTTAAAATTCAAGTTACATAACCGACGGGCTGCCCCTCCCGAATACTGCCAATTAGTGAGAGAGATTCGAGAAGTTGAGACCGATGAAGAGGGTTGGGAACCCTATGTGGGGGCCGTGAATCTATGCCAGACCCCTGAGCCCAGTGAACCCGATGAGACCCACCCCTCGAGGGGATTGAACAAGGGGGCCTGATGCTTTTCCTGTGCCCCCAGAGACCCAGGGTGGAGTGGGGGTGCATGCTGTCTCCTCTGATCCCCGGGTGGAGAGTGATTTGAAGGCTGAGATTAGAGATCTATGGGAAATGGTGAGAGAATTGAGACAAAATACTGCCAACCCCCCCAAATTTGGGGAACCTGAGTTATCTAGAAATAAATGACCTAGCCAAGAGGAGCCCTCCAGAGCCCCTGATGCCTCCCGGCAGGTGAGATATAGTCCTCCCAACAAAGACTCCCGAGATACTAAGTTCTGTTACCATTGCGGGGAGGAAGGACACTTTCAGACTGCGTGCTGGTTTCCCAAGAACTTAAGGACTGTCAACAGCAGGCTAGTAGCTTGGCATTGAAAGGCCTATGCCAGACCTCAGGGAGGGCCTCCTCAGAAGAGTTTTGTTACCTGGGCCAATGCCCAAGCGACCGCCAAAATCATGCCCCCTGAATGGTCTAACGTGGTGGGTCTCTCAATGGAAACCACCATGAGAGTGAATGGAGTACCCACCCGGGCTGTGTTGGACAGTGGTTCCCAAGTGACCATTATGTTTCAGGACTGGTATCAGAAGCACTTATCTGAGGTGCCTCTGCAGCCTTTGGATGGACTACATGTGTGGGGACTGAGTGATAAGGCCTACCCCTATTCTGGGTATATCTGGATCCAGTTGTCTTTTCCTACTTCTGTAGCTGGGGTGGCTGAACAAGTGGAAACCTTGGCACTGGTGTGTCTCCCCACTGGACTGTATGATGGGGTGCCCTTGTTAATTGGAACCAATGCTCACATGTTTGGTCACTTAGCGCAGCTTTGCTCTGAAAAACAGATGTCCAGAACTGGGTGAGTTCTCAGAATACCCACCTTGATTCAGAAGGCCTATGAGACTTAGAGAAAGGCCAGTCAAGCGGAACCTGAAGACCCAGTGGGTGTCGTCTGGAAGAAGAATCCAGAACCCTTACTACTAGCCCCAAATGCCCAGTGTGTTCTACAGCAGGAAGTCCAGATTAAAAAGGATGTTAAGAATGAAATATTGATGCTGGATGCACCAGGCGAGGGAAAGTTGCCAGAGGGGTTGTTGGTTAAACCCAGTATCTTACCTGCTAGAGCCCATGCCTTTGCCAGAAGAGTAATGGTTCAAGTGCATAATGTATCTGATCGAGAGATTCGAGTGAAATGGGGTTGCACTCTGGCCATGATGCACTGTGCAGATACTACTGTCCTGCCCCACAACAAGACTCCCGGGAGAAGTGACCGAGTGACCCCTGATCTGTTTGATTTCAGTGATTCCCCACTGCCAGCAGAGTGGAAGAAAAGGATCAGTGAAAGGCTCACCCAGAGGGAACAGGTGTTTTCCTTGAAGGAGTGGGATGTAGGATGTGTGCAAGGAGCTGAGCATCACATTCGGCTACAGGATGAGCGACCTTTCCATGAGCGATCTCGATGCCTAGCCCCTGCTGATATAGATGATGTGAGGCAACATCTGCAGGAGATGCTCGCAGCTGGGATGATACAGGAATCCAGAAGCCCCTACGCCTCACCTATTGTAGTAGTGAGAAAAAAGAATGGAACTGTTCAGATGTGTGTGGACTACAGTACTCTAAACAGGCGAACCATACCAGACCAGTATACCATGCCACGCATTCAGGATGCCTTGGACTGTCTAAATGGTAGTAAATGGTTCAGTGTTAGACCTCCGCAGTGGGTACTACCAGATCCCGATGGCTCCGGAGGATTGAAAAAAGACTGCTTTCATTTGCCCACTATGCTTCTATGAGTTTATGCGGATGCCCCAAGGAATTTCAGGCACCCCTGCCACTTTCCAGCATTTGATGGAGTGTGCTGTGTGGGACATGAATTTACTCGAATGTTTAGTCTACCTAGATGATGTCATAGTGTTTGGCAGCTCCTTGGAGGAACATGAAAGCAGGTTGTTCAAAGTCCTGGATCGACTGGAAGATTTTGGTCTCAAATTATCTATAGATAAGTGCCAATTCTTTCAAACCTCCGTAAAATAGGTGGGCCACATAGTATCCACTGAAGTGCCCTCTCCCAAAGTACCACCAGCCTCTCCTCATGTTGTAAACGCTGCCAAACCAATGCTTGTTGAACTTCACATGCCTCCATTCTCTGTTCAACAACATTCATTCTGTCCTGTAACTGTTGAACATCTTTTGTGGTGCCAGACAGAGCAATACTTATGCCATCAACTCTGGTGATTAAAGTTCAAGGAGTTTGGTAATATGTTGTAGAGATTCCCCCATGGCTACTGGTTGTTCCATTATCCTTGGTTGCGAGACAAATAGAATCCCAAGGAGAGGAGGTACTGAGAAGTACGATCGGTTGTGCAGTGGCATCCCCTCGAGATTCGCAGTTGTAGGTGCAGGGGAGCTGCGGGGCTCTGTGCTGAATAGGCAGTCTGGCTAAGGGTGAGCGGTGAGCATGAGGCCTCCGCAGCCTATGCTGGCCCATGTAGTGCCAAGTCTTGGAGCCACCAAAAATCGGTAAATCCTCCAGAATCCGCTGAAAGAACGTGCAGCCCAGCTAAAGGAGTATTACCCGTGCATCAAGCAATTACTTTAAAGTAGGAGCTCCATGGGATCTCGGCGTCCAAGCACGGATGGGCTGCGGTCTGGATGGAGCTAGTAAGCTAAGCTGCCATCTTCTTTGGTGGCTAGACCACGCCCCTCCAACTTTTTAAGTTTTTTAATCTAATAATAGAGTTAACCCCTTGTAAGACTATTGGTATGGAGTTCCACAGTACAGTACCCCTATAAAAAACAGAGGACCTTCCCACCTCCAGCCTAAAGTCAGAGATTCTAAATTCATGTCCTAAGGCAGATCTCAGACCTTCTTTAACAGGCCTTGTTTCTAACATTTCCAAAATATATTGGGGATAAAGACCTTTCCATAGTTTGTACATAAACATCAAGAGATGCAGAGTTCTCCTATCCTGTAATCTTAACCAGTTTAAATCTCTATATTGGTCACAATGATGTGTCCTCCATGGGGCATTGAGGATGAAGTGAGTGAGCCTGCTATGCATTACATCTAATCTATCTAGCTCCATCCTCAGGGCAAAGAAAAGCCAATGACAATGGTGTAGGAGCACAGCAAGCATGCATGGTCACAGCAAGGGGGGAGCAGACACACCCAAGGCAGAGGCCATGCAGCAGAGGGGGAAAAACAGAGATGGTGGCCAGGAAGCCAGTGGCCACGTGGCCGCCACAAGGAAATGGACGTCTGAAGGGTACATGGGGGCCTGGCATGAGTCACCCTCTGCCCACCAAACCCCAGGCCTCCAGCCTAATGATTCTCAAAGTTTTCCTAGAGGTGTCCATTGTGTGTTAACAATTGCTGCCTAGACCACTTTTAGAGTAGTAAAAGTGGTCTCACCTGCATTCTTAGGGTATGAGAAATGCAAGCTGAAGGTTAGCAGTTCTGACACACTAATGAGAGACCGCTCTTACAACTGTAAGAGTGGTCTCCATGGAAGTATAAATACATTATTGAGTAAGATTGATCAATAATATATTAAAAATTTAAAACCATTTACCAACATCATCTCATTTACAGAATAAGAGTGGCTTATATATACGGGAAATGACTGCTCCCAATGGACAGAATCACTCTTCTGATCAGTAGTGCTCTTTACCTTTAACCTTCCCCAATCTTATTAACCTCTCTGTGTGCTCCAAATTGCAGTTGCCAACTCTTCATGGCTTGTTATGTGCTTTGGGATACAGTGTGTCTGAAAAGTGCTATATATCGAACAGATTTAATTCCCTTTCCTTTAATGATATGGTCTCCCCAATCCCCAATCCCCCCCCCACCTGTACCAGAACATATCTGCCTGTCATGCAACAGTGACCTTGCAAAACTTGCAAGAACCATTTTTGGCTACGTGGCTGAAAAATTCCTACAACATCAAGCATCAAGACAGAGGCAGCAGGGCCTGAAATTTGGCACAATACCCTGTGAGTCAGACAATCCTGGCATGTGTCCCAGCTCCCAGGCACTATGGAGCAATGGATGCTGAGCCTGAAGAGTTAGGTTTTTGAATTCCATTTGAATCAACTGGCTCAATGTGATGCTGGGCAAAGTGCTTCTCATCCCTGTACTTCATTCCAATTATGGCTTCAATTCTGTAACATTATGATCTGGCAGCACTCTTCAAAAACGTCAAGCAAAGCTTCATGTTTCTCTTTTGCACCCTTCTGGGATTTGTTTCTTTTCAGTATTTGTTCTCTTTTGCCTTGTATTCTTTGTTCTCCTGGATCCACCTGTCCCACAGGGCTCTGGATCTCTGCTCTGTACACATGGGTGAGTTTGTCCCAGGATTCCCTTTTTCTTCAACTATGGAAAATGTATGCATGGATGCAGAGGAGACTATTAGGAGTGTTAATAGTCTGAACTGAGAAAAATACACAACAGCGAGCTCAGCTCCTGTATAATATAACTCACTTGATCATATATTTAATTGTGTTGTAGTGTAAAACACTTGATAATATTTTTATTGAGTTGTAATTTCCACCATAGGGCAACATATTCCAAAGTCTCGCGGCTTGATAATTATTTATTTCTCAAGGCTTGTGATGGTAATCTAATCTTGTTGCTCTTTTTGCACTCCTCTTTTTTGTAAAAGGGTAATGCTTATTTTTTTTCATACAGCTTGCCTTAGTGAGTGTACTTTGTGCTACGTCGGTGTGCATTTCACTAGTCCCTCTCTCAGGTTCCATTATGCTGTATATTCTCACCCATTGTCCTGCCTGCTATTAAGACAAAAAGTGGAGCATAACAAAAACAACAAGTTTGGATTACGACCACAAACATTGAAAAAGTGGCATTATCAAGCCCCAAAACATTGGTGCCCTGGATCTCTGCTACATTTCAGCCCTCCAGTAAGTTCTGCGGCTGGGCTTTCAAGTTTCAATGGCAGATGTGTTTCTCTTCTGTGGCAGAAATTATTTACTTACATAATTTAATTCTATGGCAAGTTTCTGTCCTATGATTGGCTAACATACCATGTGATGTCATTGACAACATCAGATATTAAACATTAGGGTGGAGCTTCAGGAAAAGAGGGTTGAAGAAGAGCACAGAACTGTAGAAAACTAGTCATCGCTTAAATAAAAATAACCAAAAATGTTAATATCTTATGCAACACATATTAAGTTCTATAGCAGGGTGGAAAGCTCTTCTGTTGCAGGACCTCTAAGTTCAAGGGGCTTTGCTGTCCTCTGCATTCACAAACCCACAACTGGTCTGGGAGGGGCCCAAGTAAGTGGTCTCAAAGGTTAGTGCCAAGTCCTGCTCATCTATTTATTTACTGAAATAGTTTCACCAGGGAAGGCACACTAAGCAACAAGATGCTCGTCTCCCGGTGCGACCTGGGGGGAGGGGGTACAAGGGGGTTGGATAACATGCAGGTTATCAACTGAGCAAATAACAGAGGCAAATAGCAGCATATGGATACAATTACATTAAACTACAAGCAACAACACATGAACCAGCCAGTAGAGGGCTCCATTTATAGACATGGGCACCACTGCAACTGAGGGAGGGGTAACTAAAGCATAATGGCCTAGATACTGAAATAAATGTTCTTCTGTCTCTACCAACTGTTATGCTGGTGGTGGAGGTGGATGGTGGAATGGGGTTGTGGGCACCACATGATACACAGCCCTTCACAGAACTGAAACCCATCACTCACCACATTTTCATTCCTTTTTCTTGGTTACCAAGAAGTTAAGCCTTTCAGTAATGTTACCACCAACCCACCCCTGCAAACACACCCCATGCCCAGCCTATCATTCCCCATTACATAAGGTAGGCTGTCTGAAGAACACATGTAATGGTATTGCCAAATCTGGAGGCTCAAAAGACTGCTAAGTTTGAAGGCAGAAAAAGATATACTGTAACAGTTTTATACCTTGTTACCCAACTAATCTATTGTACTTATCCTGAGTTTGTAGGCAAAGGTACATAACAGGGTAAGAAGAAAAAGACAAAAGTAGGTTTTCAAGCCCGTCATGAACATTCCCCACAACTCAGCGGTAATTGGTCTAGGAAGATTGTTCCTCTAAAACCTGATCTGAGACCAGTTTGTCTTTTTTCCAGTTGTACTGGTCTAGGATCAGTTAGTTTTACAGATGTGTCTAACTGCAGCCTTGCTAAACAGCAGCCAGTATAGCCTATTTTTTGGTTCACAAGGCTGTAATCTGGGAGGTTTGGGTTTGAACCCCAAGCCCCATAAAATTCTTGTAACCTCAGATTTCACAGGAATAGTGATCCATGGTGTTAGAATAGTAAATCTAAACTAAAGTGTGTAAAGTGCAAGAAACAAAAATGAAGTGCAGTAAAGAAACTGGTCTCAGACCAGGCCGTAGGGGAACAATCTTCCTGGAGCATGGAAATTATGGTTAATGTTGTTTGTCCCGGGTAGCCCCTGAAAAAGGGACTCTGTTGTCTCAGTGGGCTCACCCGGTCAACAAATTTCAATAACATAAAATAAATTCTCCCCATGTACATATCCAGTTTAATTTTGAATGTCCTTATTGTTCTATGGTCTATTACATGTGGTAGTCTATTCCAAGTGTTGGCCATGCTCTGAATGAAAAAGTGTCCTCTAAAGGAATGAAGCTGCTTTGCTTTGTCACCCTTTTTATTTTTGTTTGCCTAAGGCAAGGCACACATATTGGGATGTGTTTAAAGGCTTTTAGGGGCTTGTCCCACTTTTAGCTACTCAGAGAGCAAGAAAACTGCACCTCCTTCTTCATGATGTTCACCAACCATTAGTCTAAAGCTCTATAATGACTGAAGTGTGCACACGAGGATCGACGTGCAACCATAAAAGGCAGCCTGCCCTAAACACATCATAAGTAGGTCCAGAGCAAGATAGACACTAGTGTCTATTGTGCTCACCACTAATTTATAAGTACCCTTTGATATTATTGATAGATATCATATACCATGCCATTAACAAGATCAGGCACCCAGTCAATAAAGCAGTCCTTCAAAATAATGCAAGGGAGTCACTTATATTGCTTTTATTTTTCATGGTCTCGTTACAAGTGCCACCCGCAAGGACGAATACCCTTATCTCATTTTTTGCCAGTGATATCTTTCAGGATACTTCAGGAGCACAATGTAATCCAGTGGCAATTACTCTAATTTGTCACTCTGAAAAGTGCAATATCTTTATCGCAGCATGCTTCATCCTGATAGACAGTACTGTACATCTTCAGCCAGCAAGAAATCAAAACTTGTGGCTTCCAAGTTTATAACCATATTACAGGTAGTAAACATGCCCCCCTGCATGTAACATTAGGAGGTTCCTGCTATATGTTATCTCAGTTTTTTCAAGTGTTTTTCATTTGCATTCAAGAACTGCTTCTACAACCTAAATTATTGTTTTCTATTAATTTGGTGGCCACCGTATTGTTGTGTGTCTCAGCTAAAGTTCTGAAACAATGTGTAGTAATACCACTTAATGTGAGGGTCAGTCACATCTCTATAGAATGCCATCCTATCCTCTTTTTTTTTTCTATTGTAGACGCCAATCACAGCAGTTTAACATGATGTAACCTTAGATATCTACCATACTCATTGGTCCATTTGGCTGTCAAACACTGTTATGTTTGCTTGCCATCGACAACAGCAGATTTTTTTTGAGGATATCTCTCTTCATTGAGCCACACCATAGAATTGTAAGCCATCAGTGTCAAAACGTCCCAGAAAATTTTGCTGTCTGGGGCCACCAACATTGACATGCATCATTACTGCCTATATAATGTGGGTGGCCCCATCATGCCTTAGTTTTTTCTCCCACCGTCAATCACTCGTTGGTCCACTGCTACTGAAGAATACCACCAAATTTGCAAGTTTTGCTAATGCTTATGCTTCTCTGTTTGTTATTTTAAATTAATCATTTATGCCCCAACAAAAGAGAAGGAACCGCTGTTCCGATATTGTCGTTGTGGTAAAGTTAAGATCTACGAAGACAATGACCACTCCATTTGCATTCACTGCTTAGGCCTTGCTCACAGTGTGAAGCCTGCATTATTTGCCATAGCAGGACTTTAACCAGGACACTCAAAGATGCCTCAAGGACATCTTGGAACTTTATTTAAAAATCAAGGCAATGGAAGACAAACAGGTGGCTTCACTGTTGTCTCCTGCTGTCTCCAAGGCTTGCTTTCGACCCATCATTCTTCAAGGTTGATGGCATCATCTTCTGAGTCTACCAAGAAAAAAATAAAATCTGCTAAATTAGCAGATAAGCACTGCCATACAGAGAATGATGAGCAGAGGCACAGAAAAAAAGGATACCTCTCCTGAACAGTCCCCCTCTCTTCTTAAGAGTGGTAAGTCCTTTGACAAAGGCAGATAAAAGGCCATGGCCTCAGATTCTGCTGCCCCTCCAACTGTCTTTCAGACACCAAGGCTGGCATCTGCACAGTCTCTAATCCCTCACTAGGGGATTTGTAGATGATTTTGCCATCAGGCACTGTCCCATCAACAATTCGGTTGTCAATGACCCCATCAGGGTCCATCAACATGCAGATGCTTTAACAGATAATGTCTGAGCTTTTCCAAAATCTTCTGCCCCCTGACACAGTCATCAGTGCAAACCCCATCAGTGCCACCTGGGCTGCCACTGTTGATCTCAACAATGATGCAAGAGTTCCCTCTTCCAGTCGTTGTACCAATCAAGGACCATCCTCCATCGATGTTTAGTTCATTAGTGGGCCCTGCTCAACCTCCTTTGGTCATCAACCTGCTGCTTATGCCCATCAACAATGATGAAAAATCGGAATATAGTACTGAGTACTGTTTATGAAGGAGGAATATGAAGACGTGGAAGAGGTCTGGACCCCCTTGATGTGGTGGGCTCCAGTTCCACTTTATCCACCTGCATTAAAGAGAGTGTGCAGAACACTCCTTGATCCCCCTCTTGAAGATGCCTCTCTTCAGGCTTTCCTCAGGCAGGTCAAGTCTAAGTTGGGGGTTGTGGTGGAGAATTCCTGTAAGAGAAATCTTTATGACTTCTTAAAGGTGTCTGCCTCTGCTAGCAATTAAACCTCCCATCCATTTGGCTCTGGAGGATGCAACTCTAGCTGCTTGGCACAAGCCTTGTGATTTGCCAGCTGTAGCCAGAAAAACAGATAAGCAGTATTCTGTGCTTTCTGGAAAGCTCCATTATTCCTTTCAACCAGAGATTGATCCTGTGGTTATAATGGCTGCTTATAACAGGTTTAAAGTGCCTAAACATATCAGCCGTATTTCTCCTGATAAGAAATAAAGGAGGCCTAATTGCACATGTAAAAGGACATATGCTTCAATGTCCCTTAAGCTCTGTATTGCCAATTACCAAGCTTATATGATAAAATATCAGAATTGGCTGTGGAGGTCTATGACTGCCATGGCTGTCAAGCTGCCAAGATAGCCCTGACAAAACAGTGGTCCAGCAGGTGGCTGCCAATTGCCTAGAGGCTGAAAAGTACATGTTGCAGTGCATATGATGCCTCAGATGTGGCTGTTTGTGTGGCTGAGTTCTGGCATTTGCCTGCACTACCACTGCTGGCTGTGTGTTGCTGGCTTTGCCTCTGATATCCAGCAACTGTCCTTAATGCTCCCCTTCAAAGATAAATAGCTTTTCAGAGCCAATGTTGAGTCTTCCCTGAGTGATCTCTAGATGTTGAAAATGACCCTGCTGTCCCTGCACACTCTGAATCCTAAGCCCTGTGGTAGGGGCTGAGGTTCCTTTCACTGTCCCTATGCCTGCCCTGGTAGGAGTTACTCTAGGGGTCCCAGTCATAGCTCTCATGAGCCCCAGGCCTCCCTTCATGCCAATTTACCTCCCAGTGCCCATGTCAGACTCACCAAAGGTGCAGGAATTGGTGGTGCTTCCACTGCCCCCGGTGCTTTCTGACTCCCCTCTCTCTCTCTCCGGCCTGTGCAACTCAGGGTGTCCTGGTGGGGGCCTGTCTACCCCCCTTTCTGTCAAAGTGGAAAGAGATCATAATGCATGCTTGGGTAATGGAGGTTGTTCAATGAGGATATACCCTAGAAATCGTCTCTGTCCATCTGGTGCACCCTCCCATACTCAACCATTACCTTCTGTGACTTCTTCACCTCCTGCTAGAGGATATTCAGAACCTTCTCAGAAAAATGGCCATAGATTCAGTCCTTGTTGTTGAAATGAACCTGGGTATTATTCCTGGTACTTTCTGGTACCAAAATGAGCCGGGGATTTAAGACTCATTGCAGACCTCTGAGGCCTCATCCTGTTTGTCCAATACAAGTGGTTTCAAATAATCTCTCTGTAGTCCCCCCCAGCTCCTGCAAAGGGATTGGATGGTTGCCTTGGATATAAAGGATGCTTACCTCCATATCAGAATCTGCAAGCCCCCACAGACAGTACCTGTGGTTTATGCTCCTGCAGGCGTACAGTTTTGTGTCATGACCTTTGGTTTATCATGGCTTTGAAGGAATTGCTGACAGAGAGAAGAATAAGCACCCAGCTTTAACTTAGAGGTATATATATATATAATACATATGTTATCTCCGTATTAAAAGTAGTAGTGTAAGTGGGTAGGTGGAATAAAGAGATGCGTCATTTATGTTTAGGGCCCTGTGAGATTTGTCTTTAAATTTGTAACAGGTACAATAGAGTGGGGGAACCTAGCTCAACAAGTTAATCTTGGGTGTGAATAGATTAAGAAAGCTCTGAGAATCAGGTGTGTAATGGGGGGGGGGTGTGTGCTGCCAGAGGCTTAATGCCTCATAACAAGAGCACTATAAAAACTCCCTTGACCAGTGTTTCCAACAAGCTCGTGTCCCAGCACATAAGTAAAACAACACAGCGGAGTGGAGCATCTGCCCTAGACATTCACAGATAGTCCACAGTCCGCAGGAGGAACACAAGGAAAAGGTAGGAGGTAACACAACACTGTGTATGGAGATATTGAAATAGACAGCTTAAGGTTAAGTATCAACAGTTAATGGAGTGACAACTAAAGGTTATGAGGGAGTAGACATCAAGAAAATTTAACTGCTGGTAGGAGGGCTGAAAAAGGGAATAGGAGACATCTGTTTAGGGTAGAGTAGCAAATACATCTGAGACAAGTAAACAAAGACGTAGGAAGTGAAAAAATCCAAATTACTTTGTACTACACTGTTTCTGGGCAACATTGTTTTGTATATCGTTCTATTATAGACTGGAAATCCCTGCTCTCTGAATTTCAGCAATTAGTGTCTTATCATAGGTTTAAAGCAGCAGTGCAATGAAAAAAGTTATTCTAAAAAGCTAATTTTCTGCTATGGTTATAAAAAATATTGGCAGAACTGTTGATTTGGGGTTTCTGGATGCTTCCTATGCTGTGTACTGTACATTTGCATTATTGTCTAGACTCTTAACCTCCTCAGGTCCTCAGTATTATTTATATGCAAAAATGAGGTGGCCATCTTTTTTTCTTGAGAAATAATTACTTTGAAATGTTCATAAAATTCTTAACTGACAATGGAAACTGAAAATTTCACCACAAAAATAAACTGGAAGACATCTGGCATCAATTAGGAAGAAAAAAGGTGGGGTCAAATTTTAACCTGTTTTCGTTGCACTGCTGCTTTGTTCTGCTTGAAAGAAAACATTTTCTGGGATTTAGTTGTCACTGTTTTGTCAACCATGTCTTGTGATCTTGTAATCAATAATTCCGTTTGCCTAACCATGTATGTAATTATCTGTTTTTATTTCTGTACTTAATCTGTATTTGTTTATTACTTTGGCTCTTTTGTACTCTTCTGGGTCCCCTTTGAAATGGGCATGTGATGCTCTAGGGTTCTTACCCGGTTAACAAATCAAATAAATAAGTTAAGAGACACATGCAAAAACATGAATCAGATACTTTAGCTTCAGCATCAGCTGCAAATTTATTGGAAAAAGTTTTTTTTCCTAGAAAAACGAAATGGAGCAAGGGAAAAAGGAAAAGAAAAACAAGGAGAAGCATGAGGGGAGAGGTCCAAAAACATAGAGAGGCCTCAAAGAGCAGCTGCCAAGAACCCCCTGGTTACAAGTGATCAGTATTTCTAACACAGAGTTAAACCCTGCTCATATTTCTGTATTGTCAGAAGGACTTTCGTTTATTCCAACACAGACACATCTTGGACATCAAAAAGTTCTAAGATTAAAACTCTATTTTCCAAAAAAAAAGAACAGCTGATACAATAATCTATTGGAGATATTGGCTTTATAGAGAAAACCGCACCCCCATTTGAAGAGGACTTGGATTTTATTTTACAAGAAATTTCAGCACAAGAGCTGACTGAGGAGGAGCCCTGCAGCATGAACAGCTGATTTATTAGGATCCTTTGGATAACAGCCAATTTACAATGCTGCTAGAAGGAACTTTAGATCAAGAGGGGGATCCAGAGACATAGGAACAGAGTGATGAAACTTCAGTTCAAATTTGGGAGCAACACAGTCATCTGTTTAAAGGCAAGTCAATTCTTTTGCCCTATTATCATTAACTCTGCCCTATTAACTTATGAAAAGACTGTTCTTCATCAGGTACAATAATTATTATCAACCACGGTACCCATCAAGAACTATAATCTATTGAAAGAAGAAAGGGTGGCTTTACAAGAACTTGCAGCAAAATAATGTGATAATTAAAGCTGCAGACAAAGGGGCTAACGTCATGGTAATGAATAAAGAACAGTCAGGGATCTATTAGATAATGAAATGAATTAAGTGAACTTAAGCTTTAACCATATTCCAGTTTATAAGAAACAGCTGTTTAAGATCTTGATGAATGCAATTTCAAGAGGTGATATTTTGGAACTGGAATTCAAATTTCTTTGGTGCGAACTTCCAGTTACCCCAGGATTTTATATCCTACTGAAAGTACACAAAAATTTGGATAATCCACCAGGTAGGCCAATTGTTTTAGGAAATAGGGCTCTCACAAAAATTTAGACCATTATGTGAATTTTTTTCTACAAACCTGTGAAGTTAAACTATCCTCCTATCTTAAGGATACTACGCACACACTAAGGAAATTTGAAAATTATGTATGGGATAGTAATTTTGTTTGAGTTGGAGTGGACGTTGAGTCCCTAAATACCTGCATTCAGCATGAAAAAGGGTTACGTGCTTGTTGATATTTTCTAGAAAACAATGGAAATGTGAATGAAATGCCTGCTGAGTTTATACTGCAGTCTCTGGAATTTATTCTAACCCATGACATTTCTGAATTTCAGGATGATTACTTCCTGCAATGTTGTGGCACGGCTGTGGGTGCAACCATGACCCCTAGCTATCAAAACCTTTTTTTGGGGTGGTGGGAGGAGCAGTTCATCATGAACCCCACAGTAAATCCATTCTATAAGTACATCAAAACATGGAATAGATATATTGATGACTGTGTGTGCATCTGGAAGGGGGAACAAAATTTAATACCACAGTTCATAGACTGGATGAATCAAAATGATTTGAATTTAAAACTGACTTATATCATGGACCCCACATGCCTCAAATTCCTTAATTTAGAATTAACCGGCATACCAGGTGAAGTCATCAGCACTAGTTGCTACATAAAATCCCCAGCCACAAATTCTGTTCTCAGAGCAGATAGTCCCCAATTACAGGAGTCCATTCCATTTAGTCAGATGCTGCGTTTATGCAAAAACTGCAATTCAGAAAACACATTTTTGGAACAGTGCAAGGAGTTAGAATTAAGGTTTGAGGAAAGGGGTTACTCCACGGAAGGTTTGAATAAAGCAAGAGAAAACCTCTTGATGCAGAATCGTTCTGCCCTTACTCATAGGAACAAACAATAAAAAATGATGTAACTAATGTCCTTGAAACTTTTGTCACATCAACCAGTTGGCAGGCAGGACTGGTAATTGTGTGCACAAAAATTGGCCTATATTGGCCAGCAATCAGAATACAAACAGGGCAGGAGGACCAAAACCCAAAGTATCCTTCAGCAGAGCACATAATATTAAGGATATATTGGTACATAGTAGATTAACAGCCCACCTCCCACTTTTAGGAATTGGCTCCTGAAATGCTCACCAGGATTCTATCAATGCAAATGCTGCAGCATTTGCAAGTTTGCAAACACAAGTAACCTGTTTCAGCACCCCCTTTTGCAAATATTAAGATGGATCTGACAGAGTGTATAACCCGTGATACCATATTTATAGTTTATGTCTTGTGGTGTCCATGTAAAAAAGTATACATAGGCTGTACTGTAAGACCCCTCAAACAACGGATCCAGGAACACATAAGATCCATTGTCAACAAAACAGAGGACACACCTGTAGGTGTACATTTTTTAGAATGTCACCATTGGAACACGGATCTAATCCATTTTATGGGTATAGACCATGTCAGAATTAACAAGTTAGGGGGCAACAGAACCAATGATTTGCTAAAAAAGGAGAGCCTTGGGATTTATACCCTTAGGAGTGTCAAGCCAATAGGATTAAATGATTTTTGGGATCTTAAACCCTATCTATTGGACTAAAGGCTCCTTATGCTATCCAGCGGCCAAAAATGTCACATAACTGAAGAGCTTCTTCAAAGGCATAGTGCATGCATTAATGGGTATCAAATAACCCCAAAAACAAAAAAGAGAGGCTTTTTGTTGAATTTTCTAATATTAAAATTCCCTGCTTCCATGAATGCCTCCTGATGTTACCTCTTAAAAAACTAGAAGTGAAATCAACTTTGTTGCATATTTAAAAAAAATAGTTGTATTTATATTCATTTTGAAGCTTATATAATCTGTCTCTCTTAATTCTGTATTCACTTTCATATTTAGATACTTATATTTTGAATAAGTCAGATAGATCAGTATTACATTTCTGATGCTGTTTTTGATCGCTTTAACTTAACCCTTTCCTTTCTTTTTTTTTCTAAGTCTTCTCGCTTTGCCTCTTAAAGTTGGAGCAGTGGGCTTATTGCTATTGGAAGCTGACTGCATTACCTCCTTCCTTCTTTCTCTCTTTTTTTACATCTTAGCAGCAATAAGGCATTTAGGGTTACTACAAATTTATATGCCCTTAAATTAAATGAATTTGTGGTGCAAATATTACCTTTTGTTTACATCTATGTACTTAAAAATAGGCAGCATTTTTGCAGTTAATGGTATTATATGACTTTCTAAACCATTTGATATCTGTTGATGTTTTGTTTACTAGCTATAGTGTTAAGTTTTGCATACCTCTGAATTCAATTTATAAAGACCATCTGGCTTGTATTTTTGTAATAATTAGTGATGGTTTAAATACTCATGTGCCTCACCCATTTGCCACACCGCCTATGAAGGGTTTGGACCTGAAGTGCTGGGGTGAGTGATGTTTGTGGTCCAACTGACTCTGCACACTGTTTGATTAAGCTATTAAAGCTTTAAAGTTGCATTTTTTGCACGCATGCTTTATTTTGTGTTTGGGAGTGCAGTTCCCATTTGGTTTTGGACATAGAAAGGAGGCAGGAAGGTACAGAGAAGGTTCAACAGACAAAAAGGCAAAGGAAGGAAAGTGCATGGGAGTGGTGTGGTGTAATGGGTGTGGAGCTACATATTTTGGGGACTCATTTTTTTATTTATTTAAAAGAGTTTCACCAGGAAAGACAACAGTGAGCCAAAGGCTCGTTTCCAGATGCGTCCGGGGGGGAAGGGGCAGGGGAGTAATAAGTAAGATAACACAATATAGTATATAAAATATATACAATGAGAGAGACAAAGGCTCTTCAGTAAAATTAATCACAATGTCAAGGAGACAATTGAGATGGTGTGTCACACAATGCAGAAATAGCAACCAGATTACCACGAAGGAAAGGGAACAATAGGGGTGAAGAGGCATAGAGATGATTAAACCAGTAAGAACAGCAATGATAGCAGGCAGAAGGGGGAAACATAATATAACAGTAAAAAGTAATGGAGAGGAAAGGGGGAAGAGGAAGAGAGGAAAGTGGGGTAGGAGGACTGGTAGATAAAAACAAAGTTTTGGATAAAGTGGAGAGTAGGTATTGAGGATGGAACAAAAAAGAAGGGAAGAGAGAAGGAGAAAAAAAAGCTTAAAGGCATTGTCAGGATGGTGCAGTGTGAACCCGAAGGAGAAGTATCCTTTGCCACACCCTCTAGTGCTTTAGAGGGTGTGGCATGGATAGCTGAAGGGAGTTCCAGAGATTAGGAAGGTGATACAAAAAAACAGACTGACAGCTTGGGATTTACGGAAAGGAACTTGAAGTGAGTGGGGCCCAGAGGAACAAAGAACAAGCAAAGGGGAGGAATTAGGAGAAAGAAAAGCACTGAGGTATGTAGGGAGAGAAGCTAGCCAGAAGTTAGAGACAAAAAATGTACAGTGAGCGAGTTGGCGGTTGTTTAAGGAAGTAAATGATAGCTGAGTGTAAAGGGAACAGTGGTGGGTATGCAAAGGGCACGCTAAGGTGAAACAGTAAAATTAATGGAAAAGGGGATCCAACCAGGTGAGGGAGGTTTCAGGGACAGCACCGTATGCAATATCACCATAATCAAAAATAGACAGGATCATCTTAGAGAAAATTTCATGACGTACAGCTAAGGGGATACTGCTTTTATTCCTGTAAAAGGGCATTGAGTTTCAGGTGCAATTTTTGGTATATGGCATCAATATGATTGGAGAAGCTAAGGTGATGGTCAAGCCAAATACCAAGATATTTAAATGAAGAAATATCATTAATAGGACACCTGTCTAAGGTGTGGAAGGAGGCAAGGGAAGGAAATTTTGAGAGCTTTTGCCAACTTCCAAAACACAAGGAAATAGTTTTTTTAGCATTAAGGGATCATTGGTTTAATCTGAACCAAGTCTGAATACAGTCAAAATCACGTTGTAGATTCGATGATAACTTAGCAGGAGAAGAACCAGAGGTAAATAAGACGGTATCATCTGCATACATGTGAATGGATGCAGAGGAGCAGACAGAGGGGAGGTCATTAAGGAAAATGGAGAAGAGTAAGGGACCAAGTACAGAAACTTGGGGAATGCCAGTGTGAATGGTGAAGGGAGGGGAAAGGGAGTCACCTATATGAACATACGAACATATGAACATACGAATGTGCCAGCAGAAAAAGACCACCCGGTCTATCTAAGTCTGCTCAAGTGTGCAGCCAACACCCCTAGTTTGCAGCTAGAACAGATTGAGATCTTCTTATAAGATATGAACTGAACCAACTAGTGGCTGACTTGGATAGACCAGTTGATTTTAACTTGGATAGGAGTAGGAGGGGAGATACAGTGTTGAAGGCTTTCGCCAGGTCGACAAAAATACCGGCAGTGAGGAGACCCTGATCCATTCCAGAGTGGATGGAGTCAGTTAACCTAAGAAAAGAGGTAATTGTGGAATTATGTTTCCAAAAGCTGGACTGGAATGGATTGAAGAAGGAGGTAGATTCAAGGAAGGAGGACAGTTGGGACAGGACAATATGTTCCTGAAGCTTGGGTAGGGTAGAAAGGAGGGAGATAAGGCAGAAATTACCAGGAGAGGAGGAGTCACCTCCTTTTGGGAGTGGGATAATTGTGGCATGTTTCCAGGTGTCTGGGATAGTGGCAAAAGATTGAAGGAGAGGTTGAACAGGGAGCAGATGGGCTTAGCTATAACAAGAGTGAAAAGGTGCAGGAGCTAAGGGTCAAGGCCATTTGGGCTCCCACCTTTCCGTGAGTTTACATCCAGTAGAGCTTCCAGTCCCAAAGTTGGGGAGACTGATGAGAAAAATAATTGAGATGGGAAAGGGGTACAGGAGGAGGAAGGGGGCTGGGAGGCTGAGAGAAAGATGAGGCCAGGTTGTGAAATATGTATTGAAGCTGAGGTAACAGAAGGAGGATCTGAAATAGTAGCATCATTAATCCTAAGGACAGGAGAGGGGGAATGGGAAAGAGTGGTGAAGAGGGAATTAATTACTTTCCAGAACTTGAAAGGGTTGTTAAGATTGAGCTGGAAGGATGAAGAGATAAACTCTGCCTTAGCTAACCTTGTGGCACTTGTGCAAGAGTTCCTCAGATCACGGAACTTATTTAGAGCATCTGCAGTGCCAGAAGATTTATAGTATTTCCAGGCTAAGTCATGCACACGATGACAGGCCAGTAGTTTGGCAGAAATCCAAGAGAGATGAGAACCCCTAACCCTGGTTTTCCTAAGGGGGGCATGTTGATTCCACACCACTGAAAATTTAGAAAGGAAGTGAAGTAAAGCAGAACTGGTATTAGTAGCAGAAGAGATTGGGGACCACTTAACAGAGTATAGATCAGAGTGTAAAGCAGATAGGTCTGTAGACCTGAAGGACCTCAGGTGAATAATTTTAGGGGGAGCCTTGGGGCGGTGAATTTTGCACACACAGTAAGCTAGGTCATGGTCACTAAGGTCATCAGGGAGTGTTCCAGCATTGATTATTCAGTGCGGGTGGGAAGCAAGAACCCAGTCTAGTAAGGAGCGATTCTGTGAGTGAGAATTGAGACAGGTAGGGACAGCAGTGAGTTGCGAGAGGTGTAGGGATTTTATGTTCTGGCAGAGTTTAGAGTTAGAGGGGGAGAGCCAATTAAAGTTAAAATCACCAAGGATAAGAAGCTCGCCAGAGGTGGCATGAGTGGAAATGATAATCAGATGTTCAGTAACAGAAGTAGAAGAGAGACCGGGACAACAGTAAATGCCTGTTATGAAGATTGGAAGGGATGAAAGGAAGGAGAGTCTAAGGATGAGGAGCTCATACATCACAGGTAAGGAACTAGAGAACACAGGGATATATTGAATAGAAGTAGATAGGTAGATGGCAACACCACCACCCTTGGAGGCTCAATCTAGAGTAGCCAGGGATAGAGATGGAAGAGTCTGGAATTTTGGGAGACAGCCAAGATTCAGAGACCTTAAGAATGTTAGGGTGGATGGAGATCATGAGGGGTTGAAGCAGGTTAATTTTGGGTAAAAGGCTACATATATTGAGGTGGGCCACACTAAGACCTTTGGGGAAGGACAGTGTGAGGGGTGGGGGGAGGACCGGGATTGGGCTCGATATCACTGGCATGGAGGAGCAGCAAGAATATAAGAAGTTTAGAGAGTGCATATGTGCGTTTAGAATGGAGAAGCGCAGCAGGGGGGTTAGAGGAAGGGGGAGTGAAAGAGATGGACATTAAGATAGAAGCATGATGGAGCCATGCAGTGACAGAGGATAGGATGGAAGAAGAGGGAAACCAAGGGCAATAAGTTGAAGGAGATATGAGGAGGGGAGAGTAGAGGAGGAAGGGAGGAGGGTAAGGGGAGAAGGGATAAGAAGGAGGAGACATGGGGGAGGAGGGCTGGCAGAAGGGAGGGTGGCAAGGGGAAAAAACAGGGGAGAAAGACCAAGACAAGAAAATGCAAGTAAGGGGACTTCATAGTGATGAGGGGGGAGAAAGTTGTAGATTAGAGCATGTGAGAGGGCCAGAAACACTGGTAGTGAAAAAAAGTAGGAAAGGAAAACAATATAAACAGAAGAAAGGGTGGCACATACAGCAAAAAGTTAAAGAAGTATAGTTAACTGGACACATTAACAGTTTGTAAGAATGGTAAACAAATCACTGGTAAACAAGAGATAAAAGGCAGTTTAACATAACTCAGATGGAAAAAGTAACATGTCAAACACTATACAATAACTTAATAATAAAATGCTATATTAGCTGGAATCAAAACAGCTGAGCAAACAAAAACTGTAAGGCAAAAAGCAAGGATGAAGAAGTGAGCATGGACTCCACCTCCAGTCAAGTTGATTCGAGGAACACAGCACTGAGGGAGTGACCAGAACAAATTCAGGGCATTTTTTTTTTCTTAGTCCCTTTTTACATGTGGCTCCCGATCTGCCCTACATGTCCTGGGATCCCATTCATCCAGCCACCATCCTGTCCGCTTCAGACCCACATAGAGCCCCCGCTGCCAATTACCCTCATGGCTTCCCCACCATGGCAGGGCTGCGGAGAGTCCCCCTCACTCCCTGCCGAGACCGGATCCAGCATCTGCAGCGGTGCTTCCCGAGGTCAGGTGTCCCGTAACCGGCCATCAAGCCACCATGATTGTTCACCATTTTCCTCCTTGCTGATGGCTTGCATGAGTGGGATGTGCAATGATGCCAAGGGGGAAGCACACACGCATCCACACGCACTCTCTCCCGGAGCCATGCCCTAACTCACTCCCCAAGCACAGCATCAGGGCATTGCCCCCAGCTTCCACTAGGGGCACCAGTGCACCAGTCACTGAAGCCCCCCATCTCCAGCGAGGAAGAGCAGTCCCTTGGACGCTCAGTACCTCTCCGCCCCTGCCAACCCCGGGTGACCTGAGTCCGTTCCTGAACCCGGGTCGCCAGCGAGGAGCAAGATGTGGTGTCTGATGCCTCAACCCTCATCGCCACCGGGCCGCCTAAATTCAGGGCATTTAATAAGCCGTGGGGGTATAAAAATTAAAACAGGGACCAAAATGTAGAGGAGTACAGCAGCCACAGTTAGCAGAAATCACAAGCAAGCACATTAGGTCCAAAAACAAAATTGCTGGAGTCAGTAAAGTCAGGCAGAATGTCCAAGGGAGGTTGCTGGAATGAATATCACATATCCTTAAACTTGCGTTGTTAGGCTGAGGTTACAGGGGGACTTGCAGGTTGCAGGGGGGACTTGTGAGGTTGCAGGGGGAGAGGAGAAAATCAATTTTAAATGTATCGCTCTTGACCCTGATGATTGGAGGTCGCAGAAGGACAGCACCAGTGGGAAACATGGCCCCACAGAGATACACACCCGTGAACAGTTGGCCACCTCAGAGACAGGAGTTGCTTTCTCCACAGTGACAGGAGAAAGCAACAATAGCAGGCATTAGAGTTGCAGGGGAAATAGTGTGCAGACAGAAATAGGCCCTTCAATCCCCTGATCGGCTGGCAGGATAGACTTGATGTAGGTACAGAAACATAGAAACATAGACTTTGACGGCAGATAAGGACCACTTGGCCCACCCAGTCTGCCCATTTCCCTACCTGCTGGATAAGCTGCAGATTCTAGTTAACCAACAGCCTACTTCCTGCAGCCCCCCACTATATTTGCCTTATGTCTGTCCCATGCATGTTTGAATTCCCCCACTGTTTTAGACCCAACGACCTCCTCAGGAAGGCAGTTCCATGTATCCACCACTCTCTCCGTGAAAAGAAATGTCCTCACATTACCCCTGAGCCGTCCCCCCTCTATCTTTAAATTGTGCCCTCTTGTTCTTATACATCTCTTTTTCTGAAAGATGCTACCCTCCTGGACTTTGTTGATTCCCTTGAGGTACTTGAAAGTTTCTATCATGTCCCCCCATCCCTCCTTTCATCAAGAGTATACATATTAAGCTCTCTCAGTCTCTCTTCATGTGGTTTCTGCTGCAGACCCTGAACCATTTTAGTTGCCCTCCTCTGGACTGCTTCCATCCTGTCTATGTCCTTGCGTAGATGAGGTCTCCAAAACTGCACACAGTACTCCAGATGGGGTCTCACCAACTGTCTGTATAGAGGGATAACCACTTCCCTTTTTCTACTTGTGATCTGATGCCCCTTCCTATGCATCCCAGTATTCCCCTGGCTCTCCTTACTGACTTCTCACATTGCTTACCCACCTTTAGGTCATCTGATATGATTACCCCCAGGTCCCTTTCCATTTTTGTTGTTGTTAGTACCTCCCCTGCTATTGTGAACTCTTCTCCTGGGATTTTGTTTCCCAGGTGCATTACTTTGCACTTCTTTGCATTGAATCTAAGTTGCCATATGTCTGACCATTCCTCCAACCTTGCCAAGTCCCTTCTCATCTTTTCTAACCCCTCTTGTGTATCAACTCTGTTACAGATCTTTGTGTCATCTGCAAAGAGGCATACCTTTTCCTCCAGACCCTCTGCAATGTCACCTATAAAGATGTTAAAGATTTGTGATATTCATTCCAGCAACCTCCCTTGGACACTATGCCTTACTTTATTGACTCCAGTAAATGGAAGTCGCGGGTAATGGAACTCGCGGGACAACAGAGACTCTCAAACCCTGTGATGCCAATTGGCTGCCTCATAGACTGAAGAGAGCAGAGATCATTGAGGAATGCTTAGCAAAGGAGCTGGCACCCCACTGGTGGGCAATGCTCCAGGACAGCAAATGGTCATGGAGAAACATTTAAACAGGGATCAAAATGTAGAGGAGCACACCAGTCACAGTAAGCAGAAATCACAAGCAAGCACATTAGGTCCAAAAACAAAATTACTGGAGTCAATAAAGTCAGGCATAATGTCCAAGGGAGGTTGCTGGAATGAATATCACAAATCCTTAAACTTGCATTGTTAAGCTGAGGATACAGGGGGACTTGTAGGGTGCAGGGGGGACTTGTGAGGTTGCAGAGGGAGTGAAGAAAATCAATTTTAAATGTAGTGTTCTTACCCCTGATTCAGCTAGCATGATGATCGGAGGTCACAGAAGGATGACACCAGTGGGAAACATAGCCCCACAGAGACACACACCCCTGAATAGTTGACCACCTCAGAGACAGGAGTTGCTATCTTCACAGCGACAGGAGAAAGCAACAATAGCAGACATTAGAGTTGTAGGGGAAATAGGCTGCAGACAGAAATAAGCCCTTAGATCCCCTGATCGGCAGGTAGGATAGTCAATGCAGGTACGTGGTAGGGGGAATCATGGGACAACAGAGACTCTCTTCATTCTGGAGACTGACATGCCACCCCATTTGCACTCTCCTCTCTGGGTTAAGTGCAGAGCTTGCTGGACTCTGGGTTGAACTGGCAAGAGTGCAGAGAACCTCCTGCTCCACCCAGGGGCCACAAAGTCTGCCAGCACTCCACCAGAGGATGCCTAGACAGAGGAAAAGCAGTTGGACCGTGGTGAGCTCTGCGAGGGTGGGGTTGGTGGGAATGGTATATATGTCTCAACCTGTACCACACCATACTGGTGAGATGGGACAGCAGAGAGGAGGAACCCCCAGCAGTTGGAGAGGAGGATGTGGGGGTCCTTAGAAGGGGAGGCCCTAAGGAGAGAGAAAAAAGCCCTCAGTCAAGGAGGAAGCAGCTGTCTATAGGAGACTGCTGTTAAGGGGATAGACTTGGAGGTAGGGAGGGTGAAAGGGAAAGGGAGGTGAAGTGCTTCCTTGGTGCTTTGGCTTGCAGGGATGAAGAGCAGATTCACAGGATCACTAGAGTGGCAGGAGATCGGAGGCAGTTAGATTTTACTGTTTAAAAACAAGTCAGGGCACCCTCCTCCCCCCCCATCAAAAAAGGGGGAAATGTAACAATAACCATATTTTTTTAGCCTGTATTTGCAACTTACTAATTTCATTTCAAAAGGAGTGGGGGTCTCTTGGTATTCACCTCAGGGCCCTGCTGTGAAGTCACCCAGCTAACATCATAGAGGCAGGCCACCCATCAGATGGGTCCTTACTCTAAACTGCAACCGCCTCAAATGACTTCCTTTATATAGGGTGCATCAGCCTAACATTGGCTTAATGAAGGTGTGGTCCCCAGCCAATGTGCAGGTTACTGGGGGGGGGGATGGGCATGCAAAGATAGCTAAAACATGACAACAGGGGCTGGCCCGGTGGCGTTGAGGGTTGAGGCGCTGGATGCTACACCTCGCGCCACGCCGGCGACCCGTGTTCAGGAACGGGCATGGGTTGCCGTGGGTCGGCGGGGAGGAGATGGATTGAGCGTCCAAGAGACTGCTCTCCATCTCCGGGGGGGGGTGGATTCAGGCGGTCAGTGCTTGCTGACCCTAGCGGGAGGCTGGGGGGTTGACAGCCGTAGCTGCAAGCTATATAGGGGTAGGGACGTGGCAGACACTTGATTGGGGCATGCGGGCGGCGTCGTACCCAGTCGCTGGCGCCATTGCACGCCATAACCCACCGGGAGGAAAACAGTGGAAAAAAGAGAGCCCGGCACTATGAAGCTGTTCCCCGCGGCTCCGTTCCTGGAAGGGCACCTCCCTGGCATGGATCCGTTGGGGTGGGTTGAGTCACTCCCCACCACCCTGCCGCGAAGGGTAAGTCACGGGGTGCGTAAGGGAGGGGGTCTGATGTTCAGGGATGGCGCTGGGGGAACAGCGGATGGCGGGTCGTAGCCGGAGCTCTGAAGGAGGAAAAAAAAAAAACATGACAACAGGTATTGTTATACCTCAATTCCTGCAAGTAACAGCTATTAATAAATATAATGTCAGATAATTTACTGCTTAAATATAGCTAAAGGGGGCATCACAAAATATAGTGCAAAACTGCTGAAATGACAGAGGTCAAAGTTCTTGCTCAAGGGCACTCTGGCAAAGGGGGTCAAAATTTATACTGGAGGTCACTGGATGGTTAAGCACACTATTGTTAGGGTGTAATCCACCTAAATTTTCAGTTACCATAGTGACATCTTACTTAACAGCTATTTATGACTAAGCCGTAACACATAGCCCTGGGGGGTTTTAACGTTCGGGAAGAGAGTATGTTTTTTCTGATAATTCAGGAGGTAATTCAGAAATATGAAGACATCATCAGGTAAAAACCATCAGTTTTCCATGGTCCAGTATTTCAACGTCTCAAATGTTAGTTCTTTAAGTGGCTTCCTTCTTCCTGCTTGAACCACCTGTGATGAGTTAAAGTATACCCCAAGATGGGGCTGGAAGGGAGGGGTTACACTTACTTAACAGATACTTATGACCAAGCCATAACACATAGCCCTGGGTGTTTTTAATGTTTCTTTTTCAGGTAAGGGCATATGTCCGGCTGGGTATTGAGACCTTGTTTATTGGTAGCTCCTAGTGTGATAATCCAGAAATTCTCACAGATCAACCTGAGATTCTCAAAATCTCCCGTCTTGGGTTTCTACACACTTTGCCTGTGGTTACAAACTCAAAGTTGTGCATAGTTGGTTCTGCAGTTTTCATAATGTGTGGGGCTGTAGCGTAAGTTTTGTCATTGCGTTGTATCATCTTGACATGTTCAGCTACTCTGGCGTTCAAACTTCTGCCCCTTTTACCAACATAGAAGGCTTTATAAGTGCAGGTTGCCAGGTAGATGATGCCCTCTGTATCGCATGTAATACACTGTCTGATGTTGAAGGTACGTGTTGTATTGCAACAAGTAACATTTTTATGTTGCTTGCACGCATGTGCAAGAAACATACTGCCATCATTGGAGATTTCGGAGGTGTGTCACCTCCTCCTCCAATTCAGTCAGTGAGATGGCAGACGCGGCCCCTGTAAGCCAATGCATTTTGGAGCTGTCTATGACACGCTCCAAATGCGTAGCATCATTGAAAGGGGAGCTACGCTTGAGTGAGCACCGAAGCGTCGTGAGCCCCCCCCACACGCAGGCCCCGTGACGCTCTGTGTAGCCGACGGGTGCCCAATCCCCGCCGCTGAGCTGCTGCCCCCGGATGCTGGTGCCACGCTGGGAGCCCACCCCAGCGGCAATCATTTTATTTGGCCGACGGGTGCCCAATCCCCGCCGGCTGAACGCCTCCCCGGAGCTGGTGCCGCAATCACTTATTTGGCCGACGGGGGTGCCCAATCCCCCGTCGGCTGAACGGCCCCCCTGTCCTTGTGCCATGCTGGGAGCCCACCCCAGCGTGGCAAGCGGTCCCACAAGTCTTTTTTTGTTTTAACCTGTAAAACAAAACGGTCCCGCGCGTGTCTCCGAACCCTCCATCCCGCAACCCACCCACTGCGCACCCAGCCTCCCCACACCCCCCCTCACCCCATACTTACCTCCGGACTCTGGCGCGACGATCTTCGGTGGACCGGGAACACGTCTGCACTCTTCAAAGCCGACCACGAACTGAGGAAATGCCGGTAAGCTGTATAATGGGCTAGATAGGAGGGGTTCAACTTTATTGCATATCGGTATGTTTGGGATTTTAGCACCACCAACATGGTGATTTTCATGATGATCACTGTCATGGCGCGATTGCTCGGCAAGGATTTCGCGCAGTGACCGCGCAGTGACTACGTAAATCACCTTCGACTGAATACCACCATGACAGTGACATCATTCATGAGAAGGGGTCCCAAAACCCCATGTTGAAAATTTGGTCCAAAATTCCAAAATGACTGTATTACGAGCTGCTATGCAGTTCCTACGCAGGCTCGTAAGTTTGATGAAATTTCAATATTTTCTACTCCAGATTTTCAACACTGCCATTTTACCACACCTTCTTATGAGTAGTATAGCTTTCATTTTTCACATCTGACCCAAAATGTGTTTCTGCCCTTGTAGCGCACAATGGCGCAGTCGGAGTGCGAAATCAATGTATGGGACAAATTAAGAAAATCACAGTGATACTGTTCATGAGCAGAGGTCTTAAAATGGCTATGTTGAAAATTTGGTGAAAAAATTCTTAAAAATGACTGTTTTACGAGCGTGCGTTGCGCAGTTCCTACGCAGGCTCATAAGTTCACAATTTTTCAATATTTTCACTCCAGATTTTAAAATTGCCATTTTACCACACTTCCTCATGAGCAGTACAGTTGTCATTTTTCACATCCTGCTCAAAACATGTTTCCGCCCATGTAGCGCACAACGGCGCAGTCGGTGTGCAAACTCAATGTATGGGACACATTAAGAAAATCCCAGTGCCACTGTTCATGAGCAGAGATCTTAAAATGGCAATATTGAAACTTTGGTGAAAGAATTCCTAAAAATGACTGTTTTACTAGCGTGCGTTGCGCAGTTCCTACGCACGCTTGTAAGTTCGCAAATTTTCAATATTTGCACTCCAATGACTTCCAAATACCTAAACAGCACATAGAAGCAAGCAACATTCGGCATTGACAAATGCTTGTTAGTTGTAGCTACGTGGGTACACATGACACATCTGCTGCATTTAAAGCAGCCACCCACAGAACTGCTGATTAAAAATATTAGAACACATTTAAAAAAATATAATTTTCTTGTTCAACAACACCATGTTCAGATAGAGTAAAGGTACAGTTATGGGGGCCACTTGTGCCCCCTCTGTGGCAAATTTGTACATAGGCAAGTGGGAAGAGGAGGTGGTGTTTAACAACTGTGTTAATATGTTTACATCAAATCTGACTGTGTGGAAACGTTATATTGATGATGTTTTTTTGTATGGAAAGGGGGGCTTATAGAATTTGAATCTTTCTTATCTTAGCTACATAGCACGAATCCAAACCTGAAATTTTTCTATACAAGTAGCCCCAGAAAGATAGCCTTCTAGGATCTACAAATTGCAACAAATTCAGAGGGAAATTTGGAGAGTGACATATGTAGAAAACCCACAGATGGCAGCACTCTTTGGCTGGCCAATAGCTGCCACCCCCCATGTTGCCAAAATATCCCCATTAGTCAGTTCCTCAGAACATGACGGAACTGCTCAACCATAGCAGCTTTTGAACAGGGAGCAGATGAGTTAACCTGCAGGTTGCAACAACAAGGTTATATTAACACCAGAATAGCAGCAGCCAGAAACAGGGCTAGAGAGGCAGACGGAGAAGCCCTCCTAGGACAGAAAGAAGATGAAAATAGCCCCAAAGACAGGTTCAATTTTGTAACTAGCTACTCCACATAGTCTAGAGAACTTGAAATCATACTGCACAGACACTGATATGTCAAAACAGCAGAATCAGGACTTAGGAAACTAGCAAATGAACCTTTTAAGATGTGTTACAGAAAGGCATCTATATTGAGAGATTTACTGGTCCAAAGCCACTTTGTGGATAAAGAAGCTAACACGTGGTTACAGAAACCTAAAGGCTGCTTTAAATGCAGCAGATGTGTCATGTGTACCCACATAGCTACAACTAAAGATGTCACTAGTTGCAATACAACAGGCACCTTCAACATCAGACAGTGTATTACATGCGATACAGAGGGGCATCATCTATCTGGCAACCTGCACTTGTGAAGCCTTCTATGTTGGCAAAAGGGACAGAAGTTTTAAAGCCAGAGTAGGTGAACACATCAGGGTGATACAATGCAATGACAAAATTTATGCTACAGCCCCACACATCATGAAAACTGCAGAACCAGCTACGCACAACTTTGAGTTTGTAGCCATACACAAAGTGTGTAGAAACCCAAAAGGGGGGGAGAGTTTGAGAATCTCATGTTGATCCGTGAGAATTTCTGGATAATCACACTAGGAGCTACCAAGAAACCAGGTCCCAGTACCCAGACAGACATACACCCTTACCTGAAAAAGAAAAAGAAACATTAAAAACACCCAGGGCGATGTGTTATGGCTTGGTCATAAGTATCTGTTAAGTAAGATGTCATTGTGGTAACTGTGAACATTTAGGTGGATTACACCCTAACAATAATGTGTTTAACCATCCAGTGACCTCCGTGATAAATTACGACCCCTTTGCTGGAGTGCCCCAGAACATGAACTTTGACCTCTGTCATTTTAGCAGTTTTGCACTATATTTTGTGATGCCACGTTTAGCTATATTCTAAGCAGTAAATTATCTGACACTATATTTATCAATAGCTATTACTGGCAGGAACTGAGTTATAACAATACCTGTTTTGATGTTTTAACTAACTTTGCATGCCCATTCCTCCCTCCACCCCCTTCCTAAGATGCCAATTGGAAAGTAGGAAAATGTTTTTATAAAAGGTCATACCTGTTTCTTTTAAAATCCAGTATCTGCACTTTATAGGCTTTTTCATCAACACAGTTGCAGGGGTTTGATTTTGTTTTTTTCTTATCACTGAATGCATTGAAGTCGTAATGACATGTTTGAAAAGTTAAAACGTTTTTTAAACCAATCACTGGATAGGGTGTCATAGAGTGTCATTTTGATCGCATGTCTTTTTTAAACCTATATAAATGTTGTTGTTGTATGTATCTTCAGCCTTTGATAAAGGACCCAGGTCCAAAACATGTCAGGCAGGAGCTTGTCTGTGTATGTCTCCCATGAATAAATGAACTTGGTATAAACTTCAACAAATGGTGTGGCATCCCTGCTTTAAGGTTGGTGAGTGAGTGCAAAATATTATCTTCTATCTATGCCTGTTTGTTTGTATGCACCATGCCCCTGTACATACTCTTTGATACCCCTAATGGAGAGGGCACACAGGAGCACTGGGGCCAGTGGGTGCTTCAAGGAACAACACAGGCAGGGGGGGGGAGAAAGGGGATAGGCAGGCAAAGGAAGATGTAAGTTATGGAGAGCCATGTGTGCCCGTGCAAGGGGTCTGCACAATAAAATTCTGGAGCTGGAGGCCATCATGGAGGAACCTAGCCTGTATCTGGTGTCCATAACAGAGTTATCAGGCACTGATAGCCATAACTGGGATATGGCCATACCAGGCTACTCTCTGTTCAGGAGAGACAGAGAAGGGAGGGGAGAGGAGGGGAGATGGGGTTGTACTATATGTGAGGGAGAGAATTAAGATAATGGAAGTAAATGGGCACCCAAAGGAAGAGAAAGGACTGGATGTGCTGTGGGTCATCCTGGAGATAGGAGCCAGGTCCACTGTCTGTACAGGGGTGGCATACAAACCTCCAGCACAGGAAGAGGAGTCAGGTAAGACGCTTGGTGGGAAGACATCTTCAGTATGACAAATAAGGGGGAGGTGCTGCTAGTGGATGACTTCAGTTTTCCAGATGTGGATTGGAGCCTTCCAGCTGCAGTGTCAGCATGGAGCAGGGCCATCCTTGACTCCCTACACAGAGCTTTTCTATGCAGCTAGTCAATGAATCCACTAGGGACTGGACAGTGCTAGAGCTGGTGCTTACAAACAGGGACAGCATTGCAGATGTCACAGTGGTCCGTACCCAAGGTACCAGTGATCACCGTTCAGTGTGGTTTAACATTAAGATGGGAGCAGAGGCAAACAACAAGAGGAAAAGGGTCATGAATTTTAGGACGATGGATTTTTTTTGTGCTCCTCCTTGCACCCCCAACCTGCCTTTTCTTCTGCTCATCATCCCATTCTGCCCAGCCGACACACCCTTCCGTGATGCTGGTGGGAGACTTTAGTCTACTGAATGTAGATTGGAGCCTCCCGGCAGCAGTTTTGTCTAGAAGCAGGGATATCCTGGACTCCCTGCAGGGGGTGTTCCTCAGGAAACTAGTCAGTGAACCCACTTGGGGCGGGCAATACTGGATCTGGTGTTTATTAACAGGGACAGTGTTGCCATTGTGGATGTCAGGGTGAAAAGCCATCTGGGGACCAGTGATCATCATACAGTGTGGTTCAACATAAGAACAGCAGTGGCATCCAACCACACAATGGCAAGGGTCCTGGACTTCAGAAGGGCTGATTTTACTAAGATGGGTGAATGCCTCAGGAGTGACCTAGCAGGAGGAGAGGGCCTGGACAGGGTATAGGAAAAGTGGGACAAAATAAAATAGGGCATAGTAAAGACAATGAACCTCCGCATCAGGCAGGTAATCAAAAGTAAAAGTAAGAGGGGACCGTTATGGTTCTCAAAAGAGGTAAGAGAAAAGGTAAAGGCTAAGAAGGCACCATTCAGAAGTTATAAGGAGACCCAGAGTGAGGAGGATAGGGAAGTGTATCTGGGAAAACAGATGGAGGCAGGAAAGGTAGTAGGAATGCAAAGGTGCAAACTGAAGAAAGAATAGCTCAGGGATTATTAAAAGGGGACAAGACATTTTTCAGGTATGTCAGCGAGAAAAGGAAGACCAAGGGAGGGATTGTACAGTTAAAGAATGAGGGGTGACTGTATGGAGGAGAATAAAGAAAAGGCAAATATCTTGAACAAATACTTCTGCTCAGTTTTCATAGTAGAAGGGAAGGGGGAGGGACCTCAAAAAGGTGCCAGGAACATTGATGGGAGGGAAGTGGACACTGGTCTGCTTTCTGAGGAGAAAGTTCAAAAAGCACTAGCTAACCTGAAGGTGGTCAAAGCTATGGGACCAGATGAGATGCAATAAAGGGTACTGAGAGAGCTCAGGGAAGTACTGGCTGCACCTCTAACAGATCTGTTTAACAGATCACTGGAGGCCGGTGAGGTCCCAGGAAATTGGAGAAGGATAGGGGTAGTCCCACTTTACAAAAATGGTAACAAGGAGGAGGTGGGAAACTATAGGCTTGTCAGCCTGATATGAATTGTGGGTAACTTAATGGAAAGACTGCTAAAGGAAAGGATTGTGGAATATCTGATATCCGGTGGATTACAGGATCCAAGGCAGCATGGATTCACAGGGGGAAGGTCATGCCAAACAAATCTAATAGACTTCTTTGACTGGGTGACCAAACAGTTAGATCAGGGAGCGGTGGTGGGCATGGCCTACCGGGACTTCAGCAAGGCTTTCAACACTGGTCCTCATAGGGCACTGGTAAACAAGTTGGGGAATTTGGGGATGGGTATTATGGTTGTAACCTGGGTGAAAAACTGGTTAAGGGGCAGGACACAGAGGGTAGTAGTAAACGGAGTTTGCTGCAAGGAAGGGAGGCTGGTGGAAAGTGGTGTACCTCGGGGATCAGTGCTTGGATCAGCCTTCTTCAATGTCTTTATAAATTACATAGCAGAGGAACTGGAGGGGAAGGTCTGCCTCTTTGTGAATGACACCAAGATCTGCAAAAGGGCGGACACTCCGGGGGAGGTGTATGGAAAGGGTGGGTAGGGATTTGAAAAGACTAGAAGAGTGGTAGAGGGTATGGCAGCTGAGTTTTATTGCAAAATAATGCACTTAGGCCATGGAAACCCAGGAACAGAGTACAGAAAGGGTGGAGTGAGACTGACTTACACCAAGCAGGAAAGAGACCTGGGAGTAATCCTATCAGATGACCTGAAGGTGGCCAAGCAGTGTGACAAGGCAGTCAGAAGGGCATATGGATAACTGGGGTGCATAGGAAGGGCTATCGCCAGCAGGAAGAGGGAGGTGATGCTGCCCCTTTATAGATCACTGGTAAGACCTCACCTGGAGCACTGTGTGTAGTTCTGGAGGACCACATTTCAGGAAAGATATAGACAGAGTGGACGTGGTCCAGAAAAAGGCTACCAAAATGGTGCAGAGTCTGCATCAAAAGACCTATGAGGAGAGGCTAAAGGAGCTAAGCATGTACACCCTGGAGGAGAGGAGGGAGGGGGGATATGATAGAGACCATTAAATACCTCGAAGGGGTTAATAAGGTACAGGAGAAGAGTATTTTTCAGAGAAAAAGGTATTGCAGAACTAAGGAGCATGCTATGAAGCTGAAGGGGAGAAAATTTAGGAGGGATGACAGGTAGTGCTTCTTCACAGAAAGGGTGGTGGATTACTAGCACAGCCTTCCAGAACAGCAGAGGCAGTGGGGCCAAAAACAGTGGTGGGGTTCCAAAATGCCTGGGACTGGCACAAGGGAATTGTAGGGGTAAGGAAGGGAGGGGAAGAAATTGCGCCATAAACAAGCATTTGTCAATGCCGAATGTTTGCTTGCTGGCATTGGCAGTGGTAGTGTAGAAGTTACAGAGCTGCGTAATAGGAATGGCAGTGAAGTATTGAACTGAAGCCAACCCCACCACCACCCTGCAGAGAATGACAGGCATTGGGGTGTGCCTTTGGGTCGTCAGGCATAACTGCCACGCCGTTTCACCACACCCCACCCTGCAGACACTGACAAGTGTCACGGTGTTCCTTGGGGTCTTTGGCCCTTATGCGCACCCCATTCCATTAGGAAACACGGTGAGGTGGGTGCGATATAGGAGAATGGGGTGAACATTGGGGCCAAAGAGTCCAAGGCATACCTCGATGCCTCTCACTGGCTGCAGGTGTGGAATGTTATGAGCATTACAGGCAAGAATCCCAAGTCACACCCCTGATGCCTGTCATTCTCACAGGGTTGGGCGCTAGGTTGGAAACCCTAATACCTCAGGCATTCGCTGGTATTTTCACCCAAATGTTCTACATGGTTTTTGTGACCCCACCTCATGAACAGGGGCAATATCAGTTTGTTAGCCGAAAGCTGCTTATGCACAGCGACTTATGGCATTTAGCACCACAGGTGCAAAACATTCAACAGGATGTAAAAATGACAGCTGTACTGTTCATGGGAGGTGTAAAATGGCAATGTTGCAAATCTGCAGTAAAAATATTTAAAAAAATGGTGAAGTCACGAGCGTACATAGAAACTGTGCAATGCACACCCATAATATAATTAGGTTGGGGATTTTTTTTGCAGCAGATTGTCAATTCAGGCATTTTGGTGCCTCAGATCGTGAACAGTGTCACTGTGGTTTTCTTTATCTGTCCCAAACAATGATTTCCCATAGCGATCACGCATCTCTGCGCTGAAAGTGTGAAAACACACTTCAGCCATGTTGTGAAAAATGACAGCTGTACTGTAAATAAGGAAGTGTGGAAAAAAGCCACTGGTGAAAATGTGGACTTAAAATATTACAAAGTCATGAACTTACGAGGATGAGTGGAAATTGCGCAATGCTCACTCGTAACACAGTCATTTTATGGATTTTTGTCACCAAATTTTCAACATAGCCATTTTAAGACCTCCGCTCATGAACAGTGTAACTGTGATTTTCTTAATCTGTCCCAAACATTGCTTTCGCACACCAACAGCACCATTGTGCGCTACATGTGCGAAAACACATTTTAGGCGGCATATGAAAAATGGCAGCTGTGCTGCTCATAAGGAAGTATAATAAAATGGCAATGTTGAAAATCTGGAGTGAAAATATTAAATTGCAAACTTATGAGCATGCATAGGAACTGCACAACGACCCTTGTAAAACAGTCATTTTAGGAATTTTTCACCAAATTTTCAACATAGCCATTTTGAGACCTCTGCTCATGAACAGTGTCACTGTGATTTTCTTAAAGTGTCCCATACATTGATTTCGCACATCGACTGCGCCATTGCGCGCTACATGGGCGGAAACACATTTTTGGAAAGATGTGAAAAATGACAGCTATAGTACTCATAAGAAGGTGTGGTAAAATGGCAATATTGAAAATCTGGAGTGAAAATATTGAAAATTCGCGAACTTACTAGCGTGGGTAGGAACTGTACAACGCACGCTCATAAAACAGTCATTTTTTGGAATTTTTTCACCAAATTTTCAACATAGCCATTCTAAGACCTCTGCTCATGAAAAGTGTCACTGTGATTTTCTTAATTTGTCCTGTACATTGATTTCGCACACCGGCTGCGCCATTGTGCCCTACATGGGCGGAAACACATTTTGGGCGAGATGTGAAAAATGACAGCTATACTACTCATAAGAAGGTGTTGTAAAATGGAAATGTTGAAAATCTGGAGTGAAAATATTGAAAATTCTCGAACTTACGAGCATGCGTAGGAACTGCGCAACGCACACTCGTAAAACAGTCATTTTTAGGAATATTTTCACCAAATTTTCAACATAGCCATTTTAAGACCTCTGCTCATGAACAGTGTCACTGTGGTTTCTTAATTTGTCCCATACATTGGTTTCATTACACCGACCGCGCCATTGTACGCTACATGGGCAGAAACACATTTTGGGTGAGATGTGAAAATGACAGCTGTACTGCTCATAAGGAGGTGTGGTAAAATGGCAATGTTGAAAATCTGGAGTGAAAATATTGAATTCGAACTTACGAGTGTGCGTAGGAACTGCGCAAGCGACGCTCAGAAAAAAGTCATAGTGAATGCCGCACCAAATTTTCAAAATAGGCTTCTTTGAGAGTCACCTTATGAACACTGGCAGTGTCGTTAAGACTGGAGTCTGAAAGGTGATTTCATACAGTGATTGCGAAATCACCCTTCGGGCCTGAATAACATCATGACAGTGACAGCATTCATGAGAAGGGGTCCCAAAAACCCCATGTTGAAAATTTGGTGCAAAAATTCCAAAAAATGCCTGAGATATGCAACAAAGTTGAAAAACCCTATCTAGCCCATTATACAGCTTACCGGCATTTCCTCAGTTCGCGGTCGGCTTTGAAGAGTGCAGACGTGTTCCCGGTCCACCGATGATTGTCGCGCCAAGCTCCGGAGGTAAGTATGGGGTGAGGGGGGTGTGGGGAGGCAGGGTGCGCAGTGGGTGGGTGCGGGTTGTGGGGGGCAGGAAGACTGCATGGGACCGTTTTGCTTTACAGGGTAAAAAAAAGATGAGCATGACGCGTTTGCCACACTGGGGTGGGCTCCCAAGCGTGGCAGAAGGATGGCTGGGCGGGGTGGAGCGATCGGGGGATTGTGCACCCCTGTCGGGCATGGTATTTGTTGCCAGCTGGGGTGGGCTCCCAGCGAGGCACCTGTACTGGGAAGAGTGAAGCCGACAGGGGATTGGGCACCCCTGTCAGCAATAGCATGGGGGGACAGAAGCCGACGAGATTGGGCACCCCTGGGCCGGCTACACGTGTGCGGGGCAGCACGCGGTATGCCTGCGCAGCGCTTCTGTGTGTGGTGTGTAGGGGAGCTGCGTATGAGCAGGCGATATCTTTATCGCTGCTCACTGAAGCGTAGCTCCCCTTTTCAACTGTATGCCACTGCATTTTGGAGCTTGTCATAGACAGTTCCAGCATGCATTGGCTTACAGAGGCCACGCCTGCCAACACACTGACTGAATTGGAAGAGGGGGTGACACACCTCCGAAATCTCGGATGATGGCACTATGTTTCTTGCACATGCGTGCAAGCAAACATAAAAATGATAATAAAAGTTGAAGCCGCTTAATCAGAATACTTCAGTGGATGTCTTTTAGTCCTGATTAAGTGGCTGTCCCTTTAAAGAGAAGTCATGTTTTTTTGTTTAACTCTGCCCAGTCCTACCTCCACTGCACCTCCACCATACATCCAGTAACACACCAGACAGCCTGACAAATGCCAACAGCGGTATTTTCTGACAAATAAGTTATAATTCAGTAATTAGTATGGTACATATACAGTACTGTTAGTGCTGTCAGAGTCTGCCCATTCATGGTGTGCTTTGCTGTTTGTATCATCAGTGACATGGAACACAGAAGCAAGCAGGGAGCATCGCTACAGTAGTAAAGAACAAGCATTTGTCAATGCCAAATGTTGATTGCGTTGGCGTGTTGAGCTCGCTCACTGCCCCTCTGTCACTCGCTCATTCTGTTTCTACTGGTGCTGCAGGCTACTGTTTTGTACTGGGCTCCTGCCTGCGTTGGCACCCTTTTCTGCCCACAAAGAAATCCGCAGCTGTCCCAACAGAGTTCCATTGAGGTGACTTACTCCCCCTCTCTCACTCACTCATTCTGTTTCTCCTGCGCTGCAGGCTGCCCTTTTGTACTGGGCTCCTGCCTTTGTTGGTGGCTTTTTCTGCTCACAAAGAAATCTGCAGCGGTCCCGACACAGGTCCATTGAGCTTGCTCACTCACCCTCTCTCACTTGCTCATTCCATTTCTGCTGGCGCTGCAGGCTAGCCTTTTGTACTGGGCTCCTGCCTGCGTTGCCACCCTTTTCTGTCCACAAAGAAATCTGCAGCAGTCACGATAGAGGTCTGTTGAGCTCGCTCACTCCCCTCTCTCAGTCGCTGTTCTGTTTCTCCTGCTGCTGCAGGCTGCCCTTTTGTACTGGGCCCCTGTGTGCATTGCTGCATTTTTCTGCCCACAAAGAAATCCGCAGCAGTCCCAACAGAGCTCCATTGAGCTCACTCACTCCCCCTCCCTCACTCACTTGTTCTGTGTCTCCCGGTGCTGCAGGCTGCCCTTTTGTACTGGGCTCCTGCCTGCGTTGGAGCCTTTTCCTGCTCACAAAGAAATCCGCAGCAGACCCAACAGAGCTCAGTTGAACTTGGTCCCCCCCCCCACTCGCTCGATCCTAATCTGTCCCAGGCACTCATTTCTGACAGCGACTGTGTTATTCTGCGCCTGAAGTGCGAAACACATTTCAGCCAGGATGTGAAAAATGACAGCTGTATGAACAGTAGGAAAGTGTGGAAAAATGCCAGTGTTGAAAATGTGGCGTGACAATATTACTAATTTGCGAAGTTACAAGGGTGCATGGAAACTGTACAATGCATGCTCGTAACACAGTCGTTTTATGGAGTTTCATCATAAAACTTTCAACATAGGTATTTTAGGACCTCTGCTCATGAACAGTGTCAGTGTGATTTTCTTAATGTGCCCCGAACACTGATTTCCCACATCGACTGCGCTATTTTGCGCTGGAAGAGCGAAAACACATTTTAGCTACGATGTGAAAAATGACGGCTGCACTGTTCATGACGAGGTGAGGGAAAATGGCAATGTTGCAAATCTGGAGTGAAAATATTACAAAGTTGCAAAGCTAAGAGCGTGGGCAATGCACGCTCAGAACGCACTCATTTTATGGACTTTCTTCACCAAATTTTCAACATAGGCATTTTAGGACCTCTGCTCACGAACAGTGTCACTGTCGTTTTCATAATGTGTCCCGAACACAGATTTTCCACAGCGACCGTGCTGTTCTGCGCTGGAACTGTGAAAACACATTTCAGCCAGGATGTGAAAAGTGACAGCTGCACTGTTCATAAGGAGGTGCAGAACAATGGCAATGTTGAAAATCTGGAGTGAAAATATTATAAATTTGCAAACTTACAAGCATGCGCGCAAACTGCGCAACGCATGCTCGTAACACAGTCATTTTTTAGAGTATCATCACCAAATGTTCAACGTAGGCATTTTAGGCCCTCTACTCGTGAACAGTGTCACTGTCATTTTTGTAGTCTGTCCCACACACTGATGTCCCACAGAGACCGTGCTATTCTGCGCTGGAAGTGTGAAAACACATTTCGGCCAGGATGTGAAAAATCACAGCTATACTGTTCACAAGGAGGTGTTGAAAAATACCAGTGTTGAAAATCTTACATGAAAATATTGCAAATTCACGAAGTTACGAGTGTGCGTAGCAACTGCGCAATGCACGCTCTTAAAACAGTCATTTTTTTGATTTTTTCCAGCAAATTTGCAACATAGGCTTTTTGAGAGCCCACCTCATGAACACTGGTACTGTCATTTCGTTAATCAGTCCCAAAAGGTGATTCCATGCAGTGACCGCAAAATCAACTTTTCGGGCCGAATAACACCATGACAGTGGCAGAATTCATGAGGAGGGGTCCCAAAAAACCCATGTTGAAAAATTGGTGTCACAATTCAAAAAAATGCCCAAGATATGCATCAAAGTTGAAAAAAAAACTATTTATTCCATTATACAGCCTACCGGCATTTCCTCAGTTCGCGGTCGGCTTTGAAGAGTGCAGACGTGTTCCCAGTCCACCAAAGATCATCGCGCCAGACTCTAGAGGTAAGTATGGGGTGAGGGTGGTGTGGGGAGGTGGATACGCAGTGGGTGGGCGGGGTTGTAGGGGGGTCAGGGAGACCTCCGAGGGACCGTTTCCTTCTTTACAGGTTAAACAAAACAAATGACATCGCAGGACCGTTTTTTTAATTTTACAGGGGCATGTGGCATGCTGGAGTGGGCTCTCAGTGTGCCAATGGAGTCTTCTGTTTGGGGCAGCCTAGCCGATGAGGGATTGGGCACCCTCGTTGGCACAAAAGGGGGGGCACAAGAGCCGAGGGGGATTGGGTACCCCCTCGGCACAATTGCACTGGATGTTTGGGAGGGAATTATGCCAACAGGGAGTGGGCTTCCCCATCGGCAAATGAAACATTGGAGAGGACATGATGCTAATGGGGAGTGGGCTCACGCATTGGCAAACACAACGCATGCTTACGGGCACTGAAGCTGACAGGGATTGGGTCCCCTGTCGGCACACAAACACTGTGGGGGGGGGGCACATGCTGCCGAGGGGGATTGGGAAGATCCTTGGCTGGGGGGGAGGGCTCACTCATATTGTTTGTGAACATGGCGGCAAGCCACTGCCATGTTCACAAACAATATCAGAGTACCAAGGTTCCACCCTGCAATGATGGGTCGCTCCCTCATTGCAGTGAATGGCTTATGTTGTAATGATGAGGCAGCCCTTGATTGCAGCGGCTAATTTTTTACAAGGTTGTGGCACACTGGCTGAACTAGTGTCAGCAGCAGCGTGCCATGGCATTGTGGAAAGCGGCCCAAGCCTTTACAGGCTGTGGGGGCATTGGCCACAACAGTGCCACGCCTCCACAACCTGCTTCTGGAGGAAAGCTGCCACAATATGTTTCTTGCACATGCGCGCAATCAACATAAAAATGCCATAGTTTTTAAAACAGTTTTAAACAAAATTGATTGAGCTGTGAGTCTTAAGCACACCAACAAGCCAAACCAAGAAGTAAGCACTGAGCACTGTGATTAGACACACCGACATGCCATGCCATGGGGGCTACCACAGAGATTGGGTAAGGGGAAAAAATGAAACATTTATTGCAGCTGTGTGTTCAATAGGAGTGAAGCACCAGTGATTAGAGAGTAAACTGAGTAACTAGTACAGTAATAAGATGGCACAAGTCATCCTGATAAACCGCCGGCGCCTCATAGCCCCGTCCCATTTAAACAGAAGTAGCTTCCATAGGAAAGCATTGCCACTTAATCTGGGACCAACAGGACATCCCAATTAAGCCGAAGTCCCGTTTAACCACATGCCGATTAAGTGACTTGGACTGCATGGGCAAACTGGGTGGGCCAAGTGGCCCTTAACTGCTGTCCAATTCTATGCTTCTATATTTCTATGTTTCTTTTAGTTCTCTGTATTTTGAGTGACTAAGAAGTACCATTTGTCATTCCCATATAAGCACATATTGTACCAACTAGTACTACTTATGCCAACCAAGATGCAGCATATCCTGGGATCCATGCCTGCCAGAAAGTTTTGAAAATAACATTCCTGACAGCCATGTTAGTAAAGGTAAAACCCTTTTCTCTCATTATTTCCCCAACCCACAAAATTCCATGTGTAAGTGCTTTTACAAGTATCTACCCCCACGCCACATTACAGAAGGACTCCACACATGAAAAACATCTTTACATTTTTAAATAATCTTTTTAATAAAACTGTTTCCTTTTTCATTTTCGGCCTTTAATACATGTACTGTAGTATCCAGGTGCCCCACCTGCTTGCTTGCTCCATCACCACCGCTGCCTCTGCAATCCTCACACTGCTGCTGCAGCGCTGCTTGCTTGTATTACAGCTGCCAGTGGTACTGGAGTTATTTATAAATCCTATCATGACCACAACAGCTAAGCACACAGTCAATCGTGACCGTTGACTGCAGCCTGAAACCACGCCACAGAGCTGCAATACAGGAGAGAGCTATCAAGTGCTAACTACGGCTGCTGGTAAGGGACATGCTCACTCCCAGATGGCTCCTTTCAAAACCAATTGCTCTCTCATTCATTAATCAAGAAGTCTGACAAAGTAATGAAACAAAAAGGAATGAAAACCTATTCTCCAAGGTGTGTGTGTGTTGGGGGGGGGGCAGACAGACACAACTTGCTATTCCACTACAAGGATAAGGACTACTTTTCTATTTTTTTCTATTTATTTTTTTCTACTTATATCAGCATATTTATTTACAGATTTATGAGAATCGTTAATCATTTTTTGTTATGGGGGAACCATTTTATAAGGGGAATAACCACACCTCATCATGTCTCATTCCTTAAATATATGGGTAACCATGCACAACAATTCTTTTACCATGTCGTGATGAGACAACATCATAGAGACTTCTCGAGCTTTGTTCTTGAGGTCTATGATGTAATCTCACCCAACAATGGAAACACAGCCTTGCTGTGTATGATTAATACAATGCAACAGTGGAATATATAACACCATACAACAGTAGCAATGGAGTCAGTAAATGCAGTGCAACAAGGATGGACTTTAATGGGGAAAAGAAAACATGGGAACAGGACTCTGGAAGGGCAAGGTTGGATAAGGCAGGCAAAAGCAGGCAACATAAATAGTTAAACCACAGGTTCTAATTTCAGCACAATCAAACACAATATTCCCCTCACGAACCAGGCCACGCACTCACAATGTCTCCACTGAGACAGCACCCAATCTTCCTCTTCTGAAGCCTACAGGCCCTATGTCTAACGTGGTAGCATCATAGCTTATATTTGTGATCAGAATTCTTGACAATGCCTCCCTGAGGCAGCACCTCATTATATGATTGTAACCATGTTCATCAACCACTATATTTAGTTACCTAATGTATAGGACAAGTACCTTAACTGGTCATCTGTATACATACATGTATGACACCATCTTGTAATCCACTGTTACAACTGCAATCTTGTTATAATCTGCTGTTGTTATTGCTTCTTAGACTGTATTTGACGTGGAGCCTTTGGAAACGAGTCTATGACTCAAAGGGTTGTAATTCCTGTGTTTCTTAAATAAATAAAATAAATAAACCTATAAACTCCCTTCCTGTAGGTGCAGCAGAAACCCAAAATTTCTGTGGGAACTCCAACAGTTTATCCCACGGTCTCTCAGTGTACACACACAATTAATTGAGGTTGCAGGCCTGAATGGAGAAATGGTGGGATACTTAAAGAGGGTGCAGATCCCAAACACTAATCCCGAAGCAGGCAGTAGAGAGTCAAACTCACTGTTGTCTCGCCCTCTCCATATTGTGCTCTGTAGCACAGTTTTCTGAGTGCAGTTCAGATTAAAATCAATAAATGTGCTTTGTATTTCTTTCTTTTTCTTTCTTTCTTTCTTTCTTTCTTTCTTTCTTTCTTTCTTTCTTTCTTTCTTTCTTATTTCAATGGTTTTACCAGAAAAGACATTATCAGCATGTTTTCAGATGCATTTGGGGTGGAGCAGAGAACAGAACAAAAAAAAGTACAATGTACAAAAATAATGCAATAATAAGAAAATAAATATCACAAAATGAACAAATGACAAGAAAAGTCTTCAAGAATAAATATGTCATACAGTAAATTGCAGAACAAACAAAAGAACATTAAACAGCGAGCAACAAAACAATAATATGAGGAGCAGGGATTAGTGACCCATGACTGGGGTAGAGGAGCTGTCCTAGTGTGAGTGAAGGGTGGAAGGCAACTGACACTCAGAAGTCCACCCAATATCAGAAGCAGCTGCAGGAGTGAGTAGAGAACTCATGGAGAAGAGATTTAAAAGTGAGAAGGGAAGGAGCAGAGCAAATGGGAGGGAAGAGGGAAGAGCCCCATAGTTTAGGGAAGTGGAACGAGAAGGTTGCTTGGTCAACAGTAGGTTTTATTGATAGAAGAGCAAGCGAGTGATAGCAAATGTTGCAAAGGAAATAAGAGATAGAAGAAGGAAGAGAGATAGGGCCAGCCCGCCAGCACAGTGGAAAGATTTACCACTGTGATGTGGCTGACCTGGGTTCGGGAACGGACTTAGGAGGCTCCGAGGGATAACCGGGGTTGGGGGCGAATTGAGCAGCCATTGCATGCTGTTCCCCCTGACGGGGGGGAGTGGGGGGTTGAGTGCCTCCGGTCTAGTGCTCCCGTGTGACCACAGGACACACCATTAGCAGATTACCAGAGAGTGTTGCTCCTCGGGGGATGTGTTGGACGCATGATGCGGTAGCATTGCAGCGGCTGCCTTGGCACCCCCCCCCACAAAAAAGAAGAAAACAGCTTCTGTCAAGCCGCATAATGATGCCTCCCACCCGTCATGAATCTGTGATTGAATCCATCAGGGCTACTGGGGGACTCCAGCGGCTCCACCCTGGGAGGGAATCCAGGGGTCACTACATTTGGGGAAGATCCTTGTCTGGTGGCGGTGGCAGGGGTGGCAGAAAGGAAGCCACTGGATGTCAAAAAAGAAAAGAAGGGGGAAGAAAGGAAGAGAGCAATACATGAGAAGAGGGAACCAACACAAAATTTGTAGATAAAGGAGACATAGTGAGTAAGGTGCCTGGCATCAAGAGAGGGGGGAGAGAGAGGGAGTTATATGAAGAACAGTGGTGAGTACTCAGAGATTTGTCAAGGGCAACTTGAAAGAAGACATGAAAGAGGGGTCCAGGGTCCAGTCTTGCTAAGGTGGACTTTGGAGCAGCACTGTAAATAATGCCTCCATAGTCGAGAATGAGTAGAATCATCTTAGTGAGGATTTCTCTGCATGCAGGAAACAAGATGCTTCTTTTATTCTTGTAGTGTTCCAGGTTTGGGGTGGAGCTTCTTGTGGGCTGCATCCACATGAACAGAGAAATCAAGGTGGCAATCCAACCAGACTTGAGATACTTGGAGGAGACACCTTCAATCACGGCACAATCAAAGGTATGAAAGAAAGGAAGGGGGGAGACTCTAGCAAGCCTCTGCCTGGTGCCAAAAGCAATAGTGACCATTTTCTTTGCACTGAGAGAGAACTGATTTTCTCGGAACCAGTACTGGGTGTTGTTAAAGTCCAGTTGGAGCTGGTTCATGAGGTCATGAGCAGAGGAGCCAGAGGTAGAGCATACCATATCATCTGCACACATATGAATGGACATGGAGCAGCAAGCAGTGGAGAGGTCATTTAATAAAATGGAGGCAAGAACTGGGACAAGGACAGACCCTCGAGGATGCCTGAGCTGACTGGGAGTTGGGGGAGAGGAAGTCTCCAAGACAGACAGCTTGCAACCTGCCCTCAGTTGAGGAAGGGAACCACTCAGATGAGTAGGTACAGAGTCCAGTTACCTTAAACTAGTCCAAGAAAATGGGGCAGGCAACAGTGTCAAAAGCTTTGGCTAAGCTGACAACGATGGTGGTGACAAGGCTCTGATCCACGCCAGAGAGGATAGTATCCATGAGCTGGAGGAGAGAGGTGGAGGTGGAGTAAGACTTTCTAAAGTTGGACTGGAAAGGAGTGAAGAAGAAGGTTCATTCAAGAAAAGGGGAGGTTTGGGAGAAAAAAAAGGAGATCCTGGAGTTTAGCCAGTTTAAGGAAGAGAGAGAGAGAGATAGGATGGGCGTTAAAAGGGATGGAGAGGTCACCCCCTTTAGGAAAGGGAATGACATCAGCCAAATTCCCAGAGTTAGGGACACAGAATTAGGAGAAAGAAGGATTGAGGAGGTAGGTGATAGGGAAGACAGTGGCATGAGCAGAGGTACAGGAGTCTGAGGTCAGGACCATCAGGGCTCCCTCCCTTTTGTGGGTTTAGAACCAAGAGGGCCTTAAGAGCAGCAGCAGGGGTAGTGGATGAGAAAAAAGAAAAGGGAGAAGGGGGCAGTAGAACAGGTAGAAGAGAAGGGTGAGAGGTTAAAGAAGAAGAGAGATGGGGAGGAGGAAGAGAGAAGACAGCAGGCACAGAAGGTGAAAAAGGAACTGAAAAATGAGGCAACTACAGCAAAATTAGAGATAGGAATATCACCCATCTTGAGAACAGGGAAAGGGGACTGAGTACGAGGGGAGAAAAGGGCATGAATTACCTTCCAGAACATAGAGGGATGATTATGGTTGTTCTGGAATGTGGATGCAGAGTGTTCAGACTTCGCAAGTCTAGTAGCTCTGTAATAGGCATTACAAGGGCCTATCTCCAGCACAAAGGGCTCTCCGAGATCTTTGGGACAAGGCCGGCTTACATGACGTGTGGAGATGTCTACACCCTTCTGAAAGAAGGTTCACCTTCGTTTTGCCGGTTCACAAGACATCCTCCAGGATAGACTATATACTGATTTCACACCATCTGATCCCTGGAGTCACCGACTCTGATATACACCCCGGCACTCCCTCTGACCATTCTCTGGTCTCATGCAACTCTCTAACGATGCCCTTACAGGAACGGCCGGTGGAAGCTTAATAACCAACTTTTTAAAGAACCCAGAAATAGTAGAGTATATCAACACCTATATAGCCCAATACATCTCAACCAATTTAAATTCCACGGTAAACCTGATATTGAATGGGGAGCCTCAAAGCCTACCTTAGAGGTCTTTTATAGGGCTGGCTTCCAAAAGAAAAAAACTAAGAGAGTTAGAGCTAGTCCAGATTCTTAGACGGATTAGGGACATGGAAAAAAACCTTTCCCCGCATGCCTCGGAACAGAGCTTACAGGATTTGGCCAAACTTAAAAACACCTATATGGAACACCTCAGAGAAAAAACTGAATATATGATCCTCAAATCGAAAGCGGCATACGTTGATCAAGGGGAGAAGGCAGGCCATCTCCTCGCAGCCCGCGTCAAACAGCAAGAATCCACCAGATATGTCCCCACCATTCGGGCCCAAGATGGCTCCCTGCTCGTGGACCCCGAAGGAATTACCACTGAATTCCAAAAATTTTTTCAAGCCCTTTATTCCCCGATGACTAATCCCCCCTCTTGCACTGTGCTGGATGCTTATCTTAGGGGGTCGCACCTCCCCACACTTGGAGTGGAGCAATGCACTTCACTATGCACCCCCTTAACGGTAGAGGAAATAATTGGCGTGATCAAGGGTCTCCCTAATGACAAATCTCCTGGGCCTGATGGGTTCTCTCCGAACTTTTGCAAAGTGTTCGCAAAGACCCTTGCCCCAATACTTCTCCCTGTTTTCCAACATATTCTAGAAGGCTCTAGTATGGATACTACACTTTTTGAAGCCATAATAGTTCTCATCTTGAAACCAGGTAAAGCCCCTGAAAATGTGACCAGCTACAGGCCGATCTCATTGCTCAATCAGGATATTAAGATCCTCACCAAATTGTTGTCAATAAGATTGAGCACTGTGATCCCGGGCCTTATCGGTACGGAACAAGTCGGCTTCATGGCGAATAGATTGGCCAGCGATCACATCAGAACGTTAGATCATGCCTTCTCTGCATCCAGAGATGCATCTTTCCCTGCCGTTTTGGTCTCTCTGGACGTCAAAAAGGCATTTGACAGAGTCGACTGGAATTTCCAATTCTGGACCCTGAACACTTTTGGTTTTCCTCAAGAGTTCCAGAGATGGATTCAAGCTCTTTACACGGCCCCGACTGCCAAGGTTTTCTGTAATGGATGCTACTCCGAGAGGTTCCCAATCCTTTCTGGCACGAGGCAGGGATGCCCCCTATCCCCATTACTTTTCAATATTTACCTCGAACCTCTTATACGCCGACTCCTGGCTGAGCCCAGGATTCAGGGCATACCTGTACAAGATTTAGAATTAAAAGTTCTGGCTTACGCCGATGACCTCCTCCTCTGCACTTCCCATCCTAAAAAGTCCATCCCACGCCTTCTTGAAGTAATCAGTGAATTCAGCTCATTATCAAACTACAAACTCAATGTAGAGAAAACAATATTTTTTCCCCTTAATCACAGAGTGATGAGGAATGAGGTAGAGGCCTTCGGCCTCTCCTGGGAAAGGAAAACATTGAAGTACTTGGGTATTTCATTTTCAAGAGATACATCCCTGATGCGCAAACTTAATCTCGATTCTCTATTAAATGTCATAGTTCAAGATTTGAACAGATGGTCTCTCCTCCCCCTCTCGATTTGGGGCAGGGTTAGCCTTATTAAAATGAATGTATTTCCCCGGCTGCTTTACCCCCTCAGTCTCCTCAATATCTGGTTACCCAACTCATGGTTCAAAAAGGTCCATAACATTTTCGCCAAGTTCATCTGGGGTGAACAAGGTCATAGGCTGGCTTATTACAAGCAGCCCCAAAGCTCAAAAGGAGGTCTGAGGTCCCCACATTGGTCTTTACTACTCGGCCTGTCATCTGCGTAAGTATTTAAGATGGCTTTCTCCCTGGACCCAGGTCTCCTGATATCTACACACCCCTATTGATTCACATAGAGTTATCCCAGATTCGTAGGGACAGTCTTTCCCCGTCGGCCTTATTGTTTGCCCACCCCACAAATCTCCCTAAATCCTGGGTGGGGTCACCTATTGCAACCTTGGTCAAAGTCCACGCCCAGCTCTGCTCGATTCTTAAATATAACCAATGTACAGACTTGGAGCAACCCATTACGGGAAACCTGAACATTAAACTGGATGAGAAAACCCTTTCCCCTGCTGGATCCCACAACTTCGCGAGGTCAAACTCAGCTATTTCTGGGCAGAGACTGAACAAAAATGGGCCTCCTCAGCTGGCATTCAAGTAAAGGCAGACCTACCCAACTCCAATATTTTTAAGTTATTCCAGCTAAGATATCTCCAAGTAAAAACTTTTGGACCCCATCCCCCGTCTGTCGGCGCATCCCTGTTCTGGTCTGAGATGATACAAAATGTCGGCCTCCCCCATGCGGTTTCCAAAAATTTAAAACTTTGTATAATCAGTTGCATCCCGGCCCTTCTGGGCCTAGGACTTTTTGGGAAGCTCTCCTGCCAGGAACATCTTTCAGGTGGGAGACACTCTGGAGAGGTTGTCATCATTATATTACTCAGGACAGACTCCGTCTTATACAGTTCCGTATTCTACACAACCTGTATTACACTCCCCAGAAGATAGCTAGGTTTGACAATACACACTCCGCCACCTGTTTGCGTTGTGGCAAAAGTGACGGCAACCCACTACATATCTTCTGGTCTTGTTCCAAAGTAGCCCCCCTCTGGGAGCAAATCAAGGCGCGGGCAGACCCTCTCTTAGGTTTAGATGAATCATTCTCGATCGATACTTGCCTGCTCGGAAACTACTCCGAAATCCCAGTGAAGGCATGCAAATACCACATTGCCCTTATAGCCATGACAGTCAAAAAATTGGTACTAAGACATTGGAAGGCCAACGTGATGATATCATATAGTGAGTGGTTAACGGAGCTACTACGCTGTCTCAGAATAGAGAAGATGATCTACAGCTTGAGTAATAAATTGGTTAAATTCAATGCGATATGGGCCCCTTTTCTTTTGCTTTACTCTTAGTATCTGCCATTATTTAATCACAAAGCAAAGCTTTGTTAGCCACATCAAGGCTCCACAGTGTGTAACCTGGTCTAGACGAGCTGGGATAAAGGGGAAGGGGGGTGGAACGAGGGTACTGGGGGTTGTGGGGGGAATAGGGTTTTTTTTTGTTTGTTTTTTTTGTTCATTTATGTGTAGTTTTACTTCCCAATGAACATGTCTCTTCTAAGTTTCCTTGACCATGTGTATTTGTATGTTGTAAACTTCAATAAAGATTTAATGTAAAAAAAAAAAAAAAAAGAATAGGCATTACAAAGCGTCCAGTAATTTTTAAGTTCAGAAATGGAGCCAGAGGAATTGTAGGTCTTCCAGGCAATGTCACACTCACAGTGACAAGCCAGCAACTCTGCTGAGATACATGGGAGGAGAGATCCATGGACCCTGGTTCTTCCAAGGGGGGGAGGGGGCATGATAATCCCAGACAGACATGAATTTGGAGTTGAAAAATTTGAGTGCATTATCAACACTGCTGCCTGTAGAAATAGGGGACTACTCGATGGCTACCAGGTCAGCATGAAAGCGAGACAAGTCCAGTGATCAGAAATACTAGATCTGGGTGAATTTGGTGGTAGCTTTGGGATGATGAATCGTACACACATAGTAGACCATATGGTGGTCACCGAGGACATCGGGAAGGGTACTGGCATCCACAGCACACTGGGTGTGGGAGGAGAGGATCCAATCCAAGAGGGGGTGATTTAGAGATTTGAAATTATGTCGAGTGGGGACAGAAATACATTGGGTTAAATGGAGGAACTTCACTTTAAGCCAAAATTTATGAAGAGACTGGGAGAGTCAATTTAAGTTGTAATCACCTAGCGTGAGTAACTCTCCAGAGGAGGCCTGGGAGAATATGGCAGTGAGTAACTCAGTTAGTTTTAGATTTATATTAAGCATGGTTTTAAAATGTTTTTAAAAAACATATTCAAGCCCAGGTTCAGAGGTAATCTTAAGTCCATTTTAAAAATATTTTAAACCAAACATGCTTTTACCTGGCAGTCTAAATAGTAATGTACACCATGCTCCAACTGTAACTTATAACAGCGTAAGTTTAAAATGTTTTCAAACACCACTAATGAAAGAGTACTATAAATGCAAGATAAGTGTGTTTAAAGAGTATTTAAACTGTGTTCATAAACACACTTTGCACATAGTCAGGACACACTAGCTCAGTTTGCTTCAGAAGTTTTTAAAAAACATTTTTAGAAACGGAATAACAATCAGGACAGGTCCTTAGGGACACAGGCTGCTCACCTGGGCTGGAAGTGTGGAAATTGCTGATAGAGAGGAGACTAAGCACCATACCTCTCAACTGTCCCTGATTTTCAGGAACGTCCCTGATTTTGCCTCAAAATTTTCTTCTGTGCCTCGTAAAATTTGTGTTCTTGTGACAGAACAGTGGGGATTAAAAGCACAAAATAATGTCAAACATTAAAGTTGCAGACTTGTTCTTCTTCAAAAAATGCATCTTAACACAAATCCCTTTATTCTATCAGCTTTCTGAGTGAATAGTACTCATTTTTATTAAGATGTGTCCCTGATTTAAGGATCTTAGTCCCTGATTTTTTAAGCCTTGTCCCTGATTCATGAGGTAAGAGGTTGAGAGGTATGTTAAGCATCCAGCATTAACTTAAAGAGATATACATATTTCTTTTCATACTGAAAGTAGCAGGATAGGTGCGTGGAAAAAGTAGATTCTTAGTCAGGGGTTGGGGCACTGAGACTCATCTAAATTTGTAACAGGAGGTAAAGTGTGGAACCAAACTCAGGAGATTAATCATGGGGCTCAGTAGATTCAGAAAGCACTGAGAATCAAGTGTGTGATGGGGAGAGGAGGGGCTGCCAGAAGCTTACTGCTTTCTAACAAGCACACTATAAAAGACTCTTTTCCCAGTGTGTCCTATCACACTTGTATCCCAACTCTTGATTCAAGAAGGACAATAGGGGAAAGTTAGCAAAAGGGAGGAGTAAGAATGTAGGAGGGTAAAATGAGAGCTTTACCTTGAAATAGCAACTGTTTAAAGGGAAAGCAGCCAGGTAACACCCTATCTAGGGTAAGAAGTAAAATAGATCCTGATAGCAGGTGTAGCTGGAAAAGGAGCAAGTAAAGAGAAGAGACAGTAGGGGCAAGTTACATTCAGAAAACAGAAGGGAGTGACTGTTGCTAGCAGATATGGAAATGGTGCAGTGCAGTGGCTGTGGAGCTGTAGTTTTCTAGGAGACATTTTGGAGACTAAGGTGCTGCTCCATCTGCACGCATCTCTGTGGGTTGAGGACAAAGGTCACTGGTCTCCATGATAAGCTGGCTAGGATCTAGAGGACCTCTTGCCTCACCCATGGGCCACGAGTCTGCTGCAGTTGCCCCAGAGGTTGTTTAGACAGAAGAGAGCTGACTGGATCATGGTGATCTCTGGGAGGATGGGGTGGTAGGTCAGTGGCACATTCCTCAGCCTTGGTCACTACAGAATTCGTTCACCTTAGCCAGCCCATCAGTGAAGGGGTAGTGCTACCACTCATGACACCAAAGACCTAGATTTGGAAGTGAGCCCAAGTCATTGGGGCTGGCCAGGGGAAGGGGGATCGAGCTTCCTACAGGTTGCTCTCCTCCTCCAGGGAGGAAGATAGCCAGCTCCTGTGCATGACTGCAACCTGTTTGATCACAGGAGGCAGTACACCTAGAAGAGGCTCATTGGGAAGGGGTAGACACAGGCGTGTGTGCTTGTTCATTCCCCAAGGCCAGCATCTCAATGGAGGGGAGAAAATTAGGCCTACCCCTTCCATAGCCTGCACATGTCCATGCCTTTGACCTGCTTCTCCCTATCCGCACCTACTAGTCCTCTTTATCCTCTTTATCTACATCTTTATCTTATTCCTTTGTACACCGACTACCTGCAGTCTTTTACACCTTATGCATCCTAAACTTGTGTATATATAAATTATATTTCAAATACTTATTTCACTGTATATTATGTAAATATCCACTGCTCAATATATGTTACCTGCTTGTGTGCAATGTTTTTTATTGTTTGCTGCTCATTGTAATCTTTCCCCTGGGTCGTGCCTGGAAGAGAGCCTTGGCTCATGGTGCTTTTCCCGGTTATCACATTTTAAATAAATAAATAAATATAATGGAAAATGGGCAGGCCAGAGCATTGTAAAGGACCGACCTCTCACAGGCCCCACAGCGTGGTGATGTGGCAGCCTCCCCTTGAACTGGATCCTGGTCTGTGGTAGTTGGGGTTCCTGCTGCACCCTGCCACATGGGGCAAGCCATGGGGGCAGATGGGGGAGAAGCTGGTACGTCCATGGTAAGCCAGGTGATGGGACTTGGGGGTCAGTCCAGATAGAGGCACTGCCTGCCATGGGGAAAGAAAAAAAAATGATTTCTTCATCGTTCTGACAGAACAGGACTGCTGTGAGGAGGGACCCATAATGCTGGAAAGGGAGGAAGTGGGGTCCTCTGAAAGGGAGGCCCCACGGTGGGAGATAGAGGACCACAGCAGAAAAGAAAGAAGCTTCTGAAGGGGGACTCAATTGCCAGGGGGATAGATTTTGGAGCAGGAAGTGGGTGAGAGAGGGAGGTTGTGTGCCTAGCTGGTGCCTCAGCTCAGAGGGATGGGCAGCAGATCATAAGGATCACTAGGGTTGCCAGACAGGGTGGGAAGCTAGATGCCTTTGTCCACCTGGGGACAAATGACCTAGAAAGGGATGGGGCTGGGGTAGTACAGGTAGAGTTTAGGGAAGTGGGGAGGGGCCCATGGTGAGTAGCATGAATGGCGGCATTCACCTAGATGCTACTCTCTACAGCCAAGGGGAGGACAGGGTACTCTGCATCAGGAGCTTCAACACTTGGTTGAAGGAATGGTGAAGGGAGGAGGTGTTTGACTTCATTGGGGCAGGGGGCCAACCTGGAAGGATATGGGTCTATACAGAGGTGATGGTCTGCATCCATCTGGGAAAAGGACCGATGTTACTTTGATGAACATTTAAACTAGCTGAGGAGGGAGGCGGCAGTACAAAAGGAGGCATAAACTGCCCCCCCCCACCACAGATTGAATTAACAGGGAAAGAGAGCCTGATGGGCGGAAACTCCCCTTGGACACAAGTAAAAGGAAGTAGAAACATAATAGTGGACAAGAACAGAAGAGATGGACAGGGAGGTGTTAAGCAGGCAAGGCACAAAGAGGTAGTGAGGGGGTAGGGGAGAAAGAGAAGTTTCAAGTGGCAACAAAGGCAGGAAAGGGGAAGGGGGTTTGCAGGCAGAGTGGGAGAAGGTGTGCAGAACCATATGTGCCAATGCAAGAAGTCTTGGAAATACAATTCCAGGCCTGGAGACAATCATAGTGGAGGCAGACCTGGATCTTGTGGCCATTACTGAGTTGTGGTGCACAGGGAGCCACGACTGAGGCATAGCCATTCTTTTTATTTATTTTATTTATTTAAACTTTGATAACCAGTTAGGTGCACTGGCACCAGGACCCTTTTTCAGGCACATCTCGGTTGCTATAAGTACATTAAATAAAGCAGCAGAATAATGTCACAGTTTATAATGCAGTAGTGTGAGATAAATGGAAATAGGATACAACACATGGTACAATAAAGTGGCACAGTTTTACATTTTTACAAAGTGCAAGACTGAACCATGAAAACCATAAATGATGACTCTTACGTGCAGTGGGTTGCACAGCAAGTTATGCAGTAGACACTGAACCATCAGCGACTTAATGCCGGAAGCATACCTACAAGAAACAGGAGCAATTATTGAGGTTTAGCAGATGATTTTCATCTTGTGAGTGAAAACTTTGGGAGAGATGGACTGTCTGATGGGAGCAGGTATGGTGTTCCAGAGGGAGACAGCTTGGTAGCTGAAGAATTTCTGACCCACTCCTGTTTACATAAGTGGGGTCATAAGTGAATTATTGGCCATGGAATGGTAGTGAGGAAGGTTGAAAGGTGTAAACAGCTCTTTGAGGCACTGAAGCATGTCTCGATAGAGTCTTGTATACACAACTGGCCAGTGTAATTTGGGCCCTCCACTCTGGTTGCAGCCATCTGAGCTGCTTAGGGCTGGTGCAGTAGTAGTGGTATCTGGTTCTGGGGGACTTGGGGAATATGGCAACTTTGTGATAAATAACTTTTTTTGCTTGTCCATACTAATTTTGGTGCTTTGTCTGTTACAATGGCCACATAGTCCAATAATGGGAGACGGCTGCTTTGTGCAATCCTTACTTTGATGTCCACTGTGGGGAGCCTTTGGATATGAAAAAGTTGCCCCAGTTTTTGGTGAACAACTTTTACAATGTTGCTCAGATGATTATCAAAACAGAGGCAAGGATTGAGGATTATGTCTAAAATCAGCTACCAATCCAAGCTGGGTACCCTCCAGGGTAGAGATGTTGAAGTCTTGGGAGTGGTGTTTAATTTTGTGGGCAGAACAAGTGAGCATAGTTTTAGTTTTGGGTACATTCAGAACCAACTTTTCTTTAAGGAACTAGCACTGAAGAGAGTGGAAGTTTAGCTTAAGGGTTTTGTTGATTTGAACTATATTTCTTACGTGCATGGTACATAGACAATGGCATCATCTACATACATCCTAGGCAGATTGTTTATGAAGAGCATAAAAAGGAGGTGTACAAGTATAGAACCCTGTGGAAGATCATGGGTGATGGTGTTGGCACCTGAGATTACTTTGCCAAGCATAACCGTTTAGGACCTATTTTGAAGATAGCTTAAAAAACACTGTGTTGCTGCTGGTCCCACCCCAAGAGTGCCAAGTCTTTGTGGTCTACAAGGTCAAAAGCTTTTATTAGGTCCATGAACACTGCACCTGTCATTAACTACTTGTCTATAGCTTGGTGAACAGTGTCCGTGAAGCTGACCAATGCAGTACAGGTTCCACGGCCCTTTCTGAAACTGTGCTGCTCCTTGCAGAGGAGTTTGTGCTGGTCTAGATATGAGATATGTTGGTTATGAATGATCCACTCTTGTACCTTAGCTAGGAACAACATGATGGACATGGGTCTGTACTTGTGCAGGGCAGTGCGTTTGCCCTTTTTGAAAAGTGGTACTACCATGGCCAACTTCCAAATGTCAGGAACTGTTTTTGTCTCGAATGAGAGGTTAAATATTTTGAAGACTGGTTGGACAATTTGCAGTGCATCTGATTTGAGGAACTTGAGAAACAATCCATCACTGCCAGCAGATTTATCAGTATTGAAGCAGGTCAGCAGTTTCTGGTCTTCCTTGGCTGTAACTCTTTTTAGATTGAACTGAGGAGAGATCATTTCTGAGCCTGGCTTATATAAAGCATTTTTGGGCTTCTCTTCAATGTTAGGAGTATAAAACTTTTCTATACTGAAGAAATGATTGCTACATAAATCTGCTACCATCTTCAGATTGGTGTGTTTAGTTCTGTTAACTTTAATGGTCATAGGGGCCTCAATGGTCAGTGGTTCTAGGGTTTAGTATGCTATTTATGCGTGTCACTCAGGCAGGCGTCTTACTGCATTATAAAGTACAAACTCTTAGCTAGAGAGTTTGCACTTACATTTGTTTTTTTAGATGTATGTAGGCTTCCCAGTTGGATTGGGAGTGCAAATTTTTGTGTGCTTCCCATGACGAATCTCTGTCCTTCATTAATTTGATAAGGTCACTGATTAGCCAATTCAAATTTAGATTTTTTTATTCTGTGCCTGGTCAAGGGGGCAAGTTTGTCAAGCAGTTTTTTGAATTTAGTGATGAAGAAGTCTAGTGCACAGTTGCATCAGGGATTGCATCCACAAAGGACCAATGTGCTAATTCAAGGTCAGGTTGAAAGGCCTAAGGGTTAAAATCTTTGCAGCTGCAGTAGAAAACTTCCTTTGGGACTGGGTTCCACACAGTGCTGTTGTGCCAAAGGCAATAGATGGCAGAATGGTCACTGATGGAGTCTGCTAGATGGCAGGGCAGTATAACCCTGGATGGGTTACTGACAAGAACCCAATCAATGAGGCAATGATTCCCAGTTTTAATGTTGAGTCTAGTGGGGGAAGAAAAGACCTACTTAAGATAATGATCTACCAGTACATCTCTATACACCATAGCATTGGATGACCAATTTAGGTTATAGTCACCCAGCACTATTAACTCAGTATGACCAAGGGTAAATGCCATGAGTGCTGTGTCTTTAAGACCTTCAATCCCTGTTTTGGGCAGGTTGTAAACACAACATGCATTCAGTTTCTTTATGCCTAGGTTATGTTGTAGTACTAGCAATTCATATTTGGTTGAGGGTACATAACTGGGAGAAAGGTTCTCTGCATATGGGTCAGATCTGACATAGAACAGGACATCCCCACCTTTTTATGTTGGCACGCTTGTGCAACCAACATCTTGTGGTAGTGCAGATTTGGAGGCGCAGTCACTGTTGGGTGAATGCAGGGCACGCACCAGTAGGTACGTCTTCCATTCCCCAATCAGCCAGCAGCAGGGGCCGACACTCTGCCTAGCTAATGAGGCGAAGACGTGAGAGAAAAGGTCTGCTGCAATGAGAGCAAAGCTCTCATGCAGCATGACCAAAACACGCTTCCCCCTATGTGAAGGCAACATGGCGGCAGTGACTGCCGCTATTGCCTGTCAACATCACCGTTTATTGTGTGCCAGCGGTGGTGCCCAATCTCCATCAGCATCATGTAACCCCCTCTTTTTTGATTGTCGAGGGGTGCCCAATCTCAGCATCATGCACTCCAATAGTTTTTCTTTGCCGACGAGGCCCAATCCCCATCAGCATGTATCCTCTCCCTTGAATTTTGCCAATGGGGAGCCCACTTCCCATCAGCATAATGTGTCTCCCTGCTTTGTGCTTGCCGAGGGGTGCCTAATCCCCTCGGCTCCCTGCGGCCCCCCACCCCTTCCTTGCTTGCCGAGGGGTGCCCAACCCCTCAACTCCTGCTCCCCACCTTTCCTTGTTTCCACAACAGGGGTACCCAATCCCTGCCGGCTAAAGCACCCACACACACACACACACTCAGGTGGTATGCTGGGCGCCCACCCCAGCGTGCCAAAGCACCTATTAAAAATGAAAACGTCCCTCGATATCTTTTAGGTTTTTTTACCTGTAAAGAAGGAAACGGTCCTCAGCGGTCCCCTGCCCCCCAACCCGCATCCACCCACTGCGTGCTCTAGCTTCCCACACCCTCCCATCCCATACTTTTCTCCGGAGTCTGGCGCAACGATCTTCAGTGGACTGGGAACACGTCTGCACTCTTCAAAGCCGACCATGAACTGTGGAAATGCTGGTAAGCTGTATAATGGAATAAATAGGGGTTTTTCAACTTTAATGCGGATCTCGGGCATTTTTGGGAATTTTTACACCAAATTTTCAACATGGAGTTTTTGGGACCCCTCCTCGTGAATTCTGACACTGTCATATCGTTACTCAGTCCTGAAAGGTGATTTTGCAGTCACTGCGTGGAATCACCTTTTGGGACTGATTTAATGACATGGCAGTGCCACTGTTCATGAGGTGGGCTCTCAAAAAGCCTATGTTGTAAATTTGGTGGAAAAAATCAAAAAAATGGCTGTTTTTTGAGTGTACGTTGCGCAGTTGCTATGGAGGCTCATAACTTCACGAATTCACAATATTTTCATGCCAGATTTTCAACATTGTCATTTTTGTACACTTCCTTGTGAACAGTACAGCTGTCATTTTTCACATCCTGGCCAAAATGTGTTTCCGCACTTCTGGCACACAATAGTGCGGTCGCTGTGGGAAATCAGTGTTCAGGCCAGATTATGAAAATGACAGTGACACTGTTCACGAGCAGAGATCCTAAAATGCCTACATTGAAAATTTGGTGACGGCACTCCATAAAATGACTGTGTTACGAGTGTGCATTGGCAGATTGCATGCACGCTTGTAACGCCGTGCATGTGTAGTATTTTCACTCTGGATTTTCACCATTGGCATTTTTCCACACCTCTTGATGAACAGTACAGCTGTCATTTCACATATCTTGCCCAAAATGTGTTTTTGCATGTCCAGTGCAGAACTGCGCGATCGCTGTGCGAAATCACTTTTTGGGACAGTTTGAGGAAATAACAGTGACACTGTACATGAGCAGAGGTGCTAAAATGCCTATATTGAAAATTTGGTGCCGAACATCCATAAAATGTGTTACAAGCGTGTGTTGCGCATTTCCCACGCACCCTTGTAACTTCGCAAATTTGCAATATTTACATGCCACATTTTCAACACTGCCATTTTTTCACACCTCCTTATGAACTGTATAGCTGTCATTTTTCACATCCTGCCTAAAATATTTTCGTGAACTGCACTACCAAAGCCAATGCCAGCGCGACAACATTCGGCATTGACAAATGCTTGTTTACTTATTCTGTCTTTGTGGTGTGGGTGGGATAGTTTGGTAATCCAAACTCTAAATTATTGATGATAGGCTTTATCCAGGTTTCTGAGGTGGCTAACACATGCTGATTCTGTTCTGAGGAAAAGGCCTTGAACTCAGTCACCTTCGGGATTAAGTTACATACATTAAGATGTATTAGCCGAAGGCCCCTTGGGCCTAGCCAGATGTTGTTGCTGGTTAGTGGTGTGTCAGCTACAAGGTCGGGTTGCTTTTGATTTCTTCAAAAATTACTAGAAGAAGCATTATCTTACAGACATGAATACCACTGCTGCAGTCAAGCAGGCTCTCTGATTTCTAGTATTGAAACTCTGTGGACCGGGCACTCACCAACAAACTGAAGTAGGACACCACAGCTGAAGTTGCGAAAAAAAAAAAAATTAAAATCTCATTATGGGAAATAAAGTGCAGTATGTATATGCCTGATGTGTTTTGGACATGGCTATGCCCTTTATAAAAGGCTCATATGCAAACAAAACAAGCTACCTCTTAAATACACAGTAACAGACAGCAAATGATGTCACATACATAGATCTAAAATCATTGGTTGTTGCTTGATTAGTGAGCTGCATATAATCATTCAATAAAAAATCACTACGACATTAGGAACCATGTCAATTACATTCAACATTTCATTCAAAAGACAAAAAAACACATGTAATAGAGACAGGGCTTAACTTTCAAACTCCATAATTCATGAATATGTACTGACTGTTGGGGACTGATATGGGAAGGGGAGGGAATGTTGACTGTTTTAATTTTTTATAGAAATAACATAAATAATACTTAAAATGCGAAAGGAACAGCATTGGGACAAGGCATATATTAGTTTTACTTCTTTTCAAGATAAGGGCATAATTCAAAACCCACACTGAGTCCTAGTTTTACAGTTGCACAGAGTTTAAGAATCCAAAAGGTTTCCCTCTGGGGCCTTTTCTAGTACGTCTGGGTGTACTAATGTCTGTTGAACACCAGTGTCAATTAAACCCATCATTTTCTTCTCTCTGATGGTGACTGTTGTTGAAAAAGTACCCCAATTAAGAAAGCCCAGATGGATAGTCTCACTCTTTTTCTTGTAACAGAACCATCCTTCAATATGACCTTTACCGTTACAGTATCTATAGATAATGTCTGGATTATATGGCCTATCCCCCTCTGCCTTCTTGTCTACCTGCATTTCTCCCAGGGGATGTGATGGGGTAAAAGAAGTTGGTCTTACCAGTTGCTGGGTGGGGGTGATAGTCAAGTATGTTGTCCGGTATCTGTTCCTTGTTGGTTGCCTGGCCGCCAGGAAATCCTCCACCAGGGTGATTGCAACTTCTGCCATTTCGGGATGGTGTTCCCTCACACAGATCTGGACCTCTGCAGGTAGAATCAGAAGAAACTGTTCCATGACTACAGCCTCGATTATATCCAACAGTGTCTTCCTCTCTGGTTGCAGCCATTTGTTGCAAAGTTCATTCAGAGGTGTATACGTCTCTCTGGGATTATCGTTCCCTTGGTGTTTAAGGGAGGGAAAACACTGACAATAAGTCTCGGTATTAATATCGGAGCACTTCAAAATCTTCTTTTTGACAAGGTCAAACTTCTCAGAGCTTTGGTGGTCCATGTGGCTACAGGCTAGTTGTGCTCGATCCATTAAATAGGCAGCCAGCCTGACCACCCAGTGTTCTGGAGGCCACCCACACACCTTCACTACTCTTTCAAAGGTGGTTAGATATGTCTTGATGTCATCTGTAGCTGACATCTTGGTCAATTTGATGTATTTTGGGAGGGCAGGCATACCTTCGCTGGACTTACTGGTCCCAGTGATCTGTAGGGCCCTCAGTGTGTCCTCCCAATGCTCATCTTGCTGTCTTTTTCTCCTCTCTTGAACCTGTCTGTCCTTCTCCTGAAGCTGTTTCATCTCTATTTGTTTCCTTGAAAGCCACTTCAATAGCTTACTCATGTCTTCTGGTGGTTCCTCGACTCTCACTTTCTCTAGTTCTTCTTCTTCTTCTTTCTCTTCACTGTCTTCTCCTCCAAAGGAGTCTGTCGATTGATGCTCCAACTTAGCCCTTGGTTTCCTCTCAAACTCAATGCCTGGGAGCAACTGATCACCTGTCAGCTCGGCTTGCGCGCTGGTCAGAGCTGGTCATACAGGGGTCATCATGATGACAAAAACATACCATTGTGCCACGGGTTACCTTGGTATCAAGTCTGACACCTACTGGAATCCACCCTGTGGCTAGAACTTCCAGTACCCACTGCTGTCACCATGTGTTGCAGGTACGTGGGTGTAAAGATAACACTGGACACAGTAATAGGGTACAACACTCCCACAGTGTGTTTTATTTTATACAAAAGTAGAAAAAAATAAGTAAATAGAAATAAAACAGTTCGAACAGAACAAGAAAATAAACAACAGTGCAAGGCTATTTCACCTTACGTCAGGTATCTCAAAACAATTCATCAGCTTTCCTGCTGCTAGAGATAAATTCCTGTTCAGGCACAGGTCCTTCTGCTTACCTTCCTTCAGGTAAGTGAATTTCTGTATTGCTTTCTTTTGTGTGTCAGCTGAGAGCGCTGCTCGTTGCAGCGGGTGATTCTGGACTATTGGCGCTATTTATTGGAGCTTTCTATCTTGATTGCCTGCCCACCTGACCCTGCCTGGCTAACACAGCGTGAGAGGCTGTGTATTTGACTGATAATATCGCCGCCAGCTGGAGCTGGAGTTGTACGGAGGGGGCTGCCAGTTATTGTTGCGTGGGTGTGGGGGAGGCATCCTATAAAGCATAGGGCGCCGCTGCAAGCGTGGCAGTTTCTGTATTGCTTTCTTTGTGTGTCAACTGAGAGCGCTGCTCGTTGCAGCGGGTGATTTTGGACTATTGGCTCTATTTATTGGAGCTTTCTATCTTGATTGCCTGCCCACCTGACCCTGCCTGGCTAACACAGCGTGAGAGGCTGTGTATTTGACTGATAATATCGCCGCCAGCTGGAGCTGGAGTTGTACGGAGGGGGCTGCCAGTTATTGGTGCGTGGGTGTGGGGAGGCATCCTATAAAGCATAGGCGCCGCTCGCAAGCGGCAGTTTCTGTATTGCTTTCCTTTGTGTGTCAACTGAGAGCGCTGCTCGTTGCAGCGGGTGATTCTGGACTATTGGCGCTATTTATTGGAGCTTTCTATCTTGATTGCCTGCCCACCTGACCCTGCCTGGCTAACACAGCGTGAGAGGCTGTGTATTTGACTGATAATATCGCCGCCAGCTGGAGCTGGAGTTGTACGGAGGGGGCTGCCAGTTATTGGTGCGTGGGTGTGGGGAGGCATCCTATAAAGCATAGGCGCTGCTCGCAAGCGCGAGCATTGTGAGTGGCACGAGCGCCACTTGGAGTTGAAAATATTGTCTGTTTCTGGATGAGAGGTGGGAACTAGATATGGTTTTGCTGTTCATGTATGTCAACTAGTTTTATTATAAAGTAGAGTTTTTATGTGTATTGCTGCATGAGTTTATATGTGCCATTTTGGCTTATTTAATTAGCTATGTGTAGGAGTTTTGCTAGACGAGTCTTGGGGCCTAGGATTGCTTTATGGGAGTTCGAGTTGCATGCACCTCCTTTTATCCCCCTCCCTGTATCTGATATCATTATCAGACGTTGTAGGGAAGTGGGGATTGGGGGGGATTGCTCTGCGTATCCACTGTGGGATGACCAGGAGCGGGTTGATCAAAGGATTGAGGTGGTTAAGTCCAGGAGACACTCTGGAATAAATAGAGCATCTAGGAGAAGCCAGACATGGTTGGTGCCTATTTCCAGGAGGGCCACCAGGCCAAGTGGCCAGGTGACCATTAGGGCTGCATCACCTTCTATACCTCTGATGGCAGTGCTATGCAATGCCAGGTCGATCAGAAACAAGATGGCTATTATTGCCGCTCTTGTCTCATCGGTCGACCTGGCGTGCATTACAGAGACCTGGGTGGGAGATGATGCTGGCCCTGTTTTTGAGGCTGCAATCCCCCCAGGATATACTGTGGTGCACTGCCCCAGAGGAAATCGCAGGGGAGGCGGTGTAGCTATCTGTTTTAAATCTAACCTGGACTTCACCGTGCACCCGATGGGAACCCCAGGTTCATTTGAGTGTGGCCATCTGCGGAGAACTGAAGCGCTGCAGGATCCTCCTCATCTATCGCCCTTCTGGTCCGATGGGGGTTCCTGCAGGAATTACCGAGTTTGTTGCCGGTGAACATTGATTCCCAAGATGTATTTTTCTTGGGGACTTCAATGTTGGGCCAAGATAGAAGTCAAAGGTGCATCGATGAGCTACTGCAGAGTATGTCCTTTGGGGCTGGTGCAGTCTGTCGGCGTGCGTTACCTCATCAGGATGGCCACACATTGGACCTGGTGTTCTCACTGGGACTCAAGATCGTTGATCTTGATATTGACCGAGTAGCTTGGTCTGATCATTGCACGGTGAAGTTCACGTTCAGTGCTCCCGTCATAAATTCTTCCCCTTCTGAGATATTTCGCTGTCGCCTGTTAAAAGATCTTACCCCTGATGGTTTTCTGGCGGCAGTTGATTTATCAAGGGTGGGTGATGCATGCGTCGGAGCGGTTGACGCTGGGGTAGACGCCTATAATAAGGTGTTATCTGGTGCCATTGACTCCCTCGCACCTGTCCGTGTACGACCCAGAACTTCATACCTGAGGTCGCCTTGGTATGATGGCGATCTCAGGGAGATGAAGAAGCTGGGTCGGAGATTAGAGCGTTGCTGGAGGAAATCCCGTCTGGGGGCTGACAAACTGGTCCTGTGTGTGCATTATTGCGCATATCAGGAGGCAATCAACCAAAAGAAGGCAATGTTTTTGTCTCAGGAGATTGCTGCTGGGAGAAGCTGACCAGCCTCACTCTTCCGGACTGTTGATAGACTTCTTCATCCATCTTGTCTCCAGCCCGGAAGTGTTTCCTCAAATGAGGATTGTGAGGAATTTGCTCGGTTTTTTTCGGACAGGGTGTCTGCGATCCGGCGGGAGGTTTCTTCAGCCAGTAACATCATTGCTGTCAGTAGTCGTCAGTTGTTTTCTAAGAGCACTCTCTCTGGCTGGGGAGAGTTTAGGCCAGTGGAGGATCGTGAGGTCATTGAGATAGTGGCCAACTTGAAGTATACCTTTTGTGAACTGGATCCCGTGCCAACGCGCTTCTTGATGAGGTGCATTGACACTGTTGGCCCGGTGTTTGCCCTGATTGTCCAGTGTTCCTTGAGTCAGGGTGTCTTTCCAGATGCCTTGAAGGAGGCTCTGGTGAGACCCCTTTTAAAGAAAGCTTCTCTGGACCCGGAGATTAGGGCAAATTACCGTCCAATCTCCAATCTTCCATTTCTGGGAAAGGTTGTGGAGAAGGTGGTATCACTTCAGTTGGGAGAATGTCTCATGACCCACGAGTTATATGATCCTTTCCAGTCAGCTTTTTGGGCCAGACATAGCACTGAAACTGCATTAGTTCGGGTGCAAAATGACCTCCTCAGGGCTAGAGATCAGGGGGACAAGACAATTCTTGATCTCTCTTCAGCATTTGATACTGTGGACCATTGCGTGTTGCTTTTCCGCCTGAGGGAGTTATGCGGACTCACTGGTATTGTCATCAAATGGTTTGAGTCATTTCTTACTAACAGGAGGCAGCGGGTTGTGATGGGTAATTTCTCATCAGCACCCTGCCTCCTTTCGAGTGGAGTCCCTCAGGGTTCGGTATTGGCCCCAATGTTGTTCACAGTATACATGCTGCCCCTGGGGATCATTAGGAGGTATGGTTTGAGTTTTCATTGCTATGCTGATGATACTCAGCTATACCTATCCTTTGCCCAGGAACATCAAATGCAGTGGATGTGCTGAATATCTGTCTGGCTGGATAAATGACTGGATGTCTTCCAGCTGGCTGCGACTGAACCCCAATAAGACTGAGGTACTGGTAGTGGAGTCGAGACAGAGCTCGTGATGGGATGGCCTCTGATTCTGCGACTGGCATTGTGCTAGGAGCTGTGTCATTGATGGCCTCCCATGGGTGTGAAATCTTGGTGTGATCTTGTGAGGAACCTGTCCATGGAGGCCCAAATATCTTCCTGGTTCGTTCCTGTTTTTCCATCTTAGAAATATCAGGGGATTAAGCCCTTGTTCCGGCTCTGACCTCCTACCTTGGTACATGCCTTAGTTACTTCTAGGCTTGACTACTGTAATGCCTCTATCTCGGGTCTCTGAACTCTCTTCGCAGACTGCAGCTAGTGCAACGCCTGCTGCCCGGCTTTTGACCGGCAGAGTAAGTTTTGTCATATTACTCCAGTACTGCGTGAATTGCACTGGCTGCCTGTCAGATGGAGAGTTTTGTTCAAGGTGGGTTTTCTCACCTATAAGACCCTACATGGTCAGGGCCCTGGTTACCTCTCTGATCTCCTGGTACCGTACACCTCTGTCCGAGATCTCAGCTCCTCTAGTGGGGGCCTCCTCAAAGTTCCGAGAGCAAGGTTAAAATCAGCAGGGGATCGATCGTTTGGAGTTGCTGCTCCGGCTTTCTGGAACTCACTGCCAGTTGAAGTGAGAGAGGCCCCCACTATAGAGGCCTTTAAGAGTCATCTGAAGACCTTTTTATTCATGCAGGCATTTGGTGATTAAGTTTTTATGTATTTTATATTTGTATGATATTGTAATGAAATGTATACAGTATGACATATTGTACAGTTTTTGTGCGGCGCCCAGAGCCTTCGGGATTGGACGTCTTTTTAAATAAATTTGATTTGATTTGATACCTTCCTTCAGCTAAGTGAGACTGGCTATGCAGCTAATCTGACTCTTGGTATTTGAGGAGGGCTTATACAGCCCTTTCACTTATGGGACAGTCCCTCCTATAACATACAATTAGTTCTAGAATGGGCCCTAAATATGGAAACTCCTCCTCTTTTACATAATGAGGTTTTATATATGGGAAATCCCTCTATCGGAAATCCCCTTCCTGATGTCTTGCTAACAGGTCAGTACCTTATTTTCTATATATGCAAACAGTGCAAACATTTATTTCATTTATACATGTGGGGTAGAATATTCAAAGGGGTTGCGCATTGTGCAACGGTGTTGCACTATGCACAACCCACTGATGTGCTTGATCACGATATTCAAAAGGGGAACTTGCTCCGAGCAAATCCCGATGCACTGGGACACACGAATAATGTATGCGGTGCAAGTGCAGGGGGTGTGCCCATGCATATTCAGCACATCCCGATATTCAGCCCGGGATGTGCGGCACATATGCAGGCACACACTTTCCTTGCACTGCACAGGGGGCACAAAGATGTGCCCAAAAAAGACATGCACAAGGACTGGCCACCCACAGGCCAGCTGCCGTATTGTTGGGCGCAACATGGCAGCCACCTGCCATGGGTGGCCACCCAACCTCCCAAGGCACAGGCTGGGTGTCAGGCCCCCCATGCCCAATCGCAGGCTTAGTAAATGTAATAGAAGCCCTGGTGGTCCAGTGGACCTGCTCCCCCGCCCGATCGCTGCAGCCTGGCAGGGTGCCAGGCACAAGTCCACAGGGATCGGCGCACCTGCATGCAAATGGGGCCATAATAACATGCAAATGGCCCCATTTGTGCCTTGCATGCATAATGGCCCTATTTGCATACACACCGCTGAATATCACGGTTCCTGCACCTAGCACAACTGCACTTGCGCTGGCGCATCCCCCTACTCCTCCCTTGCCACTTGTGCTGGCACAGTGCCACTGTGCCATGCACAATGCGGGCAGCCAGGGTGCCATATTCAATGATGCCGAGCCATGTGCAGCACTGTTGAATATCACCCTGTCCTCGCCCTGGCGCATCCCAGTTGTGCTGCGCCCAGGCTTGCGCCACTGCCTGGCTCAGTCTGAATATCCCGGCCATGCTGTATTGTTATAGTATATGGACACTAGCCCTTTAATTTATATCTCAGTGCTCCATACATAATGGGAATCCTTTAGAGACCTGCAGTGTCTCTTTATTCTTTAATTTGCTTTATCTCTTTATTGTGTTCAGTTTATTTTGCAGCCCTCTCCTTATTCTGAGGACTACTGTCTCTGTAAACCATTTCCATACATAAGGACGTCCCTGTCCCTTTAAATCATTTGATATTCATGTTGCAGCAGAGCGGCAGACTGTTAGAGAATTATCCTCTAGCTGCTCTGCTTTTGGGCTCTGCATAAACTTGGTAAGCCCCTTTTTAATAATTGTTATCCTGGGCTGTAGCTTTTAAGTCTAGGGACAGCATAGTCTCTTTTATTTTCCAAGCGCTCACTTTTCAGAGAGCACTGCACACTCTGGGAAGCGGGACAGCTGAAAGAGGAAGTTTGCCGCTCCGTGGAAACCTGCCTCTCTAGCAGCATGGACTGATTGCACACATGCCACAGAACTCTCCACGGCTAGCTGGCACAATTGTACAGCATATTTTATACAAAGCCAGCAGCTGGGAGTCAATAATAATACAGGGGCATCAGTAATTATTTGCACAGATAACAAGCAGCAGCAAAAGTAAAAGTTAAAGTTTGCTGCTTGGTTCAAACAGTTCCTGCTTCGATGCAAGATTTCATTGGCATAACATTCTACATAACAATGGATCGGCAGCAAAATAATTAAAACAAGGGAGACATAATGCCGCTCCATTATTCTCATATTTCACCTATCAGAGTGGATGTTATTTTGTATTTAACTGCCATTTTAAACATTTCTAAACATATCTGCACCATATACATAAAAATGGCATAAGCATTAACTTAATAAAGCACTTTTTATTTAACTAGCATCTTATATCTCTTTAAAGGCACTTTATATCTTTGGCATTAAATGCCATAAATGCACCAAATGTTATTCTTGCCAGCTGACCTTAGCCTGGTGCATTATTTTGGGGAGTTCTTGGTGAGGGATGGATATATAGAAACAAGAAATAAAGGCAGCAGGAAAAAGGATTTAGTAAGAAATAGAAAAGACTGATGTATGTAGCCAACCTACGCCAGGGGCTGAAAAAGGTAAAGTATAGTATAGGAAGATACTGGTGCACAACAGATTACAGTAGGAAAAAGAAGACAATAGGAAAGGCATCCCTCCACTGGAGTTATCAGACTGGCAGAACATAGTTCTGCCACATATGCTATGGCAAAGGGGATTTATGTTTTATTCTGACGGGAAGGGGGATGCAGTACCTCCGCAACCCTCTAGGGTTTGTGGAGAGTACCGTCAGGTTTTTCCCAGTAGTAATTTGCTCCAGGTAATGGCCTTTGCAAGCGGCCATTGAGTGGAGCAAATTTTTGTGAATCGGATTGCGGGGCTATGCAGGTCCCCTCCCACGCATTTGCATTAAGGCCCCCCTTCACTGCTTTGTCCGGGTGCAAACCCAGTTTGTAGGGGAAAACTGGGCTTTGTGAATGGCAGCTATTCACAAAGCCCAGTTTGCCCTGGGCAAACTGGGTTTGCGCCCAGGCAAAGCTTTGTGAATCCTGCCACAGGACTCAATGTGGGTTTTGAATTACATCCTTCTCTTGAAAAGAAGTAAAACTAATTTATGCCTTGTCCCAATACTATTTCTTTGCATTTCAAGTATTATTTATGTTATTTCTATAAAAAATAAAAACAGTCAACATTCCTTCCCCTCCCCATATCAGTCCCAACAGTCAGTACATATTCATGAACTATGGAGTTTGAAAGTTAAGCCCTGTCTCTAGTATATGTGTTTTTTTGTCTTTTGAATGAAATGTTGAATGTAATTGACATGGTTCCTGATGCCGTAGTGATTTTTTATTGAATGATTATATGCAGCTCACTAATCAAGCAACAACCAATGATTTTAAATCTATGTATGTGACATCATTTGCTGTCTGTTATTAATGCGTCAGACCTATACACACTACACTTTATTTCCCATGATGGGATTTTAATAAATTTTGGGTTTTTTTGCAACTTCAGCTGTGGTGTCCTACTTCAATTGGTTGGTGAGTGCCCGGTCCACACAGTTTCAATATTTCAGTAATACCGAGAGCACCGCCATCCCAATGCGCACTTGTACGCTTGTGGTCTGTGATTTGTACCCCAGCAGGTGCAGATGCCTTTTTGGTAACAGCCCAGATAAAGTGCAGTAGTATTGGCTAGGGGCAATTTCATATTTATGCTTTGCACTGTGGAACTTTTGGCTGGGTTCGGGGCATAGCACTAGCACAGTGGATAATTGTTTGAGAATTAAGAATAATACACAGTAAATTAGGCCACAGCACAATCCCTTGGTGGCCACAGCTAGGCTCACTCTAAGGGACAGGGGGATTAAGAAATGAAGTAATGGGACCAGCACCAAATGTGCTAAAAGGTGCAGGGACTCCAAGACTGGTAGGGGTGTGTGTGTGTGTGTGTGTGTTATGGCTCAGAGCACAGCCTGCCTGGTTTGAGGAGATAAAAGGCCTGGGCTGAGTAGACTGAAAACTCAATGCTACGCAGATAATAGTTTTGTGTCAGCCACCTGCTAGGGAGAAGCCAAAGTCCTACACAGATGCCTTAAGATAGCAGCAATCACCATGCATGTTGTATTGACTGGTAAATTTATTGTACAGACAGACTCTGGTTTGTAAATAACCTGGACCTTGCAATAGTATTAACATAAAAACACTAACACTGCATTTACATCATTTGGTAACTTGAAATTTAGAGTAGCCTGGGCCTTGCAATGGTATCATAAGGAAAAGACCAGAATAACACAAGTTATAGCACCATGTGAAGGCATAAGTGGCCATGCCATGCAATAATGTCAGTAACATGACAAACGCCATGCAATTGCCCAAAGATAGCTTATGCAGGCAGACCCCAGAAAGGGAGTGGCTGGGAACCTGCTGCTGAGTTGCTAGTGTGTCTTGTCTAACAACAGTATATTACAGTACCCCTGTCTGATAAAAGCCAACTGTCACTCTTCAGTTATACCATCAGATAAATCAAGTTTAAAAGAAAAACAAGTTAAATGGCAGACCCTAAGTAGGGAGCATCCAGGACCTTGTGGTGGTACCATGAAGTAAAGACAAGCAGTTTGGAGAATAAATCACCAAGCAAAGGGGATCATGCAAATGATGCTGTAAGTATGGCAAACACCTTACAAATATTAAGTGAAGGATGTTGTATAGGTAGACCCCAGATAAGGAGTAGCCAAGCCCTGCAGGTGTACTAGTGAATCTAGTCTAGCAACAGTGTAGCGCAATAGCACTGCCATTTAGGCCATAAGCATGACAAACACCTTACAAATACCAAGTGAAGACAGTTATATAGGCAGACCCCAGTTAGGGAGTAGCCAGGCCCTGCAGAGGTACTAGTGAATCTAGTCTAGTAACAGTGTAGCACAATACCCCCCTTTTTTTAACCAGGAAAGACACACTAAGCTGAAGCTTGTTTACAGGTTCGACCTGGGAGCACAATGAAGTTAAGTGACTTGCTCTGGTTCACACATTATGCAAGTGGGGGCTGTGGGATTCAAACCCAGATCTCCAGGTTTGCAGCTCAAAGCCTTAAACCACTGCGCTATACTGCCTCCCCTGCTAGAGAGGACAATAAATTGTGAGCTAGCAAGTTAAATTTTCTACCTGGTAATGCAAACAAGAATTCATCATGCAGTGGTACAGGATAGTAGCAGGTTACTACTTAGTCAGGTATACCATTGGCATAGTTAGATCACAACTAGTGAGTTAGCGAGACAGTATCTGAATAGGTAAAAACACAAATGCTTACAACATGATGTGTCATGCAGTAGAGCCAAAGGATAAGTGTCCTGGGAAGAATTTTGGTCCAAACAGTAGTAGTGAGTCTGTCCATGACCCTAGAGGCAGCTTTCATCAAGGATGACAGTCATGCAGCATTCCTGGCCACTGGCTGCCTTCACTGGCTGACTCCCTCCTGGGAGACTCCCCTCAGTGTTCTTTGCACTGTGGTCCTTAGCACTCCAGACTGCAGCACAGAGGACCAGCAGTGAATTGATATTTAAATAATGAAGTTCATGGACAAATGGCTTCAGAGTACAGGTGCAAGTGATTGACTGCCTTAGGAAGAGTAGGCGTGGCTTCTCTTCTGGTTGGTGGGAGCTGGAGTCCTGTAGATTTGGCTTCAGGAGATGTTGAAAGGGGGCTTGGAACAGCAGTAGTTGGCTGGGAACAGCTCTGGTGTTGGTGGCATGGTGCAGGTGGAGAGTACTATATTCAGGCAGGCTGGACCTCTCAACCCCAATGTCTTTGGCAGCGCAATGCTCTGTACTGGACAGTATAGATGCAACAAAGTTTTTCTTCAAGGGCAAATTTGTGGCGAAGTCACCAAATTCTCATCCACAGAGCACTTCGCATAATTTTTGGAAATTATCCAGAATTCGCCATTGAGACTTCACCTTGCTTTTTGGGGTTTTAAATGAAAATTGCAGGGTTTTAAATGCAAATTGCACTTAACCCCACCTCCCCAAATCAAGGAGAAGTTGCATCCCCCCACAGCCAGCAACCTGACTTCAATCTCTGGTATCTAGTGGTCCCCCCCCCCGTCAGGTAGTGCCCCCATCCCACTCCCCAACCCGAGTCTGACTAATTTAAAATGTTTAATTTAACTCTGATGTCTAGTGGACCCTCCACCTTGTCTGAAGCGCTCCCACCCCTCCCTAGCTCCTGACTGGAGTGAGCCACCAGCATAGTCCTCCACTCACCTCCATTGCCGCAGCCCAGCTGAGCTCAATGAATGGCGTGTGCTCATTCATTGACAGCTTGCAGTCATTTCTTTTTGTGTTCCGGGGTGTTGAGAAGGGTAGGGGCTTCTCTGGTCACTGGCGGGGCAGAGGATGGAAGGAATGGTGTTGTGAACCCATCTGGGGTCTCAAATGACATTCCCCATCCCCCATAGGACACGGAACGGACCATCCCTTCTCTATGCCCTAAACACAAAAGAAATAATAGTAAGATGTCAATGAATGAGTGCATGCTTGTGCCAAGCATGTGCTCATTCATTAATAAGCTCAAAGGCTGCCGCTGCTGAGGTGAGTAGAGGGTTGTGCTGGTGGCCCGCTCTGGTCGGGGCTGAGGGGCAGTGGGGTGGGGGCACTACTGGACAGGATGGTGGGTGGTTCACTAGACACCAGGGATTAAATTAAACATTTTTTTTAAGATGGATCTAACTCTGGGTTGGGGAGCGCGGTGGGGGCACTACCTGACAGGGTGGGTTGGGGATCCACTAGACACCAGGGATTAAATTAAACTTTTTTAAGATGGTCAGACTCGGGTTGGGGAGCGGGTGGGGGCACTAACTGACAGAATGGGGGGGGTCCACCAGACACCAGGGATTAAATTAAACTTTTTTTTAAGATGGATTAGATTTCGGGTTGGGGGAGCGGGGTGGGAGCACTACCTGACAGGGTGGGGGGTCACTAGACACCAGGGCAGGGTACTAGCAGCAAGGGGTGGTGGTGGATTTATTGTATTTCTGTGTCCCCAGTGATCGGTGGAGGGGGGACAAATTGCCAAACTTCACGAATTGCGCTCCACGAATTGAGTACAATTTGCGAATGTTTGGCGGAACTAATTTTGTAAACTTCACCCACATCTACTTGAGAGCAGTGGAAGTGAGTGGATCATTAAAGCCAAGCACTAAGTTCAGAGACAAAGGGGTTCAGAGTGCAGCCACATGTGATTGGCTGCCTTAGGAAAAGTAGACATGGCTTCCCTTCTGATTTGTGAGTTTGTATACTGTGATGCAGATTCAGGAGACGTTGAAAGGAGCTCAGAGTAGCAGTAGTTGGTTGGGAGCAGCTACTACATACCAGGCTACACTTTTCTTAGGAAGGATAGGAATGGGGGAAAGTGTGGAGGGGTTGTGCTGTATGTGAAGAAGGGTATCAGAGTGATGGGAATGCAAGGGGACCAAGGGGCAAATGATGGGTTGGAGTTGCTGTGGTTCAAGCTGGAGCCATTATTCACATTAGAGTTGTATACAGATGTCCAACACAAGGGGAAGAATCAGATAAGGCACTGGGGGAAGCCATCAGCATTATGGCAAAAAAGGGGGAGGTGTTGCTGGTGGGGGACTTCAATCTGCCACATGTAGATTGGAGCATTCCAGCCTCAGCCTTGCTTAGAATCAAGGCCATCCTAGACTCACTGCAGGGGGCATTTCTCAGGCAACTATTCAGAAAGCCCACTCAAGATGGGGCAAGACCAGACCTGCTGCTCACAAACAGGGACAGTATTGCAGACATCAACGTGGGATGCCACCTGGAGATCACTGCACAGTGTGGCTTAACATAAGGACAGCAGCAGAGACAAACCACACAAGGGCAAGGGTCTTGGACTTCAGGAAGGCAGATTTAAAAAAATGGGCGAATGCCTCAGAGACTACCTAATGGGGGGGGGGGATTGCCTGGGTGGGATGGAAGAGCAGTTGGCCAAATTAAGTTTTAGCATAGTGCAGGTAACAAACTGCAGAAAAGAAGTGGGCAAAAACAGGAAGAAAGAGACCACTATGGCTCTCAAGTGACATGGCTGCGAAGGTAAAGGCTAAAGGGGTGGCATTCAGGAGGTACAGGTGGACACAGAGGGAAGAGGATAGGGAAGTGTGGCAGAAGAAGCAGAGAGAAGCAGGGAAGGCAGTGAGGGGCACAAAGGTGCAAACAGAGGACAGGATAGCCAAAGGGGTAGCTAAAGGGAGCAAAACCTTTTCTGATACATATGAGAAAAGAGGAAGAGAAAGGGAGGGATTTTGAAGTTAAGAAGCACAACAGGCAATTGTGAAAAAGAGGATCAGGAAAAAGCAGATATCCTGAACAGATACTTCTGCTCAGTCTTCGCAGTGGAGGGAGGGAGAGGGGATAGACCACATAGAAGCAGCAGGAACACTGGGAGGAGGGAGGTGGACACAAGTCCATTCACAAAGGAAAGAGTCCTGAGAGGACCTTCAAATCTGAAAGGGAATAAGGCTATGGGGCTGGAAGGGGTGCTTCCAAGAGTGCTGAGGGAGCTCAGGGAGGTACTGGCTGCACATCTGACAGCTCTGTTCAAGAACTCACTGGAAACTGGAGTGGTTGCAAAAGACTGGAGGAGGGCAGTTGTAGTGTTGCTTGATAAAAGCAGCAGCAGGGAGCAGACTGGCAACTGTAGGCCAATCAGTCTAATGTCAGCAGGCAGGAAGGTAATGGAAACACAATAGAAATAAAGGCTAGTGGAGTATCTTGAATCCATTGGGTTGCAAGACCTGAGGCAGCATGGATTTACAACGGGGGTCATGTCAGATGAACCTGATCAATGTCTTTGACTAGGTGACCAGGGAAGTAGATCAGGATGGGGTGGTAGACATGGCCTACTTAAACTTCAGCAAGGCTTTGACACCATACCACACCACACAGGAGGCTTATAAGGAAAATGGGCAGTTTGGGGGTTGGACCAAAGATGGTAAACTGTTTACATAACTGGTTGATGGATAGGTGACGGAAAGTGGTGGTAAATGTCACTCACTCTAATGAGGGGAGAGTGACCAGCAGGATACCTTGAGGGGGAGATCTCAGTGCTGGGATCAGTCCTTTTTCATGTCTTCATAAGCAACATTGCAGAAGAGTTGGAAGGGAAGGTATGGCTCTTTTGCAGATGACATCAAGGTCTGCAATTTGGTAGCTACTCCAGATGGGGTGAAGAGAATGAGTAGAGACCTGAAGAAACTTGAGGAGTGGTCGAGGGCATGGCAGCTGGGTTTCAATGCAAAGAAGTGCAAAATCATGCACCCAGGGCACAGAAAGGCAGGGGCGGTGTATAAAATGAGGGGCGAGGTATTGACGATCACAAAGCAGGAAAGAGACCTTGGGGTTACCATATCTGATGACCTCAAGGTGGGATGGCAGTGTGACAAGGCAGTAGGTAGGACCAGTGGGATGCTGAGGTGCACAGGAAGGGGAATCACCAGCAGAAAGAGAGAGGTTGTGTTACCACTATATCGACCATTGGATAGACCCCACCTGGAGTACTGTATCCAGTTCTGGAGACCACATCTCAGGCAGGACATAGACAGTAGACTGACTGTAGAGACTGTCCAGAGGAGGGCAAATAAAATGGTGTAGGGGTTGCATTATAAGCCCTATGAAGAGAGACTGAGGGATCTCAGTATGCGCACCCTGAAAGAGAAAAGAAAGAGGGGAGACATAACAAAGATCTATAAGTAGAGACCTGTGAAATTCTTTTAATTTTTTATAATTTTTCTTTTTATTTTTCTGGAATTTCTTAGTATTTCTTTTTATTAATTGAAAATTTAGTTTTTTTTCTTGTTATCACATTTACATTCATAAACTACCTCAAAATGACCTTATACACACTAGAAATCACATTCCTAGTATACTACATTGTATTAAGCAGCATTTTGCTATGGTCTTGCAAGGTTTTGTGACTGAAACAATTCCTCTGCCACTTCCTTGTGGACCATCTCTGTGGTAACAACAAAGTCTAAACAACTGCTGCAAGCATTTATTTAGATTTGCCTGCCAAAAAGCATTTTTTTCACTTTATTCATGTGTTTTTTTGTTTTATTCTTTTTATGTGCTGAATTTCTTGCTATTTCTTGTTATACCTTGAATTTCTTGTTATACCTTGAATTTCTTGTTATTTCTTTTTATACCTTAATTTCTTGCTATTTCTTATTTACGACAAACACAGGTCTCTATAAGTACCTCACGGGGATGAGCAAGATGCAGAGGGAGTATTTTTCAGAAGAGTAGGTGCACCAGGACAAAAGGGCATGAAATGAAGCTGGAAGGGGGAATCTAGGAGGGATGTGAAGTACTTCTTCACTGAAAGCTTGGTGGATGCTTGGAATAGTCTTCCAGTGGAGGTGGTGGGCTCCAAGCATGCATGGGACTGGCATAAAGAAAGCTTAGTCGTAAAGCTGTAGGTGGGCGGTAGCTGGAGATCAGGCAGGGTCTGCAGTGACAGTATAGGCAGGGACAAACTGGGCAGACTGAGTGGGCTAGGTGGTCCTTATCTGCTGGCAAATTTTATATTCTGTGTTTCTATGTAATTTATATCAGCAGAGTTCTTGCCAGGGATCTGACTAGTTAACCCCTATCTATTTAGTACGGTTGCAGGTAAGGGCTCTGATCTGTACTCACAAACTGCAAATCAGCTGCAGCAATAGTCTCTGGGGGATGTCCTCCAGTCTGGTTCCACTGGCAAATTGGAGTTGAGGTACGGGGGACCTAATGTGCTAGAAACAGCTACCACTGCCACAGCACCAATTCCAGCAATGCCTAATCAAAAAAATAATCTTCAAAAGCTATTCCATTCCATTCATCTCATCATCCCCCTCATTAAAGTGCAGTACAGTTACGGTTCAAGAACAAAGCACTCTTTGATCTTCATCACACTGCCTCTGTGCTGTGATTTTGTCCCTATAATACTGGCCTCATAAAACCATAAAAAGGCATAAGCAAACATTACTGGCATTAGCCAATGCTTGTTTATAAACTGAGAACATATTCCCACCGGCATGTATAAGGTTCTTGTAGGGAGTTAAGGTGAATGTTTTTGCTTTATGTAGGTATTTACATACCCTTGTATTTTTCTTTTTGTCTGTTTATCAATACTGTAGTATTTGTTTATCATTCAAAGGGCTTAGCCTGTGGCTTGGAGGGCAGTGGTTGACACTCACTCCTTCCCCATGGCCAAGCAGTACTTGAACCGCACATACCCATGTGGCTTTTGGATGCTGATGTCATAGAAACATAGAAAATGACAGCAGAAAAAGACCGTTAGTCCATCCAGTGTGCCCTGCTTCACCCTATCTTACCTTGGGACTTAATGTTTAGTCTGGGTTATTGCCTTCACCTCCATCCTTGCACCCTGTGCTACAGCTTCCCCCCTGTGTAACTAGTAAGCATTTTGCTTGGTCCTAGCTGTGTTTGAAACCATTAATAGTTATTGCTCCCACCACTTCTGCTGGAAGGCCATGTCACGGCTCAGCCACTTCTCTGTAAACTAAAACTTTCTCACATCCCACTCTCCCCACTGTTAGCTTCCAGTCATGTCACCATGTTCTTGATTCACCAGTCCTGCTGATTATTTTCTTACTATCTATCTTGTTCATTCCCTTCAGGAACTTGAAGTTCTCTATCCTATCAACTCTCTCCCTTTCGGTTTCCAGTGAGTACATGTTCTGGGCCCTGCTGGTTCTGAATCATTTTGGTTACCCCATGCTGCACCGTCTCTAGCCTGTCTTTGTCTTTTCTTAAGTGGGGGCTCCAGAACTGGGCACAGTATTCCAGATGTGGCCCCACCATCAATCTATAGAGAGATAATATAACCTCCTCCCTCCTGTTGTCAACCTCCATATCTCAGCATCTTGGTTGTCTTGCTGTAGGCTTCGTTACAATGAATAGAATGTTTTAAGGAGTTACTTATGATGACTCCGAGGTCCCTTTTCTCAGTGGGGGTGTCCAACTTAACCCCCCATCCAAAATTCCTAGGGCTCTTGTTCCCTATGCACATCACTTTGCACTTGGCACTGAATTTCAACTGCCAAACTTTGGAACACCTCTCTAATCTTTGCAGGTCCTTCTGCAGCTCCCTAACACCTTGCTCGCTGTTTCATTGCTATAGCCATATGGCTGCCAGTTCATCTACCCACCCTGCACATCTTAGTCCTCTTTCTACCTTTGGCGTGCCACTGGCTGCTGTGTTTGGACACCCACTATAGGGGGCCAAAGTGCAGGTAGAATGAGGTTTGTGTCTCCCTTTTGAGTTTAGGATAGGCCAAACGAATCTGGAAGGAGAGGCAGGAAGCTTACTCAGGGACCAAGATGCAAAAGGCTTATTTACAGGGGACAAAAGGAACAACAGGATAACTGTTTTTCTACAGCTCTACAAGACAATACAGCAAGTAAGCAAAAACAACACAATCAAGACCAACTGGCCTGACCCATAGCCGTGGGTTAACCCTTTCAGTCCAAGCCCTGAGTACAGTTTGCAGCGATGATGAAGACAAGGAGATGCAGTGACACAACTGATGAAAACAAGCTTGGACTTCATGATGTGTTGACTGATCAGCAACTGGTAAGTGACCCCGCCCAGCACTTTTTATAAACAGGCCATAACAGGACGTCCCCTAGATGAACAGGAAATGAAGAAGAATGCAGCTAGCTGGATGATGAAGAACTTGGCGATCCTCTGCGGCTTCTGGTGAGAAGCTGAATTCTCCTGGTTGAGCAGATGGTTCACTGGACAATCCACAGCAATGACCACTGGTAGGCCCCCCAGCACCCAGGCCACCTCCCAATGGGACAACTACTGGCAGTACGATCCTCGGTGCTGCCTCTGCAGAACGGCACTGGTATGTGTAAGACTTGCAGATGGGCATGAAAAGAAAATGTTTGGATACAATATCAGCTGTTGTTCCTCACTCTTGAGCTGGCACAGCTCCTAAACTGGCTCACTTCTAGATACCTGACAAGCAGTTCTCTACAGCTTAGCCCCATGGGATTGATGCTGGAACACCTGCGGCAGGGATTTGAAGCAAGTGGAAATCGTTGGAGACAGGTATGCTGAGGATGGAAGAGTGGCTGGGGACCTCTCTAAATTAGAGTTGAGTGCTTACAAAGCTGGTCCTGACAACTGCAGCAAAGCTGAACATCAGAATAATAAAACCTGGAAGAAGAATCCTTAACCCATTGAATGACTAAAGGCCCTAACGCTTTAGCCGAGGCGGCTCCTAAGTTTACTCACTCAGTGGCCCTCACTATCTGCTGATGATACGGCTGGCTTCAACTGTCTTGGCGTTCCACATCACTCCGAAAAGAGTCACAGCAGGAATGCCATGGGAACATGTAGCAGGAGTCAAGGCTGAGTAATAAACAATTACCCCACCCAGTGTAGTTATTGTCTCTGTTGCACATCACTGGAGCTTAGGGCACATGGCACAAGAGGGACACAGTCCAACAGCACAGTTCATCTTGTAAGCAGTGCAGTTCAGTTCTTAGGCAAAAGGGATTCAGTCTCTAGGAGGGCATCAGGTATGCTATAGCACAGATTTGTTCATGTGGGGCTCAGGACACACTAACATACCCAGTGAACAACCTAGGGCTAGTAGACAATTCCCCCACACACACACCCTGTGAATATGCTATGCCTTTAAATATCTCTTCCCTCCTCTGGCTGCTTATGCCTATGATTGAGACCTTCAAATATTTGAGAAGATGAACAAAATGGGCACAGAAGGGATACTTAAGCTGAGGAGAGGAAGGGAAACCAGAGGGCATGGTCTCAGGTTGGAGGGTGGAAGATATCAGAGAGACATAAGGAGGCATTTTTTCACAGAGAGGGTGGTGGAGAAATGGAACACTCTACCCGCGGAGGTGGTATCCTGTAGCACAGTAAGCAGTTTTAAAAGGGCATAGGACATGGTGCGAGGGGGTTTAAAGGCGAGGGGGGGGCAGCTACAATATAAAGGTGCTAGCTGCGCATTCGAGCAGACTAACTTGATAGACCATAAGGCCTGTTTCTGCTGGCAGATTCATATGTTCGTATGTTTGTATGCTTCAGTACAGTCCCCTCTAGGGACAGAGCTGCCCCTTAATATTCATAAGGACTCTGCTACTGCCCTTGCCCCGTTCCTCTAGGGCCTCTATGCCCTGGTCCCACCTTCCTCATGAATATTAACAGAGCCTCAGTTGCTGACCTTGCCCATTTCCCTTTGGGCCTGTATGCCCTGGCTCCACCTACTATATCCATATTAATAAGGGCCTCTGTTGCTGGGCCCTGTCCTGACGCTCATGGCATGAAACTAGAACAAAGGGCTGCAAGCTCACTGCACCCCTCCTCTCTGTCTTGTACCAGCAGAGTGGTGACTTTTTCTTTTTTCATTTGGGGCACTTGGTCCTCTGACTCTTGCTCCCCCTGGCACCAATTGGCACAGAGTATAGATACAGGGCTTCAAGCCCACAGTGCCCCTTACCATCTTTGTTGAGGTGTTCAGGTGCTTCACCACTTTTCCTTGTCTCCCCCCCCCCTTCAGAGTGCCTGTGGCATGAACAAAAGAAAAACTGGGTACCCGGCCCACTCACCACAATTGCCCAGGGCTGCATGCACTGCTGAGAGGTCAGTAAGGTGGCTGGGGAGCCGCACTCCCACCTGGCTTCTCTGCTAGAGGATGAGGCAGAGCAAAAGTCCAGGGCACGTGTTCCCACCCAACCTGAAATCACTGCCGCACACTGCTTCAGCCCCACAAACCACTCCTACCACCAATGCTTGTTTGGGGCTCATGAGGGGGCAGCACAAATTGGAGCACTACTGCACTGAGACTGCCAGAAGGGGGATGCCTGATGGTGTTGGGGAGCTGCCACTTCCACCTGACTGACTGCTGCTGCCACTGTCTGGAGATTGGAGGGAGAGGAAGGCAGATTGCATTAGGGAGCCGCTGCGCCAACCTCACTGCTACTGCTGCCCTGGGCTTACACTGGAGGGAAGTGATGCCAGAGGAGCCACAGGCCTGTTGGAGGTAAGTTCAGGTGTCTGTATGCCACGTGTCCTCCACCCAGCCAGCTGAACCACTACTACCCCCCATGGCCACTCCCCAGGCCCTTTTGTAGAGCAGGGGAGGTTCTGTCTGGCAGCTGGGGGATTGGACCTTTTGGGCCTGGAGGGAGGTTCACCTGCCAGGGCTGGGTCTTGTCCTCGGCCCCCTGCTACACCAAGGGCTTAAAATTAAGAATGGCAGGGGAGGGGTCCCTGGACATGGCAAGCAGGGATGAAACAGAAAGGAAAGTGAGAAAAAACATTTTTTAAATCCCAGGCTCAAGGAAGGGTTCCTGCTCTTCTTTGTGGTGTCGCCCCCTACTCTGGAGCACTACAGATCTGGGGCACTGCATCACCTCATCTCTTCCCTTCCTCTGCAGCTACGTCCCTAGCCCATGTCTCTCATCACACTTCTAGTTCCAGGTTCTCCAGATTTGCTGCTCTCTATCCCTACTTGTTTTACTTGTTTCTGCATCCTATTCTCACTGGCTATCATCTTCCTTCTAGCTCTTTTAGCAGTCTGTCCTTCATTTTGACCCCCTGCCCCTGGCTCCCTTTATCTTCACTGTTGTTCCTGCTGCCCTTTTGCCGCTCTTGTCTTTGTTTGCTGTGCTTGCTCGCTTCTTCTGGCCTCTTGTGTCTGGCTGCTGCTTCCCTGGTTAGTTGTCCTGTTCCCTGGTCCTCTGTTGTATTTTTCTGCCCCTTAACCCCCTGCTTCCCTGATGTGCTCTCCAGCTCCACTGTCCTATGCCTGCTCTGAGCTCCTTGTCCTGGGTCCTTCATCCTGTCCAGGGTGCTCTCCTTCCTTTTCATACTGGTCTTCTCATCCATTGCCTATCTGATGACTCCTTCCTGCTCCCCTTGCAGCTGTCACTAGGTTGTGCATTAGCGAAAGAGTAAGGCGCCATGGGACATCTCAGTTTCCAGTTGCCTTGGTTGTGCAGCTGGTAATGCAACTGGGATGGTACTCTGGGCTGCTTGGGTTCAAGCCTCAGGAAAGGCCCTTATTTTTTTCTCTCCCTTGTTTGTATGAGTTCCATAAATAATTTATTAAATATGCACACCACACTGTTGAGATTGAAAATGTTATTATCTGTACAGCACCAGGCTGTGCATTACAGAAAGAGTAAGGTCCTTCGGGACATCCCTGTTTCTAGCTGCCTTGCTGCACAGCTGGTAGCGCAACTGGAATGGTATTCCAGGCAGCTTGCATTCAAGCCCCTGCTAAGGCATATATTTGTTTCTCTCTTCTGTTTCTATGAGTTCCATGAATATGCACACCACACTCTTTTGCTTACAGCTGCCACTGGTGGCTGTGCTCCATCTTTTTTTGCTTTTTAGTTTCTCCCATCCTTCTCATTCTGCTTACCCGGGCATTTGCCCTCCTTGTCATGCTCAACGTACTATCTACCTGGGTATTTGTCCTCCTCACCATCTAACTACTTGGGCTTCACCGCCTCATCATTCTACCTACCCAGGCCTTCCCTTGCATTCCCTATTTCATTTTCATTATACCCTGTTCAATTCTGGCCTCCTTAGGGACTCATTTTTCCAAATCCTGCCACCCCCCAACAAAGAACCACTGCAGTATGAACTGCTAAGGTTTGTTTACACAACCTATTTGTTCGTATATTTAATAAATCAATGACAACAATTTAATTGGAGTATATTTCCTCTCCTAGTTTTTGTGTGCTGCTTCCTTTTGCTTTCTGCTATTTTATATACCAAACTGGTAATTTGTCCTTATTATACTTGACCTACTTTATCTGTTTTTGTGCTCAAAAAGCTACTATATCTGCTTTTCTGATGATGTCCACATTGGGAGGGTAAGGCTTGTAACATGTGGTGTGCTTTTAGCTGTGCGAATTAACTTGGCAGTGCATCTCAGTGCAGTGTTTATCACTTCCTGTGTTTTGATGGTGGAGCTCTCTCTGAGTGGGGGTTCTATTAACCACGCTGACTGACTTGGCAGCACCTCCTGGTATTGTTTATGTTGCTTCCTTGCCTTGAGGAAGGGCCCTAACTGTGGGGGTTCCTTCATCAGTGCAGATCAACTCAGCATCACCTCTCAATGAAATCTTCCCAGTGTCTGCATACGGCCTTCCCGGTCTTGCATCATATTCCCTTTCCTCTAGCTTCCCTGTTCACTATCATTATTATGTTGCTTGCATGCATGTGCAAGAAACATAGTGCCATCATCCGAGTTTTCGGAGGTGTGTCAGCCCATCTTCCAATGCAGTCAGTGTGTTTGCAGGAGCGGCCCCAGTTCCCCAATCACTGCTGCAGTTGTCTATGACAAGCTGAAAATGCAGTGGCATACAGTTGAAAGGGAGAGCTCAGCTTGAGTGAGCAGAGCTCTCCCCCCCACACAGACGCACGCGCACGCACGCACACTGCGTGCTCATGCGCCTTCCCCCTCACTGTACTACCGACGGGGTGCTCAATCCCGCCGGCTCCACACCCCCAAAGCATCCAGGTGCCACGCTGGGTGCCCAATCCTCCATCGGCTCCACTGTCTCTCCCCATGCTGTCACCGGCGGGGTGCCCAATCCCGTCAGCTCCCTGTCTCCCCAATACAGGGTGCATGCTGGGAGCCCACCCCAGCGTGGCAACAGATGCCATGAGCCAACGGGGTGCCAACCTCATCTGCTCCACGCCCCCAGCGACCCTTCTGCCATGCTGGGAGCCCACCCCAGCATGGCAAATGTCCCGCTGCAGTCATTTAAAAAAACCTGTAAAGAAAAAATGGTCCCACGCAGTCTCCCTGCCCCCCACAACCCACACACCCACTGCGCACCCCGCCTCACACTCCTCACCCCATACTTACCTCCGGAGTCTGGCGCGACGATCTTCAGTAGACCGGGAACACGTCTGCACTCTTCAAAGCCGACCGTGAACTGAGGAAATGCCGGTAAGCTATATAATGGGATAGATAGGGTTTTTTCAACTTTGTTGCATATCTCAGGCATTTTTTGGAATTTTTGCACCAAATTTTCAACGTGGGGTTTTTGGGACCCCTCCTCATGAATTCTTGCACTGTCATGGCGTTACTCGGGCCCGAAGGGTGATTTCGCAGCCACTGCGCAAAATCACCTTTCCGGAATGATTAACAAAAATCACACTGCCAGTGTTCATAAGGTGGGCTCTCAAAAAGCCTATTTTGAAAATTTGGTGGAAAAATTCCTAAAAATGACTGTTTTATGAGTGTGCGTTGCGCAGTTCCTTCGCAGGCTCGTAAGTTCGCTAAATTTCAATATTTTCACTCCAGATTTTCAACATTGCCATTTTACCACACCTCCTTATGAGCAGTATAGCTGTCATTTTTCACATCTCACCCAAAATGTGTGTCTGCCCATGTAGCGCACAATGGTGCAGCCGGTGTGCGAAATCAATGTACGGGACACATTAAGAAAATCACAGTGACACTGTTCATGAGCAGAGGTCTTAAAATGGCTATGTTGAAAATTTGGTGAAAAAATTCCTAAGAATTACTGTTTTATGAGCGTGCGTTGCGCAGTTCCTACTCACACTCGTAAGTTTGCGAAATTTCAAAGTTTTCACTCCAGATTTTCAACATTGCCATTTTATCACACCTCCTTATCAGCACTACAGCTGTCATTTTTCACATCTCACCGAAAACGTGTTTCCGCCCATGTAGCGCACAATGGGGCAGTCAGCGTGCGAAATCAATGTATGGGACGCATTAAAAAAATCACAGTGACACTGTTCATGAGCAGAGGTCTTAAAATGACTATGTTGAAAATTTGGTGAAAAAATTCTTAAAAATGACTGTTTTACGAGCATGCATTGCGCAGTTCCTACGCACGCTCGTAAGTTCGCAAATTTTCAATATTTGCACTCCAATGACTTCCAAATTCCTAAACAGCACATAGAAGCAAGCAACATTCAGCATTGACAAATGCTTGTTTATAGGGTAGACCACTTTGTGAACTGGAGAACAGGATATAGCTGTTCAGCAGACATTACTTCTCTCAAACCCCTCACCTTGAGGGTGGAGCCCTCTCCACAGAGGTCCTCTAGCTGTGTAAATTGACTCAATGGCACCTCATGTCATGTCATTTAGTTAGTTAGTTAGTCTTTGTTTACTGGGTAAGTGCACTAGACAAGAAACTTTGCTTTTTTTCAGGCATGACCAGGGAGAGTCACATACAGCGATACAGTTACATACAGAGTTACATACAGAGGCAATAGCAAGTCAAGAGACAAATAACATCACATGATTTATTGCAATTAAACTAGACCATAATAGATATCTCAGGTATTGCTGCATCACAGTTGGCGAGGCAGTTTCAAACAGGGGAAACAGTAACTGAGGAAGAAATCATACAAAGCGTGTTCTAGTGCAGGGGTTAGCAGCATATGGGAGCAATATGCCAACAGATCAGGTAGTGCAGGTCCCCCTGAGAAACAGGTGGTCACAACCAGAGAAATTAAGCCTTCCCACATAAGAATGTGGCATACATATAAGGAAAGTGCTTTAGATTTGGGAGAGCTATACTAGATGGGTACTCCACTGATTTGGGTGTATGTGCATCTATCAGTGCCCATGAGGTAGGCATGTAGCTCATTTTTGCACACCTGGTGCGATTTGGAGAGCCTAATAGATGAGGGCAGGGTGTTACAAAGCTTGAGGGCCGATGCTGAAAAGGCTTGTTCACCCATTTTCGTGGTACATTTAGGTATACTAAGGCAAGTCTTTTCTGCCGACCTGAGTGCATAAGCTTGCTTTGCTTGATGTAAAAGGCAGGCCAACACCTCTGGTGTGCCAGATCTAATGATGGAATCAATTGTACATCTTGCGATGTAAGTGCAATAAGAGGTAGGGGAGAGCCAACCTAGACCTGAGTACAGTATACACCTGTGGATCTGCCTGGGGACCAATAAGGCAAAGCGGCAGATGTTATTGTAGCAGGTGTCCCACCTTTGTAGTACCTATTTGTTTGCATCATGGAAGGTCGTTATGCCATAGGTGAGGCTGGGTCTAAGAATTCCCTGCGCGATGGCCAGTTTAGCTGCTGCATTTACCGAGGAATGGATTTTGTAGGCCAGCCCCAGCTTTATATTTACAGCTTTGCAGGTGGAGGCTACATCCAGGTTAAAGTCATGCGAGGGGTCCAGCATTATTCCCTAGTACCTGAAGGAGCCCACCACCTCCAACAGGATGCCATCTGTTCCTGAGATTGATAGTGCAGATGTCTGAGCTTTGATCCTTGGTGCTGAGCTGAACATCATGGCCACTGATTTTTTGGCATTTAGGATTAGCTTGTTGCATGTTAGCCATGTATGTAGGCATTCAAAATCGGTGTTTAGTGTGGAATTTATAGTGGTTACATCTTTGGCACTTGTGTACAGTACCATGTCATCTGCATACAGAATAGTAGAGGAGGGCCCAGACATCACTAGTAGATTGTTTATGAACAGCGAGAAATCTATGGGCCAAGGATGGATCCTTGAGGCACCCCCGACAGTGGTGGTGGAAAGATCAGATTTGTAGTTGTTTGTTTGAATGAATTGCATATGTCCAGAGAGGTAGCTGTCAAACCATGAGGTAGAGTCTTTTGAGAGACCAAGTGTGTCCAGTTTTGATAGAAACAGATGGTGGTCCACAAGGTCAAACGCCTTGGTTAAATCCACGAAGACTGCTCCCATTAGCAGGATTAGTGTGAGGGCCTTTCACCTTCAAACACCCCCTGAACTGGATTCCAAATTCAAGCAGTGTATTGAGCCATCATGAAAGAGCTCAGGCCTGAGGATGATGACCAAAGCCTTGGTTTTCCAGAGGTTACCACCAGTCTTTGCTCCCTCTCCTCTGTAATGATGGTCACAATATGAAATACTGATCATTTCTATTGAGAGTCGGTGCTGGGTTGTGTTCCTTTATCCTTAATTTTGGCATCCCCTTCTTCAGACTGTTTGGCTTTTCCTGTTATGGTAAGCACTGTGAGTGCTATGTCCATCATTATTTGCTCTTTTGGGCCTTCTTCACTAAAGGACCTTTGCCCTAAGGAGATCTTGTCCTTAAGAGGGTTCATGTGTTAACATATGTGACTCTCTCATCCCTCTCAAATGGCTCAGAGTCAAAAGAAATGACTGGATCACTACCAGTCTTTTAAACCAAATGTAGAGATGGACAGGGCATGGGCCATTTACAGAAAATTTAAACTCCCTAATCTCCTACAGCAGTATAAAACCTTTCTCAATAAGTGTAAAACAGCTGTCCATGCAGCCAAAATTAATTTCCTTAGAGACAATCAACTCAGTGGTTGGGCAGTTCTAACCGCATCTGGAAAATTAGAAACCAGTTGCTAGGAAGGGGAACAAAAGAAGAGAAAATTACCCTCATCCAGGATGGAAGACTCATAAATGAGCCCAGAGAGGTTGCCAACCTATTCAGTTCTCACTTTGGTGACCTGGACAAATATAAGCCTTTAGTTCCTCAATTCAGTGAGTACAGTTTAGGAGATACCCCTTGCCCCACAACCTCTTCACTTCAGCCTCAACCTGCCCAAAATTTTACTTTCACTTTCTCTCACCCAAGCAGGTGATTGATTGCTTTAAAAATAACAATCCCAGGCCCAGTCTTGGCTCAGATGCCATTGGCTACCGAATCCTTAAACTGGTAGGTAAACACATCATTGTCCCCCTTACCAATATTCTCAACCACTCTCTATGTACAGGGTTCTGCCCAGCAAATTGAAAACTGCCACAATAAAACCCCTCCACAAATCTGGGTCTAATAATGATTTTTGCAGCATCAGGACTATCTCTCTACCTCTACCAAAATTATGGAAAAAATTGTTCTTGATCAAAATATTGAGGCCCAGATATTCAAAAGAGTTGAGCCATGTGCAATAGGGTTGCGCCTGCGCAAGTCCAAAAATGTGCCATTCTGCGATATTCAGCAGGAGGCAATTGCACCCCCCAAATCACGCTGAGCAACAGTGCAATGATAATGAATGCATGCACAACTGAAGGGGGAGGAGCCATGCATAAATGCCACAGTGCAATATTCAACAACATGCGCTATGCACAATTGGGGAGCCAATGGAAGTTGTGCCGTAGCGGAAATGAGCCAAAATAAAAGGGAGCAAGGGAGAGGTGCAAGAATGCTACAGGGAAGGAACATGAGGCCGAAGTCTAGCAGGACAAACTGGGCAGCAGGGACACACAGGGCAGGCCAGGAAAGGGCACCTGGAATCCAACAGACTCAGGGAAGGTGTGGGGAGCCACAGTGCAGAAGGGAAATGCAGCCACACAGCAGTGAGAGCCAGTACAGGCAGGTGTTCGGTGCAGGGAAGTAGCAGCCAGGACAGCAGGGGAATACAGAAACAGCTGCCGGGGGTGAACATAAGCCAGGTACATGGCCAGTGCCACCATCCAGATGGAGGCAGTAATGAGGGGGCGAGAAGGCAGGCAGCAGGGGGGTGTGGCCGTGGAAGGGCCCATCAGTTGTATGCCCCCAACAGGCAGTACCGAGCCCGCACCAGCTTCAAGCTGTATAGTGATACGGAGATCATGGGCCAGTACTGCCTGAATCGGGCAATTCTGAGGTGGCTCTGTGAGCTGTGCAGTGATGTGATGCAGGCACCCACACAATGAAGCCATGCTCTGTCAGTGGAGATGAAAGTGACAGCTTGCATGTGCTTGCTCGCCACGGGTATCTTCCAGAGACCAACTGGGGACACCACAGGCATAACCCAGTCGGCCACGTCATGCCACCTCACCCAATTCCTCAGCGCACTGCTGCCACATGCCGCGGAGTGCATCCATTTCCCCAGTACACCGGTGGAGCACACAGCAAACGTACAGGAGTTCCACAGGGTAGCATGTATGCTTGGCATGCTAGCAGCAATAGACTGCACCCATGTGGCCATCCTTACACCTGCCTCGGGGCGCATATATAATCACAAGGCTATGCCAGCATCAACTGCCAGGTGGTGTGCGATGCCAGGGGGCACATAATCAATGTCTGTGCCACGCACCCTGGGGGAGCACATGATGCCTTCATCTGGCACCAGTCAGCACTGTGCCACAGATTCAAGAGTGGGGATATCCCCACTGGCCACCTAGTGGGTGAGTATGCAAACCACACGGACAATCGTAGGGCCGGGGGGGGCATGGTCAGAGATGGTATGGGTTGTGGCCTACATGGCCCGGGGCAGGGCGATGCTGATCACCAAACTAACCTCCACCCTCTACACACAGGTGACAGTGGATACCCACTCCATCCCTGGCTTCTCACACCCTATCGGCAGCCCGTGACCCCATCGCAGCAACGCTACAATGAGGCACACGCCACCACACGTAATGTCATCGAGCGGGTGTTCGGGATGCTGAAGGCACGTTTATGTTGCCTGGACACCTCCGGTGGTGCCCTACAGTACAGTCCCTCAAAGGCCTGTGGACTATTCCTGGCCTGTTGCATCCTGCACAACATGGCCAATGAATGTGGGATAGCCATACAGGTCGAAGAGGGGGACAGCGATGGGGACGATGAGGACGCCAGTGACAATGGTGATGGGCAGCCCTCCCTTGGGCGATGGGACCCCCGACTGCTCCGGCTGGCACAGCTGCACCGGGACACCATTATGGAGGAGCACTTCAGCCAACCCAGGTAAGTCACGGGACCATGTGCAACCAACAGTGTCTAAGGCACAACCAACAAACACGCATGGACGCACACCAGGGGTGCATGCTGTCAAGGGAGCTGGCCGGGCATGGAACCACACACACAACCAGGGATGGGTGAGGTCTAACATGCCACACAGACACACACACACACACACACACACACACACACACACAAAACACACCAGACATTCACAAAGGGTAGGAGGCACACCGACCCAGAACGCCACCCCTAGCCACACACATGTCCACAGACCACCATGCCCACTGCCTATCCCTGTGCGTGTGTCAGATGCTGAGCACCATTGCACATTGGTGTACAGCACAATGCAGGCATCATCATGCACGCGCAACTGTGGACAGCAGCCGATGGTGTGCAGATGGACTGTGTCCGCATGCAGGGCGGGTACCCACCCGTGCAATGCCCGCTGAATGACACAATGCACACAGGGCAGCACCAGACAGTAGCCACATTGGGAGACAGGTCAGTCCCTGTCGAGACCTGCCAGCACTGACAGGCTGACCACTGGCCTCATGGGGTGGCACTGATGGCCCCAAGGGGTTCCACTGCGTGAACGTGACCGTGCTCACTCAGGGGTCTGCAGCACACCAAACATGCCTGCGCCAGTCGTGCTCAGGATGCCCACAGCTAAACCCGGTGTCGACAAGGATGGTGTCGCACTACACTGGGAACGGGGGGTGGACAGTGCACTGCGTGGTGTCTGTGATGCATGGGCAAATAACTGTGTGCCCATTGTGGCCATGACAGCTGTGAATGCCTGTGTCTGCCTGTCAATGGCAGCGGGCACATCCTCCCGCAACCGGTCCATCCCTGCCAGGATCAGAGCGGTGTCTCTGCTGCAACGCTCCTCTGCTCACTCCAGAGCCGCACGCAGTGCATCCATTGACATCGCAAGCCACATCTGCTTTTTGACTGATGCTTGCAGTATGTGGGTGTGCTCATCCAAGAGGTCATCTGCCTCCTCGGCATCCTGTCCCTCAGGGTGTGCGCAGCCCTGATGCTCAGCACCTCTTGAGGGTGGGTGCTGCACACCAAGACCAGGTCTGGGCATGCCCACAGGTGGTGCACTGACGGCGCCCCCTGACCCTGTACCCCCAAGCCCATTGGCCGACTGCTGATGCTGCCCCTCCGGCTGCCACTCCCCAGGGCTCACTGGTGCCACTGCAGTGGCTGCAACAGTCCCACTGTCCTGTACACACACCAGTGCTGCCCCACTGGTGCTGACAGGCACAGGCTGGGACTGTGATGACACGCAGGCCTCCACGGTGGCACCACCCACAGCCATGGCCGCGATGTTACCTGCTGTGTTGCCATCCCGTGGCACGCTCATGTCACTGCCCATGGCGTTAGCGACATCATCATCGGTGACAGACCCGGCACCAGCCCGAGTCACAGCATGCTGGCATCTGTGGACGCTGGCACACTGGGACACGGACAGGGCCTCCTCCGCACCTCTTCCAAAAACATCAGTCTGGACAGCCAGGCAGGCCCACTGTCGCACTGAGCCGTGTATACCTGTGGAGGTGGATGGGCCCTCCTCCATCTCCATCTGACTGGCCTCAGTGGACAGGCCCACCACCGCTGACCCACGCAGATGCACAGGATCTGTAAGGGAAAACAAATTTGCGTTACTGCCTGTGACCTACTCTGCCCCCCCAATAGACAGACCATGACCTACCATGCAGTGACGGGCTACCACCCGTCTGGAAGCCACCACCTGGAACATCCTCAATGGCACAACACTGCATGTCGCCAGCAACTCTCTCCTCCTGTGGGGTCAGGTGTACCTCCGGCTGTCCCCCACCTGTCGCAGCTCATGCTGCCCTGATGGCAGCCACCTTCTCCTTTATCCTCCCCCTGTCTGTGCCCATCTTCTTCTTGCACTCCTGCACAGAGCACTGGTGGCTGCCATGCAGGTTCACTGCATGCACCACATCCTCCCATGCAGCAGCACGGGCCTGTGGTGTTCCTGCCGTCCACTGAGAAGCGGCTCCTGATCCAGGTAGGCCTCAAACAGGGCATCCGTCTTGGCCTTGGTGAAATTAGGCCTCCTCCTCCTCCCACCACTGTGTTCCTCCTCTCCCACAACTCTCTTGGTCATGATTTAGCCTGTGAGAATGACAGTTGCTCCCTGTGACTGTGCAGTCTCATGTATGTCCCAAAATCCACAGTCCACACTCCCAAACAGCATGCAACTCACCAACAGACTGCAGTAACCAACTATGGCCAGTGCAGCCCAATGTCACACTTTTATAGCGCAACCCATGCAAATGAGGTGAGGTGCAACTTTAAGTGGATGCAAATTGCAGTGCTGCACCATTGAATGGCTGATTAACTGATTTGCATATGCTGGCTGAATATTGCGCTGTTGCGCTTTGTGCGATTGTGTTGAACGTGCTGAGCCAAGGGCGCAGTTCTATGACATGCGCAGTACACACCTCACTGCGCATGCTTGGGTTGCTGACACAGGTGCCTGCCACACTGCTGACGTACTGTGCATGGCAGGCAATGCAGGGCATGGCCACCATTGTGCCAGTGGCGGTACAGCGATGTTCACCTATATGGCGCTGTGGCACTGGGGCATCATAGGCACACTGGGGCAACAGCGCAGTAGGCCGCTACTGGAGGTAGCACACAGGCACCCAATTGCGCTACATGCATTGGTTTCAGATGGCGCTGTGCCTGTCTGTGCGCCAGAGACCCTTGACACTGTGCCTGACCTTTGCCCCCTAGGCACCATGCATCAGGCATGGGTGCACCACTATCACGCTGTTCGGTGACAGCGCGATAGGGAATGGCAGCGCTGTACCGCACAGCATCTGCATGTGGTGGAGCCGCACTGCAGAGTGCCATTTTGAACCTATTGAGCAAGCGAGATGGCACAGAGGAGGGCTGCCCAGTGGACCCAAATCAAGCTGGCTAACCTGGTGGCAATTGTTGAGCCACTTTATGGCCCACTGTTTGGGGAGGCACCCCTGGACAGGTCCAGGAGCCAGGTGTGGTAGGAGGTGGCTGACGCCCTGGAGGAGGCCACAGGAAGGGGGCGGACAGTGGAACAGTGCTGCCACAGGTATGGCAACCTGAGGAGGAGGGAACCGGACCTGCTTGCCCACTTGCGGACACGTGCCAGGAGGGGCATGGTGCCACAGCCAGGGAGGTGTTATGTCCACACACTTTTATCTTCCATATGGGTATCACGGTTGCATGTGTCCGGAACATGGGGGAAGGACTGTCCAGTGTTGGCTGTGGTGGTGTTATCAGGTGTGGGGTGGGTGGGTCTGGCTGGGTGGGATTGCACACACATGAGGGGAAGGGGGACTTTGCTACAGGATTGTACTGATGTTCCTCTCTCCATGTTTGCACCACAGGGCCAGAAGAGAGCCGTCTGGCCAGGGAGCAGAGGCGCCAGTAGGAGGACAGGGCCAGTAGGAGGGGCAACGGTCCACAGCACCAGAGGGACCGGCCTGATGATGGTGAGTGCCATACCTCCATGATTACTATTGCATACTGTGTAACAGGGCGGGCAGCGGGGCATGACCACCATCCATTGACACCACTGCCATGCATGCAACTTGTTAAAGTCAGCACTGTCCAGTGGCACTGCATGTCTGGGAGTGCGTCAATGGTAGTCCATGCGTGCACCGGGTACGTGGCTGTGCCACTGCCTTCACACCACATAGCCATGTCACTAAACAGCCGCGGTGGTGCTGTGCAGGACTTGGCTGGTGGGTGTGTGCAGCAGTCCGCATGGCTGTATGCACCTGGGTGGGCAGGTCTTGTGGACGTGATCACTGTGGGTGGTCACACACCATCACAGGGGCATGTCCCATGGCCGTATGCCATGCACAGTGGGTGGGCTGTATGGGGCTGTGCATTCACACCTATTGATTGTGCTCCCTTGTCCTAGGTGTCTGCCAGCTGCAGGCTATCCATGAGGCACTGTAGGAGATTTTGACAGTGGCGAGGGCATCGCTGGACATACTGCGGGGGTTTGAGCAGCTGGGTGTCTGTCGGAGACACAAAAGGTGGAGCAGCCGGAGCGGGGAGCGGGGCTCCCAGTGACCATCTCTATGCCCCTGATTTCCCCTACCCCCTGGACCCACCCTCACATCCCTCCTTTCCTGTCCCATTTGTTCACCCTTGCCTCTTACCCACCCCCACCTTGTTTGTGGCCCTCCCCCCACACATCTGTACATACTTGTAAATAGTTTTGTTTGATGTTTTTCATTACAAGTCTTTTGATATGAATACTGTGGTGGTCTCTGATTTGCAGCAGGCTATAGGTGCTCAGCTGCAGTGGTGTGCATGGCATCAGGGGTGGTGCAGTCATGGGTATGTGTGTGTGTGTGTCTGCGGGGAAGTGACTATGGTGCGGGAGTAGCTATCAGTCAGTGTCTGTGGTGTGTGTGATGTTCCCTGTGCACTGGATGACTGTGTGCAGTGGTCCATGGTGTATGTTCTGTGTCCATGGCGCACCTGTCAGCCCATCCATGGCCTGTGCAGCTGCTACCCTTGCATGTCTGTGACCTGCATGATCTGCTGGCATGTCAGTGGTGGCTGTCCATGCAGGGCAGCCACTGTACCCGTCACAATGCTGGGTTGCCTCCTGTCACTGGTGTGGTGCATTTCTGCCTCGGGTAACACTGTGGCCTCCGCGGTTGTTGTCCCACCTCCATGCTGTGGCTTGTGTGTGTTGCAGGGGATGTGCACCACAGTCTGTGACTTGTGCTCTGGGCAAATGATGGTGGTGTACAGGTCCACAGCACCTGTGCAGGGTGGCTGGCACTCCTGTGCCATGGAGGACTGCAGGCCATGTGTACACGGTTTCCATGGGCCCATGCTGGGGTCTTGGATGCCCCGCTACTGTGTCCCTGTGTTGTTGTGCCCTTGGGTATGGGTGGGTGTTTGTCCATGCACTGTGTTGCATCTGGTGTGGTGCCTGCTTCCACACACCACTGTTGGTGTCTGCGCTGGCTGTTGTAGCCAGTGCTGGGTCGGGGTGTGTCCTTGGGAGGGTGTGCAGGGTGCTGTACCACTGGTGGTGGGGTCCAGGGCATGCCCTGTCACGTGTGGGGTACCTCGTGTGCCGACGCATGGTCGGTCTCTCAGCTGTACCTCGGGGGGGGCTGTGCATGGTGGCACTGTGTTTGCCATTGTTGCATTGCTGTGTGCTGCCACCCGCTGATGGGTGCTCGTGGTGGGGCTGCCTTGCATGGTTCTGTGGTGCACAGGGTTGCATTGTCACAGTGGGGGTGGTGGCATGCATGAGGTTTCCTGCAGTGGTGGACGCTGCTCCTGGGCAAGGTGTCTGGGGGTCACAGTGCAGGGTGTGCTCTGCATTGGGGGGATGGTGTGGCACGGGGTGGTCGGCCCTCCTTGTGTGCCGGTCACAGTTTGCCAGGGGGTGTGATGGGGCACCATGGCCCAGCTGTGGGTTGGTTGCTTGTCTCCATGGGCCAGTAGTTATTCCAGCCCTCCCCCAGTTGTGCAGTGCATGGGGTGTGGGGGGACGATGTCTGGTCTGCTGTGTGTTCCTCTGCCCATCTGTGGCATGGGTGGTGGGCCACTACATCCCTGGTTGTGCAGTTGCATTGCTGCACTGCTGTTGGGGAGGGCATCCCTGATTGCGCTATGGCGCATCAGATATGCTCAGCTTCCCCTCCCTAGTTGTGCTATGGCGCAGGTAGTGCGATATTCAGTCGTTGGCTGTAGGCGCATCTTGGCCGGCTCAGTTTTTGAATATCGCGCCTCTTGCGCATGGGCGCAATGGACTTGTGCTTGCTCCTGCTATTGCGCACTTTTTGGGTGCAGTTTGAATATCTGGGCCTGAATATCTGGAGAGCTATAACTTACTCACAGAGTCTCAGCATGGCTTTAGGGCCAGCCATAATACAGAAACACCACTGGTTAAACTCACTAACTTTATTAGCTAGGCCAACAATGAAGGCTTCTACACCAGCTCAGTTTTCATAGACTTCACCAAGGCCTTCAATTTAGTAGACCACCAGCTACTCCTTAACATACTATCCCACCTAAAATTTTCTGAGGAAGTACGGAATTGTTTAATGAACTATCTTAGAGGAAGATCCCACAAAACAATCATTGGGAAACTATACTCTTGTGTCCCATTAAATATGGAGTACCCCAGTGTTCCATCTTAGGCCCCCTTCTTTTTTCACTTGCCATTAATTCCCTTCCTGAAATCTGCAGCCTCACTGAGCTAATCCTCTATGCTGATGATGCAGTACTCTTCTGTAAAGACAAGAGTCCCTCAGCCATCCTAAGCAAAATCCAGCACAACTTCAGCAGTCTACAGTCCTGGTTCTTTTCCTACAGACTGGTTCTCAGTGCCAAAAAAACAAAGTCCATACTATTCTCGGGAGTCAGAAAGACCTCCGATTTTGACTTCACTTTGACAGACGACGTTGGCAACCCTATCAAAAGAGTCACTGAATTGAAATACCTGAGTGTTTATCTTGATCCCCACCTGTCCTACGAATACCACATCAGTCAACTCATCAAAAAGGTACATCAACTGTTCAGCGTGCTCTATCATGTGAATTAATTCCTCATTCCTCAAACAAGGGCTCTGGTTGCCAACAGCTTTTTGCTACTGCTAATCGACTAAAGGTCCATTGTATCTGCCCCCTCTACTTCCCCCAAAAATGTCAACAGGTTAAGAGCAACCTATCACAGCATTATTAGGTTTGTCACTGGCCTCCATAGATGCACCCACCACTGTGACCTTAACAGGGCAGCTACTGTAGATGGTTATCATTTGAGGACAAAATAAACAGCAAAATCCATTTCTATAAAGTCCTTCATGGCCCTGCTACCTAATAACATTGTCTCCATTTTCCAGAGGCCCACCAGTGCTCGAACCAATAGACTCACCTCCAATCACTCCTTCATAGTTCCTTTCTGCCACACATCCCAAGGCCAGCACTCCCTCTCTTTCAGGGGTGCAAAGTTTTTCAGCAGCCTCCCCTACTCTTTGGTCCAATGTCCCTCCCTTGGACTATTTAAACTCAAGTTAAAACAATACCTCCTGTACACTTTAGTATGTGAATGCATTTAACAATGCTGTTTTACCTGTGGCTGTGTACTTGTGAGCTTGACCTTGATATTATCGGTTGTGTATTTTGTTACTTCCTTAATAAGTGTCTGTATATCTCCTGTCCCTGCTTAGTTCTCCTTGTTGTGCTGACACTGGACGCTTGTGAAACCAGGCAGTTTTGCTCACATGCCTTTCCAGTATAAAAAATAAATAAATAAATGTGTCTTTATGGCACCCTGAAAGGATGGCAGCGTTTGTAGCAGGGACAGAGAAGCCAACGTTACAATCATATTGCTGACGCATCCTACATATTACCTGCCTTCAGAGCTGCCCGAATACTGTACCATCAAGCACTTCCTTCCCACCATCATTCAAATCATACCAAACCTTACCAGTCCTTCCTTGTGCTGACTAAGCATTCCTACATAATGAGTCCGATGGTCCATTCGACCTCACCATTATGTATGTTGCTGTAAGACAACATTAGTGGCTTATCCTATTGCAATAAAATCAGCTATGTATGAAAATAAAAGGCAAAACTGGCCATTATCTTTTTGTTTTGTATCTACTTTTTTCACTACCTTGCTGATATTTTTATTTGTCTTTATTATATACTGTATCCCCCCCATCATACTTGGCATGAAATAAAGTGTCCATTCCTTTGTATAGATGTCCTGTATTTGTAGCTCCATTGCACTGGGGCATACTGCCATTTTTTTACATCTCACTATATTTTGGTCAAACAAGAGTTAACTTTGCAAATGCTCCCCCCTTACATTTTTTTTAAATGCTGTGCATTGATTTTCTTTCTTGTTATTATTATTTTTGTATTTACTCATTTTCATCTACATTTGTATATATTACTAGCCTATTTTTCACATATTGTAACACTTTAATGTTTCTTTGTTCCATTGTGTCATGACTGCATTTGGTTTGTACTCTCCCGGGTCGTGCCTGAAAATAGGCATACTTTATGTCTACTGCACTTACCTGGTTATCAGAAACCAAATAAATAAATATTCAGGCAGAGTCATCTCCTGTGCCATGTATGAAAGGTGGAGCTTGGTCCTATCTTATAGGAGGTGGGTAGTAGCAGCTGAAGTATGAAGGTGTGAGAAGTGAGGATGCCCCAGTCAGTGGGATCCTAGTCATCCTTGGGGCAAAAGGAAAGGAAGGAAGGAAGAGGAGTATATGGGTGGGTGTATCCTAGTCTGCTGAGGAAATGAGTCAGGTTGAAGGATCACCCCCTAATTGGCACTGAAAGGGCCCAGCTTTGGTTGGGTGGAAGGACACCACATGTAAGGATGGTTAGATATCTGGCAGTGTTTCTATCTGGGGCATAATGGTCCACTGAGATGCTGTCTCCATTTGTGCAGCAGGTCTGGAGCAGCCAATATAACAGTGCTGGGGGTCCGAGCCTATCCCAAACCTGGAACCATAAGGTATGCCCATCTGTCTGTCTCTCAGTTTGTGAGCCCAGTTAACAGTGACCCCCCAACATGATACACCCTGTGGAGGACAATAAGAGAGTTGAAAAGATGAGATCCTCATCCAGGGTCCACAGTCTAAGTAAGAGGGACTGGTTGGGTGAAACTGCTAGTATATACTGGCTACCATCTGAAAAGCAACTGAAGTATTCCAGCAGGTACAGAAGGAAGTATTTTTTGGACTCTTGTTCAAGGGTCCGTACCTCGGCTGCTTATAAAAATCTAGAAACAGCTGGAATAAATGTTACATCAAATGGCTGAGAGACCTGCTTAAATCAGGTGTCTGGAATTGTGCTGGTTACATACTGCTACCAGTTTGTCTGATCTGTATTGGAGCTGTAAATAAATTTGTTGCACTGCTCTGACAGTGATTTCAAGTTGTGGACAATGTTGCAATGTTGCTTTGCTGCCAGGAGTGAGTGAGTGTGTGTGTGTGTGTGTGTGTGTGTGTGTGTGTGTGTGTGTGTGTGTGTGTGTGTGTGTGTGTGTGTGTGTAAGAGATCTGATTTCTGGGCCTCTGTTCTGAATGTTCTGATTCAGGAAAATTTTCACAGTTGAACCTACCCTTCATCTGTCTTCATGTCAGACAGCCTACCCACCAGTGGAGGCTGGTTTACATTCTTAATAGCAGCTATTAGCAGCATAGAGTTCTGGAAGTAACAAAGTGTAATTCACTGGTTTGTAAAGCCCTTGCATTACATTAGTGGCTGTATATCTTAGTGGTTAAAGCTTAGATCTGTAAAGCAAAAGACCAGTAGATCTGGGTTTGAATCCCACGGCCAGAGTGTGGAATTCATTACCTGAAACTGTTAGCTTAGTTCAACAATTAGCACTTTTTATGTTTGCTTGTGCACATACGCAAGAAACATGTTACGGCAGCTTACTGCAGAAGCAGGTTGTGGAGGTGCGGCACTGTTGTGGCCAATGCCGCCACTGCCTTTTAGGCTTGGTCTGCTTCACCCAGGTGGCACACTGCTGCTGACATTGGTTCAGCCAGTGTGCCACCACCTTGAAACATTTTCATTGCTGCAATCAGGGGTCGCCTCATCATTGCAGCATCAGCCATTCCGCTGCAATGAGGGAGCGACCCATCATTGCAGAGCGGCCTTGCATGCCCCAACCCAGTTTACTGATGGGGAGCCCAGTCCCCATCGGCATAATGTCCCCACCCTCGAGTTTCTGTTGTATGCCAGGTGGGTGCTCAATCCCCCTCAGCATCATGCATCCCCCATCTTTCTTTGTCGATGGAGCGCCCAATCCCTATTGGCTTCAGTGCCCCCTTCCCAGTTGAATTTGCCAATAGGGAGCCCACTCCCCATCGGCATAATGCCCCTCCAATGAATTGTGTGCCGAGGAGGGGTGCCCAATCCCCCATGGCTCTTCCCCCCCTGTAGGTGCCAACAGTGGTGCCCAATCCCCATCAGCTATAGCCCCTCAAAACACTCAGGTGGCACACTGGGAGCCCACCTCAGCATGCCAGATGTTCCTGTAAAAAGAAAAACCATCCCTCAATGTTTTCTTTTTTTTTAAACCCTGTAAAACAGAAAATGGTCCCTCGTTGCATTCGATGACCCCTCCCCCAACCAGCACCCACCCTCTGTGTACCCTGCCTCTCCACACCCCCCCACCCCATACTTACCTCCGGAGCCTGCATGACAATCATTGGTGGACTGGGAACACCTCTGCACTCTGCAAAGCCGACCGTGAACTGAAGAAATGCCGGTAAGCTGTATAATGGCATAAATAAAGTTTTTTCAACTTTGGTGCATATCTTAGGCATTTTTGGGAATTTTGGCACCACATTTTCAACATGGGGTTATTGGGACCCCTCCTCATGAATTCAGTCACTGTCATGGCTTTATTCAGTCCTGAAAGTTGATTTCACGGTCACTGTACGGAATCACCTATCAGGGCTGATTAACGAAATGACAGTGCCACTGTTCATGAGGTGGGCTCTCAAAAACATAGAAACATAGAATTTGATGGCAAATAAGGACCGCTTGGCCCACCCAGTCTGCCCATTTCCCTATCTACTGGATAAGCTGCAGATCCTAGTTAACCAGCAGCCTACTTCTTCCTACCCCGACCTCCTAGAATGGCCTTATGACTGTCCCATGCATGCTTGAATTCCACCACTATTTTTGACTCCACAACCTCCTCTGGAAGGCCATTCCATGCATCCACAACCCTCTCTGTGAAAAAATACTTCCTTAAATTACCTCTGAGCCACCTCCCCATCTTCAAATTGTGCCCCCTTGTTCTTGCACACCTCTTTTTTTGAAAGATGCTACCCTCTTGGACTTTGTTGATTCCCTTGAGGTACTTGAAAGTTTCTATCATGTCCCCCCTCCTCTCTTTCCTCGAGGCTATACATATTAAGCTCCTTTAGTCTCTCTTCATATGTCTTCCAGTGCAGACCCTGCACCATTTTAGTTGCCCTTCTCTGACAGCTTCCATCCTGTCTATGTCTTTGCGGAGATTGGTCTCCAGAACTGCATGCAGTACTTCAGATGGGGTCTGACCAGCTGTCTGTACAGAGGATAATAACTTCCTGTTTTCTACTGGTGATGCCTCTCCCTATGCATCCCAGTATCCTCCCAGCCTCCTAGCTGCCCTCTCACATTGCTTGCCCACCTTTAGGTCATCTGATATGACTACCCCAGGTCCCTTTCCATTTTTGTTGTTGTTAGCATCTCACCCCCATTGTGTACTCTTCCCTGGGTTTTTGTTTCCCAGGTGCATTACCTTGCACTTCTTAGCATTGAATCTAAGCTGCCATACATTTGACCATTCCTCTAACTTTGCCAAGTCCCTTCTCATCCTTTCCACCCCACCTTGTGCATCAACTCTGTTGCAGATCTTTATGTCATCTGCAAAGAGACATACTTTTCCTTCCAGTCCCTCTGCAAGCCTATGTTGCAAATTTGGTGAAAAAAATCCCCAAAATTACTGCTTTACGAGCATGTTGCGCAGTTTGCATGTACGCTCGTAACTTTGCGAATTTGTAATATTTTCATTCCAGATTTTCCACATTGCCATTTTTCCACACATCCTTATGAACAGTACAGCTGTCATTTTATACATCCTGGCCAAAATGTGTTTTTGCACTTTTGGGGCCGAATAGCGCGGTCTCTGTGGGAAATCAGTTTTTGGGATAGAGTGAGAAAATGGCAGTGACACTGTTCATGAGCAGAGGTCTTAAAATGCCTATGTTGAAAATTTAGTGATGGAAGTCCATAAAATGACTGTGTTACAAGTGTGCGTTGTACAGTTTCCACGCACCCTTATAACTTTGCAAATTTGTAATATTTCACACCAGATTTTCAACACTGGCATTTTTTTCACACCTCTTTATGAACAGTACAGCTGTCATTTTTCACATCCTGGCCAAAATGTGTATTCACACTTCCGGCGCAGAATAGCGCGGTCACTTTGGGAAGTCAGTGTTTGGGACAGATTAATATCGAGCGAGTGGGGGGGGGAGTGAGCAAGCTCAACTGAGCTCTTTCAGGATTGCTGCAGATTTCTCTGTGGGCAGAAAAAGGCATCAACACAGGCAGGAGCCCAATACAAAAGGGCAGCCTGCAGCGCTGGGAGAAACAGAATGAGTGAACGTGAGAGGGGGTGTGAGCGAGCTCAGCGGAGCCCTGTCAGGACTGCTGCAGATTTCTTTGTGGGCAGAAAAAGGCGCCAATGCAGGCAGGAGCCCAGTACAAAAGGGCAGCCAGCAGCACCAGGAGAAATGGAGCAAGTGAGAGAGAGGGAGTGAGTGAGCTCAATGGAGCTGTATCTGGACTGCTGCAGATTTCTTTGTGGGCAGAAAAAGGTGCCAATGCAGGCAGGAGCCCAGTACAAAAGAGCAGCCTGCAGCTCCGGGAGAAACAGAACAAGCGAGTGAGAGAGGGGGAGTGAGCAAGCTCAATGGGGCTCTGTCTGGACTGCTGCTGATTTCTTTATGGGCAGAAAAAGGTGCCAATGCAAGCAGGAGCCCAGTACAAAAGGGCAGCCTGCAGCGCCGAGAGAAATAGAATGAGCGAGTGAGAGAAGGGGAGTGAGTGAGCTCAATGGAGCTCTGCCGGGACTTTACAGTTGACCACCATCCTGCCCAGGGTCCCCTGTGGTCCTATATTACAGCAGGGTCTCTGGAGGGGAGACAAAGCAATGATTAGATACTTTTAGGATTGCTGTAATACAGATTTAGTTGTTCTGTTTATTTCTTTAACTGAGCTAAGTACTGAGCTTTACTGTTATGATTGCTGTAATAATACATATTTATTTGTTCCGTTTATTTCTCTAACTGAGCTGAGTAATACTTGGAGTGCAGTAGGATTTCTAACTGGGCTAAGAGAAACTATGAGAGCTGAGAACAAAAAGTATGGTAGCTGAGGGGTGAAAAACGGACAAGGAGGCTTTAGGATTGCTACAGTAATACAGTATCTAATGGATGAGATTTGAGACTGAATTAACCCAGTCAGCAAAGGGGAAGTAGGGGGACTAGTGGGGGACAGGAATTTGAGTAAATGGGGCCTAACAGTTGTAGTAGGCATACAGAACCTGGGAGTAAGAGCCGTAACATAAGATGGGGACCAAAATGGGGCAGGTGCCACATGTCAATAGGGTGGGCATCTTTGGAAGGGTGGTGGGCTGTACAGGGTGTGGGTCCGCCATGATCTTGGACTGTGCTTGGAGGATGGGGGGGGTGTATGGTCTCTAGATGACTGGCTAGTTTGAGGGAGGAACTGTAGAGGTTAGGGAGGAGTCTAAGTGGCAGGGCAGATGAGCATGGTAAGCATCCTGGCTGTGGGGGGCATAGGGGATGCAAAGGGGGATGGAGGAAGAACAACTAGGGAGTGAAACTAACCCCAGTATCAGAGGCACTAACAGAAAAGGCAGGAGAAGGGAGGGGGTGCCTGAGGTGAGGGGCCTCCTGATGGGGGAGGAAGAGACCATGAGGAGTACTGGGGAGAGATCAGATGGCTGCGGGTAGGGAGGGACCAGGGGTGGCACAGAGGGGAACAAGTAGGAGGTGGGAACTGATAGGGAGAAGAGATGTAGGAGGGGTATCGACTAGGAATAGATTTGAACCTCTGCTATGGGAGAGAGAGGGGGAGCAGGAACATACTGAAGGGTGGGAGGACAAGCGGAGCATGAGAGGGATGGCAACAGGTAGGGGAAAAGATAGCAAGGATGAAAGGGTAGAAGGGGGGCTAGTAAGGAAGGAGGGGTGGTGACTGGAGGAGAGAAGGCTACAGGAAGTGGGAAGGATGGGAGGGGCATCACTATCAGGGTAGAAGGGAATGGGGGCTCTAAATCGACAACAGTGGGGATAGCAGAGGGGTTGGAAATCAGCAGGGGGGAAGGGGAGGCCGACATGGGAAGCCCAGTAGGAAGTAGTCAGGCTTGAAAGGTGTTCAAGGGGGATGGGAGGAACAAGGCAAAGAAAAGGGGTGAGGCAGAAGTAGGGGGTACAGATACAGAAGTCACAGAAGGTGCAGCTGGTGGGGGTAAGGGGCAAGGAAGAATGAATACTGGGGTGGTATAAGGGGCATTAGAAGGAAAAAGGGGTAAGGGATTTGGGGCAATCATCCTGGGGATTCTATACTGAAAAGGGTGAGATGGGGTGGATAGGGGGAAAGACAGCCATATTTGGGCTGATGCTGTCCCAGGTTGACTGCAGAAGGAGCAGGGCAGGCACTGCTCAAGTGTGCAGTGAGGGGGAGGAAGAAACCTCATTTATTGTTGCATGTGGGTACAAATGACTTTGTGGGGGAGACTGTGGAAGTAGTGAGGGGGAGGTTTGAGTAGTTGGGCAGGCATTTGAAGGGGAGGGGGAGTCGATGGCATTCTCAGAGGTACTGCCAATATCATGTGCAAGCATGGGGAGGAAGGGTAGGCTTGAGAAGTTCAATGAGTGACTGAGGGATTGGTGCCACACCAAACATTATGGGTTAGTGACTAACTGGGGTAGGGTTTGGGGGAATAGTGACTTGTATGTGGGGGACAGGGTACACTTGAGCAGGAAGGGGAGAGGAGTATTAAAGGCAGGATTAGTGCCGGTCCAGTGGCGCTGAGGGTTGAGGCGCTGAACACAACACTTCGTGCCATGCTGGTGACCCGGGTTTGAATGCGAGCCCAGGCCACCAGGGCTTGGCAGGGGAGGGATAGGCTTGAGCATCCGGAGGACTGCTCTCCTATTCTGGGGAGGGATCCAGGATCACCACTCTGTAGCAGCCCTAGCACGACCAGGGTGCTACTAGAGCAGTGTAGTAGCGAGGCAGAGTGCGCTACATTACATGTTGTACCTAAGGCCATTGCATGCCCGTGACCTGCAAAGGGGAAAAAGTAAAATGGGCCATGGTCAGGCAGCATGAGCTTCTGACCCCTGCTGCCTGCCCCGAATGGCACCTCCTCAACGGGATCCTGCTGTGGTGGGTTGACCTGGGAAGCTCCTCACCACCTCACCATGGGGGATAGTCCATGGAAGTGAGGAGGTCGGCCTGATGTCAGGGGCAAGGCTAGAGGGGGTCAGTCAGGATGACCAAGCCGACCATAGCCCGGGGAGAAAATATGAACAAAAAAAAAAAAGGCAGGATTAGAGGGGTAATCTCTTCTAAGGTGGATTTAAACTAGTGGGGGGGGGCAAAAGACTAAAGTTCGTAGAAAGGTCTGGACAGGGGAGCCTAATGAGCTCACCGTCCTACATATAGGTAAAGGCGGAGGTGTAGTAACCCTGGGAGGGGACAGGGAGAGTGGTCTGAATGTAATACAGGAGACACCACCACCCAGTAAGAATAAGGAGGAGCAAGGGTGCGGACTACCCTGAGGAGGGACACAGGCCGAGGAAGAGAAGAATGAGATGAAGGTGGTCTGACTAAATGGATAGAGAACTGGTTACAGGAGAGGGTACAGAGGCTGGTGGTGGTGGGGTAGCTGTCTGCCCCCAGAGCAGTGACACACATGGTGCTGCAGGGCTCAGTGCTGGGACCAGTGCTATTTGGGCTCTTTATCCTCCGATGTAGCACATGGAGTGGGAGCAGGGTTAGTCTGTTCTCACATTATACCAAACTGGGGGTGGTGGTGGACAAACAGGATGGATGGCAAACACTGCAGGGGGACCTACCCAAACTAGAGACATGGGTGGTGGAGTGGAAGCTAGGATTCAGTGCAAAGAAATGTAAGGTAATGCACTTCAGGGCTAAGAATCAGAAGAGGGATTTTTGGTTGAGGATCACAGAAGAGGAGAAGGACCTAGGGGTGTTGGTAACTGGGAGCATGAACAACTCAGCCCAGTGCAGGAACGCAGCAGCGAAGGCAAACAGGATGCTTGGGTGCATCACAAGGGATTCTCATCCTGACATAGGGATGTGATCCTGTCTCTCTACAGATCACTGATCAGACCACACCTGGAGTACTGTGTGCAATTCTGGAGGCCATACCTGAGGAGAGATAAAAAGTTACTGAAGGGGGTGCAAAGGAGGGCAACAAAAATGTTAAAGGGGATGGAAGGAAAGAACTATGAAATTAGGCTGAAGGACCTGAACATGTACACACTGGAGGAGAGGAAGGATGGGGGGATATGATTGAAGCATTTAAATACCTGAGGGGTTAAATAAACATAGCACCGAGAGGGTGTTTAAACTGAGGGGTGGAAGAGAGACGAGGGGGCATGGACTAAAGTTGGAAGGGGGACGTTTCAAGAGGGAAATGAGGAAGCACTACTTATCTGAGATGGTGGTCTCTAGTTGGAATGCACTGCCAGAGGAGGTGGTAACATGTAGGACAGTCAATAGCTTTAAGGAGGAGTGGGATAAAGCAAGAAGAAGAGTCAGGAAGGCAGGGGATGGGGCAAGCGGGGGAGGAACTGGGAGGGAGGCTGGGGCAGCTGCAATCTAGGGTGCTAGCTGCACACTCATGAAGATTTACATAGACCGATTGGTGTGTTCTGCTGGCAGATTCATATGTTCGCATGTATGTTTGTTTGAAAAATCACAGTGACTCTGTTCATGAGCAGAGGTCCTAAAATGCCTATGTTAAAAATTTGGTGACAAATGTCCATAAAATGACTGTGTTACAAGCGTGCATTGTGCAGTTTCCACGAACCCTCGTAAACCTCGCAAATTTGTAGTATTTTCACTCCACATTGTCACCGTTGGCATTTTTTCAGACCTCCTTATGAACAGTACAGCTGTCATTTTTCACATTCTGCCTGAAATATACATTTACACATCTGGTGCAGAATACTGCAGTTGCTGTGGGAAATCAATGTTCAGGACAGATTAAGAAAATCATAGTGACTGTGTTCATGAACAGAGGTCAAAAAATGCCTATGTTAAAAATTTGGTGAAATAATTCCATTAAATGACTGTGTTACACACATGCATTGCACAGTTTCCACATACGCCCGGAAGTTTGAGCATTTTTAATATTTTCACTACAGATTTTCAACATTGCCAGCTCTTCATATCTCCCTAAGAATGGTACAGCTGTCTTTCTTCACATCCTGCCCGATCTATGTTTTCGTACATCTGGCGCACCATGGCACTGTCGCTGTGGAAACTCAAATTTCGGGACACATTGACAAAATCACACTGCCACTGTTCATGAGAAGAAGTCCCAAATGCTTTCATGAGGTAGAGGCCATAAAATGGCCATATTGAACATCTATACTGCAAATACCAACAAATGCCTGAGGTGTTATGGTTTCCTACCATAATGTTCCACCCTGTACAGACTGATAGGCATCAGGGGTGTGCCTTTACTTTGCCGACTGTAGTGCTCATGCCATTCTCAACCCCCACCCCACCCCTGCAGCCAGTGACAGACATCGAGCTGTGCTTTGGACTCTTTGGCCCCACAGTTCACCCAATACTATATTGCACCCTTTTCAGTGTATGTGCTTATGGAGTGGGGTGACTGTAAAGCCAAACACCCCAAGGCACACCTCAACACTTTTCAGTATCTGCAGGATAGGGTGAGGTGAAATGGCATGAACATTATGGGCGACAACCCAAATGCACACCCCAATGCATGTCCGTCTCTGCAGGGTGGAGGTGGGGTTGGCATGAAGTTCAATACTTCACTGCCATTTCTACTCTGCATCTGTCTAACTCCTGCATTTCCAATGCTAATACCAGCAAGAAACATTCGGCATTGACAAGTGCTTGTTTTAACTGCTGCTCATAATCATTTCAAAAAACTGAATGTGTGTACCTGTGCACTTTGGTGAACTATGTGTTGTATGCGTAATTTGTTAAACTGTGTAATTTCTGTTGTCAGTTTATGTACATATGTTATAACTGCTGACTTCAGGCCATGCCTGAAAATGGAATTTTATTATTCCAGTGTACTTATCTGCAATTATAAATGAAATGAAATTAAACAACTACCATTTGCATACTATGTAACCCTGACTAAGTCGTTTAACCTTCCTGTGCAGAGTCATCTCCCGGTCACACCTGGGAACTTGCCTTGGCTCAATATGCCTTTCCCAGTCAAAAATTAAAAAAAAAAAACATTTTGTATAAAAGCCTATATGGAGAGCAAACTTAATTCATTGAGAATTTGTCCAAGTAAATGGTAAAAGAGTGAGGTACACTGAGTGAACTGATTAAAGTAGCCTTTATACTAGTGCTGGAGCCTTTCACCCAGCTCAAGCCCTCTAGGGAAATTAATCCAAAGTCTGGAGCAGGTTGTGGTGAAGAGAGCATCTGCTGACATGGGCTATATTGATGTCAGAGTAGGTCTTAGAATAAAGAATACTCGTATTTGCAGTGAAGCATCAAAAAAAAAAGAACAAAAAAACAAAACAAAAACACAAACCCTGTTGACTTTATGAGAACACTGAGCTGATGTATTTTGCACTACATGTTTTGTTGCTAACAAAAAGCATCATGGGAGTTGCCATGGCCACCTGCTCTCTGCATCAGCTGCTGCTTGTTTACACATCTCCCCACCCCCACCCCATCTGCTTCTGCGAATGCAACAAAATGAAGGGGTTTCTGCATACACTTGACTACTGAGCTTTCTCTTCCCACAGGCATGTTATCCTGAGTGTCCCTTGACCCCAGGGGATCCCTCTGTATGAACACATGAGCTTATGATGAGGGATTTGGGTAAGGATGAAATTGGTACAGAAAATGGCAGATGTGTTGCAGTTCAGACCGAAATAAAATAACAGGGTTATGGGACAAATAATCACACCTGGGACTATGTGTTTACATGTAACTGCCTTGCTTTCAGTGAACTGATCAGAAGAAGGACTCTCCCCTCTCCCCAGGTGGCCAGAACTAATCAGATGTCCTTTCCCAGTCCCCAGTTATCTCCCACCCCCACTCCCTGGTCCTCCCATAGACTAAAAAAATTGATCTTGTGTCAAATAGGCCCAGTACCTAGTGAGCATACAAGTTGTATATCTGTCATCTTGCTAGCTCCTCCCTTTGTAATACTGGCTTATATTTAAGAACATTACCACAACCTAATTCAGAAATGTACTACTGAACAACATGGGAGATTGCTGAATTGGGTTAAATGGCACTTGAGGCTTACCTATAAGTCTTGTCCTCAATCACTAGTTTTCAAGCCCCAAATCCTGATGGCCTCAAAGGGCCTCAGAGTGTGGCCTCCAGGACGACTCACTGGTGACTTCACAGCTTATTTTGTCACCCCAAATTCCTTGCTATGCACCAAACCCCTAATATGACACATTATGTTTCAAGCAGTATACATTTAATCAGGTTCCTATGTATTTTCACTTGAATGGAAAGGTTTCACCTGTGATTCAAAGGGGGACTGCCAGACTCCACCGCACTGTCCTATATAAGGCATGCCTTCATACACCTCCCCTGCCTAGTGTATTTCATGTGTGGTCTTACCTCAGTGCTCACTCTAGTTTATTTGCCTTTTTGTTTTGTGTTCCTCTCTCTCCTTGTGTCTACTTGCTCCCATCCATTTTGCCTGTCTTTTGTTTGTTCCTTGCTCACGTTTGTGCTCCCTTTGCTGCTGTTGTTGTACCTCTGTTGCCTGCTTGTTCTCTTTGGTTCTATTCCCCCTCCCATTTTTTGTTTCCTACACCTTCTTTCCTGGCTGCATTTGTTGTGCTTTGCTTTTCTGTGTCTTGCTGTTTCTCTTTCAAATTCTCTGTCTCTGATATCTTGTTTCTGCTGCAGTTCCCCTGCCCCCTCCCATTCTTTGAGCATTACTGCCTCAGTCACTTGTGGTCTGTGGCTTGCAGACACCTGTCTGTCCCTCTTTGTGTGCTTTGGAGTCTTCATGCTTGTGTTTCCATCAGTTCCCCTTTTCTAGGTGCCAGCTTTCTGCTTTGCTCTGCCAGCCAACAGTCTCCTTACCCAAATAGAGCCACTTTCCAATCCCAAGAAACACAAGACACAATTCTTGGAGAAAGGCTGATTGATGCTTTATTCAACAAATTCAAACTGCATACATGATGGTCCATTTTAATCAAGGTTACGTACAAAATTCACTACCATACATTATGAAATGCTCAGACACTATGAGGTATTTTCCCTGGGGCAGCTGGCAAATTCGAGCCTGATCCATTCAAAGCATGTAAATATATATATATATATATATATATCCCCAGCCAGCCTTAGGCCAAGGGAGCTCAGCAAGCCCCACTGGTCTGGCCAGCCCCTTGACAGGCTTGACCTGATGGATTTGGACTCAGTAGGCCATAACTGTGCAGTACTGCCCTCACTGGGCCTCATCCGCCCAGTCCATCACCTCATGTGGTCTCCTGCTCCATTGCATGGTCCAAATCACTATCAACCAATTCTGGAGTGCGCCCTCGCAGGCCACCCCCTCTCACCACTTTTTTATCTCAGTATTTCTCTTACTGGTCCAAATTATCTATCACAAGATGCGCAACATAGTTACTAACATACTAAAATGCCAGCAGAATAGGCCTAACGGTCTTTCGTGTCTGCTCATTTGGTCAGTCCCCAACCTGGGTGCTGACCTTGCTGTCCCCCTCGCCTTCTCTGGCTTCTCCCTTCCCAGTTCCGGATATTCTTGCTGCATTGGATTTTGCTTCCAGAACCCTTCCCCTGTACCTGTCCACCCCTCTTGAACCCCTCCACTGTCTCTGCCTCCACCATCCACCCTAGGCAGTGCGTCTCCATGGCTCCACCACCCTCCCAGTGAAGTAGCACCTCCTTTTCTCCTGAATCTTCCCCTTCCAGCTTCCACCCATGCCTCTAGTGGCCCTTCCTCCTTCCCTTCAAGCACCCGACTGTTCCTCCCTATTTACCCTCTTCATGTACCTAAAGACCTCTATCATGTCCCCCGGTCCCTTCTCTCTTCCAATGTGTACATATTTAGCTCTTGAGCCTCTCCTCATAGGTCCTGTCCCCAAGCCCCAAATCATTTTGGTTGCCCTCCTCAGACCCTCTCCAGGAGGTTAATGTCCCACTTATGTGTGTGCCTCCAAACTGCACGCAGTACTGCTAAAGTGCCTCACCAAGCAGTTATAACAGAGGGAGTATCACTCTCCTTCTGGAGGTGATCCCTCTAGCGATGCATCCCAGCATCCTGTTGGCCTTGGCTGCTGCCCTCCTACAAGTCTCAGAGTTGTTCATCTTGACATCCACCACCACCCCCAGGTCCCTCTCAGCCATCGAGACTTGTAACATTTCCCCCCAGGGTGTACACTTGGCCTGGGTTTCTGGCCCCCAGGTGGAGTACCTTGCATTTCCCTGCATTGAACCTCAGCTTCCACTTTCTAGACCATCTTTCCAGAGCCTCCAGGTCCCCCTGTAGGGCCACCCTCCCCTCCTCCCCATCCACCACCGCCCCCAGTTTCGAGTCATCTGCAAAGAGACTCATCTCACTCCTGATTCCTGTCCTTATGTCAGATACGTAGGCATTGAACAGAAGGGGCCCAAGGACTGATCCCTGTGGGACCCCACTAATGACCCTCCTTGGGGATGAGATTACGCATCTCCCAAACAATGCCCTAGGGTGAATACCCTATATCCAGCTTTCTATCACCTCTTGGATACTGTTGAACAAAATCATGTCCCATGTCTGACAGATAGAAATGTTGACCTATGTACCGCATCAATGTGGCATGACACCCCTGTTTTCCACCTTGGTGCAGTACTGCTTTACTCAGCGATATCTCCAGTCGAGCTCCATTCACGGCATGCTGCCCTGATGTGGGGTATTTAGATGTAGGCCCATATCTCTTCCATCACAAAAACCCAACCTGTAACACAGTCAGAAACATTAGCACCAGATATTGATGACCCTCAAAACCCATACTTCCCCGTCTGCAACCTATGCTGAAGAACACCGTGCAAAGTTGGCTGTGGTGTTGGGGCATGTGACCATGATTCAACAATTCAGCCTCCACCTTATAGGAAATGGGAAGATCACTGGCATATTCAAGGGGGCCACTTGTCCACCTAATTTCCCTCCCAAAATTAAATGGCTGATGGGACATGCCATGCCCATGCAAACTTCAAAGACTGATGGCTGGGATTTTTCCCAGAGTCGAGTAAGTATTGACTGGTGACTGGAGGCTAAGTTGCAGGGAAAGCAGGCAGCCACCTGACACCCTATAGATAGCTTATTCTTAATGACAAATAGATGATTGGGATTATGTATGCTTATCAGCTCACATTCTTGGTGCCTGCCGGGCATCAGCTCTGGTATTTGACCCTACCAAGGTCTCCAGCCCAAGTGTTGAGCTGGGGGATGGGATCCACTGGTGGCCACGTGACCGAAAGCCACACTGGTTGCCGCCAGCCAGTGCGTTTGTTGGCAAGTCATCTGACATGCCCTCCGGAAGGTGCCAGAGGATTACCTCTCACTTGCCATAGCTGGGGGTGAATTTTCTTATCCCTCATAAGGGGCCAGCCAGGAACCCTGTACCCATTTGTTGCAGTCATGAAAGACGGGGATGTCAGCAGACGGTAGACACACCAGTGAATATCCTACCCACTCATTCCAGATCAGGACTGTCTCCGATGTGGCTCCATTGCCAGGGAAGAATGAAAAGGATTTTGGCCCAAGGGCATCCCAGGCTTCCAAGGGATATGTTGTACCAGCCTAGGTTTTCTTTCTTTTTTTTTTTTAAATCATCTTCCCACTTACATCAAGTTTCTGCCACTTAACTTGGGGCCAGAAAGTGCTGTACCAGCTTGGCTGGTATTGGGTTGCCACCTGCCAACCACAGTCCAGAATCTGCACTGGCCTAACCTTGCTGTTGGAGCTACCAAGTGCACCCGCTCCTCTGTAGCTGAGATCACACCTCTGCAATGCCGTGCCATACCTGTTACATGTTTTTTGCCTGACTGTGTGGTTGTGCATAGCCACAAAAGTATGCAGACAGTGTAATTCTACAGAATTAAGAGACTGAACGCTCCAAATTTCTAACCACTGTTTCATACCCATTTGCTTACCTAGGAAGATACTGCTCCCCACAATGGCCCCCAGTGAAATGCAGTATTGCCCTTTGTTGTGCTACCTGGGGATGGCAGCGTATAGTCAAAAGCAAACTCCAGACACTTGCATTTCCACTACCAGGCAGGACATGACTGCACAGACCATCTGTCACATCCACAGATTATGGAATGGGGAGAATGGCTGGAATTCAGTTTAGGATGTGAGATTAACCTGGCCCAGATCCAGGTGCAACATGGGGAAAGGACTGCTTTTATGTAACTGTATCCCTCAATGGCCTACCGCTTCTTAAAGAAGACATGAAATTCCAATCAGTGATCTTGGAAAATATGGCCATGAACCACTGCCTGTTATGTTCGATATAACATTAAAGGTGTTTGAGTCCCACCATGACTTCCATCCCTTCCCAGCACTGGACCTCACTCAAGGTCCATATAGCTAAAAGCATATCCCTTCATTTTGGCCCCTTGCCCATTCCCCAGGACATAGTGTTCGAGGACTCCAAACCACATCATGGGCATGTCACAGGCAGACTTGTTGGCCCCAGCAGACCTGACCTGCCATCAAATTCTATATTTCAATGCTATGCTACACCATGTCCACATGATCTGCCTAGATGCTAAGAAAGAGTCTGGGTATGCTCTACTCATACATGTGCAGAGCTGAATGTACCATGCCCTAGATGACAGGATTCCCAGATCTATGCAGATTCCTGTATTTTCCAGGTATTTGGAGCCATCTACAGGGAAATTCTTCCCATCAACTTGCATTGTTTATATGGGAAAATACAAGAATTAGGCATAGGAAATAATGTAATATACAGGGAAACATAATAAAACTGACCTAGAGTTACAGGCAAAATACCAAATCAGTCTTGGAGGACTAAGATGATCCTTACTGGCTGTGATTGCCTCAATGTTCCATATATATATGTGTGTGTATATATATATATATATATGGTGTATATATATATATATATATATATGTATATATATATATATATATATATGTATATATATATTATATATATATATTATATTACTACAAAAGAACTTCATTAATGCATCATTTAGGGTTAAAACACAAAAAGTAAGGAAATGAAACTTTTAGGGTTGACCCCTCCCCCTCCCCGACCTGCCCATTATCCCGAGATTGACAGCTGTCGGGGTGTGTCCTTGGGATTGTGAGACCTAAATCTCACCCCATTCCATGTTTAATCATATTCACAAGCCACAGAAAAGAAGAATGGGGTGAGATTTAGGCCTCACAACCCCAAGGACACACCCCATCAGTTGTCAAGCTCGGGATGATGGGCAGGTCCAAGAGGGGGAGAGGTCAACCCTAAAAGTTTAATTACCTTACTTTTTGTTTTTTAACCCTCAATGATGCATTAACAAAGTTTTTTGCATAGAATTTCCTTTCTTTTTAAGAAACAAAATGAAAGTAAAAAGTCATGGAAGTTTATGGGAGCTCGGGTCCTTTGGGCCCCACGCTCCCACCGACTTCCAAATTCATTAAAAGTGAAAAGTCACGCAAGTTGGTGGGAGTGCAGGCCCTTCAGGCCCTGTGCTCCCACCAACTTATACATTTCTGCATAAGATAAGAGTATAAGTACTGAATATCATATGTGTTGCTGGGAGCGCATATGGGTGGGAGCATGGGGCCTGAAAGCTCCCACCACATTGAAAGAAAGCAAAGTGTCAGTCATCAAAGTGGCATAACTCAACACCTGTTTACATGTCAAACATGTAACCACTGGAAATTACCTCCATAGGAGTAACGTTAGGCACCCTATAAATGTGAACCCAGTACCACAATGCAAAACACCATACGCAGAACATACAGTGTGTCACGCAATATGTCCACAGCAAATTAATTTTCTAACACCTAAACACCATAATTCATAGGAACAGTACATCTCTTGAAGACCTTCCAAATTTCAATATAAAAGACTAAACCGTCTCTGAGATACAACATGTGAAAGTTTGAGATTTTCATTCATTGGAGTGGCAGACTTCTGCACCTGTTAAGGTTTTAGATGCCTAATGACTGAGAAGTAGATCCATGGCAGTAAGGCTAGCTATGGTATAAATTTCAAACCAGTATGAGAATGGAAAACGCTGTCCGTCAAACGTAAACTGCGCCATGCAATATCTCCACAGAACATGTGTTGTCTGACATGTAAACACCGTAATTCACATCTACAGGACATGCCATCAACACCCTCCAAATTTCAAGTAAAAAGACCACACTTTTCCAAGATATTTAAAGTTAAAGATTGTTAAAATTGGCCAATCTGTTTGCATTAAAATCTGGCCATCTAGTCCCGCCCTCCCTATTAAAGATCATGATCAAAGAATCTCGTGATCAAAGAATTCTCAGGCTCGCGATCAAAGAATTTGCAGGCTCATGATCAAAGAATAAAAATTGGTGAAATTCAAATTTTAGACATAAATGCATGAAACCACCAGCATGGTTCGATAAAATGAATCCCCCTGAGCAAAACCCACCCTCATTTGTGTTCTTAGAAAATTGGCAAGATTATTCAAGGTCACTGATTGGCTGATGGACAGTACAGGGGGGTACATTAAGTTTCAATAGACGCCCACTTAAAACAAGCGTCAATTCAGGGTGCCCTAGTACTAACTTTATCCTTGGGCACCCTGAATTTGAAAAATCAAACCCACCATATTTTTCCTCGCTTAGCGAGCAATTGAGTTTTACCCCCCACACACACACACAGACTCCCTGTCAACAGCTCCAGTGCGACTTTCTTTAAAAAAAAAAAAAATCATAACCCAATCCAAAAAATGCACCCCGTTTCTTCAGTCCATAAAATAAATTGCTTCATGAGAAGTGGCGGCTCCTACAGCCCTGCACTTCCGGTGCTCGCCAGGAACACGGCAGACAACTGAAAACTCTCCCACTCCACAGTCCTCATCTCTCACTATCCGTAACAGATAAAATACTCCTCCCCACATCACATCAGCATTTTCAGTTTTTAAATACCTCCTCTTTTTTTTCTGCCGACTTCTCAGTTTTCTTGTGGTTGCCTTTTTAATGGAGCTGTCCATTCTCGCGCCTTCCATTATTCACAGCTGAGCCTCTCAATCCTGGCTGCCTCTTCTCATATGCAGTAATTGCCTCAAACAGCAGCTGCTCTTCAGACTTAAAAAAAAATAACTTGGTGCTGTTGTGCCACGCTGTACTTGTGACTCTTAACTTTGGGGGTAACAGAAGAGAATGGCTCTGTGGGGCAGAATGGGAGATGGAACAGCTTTCAAATGTAGGGACTATTTTATCTTTTTTTCTAATTGTTATATTTGTTTAGACTCATTTCCTCACTTATTTGATCAATTAATTAAAATTTACACAGAAACCCATTTTCTAAGCACAATAATACCCTCCAGGGTGGGCGGTATAGGCAATACCACCCACCCTGTTGGGTATTATTGCTTGCATAACCAACCCCTGAGCTGAGAAATTAGCTTCTTTCAACTGGCCATCTTGTACCTCCCTCACGATCAAAGAATCTCGCGATCAAAGAATCTCGCGATCAAAGAATTTGCAGGCTTGCAATCAAAGAATTTGCAGGCTCGTGATCAAAGATTGTTAGTGAGTCGCGATGAAAGAATAAAAATGTGTGAGACTCTATTTTTTGACCATTTTGAACAAAACCAAAGGCATACCTCGATAGAGCGAAGCCCCCTGAGCAAAACCCATCCAAGTTTTACTTCAGGAGTGACTCCTGAGCCGAGATATTTCAGTTTTTCTGACTGGAACCTTAAAACAAGATTGTGGCCATCGCAATCAAAGAATTCTCAGGATCAAAGATTCTTTGACCATGAGGCTACAAATTCTTTGATCGTGAGAAGGGACCAGATGTCCAAAAACCCATTCTTTGTTCACAAAACAACCATATAAATTTCCTATTGACTTATAATGGGAACTTAAAACTGCAATAACTTTTAAATGGATTAATATTTTTTCGCGAAATGAAAAGCAGCATATTCATTGACCAAAGCTCTTTCAGATGAGGTAACTCACAGAGTGGTACGCCACACAATGTCTGCACAGCACCACCGGCAAAATCACCAAAACTGACCATATAACTGGTGAAAAGTGCATTTTTCAGTGTTTTGGTGCACAAAGACTGTAAGTCTGACCAAAATGAAATTTGGCAAATCAAGAGATCTACCATGTGCCACTGGGCATACCAAATTTCATGCAAATCTGTTGAACAGGTCCAAAGTTATTAACGTGCAAAATTTTGAGTTTAACATAGAAGTGCCTTCATAACCCTAAATATAGGGGCGCGACTGTGCCCCTATAATATATTAATATATATATATATAAAATGGGTAGGGAAAATAGTCTGTGCTGGTTGGCTGAAACACACCACATGACCGTGCCTATATCAGAGCGCGACCGCACACCTGCACTTTCATCCCCCCTTCAAAATCATTTTAGCCATTTTACAAGATAGATAACCCACTGTAGTGTGTGCAGCTGCGGTCTGATATACACATGCCGTGAGTGGTTGAAGGCACTCAGCCTGTGGCCTCATGTGTCATGACACACACCAAGGCATGCGTACATCAGAGTGTGACCGCACACCCTACCGTGGGTTATCTATTACATATATACATACCTTTCAACTGTCCCTCATTACGAAGGACATCCCTCATTTTACCCCTTAAAATTGCTCTGTCCCTCATCTGTCCCTCATGGAAAAGTTGCTGCCACACAGAGAATGTGCTGTAAATTCAGACTTCAAAGCAGAAATTCTTAATATTCTAAAATACTATATCAAAAATAAACTTTGTACAAGTAAACACTATTGTTTCCACAGTGTTCTGAGCTTGTATTTCCATGTTTGAGGATATGTCACTCATTCTGAGGGTCTGTGTCCCTCATTGTCTCTCATCTTGTGTGTCCAAAAATGTCCATATCCCCCATTTCAGTGACAAAAGGTTGAGAGGTGTGCATATATAAATATATACTCATGGCAAAAAAACTCTGTTTAATGCATCAGTTAGGGTTGTTCTACAGTGCCAAAAGCGAGGAAATTTGGTGTTAGGGTTGAAAACCCTAGCTGTGCATTCCCCCAACCCCCAACCCCACCACACACACACATATACATGCAAGTAGGGGAAGGACCAAGGCAACACAACCAATCACACACATCCAGGAGGAGGTGTATACCTGTGTTACTGTAGGAAGTGGAGAAATCCAACTTGAGATATCATAAATTATTTACAAAGTTTTTGTACGAGATTAGTTAACATAAAGGTGAACCAAGCTGGCAGTAGCGAAAATGATGTACCTTGCTTTGTTTTCAGCATATGGGTGATGAAAGCCGTCATGGGTATTGCAATGGTAGTCTATGGCAAATTGCTCAACTCTGGAGCAGTCTAACTTTGGAATCCTTAAGTATTTTAGCACAATAGCAGAAAAAAGCACATCTGTGTGACCAGGTCTTGCCATCCTGCAAATTTGAGGCCAAAGGACCCAACTATTTGCTTGCAGAATGATGGCAAAGATGTGCAGTCATTAGGAGCATACTTTCACAAAATACTTTCGCAAACGCAAAAGTGTAATAGCATGACATTTTCGCATTTGTGAAAGTGATTTTTGAAAGTATTTCAGGGATTGTGCAAAATCCTGTTTTGGATCTTACGAACCCCAAAATACCATATGTGTAGTCTGTGCTATGTGTTGGTGGCAGCATGTGGCCCAAGATGTGCAGTTGTCTGTAGTGATATGTGTTTAGCAGTGCGTGGAATGTCTGGTATGAGAGTTAGCAGTGACGACCCCATGCGACAGCCCAATGGGAGCATGGGTGTGTGGTTTTGTGGTTTACATAGCTGTATGTTATTACTGTTACCTGCTGGTGGTTGTGTGTGACTGGTTGTGTTGCCTTGGTCCTTCCCCTACTTGCATGTATTTGTGTGTGTGGTGGTGGTGGAGGAGGTGGGGGGGAATGCGCAGTTAGGGTTTTCAACCCTAACACTGAATTTCCTCACTTTTGTTGCTGTGGAGCAACCCTAACTGATGCATTAAATGGAGTTTTTTGCCAAGAATTCCCCTTCTTTTTGAGAATGTGCACTATAAATAGTGAATGGAATGTGGTGGCAGGATCGTGGGGCCTACCATGTGATTTTTTTGTCACTTCGCTGCACAAATACTGTATGGCCAAGTGAAAATAAAACTGGGTAAGCAAACAGAAATGCAAATGGTAATGGCAAAGGTGACGCAGAAGGAAACAGTAATGGAATTGACAACGGAAACGCTACTGAAAACGCAAACGGTAAGGCTAACAGAAAAGAAAATGGTGACAAACACGCAAACAGTAACGGTAATGCAACTGGAAATGGAAACAATTATGGTAACACCAACGATGACGCCAAAGGGAACAGTAAAACAAACATAAGTGGAAACACAAGTGCATACGCAAATGCAAATCGTAATGCGCACAGGCATGGTAATGCAACTGGAAACGCAAAAGCTTACGATAACACTAACAATGAAGCCAAAGGAAACAGAAACACAAACAGTAATGCAAATGGAAGCACACACGCAACTGCAAATGGTAATGCAAATGATAATGCAAAAGGAAATGCAAAAAAAACACGGTAATGGAAATGCAAATGATAATAGCAACGCAAACGCAAAGGGTAAAGCACACGGTGACGTAAACAGGAATGCTAACAGAAATGCTTATGGAAACGCAAGTGGAAACATTAACTGTAACAGTATTGGAAATGCACACCCTTTTTTCCCCAAAAGCTGCATTCAGAAGCACAGTGAATACAAAGAAAGTATACATAATAGTGAGCCTTGGAGCAAAAAATGAACACTTTGAATACCAAATTGCTTATATCCCAGGAACTGCACGATGTAGAAAAAAAATTAAAATCTCATATTATTTATGACTTTCCTGGCTAGTTTTCAACTTAGCCCCCTCAGCATTTTTCCTGATGAAAAGTCTGTATCTTGAAGCATTTTCGAGATACGGGCCCTGAAAGGCACAGCAGATGCCATAATGTTAGCCTATGGGAAAAATCATCAACTTCAGAGCGCCATAACTTTGCAGCCCTCTAATATTTTGTCACCAAACCACAAAAAGGGACATCTGTGGGATATTGGCTTTCTTACCTCCAAATGTCAGTCCAAAAGACCAAACTGTTCTTTTGCAGCAGGGTGGCAAAGATTTCCTATTCTTTTGGGCATAGTGTCACAAAGTAGTGCCGTGATTTGTGACACTTTCGCAAAAAAAAAATCACGAAAGTGTTGAATGTGCGACACTACTTTGCGACACTACTGTTTACAAACATTTCAAAAACATATTTCTTGGGTGTTTAACCCCCCAAAACTACATGGCTAGCATCCTCAGGACTCAACTAGGTGAACGCAGCAAGAATTATGTCCCTAGATGGTCCCAAATTTAAATGCCTAGCATTTCTGTGACCATCAACTGAAAACAAGATGGCGGATTTGCTACACTGCAAGGGGCATTTGCGACACTGTCAAACTTTTTGTTAACTTTTTCCACTCACTATAACTTTTGAACCATTTAATATTTTTTTACAAAATCTTTGACATGCACATCAGGGACACTGGCTGCATGTTCCCTGAAGGTTTCGGACTGGTCGCACAGACCGTGCGACCTCTAGGCATGAGCAAAGAATGTGCAAAAAATGCGTAATTACCACATTATACGGCACTATGTAGCTCCTCAAATGTATATCCGACCATTACAAAACTTGGCAGATCCAGAGATCTATGGTGCTGCTCTTCGCATGCCAAATTTCAGGCAAATCCATCATACAGTAGCAAGGTTATTAAGCTGCCAAATTTCAGAGTTTAACCTTAAATGGAGTACTCAACCCTAACTATAGAGGCGCTATCATGCAACTATAATAAACATATATATATATATGTATTCTATGCAAAAAACATTGTTAATGGACCATAAGGGTTTTAATGTCAAAAGTAGAGAAATGAGATCTTAGAGCTCACAACCCTAAGACTCCACCCTCGGCTTCCAACCCTATCACCCCACCCCTACCTTGCATGCAGGAACAGGTGTGAGAGGTGTGCCTTGGGGTTGCAAACCCTAATGCTCACTCCATTGTCTTATTCTGTACCCATATTAGCTTACTTACTGTTCCAATGAACAAAAACTAAATAAATAAATACAAGCGTGACCGTGCCTGTATAATATATATATATATATATATATATAACACACACACACACACACACATATATACACATATACAAATATATATATATATATATATATTTTTTAAAGAAACCCCATCCCTTTAAATAATGAACAGGGGTGCCACCATTCAAATTGATGTTCCTAACATATTCAGTGCCCCGGGGAACTTTTCCCGACCTATATTAGCCAAAAGGTGTTTTTTTTTGACTAAATGTTGAAAATCAGAAACTCCAGTGAAGTGAAAGAAGCTAGGGAGAGGAAATAATGACCCTTAACCCCATGAAAGGAAAGTTTTTTTGTTGTTGTTAATAACTGGGCAAAGGATTGAGGTACCATTGCCAGCTTTTCTGGGTGATCCAGGTTGTGGAAATCATTACTCAGATCATGGATGTACCAGGCTCATTCCTGCTCGTTACCCTCTACACCCAGTTATACAGCCCACCTTTCAGCTATCCAGCCTACCTTGTCTTTGCACTATTAGCTTGAAATTGTACCTCCCTCAGTGTGCTCTGCCACCATCACTATAAGCCGTAAGCCTTTTAATAACCTCTACTAAAGCAGCCTTGCCAACCGAACAGCAACAAGGGGTTATATAACTGCCCAGCCTAATATAGGGTATCAATTGCATCCAGTAACATTCCCATTGTGGTACACCCACAAATCTTACATAGTGAGTATCTTAGGAAGTATGTTTGGTGTGAAGCTGGTTCTACTGCTGGCTGTATTTGCAGACAGAGAGGGCCACAGGCTCTGGCTAGAACACATGTGGAATGCCGCATAAAAGAATTTACTAGAAAGTGTGCCATTGTGCATGACTGGGCAACCTTAAAATAGACACTGCCACTGCCATCCTTGATGCCCGCTACTGTTCACTAAATCCAGATACATGGGACTCAATGGTAAATGACATGATGAATTTGATACTGATATGAAAATTACTATTTGGAAAAGAATCAGAACTCTGCTTCAACTAACAGTACCACAGTAGTGTTGGCTGGATATCATGTAAAGTCCAAAGTAAACTACCCCTGGATTGTGAATATCAGCCGGTGAACATTGCTTCTGAAGCAACGCATTGCCTAGAGGCAAGGAAGCTTTGCCTGGCTCTATAGGAGACAGGAAAGGGGGGAGGGGATCTGTCTCAAAATGAAAACCCCAGCCCCACTTGTGTGGGACCTCTTCTGGAAAGCCATGTAATCCCCATGCAGTCAATTACCTTGGTCACACAGGAAACAGAGGGGCATAGTAAGGCACAAGGCTAAAGGCCGAGTGACTTCTGCCATTGGACGTGCTGTAAAATGTTTCATACATATCCCCGAATGCCTTATTGCACTTATAAAATTGCCTCTTTTTTTTACTTTTTACTATTGGGAAAAGCATCTTTATATGTAGAAACAATAGATTTACTTGTGTGCATTTGTGATGAAATAATCCTTCCGCTCACTGCAAGTGATGTCATTGGTGATGTCTTTGTATTATTGCCTACTTTCTTCTTCCTGTTTTTTCCTCTGTTTTTCTCCACATTCAAGATGTGGAATATTTATCATGGAATGTTTACCACTGAATACATGGATTCGAAATTCTGCTTAGTTCCACTGACAGAATTTTTCACTCCTAACACACTGCACACACAGACAACACAGAGGATAATGCCTGATGTACAGGTGATAACCATGGTGTAATCACCTCAAGTGGTTGCTAGGGCAATCACAAGAGATGATTACACCATGGTTATCACCTGTACATCAGGCATTGTCATTTATAATGTATGGGACTCGACATGAAAAGTTATCCCCCCACCGAACACAAGTAATTTAGCCTTACCTTGTTAATGAATCTGCACCACAGCCACATGATTTTGTAGGAAAACAATTTATTAGGATACATGGACTGAATGACAGCAAGCCAAAATAGCACCAGAGTTAAACTCTCTACCAGACATAGAGATTGCTAGACTCAGTAGCAGTAAACTTCAGACAACTGGAATGTTATTTGAATACTGTACTGAGGCTAACAATCACATTCTGGGTGTGTAGAATACTGAATTACACTGGCATTCCATTTTGTAAACCCACTGCTATTACATAGATGAGATAGGTTTATAAGGTTCTGACATCACAACAGTGGGATTACAAATAGAATAATAGATAGGTTCCAGTGAATTACAAGGCTGTAATTCCATCGAGAGGTTCTGGGGACATAGGTAACCTCGAGAGCGAGCTCGAGAGTTCCTATGTCCCCAGACTCGTAGATGAATTACAGCCGAGTGATTCACTGGAACCTAACTGTTATTTTTGTAATATATGGATGCTAGATGCTGACGAGGTCTTACTCTGATTCCTTGTGGGACGGTTCTGTGCTGCTTGTTCTCGCCTCACTCACATCCCACCCTTCTCACATGGAGTCCTGCTTTCTCTCTCAAGAATAAAAAGAAAAGAAAAAAAACTATGCTTTCGACACTAGAAAAGTTGGTGATCGCAACGATAGTATTACGAGGACCGGAAGTATAGTATTATTGGACCGGAAGTATAGTATTACGGGGACCGGAAGTACAGTATTACGGCACTGACTAAGGTATTATAGGTTTTTTTTTGTATGCTTTTTGGGGGTATTATTTTTAAAATCCATATATTACAAGGTTATAGTGTATGGTGGAATGTAGTTTAGCATGGATTTTCATGCCATGTAAAAAGCTGTTCTGCTGCACTAGTGATGTCCGCAGTACAACAGAATGACTTTTCATTCTGTTGCAGTAGAGACATCAGCAGACAGCTCCCAAGCCCTCGGCACTTGAGAAAGGGAAGCGGCGAAGGATCGGGCAAAGAGACGCAAGCTCTGCCTGATGGCAGAGAAAACAGCAGGATCAACCAGATAAGTACAATTTTCTATTTCAGTGCTGCAGGATCAACCAGATATTTAAAATAAAACACTGTGTTGTCACAGTGTACGTCCTTCCCTCCCAGTGGGTTCATGCACATGTATACATGCGAGTTCCTGTCTCAGGTTTTGCCAATCGCAGTATCCAGTCACCCTCCTCCCTAGGTAGCCATGATCACAATCACCGAGACTGACTCGCCATTTTTCTAGGCACTCAATCTCAGTCGCTATGATCACGAACTACCATACTGAAGATCCATCCTTTTTTCCTCTGCTAGAGTGAAGAAACATTTTGATTTGTATCATGCAGCATTAACAGCAACGTCAGCTTTACCTACACCACCAGTACCTACTCCTACTGCAACTCCAGCATCTTTTCAGTTGGAGGAATAATGGGTTCTCATTCTACAAGAGAGTTCAGCAATAGCTTGGTTTCATTCCAGAATGGCATCCTGGAATATAGGTCTTCTAGTCATAGAAATGTAGAAGTTAATGGCAGATAAGGACCGCAAGGCCCATCCAGTCTGCCCATTTTTCCTACCTTATGAATGTGCCCATAGGCCTGTACTCTGTCAATTGCCTATCTATTCATACTCATCTTTATTGCTCCCTTATGCCTGCCCCATGCCTGTCTGAAACCCTGCACTGTATTCATATCCACCACTTCCTGAGATAGGCCGTTCCATGCATCCACCAACTTATGATATACTAATGGCGAGTAAATATAAGTGAGGTTTGTAGGTAGCAAAAAAATCATGCACATAAGCAGCATATTGCACTGTAACAAGATTTATTACATACAAATATATACATTAAATTCCATAGGTTACAAATTAGTGCTTTACTTCATTAAATTAATTTAAATAAAGTGCTCAAAATGCGCTACCATACACCTTGCAACAAAAAGTTCTAATCATAAAACAAACTACCCAGTCTACTGTGCCAGCTACCACTAACCCCTGCACTTCACCTCACTGGCTTTCAGTGAGAAAGAACTTCCTCACATTCCCACTTAATCGGCCTCCCCCTAATCTCATACTGTGTCCTCTTGTCCTGCTATTTTTCTTATATTGAAACATGTTAGACTCTTTCACCTTGTTAATGCCCTTAAGATGTTTGACTGTTTCGATCATATCACCTCTCTCCCTCCTTTGCTCTAGGGTATACAGACTGAGCTCCGTTAATCTGTCCTCATATGTTTTCTGATGCAGTCCCTGTACCATTTTTGTTGCCCTTCTCTGGATTGCCTCCATTTTGTTAATGTCCTTGTACAGGTGCGGCCTCCAGTACTGCACGCAGTACTCCAGATGGGGCCTACCAGTGTCTTGTAAAGAGGGATTATTACTTCCCTCTTACAACTTGTGATACCCCTATTAATACACCCCAACATCCCTCTAGCCTTACCTACTGCTTTAGTGGTCTGCTTGGATGATTTCAGGTCTGTGATGATAATGCCCAAGTCTCTTTCTTCCCTTGTGATTGCCAGCAACTCCCCCTCCCAACCTGTAAATGGCTTCAGGGTTTCTCTTCCCTATGTGCACGATCTTGCACTTCTTTGCGTTAAACCCCAGTTGCCACTCTTCCGACCATTTTTCCACTTTATCCAGATCTCTTCTCATTCTGCCCACCCCATTTGGATCATCTACTCTGTTGCAGATCTTTTTGTCACCTGCAAACAAACAAACCTTACCCTTCAGTCCTTCTGCAATGTCACTGATGAAGATATTGAAGAGGACGGGCCCCAGGACTGATCCTGAAGTACCCCAGTTGTGACTTCCATCTCTTCTGACTGTATACCGTTTACCACCACTCTCTGTTTTCTGCCTATCAACCAGTTTGCCAACCAGTTGACCAACTTCTGACCCAGCCCAAGCCAACCCAGCTTATTAATCAATCTTCTATGTGGAACAGTAACGAAAACTTTGCTGAAGTCAAGGTAGGCGACATCAACTGCTCCCCCTTGGTCCACCATTCTGGTTACCCAGTCAAAGAAATCTATGAGATTAGTCTGACAGGACCTTCCTGTTGTAAACCCATGCTGTCTTGGATCCTGTGCTTCTATGGATTCCAGGTGTTGCACTTAGGGTTACAACCTTTTAAGAAGCCCAAAGTGGGACATTTCTTACTGAAACATGATTTTTCGCAGGACAATACCTAACCTCGATCGATGCAACAGACATGTTTTCTCTACATAATCAGAATTAAGGCTAAGTATTGTAGTTTCTTAGTTGATTCTATTGTTTCTTATCATCTTAAGGTATTTTAGTTAAGCTATTGTAGTTTTCTAGAACATTTAGTGGAAAGTTAGAAAATATTTTTCCTGCTGTAAAATCAGGACATTTAGTATTTTTCATTTTTTTTGCAGGACACAGCTGCCCAAATCAGGACTGTCCTGCGAAAATCAGGACAGGTGGTAACCCTAGTTGCACTATCCTTTCCTTTAGGAGTGCCTCCATAATCTTGCCCACTACTGAGGTAAGACTAACTGGTCTGTAGTTCCCTGCCTCCTCCCTGCTACCACTCTTGTGGAGCGGGATCAAAAGAGTCCTTCTCCAGTCTTCTCAGATCTCTCCTGTGCTCAGAGACTCACTAAACAGTTCTGATAATGGATCTGCTAGTCCCATCCTTAGCCCTTTTAGTACCCTGGGATGTATGCCATCAGGTCCCATTGCCTTGTCCACCCTGAGCTTAGTGAGCTCTTGTAGGACCCTTTCTTTTATGAAGAGACTACTGCACACCTCCCCCCACCCGTGTCCATGGTGCTGAGCTGTGGGCCCTGCCCTACCTTTTTTTCAGTAAATACTGAGCAGAATTATCTATTTAGGATAGATGCTGTTCCTTGGTCCTCCTCCTCATACTCCCCCTTATCCCCTTTGATCTTAGCAATACCCCTTCTGGACTTTCTTCTTTCACTAATGTAGCTATAGAAAGTCTTGTCACCTTCTGTTACTGTTCGTGCTAGTGTTTCCTCAGTTTGGGCCTTTGCCTGCCTTACTGCCTTCCCTGCTTCCCTTAGGGAAGTTTGGTATGCCTCCTTATTTTCTTCCCACTGTGTTTCCTCATATTTCCTGAAGGCCAGCCTATTGGCTCTGACCTCTTCTGCTACTGTTCTTGGGAATCAAAGTGGTTTCCTTCTTCTTTTGCTCTTGCTTTTCTCTCTAACACAATGGGATGTTGCTTCAAGTATTGCACCGCTAATGCGTCCCACTTTGCCTGTACCCACTCACCTGTATTTCTTGCCAGGGCTAGCTTAACTCTGTTGGCCATCATATCAAAGTCAGCTCCTCTGAAGTCCCATATTTTTTGCCTTGGAATGGGATGATTTAGTTCTAGTGGCCAAATTGAACCATACCATGTGATGGTCACTGGCCCCCAGGTGACCTTCCACCTGGAGATCTATGATCCCTTCCCAATTAATCAGTACTAGATCTAGGATAGCCCTGTCTCTTGTGGGTTGTTGTACCAGTTGTTTGAGGCCCTCTCCCTGCAGGGAATCCATTATGTGTCTAGTTCTGGCAGATGTTCCTGTTGGTATTGACCAATCTGCATGTGGCATGTTGAAGTCTCCCATTATCAGAACCTCCCCTTTAGCAGTCATGTTTTGTATATCTTCTAACAGTAATGTGTCTATGTTCTCCCCCTGGTCTGGAGGCCTGTAAACAACCCAGTTTGTATGACAGTCCCATTTATTGTTTCCAGGGTGACTCACAGTTCTTCTGGCTCCTTATGTGTCATCACAATTTCTGTAGGTTTTATATTATCATTGACATAAAGGGCCACCCCCCCCCCTTTTTGAACCTCAGTCTCTTCTGAACAGTACATAGTCAGGTACTGAAGTCTCCCAAGTGTGGTTACTGGTGAACCATGTCTCGGTAATGGCTACTATGTCCAGTTTAGTCTCTATCATTGTTGCCTGCAGGTCTGGGATCTTGTTTCCCAGACTGCAAGCATTTGTGTACATGATTTTTCCATTGGCCAGATTTTGGTGTGTTAGTTATTGGGCGAGGTTGGGCATTTCCCCCTGTGCATCATATGGGGAGCTGGACCTTTTTCCTTACCTGGTGATGCAAATGAACTACAAACATGCTGAACTCCTGTTTGATCACCAGCTGAGGGGGAGGGGTGTTATTACCATTTGATGTATCAGATGCTGCACTCTCTCTCCATCTGCTAGTTTAAATATTCTGCAAAGATGTGAAACTTCTGCCCCAATGCACTGACTCCCTCCTTAGTCAGATGCAGTCCATTAAATTTAAAGAACTTTTGCTCCCAAAACTGTTGCCAGTTACCTACAAATGCGTGTCCTTTTTCCTGGCACCAGCTCTTGAGCCACACGTTTAGCTCCCCTATTTCCCCTTCTCTGACCTTCCATCCATCTGCCCCCCTCCCAGATTGGTAGGAAGGATCTCAGAGAAGGAGATTGTAGACGAAATGGAAGACAGTTTGTCACCCAGACTGGTCAGGTGTTCCTTGGTCTCCACAATTGACCAGCTGGTGAGATCGTTAGTCCCTATGTGTATCAGGACATCAATGTTTTCTCCTGCTTCCTGCACGATTTTAGCAATGTGGTCAGTGTCTCTCCACGCTGATGTATCTGGGGACATCTGACCATTACTCCCAGCTGGAGGTATATATCAACTCCTCGAATCATGGACTCTCCTATGATCAGAAGTGTTTTGGATTTCCTTTTTGCTTTTTTTGTTTTGGTCCCTCTTTTGAGTGAGTTTTGTTGTGCTAGCTCCTGTGCTGCTGTGTCCTGCTCTGCAAGTGTCCTCTGCCCCTTTATTTGATTTTGGAGATAGAGGCAGATACCTGTTTGTAGTTTTTATATGGTTTGTGGAGGTGATACGTTGGAGAGCACTGAGTGATGGGGCACCCGATTTGCCCCTCCTAACCACCTGCCAACCTCCAAAACCAACTACCTTCTGTGGTCGAGGTGCTTCTGTTGGATGTTAGGGGAAATGGCTGGCAGTTCTTATAATATATTTCCTCCTGAATGTTCAGTTTGAGGTGTGCAATTTTTGCCCATGCTGCCTGGAGCTGATCCCTTAGATCTCCAATGGTCCCAGAATGTAGGACAGTGTCCTAAATCCTGTATAACTGCCCTTTAGAAAAGTGTCCTGCAGTACCTGCAGTTAATAATATCTATTCCAGATGAGTTGCTGGGTTTATAACCTGGTCAGAGTAATTAGAAGGAGGAAAATGAAAGCAAAAATTTGATTTTGTGTTTTGCTTGTTTTTGTATAACTTGTTATACAAAAAAGTAGTAAAATGTTAGCAACAAATAATTAAATTACTTGTGTCCCTGTTAATGAGGACTGTGGTCAGAGTAGGAATACGAAAGCAAAAATTGTATTTTGTGTTTTGTTTGTTTTTGTATAACTTGTTATAACAAGTTAAATTACTTGTGCCCCTGTAAATGAGGTCACTGTGTGGATACTAGTCTGATCCTTCCCTTCCTGCTTTGCTACAGGAAATGTCACAACTGTGCTACCCTATAAAAGGGGTGTAGCATGGGGTGGTTGGGGTGGGGGTGGGTGGCTGGGCTATTCCCCTGCCAAAAAGAAGAACCACAGACAAAAGAAACAAGGAGGTAAGAGCAGAAATAATCAACCAACAACAAACGCAGTAGTCCTGAAAGCTTAGCCTAATGATTGATAAAACTGTTAAATCTGTAAAGCATCACCTGTAATAATTTCACAGAAGATATACCCTGTAAAAAACACTTTGCTACAGATAAAAATAAAGCAGTAGCAGAAGATATAACTTGCAAAAAACAATTTGAATCAGAAGATTACAGCAGTAATTGTAGCACAAACTTATAGGCACACCCTGTAATAATGCAGCTGAAAGTTTACCCTGCAACAACAATTTGAATCAGAGAAAAATAAAGTAGTAAAATGTTATCAACAAACAGAAACAGCCAATGTGAGTTCAAAAGAAAATAGCACACAGTAAATCTGCCTAGCCAAAAGAAGCCTTACTCTTTTTCCTTGCTCTGATAAGGTTCCTTGCTCTGTCCTTACAAGCAACCTGGAAGGAAAGAGCTCAGGTGAAGTAAGGTGCCTTTGCCAGCAAACCTAGTCTTCCTCCTACAAGATATCAACTAACCTGACCTTTTAACCCTTCCTTCTGTTGTAAGTTAATAACAGTTTGTCAGCACCACCCCCCAGTTACACACCTAATCCTCTGGAAGAGCTGTGGGAGGACAGCAATTAGCTCCTGCAATGTGAGAAGGAGACTGCAACACCTCTGAGACCAAACCCAAAACCTTTCAGCAAAAAAATAAAATAGTAGCAAACAGTAGTTTTGCTCAGCCTAATGATTAAAAGTAACAAAAATGTAAGCACCACCAGTAATAATTTCACAGAAGATATACCCTGTAAGCACCACCTGTAATAATTTCACAGAAGATATACCCTGTAAAAACACTTTGCTACAGTGAAAAATAAAACAGTAACAGAAGATATACCTTGCAAAAAACAATTTGAATCAGAAGATTACAGCAGTAATCTGTAAGCACAAACCTGTAGACACAACCTGTAATAATGCAGCTGAAAGTATACCCTGCAACAACAATTTGAATCAGAGAAAAATAAAGTAGTAAAATGTTAGCAACAAACAGTGACAACCCCTGTGAGTACAAAAGAAAATAACAAACAGTAAATCTGCCTAGCCAAAAGAAGCCTTACTCTTTGTCCTTGCTCTGATAAGGTTCATTGCTCTGTCCTTACAAGCAACCTAGAAGGAAAGAGCTCAGGTGAAGCTAGGTGCCTTTGCCAGCAAACCTAGTCAACTGTCGAATCTGTATCCTTTGAATTGACTTCCAGGTCTTCCTAGTAACACTCCTGTTCCAATACTGACTCTTCCATCACCTTTCATTCCAGGTTATTGTGCCAGTAGCTATCACTGCTTCTGGCTCAACCACCTGAATTATTCAACAGCCAACAGTGCCTCTGTCAGGTGAATTACCTATGCCTTTGCAATTTGATCTTGCTGACAGATAGCAGTGCTTCTGTGATTACCACTCATTAACGTCTGCCAAAACTGCTGCAAATGACTGAGAGTATGGTACTCAATGTTTGTGGCAAGGCGTGTCATAATGCTATTGCTGTCCTTTTCTCCACCGTGATGGCATCTTGGAGACAAGTATGTTTCTGGCCATAAATTGAAGTGCTGCCAGGATGACAGCTATTCTTATGGTGGGCGCCGCCATTTTGCAAACATTATGAGCACCAGGCAACTGCGCAATGCATCATGGTAAGTGTGCTGGAATGCTGGAATGCAAAGCCCTCCGATGCACAACACAGTTGCAGACATTGCTCTGTGAGCTATTATAGTGTGTATGGGATGCGGCTTTTAAAAAGTTTTAAATACTGGGTTAAGACAAGGGGGGTTTGATAATGTGGCCACACTAGCATGGTAAAATTTAAATTGTTTTATAAAAACGTTTCACAAACCAACTTGTAAGAGTGTACAGGGCCTATGTTTCTATGTATGTTTCAGAACTAGTCTTTCAGATCACTCCTTGCATCCTACCTAATATGTTAAGAGTCAACTGAACTAAAAAAACATAAGAAAACCAAAAAATAATGAAAAAACAGTAACAAACAACTCATTTTGTGCAACTAACAGTGATAGGGAACACATATGAAAAAGCCATCCATCTCTGTTTTAGAACAAACACCAGTGGTGTGGCCAAAATTGTACTTCTAAGGTAATGTTATTCTTTCCATCAATACAGAAGGTGCAACATTTTGCAAAATTTCTTGCAATGGAATGCAAGTTTAATCTGCACAAGCAGAGTCAGAGGCATGCCATGGACCCTGTGATGGATACCACAGAGGTAATATGTGTGTCTCTCCCCCCTCCCGTACCAGGGGTACCCAATTGCCATCCAAAATGATCTGATGGAGTTGCCTCCCCCCAGCCACAAGAGGGAACCCCCCCCACAGCCCCAGCCAATTGACAAGTTACTTAGACAGCCACATTATAAAATGACAAAATAATTAATAATTACTAGACCAGAGAACTACAGCATCTCCCTGCAGTCTGATTCCATGTGAGTATAGCAATGAGTCAACAGTCGCCCCTACCCAGTGCTCCCAGAACTGCTCTGGCTAACCATATGCAGGGGATACTGCAAGAAATACCTCTAGCCAACCTCTCGTCGAATAAGCACACTGCCTGAGTCCAGTTGGAAGCCAGCAATGCTTCACTGTATTTACTTCATAACAGGGATTCTCTGCCCAGAGTTTTCCCTCATTTCCTCAAAGTTGGTTCCCGCATGCTGATGCAACAACTCACACCTCCTACTGGAAGCAACCAGACCGTGGAAGAGATCAGTGTCCAAATCTGCAAAGTAGAGCATTTCGGACTATGAGGACTGTTGCAACCCTTAAAAGAAGGAAGCCATCATGCAGCCCATCTTCTGCACCAAACTGAGAAAAACTCCCCTGAATTCGAGGCAGCTGCCCACTATACATTTATCCAGAAGTGCTGCAGGGAGGTCAGCATCCCCATCCCACTTGTCAGGTCCTTGTGTACCAGGAAGAGATAATATAAAGAAAAGATCAAAAAATTATGTTCCCATCTTCTGATCCTAGGCAGGCAACTCACTACCTGCATGCCCAGTAGAGCCCCTTCTGGCAAGAATGCGTCAGGCTCCCTAATCACTGGACTGACCTTGCCATCCCAGTCTCTACCATGCCTCAAGTCAGCATAGAGTGCATTTTCCTGCCTTATGGCTATGATGTCTTTATAAACTCAAACTTAAATAAGTGAAGGCAAAGAATATAAGAATTGGTAACACATCATGGGCAAGATTCACAAAGCAGATGTGCTGGGCGCAAATGAGATGTGCCGGCACAACATGAAAATGTGCCATGGCACCATTCACAAAGGGCAGAGATGCCCTGGCACATCCTGGATGTGCTGCACCACACTGGATGCACTGGAGGGCGAAAATGATATGCGGTGTATCTGAAGGGGGCATGTAGCTGCATACACAGCACAGAGCCATTCACAAAGCAAAATGAATGTGCAAACACAGCTCATTCACAAGGCATCCACCAAATGTGCCATAAGGAGATAAGTATAAAAAGAAGTAGACTTAAGGGCAAGCCCCCAGCAGGCAGACTGCAGGATAGCAGCAACAGACAGAACAGCAGCAGCACAACATAGGTCACAGAGATGGATGGTGCACCATTCCTGATGGTGGGAATGATAATGGGGATAAGGAGATGGGCAAACCAACAACGTGACGGCAGAAGGCACCATAGGTGGCCTGCCTCATGGCAGTATCGTGCCAGACTAACGTTTGAACAACTGATGGACACCGAAACAGTCGGCCGATACCACCTGAACAGCGCTATTCTGAGGCAGCTCTGTGAGCTGTGCCATGATAAAATGCAAGCATCCACTGGAAGGGGTCATGCCACATCAGTGGAGACCAAGGTAACAACAGCAATGTACCTGCTCACCACGGAAACCTTCCAGAGACCAGCTGGAGACATCACTGGCATATTCCAGCTGTCCACGTCCCATCTCCTCACACAGTTCCTCACCACACTGCTCCCACACGCTTCAGAAGCCATCTGCTTTCCAAGCACACAGGCAGAGCAGACAGAAGCCATGCAGCAGCTCCACAGGGTGGCATGCATGCCAGACATCACAGGGCCACTGACTGCACCCATGTGGCAATCTGTGCACCACCTGATGAAGAGGCCATGCCATACGTGAACCGCAAGGGGTTCTACTCCATCAACTGCCAGGTGGTGTGCAGTGCTAGAGAGTGCATCAGCAATGTCTGCACCACACACCTTTGGAGTACACATGATGCCTTCATATGGCACCAATCCACCCTGTGCTGCTGGTTTGAGACCGGGGACATACCAAGTGGCCACCTAGGCCCTGTCCACACTGCACTGAAAATCTATAATGTTTTGAAACTGTTAGAGATTGAAAGGCCCTGTCTACACTACCCTTGAAATCCCCTCTGTAATGTTACAGAAGGTCCAATCTGTTACCGTAACGGTTTGTGTTTACACTGGTAACGTTACAGAAAGTGTTTTCGTAACCATTACAGAAACCTGTTGTGAGGTGGTTTCAATAACAGTTTCTGTAATGGTTTCAAAGCTTTGTTTAACCCTGTCCACACTACACAAGAAAAATCCTGTAATGTCTTCAAAACGTTTTCAGTGGTAGTGTGGATGCATTGTAATGTTTTCAGTCTGTACCAGTTTCAAAACGTTACAGATTTTCACTGCAGTGTAGACAGGGCCAAAACGTTAAAGTGCATCCACCCTACCACTGATAATGTTACAGGATTTTTACTTACATAGTGTAGAGAGGCCCAGAATATCAGTTTTCAACAACAGTTTTAAAAACGCTTTCTGTGACGTTATCAGTGTAAACTCAAGCCATTACAGTAACGGTTTGGATCCTTTGTAACGTTACAGAGGAATTTTTCTGGTGTAGTGTGGACAGGGCCCTAGAAGGTGAATGGGGCATGCATACATGCCCATGAACAGGATACCATGGCACAACAAATGACGGGACGGAGAGCAGGTGTGTGTGGGCCACAGCAGGGCCTGCACAGGGGGAGGTGCACAGGTGGGACATTGGAGGTGGGTACACCAAGGGAACTGTGCATGCGACATGGAGGACAGTGCAGCATTGTAGTGCAGCAAGGGAAGTGAGGTGATGCACAACAGCAGGCATGAATGGCAGGGCAGAATGCACCAAATGTAGCTAGGCATGGGCGACCACTGGGCAATGGAGGGCAGGCAGTGATGGCTGGGACAGGTGAGGGCAGTTGAGGCAGTGTGCACGGACAGGTACAAGGCAGCTGAGGGTAGCCAGGGCATGCAAGCGCTAGTGTGTGTAGGATGGTGCCGTCCCACCGTGGGGGAGGGAGACATACCATGAGAGGCACTACAGGGACAGGGATGGACAGTCAGCCGTTGCACCAGTATGCCATGGTGGAAGGGGGGGCTGTGGTAAACAATGCACATACATGTGGGGGCTGTAACAGATTGCTTTTCCCCCCTCAGGTGATGCGGCTTACCTCCTCCAACTCTGACTCTTCACACCCTTCTGCCGACCTGGCACAGAGGCGGAGAAGTGCTACAATGAGGCACACATCGTTACGTGCGCCATCATCGAGTGTGTCTTCGGGATGCTGAAGATGCACTTTAGGTGCCTGTATAGGTCAGGTGGTGCCCTACAATATAGCCCAGAGAAGGCCTGTGGCATATTCCTGGCCTGTTGTATGCTGCACAACATGGCCATTGACCATGGAATAGCTGTCCAGGCTGAGGAGGGCAACTGTTCTGGGGAGGAAGAGGATGCAGCAGAGCAGGGGCTCCATGGTGGACTGCCACTGACCCACAGGGACTCACGTCTGGTCACCAGGCCCTGGTGGAACAGGGACACCATCGTGGAAGAGCACTTTGAGGACCGCAGGTGAGTAACACAGGTGGGACAAACACAGCAGCCCCACGCCCCCCAAACCCACATACCCACACACACCCATAAACTCATACACACACACCCACACACACACACCCATACACCCACAACTACACCACAGGCCAGATAACGGCAAAACAGCCATCATGTAGCTCACCCATGAGGGGTGACAGCGCTGCACATACAGATGCACAGTAGGACACACATGGCCAGGGGGGATATGGTGTATGCGCTGGGGATAGTGTGGATTAGTGCACATCCACCAGCACACGTGCACAGCAGACACAGGTCCACACTCATCATGCCCATGCCACACAGCACAACAATGGCACCCCCAGCCATGCACAATGCAATGCACAGATGACCCACACAGGTGTCATACTGGGGCAGGTACATGACACCCACACCAACTCAGGCTCAGTCAGCCTAGTGTGTGGGCCGCAATGGGTGCAGGCGACAGGGGCCATGTGTGCTGCCAGCCTAGGCATCAGTGAGAGGCACCAGGGCCACCACGGACACATGGGTGGTCACCCCCATGCCTGTTGGATGCTGTGTCAGTGCCACTAGATGTAGGGGGGAGACCACCACCCCTGGAGGGGTACTGCAGCAAGACCGAGAATGAGTGCACAGTGGTGTGTCATCTCTGAGATCCAGGTGGTATCCGGGGTTGCTGGGAATGGCCATGCATGGTGACGGCATCAGCAGCAATGGGTTCACCTGACACTGTGACCTAGGGGTGCATGAGGCACTCTTGGGGGTGTAGCTGGTGCCCTGGCAGCCATGTGGAGCACTGTTTGCACTCATGTCCTCGGCAGTAAGTGCAATATGCTCCAGAGCTGTGGTTGTGCCCACCCACAGTAGGCGAGCCTCTGCCAACATCTGGGTATGGCACACAGCTGACGATACATGTTTCATGGCCAGCTGCATCTGAATGCCCCTGAGCTCCACTCTGAGGGTTGCCTTCCTCTCCACGGTGTCCAGCAGGAGGTGTGCATAGCCCTCAACCTTGTCAGCAGGGAATGCCTCTCGGGGACGGCGCCAATGGGTAGGGGGGTGCCGGCCTGCTGCACTGCATCCACTGTAGGGGGACACACCACAGCAGGCCACTGAATGGGTGGAGACTGGGATTGGGCAACCACTCTGTGTCCAGGGACACCAGCATCATGGTCCCCCGCCACCCGCTGCTGCACCACAGCACCCTGCTGAACAGCGTCGGTGGTCCCTGTCCCCACAGCAGCACCAGACATAGGGCCCTCATCAACCACCACCACCACCATGGGTGGTTGTGCAGGCCCTGCAGGTGCACCAGGAGCTTCAGGACTGACGATGCTGCATGGTGCTACCCGTGCATGCCTCTGTGCCTCAGTCGGTCTGCTGTCGGCCATGTCTCCCCAGATTTGTGTGGCATCTGGATCATCATCATTGTATTCCCCCGTGTACTGGATGCCAGCACCAGCAGGCCATCCACGATGTCCACCCTGTCCACTGGGTCATCATTAACCAAACCCAGAATGCTGAAAAGCCATGATTGGTCCTGGCCTCCAGCCATGGCACTAATCACGGAGGGCTTAGACGGCCCTGCTACAACTGGCACTGCAGCCGGGGCTGCAGTGGCATTAGAAGGGGCCACCAGAAGCTCCTTGGTGGGTGTGAGGTGCACACCTGTCTGCGGCCAACCCCTGCCCCACCAAGGGAGGTCTCAATGTGTGCCACCTTCTCCTTCGCTCTCCTCTTCTCATCATTGAAGTGCTTCCTTCACTCCTGATGTGTTCTATTGAACTTCCCTTGGGCATGGACATGCCTTACCACTGTCTCCCAGCCCTCATCCTTCAGCTGGCAGCTGCCACCCCTGTCAGCCAGCATGTCCTGCTGTATGAGGTAGGCATCTATCAGTGCCCTATCCTTGTCTGCTGTGAAATTTGGACATCTCCATTTTGCAGCTGCATCCTGTCTAAACATTGTGGTTTCTGTGGGTGACAATATGCATGCTTTAGCACAGTACAGGCAACCATGAATGTGTTGCAAGCACAGTGGATGGCTGCTGCAGGGACACAGCACCCGGTATGAGCACCTGTCAACCGCTTGCTTTGCATATCAAGGACAAGGCTCAGAACAGTCAGGGACAAGTGGCCAATATCAGGGACACAATGTCAACAATGGTAATAGTAGCTAGCATGTCCTGCCAAATTGTCTGGTTTTGTGTGCCAGGTACTATTTGAAGGGAAGCTAGACTGCAACACACATGTCTGGCAGCCTGTTGCACTATGAATCCTTACTCATCAGCAACAGACCCCCCCCCCAACTGTAGATGGAACAGTGGAACACTGTGAGGCACACTCAGGGACATGCCTGAAGAACAGGAACAGCTGAGAGGTATACCTGTATGCCCTAAAATCCCCACTGCCATGGTATTTTCAACATTTGCAGGTTTTGTAATCGTAAAGTATATACATCAAGGTATTTTATGACATGGTGCTATTACATACTAAATCCAACAACAATAAACACAACTTGTTTTACATACATTTGGAGGTCACCACAATAACCTCCCTGTACTGACCTGAGAGGAAAAAGAAAAATTAAAGAGGACACTATAGCATAGTCAAGAAAGGGGAGGAGGGGGTGCCCATAGGTGGTCAGCCTTATGGACTAGAAATTGTAAAGGATAGATTAGGCTAAGAAATAGAAGAACTGTTGCAACAGATTTAAGAAAAGGTCAGTCCTCAAGAGTGGCAGGAGCTTCCTATCACAAGAAGAAGGAAGAGAGTTACATTTTTCAACCCCTTTGCAGTCTCCATCCATACCAAAACAAGCATTTGTCAATGCCGAATGTTGCTTGCTTCTATGTGCTGTTTAGGTATTTGGAAGTCATTGGAGTGCAAATAATGAAAATTCGCGAACTTATGAGCGTGCGTAGCAACTGCACAACGCACGCTCATAAAACAGTCATTTTTAGGAATTTTTTCACCAAATTTTCAACACAGCCATTTTAAGACCTCTGCTCATGAACAGCATCACTGTGATTTTCTTAATGTGTCCCATACATTGAGTTCGCACACTGACTGCGTCATTGTGCGCTACATGGGTGGAAACACGTTTTGGGTAGGATGTGAAAAATAACAGCTGTATTGCTCATAAGGAGGTGTGGTAAAATGGCAATGTTGAAAATCTGGAGTGAAAATATTGAAAATTAGCGAACTTACGAGCGCATGAGAACTGCGCAACGCAGACGCCAGAAACAGTCAATATTTTAGAATTTTTCAATAGATTAACATAGGTTTTTGAGAGCCTACCTAATGAACACTGGCAGTGTCATTTCATTAATTGCGCGGAAAGGTGATTTCACCGCAGTGACTGCAAAATCACCCTTCGGCCCGAGTAACGCCATGACAGTGCAAGAATTCATGAGGAGGGGTCCCAAAACCCATGTTGAAAATTTAAATAAAATTCCAAAAATACCTGATATATGCAACAAAGTTGAAAAACCCTATCTATCCCATTATACAGCTTACGGCATTTCCTCAGTTCGATGTCAGCTTTGAAGGTGCAGACATGTTCCTGGTCCACTGATGATGCGTCGACAGAGCTCTGGAAGTAAGTATGGGATGAGGGTGTGGGGAGGCTGGGTGCGCAGTGGGTGGGTGCGGGTTGTGGGAGGGGCAGGGAAACTACGAGGACCGTTTTTGTTCTGATTTTTTTAAGAAGACGCGGACGTTTGCCATGCTGGGGTGGGCTCCCAGCGTGGCAGCAGGAAAAACTTTTTGGGGGATGTGGAGTCAGAGATTGGACGCTTGTGGCCAAAACTAAGATTTGCCACGCTGCCGGGAAAGCTTTTGGTGGGGGGGCATGCAGCCTTGGAGCTGATGGGGGATTGGGCACCCCCATTGGCTATAACAGTTGTTGCCACGCTGGGGTGGGCTCCCAGTATGGCACCTGGACAGCTGTTGGGGGGGGCGTGGAGCCGACCAGGATTGGGCACCACCATCAGCCATACAGTGTATGCATGGGGAGGCGCATCAGCACGCAATATGCATGCTTGCGCATGTGTGTGCATGGGGAGGAGAGCTCTGCTCACTGAAGCAGAGCTCTCTCTTTCAACTGTATGCCACTGCATTTTGGAGCTGTCATAGCTGCAGCACTCATTGGGGAACTGGGGCCGCGCCTGCAAATACACTGACTGCATTGGAAGAGGGGCTGACACACCTCTGAAAACTCGGATGATGGCACCATGTTTCTTGCACATGTGTGCAAGCAACATAATAAAAAATGAAAAGTCCCCTATAACCATATCAGTCTCTGTTGAACAGCCTAAGTCCCAACCGCAAAATAAAACATTGAAAACTAGCCCATAGTTTACAGGCATGAGGCTAACCACATTGTTCAAAGCACGCCCTTAGGTCAAGGCATGCCATGTGAAGGAAAAAACAAGTATAAGGATATTGTCTCACAAACAATATTCAGGGTCTGGTTTGTGGCTGGAGGGCCCTGGCATTGCTCCTCATCCAGTGCCACGAACTCCAACATGAATTGCCTCTTCCAGCTACAGTCTCTGTATGTCCATTTTCAGGTGGTGCGGGAGTGTTGCTGCTGTGCTGTTAACTCGTTTGGGACAGCCCACCTGTTGCCATGCTGTTGGCTTTAGCTCATGTTCCAGTCTCTCCATTTCCAAATCCAGCACTCCAGACCTACTGTAGCTTCCAGAGAGAAGCAGCTGCTTCTCTAAGTGATTTGAACAACTGTACCCCATTATCCGTAAAAACTTTCAGATGGGCTGGGTAGCTTTGCTGACTTTTGATCTGATTCTCCCTGCCTTGTTTAATCAAAGCCCTTATGTTACATTAGAAAAGTCCTGGTCAAGTACATGTGTTGGTTGTCCAGTTTTAAATATTTAATCTTCCAGGCTGTCTACATGATCAGTTGACATTTCTGGACTGCTTAAGCATTTTCACCACAATTGAACAGGGTCTTGCCTTTTGGTGTATCAGTTTCAGGTCACATAACGGAGTGCCATTTCAGTTAGTAACAGTATATTGTCTGGAATCTGCAACACTATTTTTGAAATGTGTTCTGTGAAGTCTGACACTGATGAAAAGGAATTCTCCATATTTTCAGGGACTCCGTGAATGCAAAAACTGTTATGCCTCACAAAGTTCTGATCATAGAGTCAGGCCTGTAAGTCCAGTTTGTAGTGCAGTAGGTATAGGATGGCCTGATCATAGGCTCCTACTGTTAAAAAAAAATAATTTGATTGCTGTTTTTATTTTGAGTCAGTGTGCATGAAAGGGAAAGGGGCGTGTGCTCTGGATGTAGAGAATCAGACAGTATTGTTTTTTTTTCTTATTTCCAGTCAGTATCTTGAGGGGGGTGCTTGTGCTCTGGTTCACTTTTGGGGGGGTTCTGGATCACTCAGACAGTATTGCTTTAACAACAACAAAAAAAAAAAAACAGAATATGGCTTGTGTCATTTCCAGTCAGCGTGTATGAGGTGGTGGGGTGCTTGTGCCCTGGATTGCTTTTTTGAAGGGGGGCTCTGGATTGCTCAGACAGTATTGATTAAAAAAAACACTAGAATTGACTTTTGTGTCATTTCCAGTCAGTGGGCCCTATACACTAAGAGCTTCTGACCCTACCGACAATGACATATGGCACTTATGTCTGGTATATATACATCCCAATGCATGAATGCCATGCACCTACTGCCCTACCCTGGCCAAAGCCATTGGTACTGGATCTTACATATCTTTGCAGCCGATCCAGGCAGGGGGTAGGAAGTGAGTGTGTAGCATGGCATGAACAATGCCAAATACACTCTGCTGGGCCAGTGTTGTGGGTTTCATTACGCCAGCCACAGGGCTGCTGTAATTGGTGTGTACCCCATGAGTCTGACTGGAGTACTGATGCCCACATAGTGCCTCATAGCCCCAGATCCCAGCCTTCCTCCAGCTTTGGAACAGTGCGACAGTTGAAGATACAGCAGTCCATACGCAGACTGCTATATCCCATAATCTCCTTTTCCTGCTGGGCAGGGGATCCACTGTGGGGGGGCAGTTGTGGCTTCCAGTTGGAAGCCCATGATCCAGCTCAGGTCTGGTTCTCCAGCTGGCCCCGCCCCACTTGTGGACCTACGTGATTGTGCATCTGGTGGTTGGGGCTCATGCATCCTGGTCCCCTGTATCCGATGGGGGGTGGATATGTAGTGCAAAGTTGTGTGGTCTGATGTGCACTCATACCATTTTGTATTTTGCCCATTGGTGTATAGGGCCCAGTTTATGTGGGATGTACACATGTCCTGGATTGCTTTTGCTGAGGGCGACTCAGGGTTTCTCAAAAAAAAAAAATTTACTTATGTTATTTCCAGTCAGTGTGTGTGTGTGTGTGTGTGTGTGTGTGTGTGTGTGAGGGTGCATGTGCCCCATGCTATTTTTGTTGGGGGGGTCTCTGGGTCGCTCAGACAGTGTTGATTGAAAAACAAAACAAGAACATTTGACTTTTGTGTCACTACCAGTCAATGTACATGTGTTGGGGAAGGGGGTATGTGTGCCCTGGATCACTTTTGCTGGGAGGGGCTCTGGATCACTTAGACAGTATTGCTTAATATGACTTCAATGTTTGTGGAATAGCAATAGGGTATGTAGTGCTTGTGTAACTTGTAGTACTTTTTGTGGCTTTACTCTATTCCCACCCTTGAGTAGTAGGTATGTAGGTAGTAATTTGTAGGGAATAGCAGGCCCATGAACAAGGGTGAGAAGAGCGCCAGAGGAGGAGGAGGAGGGGATGGTGGTGGGCAAAAAACACTCCCTAAGAAAGGGAGGTGCGTTAGTTGAGGGCTTAAGTAGAGGTTGTGGGAGGAGCTATTCCCAACATTGAACCTCAGGCCAAGCCTTCCCGTTCAATGTTTGTGGAATAGCAATGGGGTATATAGTGCTTGTGTAACTTGTAGTACTTTTTGTGGCTTTACTCTATTCCCACCCTTGAGTAGCAGGTATGTAGGTAGTAATTTGTAGGGAACTGAAGGCCCAAAAAGAAACATCCTCCAACTCATAGAGAGTATGACCCCCTGGCACTCAGGAGAGGAAACCCCCCCCCCGGTGGAGGAAACCTCTGAGGACCCATGGTCGGTGGTCTGCCTGTCCTCTGGGCATTCTAAAAGGAGAAGGGCCTAGGTTCTAGTAACCATAGCTAATTTGAGGGTGGTGAGCTTCTTGGAGAGACGATGATGCATCCTCAATCCATAGATGATGCAGATTGACTGATGATCCTGAGGTTGGAGAGTAGGTATTTTCTGAAGGAGAGACAGAGTTCGAAGTGTGAAGTAAATCCAGGTGAAGGAGGGCAAATGCAGTTCAAGTTTCCAAGATGATGAATGAAGCTTGTCCCAAGGGTTTGCAAGGATGTAATGAGCAAAGGGAACATGACTTGGTTGATAAGTTACTAGACAGGGAATGGTGCAAATGCTATGGTACAAGAAGTCATTGATGAATTATCCAACTTGTGAAAGGTTTGACTGTCAAGGCACAGTCTGGAGGCAAATAATTCAGTAATGGGTGAGGAGTCGCTAAGGAAGCTTTCATAAAGTAGAAAATGAGTAGAAAAGAGTCTTTGAGTGCCCTAGAGATGATGGTTCATCCTCGGTCCATGGATGATGCAGACTGAATGATGATCCTGAGGATGAAGAGTAAGTCTTTTCCAAAGGGGTGGTAGAATCCTAGGTGTGGAGAAGATACAGTTGAAGACTGGCTACTGTAGTCCATATTTCTAAGGTGATGAAAGAAGCATGTCCAAAGGGATTGTAGGGGTGTAATGAGCCAGGAAAGCATCATCTGATTGATATACAACCAGACAGTAAACAGTGGGACTTGCGATAATTTGTAAAGTTGTGAGTGAATGGTCCAGTTCGTGTAAGGTCTTGCATTGAAGGTAGTCTGGAGGTAAGGAATTTATTAGTGAGTGATAAGTCACTAAGTAGGTATAATGTATATGGGGAATGATTGGAAGTTTGGTATAAGGGATGGATGGCTTCTTTGGTCATAATATTCATAACTTTATATGTAAATACTCTGGTGGTACGCTGCTTGAAGTAAGTGCGGGTATTTCTGTGGCGTGACTGTCTGGGAGATGCATTGTGGTGGCATATGGGTGGTTAAAATTATAGATAATCCAATGCCAAAATACTTGAGAGAAGCTTGGAAGTGGATATAAGGAAGAGTCATTAGATTAAATTGGTAGTGAGGTCGATTAGTGTAGGATGCCATAGGATCTTAGTGCTATTGCTGATTAAGACCATTTGGGAGGCAAGACTGAGTTAATGAATTTGTCTTGACTGTTGCAGATTTCTGGATAGAATTCAGGAGAGCCAGTTCACGGTGACAGTCTTGCAGAGATTAATGAAGGTAATTAGTTAAGAAGAAGTTGTAGGGTCTGCTGGAAGAGCGGTTATCTCAGCTGATGGTAGTAGATGAAAAGTTGTGGATGATTGCATAAAAAATGATGATGTCCAGGAGCGAAAGTGATGGTTTGGATGGCATGGAATTAGTCATCAGCTAGGCAGTAGAAATCCCATGATGAATCTTCTGGAAGACATCTGTGAAAATCTTAAACAAGCTGTGTCTGTTGAGAAGTAGGAGTCAAGTAACTTGCTCAATAGAGTTAGTGTCGGTAGGAGAGGCTGCAGAAGGTAAAATAGATGATGTCCGAGGCTGAATGGGTTATCTTGTGATTCCTGCTATCTGTGGAAGTGATACTGATTATGAAGTCAGTAGGAGGATAGCCAGTGAGACAAGGTAGACCAGGAAGTCACGGTGATTGAATGGGCCGGAATTGGAGGGCATATTCAATAGAGACAGAGAAAATCTTCCTATTGTCCAGTTGAATAGGATTCCATGAATGATCGTGAGGAGCTGATTGGGCAGAATACAAAACTATGATGACATAAGAGTCTATGAGACATGTTAGTCAAGGGATGTTTGCTAGCAGTAGTATTTCTCCAGAGTAATGAATGAGTGATCCAGTAAGTAGTGAAAGGGTATTGTTAAAATGGCCAGAGTAGGAGTATGAGATGGATAATATGGAGCAGCTGACCAGGTAGGAATACTGGTCGGAGATAGGGTACTTGTTCCAAAAGAGCTACAGCAAACAATATGAAACCCTGATGCTGCAAGGCAGAGGTGATAGACAGCCAGTCAAATGGGAAGGAAGTCCGGATTGAATCCTGATGAACACAAGAAATGATCCAGGGATGGCAAAGGGCTAGGCGAAGCCAGATGACAAACTGTGCAGGAAGAAACAGGACTGGGTTGGCCCCTCAGTGAACAGCAGTAGGATGTGCGAATGCTGTAGCAGTCACTAGAAGACAATTCACGGAGGCCAATGAGTGAAACGCAGCACTCAAATCAACTGGTTTGAGGTACAGAAGTCCTACATCTGATGAGGGTGTCGACCAACTAGGGAAGGGATGGAAGGAGTTGGAGCGAAGAAGGATAAAGGTCCCGTATCTGAAAGAGAAAATAAACTCGGCCATCAACAGGAAGGATGACCCACAGCAAGGAAGTCCCAGAGGCTGGCAAACTGAATCAAAAGAAATACTGGACCAGCTGGCAGACATAAATTATGAGGGATGGGAGGCCAAGGGGTCAAATATGATGGTCCAAAGTAGAGCAGGATGGCAAGTGGCAAGAAAGGATGCAGTTCAGTCAGTGCAGAGAGGTCCTGTTGAGTGGAGGGAAGAGGCAAACTAGCAGGAGATGGAAATTGCAGAAGAAGGGATCTATAGGAGCAGACACAGGCTCCTAAGCAAGGTAGATGAGGTGAGAAGACCAGGACATGATGTCCCAGATAATGGCTGAGGGAAAAGGCACATTTGATAAACTACTCAGGTCAAGGAGGGAGCAGCAAGTGTCGGTCCAGTGGAGAGCAATTAGATTGAAACAGTTGATTGTAGAAACGAGCTTCCAAGATTGGTAATTGAGGAGTGAGAGCTGTGACACTTGGACAGCTGGTTCTGATTACTCTATGATTTTTGTAATATAAAAATGTAGTGTGATTGTCTGTCTTGAGAAATCATGTGCTCCTGGGATGACCCCCCAGGTATCACTTAAACTGACAGGATATATGTTAAACAGCAGATTTCTGTAATGTGATTAACTTCCAAAGACTCGCATTTCATGGTCTTGTTCTTGAGGTGTGCTTCTTTTGAAGCCAGGGACTAAAATATCCATTTTATGGCATCTTCAGAGGAAGCCCAGTTAATTTCACCTGGTGTTACAAAGCATATTACATCTCAGTGAGATATGGCAGAGTTAGTCATAGAAAGTCCTTTGATGTCTTTGAAAAAGAAGGAAAACACACTAGATCAAAGAGGAGCAGGAAACCACTCCAAATCAAAGAGTCGTATTGGAAATGAGTTTTTGCTCATGTCATCTTATTTTAAATACCCCCTGAGTGATAAGACATCCTGGTTGTATAATTTTTAATAAACAGAGGAGGACCTGGGTGACATCATGGAGGAGGCAGGTTCAAAGACAGTTTTTAATTATGCTGTGGCTGACCTTTAGAGACATTCTTGTTTGGACTCTCTGAAGCAACAACATCTATTTCAAGCACTGTTAGAAGATATACATTAGATGGACAAGTCTAATTGTCTGGTGGTAGGAATTTGTTTGCACTTTTTTTAAACCTTGTTCTTTTAAGTGATTGTATGCATTGTGATATATTGTTCTGTATTTACATTTTATATATTCATCTATTTTAAAGTAAACCTCTATTTTAAAGAGACTGTTTGGTGTGTCTTCGAAATTCTTTCTTTGACAAGTGAAGCATTCTGTATATGGTTAAAGTTGACACTGTGAATGAGCTTAATGGTATATCAAACTGGGAAAAGGTAAGAGTTTATCTGAGATCTTCAATAGGGTTTTTAAGGGTTCATTTTGTACACCTGGTTAGGTGCCCATAGGGGGAAGATATCTGGCCCCCCTGAAGAGCAGATTATCTGAGCCTGTACATTGGGTACACTAGCAAGAGGTTCACAGTTTGAATCCCTCCAGAACTTGAGACCAAAGGTGATTTGGACCCACAAACCAGACAGGAGGGTTACCCTGTTCTGTTTCTGTTCACAATACTGCGCTCGGAGGTTGGCACTGTGGGAGCAGAGGGCCTGACCTGCTGAGTGGGGTTGTGACAAGATCTAGTATCTGACACCATCCTGCCAGTGTAGGAGGATGGAGACAAACAAGTTGAGGAGGTCATGATTCAGAAGGGAAGCAGGATAAGGTCCAGATCCAGAAGGGGTGCGGCATCCGAAGGCAGGTCTAGAATGGAAACGTGGGAAGCAGCAGAATGTAAATACAGACAGCCTTCCGAGATGGTCGAGGTGAGATGAGACTGGATACAGGTAGGAGGTAGGATGATGAGAGTACGTGGATGAAGAAGTTCTGGTCCTTGAGGGAAGCGGCAACCTGCAGCAGGTACTGGATGCAGACGGCGGTAACAGTCAAAAAGAGATTCAGGCTCCGATCAACAGAAGTCAGCGGGATGGGACTGTGGACAGAAGCTGTTGACCAGGTAGGGAGGAGGTTGGCACCGTGGGAGCAGAGGGCCTGACCTGCTGCAAGTCGGACAAAGTCAAGGTCCAGAAGGGAAGCAACATCTGGGTATCAGGCTGAAAATGCATGAGTTGAAGCAGTAAAAAGTAGACTCAACACCAGATGGGGATGGCTGAGGCAGGATGATGGTGACATGCGGCAGCTAGGCAGAGGCAGAATTACAGAGGCATGTGGGGTGAAGTTCCATTCCTGAAGGGAAGCAGCAACTGGTATGAGGTAGAGAAGGTATTGGATAACTCAGTAGATTGTAGACATGGCTCCCATACCTGGTAGTCAGGGTGAACTAACCTTCACTCTGTGCTGTCCAGCAGAGTTAGAGATGGAAGATGTCAGTCTGGCAAGTAGCAGGAGGTAGTAAGTGCAACAGAATTCCATCCCCGGTAGACAGGGGAAGCCTACCTTCACTCAGCACCTCAGAAGGTGCTAGTTAGGGACAGAGTCTGAAGAACTGCTGGTATGAGCTGGCAGAAGGTGAAGAAGGCTGCTGTAGAGGGGAGTAGATGAGGAACAGCAATGCATACAGGATTATGAATGATACATAGATGTGGCAGGACAGACGTAGGACATATGGGATGGAGGACGAATGGCAGTAGCAAGAGGGAGAAATAAGGGGTTGGCTGTGGAAGCAATAAATGGGTGTAGTGGAGGACTCATCCGTAGACAGATGCACATACTCGAAAGGGGCACAGAGGGAGTGTAGGTGACAGAGGATGGAAGAGGCAGGGAAGCCAAAGTGGGAGCATCCCTAGGGACGGTAGAATAGGAGAACCCTCTCCCACCTCCCTAGTGACATCCTAGAGTGCAGAAGCTGCTATGAGAGGGGCAACATGTTGCAAATAAGCAGCCCAACAGAGCAATCAGCTGTGGTAAGGTGACGTAGAGGAGCTGGTATTAATCAGACAGATGGAAGTGCAGGGAAAATAACAAGGGGCGGGAAAACTGTTACATTCAGCCACTTAAGCAATGCAAGTACAACAAAGTAAACCAACAATGAAAAGTGTAGCTCTGCAGGACAGTGGGGACATAGAGAAAATACTGATGGATTAAAGTAGCAGTCAGAGTCAGTAGCAGACACGTGGATGTCAATATGGGGGAAGTTAGAAACACAGAAAATGGCAGCTAAATGCAGGTACCCCAGTCTGAAAATGCAGTGGGTGTAAGTAGTAGGAATAGGAACACCTCAGGTAGCTGAAACCATAGGAAAAGACACATAACATGGCCCCCTGCAGTATTCCTGCTTGACTAACGTGGAGCAGCGTTTCTCCCCCGCCTCTGCCATCTCTTCCCCTTTCACAATTGTGTAGAGACTCTACAGAGGACTTGCATAGTCAATTCCTCCCAGACTGCCCTTGTAGCTTTCCTTTACACCTGGAAGCTCCAGGTTTCTACATCAGTAAATGGTCCACCATGCAGTATGCGGGAGGTCAAAGTGGAGAATATCGATGGGGAGCAAAGTAGGCAAAAGCACTACCAGTACAAGGACCTATCCGCACCTTACCTGAGATAGCGGAGTTGCTGTAGAAGAAGCCATGGCCCAGTACATCCATGTAAAGGAGGATGGGCAGACAGTGGAGCAATGAGCAGGGACTGAAGGCGTGGCATGTTCCGGGAATGGAGAGAGCACAAGGGGAACAAAAGCGCTGAAGCGCCACAAATCAGTCAGCGCGGAGGTCTGAAGGGGAGAGAGGAACAAGGAAGGAGAGAGCAAGGGGCTGAAGGGAATGTATGGGAAGTGGGAACACTTCCAGAGGGAGACGGGAGCGAATCCTGGGAAGGAGTATGGAAGCTGGCGCAGGGAGTAGGGACAAAGGCAGCAGTGAAGGGCTTGATGCAGCTTCCCCAGACTAGCATGATGCCAAAAGCTGCAAAACAGAATGGGAGGCATCCAGGACGAAGTAGGGCAGGCAGTAAGGCGGTGCAACTTTTGAGAGAGGAGATGGAGGGCAGGTGGAGAAGCCCAAAACAGACAACAAAAGGGGAAGTACCCAGACATCAGCTGGAAATGGAAGCGAGTGGGGGAAGGGACAAAAAGGGGGTAAGCAACAGAAATGGGAGAGAACATGGAAATAACGAGGAATAAGGGGGAACACATGGGGAGGGGAGGAGTGGACAAGACAAAACAGGGAGAGGGAGAAAGAGAAAATGTACAGCCACACAGCCATGCAGGGAGCTTGGGGACAAAAAACACTCCCTAAGCAAAGGAGGTGTGCTAGTGGAGGGCTTAAGTAGAGGCAGTAGGAGGAGCTATTCCCATTATGTCATTTCCAGTTAGTCAGTGCATGCGTGCGTGCGTATGTGTGTGTGTGTGTGCGTGCCTGTGTGTGCATGTGTGCGCGTACGTGCATATGTGTATGCGATGCACCATGGATTGCTTTGCCTGGGGTTACTTGAACTACGTGGACAGTAGTGATTAAAAAAAAACAGCAACAGAATTTGACTTTTATGTCATTTCAAGTCAGAGTGTATGGGGATGGGTTGGTGGGGTGACACATGCATGCCCTGGATCTCTTTTGCTGGGGAGGGGCACTATATATCACTTGAACAGCACTGATTAAAAACTCAGAATTTAACAAAAGAAATAAGAATTTTACTTTTTTCCAGCAAGTATGTGTTTGGGGGTGGAGAGGTACCTGTGCCCTGTATCTTCTTTTGTTGGTGGGGGGAATGGTGGTCTCTAGGTCTCTTGGACAGTGTTGATTTAAAAATAATTAAATTTGACTGTTGTGTTATTTCCAGTCAGTGTACATGTGTTTTGGGGAAGGGGGGGTATGCATGTCCTGGATCACTTTTGCTGAGAGGACTCTGGATCGCTCGGACAGTATTGCTTAAATATGACTTTTGTCATTTCCAGCCAGTTTCTATGAAAGGGGTGCATGTGGCTGAATCGCTGCTACTGTGTGTGGCTCTGATTTACTGTTGATATTCATGAAATGGTGATGGGATGTTCCAGATCCATGTCCTGCTCTGCATACCAGCAGTGTTCTGCTCATGACATTAATGCAAGCGTGCCTATGAGCTGGACACCACACACTTCACACTCAGGCTACTGAAGACACTGTAGGGGTTTAAGCCCATTCCAGCATGCCAGAACACTGCTATGCTGTGATGCCCTTGTACCAGAAAATGGGTGAGTGGTAGAATATTCAGCTGTGGTCAGGCACGCCACTTTGCCAAGATGTCGGCGTGCTAGAAAAGGGGGGGTGAGTGTTCAGCTGTTGACCAGCATCTCCAGGATTTTGGTGTGCCGGCTTTATAGCAACATATTTGAAAATTTAGGGATAGTGCCCCATAATGGGTAACTGGTGACCAGTGTGCCAAATTTGAATATATAAGTTTGTTTATGTTGCAGCCAGCATGTGTAAAAGAAGGGCTGTTCTGGATCGCCAAATTAAATATATAATTTTGTTTATATTACTGTCAGTGTGCGTGAAGCATTACCATTTGTTGTATAAAGTGGTTTTGATACACATTGTATCCCAAAGCACTTTGCAATTAATGAGAGAGTGGTAGTCTGGGCTGGTAGTGTAGTAACTGTAAATATGTAGGAGAAGTTTATTTGCTAAGTGCCCAATCCTGGGGGCTCTGAGTAGTGTACATTAAAACATGTCAAGAAGCACAAAAAAAAACACAGGCAAATAAAGACATATAACAATAATACAAATAAAACAGCATAAATAGCTAAAAACGAACCAGTGAGGGCTAACTTAGGTCAAAAGCTTGTTTGAACAAGTATGTCTTTAGGTCCCTCTTAAAGGCCTCCAATGAGGGAGCCTCCCTCAAAGATGTTGAAAGCAAGTTCCACGGACTGGATCCGCCACTTCAAAAGTGTGATCTCCTGATGTCTTAAGCCTGTCCCTGCAACCCTCTAGGAGGCTCACCTTGGAAGAGTGGAGAGGGCAAGCCGGATTGTAAAGGGACAGGTGATCACTCAGATAACCTGGGCTCAGTCCATATAGGACTTTAAAGGTCAGCAAACCGACAATGAAGGTGATCGCTGCTTCACTGAAAACCAATGCAGGTCATGCAGGATCAGGGCAGGCTTCAATCCAGGAGATGTTTCTGAGATGTTAAAAGGCACTCTGGACTACAGATGACACCTGGGCCTCAAGTGTCAGTCTTTCACCTTAGCAGAGGCTGCTAAACTTGAGGAACCAAGTACCAGCTGGTCTCCTCTACTGTGGTCCCTGCATCCTGTTGTCGGCCAGGTTCAATCACTAATACCTCCGCCTTGTCCAGGCTGAGTCTCAGCTAGAACACATCCAATCCTGAATCCCATCCAGGCATACATTTAGTAAATTGATCACACCAGGTGTCCGGGGTGCAAATAACAGGTACAGCAGGGTATCATTTGCATAGCAGTGAAAACCCAAGCCATAGCATCATAGCGCCTTGGCGATGTCTACTGTTAGGTAAGTTTCTTCCCTCCCTCCTTTTTTTTCCCCCTTTCCTCTTCTATCCCCTCATTCCCTCTGCCAACTTGTCCTCGCCTAATTCTATCCCCTGGCAAGGTTTTATGCATCCTGGAGGGGCCCAGCACTGGGCAATCACTCTTTCTTCACTCCCCCTCCTCCTATATCCTTTCTACCCAACTAGTCCTCTCCTGATTTTGTGCTCTGGCAGGGTTCTCAGCATCCTGGAGTGGTCTAGTCTTCAGAAAGCTTCCTCTTTCCCTCCTTTCTTTTCTCTCTTCCCAACTTGTCCTCACCTGGTTCTGCCCCATGGCAGGGTTTTCAGCATCCTGGAGGTGTCCAGCACTGGGAAATGACTCTTCCCTGCTCTTTTCCCTTCATCTTCTGTACCTAACTCATTCTTGCCTGACTCTGCTCTCTGGCAGGATTCTCAGCATCCTGAAGAGGCCTAGTCTTAGGCAAGTTTCTCCCACCCCTTCTCCTCCTTCCCTTTACCATCCCCTCTACTATCCTACCCAAATTGTCCTTGCCTACTCCTGCCCCTTATTCTAAGTCCTCACCTCATTCCACCACTGGCAGTGATCTCCGCACTCTAAAGGGGCCAGTTCAAGGTATGACTTGTCCTTCCCTTCCCTATCCCTTACCCCCGCCTCTCTCCTGCCCTTCTCGCTACCCCCTTGCACTTAATCAAAGGAATTAGTTCACTTGAGCTAATAATTTGCACTTTTTGTTCTGTCTGAGGTGCTCCCAGATTGCACTAGCCCTGTGTTAGCCCTTCACAACAGAAATTTTTTTTTGCTCACTTTTCTCTGGCAATGTTGCCCCCATCTTTATCCTCTCCTTCCCCCAGTTGGTTTCCCTGTTTACTCCTCTACCCTGCTTGAGGTTCTATGTGATAACTGCAAAAGTCTAAAAGGCAATTGCCGTTATTGCGAGTAAAGTGGTGAAAATTTTTCAGCACTCTGACACCCTAGCGCACAGCAAAGCGATGCGGAGACTACGTTTTTAATGTTTCCATGGGGCGTACCACACCCCTCCATGAGGGCTGCACCACCGCATCCCCTACTAAAGGATTCTCAACTCCAGGGTGCATGCCTGGGGGTGAAACATTAAAAAAAGGTTCGAAGCTAGGCCACAAAAACGCACCAGCGCCCAGACCCAAACCCAGTACCCTGCCAACTGATGCAGCAACCCACCCACCCACCATGCCAAGGGGTCATCATGGCTACCAACCATGGCACCACCCTCCACATCCCTCTCTGTACGCACTCACTCCCACCTCTCAAGACGCTGCGACATATAGTGACAGAATGTCGCTATAGTTGCGCAGCCCCCCATCCAGCCGCTGTATCCTCCTGCAGCCATTCCCAAATGCACTGAGGAGGGAGTCGCTGTTATTGTCAGCACCCTTCACCCAGCTCCCTCATAACGGGATACTCTCCTTGATGTCCCCCCACTGGCCCTCATTCATTCAATAAGCTAAATAATCTGCCTATTTACCGTGATCCATTCTTGCAAGGAGCTGGTTCCAAGGCTCCATTAAATTTCTGTGCTATGTTCCTCAGATATGCCATTTGTAATTAAATGCATATTCCACAGGTATGATATATTTAATTGTATGCTATGTCACAAATGCAACTGCTGTATAATCATAGATTATATTTTTAACTGTGTCTTGTTACAAATGTAATTGAATGTTTAATTTCTTGGATATGTTAAATGTTAAATGTTAAACTGTATGTCTAATTCTTCATCCAGTTGTAACCCTTCCCCTTCAGGTTGCACTGGGAGATGAGCAACTTGTTGTTCAGTGTGCCTTCCTGGTGAAACATTTCAATAAATAAATAAAAATAAAATAAAATGATGTCAACCAGGGGCAGCATGTACACTATGAACAACATAGGTGAGAGGATTGAGCCCTGGGGCACATCACAGAGCAGGGGATTTGGGAGTGAGGGAAAAATTCCCCATCACCACCCTCTGTGACCAGCCCTTGAGGAAGGACTCAAATCAGCTGACCTTACCACCAAGTCCACAGTACTCCATTAGGTGATCCAGCAATAACCCATGGTAGACAGTGTAAAATACTGAGGAAAGAGTGAGTAGAATAACTGACCATTCCCTTCTATCTCTCACCCTGAGAAGGATGTGTGGACCCTGAGCAACGCACTCTCTGTACTATGCCTGGATCTAAATCCAAACTGGAGCAGCTCATGGATGCTAAAGACCATGCAGAGCCACTGTCTTCTCAATAACTTTTCCTAGAAAGGGAAGGTTAGAGACGGGTTTAAAATTTGCTAAGCATTCTGAGTCCAGAGATGTTTTTTCAGAAGGGACCTCACCACCACATCCTTCAATGCGTTCAAACCCCAAAAGAAAAGGTTGCGCTTGACTATCTCGGCAAACACTGGGTCCAGAAATCTCATACAGATCACTAGAAGGTGCATCGGACATGGATCAAGTTTACAAAAAGTGGGCTGCAGTTCAGAGATCTCCCCACATACTTCCTCCATTGATACCAGCCTAAACTTGCCCCAAACAGGAGGACTGCTCTTGTGACAACCTGCTCCCCTCTGATGACCAGAACAGTGCAGTTGGGGTTATCTCAGATCTGACTGAGGACACACTGTCAAAGAAGAACTGTGCAAACCCTTTGTACCTGGTGAATGACAATGCCTCTACCAGCTGGAGACAGGCAGGATATAACAACCTGTCCACAATCCGGAAAAGCTGAGTCTGTCTGTTTCTACCCAGTGCAATCTCCCCAGACAGAAATGCTGCCTTCTTATGGGAGATTGCCCTCTGATACTCACCACGGTGATTCTTTGAGCCAGTCTGTCCTCATCAGTCTTTGACTTATGGCAGCAGCACTCCAATCTCTAACCCATAGCCTTTATCTCTCTAAGTTCCCTGTCAAACCACAGAGATCCTAAAGGTGTCAGTGTGGTTCAGCTGGTAGCACATCTGCCTCTGATGCAGAAGGCCATGGTTCTCATCCTACTCCAGGACTGGGCTCATACCATAAATGCTGGTGCCCATGTGCAGTACTGGGGGGTGTTGTACTGTCAGGGTGTGCTGTTCCTTTGGACGAGATGTTAAACTGAAGCCCCTTCTACCCATCTCTGTTACTGTTCTGGTGAGTGTCCAGGATGAAGTATAAGAACTGAAAGCACTTTTCACAAGAGTATTGGAATTCTTTATTTAAAATAGTCATAAAACATAACAATTACAGGCAAAACACACCATGGAAAGCAAACCTCACATTCAAACTGAAAAAAGAAACAAAAAAGGATATGTCTCATAATTACAGCACCACTGTCAAATGTAAGTCTAATGTCATTAATGGAAAACCAAAAAAAAGAAGTAGAACAAAATACTTAGCCTCTACCCTCTGGGGAAAATTTTGTTTTGTATACCATTCATGTCAGCCAATCTACATTATACCATAATTGGATGGCTTAGCCTGGAGTTCAGTGGAAAAGCAGCCAGCCACTCCCATTCCCTGAGCTACATAAGCAGTTCCTCTCAGCCTCCTTCTGAAGCACTTTTTTCTTTGTTGGCCAGAGTGGAGGCTCTGTCTTTTTGTCCTCTGCAGCTGGCTGGGGCTTACCCTGGGGCCTGCCCCCCCCCTGCTGCTGCTGTTTGTTTCTGCTGGACTTCTGCATTTGTTTTCCTGCTTCTGGTTTGTATTTGCTTCCAGGCTGTGTGCTTCTTTCTGTCATTTTTCTTTGTTTTTGGTTTGCGTGTTTTTGTTTTGGGCCTTGTTTCTTGTTTTCCGTGTTTCTGTGTTTTGATTTTGTCTTTTGAGGGTTTGTTTCTCAGCTCCTAGCATATTGCTACTGCAGAGCTCATACTGCCTGCTTTCAGTTACTCACAACTCTCAAATTACTTGCAGTGCAACTGCAAACATAATCTGTGTGTTTCAGCTCAACTATAGCTGATTCCATGTTGCATTCTTAATTGTTTTCACCTGACTCAGGCTTACTCAGAACTCTAGCTATGCAGCTCACTCGTGCTCTCAACTCATTCTACTTACCTCATTGCAGCAGTTTCATTGCACTACCTGGTAACAGCTGCTTTCTGAACATTGTGCCTCCTTTTATTTTATTTTTATTGCAGTTTACAACTCAGTGTACTCAATACAAATGTTGCTTCTATGTTTGTACACCATGTTATACTCAGAGGTGCAATAAGGCTACTGCTGATGCTGTAATTAGTTTCAATACCTGCATGTGGGTCTTGGCCCTTCCATCACTTTCTTGTTTTTCCTACAGCAGGGACTTGGAGGTGTTTGAGAGTTGTGGCCCCGTGTGGATAATTATTCCTGTTCTAAATCCTGTCTCCACCGCCAATAAATCCTCTGAGTATGTGTCACCTTATTGGCTTTTCGGATGTCTGGCTGGCTTGCCCCACTAATTACAGTGCTGTTTCATTGCTACTACTTATACAGACCTAAGTGCGGGTCCACCTATTACTACACTGTTTGCTGACCTATGTGCAGGTCCACTGTTGCTTACGCAATCATTGCTTCATGCCTACCACTATCCCCTCAGCTTCAGCCTCTGGGATGTCTGCCACACTCAATACTGCATTCAACTTTTGCAAGGTCTCAGCACTCAATGCTCATTAAGTTCTCAGAACACCAGTGCTCATTCAGCTGCTCACCAGTTTTTCAGCTCCCTATCAGTATTCTGGGGCATGCTAACCATACCATTCTGGCGCAGGCCTCTCTGCAGCCAGTGATCTCACTCTGCACCATGAGTCCACAGCTTGAGCATGCGAAGCTTGGGGTGGTGTCCTTCTCACCTGTCAGCTGAATTGCACCATCCCCTTGGCTTCAGCCTCTGGGATGTCGGCTGCAGCTGGGAATGTCCTCGCTCCAGGTGGACCTTCAGTTGTCAACTGTACCGACGGCATCTCAAGCTGTAGAAGTTAAGACTCAGTTTGAAGGGATGGGGCACTCATGGGGGCCCCTTTAGCTGCCCAAGCTGGTTCGGAGGCACCCTTCAAAGCTGTTCTCCCTCACGACTGCCTCTGGTTCACCTGGTTTGAGTTTAGGATGAGTAGGCCAGGTGAGTGCCTCAGAGGTCATTGCTCTCCTCCTCCTCCCACCTTGGTTGCCTATCATGTTGCAGAGTGTTCTTGCAACCTTCCACGGTGTTCCCGCTAGAGGGTTGGAGTGAGAGCCTTCCTCCAAATTGGAATATTTTCCACCTCCCTTTAATTGGGTTTTCCAAATTGCAGCTGCAGAGTCATCACTAAATAAAATATCCCAAGCCTGGAGGGAAGGCGATTTAGGCCTTGGATCCCCAGAGATTTCCTCCTCATAGGGTTTTTTCTCTCCTCCGTTGCCTCAGATCAAAACTGTTAGTTAGCATAGTAGTGTCCCCTAGTTTCTTTAGGTAGGTTCAGCTGTTGGATGGAGGTGGATGGTGTCTCTGCTGTTCCCTCTCTCCTTACAGGATCCCCTCATTCTCAACACAAACCATCAGAATCGTGCCACGCAAACCTGGGCATTTCATTACGTTATCAACCAGAGCATCTCATTACGTTATCAAACTGTCTGATACTTATCTACTACTACATCACAGTTACTGCTTGCTTATATGCTTCATACTTCATTCTTTTTGGGGATCCTTCCTAAGGTACCTTTAGCCATGGGAATCATCTCGTGGCACCTCTAGGGGTGGAACCCTCTTCGAGAGTTCCTTGCCTTTTGTACCCTTACAGGGTGATAATTCCTCTGGAATAGAGACAGCGAATGGCCAAAACCAAACTAACAAAGTTGCACAAGCATAACACTATATTGGCTGCATAGGCCATTGAACTGGAAGGCTTAGCCTGGAGTTCAATGGACAAGCAGCCAGCCATTCCCACTTCCTGAGCTATATAAGCAGTTCCTCTCAGCCTCCTTCTGAAGTGCTTCTTTCCTTGCCCCACTATCCTCCCCTCCTCCTCATCCAGTGGCAGCACTTCTCTCCTTAGGATCCTTCCTAAGGTACCTTTAACCACAGGGATCATCCCATGGCACATCTAGGGGTGGAACCCTCTTCGAGAGTTCCTTGCCTTTGATACCCCTACAGCATGGTAATTCCACTGAAATAGAGTGTGAATGGCCAAAACCAAACTAACACAGTTGCACAAGCATAACACTATACTGGCTGCATAGGCCATTGAACTGCACATACCTGTCTCTAGGTAGAAACCTATATCATCCCCTTCAACCTTTATAGTGCTCAGATTCATCATATATGGGTACCCTCTATCCATCCTATTGGCCGATGCACAATCATAAATCTTTTCTGGTTGCCAGAGGCCAATCCCCCAGCTCCAGACAGAAAATCCAGTCCACTTCGTGCATCTGTTGAGACTGGTCACAATCTTTATAGTTTCCAACCTCAAAGTAATATTTTACTTTTACCTCAACCTTCTCTTACTATCTAGGAGTTAGACATGTTGACAGGCATTTTGCAGGATATTTACTAGGGTTTCCTAGTTCTACTCTGCAGGCATTATGTATTGAAAAAAAAATATACTGCATTTGCCAGCCTTTAAACCTAAAATACACGCTTACTGGGCAGGGATCCAGGGGGCCCAGACCCTCAGATAGCATCTGGGTCACCCTTCCTGCACATGTTTGGGACCCTCATGTAGCATCCCCAACATTGGAAGTCCTGAGTAGCATGCTTAGGGGAGCCACGGCTCCTTACAGGACAAGCTGTGTTCTGGGTGCTTGGGATGCCAGACTTGGTGGTTTCAGGCAGGCGGCACAGCTGGTCAGGACTTACAGATGGACTGCCCCACATTCAGTTCTTCGACTAGCAACAGAAACAGCTTCTGCCTTCCAATATATTTATGTCACCACAATAGTGCAATGTACTCACAGTCCCTGGGGTGAGTGCTGCTGCTGCTCCAAGTGCTGGGGCCGCTATTTCCTGGCTGATAGGCAAAGCTCATGGCTCTGCTGATCCTCAGCCTCACCCAGATGAGCAGGTGGTGCCGGCAGCCATTGTTTTTCCCGGGTGCGATTGTTCAGCGCTTTCGCACAATGCCGGGGATCTCCCTTACTGCCATGACTCCCCCCAAATTCCTGAGCTCTCCACCATGTCTCCTCAAAGTCTCGATCTTGGAGAGCAAGATGGTGGCTCTCACTAGACTAGGAGGACTCAGGGCAGTCTGGTTACAGTAGCAAGATGACCGGACGTCTCAGGAGCACCGGAGCTGCTGAACTGACATGTAGACTCACTGGTGGCAGATACTTGAGGGCCACCTTTGTCAGGGACAAGCTACACAAGGGCTGGTGATGGGTCAAATCATGTGAGAGGGAAGTCTCATGAGATTTTGGCTGGTGGAACCAAAAAGCCCCATGGAGGTATCGTGGGAACAAAGGCCATCTTAAGGGAGTAACAGGATGGCTGCCATATAAGGATACCATGAGACTGGGGCTTGCAAAATTGTGCCCTGTTTCCTGCCAGTGGCCATCCTGTGGTGGTCAACAAGGAGCCTTAAAGGCACAGGACACCATATTGCAGGGCCAAGAGCTAGACCTAGAAAAAGCTATATTTTGGCAGCACTTTTCCAGTAAGAGATGTTTCTGATGCAGTTATTTCTATCTGCCCACTGCAGATCAGCCAGTTCCCATTCATTAACTGCCATGCCTGCCTGCCTGGAGCCTGGAGTCCCATGTGGGGGAAGCTCTATGTGCTGTCTGCACAATGTCGGAGGCTGGAGAGTCACAGAATTCCAGTCTGGATGTGGTGTCTGCCCTTAAAGTAACATCAGTCCTCATGGCACCAATGACACTGAATGCAGCTCAGGTTGGGCTTCTGTTTCAGTGACTGGAGAAGCTATAAGTCCAGCAGCTGGAGAGTTCACCACAGGGAGTCCCCAAGAAATGCCCTGGAACACCACTAACCCCACAACTGCAGAGAAAAAAATGCAGGCAGACAGAGGACTCAGCCACCTCATCTGGTGAAGAACAGACAGAACAAGACACAGGCCAGACCACAGGCAAGCTTTGCACACAGGAGGACATAGCCAACTTGGTGAGGCTAATATGAGAGGCTCTGCAAGTCCAGGAGGAACTGGAAGAGCCCCACATGTCAACAGACCCTCTGCTTTCCTCACAAACCAAGTCAATGCAACAGCATTTTCCAACATATCCAGCCCTCAATGCCATTTTGAACAAAGAACAGGAGGTGCCAGAGCCAGCCAGGATTCCAGAGAAACAGGCCATGGAAAGATTTTACCCACTTCCTGACTCCTGTAAGAAGGTCTGGTGTGCGTCCCCCAAGGTGGACACCCTGGTGTCCACCCTCACCAGGTGCACAGTCACACTTGCCGAGAGTGCCACAGCCCTAAAGGATCCTATGGACAAGAGGGTGGAGGAATCCCTGAAAAGGGTCATGACGATGGGCGCTCATCAGTGGACACCGCGGTGTGGTACACCAGCAGAGCGCTGTTGCAGTGGGCAGAGGCTATTGCTGATGGTCTCTCAGATGATTCCCCACTTGCAGGGCAGACTGACTATGCCATGCAGATGGCCCAATATATCACAGAAGCCTCCTCAGGCATTGCAAAGTTTGCCACCAGGGCCTCAGTCCTGACCAACCAAGCCTGGAGAGCTCTATGGCTCAAGCTATGGCAGGCTGATGCCGAGTCCATGGTGAAACTTATGAAGCTCCCCTGCAAAGGGGGGGCATCTGTTTGGGGATGCCCTGATGCCATTCCTCTGAGATTGTACAGGGACCAAACAGGTGGCAGAAAAGAATGACCTTTATTTTCCCTCAGCCTGCTCCTTTCACCCAAAATTTAGAGGTGCCAGGGGCCAAGCAAAGTCAGTGCAAAACAAACCCAAAATGTTGGGGCCAGAAGGGCTTGATCCCAGTCAGAATCTGCACAATCCAAATACAGGGTCAACTTTGGAAAACAGGGCAGTTTCAATGCCAACCACTCCAGAGGTGGCTCAGCAGGAAAGAGCCAACGAGATAAGTGGGGCCCAGGCAGACAGTCCCCCTGCGGGAGGTTGTTTGTAATTGTTTGCCGCTCAATGGGCCTAAACCACGACAGACAAGTGGGTCACGGAACTAATCTCTTAAGGCTACACCCTACAGTTCTCACAAGTGACAGTTTCACATAGACGGATGGTATCTCCAGTGTCCACCAACCCTCTGAAAGCAGACGCACTTTAGCAATCTATATGCAATCTGATCTGGAACTGGGCCATTATTCCTGTGCTTCCACAGGAGGTGGACACAGGGGGTGTACTCTGTGTTCTTCATGGTCTCCAAAATATCCAGGGGCCTCAGGCCGGTCATCAGCCTAAAATTTCTCAACAAGTTTGTGGGCTACAAAAAGTTCAAAATGGAGACTCTACAGTTCACACTGCCAGCAATTCAACTGGGTGACTTCCTGGCCTCCATAGACCTGAAAGATGCTTATCTGCACATTCTGATTCAACCCAGCCACCACCATTTCCTTAGGCTTCAAATCAATGGACATCATTTCCAGTAACACCTGACTTCCATTCAGTCTAACATCAGCCCCAAGAGTGTTTATGAAGACCCTGATCATCATGGTCATGGCCCTCCACAAATGGGGGGGCACATGTCATCCCATATCTGGATGACTGGCTCATCTGGGCAAGATCTCCAGATCAAGCCTGGAGAGACACAGAGATGGTGGTGCACTGCCTGCAGCACCATGGATGGGTCATCAACTAGGATAAGAGCCAACTAACACCAGCACAGGATATCACTCATCTGGGCACCAGGATTAACCCAATGGAAAGCTGGGTCTTCCCCATGGAGGACAAATTAGCCAATCTGATCAAGCTCCTGGTTTCCATATGGGCATGACACCGCAGACCGGTGCCCACATACCTCCAGTTACCGGAGTGATGGTGTCAGTGATAGCCATGGTATAGTGGGCTTGTCTGCATATGTGCCCACTCCAATGGTACATGCTAGATGCATGGGATCAGTCGACCAGGATTTTGAGTACAGACTTGATCCCGGTCGGACATCCTGCAAAGTCTCAGTTGGTGGATGGACTGACACAACCTAACAAAAGGGGTCTCTATATCAATGCCGCCAGCGGTTACAGTCAAGATGGATGCCAGCTTACTGGGATGGGAAGCCATGATGGGGTGCCACGTCACCCAAGAAAAATGGTCCCTATTGGAATCCTGTCTTCCCATCAGTGTTTTGGAGATGAGGGCAGTCTACAGGGTTCTATTGTTCTTCATCCCTCAAGTGGTCAGTCAGCCAGTGCTGGTGAGAACTGACAATCGGGTTACCATGGTATATATAAACAAGCAGGGTGGGTCCATAAGCAGAGCTATAATCTGGGAAGCTCTTCAGATTTTGCAATGGGCAGAGCAGTGTCTGCCGAAGTTGTCTGCCACTTATCTGGTGGGAAAACAAAACTTGCAGGTGGATTGGCTCAGTCAAGTGACGCTCGACCAGGCAGAGTGGCAGCTGCACCCTCAGGTGTTCTGAATGATCCACCTCACCTGGGAACCCTTCCATATGGACCTCATGGCATCCTGATACAACACCCAGCTTCCCCAATTTCACTCACACTTTACCAACAACCAGGCCGAGAAGATAGACACAATGGCAGCAACCTGGAGGTTCAAGAAGGCTTATGTTTTTCTGCCTCTTCCCATGATCGCCAAAGTACTTCTCAAGATCAGGGCCATGAAAACAACAGTGCTGATGGTGGCCCTGGACTGGCCAAGGAGGTCTTGGGAGACCTGAATATGCCAGATGTTAACTGGAGCACATTTGCTGCAGCCACATCCAAGAGCAGGGCCATTCTTGATGCCCTACAGGTGGCAGGCCTCAGACAGCTAGTTTAGGAACCCACTCATGAGGGAGCAATCTTAGACCTCATACTCTCAAACGGGGGCAGTGAGAGGATCTCAGATCTAGAAGTGGGTTGCCATCTGGGAACAAGTGACCATCAAACAGTGTGGTTCATGTTAAACTCAGCTACAGAGTCAAGCCATACAAAAGTGAGGGTACTGGACTTTAGGAGGGCTGACTTTGGCAAGATGGGAGAGTGCCTCAGAAAAGCACTAGCAAACAGGCTAGAAGGAGGTGTGGAGCAACAATGGGGAATCATCAAAACTGCCATCACAGAGGCAACAAGCCTTTGTGTGAAGCAAATAAACAAATCAAAATGAAAGAAAAAGCCACTATGGTTCTCAAATGAGGTGGCTGTGAAAGTCAGGAAGATAAAGATAGCATTCCAGAAGTATAAGGAAACACAGAAGGAGCAGGACAGAGAGCTGTACCAGTTAAGGCAGAAGGAAGCAGGAAGGAAGTCAGAAGAGCAAAGGCCCAAACTGAGGAAAAGATAGCCAACTCAGTTAAGAAGGGGGATAAAACCTTTTATAGGTACATCAGCGAGCGTAGAAAGACAAAGGGAGGGATAGTGAGGCTGAATAGAATGAACGGTGGGTGGGCAGAGGGGGACAGTGAAAAAGCAGGGATACTTAATGAATATTTCTGCTCAGTATTCACAAAAGAGGAGGGGGAAGTGCCTAATCCAATTAACAGAAGCACTCTTGATACAGGGGTCGATCCCAGTGCTGTCACAGAAGAAAGGGTTCTGCAAGAACTCCTAAAACTGAAGGTGGACAAAGCAATGGGTCCTGATGGAATTCACCCCAGAATTCTAAAAGAATTAAGGGAGGAACTAGTGAAACCACTGGCTACTCTTTTTAATAAATCATGAGAGGATGGTGGTACCCGAGGACTGGAGGAAGGCAGATGTGATTCCCTTCACAAAGTGGGACCAAGACAGAGGCAGAAAACTACAGACCTGTCAGTCTGACCTCTGTGTAGGGAAAGTGATGGAGTCACTTCTGAAGGAAAGAACAGTTGAGTACCTAGAGGCCAGTGGGGCACAGGACCCAAGGCAGCATGGGTTCACAGCAGAAAGGTCATGTCAGGCCAGATCTAATAGTTCTTTGACTGGGTGACCAAAGTAGTAGAACCAGGGAGGGGCTGTGGACATGGCCTACCTAGACTTTAGCAAGGCATCTGACACACTCCCACACAAAGATTAATAGTCAAATTAACCAGCCTGGGAGTGGGTCCCAGGAGGTAGCCTGGTAAAACATTGGCTGCACAACAGGACACAGAAGGTAATTGTAAATGAGTCACTCTGAAGAAAGAGGGGTTACTAGTGGGGTACTGCAGGGTTCAGTATTGGGTCCAGTCCTTTTTAATGTCTTCATCAGTGACATTGCAGAGGGACTGGAAGGAAAAGTATGCCTTTTGCAGATGACACAAAGATCTGCAACAGGGTTGATACACAAGGAGGCGTGGAAAGGATGAGAAGGGACTTGGCAAGGTTGGAGGAATGGTCAGAAGTATGGCAGCTAGGATTCAATGCCAAGAAGTGCAAAATAATGCACCTGGGAAACAAGAACCCAGGGGAAGAATACACAATGGGGGGGAGTAACAACAACAAAAAAGGAAAGGGACCTGGGGTAACATCAGATGACCTTAAGGTTAGCAAGCAATGTGAGAAGGCAGTAGGGAGGGCTGGGGTATGCTGGGATGTATAGGAGAGGCATCAGCAGCAGAAAACAGGAAGTTGTTATCCCTCTGTACAGACAGTTGGTGAGACCCCATCTGAGTACTCAGTCCAGTTCTGGAGACCCCATCTCCGCAAGGACATAGACAGGATAGAGGCAGTCCAGAGGAGGGTAACTAAAATGGTACAGGGTCTGCAAGAGAAACTGTATGAGGAGAGACTAAAGGAGCTTAATATGTATACCCTTGAGGAAAGAAGGGAGAGTGGGGACATGATAGAAACTTTTAAGTACCTCAGTGGAATCAACAAAGTCCAAGAGGGTAGCATCTTTCAGAAAAAGAGACGTGCAAGAACAAGGGGACACAATTTAAAGATAGAAGGGGGGCAATGTGAGGAAGTATTATTTCACAGACAGGGTAGTGGATGCATGTAACAGCCTTCCTGAGGAGGTTGTGGGGTCTAAAACTGTGGGAGAATTCAAGAATTCGTGGGACAGTCATAAGGCAATTCTTGTGGGGGGTAGGAAGAAATAGGCTGTTGGTTAACTAGGATCTGCGGCCTATCCTGTAGGTAGGGAAATGGGCAGACTAGATGGGCCAAGTGGTCCTTATCTGCCGTCAAAGTCTATGTTTCTATGTTTCTATAGTACTTTCTCCACAGAGCGATGTTGATACATACTCCTTGGCGCCTGCCACAATGTCAAGATTTGCTGATTCAGGGATCAGTTCTACACCACAATCCTCAAGCTCTTCACCTGACAGCAAGGATTCTGAAAGGACAAGATTGCTGAAGGAGGGGATATCCTTCTAGGGTGGTTGAGCAGCTGCTGAAGTCTAGAAGGACCTCCACAAATCAGACTTACCAGAGACATTGGCAGGTTTTCTGTATATGGTGTGCAGCAAAAGGTTTATCCCTGTTGGTGACGGGTCTTCCCAAATTCTTCATTTCCTGAATGATGGAGCGGAAAAAGGTTTGGCCTTCTCTCTGAGGTGCAGGTATCAGCCATCTCAGTGATCAGGGGATTGCTCCCAAGGGGCACACTGGGTCACATCCCAATGTGATTAGATTGCCACTGGCGGTACAGATCTCATCTCCCCATCTACCAGCCCACATGTCCCCCGGCAGCTAGACCTGGTACTTGAGGGTCTCAACAAGCCTCCATTTGTTCCCCAATCCCTCATTGGGTCACTCTGAAGATAGTGTTTCTCACAGCCATGTGTTCGGCTCACCGGGTGGGCTTCAGAGCTTTGTCCTGCGGGAGCCATTCCTTACTCCACAATGACAGGGTGTCCCTCATTACCATCCCATCCTTTACTCCCAAGGTGATTTCTCCCTTCCATTTGGAACAGGCCATTCATCTACTGGCTATGTTGGCAGACCCTGGGTGTCTGGATGGAGCACCTCACCCACTGGACATGGTCTCCTTACTTAGGGACTACCTGGCTATGTCTGAGTCCTACGGTAAGTCAGACAGATTGTCTGTGTTCTATTTAGGCAGGAAAATAGGTCAAGCAGCCTCAAAGAAGGCCATTGTCCACTGGATATGGGGTGCTATCATTTGCTGTATATCAAGTGGTGGTTCAGAATCCCTCTCAGGGCATTAAGGCACATTCCACCAGGGCCTTGTCGGCCTCCTGGATGGAGAGAGGAATAAGTAAGTAAGTAAAACTTTATTTTTGTAGCGCCTTTCCAAAACCAAGGTGCTGAACAGGGTTAAAATACACAGTCACAAAATAAATTAACAATAAATACAATGAATTAAAAGCAATCAGGGAGTGCTAAGCTAAATAAATAAGTTTTCAGCATGGATTTTAAACTATTATGGTCAGGCATTCTGTTAAGGAAGGGGCTTCTGTGCAGTGGCTACCTGGTCCTCAGTTCATACATTTGTCCACCATTACTGACTGGATGTGGCTTCTGCAAACCATGCTACTTTTGGCAGGGCTGTGCTCAGACTGCTGAAATTTGGACTGATTTGGGGGTTTGTTTGTTCCCCACCCATATGATCTGGGTACTGCTACAAAGTCCTATATGTGATGAATCTGAGCACTATAAAGGTTGCAGGGGATAATGGTATTTACTTACCTCGCAAAGGTGATTATACCTGCAGCCCGTAGAGTGCTCAGAGTCCCTCCCTGGGTGGACAAACCAGACACTGCAGTGGTCAGAATCACACACAGTCACTCTGGTATGGAGTTACTGGGTTTCTGCTCTGGTTTTTTTTTTTCTCTAGTACTGGTCGCTCATGTGTGGTAGAGCATGTGGTTTACTGACATTATATGTATTTCCTGTTTTTTGGGTATATACTGTATTTACTGCATTCTTGCTACTGCAAGTCTTTCATAACTGGCACAAATGTATATACTGCATGTATCCAGTGTATTCTTCACTGTTCACCTTAATTTTTCCAGTAAATGCACGTTTTTGTCACTGCAATATGATGTGGGTGTTACTCATTGCTATATGGTTTTGCCTGTGCTTTTGGGGTTTCTTTTGGTTTTTTCCTTCTCTCTGCTAAGGAACTTTCTTACTGGATTTTCTGTCTGGAGCTGGGGGATTGGTCTCTGGCAACCAGAAAAGATTTATGATCATGCATCGGCCAGTAGGATGGATGGAGGGCATCCATATGTGATGAATCTGAGCACTCTCAAGGTTGCAGGTATAATCACCTTTACCAGGTGAGTAAATGCCATTCTTGTTCTCTAACAGACAAGTGTTCTTTCTCTGTCTACTGAATAAGACAGGGCAGTGGAACGACTTTCTTTCGTATAACAAACTGACATCTTGCTTGCCATATCTACCATTTAATACAGTACATGCACAGACTAAAGTCATTGTACTGTCATTCCGGTTGTCCCACAGTTGAGTTCTGTCACCCAGCACCGGTGTCTGAAAGTTTGTTCTTTTAAACTCAGGCATACACCAACCAATTGCCAGAATAGTCCAAAACTATCAAACAAGCAACCTTGCTATCAGAGCAAGGCCAAGGAGGCAGCTGACTAAGGCATCTAGAACTTTTCTGCTAGGACACGCCTAACTGGTTGATAAGCAGACAGATACTTTATTAGAAGAGTTGGGTCTACAAGGTACATTGAGACTTTCAATTAGGGTAAAACACACACACACACACACACACACACACACACACTAGTTAGTGCTAGGCTGAACTGGGTGAAGGGACTATTGTCATCTTTGCAGTTAGCTGGGTGAGGAGGGTGCTGTAAATTGGAGGAGGAGTGGCTTAGGCAGAAGTATACCATGTGTCTGCATTTAGACTTCACTGTAGTTAGCTTTGGGTCAGAGAGCAATCTTGCTATAAGATCAAGGCCAAGGAGGCAGCTAACTAAGGCAGCTAGAACTTTTCTGCTAGAACACTTCTGACTAGGGGATAAGCAGACAGATACTTTATTAGAAGTGTAGGATTTGCAAGGTAAATTGGAACCTTCTATTACTAGCGACACAGTGAGGGAGTTAGAGCCTGTTACACAATGGTATTGCCCTCCAACATTACCCTCCACACTCCCACATGTAGTCAGTTCCACTCATAGAGTTCAAAGGAAGAGAGGGATCACCAAGACACGTAAGACTTGCCATCCTTGAAGACAAAGAGTAGCCCCCCCCTTTTCAACTGCTGGAGGTCTGACTCTGAGCAAGGAAGAAGAAGACTACTAAGGCACATAAACACTTGACTTGAGGGAAAGAAGAAGTACACTACCAAGGCACACTAACATCAGGGCAAAGGCTTCTCAAGAGTCAAGGTAGGGACCTCTGTGCAAAGGACTACAGAACAGGGGAAACATAAAAGAATTAACTGGAGTGGACTATGCAGGCAGAAAGGTGGGAAATTGAGAATTGATTCTTTCTACAGTGTTTTCTTGGCATGAAGCTGTGAAGCTGGGATTGTACTGACTCATGCTAAAAGGGTACTTGACTATTTTTAGAAGGGTTACTTGGGAAGCTGTGTTTGTTTTCAAATATTTTACATGGTTCCTTGTGAAGCTATGATATATTGAATATCTTCTGTGATTAGTTTTTAATCTTTCTATGGAGGGGTTCTCTAGTGTAGGGTTAAAAAAAGTGTAATCTAACAAAGCTAAAACATAAAGAAGGGTATAACCTAACAAAGCTAAATCAGGAAGGCCAGAAACAAGCATGATGGGAGTGGTGCAATGCAGTGGCTGTGGGGCGGCAGTCTTCAGAGAGACTTTCTGGAGGCTGCAGTGCTACCGCATCTGTGGGTACCTCTCTGACCTGAGGGCAGAGGTTGCTTGTCTCCAGGCTGAGTTGGCTGGGATTCAGGGAGCCTTTCCCCACCCAGAAACCACCATGTCCACCCCCACTGCCTCAAAGGATGCCAAGAAGGAGGAGCAGCTGGAACACGGTGGGTTTGGGAAGGGTGAGGACAGTAGGACAAAGGCACATTCCTCCTATGGTTCCACTCCACAACTCCTACACCACTCTGGCAGGGTGGAACTGTCCCAAGGAGGCATCTGCAGTGGAAACCAAGGAGAATGTAGGGGTCCTCCATGGTGGAGACCCTGGAGGAGGCAGAGGACTTGGAGGAGGAGGGAGCAACTCCTGGTGGGGACTCTATCATTAGGGAGGAGACATGGGGGCAGGAGGGGAGGGCACAAGGGAGGTCAAGTGCCTACCCAGCACCACAGCTTAGAGGTGTGGAAAGCACATCCTAAGGATTGCTGGGGCAGCAGGATGGGTGGGTGAGCTAAATGTCATTATCCATCTTGGGATAAATGGCCTGGCAAGTGATGAGGTTGGGGTAGTGCAGGAGGAATTCAAGGAGATGGGGAAGGATCTTAGACAGGTGGCACACTCAGTAATCTTTTCAGAGGTATTATCTGTCTATGACAAGTAGTAGTAAAAAGTTTATTTCTGATATCAGAAACAGGATAAAATCAATTTAGCATCAGCTAATTTACAATGGGGTCCTACTGTACAAAAATATCAGTTTCATTCTAAGAAATGCAATACATACATTATACATACATACATGCAACACAGTACAAACATAGACAAAAGGAAAAAAAATGTACAACAATATACCAAATGTGCAAATATCTCAAATATAACAAGTTTTTAAAGGCATTGCTTCCTTTACAAGCCAGATTTTATTACATTCCAAGATGTTTTGTTTGTGCATAACCTCAAATGACAAAGGGACAGGGTACTCCACACCACAAGTTTCAATACATGGCTGAAGGACTGGTGCAGAGCAGAGGGATTTGGCTTCACTGGGGTCTGGGGTCCCACCTGGAGGGATGGAGGCCTGTATAGGACAGATGGCTTGCATCTGTCTGGGAAAGGGGACCAGGATCCGCAGTGAAAGGTCTAAATGCTTCATTGGCAAGCATTTAAACTAGCCAAGGGGGGAGGTTGAAGAAAGCAGAAGAATCAACATGCCCCCACCACACACACACACACACACACACACACACGAGGAACCAGTCAGTAGGGAGGACCCTAAGGACAGGAAATCATCATAGGTACCTAAAACCAGAAAAGGTAGAATAGCACTGAAAGGAGAAATGGAGTTAAACAGGAGGGAAGAGGGATGGCATCAGGATAAGAAGGAAGCTGTCAGAGAGGAGGTGCGTAACTTGGAAAGCCACGTGCATGAATGCTCACATCCTGGAAATTAAATACTGGACCTAGTAGCCTTGATGGCAGAGGCTGATCTGGACATTGTTGCCATTACTGAGACATGGTACAATGGGAACCGTGACTGGATATACCCATACCAGGTATACTCTATTCAGGAAAGACAGAGTGGGTAAAAGGGAGGAATAGTGGCTTGTTACATCAGATGGGATATAAAAGCAATTGAGGTACAGGGAATGCAGGGAGGGATGGAGGCACTGTGGGTCACCCTAGAGATGATTAATGGCACTGTTATTTGCACTGGAGTGATCAACAGACCTCCAGCACAAGGGAAAGTTTGGACAGGGTTCCAGTGGATGCCATCCATATGATGGCAACTAAATGGGAGGTGATGCTGGTGGAAACTTCAATTTGCGGATGTTGATTGGAGCATCCCAGCTGCTGCTTCAGCCAGGAACAGGGACATCCTGCATGCCCTGCAGGGTGTGCCTTAGGCAGCTAATGGTAGAGCCCACCAGGAGGGAGTGATACTGGATATAGTACTCATGAAACATTTGCTTACAGATGGGGACAGAGTTGCGATGTCATGGAGGGTAGCCACCTGGGGTCCAGTGATCACTGTAGGTGCGGTTAAATGTGAGAACAGTGATGGAGACAAACCACATGAAAGAGAAGGTCCTGGACTTCAGAAGGGCTAACTTTGCAAAGATGGGTAAATGTCTCAGGAAAGCACTGGCAGGGGTAGGATGGGGGGTTAGAGGAACAGTGAGTGAATCTAAAAGGAGCCATAGACGATGCAACAAACCTTTGTGTTAGGCAGTTAAGCAAAAGCAAGAGGAAATGAAAACCACTATGATTCTCAAAGAAAGTGGCTGGGAAGGTAAGAGCAAAAAGGCTGGCATTCAAGAAGTATAAGGAAACACAGAGGAGGAGGACAGGAAAGTGTATCTAGAAAACAAGAGGGAGGCAGGGGAAGCAGTCTGGAGTGCAAAGGTGCAAATGGAGGAAAGAATAGCCCAAGCAGTAATGAAACAGGACAGGATATTCTTCAGGTATGTTAGTGAAAGAAGAAAGACTAGGGTGGGATTGTTAGGCCAAAAGGAAATAGGGAGTGTGGTGGTGGAGGAGGACCTGGAGAAAGTGGCTATCACTAACAAATATTTTTGTTCAGTATTCACAGAAGAAGGGAGGAGGGACCTCAGTTGGCGACAGGTGCATCAATGGAAGGAGGTGGACACCAGTCCATTTATGGAGGAGAGATTCCTAAAGGAACTTGCAAAACTGAGATTGGACAAGGCAATGGGGCCAGACAGGATACAATGAAGAATATTACAGGAGCTTAGACAGGTGCTCGCAGCACCACTGACAGCCCTGTTCAACAAATCACTGGGAACTGGAGTGGTTCCAGAGGACTGGAGGAGGGCAGATGTAGTCCCTCTTCACAAAAGTGGGAGCAGTGAGGAGGCTGGCAATTACAAGCCAGTCAGCCTGACCTCAGTGGTGGGGAAATTAATGGAATCACTGCTAAAGAAAAGGAGTGTGGCATATCTTGAATCTAGCAAATCACAGGATCCTAGACAGCATGGATTCACAGCAGCAAGGTCATGTCAAACAAATCTGATAGATTTCTTTGACTGGGTGACAAATGAATAAGATCAGGGAGGGGCAGTGGATGTAGCCTACCTGGATTTCAGCAAGGCCTTCGACACCATTCCACATAGGAGGCTTGTAAACAAGCTGTGCAGCCTGGGAGTAGGTCCCAGGGTGGTAAGGGTCAGAAATTGGTTAAGGGATAAAACACAGAGGGTGGTGGTAAACATGAGTTCATTCTAAGGATAGGAGGGTGATCAGCGGGGTGCCACAAAGATCTGTTCTGGGGCAGTCCTTGTTAATGTCTTCATAAGGAACATTTCATTTGGGCTGGAAGGGAAGATAAGCCTCTTTGCAGATTACACTAATATCTGCAACAGGGTTGACACTCCGGGGGGGGAGGGGTAAGGAGGGACCTAAACAGGCTTGAGGAGTGGTCAAGAGTGTGGCAGCTAAGGTTCAGTGCAAAGAAGTGTAAAATCATGCATTTGGGGCATAAAAACCCAAGGGAGGAGTACATGATGGGGGAGGTACTGACAACCACCAAACAGGAAAGGGACCTGGGGGTAATCATACATGATGACCTAAAGGTGATCAAGCATTGTGAAAAGGCTGTGGGGAAAGCCATTGGGATACTGGGGTACGAAGGGAAAGGTATCACCAGCAGAAAAAAGGAGGTGGTGATACCACTGTACAAATCATTGGTGAGACCCCATCTTGAGTACTGTGTCCAGTTCTGGAGACTGCATCTCTGGAAGGATATAGACAGAGCAGAGGCAGTTCAGAAAAGGGCAACCAAAGTGGTGCAGGGTCTGCACCAAATGTCATGTAAGAAGAGATTACAGGACCTCAATATGTATTCCCTGGAAGAGAGGTGAGAGAGGGGGATATGATAGAGACCTTCAAATAACTCAAAGGCATAAATAACGTACAAGAGGGTAACATCTTTTAGTCAAAAGATGTTCAAGAACAAGGGTCATGATATGAGGCTAGAGGGTGTAGACTCAGGGGAAACCTGAGAAGTATTTTTTCACAGAAAGGGCGGTGGATGTATGGAACAGCCACTCAGCGAGATGGTGGGGTAAAATGGGAATGGAATTCAAGAATGCATGGGATATGCACAAAGGAACCCTAACAATAGGAAAGAGAGGGTAAAAGCCAGCGATCAAGTAGGATCTGTGGTATTGCAGTAGGTAGGGAAAATGGTCAGACTAGGCAGGCCAAGCAGTCCTTATCTGCCATCAATTTCTATGTTTCTATGGACTATACAAGAATATTGGGAAAAAAGATGTTCCATGCACTGTTCTGTACCCGCACATCTGTATCTGGTACACATCTTTTCCGAGGCTTGCTTATGTCTCGCATTACCTTTACTCTACTATGTGCTGAAAGCAACATTACATTCCACATTTTTGTAGGAACATGTTTATTAGTAAGTTACTTAGTAATCACACTTTCTGCAATTCCTTCTGTGTAAGATGGTTGTAATTATGTTTGCACTTGTATTATAATATATTTGATAACAGATTAACACTGAGCACTTTTCAGGGTACTTAAGATTGGCATTAGCTTATCCCACACCTCACACCTCGACAAAGCTCTCATGAGAAAAGGAATGGGGCATTGTTGGATCTCCTTTGTCATCTAAGTTAATTGTTGTTTGCTTCATATTATCACTATTGTACGCTAAATAAAATCTGTTTCATGCAATAGCATTTTTGTGGTGAGTGTTGCTCTTTTCAGGAGATCAATCTGACTTAGCAGGGGCAGGCTGCCATATAGACCTGCAACCCCACTTTGCTGGATTCTCTTACAACTCATTGTGGTGAGTGATTAATTGTAGTACCATCCCGGTACTCTAACAACTGAGCTACAGACTTACATGGTTGGACATGGGGTTCCGGACACACTTCCTTTATCCTACAACTAGGAATAATTAAGATGACAGCTAGAGTTTTTTTTCAGAAAATTATTAGCCATTGTTTTAAAGGGTAACAGTTAGCACAAAAGACCCCACTCTCAGGTGTGGGTCTGGTCCTAATGTGCACTTTGTGGGCAAAACATTTCGGTTTACTTACTGTTTACTGTAGTATAGCAGATTATATTGGATTAATTTGGTTTAGTTGCAGGCTGACATTTTCTTTTACTACAAATCCAGCATCCCTGCAGCTGACATCAAAGTATTAGGCAGCAGTGGAAGTATTAGCCTGCAGTGTCTGTCAGAGACTGCATAATCTCCTGATCAGATGTTTTTCTGGGATTGCTTTCCTCCAGGGGCTCTGTAAAGTCCCTGTGACTGTACATAGCCCATGGAGGACAGTGGAATCAGCAAACAAAATATTAGAGCTTATATACACTCTAACATAAAATGCAGGCTACTGAATCTTTTCACTGCTGTCTACTGCTCTGCTGTCATCTGCAGGAGAGTCAGGGATTTGTAGGAATGGAAGATTCCAGTCTAGAACTAAGCAAAATTAGTCTGATACAATCTTCTGTAGCACTGGGCTGCCCTAAAAAAGAGGTTGTGTCTATGGCCAGTCTTCCTTAAGTTTGTTGGTGGGGTCATGGATTGTGACTGTTTGGAGCAGTGTCAGTGGAGGAACATGGTTTGTGGTCTGCAGCTGCCTGTGTTGTCGGGGCCTGTGGAGCAGGTGTTTTTTTTTTTTTATCTGGACTTTGGAGATATTGGCTACATGGAAGATTCAAGGTGAGAGCTGGATCACTGAGAGAAAAAGCTGTTGGTGATTATAAAGGGGGAGTTATTATGTCTCGCCTCCCATAGGACTCCCAAGTTGATGGCAACAACAGGGATAAATCCAAGGCAACATAATGCACCCGATGATGATCCAGAAAGAAAAGCCCAAATGTAATAAAATTCCAGCAACAACTGCTGTCCAGTGAGGTCCAATAGCAGATACTAAATGTCATGGGTACTAAATGAGGTAAAGACCAAGGTAGAAAGGTCAGTAGGGAGCAGGACTGGGGTAAATGGAGAAAGCAAAGTCAGTAAGGGCAGAGATGGGGCTACAGGAAAAGCCACCAAACAATGGAAGTAATAAGTACCAATGCCTGTAGTCTGAGTAACAAGCTTCCTGAACTAGTGGCCTTGATGGAAGAGGAACATCTGGATATCGTGGCAGTCACAGAAACATGGTACACACAGAACCATGACTGGAATGTGAACATACCAGGGTACACTATCTAGGAGGGACAGGGAGGGTAAAAGAGGAGGTGGAGTAGCTCTCACATAAGGGAAGGAATCAAAGCAACGGAACAAAAGGGTAAACAGGGAGGACAGGAAGCACTGTGGGTCAATTTGGAGACAGGCAATGGCACCACAATCTGCACAGGGTTGTATTCAGACCCCTTCTCAGAGGAGGAAATGGACAAGAAAATGATAGAGGGTATTCTTAGAATGGCAGAAAAAGGGAGATGTTGATGGGGATCTGAATATGCCAGATGTTAACAGGAGTGCATTTGCTGCAGCCACATGAAAAGCGGGGTCATTCTAGACGCCCTGCAGAGGCATGCTTAGACAACTAGTACTGGAACCCACTCTGGAGGGAGAGTCTTAGCTCTGGTACTCAAATGGAGATGGAGAGGATCATAGATGTAGAAGTGGGTAGCCATCTGGGAAACAGCGACCATCGAACAGTATGGTTCAAGATAAACACAGCAGTAGAGTCAAGCCATACAAAGGCAAAGGTCCTGGACTTTAGGAGGGCTGGCTTTGCCAAAATGGGTGAGTGCCTAAGGAATGCACTAGCAAATGGGCAGGAAAGAGGGGTGGAAGAACAATGGGGAATAATCAAAACTGCCATCACTAAGGCAACAAGCCTTTGTGTGAAGCAAATAAGCAAAACAAAACGATGTGAAAACCACTATGATTCTCAAAGGAGGTGGCAGGTAAGGTTAGGGAGAAAAATATAGCATTCAGGAAGTACAAGGAATCACAGAAGCAGGACAGAGAACTGTATCAGTTAAAGCAGAAGGAAGCAGGGAAGGCAGTCAGAACTGCAAAGGCCAAACCAAGGAAAGGATAGCCAGCTCAGTTAAGAAGGGGGATAAAACCTTGTATAGGTACATCAGGGAGTGAAGGAAGACCAGGAGGATAATAAGGCTTACTAGGGGGGGCGGAGGGTGACTGTGAAAGGCAGAGATACTAAACAAATAGTTTTGCTCAGTATTCACAAGTGAAGGCGGTACCTAAACCAAACAACAGAAACACTCTGGATGGGGGGTTGATACCAGCCCATTCACAGAAGAAAGAGTTCTGAAAGAACTCTTAAAACTGAAGGTGGACAAAGCAATGGGGCCTGATGGGATTCATCCCAGAATTCTAAAAGAACTAAGGGTAGAACTAGTGACACCACTGACTACCCTCTTTAACAAATCATGGGAGGATGGTGTGGTACCTGATGACTGGAGGAGGGCAGATGTGATTCTGCTTCATAAAAGTGGAAGCAGGGCAGAGGCAGGAAACTATAGACTTGTTAGTTTGACCTAAGTGATAGGGAAAATGATGGAATCACTTCTGAAGGAGTGAATTGTTGAGTACCTAGAGGCTAGAGGGGCACAGGACCCAAGGCAGCATGGATTCACAGTGGGTAGGTCATGTCAGATGAATCTAATAGACTTCTTTGACTGGGTGGCCAAAGTAGTAGATCAGGGAGGGGCTGTGGACATGGCCTACCTAGACTTCAGCAAGGCATCTGACACAGTCCCATACAAAATATTAATATACAAGTTAGCCAGCCTGGGAGTGGGTCTCATGATGGTAGTCTGGGTAAAAAATTGGCTGGAGAACAAGACATGGAGGGTAATAGTAAACGGAGTCCACTCTGAAGAAAGGGGGGTTACTAGTGGGATACCGCAAGGTTCAGTTCTAGGACCGGTCCTCTTCAATGTCTTTATAAGTGACATTGCAGAGGGACTGGAAGGAAAAGTATATCTTTTTGCAGATGACACAAAGATCTGCAACAGGGTTGATACACAAGGTGGGGTGGAAAGGATGAGAAGGGACTTGGCAAGGTTGGAGGAATGGTCAAATGTATGGCAACTTAGATTCAATGCTAAGAAGTGCAAAGCAATGCACCTGGGAAACAAAAACACAGGGGAAGAGTACACTATGGGGGGTGAGATACTAACAACAACAAAAATGGAAAGGGACCTGGGGGTAGTCATATCAGATGACCTAAAGGTGGGAAAGCAATGTGAGAGGGCAGTAAGGAGGGCTGGGGGAATACTGGGATGTACAGGCAGAGGCATCACCAGTAGAAAACAGGAAGTTGTTATCCCGCTGTACAGACAGCTGATGAGACTTCATCTGGAGTACTGCATGCAGTTCTGGAGACCCAGTCTCCGCAAGGACATAGACAGGATGGAGGCAGTCCAGAGGAGGGCAACTAAAATGGTGCATGGTTTGCACCAGAAAACATATGAAGAGAGACTTAAGGAGCTTAACATGTATATCCTCGAGGAAAGGAGGGATGGGGGACATGATAGAAACTTTCAAGTACCTCAAGGGAATCAACAAAGTCCAAGAGGGTAGCATCTTTCAGAAAAAGAGATGTGCAAGAACAAGGGGGCACAATTTGAAGATAGAAGGGGGACGGCTCAGAGGTAATGTGAGGAAGTATTTATTCATGGAGAGGATTGTGGATGCATGGAATGGCCTTCCTGAGGAGGTTGTGGAGTCAAAAACAGTGGGGGAATTCAAGAATACATGGAACAGACATAAGGCAATTCTAGGGGTTGGGGGTAGGAGGAAGTAGGCTGTTGGTTAATTGGATCTGCAGTTTATCCATTAGGTAGGGAAATGGGCAGACTAGGTGGGCCAAGCGGTCCTTATCTGCCATCAAAGTCTATGTTTCTATTTAAAAGAGTAAACCAGTCCTGTAGGAACACTAAGGATAGGCAAAGCCACCTGTCCTCATGGCACATTTCTGACATGGAAACAGTGACCAAGTGGATCCATTCAGCACCAAATCCTACAGTTTAACCCAGCAAATAGGATTATTTTACTGGGGGATTTTAACCTTCTTGGTATATGTTGGGACTCCCTGAAAGGGACAAACAGGACAGAGAAAGAGAACATTGATATACTCAACCAGGTGGGCTTAAAGGGACACTGTCAACAAGTTTTTCATCATTATTTCTAGTTAAAAATCTACATTTTATGATTGCTTACCTTCTCTTAAATCCATTGATGTTGCTGTTTCTTTTGTCTGTCTTCTTGTTTAGTAGAACTGAAATGCTTGCTAATGCATATTTATAAACAACCTTGCTTGTTTATAATCCTGGATCTGTTCTTACTGCCTGCTTCCTGAGCATTAGAAACACACCCAAACAGTGCAGTCACTCATGAGGTAGTAGCCCCCTAAACTCTCACTGCATCATGAGGGGCTAGACTGTGTTGTGGGTGTTCCCAAGTCTAGGAAAGATGTAGTTGGAGCTGATCAAGGAATGTAAACAAATCAGTGTTTATGTGGTAACACCAGTAAGGTGAACAGTCTGTTTTTCACTTTTTTTAAACAAAAAAAGAGTCAGAATCAAACTACCAGCTATATCAGCAATCGTTACTGAATGTTGGCAATCATAAAATGTGTTTTTTAAACTAGGGACACTTTGAGACTTAAGGGGGTTGACAGTGTCCCTTTAGGGCCAATGGTACAAGAAGCAACAAGGGGACCAAATACTCTAGATTTGGTTCTTTATAACATGGCAAACTAAACTACAAATTACAGTACTTTAGCGCCCCTAGGAAATGGTGACCATAATATGGACATTTTCGATCTTCACACAAACAGTCCAGTGACTGAGGGAGAACACAAACATTATTGAATAAAGCTGGTTTTATAGTGCCAGGAATTGTTAGCTACATGGGACTGGAAAAATGCTTTTAGGAATAAAACAATACAGGAACAGTGGGGCCATGACAAAAGTGCTTTGTAAATGTGTAAAAGATCATATCCCTCAAAAAGAAGCATGACAGCCCCAGGAAAGTACACCAAGCTGGATAAATCACAGAATAAAAAGGTGATCAAAAATAAACAAAATATTTTAAAAATATAAAACGAACCGAGAAAGGTACTGGGTGGACAAAGTATAGAACATTAACAAAATAAAATAAAAAAAGGATACAAGAAAAGCAAAAAAGGAACATGAAAGAAACTTGCAGTTAAAACAAGACAATTACAAAGCCTTCTACGCCTATGTGAATGAATTAAAAGGTGGCAGACAAAACACTGGACCCCTAGAAGGAATAAATGGGAAATTGACAACTACAAATAAAAAAATGGCTAACATACAAAATGAATATTTTTCCTCAGTTTTTAATAAAAAAAGAGGGTCTGGAATCTCACGGTCAGGAAAGGAAGATAACACAACAGAAAACCCTATAAAAATAACAGTTAAGGTTGTGCAATTTAGACTATGACACAAAACCAAATAAATCACTAGGCCTAGATGGGTTTCATCCCAGATTGCTGAAGAAGGTGGCCAAGGAAGTGGCCCCACCATTAAGCTACCTTTTCCAAACGTCTCTAGATAAGGGTGAGGTAGTAAATGCCTGGAAGGAAGCTATGGTAATACCATTCTATAAACAAGCATTTGTCAATTCTGAATGTTTGCTTGCTGGCATTGGCATTGGTAGTGTAGAAGTTACAGAGCTGCATAATAGGAATGGCAGCGAAGTATTGAACTGAAGCCAACCCCACCACCACCCTGCAGAAAGTGACAGGCATTGGGGTGTGCCTTTGGGTCGTCAGGCATAAAGGCCAAGCCATTTCACCACACCCTACCCTGCAGACACTGACAAGTGTCACGATGTGCCTTGGGGTCTTTGGCCCTTATGCGCACCCCATTCCATCAGGAAATACGGTGAGATGGGTGCGGTATAGGAGAATGCGGTGAACTTTGGGTCCGAAGAGTCCAAGGCATGCCTCGATGCCTGTCACTGGCTGCAGGGTGTGAAATGGTATGAGCATTACAGGCAAGAATCCCAAGTCACATCCCTGATGCCTGTCATTCTCTACAGGGTTGGGCGTTATGGTTGAAACCCTAATACTTCAGGCATTCGTTGGTATTTTCCTCCAAATTTTCAACATGGTTTTTGTGACACCTCATGAACAGTGGCAATATCAGTTTGCTAACCAAAGCTGCTTATGCACAGCACTATGGCATTTAGCACCACAGGTGCAAAAACATTCGAACAGGATGTAAAAAATGACAGCTGTACTGTTCATGAGGAGGTGTAAAAAATGGCAATGTTGCAAATGTGCAGTTAAAATATTTAAAAAATGGTGAAGTCACAGTGTATAGAAACTGTGCAATTTGACAATCTGTAATGTAATTAGTTTGGGGATTTTTTACAGCAGATTTTCAACACAGGCATTTTGGAACCTCCGATCATGAACAGTGTCAGTGTGATTTTCTTTATCTGTCGAACAATGATTTCCCAGGCGACCCACATCTCTGCGTGAAAGTGTGAAAACACATTTCAGCCATGGTATGTAAAATGACAGCTGCACTGTTCATAAGGAAGTGTGGAAAATGCCACTGGTGAAAATCTGGATTGAAAATATTACATAGTCATGAACTTACGGTGCGTGTGGAAACTGCAATGCTCACTGTATCACAGTCAGTTTATGGACTTTTGTCACAAATTTTCAACATAGCCATTTTAAGACCCTGCTCATGAACAGTGTCCTGTGATTTTCTTAATTTAGCCCGTACATTGATTTCGCACACTGGACTGTGCCATTGTGCGCTTCATAGGCAGAAACACATTTTGGGCAAGATGTGAAAATGACAGCTGTACAGCTCATAAGGAGGTGTGGTAAAATGGCAATGTTGAAAATCTGGGTGAAAATATTGAAAATTCGTGAACTTACGGCGTGCATAGGAACTGCATAGCTGCGCTAGTAAACAGTCATTTTAGGAATTTTTCACCAAATTTTCAACATAGCCATTTTAAGACCTCTGCTCATGAACAGTGTCACTGTGATTTTCTTAATTTGTCCTGTACATTGATTTCGCACACCGACTGCGCCATTGTGCGCTACATGGGCGGAAACACATTTTGGGTGCGATGTGAAAAATGACAGCTATATTACTCCTAAGAAGGTGTGGTAAAATGGCAATGTTGAAAATCTGGAGTGAAAATATTGAAAATTTGCAAACTTACGAGCCTGTGTAGGAACTGCGCAACGCACGCTCGTAAAACAGTCATTTTTTGGAATTTTTCCACCAAATTTTCAAAATCTGCTTCTTGAGAGCCCACCTTATGAACACTGGCAGTGTCGTTTCATTAATCAGTCCCAAAAGGTGATTTCATGCAGTGACTGCGAAATCACCCTTCGGGCCCGAATAACGCCATGACAGTGACAGCATTCATGAGAAGGGGTCCCAAAAACCCCATGTTGAAAATTTGGTGCAAAAATTCCAAAAAATGCCTGAGATATGCAATAAAGTTGAAAAAACCCTATCTATCCCATTATACAGCTTACCGGCATTTCCTCAGTTCGCGGTCTGCTTTGAAGAGTGCATACGTGTTCCCGGTCCAGCGAAGATCGTCGCGCCGAGCTCCGGAGGTAAGTATGAGGTGAGGGAGGGCTGTGGGGAGGCAGGGTGCGCAGTGGGTGGGTGCGGGTTGTGGGGAAGCAGGGAGACTACGTGGGACCGTTTTTCTTTACAGGTTATTCTTTTTACATGACGACGCTGGGACATTTGCCACGCTGGGGTGGGCTCCCAGCATGGCACAAGGACGCAGTTGGGGGGCTGTGGAGCCGTCGGGGATTGGGCACCCTGCCGGCGAAACATCTATTGCCACGCTGGGGTGGGCTCCAGCGTGGCACCCTGAACTGGGGGAGGACAGTGGAGCCGGCGGGGATTGGGCACCCCGTCGGCATATCATGAGTTGCCATGCTGGGGTGGGCACCCAGCATGGCATTTGAAAAACTTTAGGCGGGGAGGAGTGCAGCACAGCCGACTGGGGATTGGCGCCCGTCGGCTGCTCTGATGTGCGTCTGCGTCACGGGGGCCGCCTCATGCATCAATAAGTGTGTGTGTGTGTGTGTGTGTGTGTGTGTGTGTAGGGAAGCTGCGCATGAGAGGCGATATCTTATCGCTGCTCACTGAAGCGTAGCTCCCCCTTTCAACTATACGCCCACTGTATTTTGGAGCTTGTCATAGACAGCTCCAGCATGCATTGGCGGACTGGGGCCGTGCCTGCCAACACACTGACTGAATTGGCAGAGGGGGTGACACACCTCCGAAAACTCCGATGATGGCACTATGTTTCTTTCACATGCGTGCAAGCAAACATAAAAAAGGAACAAAAAAAAATCTAAATACAGACCCGTGAGTCTGACTAGTGTCCTGGGAAAGGTACTGGAGGGTATTATAAAGGATTTTATCACACAGTTCCTATAAGAAAATAAACTAGAGGATATGACTCAGCATGGGTTTAGGAAGGGGCATTCATGTCAGACAAATATGTTTCATTTTTATGTTTGCTTGCGTGCATGCACAAGAAACATTTTGTGGCACCTTAGGAGAGAAGCGGGTTTTGGAGGTGCAGCACTGTGGTGGCCAGTGCCACTACTGCATTCTTAAGCTTGGCCTCGTTTTCTAATGTGGTGGCACACTGCTGCTGACACTAGTTCAGCCAGCATGCCACCAACTTGAGACAAATCAGCTGCTGCAATGAGGGAGCAACCCATCATTGCAGGGTGGTGCCTTGCCTGGTGTAACATTTCACAAAAACATGGCAGAGGCTATCGCCATCCACTCATAGTCCCCATAAAAGCCGACGGGGGTACCCAATCCCCTGTTGGCATGCCCCCACCCAAGTTCATTTGCCAATGGGGTGCCCAATCCCCGTTGGCATAATGTTCCCCCTCCCATTTGTTGTGTGCCGAGGGGGGTGCCCAATCTCACTCGGAACCATTCCCCCTCTGAACAGGTTTTCTTTGCCGATGGGGGGCCCAAACCCGTGAGGCTTAAGTCCCTCCCCTCTCCAAAAGCAGGTGGTACACTGGGAGTCCACCCAGTGTGCCTAAAGAAACCTGCAAAAAAAAAAAAACTTCTCACGACATCTTTTGTTTTTCCCCTGAATCAAAGAAAATGGTCCCTCGCCATTGGGTCCCCTTCCCTAACCTGCACTCACTCTTTGTGCACTTCACCTCCCCCCACCCTCCCCTCACCCCATACTTACCTCCGGAATCGGGCACGATGCTCTTCAGTGGACCGGGAACACGTCTGCACACTTTAAAGCCGACCTCGAACTGAAGAAATGCCGGTAAGCTGTATAATGGCATAAATGTTTTTTTTTTTTACTTTTGGCACCAAATTTTCAACATGGGGTTCTTGGGACCCCTCCTCATGAATTCAGTCACTGTCATAACATTATTCGTCCCAAAAGGTGATTTCACAGTCATTGCGTGGAATCACCTTTAGAATGATTAATGAAATAACAGTGCCACTGTTCATGGTGGGCTCTAAAAACATATATTGCAAATTTGGTGAAAAAATTCCAAAATGATTGTGTTATGAGTATGCATTGCTAGGTTTAAACACCGTAACTGAGAATTTTTGAGATTTTTACTCCAGATTTTCCATATTGCTATTTTTACATACCTCCTTATGAACACTACAGCTGTCATTGTTCACATCCTACCCGAAATGTGTTCTCACACATCTGGCGCACAGTGGCGCGGTCGCTGTGGGAAATCAATGTTCAGGACAGATTAAGAAAATCACAGTGACACTGTTCATGAGCGGATGTCCCAAAATGCCTATGTTGAAAATTTGGTGACAAAATTCCACAAAATAACTATGTTATGAGTGTGCATTGCATAGTTTCCGCACACCCCTAACCCGAGAATGCTTAATATTTTCACTCCAGAGTTTCAACATTGTTATTTTGCTCTCCTCCTTATGAACAGTACAGCTGTCATTTTTCACATCCTGCCCAAAATGTGGTTTCACATCCGACTCACAATGCATGGTCGCTGTTTGAAATCAACGCTCGGGACAGATTAAGAAAATCATAGTGACACCGTTTATGAGCAGAGGTCCCAAAATGCCTATGTTGAAAATTTGGTGAAAGAATTCAAAAAAACATAGAAACATAGAAGTTGACGGCAGATAAGGACCACAAGGCCCATCCAGTCTGCCCATTTCTTTTTCTACCTTATAAATGTGCCATCGGCCTTTGCTCTGTCAGTGGCCTATCTATTCATACTCATTTGTATTGCTCCCTTATGCCTACCCCATGCCTGTTCGAAGCCCTGCACTGTATTCATAGCCACCACTTCTTGAGGTAGGCCATTCCATGCATCCACCACCCTTTCTGTGAAAAAGAATTTCCTCACATTCCCCCTTAATCGCCCCCCTCTAATCTCATGCTGTGTCCTCTTGTCCTGCTATTTTTCTTATATTTAAACATGTTAGACTCTTTCACCTTGTTAATGCACTTAAGGTGTTTGAATGCCTTGATCATATCACCTCTCTCCCTCCTTTGCTCAAGGGTATACATATTGAGCTCTGTTAATCTGTCCTCATATGTCTTCTGATGCAGTCCCTGCACCATTTTGGTTGCCCTTCTCTGGACTGCCTCAATTTGGTTAATGTCCTTGTGAAGGTGTGGCCTCCGATACTGCATGCAGTACTCCAGATGGGGCCTAACCAGTGTCTTGTAAAGAGGGATTATTACCTCCCTCTTATGACTTGTGATACCCCTACTAATACACCCTAACACCCCTAGCCTTACCTACTGCTTTAGAGGTCTGCTTGGATGATTTCAGGTCATCAGTGATGATGATGCCCAAGTCTCTTTCTTCCTTTGTGACTGCTAGCAACTCCCCAGCCTATAGGTGGCTTCAGGGTTCTCTTCCCTATGTGCATGATCTTGCACTTCTTTGCATTAAATCCCAGTTGCCACTCTTCTGACCATTTTGCTAGTTTATCCAGATCTCTTCTCATTCTGCACCCCATCTGGATCATCTACTCTGTTGCAGATCTTGGTGTCATCTGCAAACAGACAAGCCTTACCCTCTAGTCCATCTGCAAGGTCAAAACGATTGTGTTACTAGTGTGCATTGCACAGTTTTCACGCACGCTCGTAACTTCGAGAATATTTTATATTTTCACTGCCGATTTCCAACATTGCCATCTTTTCACACCTCCTTACGAATGGTGCAGCTGTTACTTTTCACATCCTGCTCCAACTGTGATTTAGCACATCTGTCGCAGAATGGCACAGTCACTGTGGGAAATCAATGTTCAGGACAGATTCACAGTGTCACTGATCTTGAGCAGAGACCGTAAATGCTTTCATCAGGTGGGGATCGCAAAAAGGGCATATTGAAAATTTGTAGCGCAAATACAAACAAAAGCCTGGGGTGTTAGGGGTTTCTAACTATAACATCCCACCCTGTACAGACTGACAGGCATCAGGTGTGTGCCTTTAGATTGCCGGCTGTAAAGTTCATGCCATTCCACCCCCACCCTGCAGCCAGTAATGGGCATCGAGGTGTGCCTTGGACTCTTCGGCCTCAGAGTTCACCCCATTCTTCTATACTGCATCCATTTCAGCGTATGTCCTTATGGAATGGGGTGACTGTAAAGCCAAACACCAAGGCACACCTCAACACTTGTCAGTATCTGCAGGATAGGGTGAGGTGAAATAGCGTGAGCACTATGGGTGATGACCCAAAGGCATACCCCAAATGCCTGTCCGTCTCTGCAGGATGGAGGTGGGGTTGAGTGAAGTTCAATACTTCACTGCAGTTCCTATTCTGCATCTGTCTAACTCTTGCACTTCCAATGCTAATACAAGAAGCAAACATCTGGCATTGACAAATACTTGATATGAGAGGTCAATAAAATACCAACACTGGGGATCTGTGGATGTCTTTTTGGACTTCACTAAACCTTTTGACAAACTCCCTCATTTGCATCTTATTAAACAGCTTCAAAACACTGGATTACACAATAATATTATATCTTGGATTAACTCTTGGCTAACAGGGAGAAGATGGAGTTAATATTAGAGGGGTCTCATCTGGTTGGACTGAGGTAACCAGTGGGGTACCACAGGGTTCAGTCTTTGGCCCAAGTTTGTTCAATATTTATGTGGCAACATTAATGGTACAACTCAATCCAGTGCAATACAAATACAGCCTGGACTCCTGTGCCAGCATAGCAGCCAGTAAAAGACAGTCATCTGATAAAAGCCACCAACCAGACATCAGCCAGCCAGTCACCAGCCACTAGCCATCCAAATTCAGTCTGCAACCTGGACTCTTAATGCCAGTGTAGCAGCTGCTGAAAGTCAGTCATCAGATAAAAGCCACCAGCCAGCCAAGCTCAGCCTGTAACCTGGACCCTTGTGCTAGCATAACAGCTGGTGAAAATCAGACATCAGATTAAATTAGCCAACCACTAACCAGCCAGCCACCAGCTAGCCAAATTCATCCTGTAACCCCAAACTTGTGCCAGCGTAGCAGCCAGTAAAAGCCTGTCAAACATGGAAACATAGAAGTTGATGGCAGAAGGAGACCGCTTGGTCCATCTAGTCTGCCCATTTGTTTTAGACCTATTTTGACACTGTAGTTGCCCTTTGTAGTCAGGACTCCCTTGTGTCTATCACATGCATTCTTGAATCTCCCCTGCAGTGTTGACCCCCACAACCTCTTGAGGCAGGCTGTTCCAGGCGTCAACCACTCTTTCTGTGAAGAAAAACTTCCTGGTGTTGGTAGAGAACCTCTCTCCTTGCAGCCTGAGGTCATGTCCCCTGGTCCTGGAACCCTTCTTGAAGTGAAAAAGTTCCTGTGCCTGTACTTTGTTAATGCCTTTCATGTACTTGAATGTTTCATTCATGTCCCCTCTTCTCTTCTCTGCTCCAGGGAGTACATATTCAGTTACCCAAGTCTTTCTCAGCACAGGTACTGCAGACCCTGAATCATTTTTGTCACCTTTCTCTGTACTGTTTCCACCCAGTCAATGTCCTTCCTGAGGTGGGGCCTCCAGAATTGGGCTCCGTATTCCAGGTGAGGCCTGACCAGCGATCTATACAGTGGTAGTACCACCTCTCTCTCCTCCTGCTCGTGATTCCCCTCCCACTGCAGCCCAGCATTCTGTTGGCCTTCAGTGTTGCCTTCTCACACAGTTTACTAACCTTCAAGTCATCTGAGATTATGATTCCCAGATCTCATTCCTGGTTTGAGACTGCCAGTCTTTTGCCTCCTAGGTAATACTCCTTTCTTGGATTTTTGTTTCCTATGTGCATGACCTTGCACTTTTTGGCATTAAATCTCAGCTGCCACATTCCAGACCATTCTTATAATTTCTTGAGGTCAGCTTCCATCTTGCTCACTCCTTCTGAGGTATCCACCCTGTTACATATCTTGGTATCATCTGTGAACAGACACACCTTCCCTTCCAGTCTGTCAGCAATGTCTGCAATAAAACCATTGAAGAGCAGAGGTCCCAGCACTGAGCCCTGGGGCACCCCGCTGGTCACCCTGCCTTCCATTGATTGCATTCCATTAACCTGTACCCTCTGGGTTTTGCCTTGTAACCAATTTTGTGCCCATCTGACTACTTCTGGACCAACTCCTGTGTGGTCAAGCGTCTTCACCAGCCTTCTGTGTGGAACCAAGTGGAAAACCTTACTAAAGTCTAGGTAGACCACATCTACTGCCCCACTATCATCCACTATTTTTGTAGCGTAGTCAAAAAACTCAAGCAGATTTGTCTGGCATGACCTACCTGCTGTGAAACTGTGCTGTTTAGGGTCTTGTTGACTGCTAGTTTCAAGGAATGCTATGATCTCTGTTCGAGAAGTGTCTCCATTAGTTTCCAGTACTATAGATGTGAGGCTCACGGTCTGTAATTACTAGCCTCTTCGCAACTGCCTAATTTGTGACGTGAAACCACTATTGCATTTTTCCAGTCTTCCAGTACCACACCTCACTTCAAGGATTTCGTGAACAGAAGTGCCAGAGGGGCTGCTAATTCTGCCCCCAGTTCCTTAAGGATTCTGGGGTACATCTTGTCTGGTCACATGGCTTTGTCTGCTTTTAATTTATTTAGCGCCTCCTGTACTTCAACTTCTGTAAAGGGACTGGTGCCTACCCCTGGTCCTAGGGTGCTGTTTTTCAGGGCTGGGCCATCCCCTGGGTCCTCTTTGGTAAACACCAAGCAGAAGTATTTGTTGAGGATTTCGGCTTTTTCTGGGTCATGTTTGGGGCATTTCCCTTCTTCAGTAGCAATCTTTACCATCCCTCCTTTTGCCTTCCTACATTCCCTAATGTATCTAAAAAATTATTTGTCTCCTCTCTTGGCCCCTTCTGCTATCTTTTCCTCTGTCTGGACTTTTGCCTTTCTAATTTGTCTGTTAGGCTCTCTGATTTTTTACTTGTAAGAATCCCAGTTTTTCAGTTTTGGTTTCCTGATATATGCTGTATGCCTTCTTTTTTCTTTGACTGTGGTAGCCACTTCCTTGCAAAACCATAGAGGATTTATTTTTGCTTTGCTGACCCATCTGGCACATTGATCTGTGGCAGTCTTTATTGCTCTCTTGAGTCTCCCCCACATCACCTCCACCTCCTCAACTTTCGTTTCCATTAACTGGCTACTTATGTTGTTCCTCATATTTTTGAAGTCAGCCTTTCTGAAGTCTAGCACCTTTATCTTTGAGTGGTTGATGTCCTGTGTTATGTTTACCTTAAAGCTTACTATCGATGGTCACTGTTGCCTATATGGCATCCCACTCAATGTCCTTGATCCTTTCTGAGTTTGTGAGGACAAGATCGAGAATGGCATCTCCTTTATTGGGTTTTAACAAGCTGGCAAGTCCTCGCCTTGCAGTGACAATAGAAGTCCCTACTTCTTGTTGTTGCTGCCGTTAGTATGCTCCAGTTAATATCTGGTAGGTTGAAGTCCCCCACCAGTATTACTTCACCTTTATCAAAGAGTTTGTGGATTTCCTCTATTAGGTCTTTGTCTCCTTTATCGCCTTGATTTGGGGGCCTATACACGACGGCAATTCTGAAGGGTTTTCCCTTGTCTGTGTCTACTGTTAGCCATAGTGACTCAAAGTCCCCAGGTTGCCCTTTCACTTATTGACGGCTGAGGACTGGCCGGAGATCAGTGGTCGGAGCAACAAACCACTCCCCCAGCCAGGCCTTAAAGGCCCTCCTCGGTCCTGTCCTCATTTCTTTCTTTGTTGCAGCCCTGAGGCGCCGCCTTCCTCATTCCTGATGAGTTTCCGTGTGCGCCTGCGATCACCTTTGGCCACTGGATTCCTCCTTGCTTACTTGTTTTGCAGTATTTTACTGCTCATTCCCTCCTGCTACTGCTGTTGGTTTGGCCTGGCCCCCTCAACGGCACCTCACTCCTGCAGCCCCCACCAGCCTCTCAGTTTGCTGCCCCAGAATGCGGCTCTGCTCTGCCTTCCTAGCATCTTTGGCCCTACTCTTCTCAGCATTAGGTGGCTCCAGCGCTGCTCCCCTCGGGCCCTCTGCCTCCCCAGTCACCTCCCTGTTCCCTGTCCTGCCTCTATCCGTTCCTCACCTTCTCTTGGCAGTACTCATTCTACCCATGTTGCCAGCCCCTTACTAATCCTCTCCCCCTTCTGCCTTGCCTCGTCCTCCTGCTCCGTGTTGGTCCCCCTTCGCCTTGCAGGACATCGAGCCCACATCTGACCCCTGCATTCGGTACTTTTTGCATGGGCAGCCTCCGCTGCTCTGTCCTCTTTCCCCACCCTGACCCTGCCACATCTGCTCCTGCTGCTTGCACCTTCTTTGATGGTGTGAGGTGGCTTCTGCTATTTCCCTCTGCAGCTGCGTTCCTGATCCAGCCCTTCCCCCTCAGATTCTGTGTTATGCTTGTAGGTGTCTGCTGTCCTCATGCCCTTTTATGGATTCTTCCCTCTTCACTCACTTGCTCACATCGCTATCTCTCTGCTTTGGTGCCGCACCATACTTTGCCCTGCTCTCTCGCCTTCCAGCATGTTCTGCTCTCTGACTCTCCCTAGTAATTTAGAGGGAGCGCATTCTGGCATTTCTTCCTGCCTGACCTTGCTTCCCTTGTCACTCCCTGCCTGACCAAGCTGCCGATGCCTTCATCGCTCATCTCCTTGTTTGGCCCTGTAGTTCGGTTACTGCAGTTGTCCAGGCCATAGTGGGTTTTGCTATGCATTTTGGCCACCACTGTTTATTCTGTCACTACGCTGTCAGTCTGGCTGTGCTTGTACTATGCTTTGGGATTCTCTGTGTCTGGCAAGTGATCTGTGGTGCTGCTTTTTTCTTCTCTCATATGCTTCTCCTGGACTCTAGTTCAACCTGCTCTCTTCTGATTTGACTGCTGGTGTTTTGTGGCCTTCTTCTCCTTGGTGAGCTCCCCTCTTGCCCGTCCCTCTTCCCCAGCACTCATCTTTACATCTGGCCTTAAAAAAGAAAGAAAAAAAATCCCTCCACCCTCCATTCCTCTCCTTCATTGACCTCTGCTTTCTTTTGGGGGTTTCCTTTTCCTGCTGTCCCTCTATACCACCATACCGTACTCATTCACATCACCTAATATTCCCTCCTGCATATCGTTCTGCCTACTCATCTCCTTCTCTGACCCTATTCCCTCGTTCTAGTCAAGCCTATTCAGATGTCTTCCGGTACTGCCTACCTCACTGTCAGCTTCTGGCTTTGCCTGACCGCACTCGGCCCTACCTTCATGCAATCATCCATTCCTAATTTGTCTCTCAATGGACCTGGCTGGCATGCACTCCTGTAGTTACCAATCACAGATAGCTTCCCCATGACATGAATCTGGTTCTCCTTCACTCAGTCTGACCTCAGGGTCTACTCATTCACATAGAGTAATTGAACATACCTCTCATTGGGTCTTATGCTACCTCTTCGAACTGCTCTCCATTCAGAGACATGCCTTCCATGTCCATTGCTCCTTGACTCAGGGCTAGCCTGCAGCCAATGGTCTCGCTCTGCACCCATGAAGTCCACATCTAGAACATGCAAAACCCAGAGTGGGGTCCTTCTCCCTGGCCCTTAGTGAGAATGCTTTAACTCCGGGTGGACCTTCAGTCATCCCTCATCTTTGTGACACCTGTGGATTGGGAATTTATGACTTCCAGCTGCAAGGGGTGGGGCTATCATCATCAGTGCCCCTTTGGCTGCCTGAGTGGGATTGGAGGCACCCTCTACACTATTCTCCATCAAGACTGCCTCTGACTCACCTGGTCTGTTTCGTAGGCTCGCATAGGCCAGCTGAGTTCCTCAGCTGTCATCTCCCTCCTCTCTTGCTTTTGAGCATCTCGTTGCAGAGACATCACTCGCAACCCTCAACAGCTGTCCTTTTAGAAGGACAGAATGAGAGCTTCCTCTAAATTGGAATATTTTCCTCCTCTCTCAGTCTCGACTCTAAATTGCAGTAGCTGAGCTGTTACTCATCAAGACATCCTTCAACCTGGAGGGAAGGTGACTTAGGCCTTGGATCCCCAGAGGTTTCCTCCTCCAAGGGTATTTTACCTCTCCTCCATGCCAATGGTCATAATATTAGATAGGGTTGGAGTTTTTTTAGGTCCATAGTTTAGTTCCACTATTGGATGGAGTTGGATGCTGTCCTTAAGAAGTCTGGCCTTCTGCATCTTCTCTGCTTTCATTTTATCCATTGTCCTCGTCATATCTCGTTCTTCTCCTGTCCTTCCCATCTACGTCTCTCACCTTACTTTCTAGTCTTGATATATCCTATTTCTTGCCTCTTCAATGCTCGTTACCCCTTTTGGGTATTCTTTTTGGGCTTCTTCCTAAGCTACCTTTAGCCAAGGGAATTATTAATGTGGCAACAATGGGGGGGTCCTCCTCTAGGGTTCCTTGCATCGTACCCCTACAGGGTGGTATATCCCATGGATAGAGAGGCAAACAGCCACAATGTATCGAAGTCACACAAGCATTCATCTCATCCAGTTGTGCAAGCCCATTGAAACTGACAGCCGAGGGCTGGCCAGAGTTCAATGGCAGCGCAATAAACCACTCCCCAACCATGCCTTAAATGGCCCTCCTTTGGGCCAGTCCTCATTCATTTTCCTCACTGCTCCACCATCCACCCCCTCCTCCACCAGCGGCTCGTCTCTCTTTCCTGTGGCTTCTTCCCACTACCTTTAGCCAAGGAATTATTCCCATGGCACCTATAGGGGGAACCCTCCTCTAGGGTTCCTTGCATCGTACCACTACAGGGTGGTATGTCCCATGGATAGAGAGGCGAACAGCCACAATGTATCAGTCACACAAGCATACATCTCATCCAGTTGTGCAAGCCCATTGAACTGTGACTTTTATTTCCCACTGAATGTAAATGGCTACACCGCCCCCCTCTTTTTTTGCCCTGCCTATCTTTCCTGAACAGACTGTAACTGGTAATGGCTGTATCCCATCCATGGGTTTCCATGAACCACATTTCTGTTATAGCCACCCAGTTCAGGATTTCTGTTTCAAGATGGCTGCGAGTTTGGGAAGTTTGTTGATTAGGCTCCTAGTATCTGCAACCATTGCCTTCCAGGAATGTACATTCTCTTTGGTGTGAGGTTGTACCCTCTTCCTGGACTGCTTCAGTTTGCTCTATCTGGCCAAGAGATTATGGAGGTTGCTGGTTCAGGGGATGTTGGCTCTGATTTGTTTTCTGAGGATGTGCGCATATTTGGTGTTTTGGGAGTGATGACCAGTCCACTGATGGCAGGGGTGTGAGCTCCCCTTTATTTAGTTTAAGCTACCTGTACAGATATCAAGTTTTTGTCAGAGTGTTCACACTCCTTCTCTATTTAGGTGCAATCCGTCGTATATAAAAAGAGCTCTTTCCCAAAAGTTGTGCCGGTTCTCTGTGTAGTGGTATCCCTTGTCTTGGCACCAATCACGCAGTCATGAGTTGAATTCACCTACATCAATTTCTCTGATTCATTTGGTGCTTTTTCCTCTTTTCCCCACACAGGCAGCACTTCTGAGAAGGCTAATTTGGATGGAAGGAAGATAGTTTGTTGGCCATGTCTCGAAGTGTACTTGGCCTCCTGAACAGTGTGATTTGCCAAGTCATTGGTACCAAGGTGAATTGTTATATGTGTAACATCCCGATTCTGCACAATTGTTCTTTTGCAGTTAGTGTCCCTACTTGCAGAGGCTCCTGGTAGACACTTTACCATGATGTCACTTTAACATTTTGTGTTAGGTGGTGTTCCACCTCGGCTCATGGAATCCTGATTATGAGAATTTTGCTTTTGTTTATATTTGTGTCATTTTATTTTTGAGTTTGAGTATTTTTGTTGTTACATTTAGTTTTGGTATTGTTAGTTATATTTTGAGTGCTTCCACAGGGTTGGTTTGATCCAAGATGGTGACTTCAAGCTGTGAAACTTGAGGAGGAAGCTTTGCAGCAGGGATTGTTAGTGCATACTTAGAATTTTGAACAGGTATACCACTGTTGCCTAGAATTCTAAGGTTTTCATCCTTTCCAGTCCAACTTTTGTGCCCTATTGGTATCAGAAGTTTCCGTTGTGTTCTTTGCTCCCCCAGCTCAAGGTGAAGGAGTCTGGGCAGTGGTGGAGCTAACACGTGACTGGAGAGAGGCAGACAGCCCCGTGGGGGGCTGGAGATACATCTCATAGAACCTCGACTGTTACTTCCGAAGGCTTAAAGAATTGGCATGTGAATAAACCTGCATGGAGCTACAGAATCCAAGTACTATTGAATGTGCATGTTTTACGTGGAGGAGTCTAATATCTGAGGCAAGTAGTGGCGATTACACAGAAGGAGCCAGAAGTGGCTTATTTTATCTGACTGATACTAACTGATACTAACTACTTAACTTATGCTAAACGTTTGGAGAATAATTTTCTTTTTTTGGTGCATTGTATATATTGTGTTGATTTCTGCACTCTTCTGTTTGTCGTTGGTCCGGGGGGGGTGAGGTTGAGAGTGACGTTTTGCATGCAGTCACTGCTCTCTCGGCTCCCATGTTTTCTTCATTCACTTTAGTCTTTTGTCTCCTAAATATTTTTATTTATTTTTATTTTATTTATTTATTTAGTTCATAAATCGGATTTACAACCTTTGAGTCATAGACTCATTTACAAAGCACCCGTCACAGGGAGGGAGACAACAAGTAGTGAGGCAAGACAGGCTGAGACAATACAGTTGTGTACAACTTAGTGAGAATGCTTTCACTCCGGGTGGACCTTCAGTCATCCCTCATCTTTGTGACACCTGTGGATTGGGAATTTATGACTTCCAGCTGAATAAGAATTATTAGAGGTTAGCAGAACCCCCATTAGTGAAATAAAAGGGGAGTTTTGGTGATCTGATGACTTGATGATCTGAAAAGCTTTGGTATACTTTGGAAAGGCAACCTAAGTTAGGAAGCTGTTATTAAACTGGGATTTTATCTTTAACATTTTATTTTTTACATTTTGACTTTTGACAGAACTTTATGAAAGATTGAGATTGCGGTGTTAATAAACCAGAAGTAGGATGGAAATTATACAACATAACCTCTGAAGTGGCGTAAGAGAGACCTAAGAGATTATCAGCGGTATTTTGTTGATATTTGTGAAAGTTATTTATGTTAATCCAGACATATGAGATTTAATTTGTTTTGTTTAACTGGTCTACTAGGTTAATTAGTTGATTGTTTTAACTGACACAGTAATTAAGGAATGAGTCATTTTAATGCACCTTTCAGTCACTCAGTTAACACCTGGGATGAGATATTCAAAGGGGTTGCGCATGGTGCAACAGTGTTGTGCCATCATAACCCTCAACTTGACGCGATATTCAAAAGGAAAATTGCTCCATGCAAATCGATGCAGATTAACCAGTAATGTATGCAGTGCAAGTGTGGGAGCATCACCCATGCATGTGGCACATCCCGATATTCAGCCGGGATGCTGCGCGATATGCAGGCACACACCTTTGCGCCGCACAGGGGGGTGCAAAGATGTGCCGGAAAAAAACAGGAGCAAGGACTGGCTACCCACAGGCCGGCTGCCATATTGCAGGGTGCAACACGGCAGCTGCCAGCTGTGGGTGGCTACCCAAGCCCTGGCAGCACCATCCAGTGGTGTAGTGCCCCCCAATGCCCGATCATGGGCTGTAATAAATGTTCTACTCCCTGGTGGTCCAGTGGACTGAACTTCGAGCCCGATCATGGGCTGTAATAAATATTCTACTCCTTGGTGGTCCAGTGGACCAAATTCCATGCCCAATTGCAGGCTATAATAAATATTCTACTCCCTAGTGGTCCAGTGGACCAAATTCCATGCCCAATTGCAGGCTGTAATAAATATTCTACTCCCTGGTGGTCCAGTGGACTGAACTCCATGCCCCATCGTGGGCTGTAATACATATTCTACTCCGTGGTGGTCCAGGAGACCGAACTCCGTGCCCGATCACGGGCTGTAATACATATTCTACTCCCTGCTGGTCCAGTGGTACCCATACCCCCCTCCCAACCCGCCACTCATGCTTGCCACCCCACCCCGGTCAGCGGTGGGTGGCAGCACCACCAAAAGCCGCCCGCCAGCTGACAGCATACAGTACGGCTGTCTGCCCATTGGTCCAGCGTGAGCCAATGGTGCCTGGATCATACTGTACTACAGTCCTGAAATGTGAATGAATCATTCACGCTTTTGGGATTGTGTAGTACAGTATAGTCTGCATGCCATATTATGACCTTTGTGGGCAATAAACGTCATACTGCTGTCAGTTGGCGAACGCTTACGGGTGAAATGCTGCCATACCGCTGACCGAAATGGTGGTGAAAGAGGAGGATGCTACCACTGGACCTCGAGGATAGAATAATTACAACCGCAATCTGGCATGGGTTTGGTCACTGAACCACCGGGAAATGAGGCATTACAACCATGATCAGGCAATGGGGCAGATTGCTGCTGAGGGGCAGGAGGCGTTGGTCCCCAATGGCAGTAGCCTGGTAGGGCTCCAGGTGCAAGTCACAGGGGATCAGCACACCTGCATACAAATGGGGCCATAATGACATGCAAATGGCTCCATTTGTGCCTTGCATTCATTATGGCCCCATTTGCATGCCCACTGCTGAATATTGCGGTTGCTGTGCCTAGCGCAACGGCACTTGCACTAGCGCATTCCCCTGCTCCTTTCTGGTCAGGCAGTGCAGTGCCACCGCGCTCGCGCACAATGAGGGTGGCCATGAAAAGCATATTCAATGGTGCTGAGCCATGGCGCACCACTGTTGAATATTGCCCAGGCCACGTCCTGGCACATTCCATTTTCACTGTACCCAGCTTGAGCCCCTGCCTGGAGCAGTTCTGAATATCCCACCCCTGGTTCTTTGTTTGCTGAGCTGCATGAGATACATGAAGTAACCAATTAATTAACCAGGTTCTTGATTACTATATGAGCACAACTAAACCTGGGGGGGTGGTATTCATTGGCAACTTCAGTTTACTTCTGGACTGGTGTCTAGAAGGCTGTTGAAATCTGAGCTCTGCTCTGCAGTGTGAAGCTAACTAACTTTAATAATACTATTGCATCATCCAGGCAGTTTTGCTCAAATGAAAACTGGCTTTGGTATCGTCTTTTACAGTATAAATTCACTTGCTGAGAAAGCTATCTCTGGAATTGAAAAGTTTAAAAGTTCCAAAGATCTGGTGGTTACAATAAAATACAATTTTGGCGGCTGAGTCAACTTGATGCTACCACTGGACCAGTAATCTTTTATTACTGAGTGTGTGGGTAGCTGAATTACAATTTGAAGGAGGAGAAGACATAGCTATAGGCAATAATAGTAGTTTCAGTGCAGAACAGCCCAACTCCCTGATTTGGATCAAGGCATTAGAATTTGTTCCCGTGATGAATCTTTTAACTTGTGCTTTTAACTTGTGCTGAACATATAAGTTTGCTGTTCTATTATCTGTTATTTTAGATTCTTTTAAAAGTCTGATGTTATATCTGATTTTAAGCTATTTTATGGTGTCTATCTTAAAAGCTACAATTTAAAATCACAGAGTATTTGTATTGCATTGTGCTATTACCTGTTTAAGAGGAGTAACTGCCTGTTAAAAAAAAAAGTCAGGCATCAATATATTCCTTGGTTTTCATTTTGCAACTTATTCCAAACGTTTCAGGGACCAAATACACCACTCTGGAAGAATTGAGGGAACCAGAAAGAATGATATTTAAGTCATTTTAACTGTGGAACTGGGAGAAATGGAAGCCGATATTCTACTGAAGGCTCGCTGTAATCCCAAAGGTTTTATTTTCTACACTGCAACACAACACAAGGCTACCTGTCAACGACTGTATGTAGATGACCAATGGACTAATCGATTTTCGGAGCATTGTACTATTAAATTACCGGACCATTGGACTCACTTGTTAACTTACAACTAAGCCTGTTTTTTGTTTCTTGAGTTTTTTTGAACTCTCTAGGTTAACAAGGGGAGAAAAAGATCTGTAGAATATGTATACAAGAAGCGGGAAATGGTAATAGAAAAATCTCACGCTAATTTATTTAGTTTTTGTTAACCAGGTTAGGTGCGCTAGTAAAAGTTGACTGTTTTCAGGCATGACCCAGAAGAATACATACATAAAATGAGATGAGATTATACAATACATAGTATATAGTACAGGTACATAGTATATAGTACAGGTAGGTTAGAATACAGATCAAGTCAGACAGTACTCGAGATAAGAAAGTACAAACAAACAAAAGTCATGGCTGTGTTTTATAGGAAAACAGAAACTGTTACATCTACTCCTGTGGCTACTTATGTCCCTTGAAGAAGGAGAGAAGGATGTTATAATTCAGACTTACTAGATAAAATGAAAGTTAATATTCAACAGAAGGATGAAATAAAGGGCATTCCTGATAAAGAAACTTGTAAGATTGATCAGAAAGAGAGGGTAAAACTTTGGAAACCTTACACAGCCACATATAATGCAGGAATTATAGGAACTCTAATAAAGAGTCATAGAACTGTCTGAAAACACTTTTCTAGCAGATGCACATATAGAAATAGGTACAGAGACTGTATCAATGGTTCATAATATGGCAGAGGAAAAAGAAATTAAAGAAGGGAAAATGGTTAAAAACACTAAAATAAAGAAAACACAAAAGATTATTTAAAGCATCAGCAATTACAAAAGCAAAGAAATATTACTGATTTCTTTATGTCAAACCAGGTAGCTACAGGGTCAAATGAGGACACACAGGGTTACATACAGTACAGGATGTAACTATTGATAATGTAGATAACTTAGGTAAAGAAACCAGAAATCCTCAGCAAACACCTAATAAAGAGAATGAGACTAGACTAGAGATATTTAGCCCATCAAAATTAGCATCTATTCAATGAGAAGATTTACATCAAAGAGAAGTACAGGATGACTCTGTGTTGACAGAATCCCTGAATTCTGATTTCCAAGGATTAGATACAGAGATTGAACAAATAGAGCTTGAAACTGATTTTGTAGGGCAGTGTCCAAGTTCACTGTCGAAATACACAATAAAAGCACTGGCACACCCAGTGATGTCTAATATAGTATTGCTGGAAACATTGAATGGTATCAGAAATAAAATGTATAATTTTGCAAAGGCAATTTATACTCAAATAAATAGTTTACAGACACAAGTTATTAGCCTCAGTCAGACAATAGAGGCAAAAAGGAGATTATCCTTTTTATGTTTGCTTGCTCGCATGTGCAAGAAACATAGTGCCATCATCCAAGTTTTCGGAGGTGTGTCAGCCCTCTTCCAATTCAGTCAGTGTGTTGGCAGGCATGGCCCCAGTCCTCCAATGCATGCTGGAGCTGTCTATGACAGCTCCAAAATGCAGTGGCATACAGTTGAAAGGGGGAGCTACACTTCAGTGAGCAGCGATAAGATATCGCCTGCTCATGCGCAGCTCCCCCTACACACACACACACACACACGCACATGCATACTGCGTGCTGCCCCCCCACGCACACACTGTATAACACGGGGTGCCCAATCTCCTCAGTCGGGCTGTGCTGTGCCCCCTCAAAGCCTTCCACATGTCACGCTTGGCCACCCCAGTGTGGCAAGTCATCTTATAGCCGACGGGTGCCCAACTCTCCGCTGCCTCCACAGTCCTCCCCGAGCAGTAGTGGGTGCCACGCTGGGAGCCCACCCCAGCATGGCAACTGATGCTATGGCCAATGGGGGTGCCCAATCCCCTTCGGCTCCATGCCCCCAACCAGTTGTCTTCTGTGCCACGCTGGGAGCCCACCCCAGCGTGGCAAACGCCTTGGCGTCAGGCCATTTAAAAACCTGAAAATTAAAATTGTCCTCGGCGCTTCTCCCAGACCCCTCCCACAACCTGCACCCACTGCACACTCTGCCTCCCCACACCCCCACACTCCATACTTACCCTGGACCTCGGAGCCGACGATCTTCGTGGACCGGAATACGCTCTGCACTCTTCAAAGCCGACCGTGAACTGAGAAAATGCCGGTAAGCTGTATAATGGGATAGATAGGGTTTTTCAACTTTGTTGCATATCTCAGGCATTTTTGGAATTTTACACTAATTTTCAACATGGGGTTTTTGGGACCCTTCCATGAATGATGTCACTGTCATGGCGTTGTCGGCCCGAAGGGTGATTTCCGCAGTCACTGCTAAAAAATCACCTTCGGCCCGACAATAAAATGACACTGCCATCGCTCATAAGGTGGGCTCTCAAGAAGCCTATTTTGAAAATTTGGTGGAAAAAATCCCAAAAATGACTGTTTTACGAGCGTGCGCTGCACAGTTCCTACGCATGCTCGTAAGTTCGCAAATTTTCAATATTTTCACTCCAGATTTTCAACATTGCCATTTTACCACACCTTCTTATGAGTAGTACAGCTGTCATTTTTCACATCTTGCCCAAAATGTGTTTCCGCCCATGTAACGCACAATGGCACAGTCGGTGTGTGAAATCAATGTAAGGGACACATTAAGAAAATCACAGTGACACTGTTCATGAGCAGAGGTCTTAAAATGGCTATGTTGAAAATTTGGTGAAAAATCTCTAAAATGACTGTTTTACGAGCATGTGTTGCGCAGTTCCTATGCACACTCGTAAGTTCGCAAATTTTGAATATTTTCAATCCAGATTTTCAACATTGCCATTTTACCACACCTCCTTATGAGCAGTACAGCTGTTATTTTTCACATTTTGCCCAAAATGTGTTTCCACCCATGTAGCTCACAGTGGCACAGTCGGTGTGCGAAATCAATGTATGGGACACATTAAGAAAATCACAGTGACACTGTTCATGAGCAGATGTCTTAAAATGGCTATGTTGAAAATTTGGTGAAAAAATCCCTAAATATGACTGTTTTACGAGCGTGCATTGCGCAGTTCCTCACAGCGGCTCGTAAGTTCTGCGAATTTTCAATATTTTCAATCCAGATTTTCAACATTGCCATTTTATTACACTTCCTTATGAGCAGTACAGCTGCCATATTTCACATCTTACCAAAACATGTTTCCGCTTCATGTAGCGCACAATGGCGCAGTCGGTGGAGTAAATCAATGTGTGACAATTAAGAAAATCACAGTGACACTGTTCATGAGCAGAGGTCTTAAAATGGCTATGTTGAAAATTTGGTGACAAAGTCCATAAAATGACTGTTACGAGTGAGCATTGCGAGTTTCCACGCACCCTCGTGAGTTCCATGACTTTGTAATATTTTCACTCCAGATTTTCACCAGTGGCATTTTGCACACTTCCTTACAGCAACACAGCTGTCATTTTTCACAACATGCGTAAATGTGTTTTCACACTTTCAGCACAGAGATGCGTGGTCACTGTGGGAAATCATTGTTTGGGACAGATAAAGAAAATCACAGTGACACTGTTCATGATCTGAGGTCCCAAAATGCCTCTGTTGACAATCTGCTGTAAAAAATCCCCAAACTAATTACATTACGGGTGTGCGTTGCTCAGTTTCTATGCATGCTCGTGACTTCACCAGTTTTTTTAATATTTTTACTACAGATTTACAACATTGCCATTTTTTACACCTCCCCATGAACAGTACAGCTGTCATTTTTTACATCCTGTTCGGAATGTGTTTGCACCTGTGGTGCTAAATGCCGTAGTTGCTGTGCATAAGCAGCTTTCGCTAACAAACTGATATTGCCACTGTTCATGAGGTGGGATCACAAAAAAACATGTTGAAAATTTGGAGTGAAAATACCAACAAATGCCTGAGGTATTACGGTTTCCAACCATAACGCCCAACCCCATAGAGAATGACAGGCATCAGGGATGTGACTTGGGATTCTTGCCTGCAATGCTCATACCATTCCACACCCTGCAGCCAGTGAGAGGCATCGAGGTATGCCTTGGACTCTTTGGCCCCAAAGTTCACCCCATTCTCCTATACGCACCCATCTCCACGTGTTTCTTGATGGAATGGGGTGCCCATAAGGGCCAAAGACCCTACACACACCGTGACACTTGTCAGTGTCTGCAGGGTGGGTGTGGTGAAATGGCGTGGTCATGTGCCTGATGACCCAAAGGCACACCCCAAGGCCTGTCACTCTCTGCAGGGTGGTGGTGGGGTTGGCTTCAGTTCAATACTTCACTGCCATTCCTATTACGCAGCTCTGTAACTTCTACACTACCACTGCCAATGCCAGCAAGCAAACATTCGGCATTGACAAATGCTTGTCTATCATTGTCATCCCTGATACTCCAGAAGGAAAGATTAAGGGGAAAAAAGGGAAAAAGAAAACATAAGATCAAAAAAAATAAGAAAAGCCATACAAAACAATCTAATAAAGAAAATCAAGATCAGGAGTTACCTACTAATAAAGGAAAACCCCAGCATCTGTCACAAACAGTTATGAGAAATAAGATACAAGATCTAGTTGTAGATGTACTTACTCAGCAGACAGAAAAGAACTTTGAGAAATCTGTTGAGAAACGAAAGAAGCAAGAAGAAACTAAAGTTTCCCAGGAAAAAAAAGAAGAAAATAATGAGGAACCTGGCTCTGGAAATGGGGCTGTTGACAGTGATAAAATCAATTTGACAGGGCAGGAAACAGTATTAAGGCTAGTAGGAATATAACATAAATCATATGACACAAGAGACACATTAGAGGAAGTAATTCAACAATTAATCTCAGCAGAATTAGAAATTATGAATTCAAAAGAAAATGGTCCAGATATTCAAACTGCACCCAAAAAGTGCGTAATAGCAGGAGAATGTAAGTCTATTAAGCATATGCACAACAGACGAATATTCAAAAGGAGCAGGCCAAATTGCACCTACAACCTGCACCATAGCACAACTAGGGAGGGAAGCTGAGCAGATATGATGCGCTATGGCACAACAAGGAATGTCCAGCTGAGCAGTCCAGAGGTGCCATAGTGCAAGCAGGGAGCCCCCCAGCTGCAGAGTAATGTAACAGCACAATCAGGGAGGTAGAGGCCCACCACCCATGCCACAGATGGGCACAGGAACACACAGCGGAACAGACATCGCCCCTCACCCCAAGCACTGCACAACCAGGGGAGGGCTGGAATAACCACTGGTCCATGGAGTCAAGCAACCAACCCACAGCCTGGCCATGGTGCCCCATCACACCTACCGGCAAGCTGTGACTGGCACACAAGGAGGGCGAACCACCCTGTGCCACACCATCCCCCCCAGTGCACAGCACACCCTGCACCATGACCCCCAGACAACCCCCCATGAGCAGTGACCAGCACTGCAGGAATCCCCATGCATGCCACCACCCCCACAGTGGCAATGCAACCCTGTGTACCACAGAACCATGCAAGTCAGCCCCACCATGAGCACCCATCAGCAGGTTGAAGCACACAGCAATGCAACAACGGCTAACAAAGTGCCACCATGCACAGTCCCCTGATGTACTGCTGAGAGACCAACCATGCATTGGCACAAGAGTGACCCCATATTGGATGGTCATGTAAAGTGACACCTCCGCCAGTGGTACAGTGCTCCTCACAGTATTCCAGTAACACACCCTGGCCCACCACTGGCCACAACAGCCAGCACAGACACCCACAGTGGTGCGTGGAAGCATGCACCACACCAGATGCCACAGGGTCTGGACAGACACTCACCCATACCCAAGGGCACAACAACACAGGGACGCAGTGGTGGGGCAACCAAGCCCCATCGGGCTTACATGTAAGCCGTGGTACACAACCTGCAGTCCAGCATGGCACTGAGTGCCAACCACCCCCGCGCCAGCACCATGGACCAACACCTCACCATGAGTCACCCGGAACACAAGCCACAGACAGTGGGGCACATCCCCTGCAACATGCACAAGCCACAGCATGGAGGTGGGACAATGACCATGTTGCCTAAGTGCCACCTGAGCCAGGCATGCACCACACCAGTGACATGGGCAACCCAGCAAAGCGACGGTACAGTGTCCGCATGCAGAGAATGCCACCACTGACATGCCAGCAGATCATGCAGGTCACAGACAGGCATGGGTGTCAGCTGCACAGGCCATGGGTGGGCCGATGGGTGCACCATGGACACAGAGCATGCGCCATAGACCACTGCACACAGTCATCCAGTGCACGAGGAACAACACACACAACACAGACACTGGCTGATATCTACCCCCACACCATGAACACCTCCACACGGACACACACACATACCCATGACTGCACCACCCCTGATGCCATGCACACCACTGCAGCTGAGCACCTATAGCCCGCTGCAAATCAGAGACCACCACGGTATTCATAGAAAAGTTAAATGTATTATAAAATAAATAAATCAACTATTTCAATAAGAACAACTATATACATGGTTGGGGACACAAAAAGGTGGGGGTGCAGGGGAAGGGTGGACAAATGGGATGGGATAGGAGGGATGGGAGGTGGTCCGGGGGATGGGAGGTCAGGGACAAGGGACTAATGTTGGCCACGCTGGTCCAGGCTCTGGCTCCACCTCACTCTGTGCCTTCTCAGGACCCCCGCCTTCATCGATCCTCCAAAGGATGGTCACCGTTTCCTGGGCCAGGGCGAGTAGCTCCCTCAGGGTGTCTCTAATCTCCCTCAGATGTCTCGCACCTAGGACAAGGGAGCACAGTCAATAGGTATGAATGCACAGCCCCATACAGCCCACCCACTGTGCATGGCATACGGCCATGGGACATACCACTGTGATGGCGAGTGACCAGCCGCAGTGATCACTTCCACAGGACATGCCCACCCAGGTGCATACAGCCATGCGGAATGCTGCACACACCCACCAGCTAAGTTACGCACAGCACCACCGTGGCCGTCCAGTGACATGGCTATGTTGTGCAAAGGCAGTGGCACAGCCATGCACCTGGTGCATGCATGCACCACCAGTGATGCACATCCAGGCGTGTGCATTGCCACTGGACAGTGTTGATCATAACCAGTGGCATGCATGGCAGTGATGTCAATGAATGGTGGCCATGCCCTGCTGCCCACCTTGTCACACAGCATGCAATATTAATCATGGATGTCTGTCACTCACCCTCATCGGGATGGTTGGGTGGCCATTGTGGACCCTCGGCCTGCCTGGTTGTGGTTTCCACCGCTCCGCCTTGCTCTTAAGCGGCTTACTCTTCCGGGACTGTGGGGACAAAAGGAGAGAAGAACATCAGTGCACCCGGACAGCCCCCTGCCCCAAGGAGTGTGTCCTCCACCCAGCCAGACCCACCCACCCCACACCCTATGAACACCGCCACAGCCAACCCCATACAGTCCCTCCCCTATGTACTGGACACAAACAACAATGTGACTCATATGGGTGATAACAGTGTGTTGATGGAACCCCTACCTGATCGTGGTACCATGCTCCTCCTGGCACGTGACCGTAGTCTGGCCAATAACTCCAGCTCCCTGCTTTGGAGGTCACCATATCAGTGCCTACACTGCTCTGCCATCCTGCCTCTGCTGGTCACTGCCTCTAGGGCTGTGGCCACCTCTTGCCACACCTGGGACCTAGGTCTATCCAGGGGGGCCTCCCCAAAGAGATGCCCATGGTGAGGCTCCACTGTGGCCAGGTGGCCAACTCAATTGCAGACCAGGGAGCAGCCCTTCTCCGTGCCATTGTGGAATGCTATAGTAGGCAATATGGTGCCATGCAGTGGCACCACGTGCAGATGCTGCGCTGTACAGTGCTGCCATTCCCCTATCTTGCTGTTACCGAACAGTGCGACAGAGGTGCACCTATACCTGATGCATGGTGCCAAGGGGGCAAAGATCAGGCATAGGGTCAAGGGTCCCTGTGCAAGACCACGCACAGCGCCCATTGGACTACAAATGTGTGTAGCGCATTGCTGCCCGTGTGCCAGGCCTTAGCAGGATTATCGGGCAGTTGTGCCATTGCACCTATGAAGGCCCATGCCACAACGCCATGTAGTGACCTTCGCTATAGCACCACTGGCACAATGGTGGCTGTACCCGTATTGCCTACCACGTACAGCACATCATCAGCGTGGCAGATGCCTGAGTCAGCAACCTGGGCATGCACAGTGAGGTGTACTACGCGATGCCACAGAACTGCGCCATTGGCTCAGCATATTCAACACAATTGCACAAAGTACAACAGCGCGATATTCAGCCGTCATATTAATCATCCAATCAGCCATTCAATGGCGAGCAACATGATTTGCATCTAATTAAAGTTGCTCCTCACCTAATTTTCATGGATTGCGCTTATAAAGGTGCGCAAAGTGCTGTACTGGCCATGGTCGGTTACTGCAGTTTATTGGTGAGTTGCATGCTGTGTGGGCGTGTGGACTGTGGATTCAGGGACATGCATGGGACTGCACAGTCACAGATAACAACTGCCATCCTTACAGGCTAAATAATGACCGAGCACATTCTTAGAGAGGAGGACAACAGTGGTGGGAGGAAGAGGAGGCAAATTTTACTAAGGCTGAAACAGAGGCCCTTTTTGATGCCTACCTGGATCAGGGGCCACTGCTCAGTGGACAGCGGGGCACCCCTCAGGCCCATGCTGCTCCATGGGAGGAGGTGGCATGTGCCATGAACCTGCATGGCAGCCACCAGCGCTCCGTGCAGGAGTGTAAGAAGAAGATGGGTACAGACAGGAGGAGGGTAAAGGAGAAGGTGGCTGCTATCAGGGCGGCACGTGCTGCAACAGGTGGGGGACAGCCGGAGGTGGTACAGCTCACCCCAGTGGAAGACAGGCTTGCTGAAATCATGCACCGAAGTGCCATAGAGCGAGTTCCGGGCGGTGGCTTCCAGATGGGTGGTGGCCCATCTCTGCATGGTAAGTCATGGTCTGCCTCGGGGGGGCGGGTAGGTCACACGCAGTAATGCGACTTTGCTTTCTCTTACAGATCCTGAGCATCTGCATGGGTCAGCAGTGGTGGGTCTGTCCACTGTGGACAGTGGGATGGAGTCGGAGGTGGGACCATCCACCTCCACAGGTGTGTGTGGATCTGTACGACAGTGGGACCACCTGTCTGTCCACACTGATGTCATTGAGACAGGTGTGGAGGAAGCTCTGCCTGTGTCCCAGCGTGCTGGACATCCATGGATGCCAGCACGCTGCTACAGCCGGGGCAGAGTCTGGCACCAGTGACATGACATGATCCGTCATGGGCAGTGACACGTGTGCCACAGGATGGACACACAGCAGAGCATCGCATGCACGGCTGTGGTGTGGTGCCACCGTGGGGTTCAGGATGTCAGCACAGTCCCAGATCAGTCTGTCAGCACCAGTGGGGCAGCACTGGTGTCTGCTCAGACAGTGGGACTGTTGGGTGTCACTGTGGCAGCACCACTGAGCCCTGTGTGGCAGCTGGAAGGGCAGCATCAGCAGTCACCCACGGGCCTGGGGTACAGGGTCTAGTGGCGGCATCTGTGCCCGCCTGTGGACATGTGCCTCTCAGATCTGGTCCTGGTGCGCAGCACCCACCTCAAGGGGTGCTGAACATCAGGCCCTTGCACACCCTGAGGGACAGGATGCCGAGGAGGCTGATGACCTCTTGGACGAGCACACCCTACTGCGCATTGGTCCAGCAGCAGATGTGGTCCAGCAGCAGATGTGGATTGCGACGCTCGCGGGAAGCACCGTGTGTGGCTCTGGAGCGGGCAGAGGAGCATCGCAGCAGGGACACCGAACGGATCCTGGCACGGATGGACCGCCATGGGAGGATGTGACTGCTGCCACTGACAGGCATGCACAGGCGTTCATTGCTGTCATGGCCACAATGGGCACACAGTCAGGTGTCCATGCGCATTGCTACACCATGCAGTGCACTTTCTCCACCCGTTCCTGACGCCTAGGCACTCCATACTGTCGACGCTGGGTTCAGCTGTGGGTATCCCAAGCACTCCTGGTGCAGGCATGTTCGCTGCTGCAGGCCCTGCAACGGCACGGTCACGCTTCATGCAGTGGAACCCTGGGGACCATCAGTGGCACCGCATGAGGCCAGTGGTCAGCCTGCCAGTGCTGGCGGGTCTTGGTGGGGCTGCCCATGCATCCATGGTGGCCGTGGCACTGTGTCGCGAGACTGACCTGTCTCCCAGCATGGCTACTGTCTGGTGCCGCCCTGTGCATTGTGGTGTTTCAGTGGGCGGTGCAGGTGGGTACCCGGCCTGCACGTGGACACAGTCCAGCTGCACACCCTCCCGCTGCTGTCCACAGTTATGTGCGTGCATGATGATGCCGATTGCACTGTACACCAAAGTGCAATGGTGCCCAGCATCTGACACGCACATGGACAGGCAGTGGGCATGGTGGCCTGTGGACATGTGTGTTGCTAGGGTTGGCGTTCTGGGTCGATGTGCCCTGCCCTCTGCACGTTTGGTGCATTGTGTGTGTGCGTGTGTGTGTGTGTGTGTGTATGTGTTCGTCCACGTGGCGTGTTAATCCTCACCATTCCTGGTTGTGTGTGTGCTTCTGTGCCCTGCTACTTCCCTTTGATGGCATGCACCCCGGTGTGTGTCCATGCGTGTTGTGGGTTGTGCCTTAGCCACTGGTGGTTGTATACATGTCCCCATGACTTACCTCGTTGGCTGAAGTGCTCCTCTGTGATGGTGTCCTGTGCAGCTGTGCCAGCCGGATCAGTCGGGGGTCCCATCGGCCAAGAGGGTTGCCCATCAGCAGTGAAGGGCTTGATGCAGCTTCCCAGACTAGCATGATGCCAAAAGCTGCAAAACAGAATGGGAGGCATCCAGGACGAAGTAGGGCAGGCAGTAAGGCGGTGCAACTTTGAGAGAGGAGATGGAGGCAGGTGGAAAGCCCAAAACAGACAACAAAAGGAAGTACCCAGACATCAGCTGGAAATGGAAGCGAGTGGGGAAGGGACAAAAAGGGGGTAAGTAACAGAAATGGGAGAGAACATGGAAATAACGAGGAATAAGGGGAACACATGGGAGGGGAGGAGGACAAGACAAAACAGGGAGAGGGAGAAAGAGAAAATGTACAGCCACACAGCCATGCAGGGAGCTTGGAGACAAAAAACACTCCTAAGCAAAGGAGGTGTGCTAGTGGAGGGCTTAAGTAGAGGCAGTAGGAGGAGCTATTCCCATTATGTCATTCCAGTTAGTCAGTGCATGCGTGCGTCGCATGTATGTGTGTGTGTGTGTGCGTGCCTGTGTGTGCATGTGTGCGCGTACGTGCATATGTGTATGCGATGCACCATGGATTGCTTTGCCTGGGGTTACTTGAACTATGTGGACAGTAGTGATTAAAAAACAGCAACAGAATTTGACTTTTATGTCATTTCAAGTCAGAGTGTATGGGGATGGGTTGGTGGGGGGACACATGCATGCCCTGGATCTCTTTTGCTGGGGAGGCTATATATCACTTGAACAGCACTGATTAAAAACTCAGAATTTAACAAAAGAAATAAGAATTTTACTTTTTCCAGCAAGTATGTGTTTGGGGGTGAGAGGTAATTTCCTGTGCCCTGTATCTTCTTTTGTTGGTGGGGGAATGGTGGTCTCTAGGTCTCTTGACAGTGTTGATTTAAAAATAATTAAATTTGACTGTTGTGTTATTTCCAGTCAGTGTACATGTGTTTTGGGGAGGGGTATGCATGTCCTGGATCACTTTGCTGAGAGGACTCTGGATCGCTCGGACAGTATTGCTTAAATATGACTTTTGTCATTTCCAGCCAGTTTCTATGAAAGGGGTGCATGTGGCTGAATCGCTGCTACTGTGTGTGGCTCTGATTTACTGTTGATATTCATGAAATGGTGATGGGATGTTCCAGATCCATGTCCTGCTCTGCATACCAGCAGTGTTCTGCTCATGACATTAATGCTAAGCGTGTCTATGAGCTGGACACCACACACTTCACCTCAGGCTACTGAAGACACTGTAGGGGTTTAAGCCCATTCCAGCATGCCAGAACACTGCTATGCTGTGATGCCTTGTACCAGAAAATGGGTGAGTGGTAGAATATTCAGTTGTGGTCAGGCACCACTTGCCAAGATGTCGGCGAAGTTAGAAAGGGGGTGAGTGTTCAGCTGTTGACCAGCATCTCCGGATTTTGTGTACGCTTTATAGCAACATATTTGAAAATTTAGGATATAGTGCCCCATAATGGGTGTAACTGGTGACCAGTGTGCCAAATTTGAATATATAAGTTTGTTTATGTTGCAGCGCATATGTGTAAAAGAAGGGCTGTTCTGGATCGCCAAATTAAATATATAATTTTGTTTATATTACTGTCAGTGCGTGAAGATTACCATTTGTTGTATAAAGTGGTTTTGATAACATTGTATCCCAAAGCACTTTGCAATTAATGAGAGAGTGGTAGTCTGGGCTGGTAGTGTAGTAACTGTAAATATGTAGGAGAAGTTTATTTGCTAAGTGCCCAATCCTGGGGGCTCTGAGTAGTGTACATTAAAACATGTCAAGAAGCACAAAAAAACACAGGCAAATAAAGACATATAACAATAAATACAAATAAAACAGCATAAATAGCTAAAACGAACCAGTGAGGGCTAACTTAGGTCAAAAGCTTTGTTTGAACAAGTATGTCTTTAGGTCCCTCTTAAAGGCCTCCAATGAGGGAGCCTCCCTCAAAGATGTTGAAAGCAAGTTCCACGGACTGGATCCGCACTTCAAAAGTGTGATCTCCTGATGTCTTAAGCCTGTCCCTGCAACCCTCTAGGAGGCTCACCTTGGAAGAGTGAGAGGGCAAGCCGGATTGTAAAGGGACAGGTGATCACTCAGATAACCTGGGCTCAGTCCATATAGGACTTTAAAGGTCAACAAACCGACAATGAAGGTGATCGCTGCTTCACTGAAAACCAATGCAGGTCATGCAGGATCAGGCAGGCTTCAATCCAGGAGATGTTTCTGAGATGTTAAAAGGCACTCTGGACTACAGATGACACCTGGGCCTCAAGTGTCAGTCTTTCACCTTAGCAGAGGTTGCTAAACTTGAGGAACCAAGTACCAGCTGGTCTCCTCTACTGTGGTCCCTGCATCCTGTTGTCGGCCAGGTTCAATCACTAATACCTCCGCCTTGTCCAGGCTGAGTCTCAGCTAGAACACATCCAATCCTGAATCCCATCCAGGCATACATTTAGTAAATTGATCACACCAGGTGTCCGGGGTGCAAATAACAGGTACAGCAGGGTATCATTTGCATAGCAGTGAAAACCCAAGCCATAGCATCATAGCGCCTTGGCGATGTCTACTGTTAGGTAAGTTTCTTCCCTCCCTCCTTTTTTTTCCCCTTTCCTCTTCTATCCCTCATTCCCTCTGCCAACTTGTCCTCGCCTAATTCTATCCCCTGGCAAGGTTTATGCATCCTGGAGGGCCCAGCACTGGGCAATCACTCTTTCTTCACCCCTCCTCCTATATCCTTTCTACCCAACTAGTCCTCTCCTGATTTTGTGCTCTGGCAGGGTTCTCAGCATCCTGGAGTGGTCTAGTCTTCAGAAAGCTTCCTCTTTCCTCCTTTCTTTTCTCTCTTCCCAACTTGTCCTCACCTGGTTCTGCCCCATGGCAGGGTTTTCAGCATCCTGAGGTGTCCAGCACTGGGAAATGACTCTTCCCTGCTCTTTTCCCTTCATCTTCTGTACCTAACTCATTCTTGCCTGACTCTGCTCTCTGGCAGGATTCTCAGCATCCTGAAGAGGCCTAGTCTTAGGCAAGTTTCTCCCACCCTTCTCCTCCTTCCCTTTACCATCCCCTCTACTATCCTACCCAAATTGTCCTTGCCTACTCCTGCCCCTTATTCTAAGTCCTCACCTCATTCCACCACTGGCAGTGATCTCCGCACTCTAAAGGGGCCAGTTCAAGGTATGACTTGTCCTTCCCTTCCCTATCCCTTACCCCCGCCTCTCTCCTGCCCTTCTGCTACCCCTTGCACTTAATCAAAGGAATTAGTTCACTTGAGCTAATAATTTGCACTTTTTGTTCTGTCTGAGGTGCTCCCAGATTGCACTAGCCCTGTGTTAGCCCTTCACAACAGAAATTTTTTTGCTCACTTTTCTCTGGCAATGTTGCCCCATCTTTATCCTCTCCTTCCCCAGTTGGTTTCCCTGTTTACTCCTCTACCCTGCTTGAGGTTCTATGTGATAACTGCAAAAGTCTAAAAGGCAATTGCCGTTATTGCGAGTAAAGTGGTGAAAATTTTTCAGCACTCTGACACCCTAGCGCACAGCAAAGCGATGCGGAGACTACGTTTTTAATGTTTCCATGGGGCGTACCACACCCCTCCATGAGGGCTGCACCACCGCATCCCCTACTAAAGGATTCTCAACTCCAGGGTGCATGCCTGGGGGTGAAACATTAAAAAAAGGTTCGAAGCTAGGCCACAAAAACGCACCAGCGCCCAGACCCAAACCCAGTACCCTGCCAACTGATGCAGCAACCCACCCACCCACCATGCCAAGGGGTCATCATGGCTACCAACCATGGCACCACCCTCCACATCCCTCTCTGTACGCACTCACTCCCACCTCTCAAGACGCTGCGACATATAGTGACAGAATGTCGCTATAGTTGCGCAGCCCCCCATCCAGCCGCTGTATCCTCCTGCAGCCATTCCCAAATGCACTGAGGAGGGAGTCGCTGTTATTGTCAGCACCCTTCACCCAGCTCCTCATAACGGATACTCTCCTTGATGTCCCCCACTGGCCCTCATTCATTCAATAAGCTAAATAATCTGCCTATTTACCGTGATCCATTCTTGCAAGGAGCTGGTTCCAAGGCTCCATTAAATTTCTGTGCTATGTTCCTCAGATATGCCATTTGTAATTAAATGCATATTCCACAGGTATGATATATTTAATTGTATGCTATGTCACAAATGCAACTGCTGTATAATCATAGATTATATTTTTAACTGTGTCTTGTTACAAATGTAATTGAATGTTTAATTTCTTGGATATGTTAAATGTTAAATGTTAAACTGTATGTCTAATTCTTCATCCAGTTGTAACCCTCCCTTCAGGTTGCACTGGGAGATGAGCAACTTGTTGTTCAGTGTGCCTTCCTGGTGAAACATTTCAATAAATAAATAAAAATAAAATAAAATGATGTCAACCAGGGGCAGCATGTACACTATGAACAACATAGGTGAGAGGATTGAGCCCTGGGGCACATCACAGAGCAGGGGATTTGGGAGTGAGGGAAAAATTCCCCATCACCACCCTCTGTGACCAGCCCTTGAGGAAGGACTCAAATCAGCTGACCTTACCACCAAGTCCACAGTACTCCATTAGGTGATCCAGCAATAACCCATGGTAGACAGTGTAAAATACTGAGGAAAGAGTGAGTAGAATAACTGACCATTCCTTCTATCTCTCACCTGAGAAGGATGTGTGGACCCTGAGCAACGACTCTCTGTACTATGCCTGGATCTAAATCCAAACTGGAGCAGCTCATGGATGCTAAAGACCATGCAGAGCCACTGTCTTCTCAATAACTTTTCCTAGAAAGGGAAGGTTAGAGACAGGTTTAAAATTTGCTAAGCATTCTGAGTCCAGAGATGTTTTCAGAAGGACCTCACCACCACATCCTTCAATGCGTTCAAACCCCAAAAGAAAAGGTTGCGCTTGACTATCTCGCAAACACTGGGTCCAGAAATCTCATACAGATCACTAGAAGGTGCATCGGACATGGATCAAGTTTACAAAAAGTGGGCTGCAGTTCAGAGATCTCCCACATACTTCCTCCATTGATACCAGCCTAAACTTGCCCCCAAACAGGAGGACTGCTCTTGTGACAACCTGCTCCCCTCTGATGACCAGAACAGTGCAGTTGAGGGTTATCTCAGATCTGACTGAGGACACACTGTCAAAGAAGAACTGTGCAAACCCTTTGTACCTGGTGAATGACAATGCCTCTACCAGCTGGAGACAGGCAGGATATAACAACCTGTCCACAATCCGGAAAGCTGAGTCTGTCTGTTTCTGCCCAGTGCAATCTCCCCAGACAGAAATGCTGCCTTCTTATGGGAGATTGCCCTCTGATACTCCTGCGGTGATTCTTTGAGCCAGTCTGTCCTCATCAGTCTTTGACTTATGGCAGCAGCACTCAATCTCTAACCCATAGCCTTTATCTCTCTGTTCCCTGTCAAACCACAGAGATCCCTAAAGGTGTCAGTGTGGTTCAGCTGGTAGCACATCTGCCTCTGATGCAGAAGGCCATGGTTCTCATCCTACTCAGGACTGGGCTCATACCATAAATGCTGGTGCCCATGTGCAGTACTGGGGGTGTTGTACTGTCAGGGTGTGCTGTTCCTTTGGACGAGATGTTAAACTGAAGCCCTTCTACCCATCTCTGTTACTGTTCTGGTGAGTGTCCAGGATGAAGTATAAGAACTGAAAGCACTTTTCACAAGAGTATTGGAATTCTTTATTTAAAATAGTCATAAAACATAACAATTACAGGCAAAACACACCATGGAAAGCAAACCTCACATTCAAACTGAAAAAAGAAACAAAAAGGATATGTCTCATAATTACAGCACCACTGTCAAATGTAAGTCTAATGTCATTAATGGAAAACCAAAAAAGAAGTAGAACAAAATACTTAGCCTCTACCCTCTGGGGAAAATTTTGTTTTGTACCATTCATGTCAGCCAATCTACATATACCATAATTGGATGGCTTAGCCTGGAGTTCAGTGGAAAAAGCAGCCAGCCACTCCCATTCCCTGAGCTACATAAGCAGTTCCTCTCAGCCTCCTTCTGAAGCACTTTTTCTTTGTTGTGGCCAGAGTGGAGGCTCTGTCTTTTGTCCTCTGCAGCTGGCTGGGGCTTACCCTGGGGCCTGCCCCCCGCCTGCTGCTGCTGTTTGTTTCTGCTGGACTTCTGCATTTGTTTTCCTGCTTCTGGTTTGTATTTGCTTCCAGGCTGTGTGCTTCTTTCTGTCATTTTCTTTGTTTTTGGTTTCGTGTTTTTTGTTTTGGGCCTTGTTTCTTGTTTTCCGTGTTTCTGTGTTTTGATTTTGTCTTTTGAGGTTTGTTTCTCAGCTCCTAGCATATTGCTACTGCAGAGCTCATACTGCCTGCTTTCAGTTACTCACAACTCTCAAATTACTTGCAGTGCAACTGCAAACATAATCTGTGTGTTCAGCTCAACTATAGCTGATTCCATGTTGCATTCTTAATTGTTTTCACCTGACTCAGGCTTACTCAGAACTCTAGCTATGCAGCTCACTCGTGCTCTCAACTCATTCTACTTACCTCATTGCAGCAGTTTCATTGCACTACCTGGTAACAGCTGCTTTCTGAACATTGTGCCTCCTTTTATTTTATTTTTTATTGCAGTTTACAACTCAGTGTACTCAATACAAATGTTGCTTCTATGTTTGTACACCATGTTATACTCAGAGGTGCAATAAGGCTACTGCTGATGCTGTAATTAGTTTCAATACCTGCATGTGGGTCTTGGCCCTTCCATCACTTTCTTGTTTTTCCTACAGCAGGGACTTGGAGGTGTTTGAGAGTTGTGGCCCCGTGTGGATAATTATTCCTGTTCTAAATCCTGTCTCCACCGCCAATAAATCCTCTGAGTATGTGTCACCTTATTGGCTTTTCGGATGTCTGGCTGGCTTGCCCCACTAATTACAGTGCTGTTTCATTGCTACTACTTATACAGACCTGATGCGGGTCCACCTATTACTACACTGTTTGCTGACCTATGTGTAGGTCCACTGTTGCTTACGCAATCATTGCTTCATGCCTACCACTATCCCTCAGCTTCAGCCTCTGGGATGTCTGCCACACTCAATACTGCATTCAACTTTTGCAAGGTCTCAGCACTCAATGCTCATTAAGTTCTCAGAACACCAGTGCTCATTCAGCTGCTCACCAGTTTTTCAGCTCCTATCAGTATTCTGGGGCATGCTAACCATACCATTCTGGCGCGAGGCCTCTCTGCAGCCAGTGATCTCACTCTGCACCATGAGTCCACAGCTTGAGCATGCGGAAGCTTGGGGTGAGTGTCCTTCTCACCTGTCAGCTGAATTGCACCATCCCTTGGCTTCAGCCTCTGGGATGTCGGCTGCAGCTGGGAATGTCCTCGCCAGGTGGACCTTCAGTTGTCAACTGTACCGACGGCATCTCAAGCTGTAGAAGTTAAGACTCAGTTTGAAGGATGGGGCACTCATGGGGGCCTTTAGCTGCCAAGCTGGTTCGGAGGCACCCTTCAAAGCTGTTCTCCTCACGACTGCCTCTGGTTCACCTGGTTTGAGTTTAGGATGAGTAGGCCAGGTGAGTGCCTCAGAGGTCATTGCTCTCCTCCTCCTCCCACCTTGGTTGCCTATCATGTTGCAGAGTGTTCTTGCAACCTTCCACGTGTTCTCGCTAGAGGGTTGGAGTGAGAGCCTTCCTCCAAATTGGAATATTTTCCACCTCCCTTTAATTGGGTTTTCCAATTGCAGCTGCAGAGTCATCACTAAATAAAATATCCCAAGCCTGGAGGGAAGGCGATTTGGCCTTGGATCCCCAGAGATTTCCTCCTCATAGGGTTTTTTCTCCTCCGTTGCCTCAGATCAAAACTGTTAGTTAGCATAGTAGTGTCCCCTAGTTTCTTTAGGTAGGTTCAGCTGTTGGATGGAGGTGGATGGTGTCTCTGCTGTTCCCTCTCTCCTTACAGGATCCCTCATTCTCAACACAAACCATCAGAATCGTGCACGCAAACCTGGGCATTTCATTAATGCTATCAACCAGAGCATCTCATTACGTTATCAAACTGTCTGATACTTATCTACTACTACATCACAGTTACTGCTTGCTTATATGCTTCATACTTCATTCTTTTGGGGATCCTTCCTAAGGTACCTTTAGCCATGGGAATCATCTCGTGGCACCTCTAGGGGTGGAACCCTCTTCGAGAGTTCCTTGCCTTTGTACCCTTACAGGGTGATAATTCCTCTGGAATAGAGACAGCGAATGGCCAAAACCAAACTAACAAAGTTGCACAAGCATAACACTATATTGGCTGCATAGGCCATTGAACTGGAAGGCTTAGCCTGGGTTCAATGGACAAGAGCAACCAACCATCCACTTCCTGAGCTATATAAGCAGTTCCTCTCAGCCTCCTTCTGAAGTGCTTCTTTCTTGCCCCACTATCCTCCCTCCTCCTCATCCAGTGGCAGCACTTCTCTCCTTAGGATCCTTCCTAAGGTACCTTTAACCACAGGGATCATCCCATGGCACATCTAGGGGTGGAACCCTCTTCGAGAGTTCCTTGCCTTTGATACCCCTACAGCATGGTAATTCCACTGAAATAGAGTGTGAATGGCCAAAACCAAACTAACACAGTTGCACAAGCATAACACTATACTGGCTGCATAGGCCATTGAACTGCACATACCTGTCTCTAGGTAGAAACCTATATCATCCCTTCAACCTTTATAGTGCTCAGATTCATCATATATGGGTACCCTCTATCCATCCTATTGGCGATGCACAATCATAAATCTTTTCTGGTTGCCAGAGGCCAATCCCCCAGCTCCAGACAGAAAATCCAGTCCACTTCGTGCATCTGTTGAGACTGGTCACAATCTTTATAGTTTCCAACCTCAAAGTAATATTTTACTTTTACCTCAACCTTCTCTTACTATCTAGGAGTTAGACATGTTGACAGGCATTTTGCAGGATATTTACTAGGGTTTCTAGTTCTACTCTGCAGGCATTATGTATTGAAAAAAAATATACTGCATTTGCCAGCCTTTAAACCTAAAATACACGCTTACTGGGCAGGGATCCAGGGGCCCAGACCCTCAGATAGCATCTGGGTCACCCTTCCTGCACATGTTTGGGACCTCATGTAGCATCCCCAACATTGGAAGTCCTGAGTAGCATGCTTAGGGAGCCACGGCTCCTTACAGGACAAGCTGTGTTCTGGGTGCTTGGGATGCCAGACTTGGTGGTTTCAGGCAGGCTGCACAGCTGGTCAGGACTTACAGATGGACTGCCCCACATTCAGTTCTTCGACTAGCAACAGAAACAGCTTCTGCCTTCCAATATATTTATGTCACCACAATAGTGCAATGTACTCACAGTCCCTGGGTGAGTGCTGCTGCTGCTCCAAGTGCTGGGGCCGCTATTTCCTGGCTGATAGGCAAAGCTCATGGCTCTGCTGATCCTCAGCCTCACCCAGATGAGCAGGTGGTGCCGGCAGCCATTGTTTTTCCCGGTGCGATTGTTCAGCGCTTTCGCACAATGCCGGGATCTCCTTACTGCCATGACTCCCCAAATTCCTGAGCTCTCCACCATGTCTCCTCAAAGTCTCGATCTTGGAGAGCAAGATGGTGGCTCTCACTAGACTAGGAGGACTCAGGGCAGTCTGGTTACAGTAGCAAGATGACCGGACGTCTCAGGAGCACCGGAGCTGCTGAACTGACATGTAGACTCACTGGTGGCAGATACTTGAGGGCCACCTTTGTCAGGGACAAGCTACACAAGGGCTGGTGATGGGTCAAATCATGTGAGAGGGAAGTCTCATGAGATTTTGGCTGGTGGAACCAAAAGCCCCATGGAGGTATCGTGGGAACAAAGGCCATCTTAAGGGAGTAACAGGATGGCTGCCATATAAGGATACCATGAGACTGGGGCTTGCAAATTGTGCCCTGTTTCTGCCAGTGGCCATCCTGTGGTGGTCAACAAGGAGCCTTAAAGGCACAGGACACCATATTGCAGGGCCAAGAGCTAGACCTAGAAAAAGCTATATTTTGGCAGCACTTTTCCAGTAAGAGATGTTTCTGATGCAGTTATTTCTATCTGCCCACTGCAGATCAGCCAGTTCCCATTCATTAACTGCCATGCCTGCCTGCCTGGAGCCTGGAGTCCCATGTGGGAAGCTCTATGTGCTGTCTGCACAATGTCGGAGGCTGGAGAGTCACAGAATTCCAGTCTGGATGTGGTGTCTGCCCTTAAGTAACATCAGTCCTCATGGCACCAATGACACTGAATGCAGCTCAGGTTGGGCTTCTGTTTCAGTGACTGGAGAAGCTATAAGTCCAGCAGCTGGAGAGTTCACCACAGGGAGTCCCCAAGAAATGCCCTGGAACACCACTAACCCCACAACTGCAGAAAAAAATGCAGGCAGACAGAGGACTCAGCCACCTCATCTGGTGAAGAACAGACAGAACAAGACACAGGCCAGACCACAGGCAAGCTTTGCACACAGGAGGACATAGCCAACTTGGTGAGGCTAATATGAGAGGCTCTGCAAGTCCAGGAGGAACTGGAAGAGCCCCACATGTCAACAGACCCTCTGCTTTCCTCACAAACCAAGTCAATGCAACAGCATTTTCCAACATATCCAGCCCTCAATGCCATTTTGAACAAAGAACAGGAGGTGCCAGAGCCAGCCAGGATTCCAGAGAAACAGGCCATGGAAAGATTTTACCCACTTCCTGACTCCTGTAAGAAGGTCTGGTGTGCGCCCCAAGGTGGACACCCTGGTGTCCACCCTCACCAGGTGCACAGTCACACTTGCCGAGAGTGCCACAGCCCTAAAGGATCCTATGGACAAGAGGGTGGAGGAATCCCTGAAAAGGGTCCATGACGTGATGGGCGCTTATCAGTGGACACACCGGGTGTGGTACACCAGCAGAGCGCTGTTGCAGTGGGCAGAGGCTATTGCTGATGGTCTCTCAGATGATTCCCCACTTGCAGGGCAGACTGACTATGCCATGCAGATGGCCCAATATATCACAGAAGCCTCCTCAGGCATTGCAAAGTTTGCCACCAGGGCCTCAGTCCTGACCAACCAAGCCTGAGAGCTCTATGGCTCAAGCTTTGGCAGGCTGATGCCGAGTCCATGGTGAAACTTGATAGCTCCCTGCAAAGGGCATCTGTTTGGGATGCCCTGATGCTGTTCCTCAGAGATCATGCAGGGACCAAACAGATAGAGGAAAAGAAGGACCTTTACCTTCCCTCAGACTGCTCCTTTCACCCAAAATGTAGAGGCAACAGAGGCCAAACAAAGTCAGTGCAAAGCCAAACCCAAAAAGCATGGTCTGAAGGGCTTGGTCCCACTCAAATATGCACAATCCAAATACAGGGTCAACTTTGGAAAACAGGGCAGTTTCAATGCCAACCACTCCAGAGGTGGCTCAGCAGGAAAGAGCCAACGAGATAAGTGGGTCCAGGCAGACAGTCCCCTGCGGGAGGTTGTTTGTAATTGTTTGCCGCTCAATGGGCCTAAACCACGACAGACAAGTGGGTCACCGAACTAATTCTCTTAAGGCTACAACATACAGTTCACACAAGAGACAATTACACACAGACAGACAGTATCTCCTATGTCCACCAACCTCTGAAAGCAGAAGCATTTCAGCAATCCACATGCAATCTGATCTGGAACTGGGCCATTATTCCTGTGCTTCCACAGGAGGTGGACACAGGGTGTACTCTGTGTTCTTCATGGTCTCCAAAATATCCAGGGGCCTCAGGCCGGTCATCAGCCTAAAATTTCAACAAGTTTGTGGGCTACAAAAGTTCAAAATGGAGACTCTACAGTTCACACTGCCAGCAATTCAACTGGGTGACTTCCTGGCCTCCATAGACCTGAAAGATGCTTATCTGCACATTCTGATTCAACCCAGCCACCACCATTTCCTTAGGCTTCAAATCAATGGACATCATTTCCAGTAACACCTGACTTCCATTCAGTCTAACATCAGCCCCAAGAGTGTTTATGAAGACCCTGATCATCATGGTCATGGCCTCCACAAATGGGGCACATGTCATCCCATATCTGGATGACTGGCTCATCTGGGCAAGATCTCCAGATCAAGCCTGGAGAGACACAGAGATGGTGGCACTGCCTGCAGCACCATGGATGGGTCATCAACTAGGATAAGAGCCAACTAACACCAGCACAGGATATCACTCATCTGGGCACCAGGATTAACCAATGGAAAGCTGGGTCTTCCCATGGAGGACAAATTAGCCAATCTGATCAAGCTCCTGGTTTCCATATGGGCATGACACACGCAGACCGGTGCCCACATACCTCCAGTTACCGGAGTGATGGTGTCAGTGATAGCCATGGTATAGTGGGCTTGTCTGCATATGTGCCCACTCCAATGGTACATGCTAGATGCATGGGATCAGTCGACCCAGGATTTTGAGTACAGACTTGATCCCGGTCGGACATCCTGCAAAGTCTCAGTTGGTGGATGGACTGACACAACCTAACAAAAGGGTCTCTATATCAATGCCGCCAGCGTTACAGTCAAGATGGATGCCAGCTTACTGGGATGGGAAGCCATGATGGGGTGCCACGTCACCCAAGAAAAATGGTCCCTATTGGAATCCTGTCTTCCATCAGTGTTTTGGAGATGAGGGCAGTCTACAGGGTTCTATTGTTCTTCATCCCTCAAGTGGTCAGTCAGCCAGTGCTGGTGAGAACTGACACCGGGTTACCATGGTATATATAAACAAGCAGGGTGGGTCCATAAGCAGAGCTATAATCTGGGAAGCTCTTCAGATTTTGCAATGGGCAGAGCAGTGTCTGCCGAGGTTGTCTGCCACTTATCTGGTGGGAAAACAAAACTTGCAGGTGGATTGGCTCAGTCAAGGACGCCGACCAGGCAGAGTGGCAGCTGCACCTCAGGTGTTCTGAATGATCCACCTCACCTGGGAACCCTTCCATATGGACCTCATGGCATCCTGATACAACACCCAGCTTCCCAATTTCACTCACACTTACCAACAACCAGGCCGAGAAGATAGACACAATGGCAGCAACCTGGAGGTTCAAGAAGGCTTATGTTTTCTGCCTCTTCCCATGATCGCCAAAGTACTTCTCAAGATCAGGGCCATGAAAAACAACAGTGCTGATGGTGGCCCTGGACTGGCCAAGGAGGTCTTGGGAGACCTGAATATGCCAGATGTTAACTGGAGCACATTTGCTGCAGCCACATCCAAGAGCAGGGCCATTCTTGATGCTCTACAGGTGGCAGGCCTCAGACAGCTAGTTTAGGAACCCACTCATGAGGGAGCAACTTAGACCTCATACTCTCAAACGGGGCAGTGGAGAGGATCTCAGATCTAGAAGTGGGTTGCCATCTGGGGAAAAGTGACCATCAAACAGTGTGGTTCATGTTAAACTCAGCTACAGAGTCAAGCCATACAAAAGTGAGGGTACTGGACTTTAGGAGGGCTGACTTTGGCAAGATGGGAGAGTGCCTCAGAAAAGCACTAGCAAACAGGCTAGAAGGAGGTGTGGAGCAACAATGGGAATCATCAAAACTGCCATCACAGAGGCAACAAGCCTTTGTGTGAAGCAAATAAACAAATCAAAATGAAAGAAAAAGCCACTATGGTTCTCAAATGAGGTGGCTGTGAAAGTCAGGAAGATAAAGATAGCATTCCAGAAGTATAGGAAACACAGAAGGAGCAGGACAGAGAGCTGTACCAGTTAAGGCAGAAGGAAGCAGGAAGGAAGTCAGAAGAGCAAAGGCCCAAACTGAGGAAAAGATAGCCAACTCAGTTAAGAAGGGGATAAAACCTTTTATAGGTACATCAGCGATTGAGAAAGACAAAGGAGGGATAGTGAGGCTGAATAGAATGAACGTGGGTGGGCAGAGGGGACAGTGAAAAGCAGGGATACTTAATGAATATTTCTGCTCAGTATTCACAAAAGAGGAGGGGAAGTGCCTAATCCAATTAACAGAAGCACTCTTGATACAGGGTCGATCCAGTGCTGTCACAGAAGAAAGGGTTCTGCAAGAACTCCTAAAACTGAAGGTGGACAAAGCAATGGGTCCTGATGGAATTCACCCCAGAATTCTAAAAGAATTAAGGGAGGAACTAGTGAAACCACTGGCTACTCTTTTTAATAAATCATGAGAGGATGGTGTGGTACCCGAGGACTGGAGGAAGGCAGATGTGATTCCCTTCACAAAGTGGGACCAAGACAGAGGCAGAAAACTACAGACCTGTCAGTCTGACCTCTGTGTAGGGAAAGTGATGGAGTCACTTCTGAAGGAAAGAACAGTTGAGTACCTAGAGGCCAGTGGGGCACAGGACCCAAGGCAGCATGGGTTCACAGCAGAAAGGTCATGTCAGGCCAGATCTAATAGTTCTTTGACTGGGTGACCAAAGTAGTGAACCAGGGAGGGGCTGTGGACATGGCCTACCTAGACTTTAGCAAGGCATCTGACACACTCCCACACAAAGATTAATAGTCAAATTAACCAGCCTGGGATGGGTCCCAGGAGGTAGCCTGGTAAAACATTGGCTGCACAACAGGACACAGAAGGTAATTGTAAATGGAGTCCACTCTGAAGAAAGAGGGGTTACTAGTGGGGTACTGCAGGGTTCAGTATTGGGTCCAGTCCTTTTTATTATCTTCATCAACAACATTGCAGAGGGACTGGAAGGAAAAGTATGCCTTTTGCAGATGACACAAAGATCTGCAACAGGGTTGATACAAAGGAGGCGTGGAAAGGATGAGAAGGGACTTGGCAAGGTTGGAGGAATGGTCAGAAGTATGGCAGCTAGGATTCAATGCCAAGAAGTGCAAAATAATGCACCTGAGAAACAAGAACCCAGGGGAAGAATACACAATGGGGGGGAAGTAACAACAACAAAAAGGAAAGGGACCTGGGGTAATCATATCAGATGACCTTAAGGTTAGCAAGCAATGTGAGAAGGCAGTAGGGAGGGCTGGGGTATGCTGGGATGTATAGGAGAGGCATCAGCAGCAGAAAACAGGAAGTTGTTATCCCTCTGTACAGACAGTTGGTGAGACCCCATCTGAGTACTCAGTCCAGTTCTGGAGACCCCATCTCCGCAAGGACATAGACAGGATAGAGGCAGTCCAGAGGAGGGTAACTAAAATGGTACAGGGTCTGCAAGAGAAACTGTATGAGGAGAGACTAAAGGAGCTTAATATATACCCTTGAGGAAAGAAGGAGAGTGGGGACATGATAGAAACTTTTAAGTACCTCAGTGGAATCAACAAAGTCCAAGAGGGTAGCATCTTTCAGAAAAAGAGACGGCAAGAACAAGGGGACACAATTTAAAGATAGAAGGGGGCAATGTGAGGAGTATTATTTCACAGACAGGGTAGTGGATGCATGTAACAGCCTTCCTGAGGAGGTTGTGGGGTCTAAAACTGTGGGAGAATTCAAGAATTAGGTGGGACAGTCATAAGGCAATTCTTGTGGGGGGTAGGAAGAAATAGGCTGTTGGTTTAACTAGGATCTGCGGCCTCATCCTGTAGGTAGGGAAATGGGCAGACTAGATGGGCCCAGTGGTCCTTATCTCGTCACAAAGTCTATGTTTCTATGTTTCTATAGTACTTTCTCTCCCAGAGCGATGTTGATACATACTCCTTGGCGCCTGCCACAATGTCAAAATTTGCTGATTCAGGGATCAGTTCTACACCACAATCCTCAAGCTCTTCACCTGACAGCAAGGATTCTGAAAGGACAAGATTGCGAGAGGAGGATATCCTTCTAGGGTGGTTGAGCAGCTGCTGAAGTCTAGAAGGACCTCCACAAATCAGACTTACCAGAGACATTGGCAGGTTTTCTGTATATGGTGTGCAGCAAAGGTTTATCCCTGTTGGTGACGGGTCTTCCCAAATTCTTCATTTCCTGAATGATGGAGCGAAAAGGTTTGGCCTTCTCTTGAGGTGCAGGTATCAGCCATCTCAGTGATCAGGGGATTGCTCCCAAGGGCAGGGCACACTGGGTCACATCCCAATGTGATTAGATTGCCACTGGCGGTCAGGATCTCATCTCCCCATACTCAGCCCACATGTCCCCCGGCAGCTAGACCTGGTACTTGAGGGTCTCAACAAGCCTCCATTTGTTCCCCAACCCTCATTGGGTCACTCTGAAGATAGTGTTTCTCACAGCCATGTGTTCGGCTCACCGGGTGGGCTAGCTTCAGAGTTTTGTCCTGCCGGGAGCCATTCCTTACTCCACAATGACAGGGTGTCCTCATCACATCCCATCCTTTACTCCCAAGGTGATTTCTCCCTTCCATTTGGAACAGGCCATTCATCTACTGGCTATGTTGGCAGACCCTGGGTGTCTGGATGGAGCACCTCACCCACTGGACATGGTCTCCTTACTTAGGACTACCTGGCTATGTCTGAGTCCTACGGTAAGTCAGACAGATTGTCTGTGTTCTATTTAGGCAGGAAAATAGGTCAAGCAGCCTCAAAGAAGGCCATTGTCCACTGGATATGGGGTGCTATCATTTGCTGTATATCAAGTGGTGGTTCAGAATCCCTCTCAGGGCATTAAGGCACATTCCAAAGGGCCTTGTCAGCCTCCTGGATGGAGAGGAATAAGTAAGTAAGTAAAACTTTATTTTGTAGCTTTCCAAAACCAAGGTGCTGAACAGGGTTAAAATACACAGTCACAAAATAAATTAACAATAAATACAATGAATTAAAAGCAATCAGGAGTGCTAAGCTAAATAAATAAGTTTTCAGCATGGATTTTAAACTATTATGGTCAGGCATTCTGTTAAGGAGGGCTTCTGTGCAGTGGCTACCTGGTCCTCAGTTCATACATTTGTCCACCATTACTGACTGGATGTGGCTTCTGCAAACCATGCTACTTTTGGCAGGGCTGTGCTCAGACTGCTGAAATTTGGACTGATTTGGGGTTTGTTTGTTTCCCCACCCATATGATCTGGGTACTGCTACAAAGTCCTATATGTGATGAATCTGAGCACTATAAAGGTTGCAGGGGATAATGGTATTTACTTACCTGCAAAGGTGATTATACCTGCAGCCCGTGGAGTGCTCAGAGTCCCTCCTGGGTGGACAAACCAGACACTGCAGTGGTCAGAATCACACACAGTCACTCTGGTATGGAGTTACTGGGTTTCTGCTCTGGTTTTTTTTCTCTAGTACTGGTCGCTCATGTGTGGTAGAGCATGTGGTTTACTGACATTATATGTATTTCCTGTTTTTGGGTATATACTGTATTTACTGCATTCTTGCTACTGCAAGTCTTTCATAACTGGCACAAATGTATATGCATGTATCCAGTGTATTCTTCACTGTTCACCTTAATTTTTCCAGTAAATGCACGCTTTTGTCACTGCAATATGATGTGGGTGTTACTCATTGCTATATGGTTTTGCCTGTGCTTTTGGGGTTTCTTTTGTTTTTCCTTCTCTCTGCTAAGGAACTTTTACTGGATTTTCTGTCTGGAGCTGGGGGATTGGTCTCTGGCAACCAGAAAAGATTTATGATCATGCATCGGCCAGTAGGATGGATGGAGGGCATCCATATGTGATGAATCTGAGCACTCTCAAGGTTGCAGGTATAATCACCTTTACCAGGTGAGTAAATGCCATTCTTGTTCTCTAACAGACAAGTGTTCTTTCTCTGTCTACTGAATAAGACAGGGCAGTGGAACGACTTTTTTCGTATAACAAACTGACATCTTGCTTGCCATATCTACCATTTAATACAGTACATGCACAGACTAAAGTCATTGTACTGTCATTCGTTGTCCCACAGTTGAGTTCTGTCACCCAGCACCGGTGTCTGAAAGTTTGTTCTTTTAAACTCAGGCATACACCAACCAATTGCCAGAATAGTCCAAAACTATCAAACAAGCAACCTTGCTATCAGAGCAAGGCCAAGGAGGCAGCTGACTAAGGCATCTAGAACTTTTCTGCTAGGACACGCCTAACTGGTTGATAAGCAGACAGATACTTTATTAGAAGAGTTGGGTCTACAAGGTACATTGAGACTTTCAATTAGGGTAAAACACACACACACACACACACACACACACACACTAGTTAGTGTGCTAGGCTGAACTGGGTGAAGGGGACTATTGTCATCTTTGCAGTTAGCTGGGTGAGGAGGGTGCTGTAAATTGGAGGAGGAGTGGCTTAGGCAGAAGTATACCATGTGTCTGCATTTAGACTTCACTGTAGTTAGCTTTGGGTCAGAGAGCAAATCTTGCTATAAGATCAAGGCCAAGGAGGCAGCTAACTAAGGCAGCTAGAACTTTTCTGCTAGAACACTTCTGACTAGGGATAAGCAGACAGATACTTTATTAGAAGTGTAGGATTTGCAAGGTAAATTGGAACCTTCTATTACTAGCGACACAGTGAGGAGTTAGAGCCTGTTACACAATGGTATTGCCCTCCAACATTACCCTCCACACTCCACATGTAGTCAGTTCCACTCATAGAGTTCAAAGGAAGAGAGGATCACCAAGACACGTAAGACTTGCCATCCTTGAAGACAAAGAGTAGCCCCCTTTTCAACTGCTGGAGGTCTGACTCTGAGCAAGGAAGAAGAAGACTACTAAGGCACATAAACACTTGACTTGAGGGAAAGAAGAAGTACACTACCAAGGCACACTAACATCAGGGCAAAGGCTTCTCAAGAGTCAAGGTAGGGACCTCTGTGCAAGGGACTACAGAACAGGGAAACATAAAAGAATTAACTGGAGTGGACTATGCAGGCAGAAAGGTGGGAAATTGAGAATTGATTCTTTCTACAGTGTTTTCTTGGCATGAAGCTGTGAAGCTGGGATTGTACTGACTCATGCTAAAAGGGTACTTGACTATTTTAGAAGGGTTACTTGGGAAGCTGTGTTTGTTTTCAAATATTTTACATGGTTCCTTGTGAAGCTATGATATATTGAATATCTTCTGTGATTAGTTTTAATCTTTCTATGGAGGGTTCTCTAGTGTAGGGTTAAAAAGTGTAATCTAACAAAGCTAAAACATAAAGAAGGGTATAACCTAACAAAGCTAAATCAGGAAGGCCAGAAACAAGCATGATGGGAGTGGTGCAATGCAGTGGCTGTGGGGGCAGTCTTCAGAGAGACTTTCTGGAGGCTGCAGTGCTACCGCATCTGTAGGTACCTCTCTGACCTGAGGGCAGAGGTTGCTTGTCTCAGGCTGAGTTGGCTGGGATTCAGGGCCTTTCCCACCCAGAAACCACCATGTCCACCCCCACTGCCTCAAGGATGCCAAGAAGGAGGAGCAGCTGGAACACGGTGGGTTTGGGAAGGGTGAGGACAGTAGGACAAAGGCACATTCCTCCTATGGTTCCACTCCACAACTCCTACACCACTCTGGCAGGGTGGAACTGTCCCAAGGAGGCATCTGCAGTGGAAACCAAGGAGAATGTAGGGGTCCTCCATGGTGGAGACCCTGGAGGAGGCAGAGGACTTGGAGGAGGAGGGAGCAACTCCTGGTGGGGACTCTATCATTAGGGGAGGAGACATGGGGGCAGGAGGAGGGCACAAGGAGGTCAAGTGCCCACCCAGCACCACAGCTAGAGGTGTGGAAAGCACATCCTAAGGATTGCTGGGGCAGCAGGATGGGTGGGTGAGCTAAATGTCATTATCCATCTTGGGATAAATGGCCTAGGCAAGTGATGAGGTTGGGGTAGTGCAGGAGGAATTCAAGGAGATGGGGAAGGATCTTAGACAGGTGGCACACTCAGTAATCTTTTCAGAGGTATTATCTGTCTATGACAAGTAGTAGTAAAAGTTTATTTCTGATATCAGAAACAGGATAAAATCAATTTAGCATCAGCTAATTTACAATGGGGTCCTACTGTACAAAAATATCAGTTTCATTCTAAGAAAATGCAATACATACATTATACATACATACATGCAACACAGTACAAACATAGACAAAAGGAAAAAAATGTACAACAATATACCAAATGTGCAAATATCTCAAATATAACAAGTTTTTAAAGGCATTGCTTCCTTTACAAGCCAAGATTTTATTACATTCCAAGATGTTTTGTTTGTGCATAACCTCAAATGACAAGGGTAGGACAGGGTACTCCACACCACAAGTTTCAATACATGGCTGAAGGACTGGTGCAGAGCAGAGGGATTTGGCTTCACTGGGGTCTGGGGTCCCACCTGGAGGGATGGAGGCCTGTATAGGACAGATGGCTTGCATCTGTCTGGGAAAGGGACCAGGATCCGTGAGTGAAAGGTCTAAATGCTTCATTGCAAGCATTTAAACCAGCCAAGGGGAGGTTGAAGAAAGCAGAAGAATCAACATGCCCCCACCACACACACACACACACACACACACGAGAACCAGTCAGTAGGGAGGACCCTAAGGACAGGAAATCATCATAGGTACCTAAAACCAGAAAAGGTAGAATAGCACTGAAAAGGAGAAATGGAGTTAAACAGGAGGGTAAGAGGGATGGCATCAGGATAAGAAGGAAGCTGTCAGAAGGGGAGGTAGCGTAACTTGGAAAGCCACGTGCATGAATGCTCACATCCTGGAAATTAAATACTGGACCTAAGTAGCCTTGATGGCAGAGGCTGATCTGGACATTGTTGCCATTACTGAGACATGGTACAATGGGAACCGTGACTGGATATACCCATACCAGGTTATACTCTATTCAGGAAAGACAGAGTGGGTAAAAGGGAGGAATAGTGGCTTGTTACATCAGATAGGATATAAAAGCAATTGAGGTACAGGAATGCAGGGAGGGATGGAGGCACTGTGGGTCACCCTAGAGATGATTAATGGCACTGTTATTTGCACTGGAGTGATCAACAGACCTCCAGCACAAGGGAAAGATTTGGACAGGGTTCCAGTGGATGCCATCCATATGATGGCAACTAAATGGGAGGTGATGCTGGTGGAAACTTCAATTTGCGGATGTTGATTGGAGCATCCCAGCTGCTGCTTCAGCCAGGAACAGGGACATCCTGCATGCCCTGCAGGGTGTGCCTTAGGCAGCTAATGGTAGAGCCCACCAGGAGGGAGTGATACTGGATATAGTACTCATAGAAACATTTGCTTACAGATGGGGACAGAGTTGCGATGTCATGGAGGGTAGCCACCTGGGGGTCCAGTGATCACTGTAAGGTGCGGTTAAAGTGAGAACAGTGATGGAGACAAACCACATGAAAGAGAAGGTCCTGGACTTCAGAAGGGCTAACTTTGCAAAGATGGGTAAATGTCTCAGGAAAGCACTGGCAGGGGTAGGATGGGGGGTTAGAGGAACAGTGAGTGAATCTAAAAGGAGCCATAGACGATGCAACAAACCTTTGTGTTAGGCAGTTAAGCAAAAGCAAGAGGAAATGAAAACCACTATGATTCTCAAAGAAAGTGGCTGGGAAGGTAAGAGCAAAAGGCTGGCATTCAAAAGTATAAGGAAACAGAGGAGGAGGACAGGAAAGTGTATCTAGAAAAACAAGAGGGAGGCAGGGGAAGCAGTCTGGAGTGCAAAGGTGCAAATGGAGGAAAAGAATAGCCCAAGCAGTAATGAAACAGGACAGGATATTCTTCAGGTATGTTAGTGAAAGAAGAAAGACTAGGGTGGGATTGTTAGGCCAAAAGGAAATAGGGAGTGTGGTGGTGGAGGAGGACCTGGAGAAAGTGGCTATCCTAACAAATATTTTTGTTCAGTATTCACAGAAGAAGGAAGGAGAGGACCTCAGTTAGCGACAGGTGCATCAATGGAAGGAGGTGGACACCAGTCCATTTATGGAGGAGAGATTCCTAAAGGAACTTGCAAAACTGAGATTGGACAAGGCAATGGGGCCAGACAGGATACAATGAAGAATATTACAGGAGCTTAGACAGGTGCTCGCAGCACCACTGACAGCCCTGTTCAACAAATCACTGGGAACTGGAGTGGTTCCAGAGGACTGGAGGAGGGCAGATGTAGTCCCTCTTCACAAAGTGGGAGCAGAGGAGGCTGGCAATTACAAGCCAGTCAGCCTGACCTCAGTGGTGGGGAAATTAATGGAATCACTGCTAAAGAAAAGGAGTGTGGCATATCTTGAATCTAGCAAATCACAGGATCCTAGACAGCATGGATTCACAGCAGCAAGGTCATGTCAAACAAATCTGATAGATTTCTTTGACTGGGTGACAAATGAATAAGATCAGGGAGGGGCAGTGGATGTAGCCTACCTGGATTTCAGCAAGACCTTCGACACCATTCCACATAGGAGGCTTGTAAACAAGCTGTGCAGCCTGGGAGTAGGTCCCAGGGTGGTAAGGTCAGAAATTGGTTAAGGATAAAACACAGAGGGTGGTGGTAAACATGAGTTCATTCTAAGGATAGGAGGGTGATCAGCGGGGTGCCACAAAGATCTGTTCTGGGGCAGTCCTTGTTAATGTCTTCATAAGGAACATTTCATTTGGGCTGGAAGGAAGATAAGCCTCTTTGCAGATTACACTAATATCTGCAACAGGGTTGACACTCCGGGGGAGGGGTAGGAGGGACCTAAACAGGCTTGAGGAGTGGTCAAGAGTGTGGCAGCTAAGGTTCAGTGCAAGAAGTGTAAAATCATGCATTTGGGGCATAAAACCCAAGGGAGGAGTACATGATGGGGAGGTACTGACAACCACCAAACAGGAAAGGGACCTGGGGGTAATCATACACATGATGACCTAAAGGTGATCAAGCATCAGAAAAGGCGTGGGAAAGCCATTTGGGATACTTGGGGCAATGAAAGGTATCACCAGCAGAAAAAGGAGGTGGTGATACCACTGTACAAATCATTGGTGAGACCCCATCTTGAGTACTGTGTCCAGTTCTGGAGACTGCATCTCTGGAAGGATATAGACAGAGCAGAGGCAGTTCAGAAAGGGCAACCAAAGTGGTGCAGGGTCTGCACCAAATGTCATGTAAGAAGAAGATTACAGGACCTCAATATGTATTCCTGGAAGAGAGGTGAGAGAGGGGGATATGATAGAGACCTTCAAATAACTCAAAGGGCATAAATAACGTATAAGAGGGTAACATCTTTTAGTCAAAAGATGTTCAAGAACAAGGGTCATGATATGAGGCTAGAGGGGGTAGACTCAGGGGAAACCTGAGAAAGTATTTTTTCACAGAAAGGGCGGTGGATGTATGGAACAGCCACTCAGCGAGATGGTGGGGTAAAATGGGAATGGAATTCAAGAATGCATGGGATATGCACAAAGGAACCCTAACAATAGGAAAGAGAGGGTAAAAGCCAGCGATCAAGTAGGATCTGTGGTATTGCAGTAGGTAGGAAATGGTCAGACTAGGCAGGCCACAGTCCTTATCTGCCATCAATTTCTATGTTTCTATGGACTATACAAGAATATTGGGAAAAAGATGTTCCATGCACTGTTCTGTACCCTTTCATCTGTATCTGGTACATCTTTTCGAGGCTTGCTTATGTCTCGCATTACCTTTACTCTACTATGTGCTGAAAGCAACATTACATTCCACATTTTGTAGGAACATGTTTATTAGTAAGTTACTTAGTAATCACACTTTCTGCAATTCCTTCTGTGTAAGATGGTTGTAATTATGTTTGCACTTGTATTATAATATATTTGATAACAGATTAACACTGAGCACTTTTCAGGGTACTTAAGATTGGCATTAGCTTATCCCACACCTCACACCTCGACAAAGCTCTCATGAGAAAATGGGGCATTGTTGGATCTCCTTTGTCATCTAAGTTAATTGTTGTTTGCTTCATATTATCACTATTGTACGCTAAATAAAATCTGTTTCATGCAATAGCATTTTGTGGTGAGTGTTGCTCTTTTCAGGAGATCAATCTGACTTAGCAGGGGCAGGCTGCCATATAGACCTGCAACCCCACTTTGCTGGATTCTCTTACAACTCATTGTGGTGAGTGATTAATTGTAGTACCATCCCGGTACTCTAACAACTGAGCTACAGACTTACATGGTTGGACATGGGGTTCCGGACACACTTCCTTTATCCTACAACTAGGAATAATTAAGATGACAGCTAGAGTTTTTTTTCAGTGCATTATTAGCCATTGTTTTAAAGGGTAACAGTTAGCACAAAAGACCCCACTCTCAGGTGTGGGTCTGGTCCTAATGTGCACTTTGTGGGCAAAACATTTCGGTTTACTTACTGTTTACTGTAGTATAGCAGATTATATTGGATTAATTTGGTTTAGTTGCAGGCTGACATTTTCTTTTACTACAAATCAGCATCCCTGCAGCTGACATCAAAGTATTAGGCAGCAGTGGAAGATTAATTAGCCTGCAGTGTCTGTCAGAGACTGCATAATCTCCTGATCAGATGTTTTCTGGGATTGCTTTCCTCCAGGGGCTCTGTAAAGTCCCTGTGACTGTACATAGCCCATGGAGGACAGTGGAATCAAACAAAATATTAGAGCTTATATACACTCTAACATAAAATGCAGGCTACTGAATCTTTTCACTGCTGTCTACTGCTCTGCTGTCATCTGCAGGAGAGTCAGGGATTTGTAGGAATGGAAGATTCAGTCTAGAACTAAGCAAATTAGTCTGATACAATCTTCTGTAGCACTACGTGCCTAAAAAGAGGTTGTCTATGCGGTCTTCCTTAAGTTTGTTGGTGGGGTCATGGATTGTGACTGTTTGGAGCAGTGTCAGTGGAGGAACATGGTTTGTGGTCTGCAGCTGCCTGTGTTGTCGGGCCTGTGGAGCAGGTGTTTTTTATCTGGACTTTGGAGATATTGGCTACATGGAAGATTCAAGGTGAGAGCTGGATCACTGAGAGAAAAAGCTGTTGGTGATTATAAAGGGGAGTTATATGTCTCGCCTCCCATAGGACTCCCAAGTTGATGGCAACAACAGGGATAAATCCAAGGCAACATAATGCACCGATGATGATCCAGAAAGAAAAGCCCAAATGTAATAAAATTCCAGCAACAACTGCTGTCCAGTGAGGTCCAATAGCAGATACTAAATGTCATGGGTACTAAATGAGGTAAAGACCAAGGTAGAAAGGTCAGTAGGGAGCAGGACTGGGGTAAATGGAGAAAGCAAAGTCAGTAAGGGCAGAGATGGGGCTACCAGAGGAAAAGCCACCAAACAATGGAGAGTAATAAGTACCAATGCCTGTAGTCTGAGTAACAAGCTTCCTGAACTAGTGGCCTTGATGGAAGAGGAACATCTGGATATCGTGGCAGTCACAGAAACATGGTACACACAGAACCATGACTGGAATGTGAACATACCAGGGTACACTATCTACAGGAGGGACAGGGAGGGTAAAAGAGGAGGTGGAGTAGCTCTACATAGGGAAGGAATCAAAGCAACGGAACAAAAGGGTAAACAGGGAGGACAGGAAGCACTGTGGGTCAATTTGGAGACAGGCAATGGCACCACAATCTGCACAGGGTTGTATTCAGACCCCCTTCTCAGAGGGAGGAAATGGACAAGAAAATGATAGAGGGTATTCTTAGAATGGCAGAAAAAGGGAGATGTTGATGGGGATCTGAATATGCCAGATGTTAACAGGAGTGCATTTGCTGCAGCCACATGAAAGAGCGGGGTCATTCTAGACGCCCTGCAGAGGCATGCCTTAGACAACTAGTACTGGAACCCACTCTGGAGGGAGCAGTCTTAGCCCTGGTACCTCAAATGGAGATGGAGAGGATCATAGATGTAGAAGTGGGTAGCCATCTGGGAAACAGCGACCATCGAACAGTATGGTTCAAGATAAACACAGCAGTAGAGTCAAGCCATACAAAGGCAAAGGTCCTGGACTTTAGAGGGCTGGCTTTGCTAAAATGGGTGAGTGCCAAGGAATGCACTAGCAAATGGGCAGGAAAGAGGGTGGAAGAACAATGGGGAATAATCAAAATGCCATCACTAAGGCAACAAGCCTTGTGTGAAGCAAATAGCAAAACAAAACGATGTGAAAACCACTATGATTCTCAAAGGAGGTGGCAGGTAAGGTTAGGGAGAAAATATACATTCAGGAAGCTACAAGGAATCACAGAAGCAGGACAGAGAACTGTATCAGTTAAAGCAGAAGGAAGCAGGAAGGCAGTCAGAACTGCAAAGGCCAAACCAAGGAAAGGATAGCCAGCTCAGTTAAGAAGGGGATAAAACCTTGTATAGGTACATCAGGGAGTGAAGGAAGACCAAGGAGGGATAATAAGGCTTACTAAAGGGGGCGGAGGGTGACTGTGAAAAGGCAGAGATACTAAACAAATAGTTTTGCTCAGTATTCACAAGTGAAGGCGGTACCTAAACCAAACAACAGAAACACTCTGGATGGGGGTTGATACCAGCCCATTCACAGAAGAAAGAGTTCTGAAAGAACCTTAAAACTGAAGGTGGACAAAGCAATGGGGCCTGATGGGATTCATCCCAGAATTCTAAAAGAACTAAGGGTAGAACTAGTGACACCACTGACTACCCTCTTTAACAAATCATGGGAGGATGGTGTGGTACCTGATGACTGGAGGAGGGCAGATGTGATTCTGCTTCATAAAGTGGAAGCAGGGCAGAGGCAGGAAACTATAGACTTGTTAGTTTGACCTAAGTGATAGGGAAAATGATGGAATCACTTTGAAGGAGTGAATTGTTGAGTACCTAGAGGCTAGAGGGGCACAGGACCCAAGGCAGCATGGATTCACAGTGGGTAGGTCATGTCAGATGAATCTAATAGACTTTGACTGGGTGGCCAGAGTAGTAGATCAGGGAGGGCTGTGGACATGGCCTACCTAGACTTCAGCAAGGCATCTGACACAGTCCCATACAAAATATTAATATACAAGTTAGCCAGCCTGGGAGTGGGTCTCATGATGGTAGTCTGGGTAAAAATTGGCTGGAGAACAAGACATGGAGGGTAATAGTAAACGGAGTCCACTCTGAAGAAAGGGGGGTTACTAGTGGGATACCGCAAGGTTCAGTTCTAGATCGGTCCTTCTTCAATGTCTTTATAATGACATTGCAGAGGGACTGGAAGGAAAGTATATCTTTTGCAGATGACACAAGATCTGCAACAGGGTTGATACACAAGGTGGGGTGGAAAGGATGAGAAGGGACTTGGCAAGGTTGGAGGAATGGTCAAATGTATGGCAACTTAGATTCAATGCTAAGAAGTGCAAAGCAATGCACCTGGGAAACAAAACACAGGGAAGAGTACACTATGGGGGGTGAGATACTAACAACAACAAAATGGAAAGGGACCTGGGGTAGTCATATCAGATGACCTAAAGGTGGGAAAGCAATGTGAGAGGGCAGTAAGGAGGGCTGGGGAATACTGGATGTACAGGCAGAGGCATCACCAGTAGAAAACAGGAAGTTGTTATCCCGCTGTACAGACAGCTGATGAGACTTCATCTGGAGTACTGCATGCAGTTCTGAGACCCAGTCTCCGCAAGGACATAGACAGGATGGAGGCAGTCCAGAGGAGGGCAACTAAAATGGTGCATGGTTTGCACCGAAAACATATGAAGAGAGACTTAAGGAGCTTAACATGTATATCCTCGAGGAAAGGAGGGATGGGGACATGATAGAAACTTTCAAGTACCTCAAGGGAATCAACAAAGTCCAAGAGGGTAGCATCTTCAGAAAAAGAGATGTGCAAGAACAAGGGGGCACAATTTGAAGATAGAAGGGGGACGGCTCAGAGGTAATGTGAGGAAGTATTTATTCATGGAGAGGATTGTGGATGCATGGAATGGCCTTCCTGAGGAGGTTGTGGAGTCAAAACAGTGGGGAATTCAAGAATACATGGAACAGACATAAGGCAATTCTAGGGGTTGGGGTAGGAGGAAGTAGGCTGTTGGTTAATTGGATCTGCAGTTTATCCATTAGGTAGGAAATGGGCAGACTAGGTGGGCCAAGCGGTCCTTATCTGCCATCAAAGTCTATGTTTCTATTTAAAAGAGTAAACCAGTCCTGTAGGAACACTAAGGATAGGCAAAGCCACCTGTCCTCATGGCACATTTCTGACATGGAAACAGTGACAGTGGATCCATTCAGCACCAAATCTTACAGTTTAACCCAGCAAATAGGATTATTTTACTGGGGGATTTTAACCTTCTTGGTATATGTTGGGACTCCCTGAAAGGGACAAACAGGACAGAGAAAGAGAACATTGATATACTCAACCAGGTGGGCTTAAAGGGACACTGTCAACAAGTTTTTCATCATTATTTCTAGTTAAAAATCTACATTTTATGATTGCTTACCTTCTCTTAAATCCATTGATGTTGCTGTTTCTTTTGTCTGTCTTCTTGTTTAGTAGAACTGAAATGCTTGCTAATGCATATTTATAAACAACCTTGCTTGTTTATAATCCTGGATCTGTTCTTACTGCCTGCTTCCTGAGCATTAGAAACACACCCAAACAGTGCAGTCACCATGAGGTAGTAGCCCCCTAAACTCTCACTGCATCATGAGGGGCTAGACTGTGTTGTGGTGTTCCCAAGTCTAGAAAGATGTAGTTGGAGCTGATCAAGGAATGTAAACAAATCAGTGTTTATGTGGTAACACCAGTAAGGTGAACAGTCTGTTTTTCACTTTTTAAACAAAAAGAGTCAGAATCAAACTACCAGCTATATCAGCAATCGTTACTGAATGTTGGCAATCATAAAATGTGTTTTTTAAACTAGGGACACTTTGAGACTTAGGGGTTGACAGTGTCCCTTTAGGGCCAATGGTACAAGAAGAACAAGGGACCAAATACTCTAGATTTGGTTCTTTATAACATGGCAAACTAAACTACAAATTACAGTACTTTAGCGCCCCTAGGAAATGGTGACCATAATATGGACATTTTCGATCTTCACACAAACAGTCCAGTGACTGAGGGAGAACACAAACATTATTGAATAAAGCTGGTTTTAGTGCTACCAGGGAATTGTTAGCTACATGGGACTGGAAAATGCTTTTAGGAATAAAACAATACAGGAACAGTGGGGCCATGACAAAAGTGCTTTGTAAATGTGTAAAAGATCATATCCCTCAAAAAGAAGTATGACAGCCCCAGGAAAGTACACCAAGCTGGATAAATCACAGAATAAAAAGGTGATCAAAAAATAAACAAAATATTTTTAAAAATATAAACGAACCGAGAAAGGTACTGGTGGACAAAGTATAGAACATTAACAAAATAAAATAAAAAAGGATACAAGAAAAGCAAAAAGGAACATGAAAGAAACTTGCAGTTAAAACAAGACAATTACAAAGCCTTCTACGCCTATGTGAATGAATTAAAAGGTGGCAGACAAAACACTGGACCCTAGAAGGAATAAATGGAAATTGACAACTACAAATAAAAATGGCTAACATACAAATGAATATTTTTCCTCAGTTTTAATAAAAAGAGGGTCTGGAATCTCACGGTCAGGAAAGGAAGATAACACAACAGAAAACCCTATAAAAATAACAGTTAAGGTTGTGCAATTTAGACTAGCGCGCAAAACCCAAATAAATCACTAGGCCTAGATGGGTTTCATCCCAGATTGCTGAAGAAGGTGGCTAAGGAAGTGGCCTCACCATTAAGCTACCTTTTCCAAACGTCTCTAGATAAGGGTGAGGTAGTAAATGCCTGGAAGGAAGCTATGGTAATACCATTCTATAAACAAGCATTTGTCAATTCTGAATGTTTGCTTGCTGGCATTGGCATTGGTAGTGTAGAAGTTACAGAGCTGCATAATAGGAATGGCAGCAGTATTGAACTGAAGCCAACCCCACCACCACCCTGCAGAAAGTGGCAGGCATTGGGGTGTGCCTTTGGGTCGTCAGGCATAAAGGCCAAGCCATTCTACACACCTACCCTGCAGACACGGACAAGTGTCACGATGTGCCTTGGGGTCTTTGTCTCTCTGCGCACCCCATTCCATCAGGAAATACGGTGAGATGGTGCGGTATAGGAGAATGCGGTGAACTTTGGGTCCGAAGAGTCCAAGGCATGCCTCGATGCCTGTCACTGGCTGCAGGGTGTGAAATGGTATGAGCATTACAGGCAAGAATCCCAAGTCACATCCCTGATGCCTGTCATTCTCTACAGGGTTGGGCGTTATGGTTGGAAACCCTAATACTTCAGGCATTCGTTGGTATTTTCCTCCAAATTTTCAACATGGTTTTTGTGACCCCACCTCATGAACAGTGGCAATATCAGTTTGCTAACCAAAAGCTGCTTATGCACAGCATTATGGCATTTAGCACCACAGGTGCAAAACATTCGAACAGGATGTAAAATGACAGCTGTACTGTTCATGGGGAGGTGTAAAAAATAGGCAATGTTGCAAATGTGCAGTTAAAATATTTAAAAAATGGTGAAGTCACTTGTGCATAGAAACTGTGCAACTTTGACAATTGTAATGTAATTAGTTTGTGATTTTTTACAGCAGATTTTCAACACAGGCATTTTGGAACCTCCGATCATGAACAGTGTCAGTGTGATTTTCTTTATCTGTCGAACAATGATTTCCCAGGCGACCCACATCTCTGCGTGAAAGTGTGAAAACACATTTCAGCCATGGTATGAAAAATGACAGCTACTTTTCTGTTCATAAGGAAGTGTGGAAAAATGCCACTGGTGAAAATCTGGATTGAAAATATTACATAGTCATGAACTTACGAGGGTGCGTGGAACTGTGCAATGCTCACTCGTATCACAGTCAGTTTATGGACTTTTGTCACTAAATTTTCAACATAGCCATTTTAAGACCCTGCTCATGAACAGTGTCACTGTGATTTTCTTAATTTGGCCCGTACATTGATTTCGCACACTGGACTGTGCCATTGTGCGCTACATGGCAGAAACACATTTTGGGCAAGATGTGAAAATGACAGCTGTACAGCTCATAAGGAGGTGTGGTAAATGGCAATGTTGAAAATCTGGAGTGAAAATATTGAAAATTCGTGAACTTACGGAGTGCATAGGAACTGCATGCAAGCGCTCATCGTAAACAGTCATTTTAGGAATTTTTTACCAAATTTTCAACATAGCCATTTTAAGACCTCTGCTCATGAACAGTGTCACTGTGATTTTCTTAATTTGTCCTGTACATTGATTTCACATACCGACCGCGCCATTGTGCGCTACATGGGCGGAAACACATTTTGGGTGCGATGTGAAAATGACAGCTATATTACTCCTAAGAAGGTGTGGTAAAATGGCAATGTTGAAAATCTGGAGTGAAAATATTGAAAATTTGCAAACTTACGAGCCTGTGTAGGAACTGCATAGCACGGCTAGAACAGTCGTTTGAGCGCCCACCAATTTTCAAAATCTGCTCTTGAGAGCCCACCTTATGAACACTGGCAGTGTCAAGCCATTAATCGTCCCAAAAGGTGATTTCATGCAGTGACTGCGAAATCACCCTTGGACCCAGATAACGCCATGACAGTGACAGCATTCATGAGAAGGGTCCCAAAACCCCATGTTGAAAATTTGGTGCAAAAATTCCAAAAATGCCTGAGATATGCAATAAAGTTGAAAAACCCTATCTATCCCATTATACAGCTTACCGCATTTCCTCAGTTCGCGGTCTGCTTTGAAGAGTGCATACTGTTCCCGGTCCAGCGAAGATCGCCGCCGAGCTCCGGAGGTAAGTATGAGGTGAGGGAGGGCTGTGGGGAGGCAGGGTGCAGTGGGTGGGTGCGGTTGTGGGGAAGCAGGGAGACTACGGGACCGCTTTTCTTTACAGGTTATTCTTTTTACATGACGACGCTGGGACATTTGCCACGCTGGGGTGGGCTCCCAGCATGGCACAAGGAGCGGTTGGGGGGCTGTGGAGCCGTCGGGATTGGGCACCCCGTCGGCCAAAACATCTATTGCCACGCTGGGGTGGGCTCCAGCGTGGCACCCTGAACTGGGGAGGACAGTGGAGCCGACGGGGATTGGCACCCGTCGGCTATATGATGATTGCCATGCTGGGGTGGGCACCCAGCATGGCATTTGAAAAACTTTAGGCGGGGAGGAGTGCAGCACAGCCGACTGGGGATTGGCGCCCGTCGGCTGCTATATCAGTGCGCTGCGCCGGGGGGCCCGCACATCATGATGTGTGTGTGTGTGTGTGTGTGTGTGTGTGTGTGTGTAGGGAAGCTGCGCATGAGGAGGCGATATTCTTATCGCTGCTCACTGAAGCGTAGCTCCCCTTTCAACTGTACGCCACTGTATTTTGGAGCTTGTCATAGACAGCTCCAGCATGCATAGTGATGAGGCCGTGCTCTGCCAACACACTGACTGAATTGGCAGAGGGGTGACACACCCCGAAAACTCCGATGATGGCACTATGTTTTTCATACGCGCAAGCAAACATAAAAAGGAACAAAAAAATCTAAATACAGACCCGTGAGTCTGACTAGTGTCCTGGGAAAGGTACTGGAGGGTATTATAAAGGATTTTATCACACAGTTCCTATAAGAAAATAAACTAGAGGATATGACTCAGCATGGGTTTAGGAAGGGCATTCATGTCAGACAAATATGTTTCATTTTTATGTTTGCTTGCGTGCATGCCAGAAACATTTTGTGGCACCTTAGGAGAGAAGCGGGTTTTGGAGGTGCAGCACTGTGGTGGCCAGTGCCACTACTGCATTCTTAAGCTTGGCCCTCGTTTTTAATGTGGTGGCACACTGCTGCTGACACTAGTTCAGCCAGCATGCCACCAACTTGAGACAATCAGCTGCTGCAATGAGGGAGCAACCCATCATTGCAGGGTGGTGCCTGCCTGGTAACATTTCACAAAAACATGGCAGAGGCTATCGCCATCCCTCATAGTCCCCATAAAAGCCGGCGGGGTACCTAATCCCCTGTTGGATGCCTACCAAGTTCATTTGCCAATGGGGTGCCCAATCCCGTTGGCATAATGTTCCTCCCATTTGTTGTGTGCCGAGGGGTGCCCAATCTCACTCGGAACCATTCCCCTCTGAACAGGTTTTTTTGCGATGGGGGCCCAAACCGTGAGGCTTAAGTCCCTCCCCTCTCCAAAAGCAGGTGGTACACTGGGAGTCCACCCAGTGTGCCTAAAGAAACCTGCAAAAAAAAAAAAACTTCTCACGACATCTTTTGTTTTCCCTGAATCAAAGAAATGGTCCTCGCCATTGGGTCCCCTTCCTAACCTGCACTCACTCTTTGTGCACTTCACCTCCCCACCCTCCCTCACCCCATACTTACCTCCGAATCGGGCACGATGCTCTTCAGTGGACCGGAACACGCCTGCACACTTTAAAGCCGACCTCGAACTGAAGAAATGCCGTAAGCTGTATAATGGCATAAATGTTTTTTTACTTTTGGCACCAAATTTTCAACATGGGGTTCTTGGGACCCCTCCTCATGAATTCAGTCACTGTCATAACATTATTCGGTCCCAAAAGGTGATTTCACAGTCATTGTGGAATCACCTTTCGAGGATTGATTAATGAAATAACAGTGCCACTGTTCATGAGGTGGGCTCTCAAAAAGCATATGTTGCAAATTTGTGAAAAAATTCCAAAATGATTGTGTTATGAGTATGCATTGCTAGGTTTAAACTACCGTAACTGAGAATTTTTGAGATTTTTACTCCAGATTTTCCATATTGCTATTTTTACATACCTCCTTATGAACACTACAGCTGTCATTGTTCACATCCCTACCCGAAATGTGTTCTCACACATCTGGCGCACAGTGGCGCGTCGCTGTGGAAATCAATGTTCAGGACAGATTAAGAAAATCACAGTGACACTGTTCATGAGCGGATGTCCCAAAATGCCTATGTTGAAAATTTGGTGACAAAATTCACAAAATAACTATGTTATGAGTGTGCATTGCGTAGTTTCCACGCACACCCCTAACTTCGAGAATGCTTAATATTTTCACCCAGAGTTTCAACATTGTTATTTTGCTCTCCTCCTTATGAACAGTACAGCTGTCATTTTTCACATCCTGCCCAAAATGTGGTTTCGCACATCCGACCTCACAATGGCATGGTCGCTGTTTGAAATCAACGCTCGGGACAGATTAAGAAAATCATAGTGACACCGCTTATGAGCAGAGGTCCCAAAATGCCTATGTTGAAAATTTGGTGAAAGAATTCAAAAAACATAGAAACATAGAAGTTGACGCAGATAAGGACCACAAGGCCCATCCAGTCTGCCCATTTCTTTTCTACCTTATAAATGTGCCATCGGCCTTTGCTCTGTCAGTGGCCTATCTATTCATACTCATTTGTATTGCTCCCTTGATGCCTACCCCATGCCTGTTCGAAGCCCTGCACTGTATTCATAGCCACCACTTCTTGAGGTAGGCCATTCCATGCATCCACCACCCTTTCTGTGAAAAAGAATTTCCCTTTCCCCTTAATCGCCCCCTCTAATCTCATGCTGTGTCCTCTTGTCCTGCTATTTTCTTATATTTAAACATGTTAGACTTTTCACCTTGTTAATGCACTTAAGGTGTTTGAATGCCTTGATCATATCACCTCTCTCCTCCTTTGCTCAAGGGTATACATATTGAGCTCTGTTAATCTGTCCTCATATGTCTTCTGATGCAGTCCCTGCACCATTTTGGTTGCCCTTCTCTGGACTGCCTCAATTTGGTTAATGTCCTTGTGAAGGTGTGGCCTCCGATACTGCATGCAGTACTCCAGATGGGGCCTAACCAGTGTCTTGTAAAGAGGATTATTACCTCCCTCTTATGACTTGTGATACCCTACTAATACACCCTAACACCCCCAGCCTTACCTACTGCTTTAGAGGTCTGCTTGGATGATTTCAGGTCATCAGTGATGATGATGCCCAAGTCTCTTTCTTCCTTTGTGACTGCTAGCAACCCCCCCAGCCTATAGGTGGCTTCAGGGTTCTCTTCCCTATGTGCATGATCTTGCACTTTTGCATTAAATCCCAGTTGCCACTCTTCTGACCATTTTGCTAGTTTATCCAGATCTCTTCTCATTCTGCCCACCCCATCTGGATCATCTACTCTGTTGCAGATCTTGGTGTCATCTGCAAACAGACAAGCCTTACCCTCTAGTCCATCTGCAAGGTCAAAACGATTGTGTTACTAGTGTGCATTGCACAGTTTTTCACGCACGCCTTTAATCTCGAGAATATTTTATATTTTCACTGCCGATTTCCAACATTGCCATCTTTCACACCTCCCACGAATGGTGTAGCTACAATATTTTTCACATCCCGTTCCAACTGTGATTTAGCACATCTGTCGCAGAATGGCACAGTCACTGTGGAAATCAATGTTCAGGACAGATTCACAGTGTCACTGATCTTGAGCAGAGACCGTAAATGCTTTCATCAGGTGGGGATCGCAAAAGGGCATATTGAAAATTTGTAGCGCAAATACAAACAAAAGCCTGGGGTGTTAGGGGTTTCTAACTATAACATCCCACCCTGTACAGACTGACAGGCATCAGGTGTGTGGCCTTTAGATCGCCGGCCGTAAAGTTCGATATTCCACCCCCACCCTGCAGCTGTAATGGGCATCGAGGTGTGCCTTGGACTTCGGCCTCAGAGTTCACCCCATTCTTCTATACTGCATCCATTTCAGCGTATGTCCTTATGGAATGGGTGACTGTAAAGCCAAACACCAAGGCACACCTCAACACTTGTCAGTATCTGCAGGATAGGGTGAGGTGAAATAGCGTGAGCACTATGGGTGATGACCCAAAGGCATACCCCAATGCCTGTCCGTCTCTGCAGGATGGAGGTGGGGTTGAGGAAGTTCAATACCACTGTTCCCTATTCTGCATCTGTCTAACTCTTGCACTTCCAATGCTAATACAAGCAAGCAAACATCTGGCATTGACAAATACTTGATATGATAGGGTCAATAAAATACTCAACACTGGGGATCTGTGGATGTCTTTTTTGGACTTCACTAAACCTTTGACAAACTCCCTCATTTGCATCTTATTAAACAGCTTCAAAACACTGGATTACACAATAATATTATATCTTGATTAACTCTTGGCTAACAGGAGAAGATGGAGTTAATATTAGAGGGTCTCATCTGGTTGGACTGAGGTAACCAGTGGGTACCACAGGGTTCAGTCTTTGGCCCAAGTTTGTTCAATATTTATGTGGCAACATTAATGGTACAACTCAATCCAGTGCAATACAAATACAGCCTGACTCCTGTGCCAGCATAGCAGCCAGTAAAAGACAGTCATCTGATAAAAGCCACCAACCAGACATCAGCCAGCCAGTCACCAGCCACTAGCCATCCAAATTCAGTCTGCAACCTGGACCTTAATGCCAGTGTGCAGCTGAAGGAAAGTCAGTCATCAGATAAAGCCACCAGCCAGCCAAGCTCAGCCTGTAACCTGGACCCTTGTGCTAGCATAACAGCTGGTGAAAATCAGACATCAGATTAAATTAGCCAACCACTAACCAGCCAGCCACCAGCCAGCCAAATCATCCTGTAACCCCAAACTTGCGCTAAAGTAGCAGCCAGTAAAGCCTGTCAAACATGGAAACATAGAAGTTGATGGCAGAAGGAGACCGCTTGGTCCATCTAGTCTGCCCATTTGTTTTAGACCTATTTGACACTGTAGTTGCCCTTTGTAGTCAGGACTCCCTTGTGTCTATCACATGCATTCTTGAATCTCCCTGCAGTGTTGACCCCCACAACCTCTTGAGGCAGGCTGTTCCAGGCGCCAACCACTCTTTCTGTGAAGAAAAACTTCCTGGTGTTGGTGAGAACCTCTCCCTTGCAGCCTGAGGTCATGTCCCCTGGTCCTGGAACCCTTCTTGAAGTGAAAAGTTCCTGTGCCTGTACTTTGTTAATGCCTTTCATGTACTTGAATGTTTCATTCATGTCCCCCTTCTCTCTCTGCTCCAGGGAGTACATATTCAGTTACCTAAGTCTTTCCTCATAGCACAGGTACTGCAGACCCTGAATCATTTTTGTCACCTTTCTCTGTACTGTTTCCACCCAGTCAATGTCCTTCCTGAGGTGGGGCCTCCAGAATTGGGCTCCGTGATTCCAGGTGAGGCCTGACCAGCGATCTATCACAGTGGTAGTACCACCTCTCTCTCCTCCTGCTCGTGATTCCTCCCACTGCAGCCCAGCATTCTGTTGGCCTTCAGTGTTGCCTTCTCCACACAGTTTACTAACCTTCAGAGTCATCTGAGATTATGATTCCAGATCTCATTCCTGGTTTGAGACTGCCAGTCTTTTTGCCTCCTAGGTAATACTCCTTTCTTGGATTTTTGTTTCCTATGTGCATGACCTTGCACTTTTTGCATTAAATTCAGCTGCCACATTCCAGACCATTCTTATATATTTCTTGAGGTCAGCTTCCATCTTGCTCACTCCTTCTGAGGTATCCACCCTGTTACATATCTTGGTATCATCTGTGAACAGACACACCTTCCCTTCCAGTCTGTCAGCAATGTCTGCAATAAAACCATTGAAGAGCAGAGGTCCCAGCACTGAGCCCTGGGCACCCGCTGGTCACCCTGCCTTCCATTGATTGCATTCCATTAACCTGTACCCTCTGGGTTTTGCCTTGTAGCCAATTTTGTGCCCATCTGGCTACTTCTGGACCAACTCCTGTGTGGTCTAGCGTCTTCACCAGCCTTCTGTGTGGAACCAAGTGGAAAACCTTACTAAAGTCTAGGTAGACCACATCTACTGCCCCACTATCATCCACTATTTTTGTAGCGTAGTCAAAAACTCAAGCAGATTTGTCTGGCATGACCTACCTGCTGTGAAACTGTGCTGTTTAGGGTCTTGTTGACTGCTAGTTTCAAGGAATGCTATGATCCTCTGTTCGAGAAGTGTCTCCATTAGTTTCCAGTACTATAGATGTGAGGCTCACGGTCTGTAATTACTAGCCTCTTGCAGCTGCCTAATTTGTGACGTTAAAACCACTATTGCATTTTCCAGTCTTCCAGTACCACACCTCACTTCAAGGATTTCGTGAACAGAGTGCCAGAGGGGTTGCTAATTCTGCCCCAGTTCCTTAAGGATTCTGGGGTACATCTTGTCTGGTCACATGGCTTTGTCTGCTTTTAATTTATTTACGCTCCTGTACTTCAACTTCTGTAAGGGACTGGTGCTCACCCCTGGTCCTAGGGTGCTGTTTTTCAGGGCTGGGCCATCCCTGGGTCCTCTTTGGTAAACACCAAGCAGAAGTATTTGTTGAGGATTTCGGCTTTTCTGGGTCATGTTTGGGCATTTCCTCTTCAGTAGCAATCTTTACCATCCCTCCTTTTGCCTTCCTACATTCCCTAATGTATCTAAAAATTATTTGTCTCCTCTCTTGCCCCTTCTGTATCTTTTCCTCTGTCTGGACTTTTGCCTTTCTAATTTGTCTGTTAGGCTCTCTGATTTTTTACTTGTAAGAATCCCAGTTTTTCAGTTTTGGTTTCCTGATATATGCTGTATGCCTTCTTTTTTCTTTGACTGTGGTAGCCACTTCCTTGCAAAACCATAGAGGATTTATTTTTGCTTTGCTGACCCATCTGGCACATTGATCTGTGGCAGTCTTTATTGCTCTCTTGAGTCTCCCCACATCACCTCCACCTCCTCAACTTTCGTTTCCATTAACTGGCTACTTATGTTGTTCCTCATATTTTTGAAGTCAGCCTTTCTGAAGTCTAGCACCTTTATCTTTGAGTGGTTGATGTCCTGTGTTATGTTTACCTTAAAGCTTACTATGCGATGGTCACTGTTGCCTATATGGCATCCCACTCAATGTCCTTGATCCTTTCTGAGTTTGTGAGGACAAGATCGAGAATGGCATCTCCTTTATTGGGTTTTTAACAAGCTGGCAAGTCCTCGCCTTGCAGTGACAATAAAAGTCCCTACTTCTTGTTGTTGCTGCCGATAATATCTCCAGTTAATATCTGGTAGGTTGAAGTCCCCCACCAGTATTACTTCACCTTTATCAAAGAGTTGTGAGTTCCTCTATTAGGTCTTTGTCTCCTTTATCGCCTTGATTTGGGGGCCTATACACGGCGGCAATTCTGAAGGGTTTTCCTTGTCTGTGTCTACTGTTAGCCATAGTGACTCAAAGTCCCCAGGTTGCCTTTCACTTATTGGCTGAGGACTGGCCGGAGATCAGTCGTGAGCAACAAAACCACTCCCCCAGCCAGGCCTTAAAAGGCCCTCCTCCGGTCCTGTCCTCATTTCTTTTTTTGTTGCAGCCCTGAGGCGCCGCCTTCCTCATTCCTGATGAGTTTCCGTGTGCCATGATCACCTTTGGCCACTGGATTCCTCCTTGCTTACTTGTTTTGCAGTATTTTACTGCTCATTCCTCCTGCTACTGCTGTTGGTTTGGCCTGGCCCCTCAACGGCACCTCACTCCTGCAGCCCCACCAGCCTCTCAGTTTGCTGCCCCAGAATGCGGCTCTGCTCTGCCTTCCTAGCATCTTTGGCCCTACTCTCTCAGCATTAGGTGGCTCCAGCGCTGCTCCCCTCGGGCCCTCTGCCTCCCAGTCACCTCCCTGTTCCCTGTCCTGCCTCTATCCGTTCCTCACCTTCTCTTGGCAGTACTCATTCTACCCATGTTGCCAGCCCTTACTAATCCTCTCCCTTCTGCCTTGCTCCCTCCTGCTCGTGTTGGTCCCCTTCGCCTTGCAGGACATCGAGCCCACATCTGACCCCTGCATTCGGTACTTTTTGCATGGGCAGCCTCCGCTGCTCTGTCCTCTTCCCACCCTGACCCTGCCACATCTGCTCCTGCTGCTTGCACCTTCTTTGATGGTGTGAGGTGGCTTCGCTATTTCCTCTGCAGCTGCGTTCCTGATCCAGCCCTCCCCTCAGATTCTGTGTTATGCTTGTAGGTGTCTGCTGTCCTCATGCCCTTTATGGATTCTTCCCTCTTCACTCACTTGCTCACATCGCTATCTCTCTGCTTTGGTGCCGCACCATACTTTGCCCTGCTCTCTCGCCTTCCAGCATGTTCTGCTCTGACTCTCCCTAGTAATTTAGAGGGGCGCATTCTCTGGCATTTCTTCCTGCCTGACCTTGCTTCCTTGTCACTCCCTGCCTGACCAAGCTGCCGATGCCTTCATCGCCATCTCCTTGTTTGGCCCTGTAGTTCGTTACTGCAGTTGTCCAGGCCATAGTGGGTTTTGCTATGCATTTTGGCCACCACTGTTTATTCTGTCACTTGCTGTCAGTCTGGCTGTGCTTGTACTATGCTTTGGGATTCTCTGTGTCTGGCAAGTGATCTGTGGTGCTGCTTTTTCTTCTCTCATATGCTTCTCCTGGACTCTAGTTCAACCTGCTCTCTCTGATTTGACTGCTGGTGTTTTGTGGCTTCTTCTCCTTGGTGAGCTCCTCTTCGCCCGTCCCTCTTCCCCAGCACTCATCTTTACATCTGGCCTTAAAAAGAAAAGAAAAATCCCTCCACCCTCCATTCCTCTCCTTCATTGACCTCTGCTTCTTTTGGGGTTTCCTTTTCCTGCTGTCCTCTATACCACCATACCGTACTCATTCACATCACTAATATTCCCTCCTGCATATCGTTCTGCCTACTCATCTCCTTCTCTGACCCTATTCCCTCGTTCTAGTCAAGCCTATTCAGATGTCTTCCGTACTGCCTACCTCACTGTCAGCTTCTGGCTTTGCCTGACCGCACTCGCCCTACCTTCATGCAATTCATCCATTCCTAATTTGTCTCTCAATGGACCTGGCTGGCATGCACTCCTGTAGTTACCAATCACAGATAGCTTCCCCTGACATGAATCTGGTTCTCCTTCACTCAGTCTGACCTCAGGGTCTACTCATTCACATAGAGTAATTGAACATACCTCCATTGGGTCTTATGCTACCTCTTCGAACTGCTCTCCATTCAGAGACATGCTTCCATGTCCATTGCTCCTTGACTCAGGGCTAGCCTGCAGCCAATGGTCTCGCTCTGCACCCATGAAGTCCACATCTAGAACATGCAAAACCCAGAGTGGGGTCCTTCTCCTGGCCCTTAGTGAGAATGCTTTACCCGGTGGACCTTCAGTCATCCTCATCTTGTGACACCTGTGGATTGGGAATTTATGACTTCCAGCTGCAAGGGTGGGGCTATCATCATCAGTGCCCCTTTGGCTGCCTGAGTGGGATTGGAGGCACCCTCACACTATTCTCCATCAAGACTGCCTCTGACTCACCTGGTCTGTTTCAGAGGCTCAGATAGGCCAGCTGGAGTTCCTCAGCTGTCATCTCCCTCCTCTCTTGCTTTTGAGCATCTCTTGCAGAGACATCACTAGAATCCTCAACAGCTGTCCTTTTAGAAGGACAGAATGAGAGCTTCTCTAAATTGGAATATTTTCCTCTCTCTCAGTCTCGACTCTAAATTGCAGTAGCTGAGCTGTTACTCATCAAGACATCCTTCAACCTGGAGGAAGGTGACTTAGGCCTTGGATCCCAGAGGTTTCCTCCTCCAAGGGTATTTTACCTCTCCTCCATGCCAATGGTCATAATATTAGATAGGGTTGGGTTTTTAGGTCCATAGTTTAGTTCCACTATTGGATGGAGTTGGATGCTGTCCTTAAGAAGTCTGGCCTTCTGCATCTTCTCTGCTTTCATTTTATCCATTGTCCTCGTCATATCTCGTTCTTCTCCTGTCCTTCCCATCTACGTCTCTCACCTTACTTTCTAGTCTTGATATATCCTATTTCTTGCCTCTTCAATGCTCGTTACCCTTTTGGGTATTCTTTTTGGGCTTCTTCCTAAGCTACCTTTAGCCAAGGGAATTATTAATGTGGCAACAATGGGGGTCCTCCTCTAGGGTTCCTTGCATCGCACCTCTACAGGGTGGTATATCCCATGGATAGAGAGGCAAACAGCCACAATGTATCAAGTCACACAAGCATTATCTCATCCAGTTGTGCAAGCCCATTGAAACTGATAAGCCGAGGGCTGGCCAGAGTTCAATGGCAGCGAATAAACCACCCCCAACCATGCCTTAAATGGCCTCCTTGGGCCAGTCCTCATTCATTTTCCTCACTGCTCCACCATCCACCCCTCCTCCACCAGCGGCTTGCCTCTCTTCCTGTGGGCTTCTTCCACACTACCTTTAGCCAAGGGAATTATTCCCATGGCACCTATAGGGGAACCTCCTCTAGGGTTCCTTGCATCGTACCACTACAGGGTGGTATGTCCCATGGATAGAGAGGCGAACAGCCACAATGTATCAGTCACACAAGCATACATCTCATCCAGTTGTGCAAGCCCATTGAACTGTGACTTTATTTCCACTGAATGTAAATGGCTACACCGCCTCTCTTTTTGCCCTGCCTATCTTTCCTGAACAGACTGTAACTGGTAATGGCTGTATCCCATCCATGGGTTTCCATGAACCACATTTCTGTTATAGCCACCCAGTTCAGGATTTCTGTTTCCAAGATGGCTGCGAGTTTGGGAAGTTTGTTGATTAGGCTCCTAGTATCTGCAACCATTGCCTTCCAGGAATGTACATTCTCTTTGGTGTGAGGTTGTACCCTCTTCCTGGACTGCTTCAGTTTGCTCTATCTGGCCAAGAGATTATGGAGGTTGCTGGTTCGGGCGGATGTTGGCTCTGATTTGTTTTCTGAGGATGTATGCAATTTGGTGTTTTGGGAGTGATGACCAGTCCACTGATGGCAGGGTGTGAGCTCCCTTTATTTAGTTTAAGCTACCTGTACAGATATCAAGTTTTTGTCAGAGTGTTCACACTCCTTCTCATTTAGGTGCAACTGTCAGATATAAAAAGAGCTCTTTCCCAAAAAGTTGTGCCGGTTCTTCGTGTAGTGGTATCCCTTGTCTTGGCACCAATCACGAGTCATGAGTTGAATTCACCTACATCAATTTCTCTGATTCATTTGGTGCTTTTTCCTTTTCCCCACACAGGCAGCACTTCTGAGAAGGCTAATTTGGATGGAAGGAAGATAGTTTGTTGGCCATGTCCTCGAAGTGTACTTGGCCTCCTGAACAGTGTGATTTGCCAAGTCATTGGTACCAAGGTGAATTGTTATATGTGTAACATCCCGATTCCTGCACAATTGTCTTTTTGCAGTTAGTGTCCCTACTTGCAGAGGCTCCTGGTAGACACTTTACCATGATGTCACTTTAACATTTTGTGTTAGGTGGTGTTCCACCCTCGGCTCATGGAATCCCTGATTATGAGAATTTTGCTTTTGTTTATATTTGTGTCATTTTATTTTGAGTTTGAGTATTTTTGTTGTTACATTTAGTTTTGGTATTGTTAGTTATATTTTGAGTGCTTCCACAGGGTTGGTTTGATCCAAGATGGTGACTTCAAGCTGTGAAACTTGAGGAGGAAGCTTTGCAGCAGGATTGTTAAGTGCATACTTAGAATTTTGAACAGGTATACCACTGTTGCCTAGAATTCTAAGGTTTTCATCCTTTCAGTCCAACTTTTGTGCCCTATTGGTATCAGAAGTTTCCGTTGTTTCTTTTGCTCCCCAGCTCAAGGTGAAGGAGTCTGGGCAGTGGGTGGGCAACACGTGACTGGAGAGAGGCAGACAGCCCGGTGGGGGCTGGAGATACATCTCATAGAACCTCGACTGTTACTTCCAAGGCTTAAAGAATTGGCATGTGAATAAACCTGCATGGAGCTACAGAATCCAAGTACTATTGAATGTGCATGTTTTACGTGGAGGAGTCTAATATCTGAGGCAAGTAGTGGCGATTACACGAAGGAGCCAGAAGTGGCTTATTTTATCTGACTGATACTAACTGATACTAACTACTTAACTTATGCTAAACGCTTGGAGAATAATTTTTTTTGGTGCATTGTTATATTGTGTTGATTTCTGCACTCTTCTGTTTGTCGTTGGTCCGGGGTGAGGTTGAGAGTGACGCTTTGCATGCAGTCACTGCTCTCTCGGCTCCATGTTTTCTTCATTCACTTTAGTCTTTTGTCTCCTAAATATTTTTATTTATTTTATTTTATTTATTTATTTAGTTCATAAATCGGATTTACAACCTTTGAGTCATAGACTCATTTACAAAGGCACCCGTCACAGGGAGGGGAGACAACAAGTAGTGAGGCAAGACAGGCTGAGACAATACAGTTGTGTACAACTTAGTGAGAATGCTTTCATCCGGTGGACCTTCAGTCATCCCTCATCTTTGTGACACCTGTGGATTGGGAATTTATGACTTCCAGCTGAATAAGAATTATTAGAGGTTAGCAGAACCCCATTAGTGAAATAAAAGGGAGTTTTGGTGATCTGATGACTTGATGATCTGAAAAGCTTTGGTATACTTTGGAAAGGCAACCTAAGTTAGGAAGCTGTTATTAAACTGGGATTTTATCTTTAACATTTTATTTTTTTTATTTTGACTTTTGACAGAACTTTATGAAAGATTGGAGATTGCGGTGTTAATAAACCAGAAGTAGGATGGAAATTATACAACATAACCTCTGAAGTGGCGTAAGAGAGACCTAAGAGATTATCAGCGGTATTTTGTTGATATTTGTGAAAGTTATTTATGTTAATCCAGACATATGAGATTTAATTTGTTTTGTTTAACTGGTCTACTAGGTTAATTAGTTGATTGTTTTAACTGACACAGTAATTAAGGAATGAGTCATTTTAATGCACCTTTCAGTCACTCAGTTAACACCTGGGATGAGATATTCAAAGGGGTTGCATGTGGTGCAACAGTGTTGTGCCATCATAACCCTCCAACTTGACGCGATATTCAAAAGGAAAATTGCTCCATGCAAATCCGATGCAGGGTGCACCAGTAATGTATGCAGTGCAAGTGTGGAGCATGCCCATGCATATGTGGCACATCCGATATTCAGCCCGGGATGTGCGTGATATGCAGGCACACACCTTTGCGCCGCACAGGGGGTGCAAAGATGTGCCGAAAAAACAGGAGCAAGGACTGGCTACCACAGGCCGGGTTGCCATATTGCAGGGTGCAACACGGCAGCTGCCAGCTGTGGGTGGCTACCAAGCCCTGGCAGCACCATCCAGTGGTGAGTGCCCCCAATGCCCGATCATGGGCTGTAATTAAATGTTCTACTCCTGGTGGTCCAGTGGACTGAACTTCAGCCCGATCATGGGCTGTAATAAATATTCTACTCCTGGTGGTCCAGTGGACCAAATTCCATGCCCAATTGCAGGCTATAATAAATATTCTATCCTAGTGGTCCAGTGGACCAAATTCCATGCCCAATGCAGGGCTGTAATAAATATTCTACCCCTGGTGGTCCAGTGGACTGAACTCCATGCCTCATCGTGGGCTGTAATACATATTCTCATCTGCAGGTCCAGAGACCGAACTCGTGTCGATCACGGGTTGTATTGAGCATAGCTCCCTCTTCTCATGCTGGTTCAGTGGTACTTCATCCCCTCCCAACCCGCCACTCATAGCGCTTGCCACCCAGCCGGGTCATGGTATCTTCACCTGCAGCCGCCCGCCAACCGACAGCATAGTAGCCAGTATTTCGACAGCCCGCCAGCGTAATATCAAGGCATGCAGACCATACTGTACCGACATTAGTCCTGAAATGTGAATGAATCCATTCACATTTTTGGGTTAGTTAGTGCAGTATGTTCAGATGCTCTGGCCCACGCCAGGACCAATGGGCGTACAGCCACCGTACACTGTCAGTTGGCGGGCAGCTTGCAGGTGGGGTGCTGCCCACCGCTGACCGGGGGGGGGTGGGGGTTGGGAGGGGTACGGGTACCACTGGACCACCAGGAGTAGAATATGTATTACAGCCCGCAATCTGGCATGGAGTTTGGTCCACTGGACCACCAGGAGTAGAATATGTATTACAACCCATGATCAGGCAATGGGCAGATTGCTGCTGAGGGCAGGAGGCGTTGGTCCCCAATGGCAGTAGCCTGGTAGGGCTCCAGGTGCAAGTCACAGGGGATCAGCACACCTGCATACAAATGGGGAGCCATAATGACATGCAAATGGCTCCATTTGTACCTTACCTTATTATGGCCCCATTGCATGCCCACTGCTGAATATTGCAGTTGCTGTGCCTAAGCATAGCAACTTTTACACTAGCGCATTCCCCTGCTCCTTTCTGGTCAGGTTCGTTGGTGCAGTGCCACCGCGCCGTGCACAATGAGGGTGGCCATGAAACCATATTCAATGGTGCTGGAGCCATGGCGCACCACTGTTGAATATTGCCCAGGCCACGCCCCTGGCACATTCCATTTTCACTGTACCCAGCTTGAGCCCCTGCCTGGAGCAGTTCTGAATATCCACCCCTGGTTCTTTGTTTGCTGAGCTGCATGAGATACATGAAGTAACCAATTAATTAACCAGGTTCTTGATTACTATATGAGCACAACTAAACCTGGGGGTGGTATTCATTGGCAACTTCAGTTTACTTCTGGACTGGTGTCTAGAAGGCTGTTGAAGTCTGAGCTCTGCTCTGCAGTGTGAAGCTAACTAACTTTAATAATACTATTGCATCATCCAGGCAGTTTTGCTCAAATGAAAACTGGCTTTGGTATCGTCTTTACAGTATAAATTCACTTGCTGAGAAAGCTTATCTCTGGAATTGAAAAGTTTAAAAGTTCCAAAGATCTGGTGGTTACAATAAAAATACAATTTTTGAGCGGCTGAGTCAACTTGATGCTACCACTGGACCAGTAATCTTTTATTACTGAGTGTGTGGGTAGCTGAATTACAATTTGAAGGAGGAGAAGACATAGCTATAGGCAATAATAGTAGTTTCAGTGCAGAACAGCCCAACTCCTGATTTGGATCAAGGCATTAGAATTTGTTCCCGTGATGAATCTTTTAACTTGTGCTTTAACTTGTGCTGAACATATAAGTTTGCTGTTCTATTATTGTTATTTTAGATTCTTTTAAAAGTCTGATGTTATATCTGATTTTAAGCTATTTTATGGTGTCTATCTTAAAAGCTACAATTTAAAATCACAGAGTATTTGTATTGCATTGTGCTATTACCTGTTTAAGAGGAGTAACTGCCTGTTAAAAAAAAGTCAGGCATCAATATATTCCTTGGTTTTCATTTTGCAACTTATTCCAAACGTTTCAGGGACCAAATACACCACTCTGGAAGAATTGAGGGAACCAGAAAGAATGATATTTAAGTCATTTTAACTGTGGAACTGGGAGAAATGGAAGCGATATTCTACTGAAGGCTCGCTGTAATCCCAAAGGTTTTATTTTCTACACTGCAACACAACACAAGGCTACCTGTCAACGACTGTATGTAGATGACCAATGGACTAATCGATTTTAGACATTGTACTATTAAATTACCGGACCATTGGACTCACTTGTTAACTTACAACTAAGCCTGTTTTTGTTTCTTGAGTTTTTTGAACTCTCTAGGTTAACAAGGGAGAAAAGATCTGTAGAATATGTATACAAGAAGGGAAATGGTAATAGAAAAATCTCACGCTAATTTATTTAGTTTTGTTAACCAGGTTAGGTGCGCTAGTAAAAGTTGACTGTTTTCAGGCATGACCCAGAAGAATACATACATAAAATGAGATGAGATTATACAATACATAGTATATAGTACAGGTACATAGTATATAGTACAGGTAGGTTAGAATACAGATCAAGTCAGACAGTACTCGAGATAAGAAAGTACAAACAAACAAAAGTCATGGCTGTGTTTTTATAGGAAAACAGAAACTGTTACATCTACTCCTGTGGCTACTTATGTCCCCTGAAGAAGGAGAGAAGGATGTTATAATTCAGACTTACATAGATAAAATGAAAGTTAATATTCAACAGAAGGATGAAATAAGGGCATTCCTGATAAAGAAACTTGTAAGATTGATCAGAAAGAGAGGGTAAAACTTTTGGAAACCTTACACAGCCACATATAATGCAGGAATTATGGGAACTCTAAAGAGGTCATAGAACTGTCTGAAAACACTTTTCTAGCAGATGCACATATAGAAATAGGTACAGAGACTGTATCAATGGTTCATAATATGGCAGAGGAGGAAAAGAAATTAAAGAAGGGAAAATGGTTAAAAACACTAAAATAAAGAAAACACAAAAGATTATTTAAAGCATCAGCAATTACAAAAGCAAAGAAATATTACTGATTTCTTTATGTCAAACCAGGTAGCTACAGGGTCAAATGAGGACACACAGGGTTACATACAGTACAGGATGTAACTATTGATAATGTAGATAACTTAGGTAAAGAAACCAGAAATCCTCAGCAAACACCTAATAAAGAGAATGAGACTAGACTAGAGATATTTAGCCCATCAAAATTAGCATCTATTCAATGAGAAGATTTACATCAAAAGAGAGAAGTACAGGATGACTCTGTGTTGACAGAATCCCTGAATTCTGATTTCCAAGGATTAGATACAGAGATTGAACAAATAGAGCTTGAAACTGATTTTGTAGGGCAGTGTCCAAGTTCACTGTCGAAATACACAATAAAAGCACTGGCACACCCAGTGATGTCTAATATAGTATTGCTGGAAACATTGAATGGTATCAGAAATAAAATGTATAATTTTGCAAAGGCAATTTATACTCAAATAAATAGTTTACAGACACAAGTTATTAGCCTCAGTCAGACAATAGAGGCAAAAGGAGATTATCCTTTTTGTGTTTGCTTACTGCATGTGCAAGAAACATAATGCCATCATCAAGTTTTCGGAGGTGTGTCAGCCCTCTTCCAATTCAGTCAGTGTGTTGCAGGCATGGCCCCAGTCCTCCATCGCATGCTGGAGTTACCATGACAGCTCCAAAATGCAGTGGCATACAGTTGAAGGGGGAGTCTACTCAGTGAGCAGCGATAAGATATCGCCTGCTCATGCGCAGCTCCCTACACACACACACACACACACGCACATGCATACTGCGTGCCCCCAACGCACACACTGTATAGCCGACGGGGTGCCCAATCCTCAGTCGGGCTGTGCTGTGCCCCCTCAAAGCCTTCCACATGTCACGCTTGGCCACCCCAGTGTGGCAAGTCATCTTATAGCCGACAGGGTGCCCAACTCCGCGTCGGCTCCACAGTCCTCCCCAGAGTACAGGGGTGCCACGCTGGGAGCCCACCCCAGCATGGCAACTACGTCATGGCCAATGGGGGTGCCCAATCCCCTTCGGCTCCATGCCCCCAACCAGTTGTCTTCTGTGCCACGCTGGGAGCCCACCCCTAGCGTGGCAAACGCCTTGGCGTCAGGCCATTTAAAAACCTGAAAATTAAAATTGTCCTCGGCGCTTCTCCCAGACCCTCCCACAACCTGCACCCACTGCACACTCTGCCTCCCACACCCCCCACACTCCATACTTACCTCTGGACCTCGGAGCGACGATCTTCGTGGACCGGGAATACGCCTGCACTCTTCAAAGCCGACCGTGAACTGAGAAAATGCCGGTAAGCTGTATAATGGGATAGATAGGGTTTTTCAACTTTGTTGCATATCTCAGGCATTTTTGGAATTTTTACACTAAATTTTCAACATGGGTTTTTGGGACCCTTTCATGAATGATGTCACTGTCATGGCGTGTCTCGGACCGAGGGTGATTTCGCAGTCACTGCGCCAAAAAATCACCTTCGGGCCCGACAATAAAATGACACTGCCATCGCTCATAAGGTGGGCTCTCAAGAAGCCTATTTTGAAAATTTGGTGGAAAAATCCCAAAATGACTGTTTTACTTAGCGCAGCGCTGCACAGTTCCTACGCATGCCTGTAAGTTCTAAATTTTCAATATTTTCACCCAGATTTTCAACATTGCCATTTTACCACACCTTCTTATGAGTAGTACAGCTGTCATTTTCACATCTTGCCCAAAATGTGTTTCGCCCATGTAACGCTAATGGCACAGTCGGTGTGTGAAATCAATGTAAGGGACACATTAAGAAAATCACAGTGACACTGTTCATGAGCAGAGGTTTAAAATGGCTATGTTGAAATTTGGTAAAAATCCCTAAAATGACTGTTTTACGAGCATGTGTTGCGCAGTTCCTATGCACACTGTGAAGTTCGCAAATTTTGAATATTTTCAATCCAGATTTTCAACATTGCCATTTTACCACACCTCCTTATGAGCAGTACAGCTGTTATTTTTCACATTTTGCCCAAAATGTGTTTCCACCCATGTAAGCGACAGTGGCACAGTCGGTGTTGTAAATCAATGTATGGGACACATTAAGAAAATCACAGTGACACTGTTCATGAGCAGATGTCTTAAAATGGCTATGTTGAAAATTTGGTGAAAAAATCCCTAAATATGACTGTTTCACGGCGTGCATTGTCGCGGTTCCTCACAGCGGCCGTAAGTTTGCGATTTTCAATATTTTCATCCAGATTTTCAACATTGCCATTTTATTACACTTCCTTATGAGCAGTACAGCTGCCATATTTCACATCTTACCTAAAACATGTTTCCGCTTCATGTAGCGCACTAAATGGCGCAGTCGTGGTGTAAATCAATGTGTGGACCATTAAGAAAATCAGCAGTGACACTGTTCATGAGCAGAGGTCTTAAAATGGCTATGTTGAAAATTTGGTGACAAAGTCCATAAAATGACTGTTACGAGTGAGCATTGCGAGTTTCCACGCACCCTCGTGAGTTCATGACTTTGTAATATTTTCACTCCAGATTTTCACCAGTGGCATTTGCACACTTCCTTACGAACAGCACAGCTGTCATTTTTTCACAACATGGCGAAATGTGTTTTCACACTTTCAGCACAGAGATGCGTGGTCACTGTGGGAAATCATTGTTTGGGACAGATAAAGAAAATCACAGTGACACTGTTCATGATCTGAGGTCCCAAAATGCCTCTGTTGACAATCTGCTGTAAAAAATCCCCAAACTAATTACATTCGGGTGTCCGTTGCTCAGTTTCTATGCATGCTCGTGACTTCACAAGTTTTTAATATTTTTACTACAGATTTACAACATTGCCATTTTTACACCTCCCCATGAACAGTACAGCTGTCATTTTTACATCCTGTTTGAATGTGTTTGCACCTGTGGTGCTAAATGCCGTAGTTGCTGTGCATAAGCAGCTTTCTGCTAACAAACTGATATTGCCACTGTTCATGAGGTGGGATCACAAAAAAACATGTTGAAAATTTGGAGGAAAATACCAACAAATGCCTGAGGTATTACGGTTTCAACCATAACGCCCAACCCCATAGAGAATGACAGGCATCAGGGATGTGACTTGGGATTCTTGCCTGCAATGCTCATACCATTCCACACCCTGCAGCCAGTGAGAGGCATCGAGGTATACCTTGGACTCTTGACCCCAAGAGTTCACCCCATTCTCCTATACGCACCCATCTCCACGTGTTTCTTGATGGAATGGGGTGCTCCATAAGGGCCAAAGACCCTACAGCACACCGTGACACTTGTCAGTGTCTGCAGGGTGGGTGTGGTGAAATGGCGTGGTCAAGCATGCCTGATGACCCAAAGGCACACCCCAAGGCCTGTCACTCTGTGCAGGGTGGTGGTGGGGTTGGCTTCAGTTCAATACTTCACTGCCATTCCTATTACGCAGCTCTGTAACTTCTACACTACCACTGCCAATGCCAGCAAGCAAACATTCGGCATTGACAAATGCTTGTCTATCATTGTCATCCCTGATACTCCAGAAGGAAAGATTAAGGGAAAAAAAGAAAGAAAACATAAGATCAAAAAATAAGAAAAGCCACACAAAACAATCTAATAAAGAAAATCAAGATCAGGAGTTACCTACTAATAAAGGAAAACCCCAGCATCTGTCACAAACAGTTATGAGAAATAAGATACAAGATCTAGTTGTAGATGTACTTACTCAGCAGACAGAAAAGAACTTTGAGAAATCTGTTGAGAAACGAAAAGCAAGAAGAAACTAAAGTTTCCAGGAAAAAAAGAAGAAAATAATGAGGAACCTGGCTCTGGAAATGGGGCTGTTGACAGTGATAAAATCAATTTGACAGGGCAGGAAACAGTATTAAGGCTAGTAGGAATATAACATAAATCATATGACACAAGAGACACATTAGAGGAAGTAATTCAACAATTAATCTCAGCAGAATTAGAAATTATGAATTCAAAAGAAAATGGTCCAGATATTCAAACTGCACCCAAAAAGTGCGCAATAGCAGGAGAATGCAAGTCTATTAAGCATATGCACAACAGACGAATATTCAAAAGGAGCAGGCCAAATTGCACCTACAACCTGCACCATAGCACAACTAGGGAGGGGAAGCTGAGCAGATATGATGCGCTATGGCACAACAAGGAATGTTCAGCTGAGCAGTCCAGAGGTGCCATAGTGCAAGCAGGAGCCCCCAGCTGCAGAGTAATGTAACAGCACAATCAGGAGGTAGAGGCTCACCACCCATGCCACAGATGGGCACAGGAACACACAGCGGAACAGACATCGCCCCTCACCCCAAGCACTGCACAACCAGGGAGGGCTGGAATAACCACTGGTCCATGGAGTCAAGCAACCAACCCACAGCCTGGCCATGGTGCCCCATCACACCTACCGGCAAGCTGTGACTGGCACACAAGGAGGGCTAACCACCCTGTGCCACACCATCCCCCAGTGCACAGCACACCCTGCACCATGACCCCCAGACAACTCCCATGAGCAGTGACCAGCACTGCAGGAATCCCCATGCATGCCACCACCCCACAGTGGCAATGCAACCCTGTGTACCACAGAACCATGCAAGTCAGCCCCACCATGAGCACCCATCAGCAGGTTGAAGCACACAGCAATGCAACAACGGCTACAAGTGCCACCATGCACAGTCCCCTGATGTACTGCTGAGAGACCAACCATGCATTGGCACAAGAGTGACCCCATATTGGATGGTCATGTAAGTGACACCTCCGCCAGTGGTACAGTGCTCCTCACAGTATTCCAGTAACACACCCTGGCCCACCACTGGCCACAACAGCCAGCACAGACACCCACAGTGGTGCTGGAAGCATGCACCACACCAGATGCACACAGGGTCTGGACAGACACCCACCCATACCCAAGGGCACAACAACACAGGGACGCAGTGGTGGGGCAACCAAGCCCCCATCGAGGCGTACAAGCCGTGGTACACACAACCTGCAGTCCAGCATGGCACTGAGTGCCAACCACCCCCGCGCCAGCACCATGGACCAACACCTCACCATGAGTCACCCGGAACACAAGCCACAGACAGTGGGCACATCCCCTGCAACATGCACAAGCCACAGCATGGAGGTGGGACAATGACCATGTTGCCTACAGTGCCACCTGAGCCAGGCATGCACCACACCAGTGACATGGGCAACCCAGCAAAGCGACGGGTACAGTGTCCGCCATGCAGAGAATGCCACCACTGACATGCCAGCAGATCATGCAGGTCACAGACAGGCATGGGTGTCAGCTGCACAGGCCATGGGTGGGCCGATGGGTGCACCATGGACACAGAGCATGCGCCATAGACCACTGCACACAGTCATCCAGTGCACGAGGAACAACACACAACACAGACACTGGCTGATATCTACCCCCACACCATGAACACCTCCACACGGACACACACACATACCCATGACTGCACCACCCTGATGCCATGCACACCACTGCAGCTGGAGCACCTATAGCCGCTGCAAATCAGAGACCACCACGGTATTCATAGAAAAGTTAAATGTATTATAAAATAAATAAATCAACTATTTACAATAAGAACAACTATATACATGTGGTTGGGGACACAAAAAGGTGGGGGTGGTCAGGGGAAGGGTGGACAAATGGGATGGGATAGGAGGGATGGGAGGGTGGGTCCGGGGGATGGGAGGTCAGGGACAAGGGACTAAATGTTGGCCACGCTTGGTCCAGGCTCTGGCTCCACCTCACTCTGTGCCTTCTCAGGACCCCGCCTCATCGATCCTCCAAAGGATGGTCACCGCTTCCTGGCCAGGGCGATAGCTCCTCAGTGTCTCTAATCTCCCTCAGATGTCTCGCACCTAGGACAAGGGAGCACAATCAACAGGTATGAATGCACAGCCCCATCACAGCCCACCCACTGTGCATGGCATACGGCCATGGGACATACCACTGTGATGGCGAGTGACCAGCCGCAGTGACCACTTCCACAGGACATGCCCACCCAGGTGCATACAGCCACGCGGAATGCCGCACACACCCACCAGCTAAGTTCACGCGACAGCACCACCCGGCCGCCCCAGTGACATGGTCTATGTTGTGCAAAGCAGTGGCACAGCCTACGCACCTGGATGCATGTACCACCAGTGATGCACATCCAGGGCGCATTGCCACCGGACAGCGTTGATCATAACCAGTGGCATGCATGGCAGTGATGTCAATGAATAGTGGCCATGCCCTGCTGCCCACCTTGTCACACAGCATGCAATATTAATCATGGATGTCTGTCACTCACCCTCATCGATGGTTGGTGGCCATTGTGGACCCTCGGCCTGCCTGGTTGTGGCTTCCACCGCCCTCCGCTCTGCTCTTAAGCGGCTTACTCTTCCGGGCCTGTGGGGACAAAAAGGAGAGAAGAACATCAGTGCACCCCCGGCAAAGCCCCCCTGCCCCAAGGAGTGTCCCTCCACCCAGCCAGACCCACCCACCCCACACCCTATGAACACCGCCACAGCCAACCCCATACAGTCCTCCCTATGTACTGGACACAAAACAACAATGTGACTCATATGGGTGATAACAGTGTGTTGATGGAACCCCCACCTGATCGTGGTACCATGCTCCTCCTGGCACGTGACCGTAGTCTGGCCAATAACCCAGCTCCCTGCTTTGAGGTCACCATATCAGTGCCTACACTGCTCTCGCCATCCTGCCTCTGCTGGTCACTGCCTTAGGGCTGTGGCCACCTCTGCCACACCTGGGACCTAGGTCTATCCAGGGGGCCTCCCAAAGAGATGCCCATGGTGAGTTCCACTGTGGCCAGGTGGCCAACTCAATTGCAGACCAGGGAGCAGCCCTTCTCCGTGCCATTGTGAATGCTATAGTAGGCAATATGGTGCTATGCAGTGGTACCACGTGCAGATGCTGCGCTGTACAGTGCCGCCATTCCCTATCTTGCTGTTACCGAACAGTGCGACAGAGGTGCACCTATACCTGATGCATGGTGCCAAGGGGGCAAAGATCAGGCACAGGGTCAAGGGTCCCCGGTGCAAGACCACGCACAGCGCCATTGGACGACAATGTGTGTAGCGCAATTGCTGCCCGTGTGCCAGCCTATAGCAGGACTATCGGGCAGTTGTGCCATTGCACCTGGCGAAGGCCCATTGCCACAACGCCATGTAGTGACCTTCGCTATAGCACCACTGGCACAATGGTGGCTGTACCCGCATTGCCTACCACGTGACAGCACATCATCAGCGTGGCAGATGCCTGAGTCAGCAACCTGGGCATGCACAGTGAGGTGTACTACGCGATGCCACAGAACTGCGCCATTGGCTCAGCATATTCAACACAATTGCACAAAGTACAACAGCGCGATATTCAGCCGTCATATGCTAATCATCCAATCAGCCATTCAATGGCGCAGCAACATGATTTGCATCTAACTAAAGTTGCTCCTCACCCTAATTTTCATGGATTGCGCTATAAAGGTGCGACAAAGTGCTGTACTGGCCATGGTCGGTTACTGCAGTTTATTGGTGAGTTGCATGCTGTGTGGGCGTGTGGACTGTGGATTCAGGGACATGCATGGACTGCACAGTCACAGATAACAACTGCCATCCTTACAGGCTAAATAATGACCGAGCACATTCTTAGAGAGGAGGACAACAGTGGTGGGAGGAAGAGGAGGCAAATTTTACTAAGGCTGAAACAGAGGCCCTTTTGATGCCTACCTGGATCAGGGCCACTGCTCAGTGGACAGCGGGCACCCTCAGGCCCATGCTGCTCCATGGGAGGAGGTGGCATGTGCCATGAACCTGCATGGCAGCCACCAGCGCTCCGTGCAGGAGTGTAAGAAGAAGATGGGTACAGACAGGAGGAGGGTAAAGGAAGGTGGCTGCTCATCAGGGCGGCACTGCTGCAACAGGTGGGGGACAGCCGGAGGTGGTACAGCTCACCCCAGTGGAAGACAGGCTTGCTGAAATCATGCAATCAAGTGCCATAGAGCGAGTTCCGGCGGTGGCTTCCAGATGGTGGTGGCCCATCTCTGCATGGTAAGTCATGGTCTGCCCTCGGGGCGGTAGGTCACACGCAGTAATGCACTTGCTTTCTCTTTACAGATCCTGAGCATCTGCATGGGTCAGCAGTGGTGGGTCTGTCCACTGTGGACAGTGGATGGAGTCGGAGGTGGGACCATCCACCTCCACAGGTGTGTGTGGATCTGACGACAGTGGGACCACCTGTCTGTCCACACTGATGTCATTGAGACAGAGTGGAGGAGCTCTGCCTGTGTCCCAGCGTGCTGGCATCCATGGATGCCAGTGCGCCTGTGGCTGTCGGGGCAGAGTCTGGCACCAGATGATGACATGACCGTCATGGGCAGTGACACGGTGTGCCACAGGATGGACACACAGCAGAGCGAATCGCATGCACGGCTGTGGCTGGTGCCCCGTGGGGTTCAGGATGTCAGCACAGTCCCAGATCAGTCTGTCAGCACCAGTGGGGCAGCACTGGTGTCTGCTCAGACAGTGGGACTGTTGCGTGTCACTGTGGCAGCACCACTGAGCCCTGGTGTGGCAGCTGGAAGGGCAGCATCAGCAGTCACCCACGGGCCTGGGGTACAGGGTTCAGTGGCGGCATCTGTGCTCCGCCTGTGGACATGCCCAGATCTGGTCCTGGTGCGCAGCACCCACCTCAAGGGGTGCTGAACATCAGGCCCTTGCACACCCTGAGGGACAGGATGCCGAGGAGGCTGATGACCTCTTGGACGAGCACACCCGCCTACTGCGAGCATTGGTCCAGCAGCAGATGGTCCAGCAGCAGATGTGGATTGCGACGCTCGCGGGAAGCACTGTGTGTGGCTCTGGAGCCGGCAGAGGAGCATCGCAGCAGGGACACCGAACGGATCCTGGCACGGATGGACCGCTGCGGGAGGATGTGACTGCTGCCACTGACAGGCATGCACAGGCGTTCATTGCTGTCATGGCCACAATGGGCACACAGTCAGGTGTCCATGCATTGCTCACACCATGCAGTGCACTCTCCACCCCCGCTCCTGACGCCGGCGACTCCCATACTGTCGACGCTTGGGTTCAGCTGTGGGTATCCCAAGCACTCCTGGTGCAGGCATGTTCGGCGTGCTGCAGACCCCTGCACGGGCACGGTCACGCTCATGCAGTGGAACCCCTGGGGACCATCAGTGCCACCCCATGAGGCCAGTGGTCAGCCTGCCAGTGCTGGCGGGTCTTGGTGGGCTGCCCATGCATCCATGGTGGCCGTGGCACTGTGTCGCGAGACTGACCTGTCTCCCAGCATGGCTACTGTCTGGTGCTGCCCTGTGCATTGTGTGTTTCAGTGGGCAGTGCACAGGTGGTACCCGGCCCTGCACGTGGACACAGTCCAGCTGCACACCCTCCGCCTGCTGTCCACAGTTATGTGTGCATGATGATGCCTGCATTGCACTGTACACCAAGCGCAATGGTGCCCAGCATCTGACACACGCACATGGACAGGCAGTGGGCATGGTGGCCTGTGGACATGTGTGTTGCTAGGGTTGGCGTTCTGGGTCGATGTGCCTCCTGCCCTCTGTGCACGCTTATGCATTGTGTGTGTCGTGTGTGTGTGTGTGTGTGTATGTGTCTGTCCACGTGGCGTGTTAATCCTCACCCATTCCTGGTTGTGTGTGTGCTTCTGTGCCCTGCCACTTCCTTTGATGGCATGCACCCCGTGTGTGTCCATGCGTGTTTGTGGGTTGTGCCTTAGCCACTGGTGGTTGTACATGTCCCCATGACTTACCTCGGTTGGCTGAAGTGCTCCTCTGTGATGGTGTCCGGTGCAGCTGTGCCAGCCGGATCAGTCGGGGTCCCATCGGCCAAGAGGGGCTGCCCATCACCGCGCCCTCATCGTCCCTTATTGCTGTCCCCTCTTTGACCTGTACGGGTTATCCCACATTTGTTGGCCATGTTGTGCAGGATGCAACAGGCCAGGAATATCCAACAGGCCTTTGAGGGGCCATACTGTAGAGCACTGCCAGAGGTGTCCAGGCAATGGAAATGTGCCTTCAGCATCCCGAACACCCATCGATGACATTGCATGTGGTGGCGTGTGCCTCATTGTAGTGTTGCTGTGATGGGGTCGTGGCCACCGTAGTGTGAGCAGCCAGGGACGGAGTGAGTATCCACTGTCACCTGTGTGTAGAGGGTGGAGGTTAGTTTGGTGATCAGCATCGTCCTGCCCCAAGCCATGTAGGCCACTACCCATGGCACCTCTGGCCATGCCCCCAGGTCCTAGATTTGTCCATGTGGTTTGCATACTCACCCACTAGGTGTCCAGTGGGGATGTCCCCACTCTCAAATCTGTGGCACAGTGCCGACTGGTGCCAGATGAATGAATCATGTGCTCCCCAGGGTGCATGGCAGAACATTGATGATGCACCCTGGCATCACACACCACCTGGCAGTTGATGCTGAATAGCCCTGCAATTCAAGCATGCAGCACCTCGTGGCCAGGTGGTGTGTGTGTATGGCCCTCATGGGTGCAGTCTTATTGCCCTTAGCATGCCAGGCATACATGCTACCCTGTGGAACTCCTGAATGTTTGCTGTGCGCCCTGCTGCTGTGCTGGGAAAATGGATGTACTCCTCAGCATGTGGCAGCAGTGCTGAGGAATTGGGTGAGGTGGCATGATGTGGCCAACTGGTTTATGCCTGTGATGTCCCCAGTTGGTCTCTCGAAGGTACCCGTGGCGAGCAAGCACATGCAGGCTGTTACCTTGATCTCCACTGACAGGGCATGGCTCCATCGTGTGGGTGCCTGCATCACATCACTGCACAGTTCACAGAGCTGCCTCAGTATTGCCCTGTTAAGGTGGTACCGCCCACAATCCGGTATCACTGTACAGCTCAAAGCTGGTGTGGGCTCGTACTGCTCTGTTGGGGCATACCACCAACGGGCCCTTCCACAGCCACGCCCCCTGCTGCCTGCCTTCTCACCTCCCTCATTACAACCTCCATATGGAAGGTGGCACTGGCCATGTCCCTGGCTTGCGTTCACCCCCCTGGCAGCTGTTACTTATTCCCGCTGTCCTGGCTGCTACCTCCCTGCACGGGTACACCTGCCTGTGCTGGATTCTGAGCTGTGGGTCCCCACACCTTCCCTGTGCCTGTCTGTTGCTGTGGCTTTCCCTGACCTGCCCTGTTCCTGTCACTTGCCCTGTCTGTGCCTCTGCCTCTGTCTCATGTGGCTTCCTGTCAGCGTTCTTGTGCCTCTTCCTTGCTCCTTTTATTTTGGCTCATTTCAGCTTATGGACAACTTCTGCTTGCTCCACTGTTGCGCATTGCACAAGTCTTTGAATACCACACTGTGCCATTTATGCATGGTTCTTCCCCTTCGAGTTGCGCATGCCTTCATTATCATTGCGCTGTTGCTCAGCATGATTTTGGGGCACAACTGCCTCCTGCTGAATATCGCAGAATGGCACAAATTTGGACTTGTGCATGCAAACCCTATTGTGCATGGCTCAACTCTTTGAATATCTGGCCCAATGTATTAATGGCATGTAGGGACACAAGTGAAGATCTGAAACCATTTTAGGTCCTGGTAAAGAATATGGATTTTGCTAAAAAGTATATGGTTCAAGCAACAGAAACTAATCCAGTTAGGTCTAGAGGTAAAAGCCCTGATTTCTTGGAAAACAGTTTATCACAAGACCATTCCAAATGGAGAACCTGGCCCTTTTATTAGCTGGTCAGAAAATATGGAGATCCTGGTGAAATTAAGATGGAAATTTACAGCTGGCTGTAATCTAGATCCCTGGCAGGAATTCAATCTAGCATTTTTTTGTCTAGATAGACTACAAATAGAAAATGAAACCAGCTTGATAGACCTAGTGTCGTACTTTTTCAAGTGTTACAGGGAAAAAATCTCACAAAATTGATTCCTTAAAATAGGAAGATCACTTACCACTGAAGAAGGCAATATGATTGATATTAGTTGTGCAACAAAAGAGTTCTATCAGACTTTATTGGACAATACACATACATTTGCTCAAATTGGAATACTAATTGTAGACTGGAAAGACATCTGGGAAAATAATATAGATAAGCCCTTAAATTGACTGAAAAGAAACAGTAACTCCAACTCAGAAAGTATTCCATCTATTATTCAGGACGGTGAAATCCAAATTGTTTGATATAGAATATTGTGGGTTTATACAACAAGGTTCCAGATATGGAATGGAAAGCATTTATAAATAAATCTGACATAATAATGGTCCAAGAAACCTGGGCCTCCAAAAGTATTGACATAATTGGCTATGATGCTGTGTTTTCTCCAACAACTAAAATCCATAAATTAGGCATACCATCAAGGGATTAGCTATTTATATAAAAATTGGCATAAACATTGAAATTATAAATAAAATAAATATTAAAACTAATTGGATCTTAATATTAATTACATGGAATCTTTGACTTTTGTTCTTATTAATGTGTAAATAACCCCTAGTAAAATTTGAATAAAAGCATTTGGCAAGATCTATCCATAGAGATAGATAATGCTTTAAAAAATACCCAAATGCTATACTAAGTATAGCTGGAGATTTCAACACCAGGGTGGCCAATACCAACAGTATGGATAGGCTGTATAAACAGCTGGAGATGGGTAATATCAGGAAAAGAAAGAGCCAAGGCAAACAGACTAATGCTCAAGGAAAGAACTACAGAAACTGGTGAAAGAAAATGCCTTAATATATTAAATGGAAGATTTAAAGGATATTTAGAGGAACTGCAACATACTTTTCTACTAGAGGACAGAGTGTATTAGATTATGTGATATGCAATTTGATTAATCTAAATAAATTTAAAAGTTTAACAATTCAAATGCAATCTGAGAGTGATCATGCTCCATTACAGTTACAGATTGATCTGGAAATAGTGGCGATGATGTAAGTGAAGAGAATACACCTTTGGCTACATTAACAGTAACAGGAAACAAAAGTTAAACAGAGAAAGATTGATACCTTTTACTTGCAGAGTGTATAAACACCTGGGAAGTCCTATTAAGGAAACAAGAGGGCCTTATCAAATATTGGTCATGGACTTTATTAACAACATTGATCTATGAACAATCAGATAAAAAATTGATATATACTGATTGTGCAAACCCTGTTAAAAATAAAGTAATACTTAGTTTGACACAGGATGTGGTTTGTTCAAAAGGGAATTACAGAATGTAATTAGGAGGTCAAAAGAAATCCATCTAAATAAATTTCTCAAAATTAAATAAAGCTAGGAAATATTATAATACCTTTTGCAAAAAATATCTATATAATACTTGGAACATAATGTTATATACTATTCAAAATAATAATTCAAAAGTATTCTGGCTTTTGGTAGCCAAGGGTTAAATTGTTTCCAACCTTTGCTCACTGTACATGTCCCTAAGGAGGCCTGGATCAAATATTTCTCAGCAATATTCTATAAAACAGAACAGTCTTTACTAGAAGATGCCACTTTGAAAATAATAACTGATACCGCTTATTCCCCATTACAGATAATTGAAGAAGTAGCAATACCAGCAGAGGTGTATAAACAATACAGATATTTCTGGATTCCTTTATTAACACTTTTTAAAATATTAGTCTCCAACACAAAAAATTCCTGTCTCTTGGCAAAAAATATTATCATCCCAATACACAAAATGGATTGGTTTACTCCCCATCCAATTTCAGACCGATAAGACTCTTAGATATAAGTGTAAAAATATTTTCAAAAATTCTATTGAACAAGTTAACATTTTGGACAGAAGATAAGGATCTAATTTCAAGTTATCAAGCAGGTTTCAGAAAGGGCCACTTAACACTGGATAATTTATACTGTTTACCCACATATTAGAGAATATGTGAAAATTAGGAAAATTAAGTTATTAAGTTATTAAGTTATAGCAAGTTATTTGTGGATTTTAGCCACCTTTGATTCCATAAATGGAATATATTATGGAAACTCTAAATTGTGAATGGGTTTAATAAGGCCCTTTAATACCAATAATTCTAATATACACTAATACATCAACAAGTGTAAGATATGATAATTTAGGATATTTTACTACCCCATTTAATTCAAATGGGGAGTTAAACAAGGTTGCCTTTGGCACCGTCTCTTTAAGTTGTACATAAATACACTATTGAAATCTGAAGGAAATGATTTATATGATTTGCCAAAGATAAATAAAATGTCTATTGATCGTTGGCCTCACGAGATAATAGTCCTATTTGCTTTAACATCAGTAAGCTTACAGAACAAATTAAACACATTTTGTAAGAAATGTAAAGATCTAGAGTTGGAAATAAATCTGAAAAAATGAAATATATTTATTTACTGGAAACAAAAACAATAGAAATATAGGAAAATATACTTGAGGAGTGAGGTGTGGAGTGGAGAGTGAATTAAAATAGTGAAAAGCTATGTTTACTTGGGTGTAAAACTTTCTGAAACAACAAACTGGTCATGCATATGGATGCTCAACAAGCTAAAGCAAAATCTGTAGCAAAAGCGTTGCTGAGGTTTAACTATCAATGTAGCGGTAACAGATACTTCCAGCCATAAAAGCCAGAGAAGCTAACATATTACAAATATTACTGTATAGAGCTGAGGCCTGGGGACATATTAAGCTAGTCAAATGGAAAAAATAATCATGTATTGTTATAAGGCTCTTCTAAGCATACCATCCTCAACAGCTAATATAATGGTCCGGGTTGAACTGGGAGGGTGAATCCACAATCCCTTAAAGTTTCAAGAATGGTGAATTATTGGCTGAGAATCACAAATAATAAATATAATAATTTGCCAAAGACATGTTGGGAAGAAACACTGACTTGGGAGAAACAGGGCATAGAGTCCACATGGTTAAAAACATTGAAAGACACTTTAACAGGAATAAAATGCTGCACCTTTGGGAAGATTATAACAAAAATATAGTGATATCAGAAATTTGGTAAAATAGTTAAGAAATTAATAAATAAAACAAAAGAGGAGGACATGTTACAAATTAAAACTTAAAAATTGGTACATGGTTTAAAGATAACAAAATTGATCATGATATCAAAGAATATCTAATGAATGGGATAACCCAGATCAAAGAAAACTTGTTACCTTGGCAAGAATGGGACTGATCATATCAAAATTCACATATTTTAATATAATACAAGGCAAATCAGAAGCATTTGGTCCTTGTAACAAAGGATTTGTTGAGACTATTTCTCATATTATTACTATCCGTCCTCTATATTTTAAACCAAGAAAATAATATCTTTTAGCATTTCTGGAAGAATATGCTCAGGCAAATTATGATCCTGTATTCATTTCATTACATCAAAGCACAATACTGAAATAAAAAGAATTGCAATGTTTCTTGCACCTGTAGTCAAACAAAAAAACTGATTTATTGAATCAGCACTCAGCAAATGAAGTAATAATCTCTTGCAGCAAATATAGTGCAATATAGTGGGTTCAATCAATCTGACAAACATGAAATAAGAGCAAGCAATATACTCCTTTTTTCCATACTTTTGTGGGTATATGTCAAATTATGAATATTTATGATAAAGTAAATTATACTCGTAATTTTTAACCTGCCAATAGTAAGTCATTGTGGAATTGTATGATTTGTAACATGATAATGTGTAATGATGTTATGTGATTTTATAATAACCATTTTGATTTTAAAATGGTTCAACAATAAACTTATTCCTGGTCATTCATATTTTGAGTATTAGTATTTTTGTTTTTATCGTAGTTTGTATTGGTTTTAATTGGCATGTTAGCCTTTTTGGTGGTTTGATTTCTCTACCTTGTATTACTTTGTCTGTGGGTGGTAGCAGTGGAGCTTGAACCTGTTTTTTTTGTCTGCATGGCTGGGAAATGCTCCTTGTTTTTGGCTTCCTTCCTGGGCCTCCTATGATGCCTCTTTTCCTTACCATGTGCCAGTCTCTGGGCCCTGCCTCGAAGTCCTGGCCCCACAATATGCTGGTACTGGTGGTGGAGGGGCTGAGGAGGTGTGCTATAGAGTTCTGCATTGGAGGTCATTTATTTATTTATTTATTTATTTATTTATTTATTTATTTATGTTTTTGGTGACTGGGCAGGCAAGCTGATCCAAAGGACCATTTTCAGTTGTGCCCCGGCCATTCAGTGGCAGACACTACAAGGCTGAAACAATAGGCACAGGTTACATTACAGAAAAGAACAATATACACTGAGTAGCATGACATCAACAGCAATGAAGCATCATAACATCAAATCTAACACACAAGTCTCATTACAAATACAAGAGTGCATGCCTGGGTCTCGGATACATGGTCGATCACCTGATTGTTTTCTACAGCATACAAGGAACAGTTGGATACACCTGGCTGTGGTCTGTGATCCCTGCCCCTGCTGCTGTGAGGGAGAGGGACTGATCCACTGGCTGAAGGACAATACTCACCCTCCTCAAATGCTGAAGTGTCCAGGGAGCTGCTGCAGCAGAAGCCACTGACGAGAGTAGAAGACGCTGACAAGATGGAACCTGGGTGTGGCTATGTTGCTGTGAATTCCACTTGTAGAGCTTCAGTCAGAAGACCTGCAAGCAAGAGCATGGGAGAATTTAAATCTCTTACTTGTGCTTCCTCTGGTTAAGATCAGTGAAGCTCAGCAGACATTAAGGCTAGGGCTGGACCACACTTGCAGTAAGCCTCCTAGTGTTGCCTTTTCTGTCTGAGCTGTTCTGCTGGAGAGAATTGACAGGTAGGAAAAACATTTTTTAGTTTTTTTTTTGTTTGCTTTCTAGTCAGTTCAGGTAGGAAGTGGGCGGTGACGGCAGAACCTATATAGGAGGAGGACCCAGGTGGAGGCTGACTGGTGGCTTTTATCTGATGACAGAATAACAAATGTAGTGAGGATGACCAGTAGCGTCGATACATAAGCGCACTTTGATGATGTCATACAGAAGGGATGCCCAAGCCAGCAGTTACTGATTTGGATGGTGTGTTTGTGGTATTTTAAATCAAACAAACAGATTTGTAAACTTTCTAGATTTAAAGTCTTTTGTGCAGGTTTTATCCTGATGTGTTATGCTATTGGTATCATTGCATTTCTTCATACATGACTACTGAAGTGGCAAGCTTTTGGAGCACCCTGCAGCATTGACTGAAATCGTTTTAATTGTGGGTGAGCTTATTTTCTGTACACAGTTTTGTTCACATACTTGTTCTCTAATAAATAACCCTGGCAATATTTTTGACTCCTTTAGTGGTCTGTTTTGCCTCTGAGTTTAAGGTTGATTTTATTTATTTGCTTTTGGTAAACGGGTAGGTGGCCTAGGCAGGACTCCGCTCTATTTTCAGGCATGACCGGGAGAGAACAAAAGTAGCAGAGATCAAATCAATAGCTACAAGGACTTCAAAATGAAGTACAAAGGAGTTACAGGTATAATGGAACTGGCACAGTAGTAATTAGGACACAAAACTTTGCAACAATCCATTATGGCAAAAAATGACTTGGACAATAAGTGCAGTAATCAGTAGCAGGCAACCAGAAGCAGAAATAAGTAACAGACAGTTTCAGTCAGGAGTAAGACCAGCAGTGAGCATTGCCAAGGTGTCAAGTAAGGTTAGTTAAATGCTATGGAAAAGTAAGGTCAGCAGGTAAAGGAAGAAAAGAATGGGGAAAGTTAAAATGTACAGATATCAGGGCGTGAGGTGAATGAACAGGGCTCATTTGAATGCAGCATGTGATTTGGTATACCTGAGGTGTAGAGGAAGAGAGTCCCAGAGTTTGGGGCACATAGTGGGCAAAGGATTGTTCCCCCATTTTAGTGAGGCAGGGGGCACAGAGAGTAGGGCTGAGGTGGTGGACCAAAGTTGGCGAGGCTGAGACACCGGGTGAGGAGCCAGTGAGAGAAGCAGGCTGGGAAGATTGAAAATTTTTCGCTGAGGCAACTAATGGTGAATGCATGATTGGATGAGGGGAGAGCCATCGAGGTCTCCGTGATAAAGAGCAATGGTGGGTAAGGAGGGGCAGACAGAGCAAATCTGCAAATATTGTTGTATGCAACATCCCACTTTTGAAGGATGCCCATTTGGCTCTGTCCAAAGATAGGCACAGCATAGTAGAGCCCGGGTGGAAGGAGACCTGGGGCCACCGAGACCCTAGCTGCAGGGGTGAGGGATGTCACACATAGTAGGCTAGGCCCAGTTTAGCACTTGACTGATTTACAAATGGCATTAACAGGTAGTTGGAAGTCAAGGGCAGGATCAAGTGTAACTCAAGTATTTGAAAGATGGGGTTATGTAGACAGGGGACCCATCGAGACAAGCAACATGTAGTGTGGTGGTAGAGGAGGAGCATTCCTATGAGAACCAAAAACCGTGGCCTGTATCTTGGCTGCATTTAAGGACAGGTGATTGGAAGACAGCCATGTTTGGGTGAGGTGAAGGTCTGAGGACAGGAGTGAGTTGATCTTGGGTACTGAGCTGGACATGACATAGAGGACCAGATCATTTGCATATACTAGGGTACAAGAGTGAGGGAGATGGCGATCAGATTATTAATGAAAATAGAGAAGAGCAGTGGCCCAAGCATGGACCTCTGGGGACACTCACAGGATGGGAGCAGGGAAGGAGAGGACCTTGTGAAAGGAAACAGTTTGTGCAGTGGTCATGAAGATAGCTAGAAAACAGGCAAGAGTGGACCTAGAGGCCCCTACAAAGCTGAGAGATGTAGCAGGAGCAAGAGTGGTCAACCGAGTCGAAGGCCTTGGACAAATCAATGAAGACCACCCAGTAAGATGACCGCGTCCATGGTGGTTCTGATGTCGTTAGTAAATTGGGATAGGACTGTGGTGGTGCTACAGCTTGCATGAAAGCCATGTTGAGCAGGTGAGAGGAGGTTGTGTTTGAGCAGTAAGGCAGGCATTTGACAGTGTCACGAGTTTCTCCAGGAGCTTGCTGAGTGTGGGTAGAAGAGCTATGAGCAGTAGTTCACAGGGTTTCTGGGGTCCCTTTTTTAAAGATGGGAATGACTCTAGCCATCTTACAGGAGTGAGGGCAGTGGATGAACTAATGTAGAGGTTAAATAAGTGAGTGAGGGGTGTGGCCAGGAGGATGCACCCAGCTTGAGGATCCTAGGTTCCAACCCAGGAGGACCTGCACAGCCATGGGAAGGATCTGTCTGAGGAGTAGTAGGACATCTTCCCTACTAATGGGGGCAAGATCAAAGGGGGATAGAGGGAGGATGATCACCAGTAGAGGGTCGACCAGGGAGAGGTAGGGCTGTTGTACTAGGGGTGGGAGGTGAAAAGGAGTTAAGGTGGTTGCAATAGTAGTGGGACTGTTGCAGGAGGCATTGTCAATTAACATGTCCCAGGGGCTTGGGTATAGGAGTTGCCCATTACATGGTTAATGTGTGACCAATAGCCTCTGGGGTTCTGGGCGAGGCCTGCAGAAGTCCTCTGAAGTAGCTACTCTTGGCAGAGCACATCTCTTTTTACATTGGTTGTGCAAGAGCGTGAGGTCTCAAAGTCAGCATGAAGAGAGGAGACTTTCTAGGTAGCCCAGGGCTTGTCACAAGCTTTAAGCAGCTGGAGAAGAGGGCAGTGTAGCCACCTGGTGTGTGAGCCCCAGAACCCGCCGCCTAGTAGTGGTAATGTGTTTTGGCCCAAGAGCAATTAAGGTCTCCATGAAGTATTTTGTGGCTAGGTCAAGGTGGCACGATAAAACAGGGGTGACCAGTCAATTTGTCAAAGGCCATTTAGGAAGGCAGGTGGGATGAGGGCAGAGTAATCCAACATCATGATGACCCTGTGGGGTGGGGGGCAGGCATCCCAGGTTCAGAGGACAGAGGAGTGGTCACTGATGCAGCCTGCCATGACAAGTACATTGGATACTCTGTCAGGTGTATTAGAGAGGAACCAGTCTAGGAGCAAGTGGCTGGATCCTGAGACTAGAGTGCCTAGTGGGTTCAGAGACTAGCTGAGTGAGGTTGGCCTTACAAATCTAGGTGGCAAGGAGGGGGTGTTGGGGCAAGCCAGTCCTGGTTGAAGTCCCCACGACAGATAACCTCGTTGTTCTTTGTAGCAAGGGGTAGGAAGTTCAGGAATTTATCAAGGCCTTGTTTGCTGACCTTGGGGAGAAATGTGGACATAGATAACGTGCAGCTTTTTAGCCCAACCTAGTGTGATGAGAGGTGAAGCACCTCACAGTACATAAACTGGGGGCACGGCAGAGGGATAAGTTAAGGTGAGTTTTGGAGTAGATGGCAAGGCCACCACCCCTTTTAGAGGATGGTCGATCGGCACGGATCATCATATAGCCAGGGATAGCACAGATGGTGCCAGGAAGTGAGGGTTTGAGCCAAGATTCCGAAATACACAGGTGTGTGCATAGTTATGAGCCCATGCCTCAACCTCAGGGTGATTGGCTAGAAGGCTTCTAACGTTAATATGGGCAGTTTCAAGCCCCTCACTTGAGCAGCAGCCATGGAGCGAGGGGGATTAGTAGGAACTAAGGTAGTAGGGTCTGGGTTGGTCTCAATGTTGCCAGAGAGGGATAGGGCAATGGTCACAATCCAGGTCGAAGCTAGGGCAAAAGCCATGGAGACTTGGGCATCAGAGGGATATTTGGGTCCACAGAGATAGTGTAGAGAAGACTGAGAGGTTTAGGACTGAGGTATATGTGTTTGGCACGCCACTGGGAGGCATGCAGAAGGAGTTTAGGAAGGTGAAATCTTCCTGTTCCACCAGAGGAGGGTGTGACTGGTGTGAAGGATTGAGGGAGGGGTGCAAGGATAACAAGAACAAAGAGACATCCCAGGGATAACAAGATGGTGAGGAAGAGGGTAGGGAGAGACATGGCAGCCAGAAGAACAGTGGGGAGGGATGGTAAATAAAGGAGAGGTTAAGAAGGATGGTGGGGAATCCAGAAGGAAGTGCAAGCAGGAATTAGGAGAAAGCCACGGCAGTACCACTAATGTATATTATGGGGCAGCTAATAGAAAGCAGTCTGAGGAATGATGCGAAAAACAGCGGGCAGGTCACGCCATTGGAGGAGGGCAGGATAAAGTAGCTAGCAGGGCAATGATGACAGGCTGACAGACTGATGGTAGCCCTGAAAGGAGAGAAGCAATGTCACCGAGTGTGAAGCAGAATCAAGAGAAAAGTAGGATTGCAGTGGAGAACAGAGGGGCCTGAAGAGGAGGAAAACAAGAGCTGGAAAACACGCTCCACAGCAGGGAGGGACCAACCAGAGACCAGGAGGAGGAGTTACCAAGCATTTAATCAAGGTGGAGGAGGAAGTGGATGGTGGGCTGAAAACTGTAACTCTGAGTGCAATTTTAGGATGTGCAGCCCTCAGGAGTTCTTATCAAAAGACTAGCACAGTTTTAAATCTAATTCATTAAGCTTAGGCCTCGCGGTAGTTATTGGCTGCCCCAAGGGCAGAACTTGCAACCTGCTGCCTGCAGCACCAACTTTGAATCGAACAATTAAATTGGATGCACAGCACAGGTTTAAATGGTAGAGGAGCAGTGAAATAGGGTACAGGCTGCCCCGAGGTTAGAGAGCTGAAAGCAGCTTGCAGTACCAAATTTAATTCAATTGCTTGGATGGAACAAATATATCCAGCCAGTCCAGAGCAAGCAAATTAGATATATTCAGCACTGGAGGGTATCCAAGCTATGGAGCTTAGGCCAAGCAATCGGCTGGAGACAATAGGGTTCTGAAAAAAGCAAGTTCAAATTTCAGCCTGTTGCACAATTAGCGGTGTCCTGGGCGCACTCTGCATTGGATGGCAAGCAGGCAATGGAGCAGCTCCGAGTAGGTCCCCTGGTTAGCCAGACTAAGGAGAGAGAAGAGGAGGAAACTTGGTTAAGAACTGTTACAGGACTTGAGAAAGGATTTGAATAGCAAAGGGCAGGAAACAGAGTGAAGAGGGAGGAATTACGGAAGGGATTGGGAGAAGAATAGAGGATACAGATACGCCCCTAGGTGGCGCTATCCCAGGTTACTACCCTGCCTGCTTGGCTAGTTGCAGGTTGAGGGACCTGGTACTGAAACAGGTGCCTCCACCCGGAGGACAGGGTTGTTGGTAGCAAGGCTAACCTGGGTACAGCCCTCCTGGGACACTGTAACCCCCCTTCCCTCTCTAGTGGCCTGGACAATATACAGTAAACACTTTCACAATAACCTTGTTCACCATACAACTCCCCACTCTGTCTGCACTTATCACCAGGGCTGATTCCTTTGGCTTGACCCTCGAGACTCCCCTGTAAAACAAGTTTATGCACAGCAAATAGCAACAGTACAGTACTTTGACACAGACTGGAACCACAGTCAGGTTAAATGTAAAGATAGTTAGATCTGATTCATTTAAGGGACTTGAACAAGAGAGGAATGTAATCAGGTTGATTGGCTAATGGCTAAATCAATCAGGCAGTCATGCATGCACTTCAGAGTCCCAACACAGTCACACACTCTGGGTACCCAGGTGGAAGTAAGGTGGCTAGCCTGGAACATTGCCCAGGGTAGGCCGGGTGTCGAGCTGGTTGGGGCCCTGTGATGGAAGAAAGAAACATGTACAACCACACACAATTTGTAATCTGAGCCGGATGGCTCAGTTCATGACAAGAAAACAACAAGTGAATTAGATGACAACACTTTTGATTTAGCTGATGTTGCAGGGAGCTACCCGTGTTTACTCACGACACCCAATACAGGACACAGGAGGGATGAGATTGAGACTGCAGGTTGATGAGCTGGAGTGCCAGGAGAAGCAGGGCCCACACAAATCACCGAGGCGCCATTCCTGTTCAAGGCATTGAGCAGGGGGCTGATCCCAGGCAGGTCTCTTGTCGATGGTTCTCTGTGGTGTGAGTAATCTGGCTGGGCCAGTGTGATAAGGCCCAGACTGAGGAACAGTTTGGATGCGAGTACGAGATATCTGGAAGCAGCCTTCAGCAAGCAAAGCACAGTTAAACACACAGTGGGGAACCAAATCGTGACCCACTAGCAGCATACAGCACATTTGTAGTAAAGCATTGCCAATATACCAGGCAGATGACAGTCCAGCCGCAATCACAGAATCTCTAAGAAAACCAGGAGTTCAGCAGTAAATGCCGACAGGCTGATCACGCATACAGCAAATCTTCGGTCTTCTTCAGGTTTCAAGCCTGGTCACCAAGTCAGTGGCTTAAATCTCTCAAAAACTTCAGAAACCATCCAGTTCTTTGAGAGCTCCCTCCCAAGGGACAGCAGAAGGCAGGCCAAGACTCAGCCCTTCCACAGTTCTCCTTGCAGACTCGCGAGGACTGCTGTAAAATCACTCGAGCTGTTCACTCTTCCGATCACCAACTTGACTGACTCCGCTGCAAGCAGCCTGGGACTCTCCCCAGGATCCAAAAGGTTCGGGCTGGCTGATTCATTTGTCTGTCAATACAAGGGCTCCTCCAGGTCCATTTGGGTGCCAAAGTCTCAAAACTACAATTCCTACAGAATTTTGCTCCCACAAGACCCTAGGACAGACACAATTTTAGGGTCCCCAAAGGTACTGATTGGTCTACAATAGCAGTCCAGAACCAAGATGGTGGTGCAATATCGAAATGTCCATCCTGAAAAAGGCAGGTTAGGCAAACTTCCATAACATTACTATTCTAATAGATAATCAGCAAATAAGTACAGCTTCTAACTGAGCTCCCTCTGCCAAATAAGCGATGCAGAATGGAGCGATTATCTAGCCCGTCGGACTCATATAAAACACTCAGCCCCTCCCAGATTAAATAAGCACCACATTATAGGCAGCTCTTGAAGAGACAGAGCACAGAGGCAATAGGCGCTCCCACACAAACGCTCTTAAATGCTAAAATACAGGATACCAGTCTGGCCATGGGCATTTAGACAAGCCCAAGGAAGGCTTTTGGAACCCCCATTTGTAGGGGTTACACAGAGCACTGGCAGCAGCTTAAAATGCAATTTAAAATACTTAGTTCACAGCTCAAAACAAAGCAAAAGGCAATAATTCAAGTTATAGTTTAAATGCAGAGTCCCACAGTACACAAGTATGCAAGCAGTGTACACCAGCCCTTTAAAACTCTAACTCTGAGTGCAGTTATAGGATGTCAGCCTCGGGAGGTCTTATCAAAAGACCAGCACAGTTTTAAATTGAATTCATCAAGCTTAGGGCTCATGGTATTTACTGGATGCCCCAGGGCAGAATGCACAACCTACTACCTGCAGGTATATTCAGCACTGGAGGGTATCCAAGCTGTGGAGCATTAGGACAGCAATCGGTTGGAGACAATAGGGTTCTGAAAAAAGGTTCCAAGTTCAAATTTCAGCCTATTGCACAATTAGCAGTGTCCTGGGCCATACTTGCATTGGGATAGTGAGCAGGTGATGGAGCAGCTCTGAGGGCAGGTTCCTGGTCTAGCCAAACTTAGGTGCTGAACTCCACCACACTGGCAGGCAACTGTCTGGGTATTGTTTGTATCTGTCATGGCAGTACTTTAGGCTGCTGGTGCACCTTGACTACAGCAATCTTTTCTTGTCCCCTTTTGTCTCCTCCTCCTCCAGCAGCAAGCCTCCTTCTCCTCCAGCACCTGGTAAGTACCCACAAGGGTGAGTCTGCATACCCACACAAGTTTAAGTTTATTGCATTCAGAAAACCTCTGAGCTAAAATGGCCCTTTTCAAAGGTGTCCACGTCATTTACAGACAAACAGTACAAACAATCCAAAATCATACAATGAAACAATTTCATTTACAATTACAAATTGACATATGCAAATTTAGTATATGGTTTTAAAAGCATTAGTAGTATTTAAAACACAAATCACAGATGGAAGCAACTTTCAGACCTTTGCTGTTCAAACAGAAAAAGGCCTTTGTCCTAAGTTAGTTTTCCTGCAGGAATTTTGAAGTCTTTGCCATACCATGTTCCTAGTAAGGAATCTATTCAAGACTTGATTAAAGAGTGATTGAACCCCAGTTGAGTATGACCTGGAAGTGAATTTTTCATATAATAGTGAGATTGTAATCAATCTGGAAATGAAAACTAATGATGTATTTTTCCCTCCATAGGTCTGTCATGACAGTACTCCAGGCTGCTGGTACACTTTGACTAATATAGTCATTTCTTGTTCCCTTGTCTCCTCTTCCAGCACCAAGCCTCTTCTTCCAGCACCAAGCCTTCTTGTCCTACAGCACCTGATGAGTATCCAAGAGGTGAGTCTGCATACTCATACTAAAATGTATTTTCCCACCACAGGTCTATCATGGCAGTACTCCAGACTAAGTAGGGAGGTGGTACTTATCAGGTGGGGCTTGTAGGTGCTGCTGCTGGGACTGGCTAACTCCATTCTATGCAAAGACAGATAAACTGCAGCACATTTACACAGAAACAGAAAACTGGTTTGCTTAATTCACATTTATTCAGCAACAGTGTTGCATCCGACTCAGACAACAGCCAACTTCTAGATACACCAAGGTGCTCCGGCGCCTCACCAATTCAGGCTTCATCAGGGGCACCTTGTCTCCTTTTGTCCCCATGTCCTGCAGGCATAACATGATGTATTATCTTCCTCCTCCAGCAGCAAGCCTTGATGGCCAACATGGAAGTCTCCACCTCCATCACCTGGTGAGTATCCACAATAGTGAGTCTGCATACTTACCTAGTAATAATGTCCATTTCCTTCTACAGGTCTATGATGGCAGTACTCCAGGCTGCTTGTACACCTTAACTAAAGCAGTTTTTCTTGTACCCTTTGTCTTCTCCTCCAACACGAACCTCCTTCTTCAGCATCAAACCTCCTCCTATAGCTCCAAGTCTCCTCCTCCTCCAACAACATTCTTCCTTTCAGAGCACCAAGCTCTGCCTCCAGCATGAAACCTCCTTCTCCAGCACCAAGGCCTCCTCCAGCATGATGCTTAGTCCAGCTTCTACTGATTGAAAACTTCATTAAAGTTCAAGATGAAGAACTGAAAAAATTAGTCTTAATCTGACTACTATGATCATCAGCAGACAAACATCACAAGAAGCTCAAGATTTATGGCAAAAGTAATTTCAAGTCAAGCAGCCCACAAAGCCTACTAGGAAGACATCATGTAACAGCAACATGATAGATTATCAACTCATCGAGACAAGACAACACAGATGATGGCCACATTGGCAATTGGATGGCTAGAATGATATCACATGAGAAGAAGCTGATCACACACAAAAGCTCGTGGATAACACCCACAACATAGAGCAACACAGCACATCGGTGCACTTGCTGCTGTCGGAATCTGCTCAAAGATAATGTTCATAGGTGTTGTGTCAATTTTATGCATGATTGAAAGATGACCCTACTGTAGGATTGATCATTGTCACAAAATTGACACAAACACTACCTTGGACACTGAAGATTAGGCAGGTCACAAGTACTATGGATGGACTAAGGTAAGTGCAATGAATGGAATACCTATGAAATCCAGAAACTTGGTCTCCTGAACTCCATAAACCCGAGTCCGGAGACTGAATTTGAAAGACTGATAGGGTCTTCAGTGCAATGTGGGGCTTTGTCCTCCCCCCACAAATAACCAACTCGAGGGGAGCAGACCTCAGAGTTAAAACAAAAAGTTACGGAGGGTGAAACTGTTTTGTAAAATGTCCAGTAGCCAGGAACACTGAAGCTGCTACTGGCTTTGCCCTCAGCACCATGGGAGCAGCTCAGCCAGACTCCACATCCTACAGTTTCTTGTAGTCCCTCAGCAGGGGTAGGGCAGCTGTCCATCACATCCACTACCTTACCCCTGTCGGCATCTGTTTCCTCCCTGTCAAGTGTGTGAGTGTCGGGAGAAGTCTGAGTCAGGATGTTGCTGGTGCTGGGCACTAGTAACCAGGCTAGTGAGTGTCGAATTAGAGAGTTGAGTTTTAAATACAGTGAAGTCCCCAAGGATGAAGAACAGAGCCACAGGTTTCCTGCATGACAAAAGGTAGTAACTCCAACTGAAATTATATTGTTTGCTGCAGTAACTCTACACACATTCTGCAAAGTGGGCTTCATCCTGGTGGGCTTCACTGTATCTACCCAATGAATAATACCATCATTGTTTGCATTGTTTGGGTCTGTTGTCAGTCATGCATGGACTTGCTGGCCTGCCAACACAACAGTAGTGCTACTGCTTGCAATACTGACAACCGGGGTTCAATAATGAGCCCAGGTTGTCAGAGGGCTAAGCAGGGGAGTTGAATAGTATCGCATGGACTGCTCTTCACCTCTGGGGGAAGTCATTGAAGCCTGGCACTTTGGTGACACCCAGCAGAGGCTGGATGCACACCCTGCCAGGACGACACAAGTCAGGGTAATGGCAGCAGCAGATGCCTGCAGGGCATGTGTGATTGTGCTGACATCATTGCACGTCTGTGCCGGGGGAACTGACACAAGGTACACCCTTTGCTGCAGTGCTTCATGTTGGCCTTGACCTTTGCTGAATGATGCCATGAAGCATAAGTTTTGGGCAGACCGCAGACGGATCATGGTCTCTCCCTTGGGAGCACCACTGTAAGGGGCAAGCAACAGGACTGTTGACCTGGGCAGCTGAATAGGGATGCCAGCAACAGGGTTAAGCGGACAGAGATGAGATAAGTACCGACCTGCAGCCAGAGAATAATCGGAGTTTTAAAAATCATGCATAGCACTGTGCTATGATAACACAATATTTCACACTTAATTATACTTTTTGTTGTTTATATTGACTTTATATTGTTATTTATTAAGTCACACTTTGTTACACAGGTTTAGTTTCAGATTTTAGGATTCTGGATTGGGATTCCAGTACGCCTCAGCTAATGGATTAGGATCAGATTGGTATCATATTAATCCAAAATCCTAAAAATCTGATTCAGGTTGCTTTTTGGTAAATCCAAGCATCTCTACTGGGGATATACATGTTTGTTTTAGTTTATTTTCACTGTTCATACTAGTCCCTAAAACTATCCTGAGGTACTCCATTTTCTGGTTGCTGAAATCTCATTGCCCTGAGAGTTACATTAGCATATAAGAATATGATGTATCAGCCCCCTTTACACTTTTCCATATGCCTTTCTACTTACTTAGAGTTCAACAAAACAAGCTGCTACAAAGTTGGAAATACCACATTTTCTTTCAGTTAGCTTTGAAAACTGTTTAAGAGTTGCAGTACAGGTTTTTTTCTTTTAAACTGTATTCAATGTGTGTATTTCCAGAGAGTTTTCAGGCTATTTGTACTTGGACCAAAGAGATACATGGTGTAAATGGGTGTTGTGATATAATGTTCTTACTACCTATACAGATCTCGGAACAGATGAGAGTTCAACATTCTGAAAATGGAGTCATGGCTACTCAGCTCCACCACCAGACTCCTATAGGATAGTCTATTAAAGCCCTTCGACAGTTGTGTACTTATTTGGAATTGGATTGGAGAGATCCTACCCAACCAGTAATAGGCAATCCCAGTTTGCTCATTGCAACTACCCCATGCCTTTCAGTTTCTGTATCTCTCTTAATGACACATCTCTATGTGAATTGATAGCGGATGGGCACATTCTACCAGCTGTAGCCCTTCAGACCCATCTGAATATTCCCTGTACCATCCATTTAAACATTTGCAACTCTCTGGAGTGTTGATTTTCTTATTAGGCTCTCCTCCTTGGTTAGACCAGCCTAACACAACTTTACAAGAGTTTGTCTTTGTGCACGCCAGACTCACCAGTCAAAGCTCCCTGCCCAAAGCACTCTAGTTGGCCCTCGAGCTACGCTCCACCAGCGGGCAGTCGGCAACCGCTAGACCTGCCTCCAGGGACCACAAAGCCGGAGGGACAGCGAGGAAGTCAAGCCCTGCCCAAAGCACTCAGTTGAGCTGGCTACGCCGCCAGCGCGGTCGGCAACCCTAGGCCACCTCCAGGGACCATGAAGCCGAGGGACAGCGAGGAAGTCGAAGCTCCTGCCCAAAGCACTCAGCTGAGCGCTGGGGCTACACTTCCGCCACCGGCGGTCGGCAACCGCTAGGCCCTCCAGGGACCAAGAAGCCAGGAGGACAGCGAGGAAGGTACGGAAAGCAGCAGGCCAATCGGAAGGCGAGTGATCTCAAGGCCTCACAGCCAATTGGTCCCCTGCTCCATTGACTTGCATTGACTAAAATTGCACTGCCAAAAGCTGTTTTGGGGTTTGAAAATATTGCTAAATTGTGCAAAAGAGCTGTTTGCTTGCAAAGTGGAAAATCTAAGGGAAAATGGTAAAGGAACTGTGTTTAATGTGATTACAGCCTTTAGTGTGTTTTAAAGTGGGCCAGACGCCACGGCGCCTCAGCCCCCACAGCCTTTTGTTGTGTAAATTTTTATCACTCTGCCCAGCAGAAGCACTTGTTTCTGCTATTTTACTAATTGCTGTGCCTTCCTCTGTCTCTTCCCAGTTGAAGCTCCCTGCCAAGCACTCAGTTGAGGCGCCGGGGCTACGCTCTGCCAGCGGGTGGTCGGCAACCGCTAGGCCACCTCCAGGGACCACGAAGCCGGGAGGGACGAGCGAGGGAAGGTACGGAAAGCCAAAAATTTTTGCCCACGCCTTCCCCCTCCTTGTGTGTTACATTTATAGGCATCTTCCCACCGAATCTCATCTCCGCCCTCAGCGCCACGCTAACCAATAATTTGTCTCATTGCCCCAGCTGTGCCACCAAATCAGCGGCCCTTCCTTACTGTTCTCCTGTAGCTACACACATCGATTTTCAGCTTGTTAGTCACCAATACCGCTTTCACAATGGGGAGATTCCTTTGGCTATTTCTTTCTCTATCATTCGTGATGTTCAATGAGAAAGATATCCCCCAGTCAATACCACACTAAAAATGCGACCCACCTTCCTAGCCTCTCTGATTTGCCTTTATTGGAATATGACCAGATCCTCACATATGCCTTACCGATGCCACATCACAATCAGTGGGGTAACCTCCAGAAAGGGACGCAAACTGTCATGTGTATATTCTGCTCGATGCTCCATTATTGGGTATATAGCTCCCATTACACCTGACCTCCAAACTACTACTTAGTGACTCGGCACGAAGCCAGAACCCTGATTGGAATACCTCAAAACAGTGGCCGCTGAATAAGAAAAGGAGGGCCAAAGACAGTCCCTCTTCCTATCTCTTGGAGCCCTTATGAAACTCCTATTCTTTTTGCTGATCTGTATTGGAAATGAAATCAACCCAGGCCCTCCTGGGTGTATCACCTCACCAGCAGACCTAGCCTCAACCAAAGGCCTAAGTTTTCTACATATCAATGCATGCAGCCTCCTAAAAGCTCACATTGATACAAGCCTGGGTTGCCCATACCCTGCCAGACTTTCTGGTGGTGTCTGAGACATGGCTCAAACCCGCCACAGCAGATAGGGATGTAAACTACCCAACTATCAAATATTCAGAGCGATCGCCAGGCAAGGGCGAGTGGAGTAGCTATATATGTAAAATCCAGTATATCTGTATCCTGCCTTAATGCAACATCTATGCCCAAAGAATTTGAATGTATATCCTCAAAGTAACTCTCCAATACGGCAGCTTTTCAGCTAGTTGGCTGCTATAGGCCCCCTCTGCTGATCACAAGCTTCTAACCCACCTGGGGAATCTGATCAAACCAGGCACTGAAGAAATCATAATCCTAGGTGATCTAAATCTAAATTGGCTTTCCAAGGCAGCAACACCATTAGTGTCATTCTGTGATACACACGGGTTCTCACAACTGATAAATGAGCCAATAAGAATCAACTTAAAGAATAGAAGCAACAGCACATTACTTGACATCATTCTGGTGAATAAACCACACCTATTCACGCACACTGGAGTGCTTTTCAGTGACATAAGTGACCACTGCCTCATTGCAGGAGTAAGATCATCTGGCAAAACAGCACCCCAGCAAAATTCCTACGGAGGAGATCCAAGAAAAACTTCAATACTGAGGGATATCTCCATGATCTAACTCATTCTACAAGATGGCAAGAGTTTTACCTAGCACACTCTGTGGAAAAAGCACATCAGGTGTTAAACAGCATAATACTAGGTGCCCTTAACACTCATGCACCAATCACTAGTGTTCGAATAAAAATAAATCTTGCAGCTGGTTTTCAGCTGACCTTAAATCTGCACTGCTGGAGAGAGACAAGCTATGGAAACTGGCAAGGAAGACCAAGAACCCAAATGACTAGGCGATGTTTGAAAACCAGAAATAGCTGTACCAGGAAAGCAAGGATACAAAGGTTGCCTTTTATAGGGCTGAACTTGACTCCTCCTACCACAATCCTACTAGGTTCTGGAGCACCATTAAGGGTATTTTAGGACAGGACTCTAGCACCTCACTACCAACTCAACTGCACAACAATAAGGGTACAATCTCAGACAGAATGGAAGTACTGGATGCTTTCAATAATCACTTCACAACTGCTGGCCTTGCTTTTGACACCTCTCCAGCTAATCTGCTATTGCACAACTAAGCTCCCAGCACACTGGAGCTCAGAGAACTGATTCTTCCTTCTCCTTCAAACCGATCCTGTTGAAGCAAGTAGAGGATCTAATGTTGCAAATGAATATCAAAAAAGCGCAGGGGCAGACTCCCTTGACCCTACTTTCTAAAGATTGCAATATATGCACTTGCAGTTCCTTAACACATCTTTTAATCTGTCATTAATCTCTGGTTCTATTCTACAATGTGGAAAACAGCCCAAGTGTTTCCCCTACTAAAATCAGGGGACCCATGGACCTCAACAATTACAGGCCTATATCCATTCTTCCAGTGCTATCCAAGCTGCTAGAGAAATTAGTGAGCATCCAGCTAAGAATACCTTGAAGATGCTAATCTCTTAAATCCAGCTCAATCTGGGTTTAGAGCTAGGCATAGTACTATCTCTGCACTGGCCAAAGTTACACATGACTGGCAAACTGAATTGAATAAAAAGAACAGTGTCTGTGCTTTATTTCTAGATCTCAGCAAGGCATTTGACACAGTGGACCATGAGCTGCTACTCTCTTCCTTGTATTCCATAGGCTTGGACCCACCCTCCCTTAAGTGGTTCAGGTGTTACCTTACGGATAGGTCACAGCAGGTAAAGCTGAAGGTGATCTATCTCCACTAAAACTACTTCTAAGAGGTTCCACAAGGATCTATCCTGGGACCTATCCATTTTGCCATTTACATTAATAATATTGACTCAAACCTCACAAAGCCACTGTTCACCTGTTTGCAGATGACACAGTTTTGTATGTCAGCAACCCATCGCCTGCAATAGCTTGTGAAATTCTACAAGCAGAATTCTCCTTATTACAACATCAACTACTGGAAAAAGCCTTTTAAATGCAAAGAAAACAAAAGCAATGTTTTCTCCAACCAAAGCTATACAAATACCTCCTCACTAAACAATCTCCCCAGCTATCCACTATCCTTGGAGAAAGCCTGGACTATGTAGAAAAATTCAAATACTTGGGTGTGTGGATAGATAGAAGCTTGATTACACACATCACATTGAAGAACTTCTGAAAAACTTCCAGAGGCTTGGCCTATTCTTCAGAATAAAACACTTCCTAACCAGAGACTCTAAGATGAGGTTGGTCCAGGCCACTTTTCTTTCAGTTATTGACTATGCAGATTTCCTTTACAGTCACTGCCCCATCTCATATCTAAGCAAATTGGATACACTGTACCACAGAGCATTAAGGTTCATAACAGATCTTCCATTTAACACTCATCACTGTCTCTCTATGCTGCAGTCGGTTGGGCATCCCTACACCTCAGAAGGAACAGAAATGCTGCACTATGGATTTACAGAGCGTTGTCTAGAAGCTTCCAAATTATATTTTAGACTGCTTCACACAGGCCACAGCTAGCTCCTATGCCCTAAGAAGCAACAACTTCATCATGCTCAAGGTGCCTAAAGTCAACACCGGCAAGGGAGGTCTGCAATCAGCTATTCTCTAGCTATGGCATGGAATACTTTACAGAAGTCCCTGAAGCTGATTAATCTTATACCTCTAGCATCCTTTAAACAGCTTTGCATAAGTCTCTTCTCAGAGAAATGCAACTGCTACCACAAGCTCTAGTCTATTCACATTCCTTACCCTCCCCTTCCAGACAACTATCATAATTTGCAACTCATTTCCCATAACTTATCCCCACAATTCTCTCTCCCAGGCAGCCCTCATTTTATGGTATTCAGTTCCTATAACCTTATCTACACTGATCTGGCTACCCTGGCTATAATCTTCTCCCACTAATTCCTGGCCCTTACCCCAGCCCTTATTACTCCCTTACACCTCCTAGTATTAGCCCCAGCCCGTCCCAGTCCCCTATACCTCCCTTCCATGTCTTTACCAGAGGCTGTGATCACCATTTTCTCAGTCCTCAAACACTGTGTCTCCTTGTCTGCATTGGCTTGCCCTGGAACTTGGAAATTTTTGGGTGCCTTATGTTGAGTGTATGCCTTGATTCCTCCACTGGATATGTATATACTGTATTATCTAGTGTACTTTTCTTATGTCCTACCTTGTCCTGTTATGCTTTAATCAACTTCTGTGTTTTGATTATGTATATATAATTGTTTTAAATGTATCTGTTTATGTACCAACTATTGAACCTTGACCTTATCAGGTCCATCTTGCAAATGAGCTCTGCTCAATGACGTTCGCCTGAATAAATAAAGATTTGATTGATTGATTGATTGATCTTATCTCTTCTTTTATGCAGTGATTCAAAGCATAGGTAAAAAACTCTGAAAGGGATCTGTCTTTTATTGGCAGCAGGAGTTGGAGTTTGATTTGGATGAGAAGGCATGGCAATGGATTTGGTGAAGTCAATATAAGTATATCAAACAAGGTAGATACAGACTTTACAATTTCATATTCTACTTAACCTATATTTCACTCCAATGCAACTGTACAGAATGGGAGGAACTGGCTCTCCACTTTGTTGTTGTTGTGAGTCGGCAGATGGGAACCCTAAGCACATTTTGTGAATTGTTCCAAGATTGTGCCCTTCTGGGAGCCATTCGCAATTTCCTAGATCCCTTTTGGGCATGGATGCCTTTTCACACCACAGATCTGTCTAGTAGGTTGTCATCCAGCTGATTTGTTTGGTCCTCAAAAGGCCTACCTGTCCCAGATCTCAATTCTGGCCAAATCGATAATAGTGCACCACTGGCTTGATGCTTCCACACCCTTCCTTAAGAAGTGGCATTCAGAGATTTTACAGGCCCTTGGAACCAAGAAGTAAATTGCCCATCAGCAAGACAGGCTAGACAAATTCATGATGAGGTGGGTGTTGCTTCTTGCCCTGTTCACTGTTTCCAAACACTCATAGTCAACTGAGATCAGACTGGTGTTCAGACAGTATAGCTTTGTGGTTAAAGGCACTGAACTGCAAACCAGGAGATTTGGAGATCTGAAGACCTGGGTTTGAATCTCATCAACTCCCACTTGTACATGGTGTGATCCTGAGCAAGTCATTTAACTCTGAAATACAAATATTGTAAATTGAAACTGCATAACCAGACCTTACAAAGGCAGGCCCAGGGATGGCAGGCAATGTGCATTAACACTGTAGCCTACCAAACAAGATATCAGAGCTCACAACCATGTTGACAGAGACACAACTAGACTGGATTGCAGTCACAGAAACATGGTTCACCATGAACCACACCTGGGATGTAGTCATACCAGGTTACACACTGTTAAGGAGGGACCGCAGGGAAGGGGGTGGTTCTGTATGTAAGGGAGGGATCAATGCAACAGAGATCCAGGAAAACACAGGAACACTGAGGCCCTGTGGGTTACCTTAGAGCTGGGGACAAGGACCCCATCAGAGTGGGAGTTATAGACAGAACCCCAACCCAGGAACTAGAAATTGACAAGGGAATCCTAGAAGCCATCTCAATGATGGCTGACAAAGGTGAGCTGTAATAGTTAGGGACTTCAAACTGCCCGATGTAGACTGGACCTCTACACAGAATCCTCTGAAGGGTAGGGAGTTCCTGCTCACACTGAAAGGGGCAGGATCAACCAACTGTGAACTCACCCACTAGAGACCATATGACCCTTGACCTAGTGCTCACAAACAGCTCAAGGGTTTTAAATGTTCAGGTGGGCATAAACCTAGCGACCAGTGACCACAAGCTCAGGGAGGCAGGTAGAGCCATTCAAGGGCCAGCACAAACAGAGGAAACAAATAGCACAGGAGTTAAGAAGGAGGTAAAACCTTTTATAGGTACATGAAAGAAAAAGGACGAGTAAGGGGAATAGGTCAGACTAATAGCACAAGATGGCCAGATGGCAGGAGATGACATTCACAAAGCAGAGGTGTTAAACAAGTTCTTCTGCTCCATTTTCACAATAGAGGACAGTGGAAAAGGTCCTCCAACAAAGCAGATGGAACACAATAACAAGGAGGAGACACGAGTCCCTTCTCAAAGGAAAGAGTCCTAGAAGAGCCAAACAAACTTCGAGTTGATAAAACAATGGGGCTGGATGGAATTCACCCGAGGGTGTTAAAGGAACTAAGTGAAGAAACTGCAGCACCACTAGCAGAATTATTCAGTAGATCACTGGAGAGCAGCACAGTACCTCAGGACTGGAGAACAGCAACAGTGGTGCCCTGCTTAAGGGAGGAAGTAAGCAGGATACTGGGAACTATTGCCCAGTCAGCCTAACCTCAATAGTGTAAAAATGATGGAAGCACTACTAAAGGAGAGAATAGTGGAATACCTGAGGAAAATAGAAAACTAGACCCCAGGCAACATGGTTTCATGGCAGGAAGATTATGTCAGACAAACATGACACATTTCTTTGACTGGGTTATCAAAACAATGGACGGGGCTCAGTGGACATAGTGTACCTAGACTTCAGTAAAGCCTTTGACACCATCCCCCTCAGGAGGCTGGGAAATAAGCTGGAGCACACAGGATTAGGGCACAAGATAGTCAGCTGGGTTAGGAATCAGCTACAGAATAGAAAACAGAGAGTCTTGGTAAATGAGGCTATGTCACAGGAAAGGAGTTGACCAGCGACGTGCCACAGGGGGTCACGCTGGGTCCAATACTCTTCAACATATTCATCAGTGATATTGCAGAGGAATGGAGGAAAGGTATGCCTGTTTGCAGATGATACAAAGCTCTGCAACAGGGTGGACACACAGGAGGGGCCACAAGCATGGTGGCCAACCTCAGGAAACTAGAGGAGTGGTCAAAACTATGGCAGCTAAAGTTTAACACCAAGAAATGCAAGGTCACCCACCTAGGAAAGCAAAAAGTGAAACCAGAAGTAAAAGTACACACTGGATGGGTACCAATTGGAGGTAACAAAGATGGAAAGGAACCTGGGTGTACTCATCACCAATGACTTAAAAGTCACATTACAGTGCGAAAAAGCCGCACAGAGAGCAAGTGGCTTCCTAGGATGATAGGTAGGGGGTATTACAAGCAGAAAGAAAGAGTTAATCATGTCACTGTACAGATCCTTTCTGAGACTGTACCTGGAGTACTGTGTCCAATTCTGGAGGCCACACCTGAAAAAGGACAAAGACAGGTTAGAGACAGTGCAGAGAAGGGCCACTAAAATGGTGCAGGCTCTGCACCATAAGACATATGAAACTAGGTTCGAGGAACTGAAGTTGTACTCACTAGAACAGAGAAGAAACAGAGGTGGCATGATAGAAACGTTCAAATACATCAAGAAATAAATAAGATGGAGAACCTCTTTCAAGAAAACAAAGGGAACTTCGGACAAGGGGCACAACTTGCGTCTGGTGGGAGAGCAAGTTCAGGAGCAACTATTGAAAGTACTTCTTCACGGAGAGGATGATAGAGCAGTGGAATAGCCTGCCAGCACAGGTGGTGGCAGCTAAAACAGTAAGAGAATTTAAGCTAGCATGGGACAGACAGTGTGGACAGCTTGGCTAGAACAATTAAAGGAGGGGTAGCCACCTTGGGCAGACTAGCTGGATCAAGTGTTCCCCATCTGCCGACATCATTCTTATGTCCTTATGGCAGTAGCTGGTCTTGCCTGTTCTCTATTTGAACCATATTCTATTTCTCCTGATATTCTAGTTTCTAAGATAGTTTATGTGCTCTGGGACCTTAGGCGGATGATGTGGGGTGGGTGGGGGATGGGGTTGTTGATATTGTTTTGTAGTTATTGAGTCTATAGTTTTTTTGTTTATGACTGTTACTGTTATGATATGATTTGTATCTCATGATTGTTTAATAAAGTATATTAAATTTAAAAAAAAAAATGGAGTCATCCAGGATAGTTACAGGGGACTACTACTGTTAGAAGTAAACTAAAGCTGTGGTTTGTTTCCCAAACAGCTGCAGTATATTTGTACTTGCACCACAGAGGTACATGGGTGTTGTGATATCATGTTCTCACTACAAATTTATTTATTTATTAGTCATTTGGAAACACCTTTGAGTCAAAGATTCATTTAACAAAGTATCCACGTCACAGAGAATAAGGTACAGACATAAAAATGAACAACAGATCAGTGTATAGAGTTCAGTTACTTACAATGAGAAGTAGGCAAATGTTCAGTGAAATTAACACAAACAAGTACAAGTGATTAACTTATATAGGTACTATATAACAGAAAACAGATAGGAGACAAAATATTAGTAGTACCCGCTTGAGCTAAGGAGCAGGAGGGGTAAGAGTAATTTCAGGCAAGGGCCATCGTCAGAGGTAATTATCAGATCAAGGGCAGTCACAGGTGCTTGAAGTCGGAGGTATTCCTAAGGTGGGTTTGAATGGCCCAAGTCTAGGTTCATTTGCTAATGAGGCAGGGGCTGTTTAACCACCGAGGGGCCCTATAGTTGAAGGACCTTTGGAGTGAGGAGATTGACAACCGAGCAGAGAGAAGAGGGGTTTGTAGGAGCTACAGGTGTGCTGCACCTTAAGTTCTGGGTTGACTAGCGGGGCTAGCCCAGGGGAGAGGCAAAGGGTAATTTTTTTAGCCATGAGACATGTGTGGAACTTGATTCTGTTGTCAAGAGTTAAGCCAGCGGTGTCATTATAGAGTGAGCAGGTGTGAGTGAAACAGTCACATCCCAGGACAAGGTGGAAAGTTTTATTTAGGAGAGATGAAGACTGTCTAGGGCTGTGGTTTTGCTGCTCCATAGATCAATAAGCCGTACTCCAGCAGTGAGAGAACTGAGGAGGAGACAGCAAGCCTGAGGGTATCCAGGGTGAGGCAGTGTTTGTGATGGTATAACAGACCCAACCTGACATTTAGTGACTTGGATAGGTGGCGATATGAAGGTGGAAGTTAAGTGCAGGGTCCAAGGTGATGCCCAGGTATTTGAAGGAGCCCACCTGCTCCAAAGAGGTCTGGTTTGAAGTTAGAACTGGTGGACAAAGCTCCTTTCTTGTGTTCCGTGGAGGGAGAACAGCATAAGTTTGGTTTTGAATAGTTGAGAGTAAGGCGCTGAAGCAGCGAACCAGTTCTCAGCACAGCTAAAGGTGGTCTGGAGGAGTGTGGTGGAGTTGGACGGGGTCAGGGTTGGAGGAGAAGAGACAACATCATTACATATAGTTGTAGATTGCTGGGGCAGGACATGGGGAGGGAGTTGAGGAATAGGCTGAAAAGTAACTGCCAAGAATGGACCTAGTGGGACACCAGAGAGGACAGGCAGACTATTGGATAAGGTGTTCCCTATTTTGACCTGCTGGGACCGGTTCTTAAGGTAGTCTGTAAACCAGCCCTTTGCATCAGGAGAAACCCAAGTTGGACAAAGGTGGCAAGTAGTGGGAGTGGTTGACAGTGTTAACGCCTTTTGTGAGGTCTATGTAGACTGCACCAGTGATGTGACCCTTGTCCAATGCAGAGTGGATATGGGTGTAAACTCAAGAAGGGCAGTGGTGGTACTGTGCCCTTTACAGAAGCCATGCTGCTGTCTACAGAAGTAGGTTTGTATTTGGTGAGGTGATCAGTGAGTTGGTCTGACACAATCCGTTCTAAGGCTTTGGATAGGGGCCAGAGTATGGAGATGGGCGGTAGTTATTGATATTGGACCGATCCCCACTTTTAAGGATAGGGTAATGGTGGTGGATTTCCACTTGGAGGAATTTACCTAGGCACAGAGAGCAGTTTAAAATGTGAGTTAGTGGGTATAAGGTCTCCTGAAGGGTGAGACAGAGGAGCTTCATGTCTAGGGTCACTGCTGAAGGAGAAGTGGCTCAGTGCTTTAGAAAGATATGGCTCCACAGATTTGGGAGTAATTTGGCATAGGTAAAGGGGGGCTTCTGGGGAGGAGGTATGGGCACCAGAAGAAAGTGGCTCAAAAGAAGTTGGGGGAAGATGGTTGAGGTTTGAGAAGGTGTTATTGAAGGCTTCAGCAATTTGGGTGGGGTCAAAGGTCAAAAGACCCATTGACCAAGACCTGGTCAGGGACAGGGTTAGGGTCTTTTCCACAGATTTCCTTAATGTTGTTCCAGAACTTGCACCCTGAGCCCCAGGAGGTAGTTAAGGAGGATTTATAATAATCTGCTTTTGCTTTCGCACAGCCCATGTACACTTGTTTTGAGCCTCTCTGTATTTTTGCCTATCGAGCAAGAGGCAGGAGTCAATGGAGAGTTGCCATAGTGAGTCTCTTGCCTGCATCAAGGCCAGGAGGCGATCGGAGATCCAAGGCACAGTGTTGCCTCTGACCATTCTATTGTTGAGAGGGGCATATTTGTCACATATATTGTTGAAGACCAGGATGAAGAGGTCAAGTGCTCTGTCAGGGTCAAGGGCGTTTCTAACAAAAGACCACTCCATCCCACTGAGGTGAGCTTTAAAGGTGTCAGCTTGCCAGGGCCTAGTTTGCGTTGCATTATTAATTTATGGGAGATCTAGGAGTTTTGCAAGTCCAGAAGCAGAGAACGGGGAGTGGTCACTGAGTACATTTGGGAGGATGGTGACATTAGTGATTTTGTGTGGACGGTTGGTGAAAATGAGGTCTAGCAGATAAGAAGACCCAGTGCTGCAGATCCCAAAGGGTGGGGACGAGACCACTTGAGATAGGTCTTGTGCTGTAGCAGCGTCCATGAGTGGTGAGGTGTCACCAGCTAGCCAATTGATATTGAAGTCTCTGAGTATAATCTTTTCCGTGCGTGATGGGAGGGTGTCCAGATAGGACAGTAATGAGAGGAAGGAGACCTTTGGTCCCTAGGGGAATGTAAACAACAGTGATCAGGAGCGGGTTTGGGAGCGTCCCAAGGTAAGTTTAAGTGTGGTGCTTGTGGTCCTGGACCTAGTATGGGGTGGGAGCAGCTGCTCATGAAGTGAAGGCTTGCAGTAAATTGCGCATCCACCCCACGTTTACCCTTCCGATCGACGCAGTAGAGGTTGTAGTTGGTGAGGGTAATGGAAGAGTCAGGGATCCTTGGATTAAGCCAGGTTTCGCTGATAGCAAACATCAGGCTGATGCTGAAGGACCCAACCCTGGAAGGAGTCCCACTTTTTAAGAGACTGCAGACATTAAGGGAGGCAATGCAGAGCCCACGGGCAGGGTTTGGTAGATGGTTGGGCTGCTAGGGCCCAGGATTCAGGTGGACATTCCCTAACATAAGAAGTAGGAGGAAAAGAACCTGAGTACAGCATCCAGGACCTTTTTTCTACTGTAAGGAGCAAGCCTATCCGATCGTACCAGGGCAGAGAAGGTAGGAATGGGAGGTGGAGTAAAGGGTGCAGCAAGTAGGAGGGGTTGAGATGAGGAAGGGGACTGCATCAGCGGTAAGGGACGGAAGGGCCAGCAAATGGGCAGTGCAAAGTAGCGTGATGCACCTAGGGCGATACTCATAGGTGGTTATAGTAGCGAAGTAGACAACAAGCTCTGGCACATCTGCAGAGGCTGGGAGGAGAGGGGCTTCCCAGGCATTAGCAAGCCAGACATCCAGGCTTTGACAGGCCGCATGTGGGAAGTGGCAGATCTTGGGAACAGATGAGAGTTCAACGTTGGAAAATGGAATCATCCAGGATAGTTGCAGGGGACTACAGCTGTTAGTAGAAGTAAACTGTGGTTTATTTCCCAAACAGTTACAGAAATGGAGGTGACTGGTGACAAGTAAACAGGTAAAATGTACGACATGAGAAGTTATAAAGGTTCCCTGTTTTGCAGCGCAAGCCTAGGAAGAACTTTGGTATAATACTAGCCGCAGCAGCAGAGGTGTTATTCTACATTTCTGGTGACATGATGGCAGAAATAAACAGCAAATAAAATAATCTCTGACTAAAGGCAGTTCATGGTTGCACTAATAATCCTGGCAAACTTCATCAGATAAAGATTTTACGTCTTGTCTTTATCTTGATTTGACTTGTTTTATGTTTTGAAACAAGAAATATTCACAAATGGATTTTACTTTCGGTAATACTAAGAACTTTTGTTTTGTTTTGTCTTGTGTAAAACTGTGTGTGAAAATCACAATAAAGTTTGATTTAAAAAAATAATTCAAGCTGATTGCAGTTGCAGCTGTTGTTCAACCTAGAGGACAGACACTGAATAGGTGGATGAAATCCCAATGGCTTCCACCACTTTGCGGAAGCTTCTAGAGGATCACAGGCAGCATGAGAAGATTGAGCTGAGGGATCTTCCTCACAGCTCTAGAATGGGTGGCTCTCCTCCAAACTTCTAAAGCAAAACTAAACTAAATCCTCCAAACTCCCAAAACAGAACTAAACTAAAACTGAACTGGTGCTCCTCTGAGTAACAGGCATGCATCTGTTACAGTATTAGTGTTCCTTGTTAACCCTGAGGAAATGGGGCCGCAGTATGGCCTACAGGTTAGAGTAATGAGGTTGTGAATGAGCTTGGTGCATCCAGCAGACTTGGGTTTGATTCCCCCAACCTCCACTTGCACACTGTGTGACTTTGAGCAAGCCACTTAACCATCCCAGTGCTCCTGGATCACCCTAAAAATAGGCACTTGTTCCTAGTGGGCCTTACCCAGTTATCAAAGAATAAATAAGAAAAGTTGTCTGAAAAAATGTTAGTGGCAAGACAGGGCTGTACTGTACTGGGTCCTGTTCAATAAAGAGGAAACGTTTGCTTAAATGTGAGTAGGTGAAATTGCCCAGTCTTCTCAAGCTATTTTGTTTTGATCTGATTGCAATCAGACAAAGATATATAGATGGTTAAGGAGCGCAAAAAAGAAAAAAAGACTATGAGTTCATCGAGTCTGCCATGATATTACTACATTGCTTTACTCTACCCTTTGAGGCCCTCCCACCACCACTTCCTTCCTTTTGTTCCTAATTACCTCCAGACACTGTTTTCCTGTCTTTATTTTTATTTTCAGCATATGGGGTCACACTGGAAGCATAGCAGTTTTGTTCCCTACATTACCCCTCTGGTCAAAGTAGTGTTTCCTCATCTCCCTCTCACTCCTAGCTTCTTTAATCTTCTACTGAATGAATTGGGGGCTTTCAAGTCAAACACAAGTTGTTTTCACAGAGCTTCAGTACAAGCTTTTCATTGTCAAACAACAACTTCCTCCAGACCATGTCATCACTGGGCCTGTAAGGAAGTTTCCTCCGTGACCATAAGAGGCGGTCACATGTTGGACCTGGTCTTCTCACTGGGGCTTGAGATCAAGAACCTCAAGACTGTTCAGGTCAGTTGGTCCGATCATTCACGATGGAGTTCTTGTTAAGGCGCCCGAGAGCCCTCCTGCCGGGTGGTAGCTACCACCCTTTAAGGGTTTGACCCTCGAGAGATTTCTGGTGGCAGTTGATCTGTCTAGTGTGGGCATTGCAGCGGGGGTATGTGCGCCACAGTTGCCACCTATAATAAGGTGTTGTCTGGGACTCTCGACTCTTACACTGGTCCATGTATGACTAAATCCTCTCACTTAAGGTTCCCGTGGTTTGATGGGAAGCTTAAGGCAATGAAGGTTGTTTTCTTTCCCCAATTGTTTTGGGTTGCAGCTTGGAGTGCTACTGGCAGAGGGACGGGCCTGGGGGTGGACAAACTGGCCTTGCATGCTCACTATGGTGAGTACCAGGGGAAATCAACCTTAAGAAGGCAGAGTTCCTGTCCAGAAAGATTACTGCTGGGAAGAATTGACTAACTGTGCTTTTTCAGACTGTGGACAGGCTGCTAAACCCAACTTGTCTGCAGCAGAAAAAGCTTTTCAAATGCTTTATGAGATGAGTTTGCTCGGTTCTTCTCAGAAGAGTGTCCTCCATCAGGCAAGGGATTCCACCAGTAGGCTAATTTTTGGATAGCAGTGAGTCATGGATGCCCAGAAGGCACTCCGCTCAGTTGGGGAGTAAGTTTAGACAAGTGGAGGTGGCAGAGGTCATTGGGGTTGCTTCCAAGCTGAGACACACAAACTGTGAACTGGACCCAGTGCCAGCGTGGTTCTTGATGGGATGTGTTGACTCTGTTGGCCCGGTGTTTGCCTTGATTGTCGATGTTCCTTCTCAGAGGGGTCTTTCCTGATGCCTTGAAGGAGGCATTGGCGAGACCCTCCTGAAGAAACCATCATTGGACCCTGACGTCAAGGCAAATTACCATCCTATCTCCAACCTTCCATTCTTGGATAAGGTTTTGAAGACTGTGGCACTTCAACTTGAGAAACACCTCATGGCCTTTGATTTATACAAGCATCTCCAGTCGGGTGTTTCGTGCAAGGCACAGCATGGAAACTGCATTAGTTTGGGTGCACAATGACCTTCTCAGGGAGAGATTGAGGGAGGGAAAATTCTTGTTCTTCTCGATCTCTCCTCAGCTTTTAACATGGTGGACCATTGTGTGTTACTTGACCACTTGAAGGAATTCTGTGGACTTGCTGGCACTGTCATCTGCTGGTTTGAGTCCTTTCTCATAAACAGGAGGCAAAGGGTAGTGATGGGAGTTTCTTCACCTCCCTAGCCTCTTGTCTTGTGGAGTACCTCAGTATTCGGTCTTGTCACCAATGTTGGTCGCCATGTACATGCTTCTCCTGGGAGGGCTCATTAGGAAATACGACTAGGGTTTTCATTGCTATGCCGATGATACCTAGCTGTATCTTTCTTTTGCACCAGGGACATCCAATGCAGTGGACATGCTTAACAACTGTCATGCTGAAATCAGCAACTAGATGTCCTCCAGCTGGTTACAGTTGAACCCCAATAAGACAAAGGTACTGGTTGTGGAGTCAAACAGAGGGCATGATAGGATGGCCTTGGATACAGGGACAGGACTGGTCCTGGGTTCTGTGCCCTTGAAGGCCTCCTCCAGGATGCGTAATCTGGGCGTTATTCTGGACAGCAGTCTGACACTTGAGGCTCAGGTGTCGACCGTTGTCCATGTCAGTTTACCATCTGAGAAATATCACCAGGATTAAGCTCCTGGTTCTGCCTCTGGACCTCCCTACCTTAGTGCATGCCTTCTTGATGTCTAGGCTGAATTACTGTAATCGCTTTACCTCGGGGTCTTGGACTTGCTCACCTTTAAGGCCCTACTTGGTCTGGGCTGTAGTTACCTGGTGGACCTCCTTATGCCTGCTACCTCAGTCCACTCCCTCCACTCCTCTTCGAGAGGTCTCCTTGCAATTCCCAGGACAAGGCTAAAAACTGCCGGCGATACAGCTTTTTAGTGTCAGCCAGCCGTCCTGTGGAATTCACTTCTCCATCAATGATGAGACCCTTCGAGTGAAGGTGTTTAAGCCACACCTCAAGGCCTTCCTGTTTGAGCAAGCTTTTTCTCAACTCAGTATTGTAAATTTTATTCTAGACTGACCTGTTTTTCTGACTGCCTCAACTTTTTGTGTGTATTTTTTCTTTATGCTCCTCCCTCAGCAACCCGACCGACCTCTCCTTGGATTGCTAGTGCTTCCCTGTCACACTCCGACTCCCCCATCACCACTACCAACCCCATTGCAGCCTTACCTGGAAACCCCAGTCTATCCCTGGACGGGAAGGTCCTCTCTTCCGAGGGAAGGGGCTCCGGCAGCCACCGCATGTTGTCCAGGGAGCTACCGGGTCAGTTCTGGGCTGACTCTGTGGCCGGGTGGCAGAAGCTGAATGATCATCATCCCGTTGGTTTTGGCGACATTTTCCAGTTTTCTGTGCCCTGCCCACACAGTTCTCTGCCTTGCACAAGCATGGGGCAACCTGGAGCATGGCGTGACGGGGTGTTGAGGCATCACATCCCCACGCACGCCGCCAATCTGCTCACAGGACCCAGGCAAAACCCACCCTCCTGGGAGAAAGCATCCAATGGACACTTGTGAAACCCTTCCTGCCAGCCTCCGCTCCTGGGACCCGGCTTGGGGCACAGACCCAGGTCGCTAGCGTGTCGAGCGAACCCTTCGCTTGCGCACAGAGTCAGCTCTACCAAAGAACCACTCTTCTCTCTTTTTTTACTTTATTTATTATATTTTATGTAATCATATTGTAGTTTTACATTTATTTTATTTATTGATGTGATATTTGGTTTTATATGTAGCTAGAGCATCCAAGATTGGGCATCTTTTAAATAAAATTTGCCTTGCCTTTATTTTCTTAATACTGCAGGCCTCAACATTTCACCATAAACTATATGGCTTCTTCATGGAATACTTTCTAGCATTATCACTTTCTAAAATCAAGATCATATAACTTATTAATACTGGATTTTTGTGAAGCAATGTCAATTCATAGTGCATCTCTGTTACATACTTCAGCAATTTATCATACTTTGCTTTATATTTTAACCTTTTAACTCAGTTTATATTGCACTGTCCTTACGCTGAAAACAAATACCATATATTTAGTTTCATATTTCTCCTGACTTGCTTCTTTTATCCAGCACCTGTGTGTACGTACTCCACCACCGTTTCACCTGTGTAGTCAACTCAAAATGGTTGCACCAGCTTTCTCCTTGATAACCTCCACACGGGTTTTATGTACCGTCTGCTGATTAAAATGCTCATATAAATGTTTGAGTTTCCTGTTCATTCTGTCCTTTAGGCTCTAGTTTTAATACTCTGGACACAAGGTAAATTTCACGAGTTCAAGCTTCTTTATAAGCTCATTAATATAAGCCTTTATTATTTCAAATATAACATGTGCACAATCAAATTCTTACTCTCCAAACTTGTGCAGGCGGGACTGGCATCCACGTGGAAAGACTGGTTCAGTCAGTTTTGAGTCCAACTGCACAGGGTGAAACAATGTTGGAATGTGTGCTACACAGGTGCTGTATAAAGAGGCAAGTGTAACAGGAGAAATATTAAACTAAATGTGTTATTTGCTCTGCACCAATGGTACAGCCCTACCAGGCAGTCAGTCGGCCAGGCGGCGGGGTGGCAGCGGGTGGGATGCTGCCGCCCGCCGGCTACTCAGGGGAGCAGGGTGGTGGGGCTTCATGGGTGGGTGGGGTGGGGACACTAGATCACCAGGGATATGGTCTTGGGGGTGTCACCACATTATGCAGCCAGCGATCGGGCTTAGCGTCCACTGGACCACCAGGGATATGTTAGGGTGGGGTTTAAACTTATGCAGCCAGCGATCGGCTAGTGGTCCACTGGACCACCAGGGATATGTTCTGGGGTGGGGGTTTAAACTTATGCAGCCAGCGATCGTGCTTAGCGGTCCACTGGACCACCAGGCATATGTTCTGGGGGTGGGGGTTTAAACTTATGCAGCCAGCGATCGGGCTTACGGTCCACTGGACCTGAGGGATATGTTCTGGGGGACACTTTGCTGCCCGGTGATCGGGCTGGTGGGGGTTATTTAAGCTTTGCCAGCGATCGGGCCAGTCGGGGAGGATTTTTACTTTGCCCGTGATCGGGCTGCAGAGCATCGGTCCCTGATGGCTGCTACCCTGGCACGGCACCGGTACAAAGTCCTTAGGGATCGGCGCACCTGCATGCTAATGGCATGCAATCGGGGCTATAAATAGATGCAAATGGCCCCCGCGCTTTGTATGAATTATGGCCCCATTTGCATGTCACCTTTTGAATATTAGAAATTTGCATGGCGCAATGGTACTTGTGCCACCACAACTTGAACGCTCCACTCTGACCACTTGCGGGCGCCAAGTTCCACTGCACCATGCACAGTGGCTGTGGCGGGGTGATATTCAAGGGTTGCTCAATAATGCAACTCCTTTGAATATCGCCTGCCACACTCCTGCGTAACTATTTTGTGCAGGCGCAAGGGTTTGCCACAAAATAGCACGTTTGAATATCCAGCCCATTCTCTGTAACCCCAGGCAAGGTATCATACCTGTTTAAAACAGAAAACAGCTTTTCAGCACCAGTAGTGCTCCATGACTCCTTATTGCTTACTGCAATAGGAGTCTTTATACCTCTCTCTCCAAATTTCTTTTAATGTTCCATATCTTCTTCTCATCCTATCTTCCTCAACAAAGCTGATACAATTGCCAGGTCATTTAATAACCAGAAGACTGGCTTTCTACCATTTCTAAACTAGCCACAACCAAAGGCTTTGTCCAGAACCTTTTACCAAACTTTAATTGGCCAAGCAACATAGCTAACCAAGTTTATTTCTGCCCCAGCACTTTTTCAAAATGTCATTAACAGTGGCAGCCACAGTTGCAAACCAGAAGAACAAACTGTTTTAATTAAACTTCAAACCGAGTTCCATATGCTCTTGTCAAAATGCAAGCTGCATTGTCCTTGTATCCAAATGTACTGGTATATAAAGCTTTCAAACCTTTCCAAACTTTAAACTTTATCTTTGCATTTAACCTTATGCCCTATAAGGCTATTTAAATGCTGTGGCAAAATATTTTAGATAAAAACACTTGCAAGGACATGGAGATTCTGCAGAGCAGAACAGCTGTCTGACCATCTTGCTGCTCCACCCTTTTGAGTCCAAATTTTGTACATCTAGGGTGGGATAGTCAGAACTGCGCCAGCCAGGCACAAGCAGACACAAGCGCAACTGGGGTGTGCACAGGCGGTGCCTGGGCGATATTCAATGGTGCTGCGCATGGCTCCGCACCATTGAATATGGCACTGTGGCTATCCGCATTGCACATGCGCGAGTGGCATTGCGCTAGCACAAGTGGCCAGAGGAGCAGGAGGATGTGCCAAGCGCGAAGTGCCGTTCTGCGCTGAAGCGCCTCTAACCGCAATATTCAGCAGTGGACATGCAAATGGGGCCATAATGTATGCAAAGGCACAAATGGGGCCATTTGCATGTCATTATAGTCATTGCATGCAGGTGCGCCGATCCCCTGCGACTTGCACCTGGTGCCCTGCCAGTTGCAGCCATCTGGGACCGGCGCCCTGCCCTCACTGGCAATGAGCCCCATTCCCGATCGCGGGCTGTAAATTAATTTGAACTCCCTGGTGGTCCAGTGAACCCTAACTCCATGCCCGATCGTGGGCTGTAAATTAATTCAAGCTCCCTGGTGGTCCAGTGGACCTAACTCCATGCCCGATCATGGGCTGTAATATAAATCAAACCCCTGGTGGTCCAGTGGTACCCGTATCCCCCTCCCAACCTGCCCACTCATGCCGCCACCTCCCCCCAATCAGTGGCGGGCAGCAGCACCCACCCACAAAGCTGCCTTGCAGCCCCTGCTGACAGCGTACAGCGAAACATGCCTCATTGGTCCTGGCATGGGCCAATGGGCGTGCGAACAATGCTGTACTACACCAGTCGACCATGAATGGTTCCATTCTGTTGAGTTTAATAATAATATGAATGCTGCATGGCGGCAATAACGGACCAATGAACTCTGATGTGCGTAAGCTGTCAATCAGCGGCGGCTGGGCGTCTTGCGGGTGAAGTGCTGCCCAGAGGCGGGGTGCGAGTGAAATGAGCAGGTGAAAATGGGCACCACTGGACACCGCCAGGAAGTGTTATTTTACAGTCACGATCGAGCATGTGTCGACACTGGACCACGGTATGAGTATTTTACAGCCAGCGATCAAAACAAATGTTAGGTCCACTGAGACCACCGAAATAACACATATTACAGCCATTGATCAGACGTTGAAAGTGCTATGCCACTGGAGGTGCCGCCAGGAGCTAAGGTAGCCACCAACAGCTGGCAGCTGCTGTGTTGTGCCCAGCAACATGGCAGCCAGACTGTGGTGGCCAGTCCTTGCTCCTGTATTTTTCAGAACATCTTTGTGCCCCCTGTGCAGCGCAAGGCAGGTGTGTGCCCGCATATGAGCCGCACATCCCTGGGCTGAATATCAGGATGTGCCACATATGCATAGAGCACGCCCCACTAGCGTCACATACATTACTGGTGCACCAGGCGCATCAGGATTTGCAGAGCAAAGTCCCTTTGAATATCACTCGGGGTGCATCAGTGGGTTGCGCTTGGCACAACAATGTTGCACCATGCGCAACTCCTTGAATATCCCACCCCTAGTGTACTATTTCTTTGTGTGTCTGTAGCATTAATGATTTATTGATTCTGTGTGAATTTTGCATCTTAAATTAGTACTTTCAGTGTCTGTACTGAGACAGTGCAGAACTGTGTTTGGAGGGGCAGATCTGTGGTGTAGAAGGAGATCCACAGACCACAGTGTGAAAGTCAGTCTTGCCAACTGTTGTTGGCTAGTGTTTAGTATTGTTATGTTCAGTTGTGAACACAGTTACACACAATAATACTTTTGATAATTCTGTGCTGTTCACTGTGTAATTTTTCTGTCTGTTTAGAAGACAGTCATATTTTACTGAACTGTTAAACTTTCTCTCTTTATTGCAACTATTCCCGTCTTGAAGTCTCTATTGTTTTTTTGTCTTACCACCCACAACTGAAGAAATATAACCTTGCTGTTACATGTCTCTCTTCAATGTGTTGAAATTGTTGTCACTGTACTACTATTGTGTGCTTTTCCATAGTACCGTAAACACTCTCTCTCCAGTGGCTATTAGAGTCTAAATGAACAAAACCAACATAATAAAAATAAGTATCTATTGCTGTATTTTGGCATTGTATTGTCTGTGAATTCTCATGAACTTGTTACAGCAACCCACAAAACCAGAAAATCACTTTTGTGGTGCACGTGTTTCTTTCTTGGTGACTGTCTGTGCTATATCTTTATTGCGATGTTTTCAGTCTCAAAGTCCCTATTATTGTTTTTTGGTTCCCACCCACCCAAAACCAAAGAAATATAACCTTGTCTCTCTTCAGTGTGTTGAAATTGTTGTCACTGTACTGCTATTGTGTGTTTCCCATAGTACCATGAACACTCTCTCTCTCTCTCTCAGTGGATATTAGCATGTTTAAATGGACAAAATACACATAATAAAAAATTACCTATTGCTGTATTTTGACATTGTATTGTCTTGTGAATTCTCTTGAATTTGTTACAGCAACCCACAAGACTGGAAAAACACTTTTGTGGTGCACGTGTTTCTTTTCTTGGTTACTGCCTGTGTAATATAAAAATGTCCATGAAGAGATGTTCATGCAATGCTATTAATGGCTGCTGCACTACTGCCAAGAAGACTGCTTGTGTGCCTCAAATGGTAGCAGTGGAAGTTGTTGTGATGCTGCATCAGGTACACAGGGCTAGCAATGTTAAGTCTGGTTGTAGGCATGGTAATACTAAGCAGAAGAAGGAAAAGTAGTAATTGCTGCAAGTACTGAGATTTCTGTGGCTACGTTTATCTCGGCCAAATCAGTGACATCAGTGCTCTTTGGAGATGCTTGTGGCACTGATAGTAAAGAGACTGACAACTTTGTTTATAACAGCAGCACATTGCTACTACAACACAGGAAAAGGTCTCATGTGGGAAAAATGTTGTGGAATCAGAAGACATGAGGTAGTTGATGTCCCACTCCCACAGTAGTTGAACAGCAACCTGATCACCATGAGTCACATTCTCATGTTTCACAGATCCACATGTTAGGGCATCCAAAGAATCAGATGGTGATGCAAAAAGTGGATGATCAGAGTGAGGTGGAAGTTGTAATATCTCCACAGGATAGCCTCAAAGTGAAGTTGTGGATGATGATGATGATGCTTGTGACCCTATATGGGAACCTGAGAAAAGAAATGTAAGGTGGCTGTAGGTGAACAGTCTCTTTGTAAATTCACCCCTCAGAGTTCTTCTGATGTAGCTGTGTCTGTGGCTGACCCTGAAGTCATACTAGTAGATTGTGATGTTCAGTCAAAGTTTGCATCACACCACCCATTTCACCTCTCAAAAACTGCAGTCCCATATTCCGTAGAAGCGCATGTGAAAGGTAGGCAGCAAATCCCTAGTTTGGGATTTTTCACACAAGATGAAAAGGGTGAAACAGTGGCAGTCTGCCAGCTTTGCCACATGTGGGTGAGGCACAGGAAAAGGGTAGCCACCTCGGCACTGGGGGCCAGCATACTCACCTCAAGAGCAGGCATATGGCACTGTGGACTCAGCACCAGACAGAAGCTGATGCTGTAGTGTGGCATTCACCCTCATCAACCTTATTCAGCAAGGTACTCCCTTCCAAATTTTTATTTATTTATTTATTTATCAAGTCTAGGATTACAAATACCTTTGAGCCATGGCTCTTTACAAAGGTTCCACTTCAGAGAAATACAAATTATGGGGAACATCAAGACAGGCATTACAACAATGTGGACATTGCAAACAGAGTACAGATTAATACAGTTCAAGGGTAGCATTGTAACAGGCAGCCAGCGGCATTTGTCAGAGAAAATAGACAACAGATAAAAGTGCCAGAGTCATAGGGAGAGGGTAGGGGGAGAAGGAATGTAGGAAGGGTGGCAAGAGGGTGAAAAGTGCAGCATTGGGTATACCAAGATGTGAGGGTAGAATCCAGTGAGGAGGGGAGGAGGGGGACAACTAGAGCAGAAAGGGAAGTGGAGAAACAAGGTTAAGTTGGGCAGTCACAGGAGCTGTTGGTAGTGAGATAGTCCGGAGCCTAGTTTTAAACATACCAATAGTTGGGGCAGAGGAGATGGTTGGGCTGAGGCCATTGAACCAGAGTGCTGCTCGATAAGCAAAAGAGCGTTGTCCCTGTGAAGTGTGACAGTGGGGACTTTCAGTAGCTGTAGCGTGGATCTCCTAAGGCACCATTTGTTAATTCAGTGTTGTAACAGAGTTGAGACCCCAGAAGGTGCAAGGCCAAGGTAGATTTTTTGACCATGGAGCAGGTGAGAAACTTTATGCGGTTAGATATTTGGAGCCAGCGGTCTGAGTGTACCGGTCACATGTGGGTTAGCAGTGAGCACCAGTGATGAGCCGACATGCTTTATTTAAGGCAGTTGAGAGGCGTCTAAGGTTGTGGTTGTGGCTGAGCCACAAATGATGAGATCATAGTCTATTACAGAGATCACAGAGCTCAGGACTGCAAACTTCAAAGCTTCTGGCATGAGGTGTGGTCTGTGTTTTGAGAGAGACCAAGCTGTGTATTAGCAGCTCTAGCTACATTATCTAATGAAGTCCATAGGAGAGATTAGGGTCAAGCTGAATCCTAAGTGTTTGAAGGACACCACCTGATCTAGAGTGTTGCCCTGGGTGGTGGAGATAGCCAAGTGGTGTAGCTTGTGTGGGTTATGAGAGCTGCAGAAGAGCATAGATTTGGTTTCCTTGTCATTGAGGACCAGTTTATGATTAAGAAACCATGTCTCTACAGAACTGAAACCAAGTTGAAGGTTGTGTTGAAGAGTTGCAGGATCTTTGTGAGTAGAGAATACAACAGAATCATCGGCATATAGTATGATCTGCTCAGAGCAGTGGTAAGGAGGGAGTTTAAGAAAAGGCTAAAAAGGAGGGTCCCAGTATGGATCCTGTGGGACACCAAGCGAATAGGCAGGGTGTTAGAAAAGCGTCCATAATTTTTCTCTGTGACCGGTTTTAAGTAGCTTTTAAACCAGAGAGAAGAGTCAGGTGATAGCCCGGCATTCAGTAGTTGGTGTATTAGTAGTCCATGGTGTACTGTATCGAAGGCCTTGGAGAGTCGTGACAGCCCCTGTGAGAAGGCCGTTGGCAAGAGATTGTGCAAAGCTCCAGTGAACTCAAGAAGGGGCTGTGGTGGTGCTGTGACCTTTCCGGAGGCTGTGTTGTTGTGGACAAGGTATATTGTACTTATCAAGTGGTCGGTAAGTTGATCAGCCACAATGCGCTCAAGTGCCTTAGAGAGTGGGGCAGTATGGAGATAGGCGATAATTTGAGTGAATCGTCTTGTCCCCACTTTTATGGACGGTGTCACGGTGGCTGTTTTCCATAGATCTGGGAATTTTCCACAGCTGAGAGAGAGGTTTAGGATTTTTGTTAATGGATGAATTACCTCATCGAGGGTGAGCAACAGAAACTTAAGGTCCAGGGTGTCGCTACTAGATCTAGATTTAGAGATAGCTGCAGTAATATAGCGGAGCTTCATTCAGCCTTACCTTCCTGGAAGTAGAAGAGGGGATGGTTAGACTGAGGGGCTGAGGCATTTGGGGAGTAGGCCCTGTTTTCGAAAAAGTCATGGGGTAGAACAGCACTAAGATCTGAAAAACCGTGTTAAAGATGTTTGCAATCACCTTGGGGTCAAGGGTTGAGGATCCATCAACCATTAACATGGCGGAGAGGTTTTTGGCTGCTTCCTGTGACATCCTTGATATTGTCCCAAGTAAGATCATTTCCCCATGTATTAGTGAGGCGTCTTTGTAATAGGTGGATTTCATTAGCGTATGGCTTTTGTGCAGGCATTTCATGCTTGTTTGTAATTTTGGATGTCAGTTGTTTGCCAGTGGCCCTGGCAACTGCCCAGAGGTGATCCCTTAGTTTCAGCTGTGAGAGAAGAGCAGCGGTGACCCATGGGTTAGAGATATTTTGTTTCTGCCTTTTAGCAGGGGCAAAGAGGTCACGAGCTTTGTTGAAAATTGAGATGAAGTGATCAAGAGCCAAGTTAACATCTGTTGCTTCATATCACTGTAACATCTGTTGCTTCTTATCACTGTAAAAGTAGCCTTGTAGGTAAAACTTCTGAATTAACATTGGAGAAGTACTACAAGCATGAGAAGGAGGATGAGTTTGAATGTTCAGTAGCAGTCAGAGTAGTAGTTGTGTTGTCAGTATTACAAGCCCATCTAGTAGTCATTATGCTACATCAACACCTGTTCTTAAAACACAAAAATAACATCATTTATTGGATTGCCACCTGTGCCCCCACCCCAGGTCAAAGCCACCCCATCCATGGCAGTTCACAGAGCACAGACATCTGGCATGTCCCTGTCAAAACCCTAAACAATGCAGCCCACATTGCAGAGCCTTTTTGAGCTGACACTAAATACCTGCGAATCATGTGGTTGAGCATGAACTGAATGCTGCTGTAGTGGAAATACTTGTGACCTTTTGCCATTCTCCGTTGTGGATTCTTTTGCCATTTTCCTTTGTGAATAATGTGGGATGCCAATGCTTTGTAGCACGTGCATGTCCCAAATGGAAGATCCTGTCCAGGACATAGTTTGCCACCTGTGCTGTCCCTAAGTTATATAGGACTGTGACACAGTCTGTAAGACATGCCCTTCAGCATTCCACATCACAGTACATCCTTTTAAGAATGGAATGTGGACAAGTGGCAAAAAGGTGGCTAGTTCTTATCTGTGTATTACAACACATTGGCACAGCTACCTGGGGTAGTCTTTGATGTTGGTATGGAAAGGAACTATAATAAGTCAGACTGTGGTGGTAGCAACCTTCATGGTATTATACAGCATGCCACACTTGCAGTGTAGCATGGCAGTAACATGCTGGACTTGCTACTGACAGAAACTGATGAGTGGCTGCACCCCTGTCCCTAACAGCTGGCTTCATAGCAAGCAATCATGGGTAAAATGCTGTTAAATGTATCAGCAATGGTGGATTTGTGAGGGTTTCCTGCATGGCTCACTGTCTAAATCTTGTAGTGCAGGAGTTTCTGCAGTACCCAGAAATCAAGCAAATGCTGACTGTTGCATGCCACATATGTGCCACTTTTCACATTCTGGAAAGGTCCGTGGACCAGCTTAGGCGGCTGCAGATCCAAAATAGCAGCCCTCAGCACTGCTTCATGGTTGAAGTTGTCATGTGATGGAACTCCACACTTTACATTGCAGAGCACTTGTATGAGCACTTCAAACCATTCTCAGAGTACCTTGCGATGCACACAAGATGTGATAGTTATGGGGCATCAATGTCTCTGACAAATGAGCAGTTGTGACTCATAGATTCAGTAATACTAATTTTGAGGCAGTTTGAACATGCCACTCAGGCAGTCAGCAGTGACACTTCATCCATTAGTCAAGCCATCCCAATGCTATGGGTGCTGAGGTGGACATTGTCGAATCTGCAGCATCGCCATGATGTGGCCAAAATAGATCAAGCTGTGCATTACTGAAACACATGATTACAATCTTAGACAGCAATAGGCACATCACCACCATTCAGCTATCTCCAGAATTTGAAATAGCCACAATGCTGGACCCACACTACAAACGTGGCATTGCATGCATACTGGAGGTTAGCATGATCAGGTTCAAAATCTCACGGACAGCTGGTCAAATTGTTTCATGAGGCACAGAAGCCACGTGCAAGTTCTGCAACCCACAGCATAACCAGGCTGAAGGTCATTGTGTACCAGATGCCTCCAGTAAGGTGGCTAAAAACAAGGCCTGGTGTCAGCCACACAGTTGCCCATTAATCACTTTGGGATGCCTTGTCCAAAGTTGGAATTTGGGACTTAGAAAGGGGTGAACAGGTGGACAACTCATCAGGACTGCAGGCATCACAGAGCATGGTTGAGGCCTATTTAGCAGAAAACAGGCATCTGACAATGTTGGATGATCCTCTGGTATACGGAGTGGCAAGGTGAATGAATGGCCAGCGCTGACATCAGTAGCACTGAAGTACTCTGCCCACCCTCTAGTGTAAGCGTGGAAATGTATTTAGTTCTGCAGGGGACACTGTGTGTGACTGTTGTACTAACCTATCATCTACAAATGTTGGCATGCTGACATTTATCAGAATGAATGAATTCCAAGTAGGACAAGCACATCTATGTTTTGTACCCAGTCACTATGATGGTGGTGCTGATGAAGGTGAAGCAGGCCATCCTAGTGGCAGCATCAAATAGCATTCAATTGAAGTTGATGATGTGTTCATGGAAAAAGAATTCCCAAGTGGGGCAACTCAAGCCTTGAGGATTGCAAGGCTGTTTCCTCACTGATGAGGATTAGGACGTTGGTGGCAGTGCATAAAGACAAAGCGTGCAGCACTGGAGGCCACACCTTCACAGGACATTAACCAAATGGAAGCAGTCAGAGAAGGGCAACCAAAATGGTGCAGGAACTGCATCAGAAAACATATGAGGACAGATTAATGGAGCTCAACATATATACCTAGAGCAAAGGAGGGAGAGAGGTGATATGATCAAAACATTCAAACACCTTAAGGGCATTAACCAGGTGAAAGAGTCTAACATGTTTCTATATAAGAAAAATAGCAGGACAAGAGGACACAGCATGAGATTGGGGAGGCCAATTAAGGGGTAATGTGAGGAAGTTCTTTTTCACAGAAAGAGTGGTGGATGCATGGAATGGCCTACCTCAGGAAGTGGTGGATATGAATACAGTGCAGTGTATCAAAAGGCGTGGTATAGGCATAAGGAGCAACACAGATGAATATGAATAGGCGACCATTGACAGAGTAAGGTCTATGACACATTCATAAGGTAGAAAAATGGGCAGAACTGGATGGGCCTTGCGGTCCTTATCTGCCTATCAACACTGTGTTTCTATCCTAATTGGACCTATGGAATTCTAGCTACTGAAGAACCTAGATATGTTTCCCCTTACGAACTATAGAACATACATTTGTGGTGATAAGGAGATTTTTAGAACCATTATAGGGGTATGTGTTAAATATTGAAATTTATGAATAATGAGAAATGAATGATGGACAAATGATGTAAGTGTTTCATAATACTATTTGATGCAACTCACTGTTGTGCTTCTTATAATTTGCAATTGTTGTCTTTTCAAAATATCAACTCAGGCACAATTAGTAGTGTGGTTCAGACCACTTGTATATAAAAGGAAATGCATGAAATTATAAAAACTGTATAACAACTGTCATGAAAATATCTTGACACTATTATATATTTATATACATTGATCCTTACTAGAGATGCAGCGAAGTTTTACTACAACAGCGAAGAACATATGAAGTCATCAGCTTAGCATTCGCATAGCATTTCACAAAATGTGTCTTCCTATGGTTTGAAATTTGCCTTTTAAGCTTCACCTTGTAAACTTTCTGCTACAACTTTGGGTTGCGTTTGCAAAGTGAAGTTTGTAACAAAAACTGGCCCAACCACATGCCTGAGTTTCAGCAGGTCACATGATGGGCAGGAAGGAAGGAATCAGCCACAGGAAGTGAGTGAGCTAGTTTCATTTGCACTGCAGCATTGCATTAATTCCACGTCGGAATCCTGCATTCCACAGCACTATCCTGGAGTACCCCACTTGTGACTTGCATCTCTTCTGACTGTATACCGTTTACCACCACTCTCTGTTTTCTGCCAGCCAACCAGTTTGCCACCCAGTTGACCAGACTCTGATCCACCCTGAGCCTATTCAGCTTATTAATCAATCTTCTATGTGGAACAGTATTGAAAGCTTTGCTGACATCAAGGTAGACAACATCACTGCACCACCTTGGTCCACCACTCTGGTTACCCAGTCAAAGAAATCTATGAGAACAGTTTGACAGGACCTTCCTGTTGTAAACCCATGCCTTCTTGGATCCTGTGCTCCTATGGATTCCAGGTGTTGCACTATCCTTTCCTTAAGGAGTGCCTTCATAATCTTGCCCACTACTGAGGTAAGACTGACAGGTCTGTAGTTCCCTGCCTCCTCCCTGCTGCCACTTTTGTGGGTGGGATCACATGAGCCCTTCTCCAGTCTTCTAGGACCTCTTCTGTGCTCAGATACTCACTAAACAGTTCTGCTAATGGCTCTGCTAGTTCCATCCTTAGCTCCTTTAGTACCCTGGGATAAGTGCCATCCAGGTCCCATTGCCTTGTCCACCCTGTGCTGCATTCTTGTAGGACCCTTTCTTTTGTGAAGGACTTGTCACACACCTCCCTCTCCCTGTGTCCATGGTGCTGAGCTGTGGGCCTGCCCCTACCTTCTCCTCAGTAAATACAGCAGAAGTATCTATCTAGGATGGATGCTTTCCTTGGTCCTCCTCCACACAGCCCCTTATTCACTTTGATCTTAGCAATACCCTCTCTAAACTTTTTCCATTTCACTAATGTATCTATAGAAAGTCTTGTCCCCTTCTTTTATTGTTTGTGCTAGTGTTTCCTCAGTTTGGGCCTTTGTCTGCCTTAATGCCCTCCCTGCTTCACTTGGGAAGTTTGATCGCCTCCTATTTTCATCCCGCTGTGTTGTCTTATATTTCTTGAAGGCCAGCCTTTTGGCTCTGATCTTTTCTGCTTCCAATAGGTTCAATTGCCTAAGAAAATTCATAATTATAGCTAAATAGTTGTTTCTTAAACATTTAACTATGTGTATCTATCTTTTATTTTTGTAATTATGAAATGTTCTTGAGTTAATTTTATAATCTCAAGGTGTAAATCATTATTCATGTCATTTAAACGTCTAAGGCATCAGCAGAGTGTTTTGCAGTACAGTATTAAAACTTATGTTTATCAATTACACATATTGTTAGTGCTCACCTACCTTTGAAATTATGTAAAAATGCAAGAATTTACATTTTATTCTATTTTCTCCTGCAGATTGTTATGCAGTAAAATATTCAAACTCAATAGGGTCAGTGATTTAAATTTTAGTTTCTGTGTTTGTCAGTAATACATATATTGGCTGCAGTTCACAAATGCCTACATGCCACACAAGGGCAGCGTGTAGGCATTCTGGAGACTGAATGCCACGTGGTGGTGCCCTGTGTAGCCACATGGCATCCAGAAACAGGCACACTAATGCCCTGCACAATGAACCCCCAACCCGGCAATGGGGTGCCATGCCAGGGTGGGATGGGGGATGTTTTGGGGGTACCACACTCCATGCTAGTCACTAAGACATGGAGTGCCAGGCACAGGAGTGTAGCATACACCAGGGTGTACAAGGCATATCCATTGCGGCCCCCAATGGATGGCAGCCGCTGTCCATGGCAGGACCAGGAAGTCCCCGCCACTGGATCCCAGACCACTGGGATAAGAGGGAGGGCTGGGGCAGCTGGTTGGGTGTGTGCCCTACTGTGTCTGATGGTCAGATCCACACCTCCTGCACACCCTCTCCTATGGTGCAAGAGATCCACTCAGGGACCCAGGATGGGCATCCCATTAGATGCCTGTCTGAGTCCATGGTTCTGCCTCATCTACCCCTGCAAACCTGCACAATGGGAGAGCAGGGCCATGGACAGAGAGGTTGGTGATAGTGAATTCTGGCCAGCACACACCTGTCCTTGGGTGCAGAGCTGTGTGGGCAGTGTACGCGTGTTTGCACGTGAAACCTGCCCTCTAGAAAATCGTGGCAATTGTTGGTGTTCACTTACCTTTTAAATTAAGTTCACATGTATGGTTTTGCATTTTATCCTATTTTCTCCTGTATGGAATGAATTTCCACATCAGTGTCTCAGTAAAATGATAACTAATTAATTCTGTTTAATTCCATTAGTAGGAGTAACGTGTTTATACCATTCAGGCAACCTCATCACAATGCGGGTAAAGCTGTTCTTCCTGGCAACATGACAGAATTAACTGTGCTGAATGCTCACTCTGTGCTTGTTTAAGTACCACAGTTCAGTATTGCTGGAACTGGGGCCTCCAATCAGTTAGCACAGGACTAGCGTGCCACGACATCAGTACAGCTGGGTGCCACTGATAGAAGGCCTGTGCATTTAGAAAACAAAATAACATGTACATTCATGAATTTTTACTCAACTTCAAAGATAGGTGAGCACTAACAATATATGTGTAATTGATAAACATAAGTTTTAATACTGCACTGCATAGCACTTTGCTGATGCCTTAGAAGTTTAAATAACATGAATGATGTTTTACACCTTGAGATTATAAAATGGACTTAAGAACATTTCATAATTGACAAAAAGATAGATACACATAGACAACACGAAAACAATTATTTTGATGTGATTATTAATTTTCTTAGGTAATTGAACCTATAGGAAGTCCCTGATAGGACCTATGGTTTCTAGCTACTGAAGAATCTAGGTATGTTTCCCCTAACTAACTACAGAGCATATATTTGTGGTGATAAGGAGATTTTTAGAACCATTATAGGGTATGTGTTAAATGTTTAAGATATTACAAATAATGAGAAAATGAATGATGGACACATGATGTAAGTGTTTCATAATACTATTTAATGCAACTCACTGTTCTGTTTCTTATAATTTACAATTGTTGTCTTTTCAAAGTATTAACTCAGGCACAATTTGTAGTGTGGTTCAGACCACTTGTATATAAAGGAAATGAAAGAATTTATGAATAACTGTATAACAACTATAATGAAAATATATTGACATTATTATATGTTTATATATAGATCCTCATCCCTGAAGATGCAAATATGGGTGAAAGCGTTGGCCTTTTGACATGGGGATCTCGGTACTTGAGAATTTGTATGATAAATAACATTGAATATGGATGGTGGTGTGGATTTGGTTTCTAGACTTTTGTGACTAGACTTTCACACTTCAGCCTCAAAATCAAACAGAAAACCAAGACAATTCTAGAAGGCAACCCATCTAGGACTACTCGTTTCATGAAGAAGGAGTACCCCACACACCTATCCCTATGTCCTGAGGTGCTGTAGGACAAGATTGAACAGAACCAGGAGGACTGGGTGTTCAAGTTCAAGTTTATTACAGGAGAAAACTCCATTGGGTGAGCTTATTCACAATGAGGTCCTGGTTTACATAGTCAGATTAGATATATAACTTATTTAGGAGAGTTTACAAGGCATCAAAGTCACATTAAGATAGATGCAATCAACGATTTACAGGCAGCAAGCCACATAAAATAGTTACAATTCTGGGAGTATCTAGGTACAGGGTAATCAGATATATGTTTATGTTTATGTTTATTGGAGATTGAAATACCTTTGAGTCAGAGACTCCTTTACAAAGGTTCCATATCACAAATATTACAAACAGAGAAAGACAGGTTACATAACAGTACAGCAGTACATAGTCAGGTAGTTACAGTAGCAGTTGTGAGGCTAAGAGAAAAAACTAGGGAAAAGTTAGTGCAAAGACACAAAAACAAATTGCACACATGTGCAGAGCCAGAGCTAGGGGACACAGGTTGTGGCAGGGATTGAAGGGGAATCCGGCCTTAGCCTCTGCCAGTCAGAATAGTGTTAGATATTGCAGTGGTAATCACAGTAGTTCGAAGACTGTAGGAGGTCTCTGAGAGCCCGGTTTTGTACAGTCGAGTCTGCTCTCTTTGCAAGTGGAGTGGAGCAGACTGTTCATCCAGGAAGGGAGCTCTGTAGCTGAAGGACCTTTGGTATTGGGATGTACAGCAGTGGGGGACAGAGAGAGCTGCCTGCATAGCTACAGTATGCTTGAGTGTCAGGGCCGGTCTTATTAGTGGTGTGAGTCCTGTTGGGCAGAGGCTTAGGGCAATTTTTTTGTCATGAGGCAGGCGTGGAACCTAATCCTGTTGTCGAGGGTTCAGCCAGTTGGTATCGTTGTATAGAAGAGCATGTGGGTTAGACGGTCACAGCCAAGGTGAGGTGACAGGCTTTATTTAGGGAGACCCGCAGTCTGCTGAGGGCTGATGAGTTCGCTCCCCATAGATGACTGAGCCATAATCTAGCAGGGAGAGGACAGAGGAGGAGACAACAAGCCTCAATGCATCTGGGGTAAAGCAGTGTTTGAGGCGATACAGACCGAACATACATTGAGGGCAGTAGATAGAAGGTGGATATGTTGGTGGAAAGTGAGTGCAGGGGTCAAGTGTTAAGCCTAGGTATCTGAAGGAGTCCACTTGTTCCAGGGGTCAGGTTGGCGGGTTGTTCATGCGAGGGCAAAGTTCCTTTCTACATACTGACTGACGGGTGGGAAAAGTACATAACATAGTCTTGCTATAGTTCAGGATAAGGCGATGAGAGGTGAATCATTTTCAAGCGGAACTAAAGGAGGACTAGAGGGAGATGGAGTTGCATAGGGTCAGAGTTGGAGGAATGAGCAGCATCGTTGCATAGAGGAGAGGTTCCCAGGCAGGTACTGGGGAGGAATTAAGAAAGCTGAACAGTAATGGTCAGGGCGGACCCTTGCGGGACACCTGAGGAGGACAGGTAGCCTACTAGATACGGTGTCTCCAATTTTGACCTGCTGGGAGTGGTTATACAGGTAGTCAGAGAACCAGCCAAGGGCATCCTGAGAGAATCCAGTGCTGGTCAGTGCGAGGATGGCAGGAAGCGGGTGGTTCATGGTGTCGACGCCTTAGTGAGATCAATGAGACAGCCCTGTGATTTGACCTCTGTCTAGGACGGAGTGGATGTGAGTGGTGAGTTCCTGGAGGGCAGTGGTTGTACTATGACCCTTCCGGAGCCGTGTTGCTGCATACTAATCAGGTTGTATTTGTTCAGGTGGTCCGTTAACTGGTCTGAGACTATCCTCTCAAGGGCCTTGGATAGGGGAGCTGAGAATGGAGATAGGTCAGTAGTTGTTAGTGAGGACACAGTCCCCATTTTAAATATCGTCGTGATATGGGCAGATTTCCAGCGGAAGGGAATTTCCCTAGGCATAAGGAGCTGTTTAGTATATGGGTGAGGTTGAGCACCTCAGGAGAGAGTGAGAAGGAGTTTCAGGTCTAAGGTGTCACTGCTATACCGGGAGTGACTTAGTTCCTTCTGAGATAAGGCTTGGCGCCCTTGGGTGAGATGCTGCACAAGGCGAAAGGGTGGGGTTGATGGGAAGGGGGTGTCTGGGGTGGGTCAAAAGTTTGGGGAGAGACCAAGTTGAGGTTAGAGAAGAGGCGTCATTGAAGACATCAGCCATTCGGGCTGTATCAGAGGAAGGCATCCATCAACCCCTAATCTGGCTAGGGGTAGTGTTGGGAGCTTTCCATGGGTCTTTGTGTTAGAGAACTTTCATTCTGAGCCCCAGGAGTTGGTGAGGGAGGTCTTGTAGTACTCTGCTTTAGCTGTGCAGGAACCAAGTACATTTGTTTCCGAGCCTCTCTATAGTTCTGTCTGTCAGCTGGCAGGCCAGTCTCTTTGGAGGAGGTGACATAGGAGTCTCTATGGTCTGCTTGAGGTCCAGAAGATGTTCAGTGATCCATGCTGTGAGTTACCTTTGGCCACCCTTGTGATGATTGGGCAAATTTGTCACAAATGGTGTTGACGACGATGGAAGAGGTCAAGAACTTAGTTGAGTGTCAGGGGCCTTGTGCATGAAGTACCAGTCTATAGTCCTGAGATACATTTAAGTTGTGCAAGTTTGCCTGGGCCAAGTTTGCTGATAGATTAATCTGGGGGATTTGGGTGATTTTCACGTCCAGGAGTAGAGTACAGGGAGTGGTCACTAAGGGCATTTGGTAGTACAGTAGTACTAACAGATTTTAGTAAATTGGTTGGTGAATACCAAGTCCAGCAGGGAGGAGGACAGTGCATGGTTCCAGTCTGGTGGGGGATGTGACGACTGCGTAGGTCTTGGGCAGTGGCAGAGCGTCTGGAAGAATGGTGCAAAAGCTTTGTCAAACCAGTTAATATTAAAGTCTCCTAGTACGATTTTCTCAGCTTGTGGCAGAAGAGTGGTCATGTAGGACAGAAGCGGATGGAAGGCCACCTTCTGATCCCTGGGAGGGATATAGACCATGGTGATGAGGAGGGGGAGAGTTTAGGGGTTCCCAGTGTGATTTTTATAGTGAGGGCCTGTGGGCCAGGTTGTAGCTGGGGTGGGAAGTAGCTGTCACGTGGGACCTCTTTAGTGTATCTGGTAGACCCCTCCCCAGTTTGCCCTTTTGATCTGCCGGTATAGGTTGTACCCTGTGAGATTTACGATGAGTCAGGGGTCGATGGGGAAGCCAGGTTTCACTAAAGCGCAATGATATCAGGCTGGTGCTGGTGGACCCAGCCTGGAAGGAGTCCACTTTTTTTTTCCCAATTCAAATTTATTAACAAAATTTTCCAAGGCAAAAGAGGCAGTTAACATGGAAAATAAGACAAGAATACAGCAACCTATTCTGCTAAACTGCCCCTCCCCATACAGCAGTATTAGCCACTTTACAACATGGGTTCAAATACATGAGTATACAGGGCTACCTCCTATGAAACAATACTTATGTCCGGGTAACTATTATTAAGGAGTGAAGGGATCCCTTATTTGAGTGTAGATGGCTATTCTATTGTGGAGACTGCAATAGCTTTCTCTGTACTGTGAGTTAGCAAAGAGTTTGGTTCACCCATTCCTGTAATGTCAAGTGGTCTTCTCTTTCCAATGGTGTAAAATAAACTTCTTGACAGATAGTGCAATCATAGAAATATGAAACCTTCTTACTTTGACCCTGATGAAGGACAGGTACCCCAGAAAACAAATGTCAGGTGTGAAACAGTCCTGCAGACCCAGTAATGGGTCAAGAAAAGCTTTGCTAGAGTCCCACAAAGGGATATTTTAGGACAAGACCAAAATATATGCAGGAGTGTTCCCTCTCCTGAGAACATCTGACACATCGTTTGAGTCAAAGGGAGCCCATTTCTTTAACTTAACTGGAGTATAATACATGTGTGCAGGATGTGATATTGCATAAGGCATAATCTATCCTGGGACACAAATTTATGACAGGACCTCCACAAGGCCTGCCAGTTAGGGAATATTGGGAAATATAGAACTCCAAAACCTAGTCGGTCCGAAGGATTCCCGTATCTTCTAAAACAAGTCTTGATATAATTTGGAGACAACACCGAGGTCCCAAGTAGGGAGGAGAATTCTGGGATCAGGGCTCCTCAACTGTTTGGCAGGGAGGTGCTGCCCAACACTGTTATAAGTAAGTGCCTTAGCACTACTTTGAAGTGCGAAATACGCCAGAATACTAAATTTCGAATAAGATCACCTGCTGACAGCCATTTCCCTCATCATCCAGGAAGGAAGATACTATCCCATCGCCCAGTTAACATAGAAACATAGAATTTGATGGCAGATAAGGACCACTTGGCCCACCTAGTCTGCCCATTTCCTACCTAACAGATAAGCTGCAGATCCTAGTTAACCAACAGCTTACTTCCTCCTACCCCACTAGGACTTCCTTATGTCTGTCCATGCATTCTTGAATTCCCCCACTGTTCTTGACTCCACAACCTCCTCAGGAGGCTGTTCCATCATCCACAACCCTCTCCGTGAAAAATACTTCCTCACATTACCTCTGAGCGTCCCCCTCTATCTTCAAATTGTGCCCCTTGTTGTTGCATCTCTTTTCTGAAAGATGCTACCCTCTTGGACTTTGTTGATTCCCTTGAGGTACTTGAAAGTTTCTATCATGTCCCCTCTCCCTTCTTTCCTCAAGGGTATACATATTAAGCTCCTTTAGTCTTTCTTTGTATGTCTTCTGGTGCAGACCCTACACCATTTGGTTGCCTCTCTGGACAGCCTCCACTCTGTCTATGTCTTTGCGGAGATGGGGTCTCCAGAACTGCATACAGTTACTCCAGATGGGGTCTCACCAACTGTCTGTACAGAGGATAATAACTTCCTGTTTTTACTATTAATGCCTCTTCTATGCATCCCAGTATCCCCAGCCTTCCTTACTGCCTTCTCACATTGCTTGTCACATTTAGGTCATCTGATATAATTACCCCAGGTCCCTTTCCATTTTACTGTTGTCAGTATCTCACCCTCCATTGTGTACTCTTCCCTGGGTTTTGTTTCCCATGTGCATTACTTGCACTTCTTTGCATTGAATCTGAGCTGCGTACATTTGACCATTCCTCCAACCTTGCCAAGTCCCTTCTCATCCTTTCCACTCCATCTTGTGTATCAACCCTGTTGCAGATCTTTGTGTCATCTGCAAAGGACATACTTTTCCTTCCAGTTCCTTTGCAATGTCACTTATAAAGACATTAAAAGGACCAGTCCCAGTACTGAACCCTGTGGTACCCTGCTAGTAACCCTCCTTTCTTCACTGTGTACTCATACTAACATACTATTTGCCAGCAGATTAGGCCTTACGGTCTATCGAGGTCTGCTCGATCCTCAGATCCCTAGTTGGGTGCGAGGCCCTCCTCCCTTGTGTTCCAGAAACCCCTATCATCCATCCCCACCCCCTCGGACAGGCCATCATCTGATACATCCACTTTCTGTGCCTGTCCCACCCTCTCTTGAAGCCCTCCACTGTGGATCTCTGAACCAGCTCACCAGGCAGTGCATTCCAAGGGTCCACCACCCTCTCAGTGAAAACCTCCTCCTCTTTCCCCTCACCCTTCCACCTTCCAACTTCAAACCATGCCCTCTGGTGATACCTCCCTGCTTTAGTCTAAAGATCCCTCCATGTTTACCCTATTTATTCCCTTGAGATACTTGAAGACCTCAATCATGTCCCCTGTCTCTCCTCTCCTCCAATGAAAACAGGCAGAGCTCCTCAAGTCTGTCCTCATCGTCAAATCAGCTAGCCCTCGTATCATCTTAGTTTCCCTCCTCTGTACCCTCTCCAGGAGCTGTATGTCCTTCCTCAAGTGTGGTCTCCAGTACTGTACACAGTACTCAAGGTGTGGTCTAACCAGTCCATTGTACAGCGGCAGAATCACTTCCTTGCTCCTAGAGGTGATCCCCCTTACGATGCATCCCAACATCCTGTTTGCCTTGCTAGCCACTCTCCTGCACTGCTCAGAGTTATTCATACATGCATCCACCATGACCCCTAGGTCTTTTCCCCTAATGAGGCCTCCAGTGCCTCCCCTCCCAGGGTGTACCTGTGTTTAGGGTTTCCCGCCCAAGATGCAACACCTTGCACTTGGTGATATTGAAATTTAATTTCCATGTGTGAGCCCAGCTTTCTAGGGTGTCCAGGTCCCTTGTAGGGCCAACCTCCCCTCTTCTCCCTCAACTACTGCTCCCATCTTGGAGTCAAGATTCCATTACTACTACCCTTTGCTTCCTGTTGTCTAGCCAATTTTTTATCCAGAGCTACCACCTTGGGGCCCTCCAAGGCTGGCTAACTTGTGTATTAATCTTTTGTATGGGACTGTATCAAATGCCTTGTTAAAATCTAGGTAGGCCATGTCCACAGTCCCTCTCTGGTCTACTACTTTGGTCACCCAGTCAAAGAAATCTATTAGATTAGTCTGACACGACCTTCCCATCGTGAATCCATGTTGCCTTGGGTCCTGTGCCCCACTGGCCTCTAGGTACTCAACAATTCTTTCCTTCTGAAGTGATTCCATAATTTTCCCTACCACTGAGGTCAAACTAACTGGTCTGTAGTTTCCGGCCTCTGCCCTGCTCCCACTTTTGTGAAGAGGAATCACATCTGCCCTCCTCCAGTCTTCAGGTACCACCCCATCCTCCCATGATTTGTTAAAGAGAGTAGTCAGTGGTGTCACTAGTTCTACCCTTAGTTCTTTTAAATTCTTGTGCTGAATCCCATCAGGCCCCATTGCTTTGTCCACCTTCAATTTTATTAGTTCTTTCAGAACCCTTTCTCTGTAAATGGACTGGTATCAACCCCGTCTTCAAGTGTTTCTCTTGTTTGGTTTAGGTACCTCCCCTCCTCTTCCTTTGTGAATACTGAGCAGAAATATTTGTTCAGTATCCCTGCTTTTCACTGTCATCCTCTACCCACATTCCCTCCCTTTATTAAGCCTCAGTATCCCTCCTTTGATGCGTTCTTAGGCTCCCTAATGTACCTATAAAGGTCTTATCCCACTTCTTAACAGAATTAACAAAGTTGGGGCAACCAAGTGCGGAGGATCCGCTGCTTATTAGTAGTGAAGGATGGAGAATTCCAGATAGATTGGGCCAGGTCTAACTGGGGGTATAAGCGCAAAAAGGAGCAAAGCTGTGCATATACTTTTAAGAAGTCATAAAAAGTGAGACACTTCTCGGCGCCATGCACCTGGGATATTTTTGCATAAAACAGAGTTAGGGAGCCGTGTTCATAGACGGATTAAATCCATCTATTCTGAGCCATGTCGGCCGTAAATTCTCAGGGCCGGACATAACCATTTTAGGCATTTAAGCCAGGTGGCTAGCCAATAATATATTGCCACATGAGGAATCCACAATCCCCTCAAATTTTGAGGTGCCCAGCTTATAATAAGCCATTCGGAGTATTTGTCAGACCAGATAAACTTGGTAAAGATACCGTGCAGTTTCTTAAACCAGGATAAAGGAATAAATGTATTAAGGAGATGAAAGGTAGAAAATTCTTGGGAAGATATTCATCTTGATTATGTTAATCCAGCCCCATAATGAAATGGAGTTTAGACCATCTATCAAGATCCTGAATTATAAGCTGGGAGGGGCTCCAGATTTTCCTTGAATCATGCTAAGGGGTTGCGAGTTAGTTTGATGCCCAGGTATTTAAGCATCCTAGGGCCCGACATAGACTGAAGGGGTGATATCAGTCTTGAATATCTTGTGATTCAGGGGAAAAGGAGGATTTATTAGCATTTAGTTTATAGTTTGAGAGGGCACTGAATTTAGTAATTTCACCTAGCAAAGCCGGAACGGAAGACACCGGTGGGATAAGTACAAAGGAGATCATTCCAGACAAGTGTAATATTAACCTCTGTGGATTCCACCCAGATGCCCTGTATTCCTGCATTGTTGAGAATATTTTGGATGAGAGGTTCCAGATACAGGTTAAATAGAAGGGAGAAAGGGACAACCCTGTCTGTACCTGAATGTAATGAGAAAGACTTAGAGAATGCACCATTTCCTGAGATCATTGCTGAGTGGGTTTTGTATAAAGCACAAATCCAGGTAATAAAACAGAAGAAAACTGGAAGGCCTTGAGGACCTGGAATAAAAATTCAAGTTCACATGATCAAATGCCTTCTCAGCATCCAGGAGACCAGCCCAGCAGGAAAAGCAGCATCCCTGGAGACTGAGAAGAGATGTGAAAAGGTGCGCAGATGATCTGAGGACGAACGTCCTTCATGAATCCAACCTGGGCCATACCTATTAGGTCGGGAAGGACCACAGTTAACCTATCGGCCAATATCTTGAAAGGATTTTGATGTCTTGATTTAAAAGAGATATGGGCCTGTAGCTTTGAACTAGCTTGGGTCTTTGTCCGGTTTAGGGAGAAGAACAATCAGGGCTTCAAACAAGTAGAATCCGCCTCTACCCTGGATAAAATGTACTGAAATAGCTGATAAAGCACTGGCGTAAAAGTTCACGAAAACTTTGTAAAATAATGAGGAGAACCTATCCGGCCCGGGACCTTGTCCGATGGCAATGTCTCCTATAACCTCTGAGATCTCCTCCTGAGATATAGGAGAAGCCAGAAAACTCTTGTGTTGTTCTGTTATGGAGGACAGATGGGAGTCCCTTAAATACTCCTCCAGAATCTCTGGATAGGAGGGCTCTCCATGTCCCTATATAATTGTTAAGTAATATAGTGTAAACTCTTGCACTATCTCAGGAGGGATACTCTCAAGGACCCATCTGCCAGTGCCTGAATTGGGGGATGAATCTTGCATATTTCTGTTGTTTTAACCACAATGTGAACAGACACCCCACTTTCTCTCCTGGTCCACATTACTGGCTCTGGTTGGGATTATAGCTAAATCTGCCTTTTCCCTTAACAGATCTAAATACCTGTCTTTGGCCACCAGAAGCTTCTTTCTGTCCTCACTGGAAGTACTGACAGAGGTTAGCCTCAAGGGACGAATTTGGGACAATAATGATAGTAGCTCTTCCTCTTGTGCTCTTTTCCTATTCGATGCTAAACTGATAAGAACTCCCTCATATAGGCTTTAAAGGCATCCCATATGACATCCGACTTGCGCTATCTATAGGGTTAGATAGAAGAAGAACTCAATTTGTTCTCTTATAAGCTTGCAATACTTGGCATCCTTTAGCAGCTGTTAAGCTTCCACGGGACTCCCTTCTGGGTGAGTTGAGAAAAGCCAGCTTACATACCATGAGAGAGTGTGGTGGAAATAGGGCCAGGCTGGATCGGGGTGGACATAACCCGGGCAAGAGAGCCTGAGATATAAATCGTAGTCAATGCGAGATTGCAAACCATGCACCATCGAGTTAAAGGTAAACTCCTTGGAATTAGGATGCAACACTGGCAAATATCACAAAGCCCGCATTGATCTACAAATCCTTAAGTGCTCTTTGCCCGGGACAGCCTCAGTCCACTACCTGACCTATCCAAGTTGGAGTCTATGACCTGATTAAAATCACCACCCATAATAATCATAGTGGGAAGCATTGGGAGAATAATAGTTATCAGCCTCATGAAGAAACTCAGGTCGTCAATATTAGGCACATAGATACTGCAAAGTAAAAGTGGTACTGACCAGAGATGCCATAACTAGGACAAACCTGCCCATGGATCTTTAATGACCTGTATGGAGATGAAGGGAATGCCTCTATTAATAATTAACATGACCCCACAACCATTGGTGGATCCGAGGTATTATAGACCTGACCCACTTGTTGTCTCCTTAGTTGTAAAGCTTCCGATTCTAGTAAATGGGATTCCTGCAAAACGTTATCTGGGAACCTGAGTAGACTTAAATGTTTAAGCACCTGATATTGTTTGGATTTTTCCTGATCCTTTACATTCCAGGTTGCAAGAACCACATCATTAGCCATCTAAAATAAGGTTAAAGAGCTTAGTTCCAACAGCCCTATACAAAACATTGAGAAATGTTTGGCGGATTCCACATATTACTGCTGTATGCACCACCCTCCTCCCTTCCCTGTCCCACCCATGATTACCCCAAACTCTTCCCCACAAAGTCCCCTTTCATTTAACATGAAATAAACCAGTCCGATAGCCGGAGCCTACCCCCTCCCAACCCACCCAGCTGTCACAAGCAACGTTTAGCATAGTACTGCATCCCTTCCTCACCCCCAGCCTCCCGAAGAAAACCCCTGCCTCAAACAAAGTACAACAGCCCATTCATGTAAGTAAATGCCCTTAGATCCAGAAAAGAACGAAAAGATTAAACTGCATTAGCAACCCTAGTGGCTTAAAGAGGTGCTGGACTGCGAACAAAAGCGCATCTTAATTGCAAGGAATAAAAAAAACAAAGAAAAATAAGATAATGTGTCATGAAAAACATAAACAGGCACCAGGGACCCGGAGATGAACAAAGATATAGGTCTCCTGTTACCCTATAGGAGAGATCCATGCCAATCAAAAACCAGGCGGAAGTCATACAGAGAGAGATGCCTTCTAACCTGAATTCTGAGACCTGCTTAACAAAGGGACACTAACGCCTTAAACGGTCTCTGATTTTTAAATTAGATCTCTTTACATCTTCTCCTGCCAGCCCAAACACCCCAGAGCACAAGATAGGGCTTTGATGTCCCAAGCCAGAAACGGAAAGCATAACCGAAAGGGAGTCATCCCGTATTACCACCATCATTAAGCTGGCATTCCGCGCGCTGAGCTCCCTTGTGGATACTAAACCACCATACCTGCGTGTGACATGAAAATTAGGGATTGGCCCAGCACCTAAATTAAGCCACTCTGGAAATGAAATATTGCTCCTTAACAGCTTAAGACATTCCTCCTTCATTAAAAGGACCAGCTCATCCAGCTAAACTGGAATAAAAAAAACACCTTCCCCCAATGACTAAACTAAATGTTCCAACAAGACATTAATATAGGTTACAGACACATTTTTAACACTAGTGCTCAAGTGTCTCATGACAATTGACTCAGTTAAGTAATAACTAGGTCCGTTTAGGTAGCCAGAATTTCCAGAAGCAAAACCATCATTGCAGACTTCTTAGATTTTACTAGGTAACAGTCTCACTAAACAACACAAGACTCCCTTCGTCTAAGGGGTAGAGCTTCTCATGGATCACAAAACAAATCAGGCAAGGCAAGCTTAAGACCGGAGAGAGCATTCTGGATCTTCATGGTAAGCCAGGATCCTTCACTAGCACCTGCAGCCTGGCTGGGTACCCCATCCTAAACTTGAGCCCCTCAGCAATAATCTTCGACACAGTGGGGTGGAATGCTGTACGTTTCAGCCTGACCGATCCTGGCAAATCTTGTGCAATTCTCAACTTAGAGTTTTCCCAGCGGACCTCTGTAGAGCTCTTTACTTTTACCAGAAAATGTTGCCTCTAAGAAATTTAGGAAACAGCAAATAATGGGATGTGGGGGGCAGCCCCTAGTGGAGGTTTCCAGCCGCAACGATCTATGCGCCTCATTATGTATGCAGGGGCTGGAAGGAGAGGGACCAGCAACCTGTTCCACCAGCTTCTGTACAAAACTACAGTGTTCTGGCCTCTCCCTTTCAGGTAGCCCTAAAATGACCACATTGTTTCTAGTGGCTATGGCCCCGAGGTCTTCCAGCTTTGCCTCCACTGAGAGAGCTTTCTGCCTTATTGCCACTAGCCCAGGGTCCACCTTGTCTAAGCGATGCCCAGGGAAACAATACGAGCAGTGTTATCCCAGGCAATCATCGAGACCTCTTCCAATTTTTAGATAGAGCTTTAAGGTGGTCGTCATCTCTTTCACCTCCTCTCGGAAGGGTTTGAATTCTTCCAGGAACCTATTTAAAGTTAGAGGTTCCTGCTCTGATACTTGGCTGAGGTGATCGGGTCTATCAGGCCCACTTGAAGCCCAGGATTTCTTTGGGACATTCTCAGGAGTAACTGGAGGTGTGTGCTTTCTATGGGCTTTCTTCATGTAGGCCTCCATCAGTGCCCAAAACTTGCTCATCCGAGGCTCTGGAGTTTTAGTAGACAGGATCAGTAGAGAACAGGGTTTTTGGCAGTCTCGACGTTGGAAAAAACGATTATAAAATCGGGAGGCTGGAGCTACGCTGGGAGGAGTTTCTACTCAGCAGTCTGCATCATGTGGTCTCCCAGGAGTCCCACTTTTAGAAGGCTGCAGACATTAAGGGTGGCAATACGTAGTCCGCTAGTTGGAGGGTGGGCAGTCATGGTAGTTGTGGGAGGTCCAGGGTTAGGTGTACATTACCTGACGTGAGCAGCAGGAGGAAGAGGAAGAACCTGCGGATTGGGTGCTATTTTGAGGCCTTGTGAGGTCATATGCAACCACCAGGGGCCCTTTAGGAGTGGGAAATGTAGGGATAGGGAGGCTAGTTAGGTGGGGTGGCCAGTAGTAGGAGACAAGGTGAGGGACAGGAGGCAGAGGTTGGAGTCGCGGATGGCAAGGTTGGCAGTGGTTGTAGGGGTAGCAGAGGGTGCTACCCGTAGGGTGTTGAAAGTGGGAGAGGAGAGCTGGAGGGAGGGCAGCAAGATAAGTGGAATCAGTACAAAAGGAGTAGGTGGCTATGGATTGCTGATTAGAGGAGGACTCTGGGTTGAGGTTAGAGGCAACTGCCAGTCAGGCAGCCACATAGGGGAGTATAGGCGGTGTAGCCCAGGAGGGTGACAGGGGAGTTGTTTGATGGGATGGCTGTACGTAAAGCAGGAGGAGTAGTTGTAGCATAGTAGCCAGTACGTGAAGCATTGCCAAGGGAGACCTGTAATAGGTGAGGTGATGCAGCATATGCCCCTAGTGGCTGAGTAGTATAAGCTGCAGATGGAGAAATGGGCTGATTGGTTGCTAAAGCCTCCAGGAGTCCTATAAAGGCGTGCTCACCAAGGTTGGTGGCAGGGGCGGTGGGGAGCACGCTTGCATTGGCGGGCCCTCTACAGAGCTCACAGGAATCCTATCTGCACGGAGCTTAGCACACCATTATAGTCCTTCCACGTACCTGTATGCTGTTCTGGGGGTGGGAGGGTTCTCTAAGACCCTCACAACCTCCAAAATGGGTCCCTTGTGCCTTGGAGTGCTGTAGCAGCCTGTATGCTGTTCTGGGGGTGGGGAAGGTTCTCCTGAGACCCTCACGACCTCAAAATGGGTCCCTTGTGCCTCGGAGTACTGTAGCAGCCTGTATGCTGTTCTGGGGCATGGGGAGGGTTCTCCTGAGACCTCACGACCTCAAAATGGGTCCCTTGCACCTTGGAATACTGTAGCAGCCTGTATGCTGTTCTGGGGGTGGGTAAGGTTCTCCGAGACCCTCATGACCTCAAAATGGGTCCCTTGCACCTCGGAGTACTGTAGCAGCCTGTATGCTGTTCTGGGGGTGGGGGAGGTTCTCCCGAAACCCTCACAACCTCCAAAATTGGTCCCTTGCACCTCAGAGTACTGTAGCAGCCAGATCATAGAAGGGTCCAAAGGTCATTTTGCAATAGAGATACAGACAGCAGCATGTCCCGTGAAGCTGCTAACAACAGTAGCATACTGGTAGTGCAAGGAACTAAGTACAGAAGGCATACAAATTCATGACACAATGCAGTGCATACAATAGTACATCACAATAAAAGGTGACTGCATTTAAAGGCATACATTGAAACTGGACAATTATTTGAGATGAAGGTAGAACATAACCATCAGGCACATTAAGCAAAAGGAGGAAGGAAATACAGGGAGCAGAAGCGACTGGCCATCGAGTAGGTAGGGTGTTAGGAGGTGAGGGGTAGGGGTAGGGGAGGCGGAGAGGACCTAAAGGTGGGAAGAGGTTGGAGGAGGAGGAGAAGGAGAAGGGGTAAGGGGTCAGGATGGCGAGTGCTAGGAGAAGCAAGAGTATACTAGGCTGGTGAGGATGGGTAGGGGAGGGACACATTAGCAGATAGCTATTAGCTGGGTGGGTGACATAGAAGGTGGTTAGCTCTTGTGGCAATGGCAAGCTACATTAAAGGTGTTCCTGGCCAGAGTCTTGAAGGAGTTCACAGGGACAAGTCCAGTGAGTCTAAGCTTAGGTTGCATTTTATTTCAGACTGATGGAATAGCAGCTAATAGCACCTCTGCCATGATTAGTGTGCACCCTGGGCACATCCAAAATATGAGCTCAGAATTCCATAGTGAATATTTGCTATGCAACTTGAGTGTAAGTGAACAAATATACTGTTGGCTGTTTGTCCCAGTATTTTTATTGTCCAGAGGCCATGTGAAGCATCTATCTTGTGGCTAAGGATGTCCAACCTACTCTTGATAGAGGTCACAATGGTGTGTCTATGAGGTGCATTTGTTATAAAATGCAGGGCATGGTGAAAAAGAGTCTTGCGATTGTATGTGTGAGTTGCAGAACTACAATTATAAATAATATCTCCGTAGTCTAACGAGGAGAGGAAGGTGGCTTGACCAATCTTCGCCTAATGTCCATTGTGAAGAGAGATTTGTTCCTGTAAAGGGATCCCAGCCTCGCTTTCAGCTTTTACAAGGCAATCGATATGGATGTTGAAGGACAATTTGCTGTCCAGCCAGACTCTAGATACTTAAATTGATCCATGACATCTAAGGTATCCCCAAAATAGCTGTGATAGGTAGAGAGTGTTCCACATGCTTAAGGGTGTGCAATTGGTAGAGGTGAAAACATTGCCTTTGTTTTCTTTACATTCAACAGCAGCTTGGATTGAGCAAGACTGAGCTGCAGTTGATTGAGAATCAGACTGCAGCTCAATACATGCTTCATGCAATGAGGGCTTGAAAGTACCATATCATCTGCAAAAGTGAAGTTTGGACTTGTATGTTTTACTCATGGAGTTAATGTAGATGGTAAACAGGAGTCGCCCAAGTATGGACCCTTCAGATGCATAGAAACATACAAATTGTCTGCTGATAAGGACCACTAGGACCATCCAGTCTGCCCATAGGGCCCATACATTGTGTGGCCACTGACCCAATGTATGATCAATGGCTTTCATCACTCCTCTCTCTAAGGTTCCTTGTGCCTGTCATAAGCATGTTTAAACCCTCCACTGTGCTTACCCCCACCACCTATTGTGCAGGCTATGCCAAGCATCAACTACCTCTCTGTGTAGAAAACATCCTCATTACCCTCAATCTACCCCTCCAATTTCATATCATGCCCCTTGTTCTAGTACTTTTCCCTCCCTTGGAAAAGGTCCCCCCCTGCACCCTGTTTATGCCCTTGAGGCACTTGAAGATTTCTATCATGTCACCCCTCTCTCTCACTTCCAGCGAGTACATATTGAGGTCCCTAGTCTCTTCTCATCTGTTTCATGGTGCAAGCCATGTACCATCTTAGTCGCCTCCTCTGGATAGCCTCCACCTTGTTGATGTCCTTGCGTAGGTGTGTCCTCCAGAACTGCATTCAGTACTCCAGGTGTGGCCTTACCAATGTTTTATACAGTAACATCACCTCCTCTCTTCTCCTGACAGTGATATCCTTGCCTATACACCCCAGCAAGCCACTGGTCCTCCCTGCAGCCTTTGTGCATTGCTTTGATACCTCACGGTCATCAGGAGATGATAATCTCTAGGTCCCATTCCTCTTTGGTGACAGTCAGCACCTCCCCATCCTGTAGGTCTCCCCAGGATTCCCTCTGCCCAGGTGCATTATTTACACTTCTTTGCATTGACTCTAAGATGCCATGTCTCTGACTATCTTTCAAGTTTCTCCAGGTCCCTCCTTATTCTTTGCATCCCTTCAGGATATCTACTCTGTTGTAGATCTTGGTGTCATCTGCAAACAGGCAAACTTTCCTTCCGGCCTCCATGCAATGTCACTAATGAAAGACATTGAATAGGACTGGTCCCAGCACTGAACCCTGTGGTACACCACTGGTCACCCTCTCTCCCGGATTGGATCCCATTTACCACCACCCTTTACTTCCTGTCTGTCAGCCAGCTTTTAACCCAGTGTATCACCTTTTGTCCAATGCCTAGACTTACCATCTTGTTAACTAGCCTTTGGAAGACAGTGCTGAAGGCTTTGCTATGAAATTTAGGTGGCGTGTCTACCGTTCCTCCTGATTCTCTGATCACCCTGCCAAAAAAAAATCAGTCAGATTTATTTGTACACGACCTTCCCTATTGTGTAACCGTGTTGCTCAGATCCTTGGCTCTACTGGATTCCAGGTGTGCCACTATCCTTTCTTTCAGCAGTGTCTCCATGATCTTCCCAGCTTACTGGCCTGAGTTCTCCGCCTCCTCTCTACTGCCACTCTTGTGCAGCGGTACTACATGTGCCTTCTCAGTCCTCTGAAACCACTCCCGTGTTGGTGACTGTGTGAGCAGGGCTGCCAGAGGTACTGCCAGCTCACTTCACAGTTCCTTAATATCCTCAGGTGTACATCACCTGGCCCCATGCTTTATCCACCTTCAACTTTGTGAGTTCTTCCAGGATCTCTCTCACTGTAAATTGACTGGTTTCCACTGTCCACTTCTTCCCCTCCATTGCCTCTGCCAACCAACTGTGGTCCTGATTGTCCCCCTCCTTAGTGAATACTGAGCAGAATATAGAATGTCTTGTCTCTTTTTCACTGTCTGTCTAAACCCTTCTCTGTCTGTGCCTTAGCTCTCATTACAGCTTCATTCAAGGTACACCTCCCTGTCCTCCTCCTGTTGGGTCCCCTACATTTTCTGAAACTCAGTCTTTTAGCTCTTATTTTGTCCCCACCTCTTTAGAGAACCATAGTGGTTCCTTCTTCTTTTCCTTTGGCCACTATCCTAACACATTGGTTTATTACAACCAGCATGGCTTTCTTCAGTTTCCCCATTGTTCTTCCACCCCACTATTGCTCCTCCCTTCCCCAGGATTGCTCTTATACATCTACCCATTTCTGAAATCCAGCCTCCTAAAATCTAAAACTTTTGCCCTTGTGTGGCTAAGGTGAGTCCCTGTCTCCATGCTAAACCACACAGTGTGGAGTCACTGGACCCCAGCTGCACTTCCACCTGTACTCTTTTGACTCTGTTTCCACTGGTCCATACCAGGTCCAGAATTGACTTCTCCTGGTTGGCTCATGCCAGCTGCCTGAGGTCCAACCCCTGCAGGGATTCTAAAATGGCTGTGCTTCTGGCTGAGCAGCTGCCTGAGTGGTCAATCCCGTCCAGCATGTGAAATCCCTAGTAGCAGGATTTCATATTTAGCTGCCATGTTGTGTATGCCCTTCATTAGTTGCCTATCTCCTTCTTCAGTGCGAAGATCTGTAGATCACCCCTGTTCATACTGCTGTGCCATTACCTGGCTCAAGGGGTGACCTATATTGCCTCAGCCTTCCCTGTCTTCCCTGAACTTCTGGAAGCTTTTATGCCATCTCTGATGTACAGGCCCCCATCCCTACCCTCTCTATCCCTCTCAGACAGTGTAACCTTGCACTGACATCCAGCCCATGATTAGCAGGTACCATGTCTCTGTTACTGCTGCTATGTCAAGGTCTGAATTTGCCAACAAGGCCTCAGGTCTGGAACCTTAGTTCCCAGGCTACAGGCGTTTATAACATGACCTTCAATGTTTGCAGTCTACCCTCCTCTGTTCCTGTTTTTACTCTCTTGCCTCTTTCCCACCCAGTTTCCTCCATGTTCTCTCTCCCGTGCCTCCCATTATACACTCTTCTTCTGCCTGCTTCTGTCTGCCTGATTCAGCTGTCCTCTTATATTCCTGTGTTGTTCCTTTGGGAAGTGAGTTTACTAAACCTCCTGATCCTCCTGGCTCTCCCGCCTTGGCCAATTGAAATGCTCACTGCTAAAGCATTTAAACTTCTCTCTAAGGACTGAGGTCCCCTTCTTGGGCAGATGCAGGCCATCCTCTTTATATAAGCTCATCTGCCCAGGTGAGCTCAGTCCCCATGAATCAAAAACCTCTCTCCCACCCAATCCTTCAACCATGAGTTGAAGGTCTGGATACAGTGTGTCCTAGCCTCCTCTATGCCCTGGACAGGTAGCACCTCTGAAAATGTGATGGGCGTGCTATCCATTTCGAGCTTCCCCCAACTTCCTGAAGTCCTCCTGGACCTAGCTAATTCCACCCTTCTCCCTGCAGGTCGTTGGTCCCAGGTGGGAAAAGACATCAGCTCCTCCCTCCTAGCTATCGCCTGGTGATCCCTATGGATCTGCTTCCCATCCCTCCATGCAGTGCTTCCTGGGAGGCACTTTACCTTCCTCTCCCCTCCTAGGTGTCCCTAACTCATTTCATTTTATTTTTTATGCTGATTGCGCCATATGCAAGAAACATGTTCGTCAGCTTTCTCCACAAGCAGGTTGTGGAGGTGCACTATTGTGCCCAATGCCCCCAGCCTGCAAGAAGCCATCCTCATCCCAATGCCGTGACACGCTGCTGCTGACACAAGTTCAGCCAGCGTGCCACAACTTCAAAAAGTAGCTGCTGCAATCAGGGGCCACCTCGTCATTGCAGCGCCAGCCATCCACTGCAATGAGAAGGCGACCGTCATTGCAGGGTAAGGATGTGAAACCCTGATATTGTTTGTGAACATGGCGGGGTTGCCGCCGTGTTCCTAAACAATAAAAACCCTCCCCACAAGTGTTTGCTTGCCGGCGGGGCCTAATCCCGTCGGCTTTGTTGCCTCATGTTTCTCTTATTTGCCCGACAGAGAGCCCCTCCCAATCGGCATTCCTGCCTAACCCCGCCCCGGTTGTTCCTGCCAACTATGGGTGTCCAATCCCCATCGGCATAATGATACCCCAGTTTTGTTTCACTGCCCGGACGGGGTACCCAATCCCCATTAGCTACTACTGTGGCCCCAAACGAAAGCCTCTGCTGTGCTGGAGCCCACCCCAAGCGTGCCAGATGCCCTGTGAAAGGAAGGTTCCCGCGACATCTTTTGTATTTTCTCCTGAAAAAACTGTCCCTCGGCGCTCGCCCTGCCCCCCACCACGCAACCCACACCCTGCCTCCCCACCCCCTCACCCCCATACTTACTCGGAGCTTGGCACGACGATCTTGATGGACGGGAACATGTCTGTACTCTTCAAAGCTGACTACGAACTGAGAAATGCCAGTAAGCTGTATATGTAATAAATAGAGTTTTTCCAACTTTAGTGCATATCTAAAAGGCATTTTAGAATCTTTTCACCAAATTTTCAAAATGGGGCTTTTGGGACCCTCCTCATGAGTTCTTGAACTGTCATGGAGTGTCGGCCCCGAAGGTGGTTTCGGTTCACTATGCGGAATCACCCTTGGGGCCAATTAACAAAATGACAGTGCCAGTGTTCTGAGGTGGGCTCTCAAAAAACCTATACAAATTGGTGGAAAAATCAAAAATGACTTGTTCTGACTTGTCACGTTACTTGCCAGTTATTATATACGCTAGTAACTTCATGAATTTTCAATATTTTCCACCAGATTTTCCAATATTGGCATTTTGTCACACCTCCATGTGAGCAGTACAGCTGTCATTGTTCACATCCTGGCTGAAATGTGTTTTCGCAGTTCTGGCACAGAATAGCCCTTGATCGCTGTGAAATAAGTGTTCAGGATAGATTAAGAAATGACAGTAACACTGTTCATGAGTGAGGTCCTAAAATGCCTATGTTGAAAATTTGGTAATGATACTCCATAAAATGACTGTTCTTGCAGGCGTGTTCACGAGTTGGCCACACTTCGTAACCAGATTTATAATATTTTCACTCAGATTTTCAACATTGCCATTTTCCCAACCTACTTATGAACAGTACAGCCTGTCACTTTTCCCATCCTGGCAAAATGTGTTTTCACACTTCCGGTGCAGAATAGAGCGGTGCTGTGGGAAATCACTGTTCGGGACAGATTAAGAAAATGACAATGATGCTGTTCATGAGCAGAGGTCCTAAAATACCTATGTTGAAAATTTGTGTGATAGCCCATCAATTGACTGTGTTACAAGTGTGTGTTGCACTTTCCTTTTACCATAACCATAGATTTGTAATATTGTCACAGATTTTCAACAGTGTCCTTTTACCTCATATAAGCAAGGCTATCAGCTGTCATTTTCACATCCTGACCGAAATGTGTTTTCACCAGTTCTGGCGCAAGAATAAGATGGTCACTGTGGAAAGGCAGTGTTTGGGACAGATGAAGAAAATGACAGTGGCACTGTTCATGAGCAGAGGTCCAGAAATCCCTATGTTGAAAATTTGGTGACGAAACTCCATAACATGACTGTGTTACAGCGTGCATTGAACTGTTTCCACGCATCCTTGTAACTTTGTAATTTGTAATACTGTCACCCACATTTCAACAGTGGCATTTTTTCACAACTCCTGCGAACACTACAGCCGTCATTTTTCGTATCCTGGCTAAATATGTTTTGTACTCCTGCCGGACAATAACACGGATCACTCTGGAAATCAGCATTTGGGACAGATTAAGATCAACTGAGTAGAGGGAGGGTGACGAGCTCAACTGAGCTCTGTTGGAACTACTGCGGATTTGTTTGTGGGCGGACAAAGGCCTTGTGAGCCCAGTACAAAGGGCAGCTGCAGCACTGGGAGAAACAGAGCGAGGAAGGCGAGTGAGGGAGGGGTGAGCAAACTCACCAAAGCGCTGTCAGGACTGCTGTGGATTTCTTTGTGGGCAGAAAAAAGGCGTCCAATACAGACGGGGCCCAGTACAAGGCCCAGCCTGCGGTGGTGGGAGAAACAGTATGTTGGTGAGAAGGGACTTAGTGAGTAAATGGAGCTCTATCAGGACTGCAGGTTTCTTTGTGGGCAGAAAAAGGCGCCAATGCAGGCAGGGCTCATACAAAGGGCAACTTGCAGTGCCAGGACAAACAGAATGAAGCGATGAGAGGGAGGTGAGCAACCTCAACAGAGCTCTGTGGGAACAACTACAGATTTCTTTGTGGACAGACAAAGGTGCCAATGCAGTCAGGGCCCATACAGAAGCACAGTCTGTGGCCAAGAGAGAAACAGAATAAACAGTGACAAGCGGTTAGTGAGCGAGCCACAGACTCTAGTGTGACTGCTGCAGATTTCTTTGTGGGCAGAAAATGTGGGAAACGCATGAGCAGGGCCCAGTACAAAAGCCAGCTTGCAGTGCCAGCAGAAAGCGGAATGTAAGAGTGACAGAGAGAGTGCGTGAACCCAGGTGGAGCTGTGTCAGGACTGCTTCAGATTTATTTCTGGCAAAAAAAAGCCACCAATGCAGGCAGGAGCCCAGTACAACAGGGCAGCCTGCAGCGCCAGAAACACAGAATGAAGCGAGTGAGGGAGGGAGTCAGTGAGCTCAATGGGGCTCTGTTGGGAGTGCTGCAGATTTGTTTGTGGGCAGAAAAAGGCAGCAATGCATGCAGGGCCCAGTACAAGGCAGCCTGCAGTGGCAGGAAAACCAGAATAGCGAGTGAGTGAGCTCAACAGAGCTGTATTGTAACTGCAAATTTCTTTGTGGGCATAAGAATGCAACAAGCAGGCAGGAGCCCAGTAGAAAAGGGCAGCCTGCAGCACTGGCAGAACAGAATGAGCAAGTGAGAGAAGAGGAGAGCGATGAGCTCAACGCAGCTTTGTCAGGACTGCTGCAGATTTCTTTGTGGGCAGAAAATTTCCACCAACAGAGGCAGGAGCCCAGTACAAAGGGCAGCCTGCAGCGCCAGGAGAACCAGACTGACTGAGTTGAGACAGGGAGAGTGAGTGACCTCAACGGAGCTCTGTCGGGGCAGCTGTGGATTTCTTTGTGGGTAGAAAAGCCACCAACACAGACAGGAGCCCAGTACAAAGAGCAGCCTGCAGCGCTGGAGAAACAGAATGAGCAGAGTCACGTGGTGCTAGCTCCCTGAAGGCTGTGCAGTCTCTGGGCTCCCACCACCCCATCAACCTTAATTCAATTTTAAAGCGGTACTAAGCGACTAACGCAACAAATAACAACAGAAGGCAACTCTTTAATCTCTGCCTTTTGGCCCTTGTGCGTTTTTCTCACATCCTAACCTCTACGTGAGAATGGGGCAGAGATGAAGCAGGCAGCGATGCGGCACCTCCCTCCTACTACGCCGGAAAAGCTCCCGAAGAAGGCGAGAATGAATCTCCAGCAACCCAGGCAAATCGGGGCGCTGCTTCCTTGGCTGTTCTCTTACGAGAAAGATTTCTGCAAGAAGTTACACTGCTCAGTGAAGTGCTGGAAAGCATCACGCCAGACTAAAATTGATTAAAAGGGATCTTACCTCCTTAAAAGTAGGGTGATTGACTCAGAAGCCAGGATCATATCCCAAGAAAAATGGAGGGGCACAGTGGAGCCAGAAATTGTCTCATTGAAGCAACAGGTGAAAAAACTGCAACTAAAGACGGAGGATTTAGAGGCGTATGAAGAAAAAATCTCCTAATAATCGGGCTACAGAGCTAGAAGAAAGCCCAGACACCATTGCCTTCCTCCAGAAATTCTTGGTCAAAGTTGTCGGACCCTCACCCCTCAATCCCAGTACCATCTTGAAAGGGCCCACCGGTCTCTGAGACCAAGACCCCACCAGACTCTCCTCCTCGATCCGATCATCATTAAATTCTAAGCTTCATTGAAAAGCAGCACATCCTTACTAAGGCTCGAGGCTACAAGTTATAACTGGGGCCCAACTAAATTAAGAATCACCCAGGATCTCCCGACGAGACTAGGCAGAAGAGAGCTGCTTTTCATCCTGTGGGCAGAAGCTCATCACGGCAGGCATCCACTTCAGAATGCTCTACCCAGCTACTTTAAAGGTCACAATTGACGGCTCCACATCTACCTACGAATCTCCTGACCAGGCCATCAGAGACTTAACCTCCAAGCTTCCTAACTTGTTCAAAGAGAAATGAACTGAACTTTAAGAGTCCAGTTACTAGCTGTTTGCCTGTGTTTCGAGTTTTAAGATGTTTGTTGGCAAATGCTTACCTGCTAACTGTGAATGTCAGAGAGTTGAACTCTGTGATGTTAGAGAAAATGGGTGCCCTTAGCGCCAGTTTTGGTAGGCCGTAGATTCTTCCAGCTCCCTAGCACAACTCCGGAACCTTAGGGACAGGATTTCCCTACTCTGACCCGAATTGAGTGCGGACCGATTTTGGTCCCACTGCGTAATGAGTCCCCCGGCCCTGTCTAAATAGCGTCTTCGCCTACTTGCCTCGGGACTACTCTCACACAGGGGCCAACCTCATGGGCAGCAGAATCCTACAGATGGGGGTAAGTGCCTGATCACTTTAACTAGTAGGCATATACTGTATTCCTCACGAGGAGGTAGTAGGCAGTCGCTACCTAACTTGGCCCATTTTCTTTTGTTCTCTGCACGGCCCACTGATACATAAGGCGCTTCTCTAATATAGTCGGATGAGATGGGTTGGGGGGTCCCGAGATCGTTGAGCTAATGGAGCTGCCTCACGAGGCTTAATGTGGGGATATGGCGGCCCTCAGACCTGCTATAGGAGATTCCTCCTTATTTTGGTTAGCTGAGTTGTAAAAAATTTGTGCCTTTCTCCTGATAGCAATCCCATAATTTTTGGTATTGGGCTATGACAGCCCTAGGTCTCGCCATTGGGATCTGGGTTCCAAGTTCATGCTACTGGTTCTCCCAGGACTTAACTGATCATGTCTGGAACCAGTTTGGTACATAGTTGGTTGTTTTTTTTTTATTGGGGACAGGGAGGAGGTTTCTCATGGCTTGGTGACACTAGCTTTCAAGGTCCTACATCAGTACTCTTTATTGGTTAATTTCTACACAGCAAAGGTTTGAATGCTTTTCTTTCCAGTACCTAGCTAGACTAATGCAGGGGTCAGAGTGTGCTTTTCCTTTCGGCTGTCAACAGGTATACTATTATGTATTTGCCTAACTTAACGATTCTGAAATGGCTACAATTTAGATTAAGATAGCTACTTGGAATGTGCGAGGATCAGAGAGAGAGCCAAGAGGATTCAAGTTTTTAATCCTGTGACTTACTTAGGATTGAGATACTTATGCTCCAGGAAACCCATCTGATTAATAATGAGAAAAACTGGCTAGTTAGATCTGTTTTTCCCCAAGTCTTTTCAGCCGAGTGGCTCAGGGTCCAGCAGGGGTGGCTATTCTAATTAAAAATCATGTCTCTTTCTTGGCAGAGGAAGAACTGATAGATCCAGAGGGCAGGTTTGTCCTGGTTAAAGGGTGCCTCAACAATTGCAAGGTTGTACTTGGCTCGATTATGGTCCAGTAGGGAGTCCTGAGTTTTTATGACCTAACAGATAAAATTGGCACTTTCTGCCCTCACACCTTATACTAGGAGGAGACTGGAATATCCCGCCGTGTCAAATCCTTGACAGATCCCATGATCCTAAGAGACCAGCATCCCCAGCTCAAAAGTCCCTATCAGACTTTACGCAGTTATTGGGTATTTGTGACCCGTGGCGACTACTAATCCCTCCCTCCTATCTTTCTCCTTCTTTTCTCAAGCTCATAACTCCTGGTCCAGAATAGACTATATCTTAATCAGTAAGTCACTCCTCCCTGGTCTCCTCAGACAGGCATTGAGCCGATAGTATTGTCAGATCACGCCACAGTCTGGGGAAGATCTCTCGGACCCCAGTTTTCAGCGGACTCCATTTGGAAGCTTAATACTCAACTTCTTAGAGAAGTCCAGATGGTCGTCCACATCAAAGATCTTATCTCCAATTTTTGGAGCTCAATATGAATTCCACTCTGAGGATGGACTCTGTCTGGGGCTCCTGAAATGCTACCTCAGAGGGGAACTAATTAAACTAGCCTCTGTGAGGAAAAGATGCAGACAGGCCGTGCCCTTACTACTGATCAAAATCAAAGAAATGGAAAGTTCCATGCCCCTTCCTCTCCCTAGCCTCCTCGAATCCCTTTTAAAAGCGGAACGAATATGCGGATCTACTCAAAGAAAGGCGAATATGCTATTCTAAATACTCAATCTAAATATATCGATCTATGGAGAAAAGCCGGTAGGCTCTTGGCCCTAAGATTGCGCACAGTAGAGGTTTGAGATTAATCCGGCCTTCAAACCCCAGAGGGCTAACCAAAACCACCCCAGAAAATTACCCAGATTTTTGAGGACTTTTATAAGAACCCTATAGCAACCACTCCTCCAGCACCCCCTTGGACATCGAGACTTACCTAGCAGATCTCAAACTTCCCACCTTCTTGTACACCACAAAAATTCATTAGCTTCCCTATCACCCTATCTGAAGTTGAGGACACCATTGCCTCCTTGCTCCTGACAAAGCACCCGGCCCAGATGGCTACCCTTCAATTTCTATAAAACTTTAATAAAGAACTTGCCCACTTCTTAAGCTTTATAACTATTTGTTTGCCGATACAATTGACCCTACATTACTGGAAGCCACAATCGTGTTAATTCTTAAGCCCGATAAACCACCCAAAGACCCTCGAGTTACCCCCATCTCTCTCCTAAACTGCGATATGAAGATCCTATCAAGATCCTAGCCGAGAGGTTAAAAAGTCTGGGTCCACCTCCTAAGTCCAGAGCAGGTGGGATTTGTTCAGGCGCATTCCCCTGCAGACCACCTCAGAACCTCTCTCACATCTCACATGCTGCCCAATTATCCCATACTCAATGGCTCTGATCTCTTTGGACGCTGAGAAAGCTTCGATAGAGTCAACTGAGAATTCCTGTGGGCAACATTGACCAAGATGGACTTCCACCTGTTTTCCTTAAGTGGATTCAGGTCATGTACAAATCCCCTCGGCTAGGATCTATTGCAACGGTGTCTTCTCCTCAGTCTTTTATCTCCACACGGTACCAGACAAGTCTGCCTGCTCTCCCCTATTTGTTCAACCTGTATTTAGAGCCCCTTCTTCATAAACTTAAGCATTCCCACACATCCATGGATGCCGGTGCAGCAGCAGGAGCTGGTTCTTTCTGCCTATGCAGATGATATCTTGCTCCATGTGGCTCACCCTGAAAAGTCACTATTGCATGCTCTCCAGATCATTACCCAATATGGCCGCCTCTCCCAATATAAGCTGAACATTGCAAAGTCAGAAGTGTTCCTCTGAACCCCTCACGCATAAACAATGCTTCACTAAGTTTGGTATGAGATGGTCTCCCAAGTCAATCAAATACTTAGGCATACATTTTACCTCGGACTTAGCTCTGCTCAAGAAGCTCAACTTAGGCGACCTCAAGTCCAGCATACAGTTGGACCTGCAAAGATGGTCTAAACTTCCTATTTCTCTTTGAGGCAGGATTAACATTATTAAGATGAATGTCCTTCCCCGTATTTTTACCCTCTTAATCTATTGGGCCTCTGGTTACCTCTTTCATACCTACAGCAATTCCATTCCATCTTTACTAATTCATCTGGCAAAACAAATCTGCCAGGCGTTCATTTTCTAAACTATGCCTTCCTAAGGATAAGGAGGACTTCGTCTTCCTAACCTCTTATTCTATCACTGGGCAGCTCACCTTTCCAAACTGGGCAGATGGCTCCCAGGCCAGGCTGAAGGACCTCCCCATTTTGGCTTCAGATCGAAAGACAGATACTTCAGGCCAATGTCTGCCCAAAGACATTTTTCTACACTCCCAGCGGCCTCCATCTTTGGTCTCAAACCCAATCATCATCACCTCTCTTAAAACTCTTTCCCAATGCCTTTACTACCTCAAAATCCCACCTAAAAGACTTGGCACAACCCCTCATCCTAAACCCCAATATTGACTGGGAGGCTCGTTAATTACCCCTGGCTGGCTCCCACAAATAACGAAACAGCAGTGGAAAACTTTTACTCTCAAGTTCCCTTCTTTCCTCCCCGACATACTAACTAAGTTTGACCTTCCCAACAATACGATTTTCAAGATATACCAATTAAGACATCTTATCAATGTGAATTTTGGGCCTGTATTCTGTAACTTGCAGGTCAGTCCCTTCCTTTCCCAAATTGAAGCTTTAGCTCTAAATCTCACTGCATCTCTTTAATATACTCCTACCTACTGGACCTTAAATTCGAGCCCGCTCAAAGGATCCTGTATCTGGCCCTCCCTTCTACCGGACATCACCCCTAACTGGTCACAGTTTGGAAAGATCTGCACAAGTATCATACCCAAGACAGATTATCAGGCTTACCCAATATCATATATTAAATAACATGTACTACACTCCAGTTAAACTGACCCGTTTAGAAACTATCTCTCCCCTATGCTCCAGATGTTTACAAGGAGAAGAGAATTTACTTATATTTTTGGCTGTGTGACAAAGTGGCTCCCTTGTGGCGCTCTATCCAGGCCAACTTGGACCCTCTTTGGGCCTGGACAGCCTTTCACGGCCGAAATCTGCATCCTGGGTATCTATTCCAACATAGAATATCAGGAGCGTAGGCACCACATAGCTTTAATTTCGATGGTGGTCAAAAGACTAGTCCTCAAGCATTGGACTGACCAACTAACCATAACATACACGGAATGGTTAAAAGACTTATCAACCTGCTTTAACAAGGAGAGACTCGCTGCTAGCTCTCGTAACCAGATGGATTTATTTCACAAAAGATGGGACAAATTATATCGCTTTATTTACACCACTGACCTCCTGGCTCGGTCTCTGAAACCCTATTTAGCCTTCTTCTCTTTCTTTTCTCTCTATCTTAGGCCAATCCCACTGTCTAAGGACTGACTGTTTATGTTTACCTGTTTAATAAATATAATGCACACTCGGGAGGGTTAGGGTGGTGAGAAAGGGAGTAGTTATATAGTTATAGAGTTGTGGTGTTGGGGGGGTTGTTGTGTTTTTTTTTGTTTGTTTTCTCTCACCCATGTACAGTTCTGATTGGAATGTATGACCTGTTGTAACTCTTAAACCAATAAAGTTGAATTTCAAAAAAAAACAGAATGAGCGAGTGAGAGAGGAGGAGTGAGCCACCTCAACAGAGCTCTGTCGGGACAGCTGCAGATTTCTTTGTGGACAGACAAAGGTGCCAATGCAGTTAGGGCCCCATACAGAGCACAGCCTGCGGTGCCAAGAGAAACAGAATAAATGAGTGACAGAGCAGTAGTGAGTGAGCTCTGAGCTCTAGTGTGACTGCTGCAGATTTCTTTTATGGGCAGAAAATGTGGAAACGCAGGCAGGTGCCCAGTACAAAGACCAGCTTGCAGCGCCAGCAGAAACAGAATCGAGGAGTGACAGAGGGGAGTGAGTGAGCTCAGTGGAGCTGTGTCAGGACTGCTTCAGATTTATTTCTGGCCAGAGAAAGCTGCCAATGCAGGCAGGAGCCCAGTACAAAGGGCAGCCTGCAGCGCCAGGAGACACAGAATGAGCGAGTGAGGAGGGAGTCAGTGAGGCCAGCAGAGCTTTGTTGGGACTGCTACAGATTTGTTTGTGGCAGAAAAGGCAGCAATGCATGCGGGCCTCAGTACAAAGGCAGCTCGCAGTGGCAGGAAAACCAGAATGAGTGAATGAGTGAGCTCAACAGAGCCTGTACTGTAACTGCTGCAAATGTCTTTATGGGCATAAGAAGGCAGCAACACAGGCAGGAGCCCAGTAGAAAAGGGCAGCCTGCAGCGCCAGCAGAACAGAATGAGCAAGTGAGAGAAGAGGAGTGAGCGAGCTCAATGAAGCTTTGTCAGAACTGCTGCAGATTTCTTTGTGGGCAGAAAAAGCCACCAACACAGGCAGAGCCCAGTACAAAGGGCAGCCTGCAGCAGCAGAAGAAACAGAATGAGCGAGTGAGAGAGGAGTGAGCCACCTCAATGGAGCTTTTCAGGACAGCTGCGGATTTCTTCCTCAGCAGAACAAGGTGCCAACGCAGGCAGCAGCCCAGTACAAAAGAGCAGCCTGCAGCACGGACAAACAGACTGAGCCGGTGACAGAGGGCCACTGAGTGAGCTCAACAGACCAACGCAATCAACATTCAGCATTGACAAATGCTTGTTTATACTTGTAAGCAAAATAAGCATGTCTGCCCATTTTCATATGTGACAAGTGTACACAAAAACATGAAAAACATCTTCAATAAAAACTATACATACAGGGCTGGATATTCCAAAGGGTTGTGCAATGCATGCAAAGTTTGCGTAGCATGAAGTCAGAAAATCGCCATTCTGCGATATTCAGCAGAGGCGGTTGTGCCACTGAAAACATGCTGAGCAACAAGCGCAATGATAATGAAGGCATGTGCAACCGAAGGGGTGGAACCATGCATAAAGTGCGCATGCGATGTTCAAAGACTTCTTATGAATGCAACAGTGGATCAGGGCAGAAGTTGCGACATGCGGAAATGATCCAAAATAAAAAGGAGCAAGGAAGAGGCGCAAGAACGCTACATGGAAGCCACATGAGGCAGGGAGAGAGAGACAGAGCAAGAGGAACAAAGAGGGCAGCCCAGGGAAACAAGAGGACAGAATAGGGGCAAGGGAAGGTGTGTAGGGGCCACAGTGAGCAGAGGCCAGTAGGTGGTACCGTGCAGTGGAGGGTAGCAGTCAGGACAGCGGGGAACACAGCACCAACAGCTGGGGGAGCACAAGCCACGGACATGGACAGTGCCACCTTCCACATGGAAGCCCGTAATGAGGGGAGTGAAGGCATGTTGCAGGGGGACGTGGCTATGAAGGGCCCGTTGCATGTACGCCCCAACAGGCAGTACCCGAGACGCCCGCACCAGCTTTGAGCTGTACTCTGATGTCGAGGGATTGTGGTCCGGCACCACCCTGAACAGGGCAATACTGAGGTGGCTCTGTGAGCTGTGCAGGGATGTGATGCAGGCACCCACACGGTAGTCATGCTCTGTCAGTGGAGACAAAAGTGACAGCCTGCATGTGCTTGCTCGCCACGGGTACCTTCCAGAGACCAATAGGGAACACCACAGGCATAACACAATCGGCCCGTCATGCATCCTCACCCACCCTCAGCGACTGCTGACACATGCTGCGGAGTACATCCATTTCCCCAGCACTGCGAGTGGAATGCACAGCAAACATACAGGAGTTCCACAGGGTAGCACGTATGCCTGGGCGTGCTAGGGCGATGGACTGCACCCATGTGGTGACTGTGATGCCACCTGGCCTGATGGGGCCGCCTATATGAACCGGAAGGATATCAGTGTCAACTGCCAGGTGGTGTGTGATGCCAGTGGGCGCATCATCAATGTCTGTGCCTCACACCCTGGGGAGCACATGATTCATTCATATGGTACCAGTCGGCACTGTGCCATTGATTCGAGAGGGGGACATCCCCACAGGACATCTAGTGGGTGAGTGCATGTAGAACTGACAAATCGTGGGCAAGGTGGGTGGAAGCCACAGGTGCCATGGTGTGACACACAGGGTTCGGGGCAGTCTGAGCCTGAACAAGACACTAACTCCACCATCTCCACACAGGTGACAGTGGATACCCACTCTGCCCCTGGCTGCTCACATCCTACCAGCGGCCCATGACCCCATCACAGCAATGATTCAATGAGGCACATGCCACCACATGCAACATCATTGAGCGGGTGTTTGGGATGCTGAAGGCGTTTCCATTGCCAGGACACCTCTGGCGGTGCCCTACAGTATAGCCCCTCAAAGGCCTGTGGGATATTCCTGGCCTGTTGTATCCTGCACAACTATGCCCAAAGACTGTGAGGATAGCCATACAGGTCAGAGAGGGGGACAGCGATGGGGACGATGGTGACGCGGTGGCCGATGGGATGGGCAGCCCCCTTGGATGACGGGACCCCTGACTGATCCGCTGGCCCAGCTGCACCGACACCATCACAGAGGAGACACTCACCCAACACAGGTAAGTCATGGGGCCATGTAAAACAACAGTGGCTTAGGCACAACCCACATACACAGGAAACACACCAGGGGTGCATGACGGCAAGGGAAGTGGCAGGCACAGAAGCACACATATACAACCAGGGAGGGTGAACAGTAACACGCCACATGAACGGACACACACACATACACAATAGGCACAATGTGCACAGGGTCAGGTGCTCAACAGAGCTGGAACACAGACACTAAAACACACATGTCCACAGGCCACCATGTCCACTGACTGTCCATGTCGTGTGTCAGATGCTGGGCACCATCGCACTTTGCAGTGCAGTGCAATGCAGGCATCATCATGCACACGCGCCTGTGGACCCAGCAGTCAGGAGGTGTGCAGGTGGTCCGTCAAGTCTGCATGGCTGGGCACCCACCGTGCACTGCCCACCAAAACACACATTGCACACAGGGCAGCACCAGACAGGGCCAGCACTGGGAGACAGCTCAGTCTTGTGGCACAGTGCCACGGCTGCCTCGGATGCATGGGCGGCCCGCCAAGACCCAGCAGCACTGGCAGGCTGAGCACGGGCCTCATGGGTGGTACCAATGGTCCACCAGGGTTCCTATGAGCGTGACCGTGCCGCTGGGGTCTGCAGCACTGAACATACCTGCACAAGGAGTGCTGGGATGCCCATAGCTGAACCCGCATCGACAGGGTGGGTGTCGATGATGCCAGGAATGGGGAGTGGATAGTGAGCTGCACGGTGAGCGGCACAGGGCACCTGACTGTGTGCCCAATGTGGCCACGACAGCGACCAACGCCTGTGTCTGCCTGGCAATGGCAGCCATCACATCCATCCGCAAATGGTCATTCCATGACAGGATCCTTCCGGTGTCCCTGCTGTGTCGCCCTCGACCTGCTCCAGAGCCACACACAGCGCCTCCACGGATACTGCAGTCAGCCGACTGCTGTACTGATGCCTGCAGCAGGCGGGTGTGCTCATCAGAGAGGTCATCTGCCACATGGGCAACCTGTCCCTCATGGTATGGATGGGCCTGATGTTCAGCACCCCTTGAGGGTGGGCGCTGCTCACCAGGACCAGGTATGGGCAAGTCCACAGGTGGTGCACATACGCACCGCTGAACCACACTTCCCCAGTCCTGGTGGGTGACTGCTGCTGCCGCCTCCACCTGCTGTGCCCAAGGGATCAGTTGTTCGCGCTGTGGCCACAACAGTGCCAGTGACCTGTACAGCCACCAGTGCGCCCCACCGGTGCTGAACAGGCACAGCCTGGGACTGTGCTGATGCGTGGCACACACATCGGAACCAGTCAGGTTCATGTGCGTGAGCTGGCCTGCTGTGTGTCCATTCTGTGACACACACATGTCAATGCCCATGCTGGTCATTGCATCATCAATGGTGCAGGTCTGTGCCACAGCCACAGCCACAGCGTGCTTGCATGCTTGGTGTCCAGACCACTGAGACACAGGAGGGCATCCCCACGCCTGTCTCAACGACGCCAGTGTTGAAGGCCAGGCGCACACTGGTGTAATGCACGCCGCCACATGCGGAGGTGGATGATCCCTCCTTCAACTCCAGATGGCTGTCCGCAGACAGGCCCTCACTGCTGACCCTGCAGCCACAGGATCTGTAACAGAAATAAGACACATTAGTGCATGTGATCTACCTTCACTCCCCAGACCATGACGACCATGCAGTGATGGGCTACCCCGTCTGGAAGCCACTCCTGAAATGCCCTCAATGGCACTGCGCGCTGCATGCTTTCAGCGAGCCTCCTCTGCCGAGTCAGCTGCACCACCTCGGCTGGCCCCATCTGTTGCAGCGCACGTGCTGTCCTGGTGGCAGCCTTCTCCTTCACCCTCCTCCGTCGGTCCTCATCTTCTTTTTACACTCTTGCACAGAGCGCTGGTGGCTGCCTGCAGGTTTACGGCACGCAGCCACACCCTCCCATGCAGCAGCACGGGCCTGAGGGGTGCCCCTTCCGCTCCACTAAGAAAATGGCTCTCATCCAGGTAGGCCTCCAAGAGTGCCTCTGTCTCAGCCTTAGTAAAATTAGGCCTCCTCTTCCACCCACCATCATCTTCCTCACCCAGTCCTCGCCGGTCATTTCACAGCCTGTAATGGGTGAGAGTGGTCACCTGTGGCTGTGCAGTACAAAGCAATTCCCTGAGACCACAGTCCAGACCAGTACACAGCATGCAACTCACCTATAAACTGCAGTAACCGAATATGGCCACTGCAGAACAGCGTCGCATTTTTATAGCGCAATCCATGCAAATTAGGTGTGGTGCAACTTTAATGAGATGCAAATCGTTGCTGCGCCATTGAATGGCTGATCGGATGATTTGCATATGGACGACTGAATATCGGCTGTTTTGCGCTGCTGGTGTGCTGTGCATGCTGAGCCAAAGGTGCAGTTCTGGTGGCTGAGTAGCACCGCACTGGGCGATGCCCAGGTAGCTTACGCAAGCCGCCTGCCACGGGCTGATGACGGCTGTGCACGGTAGAAATTCAGGCACGGCCACCATTGTGTCAGTAGTGCTACGGCAAGGTCACTACATGGCGCTGGCCCAACTGGCGCTATAGTTCGCTGTGGCGATGGCACACAGGCAACCAATGGTGCTAGACGACAGACGCCCAATGGCACTCTGCATGGCCTTGCGCCAGAAACCCCTGACCCTGTGCCCGACCTTGCCCCTTGGCACCATACATCTGGCATGGTTGTAGTTTTATCGCTACTGTTCGGGTGACAGCGATAGGGATTGGCGGCACTGTACTGACAGCATGATAGGGACTGGCGGGCGATATCATGCGTAGCACCCATGTGGGGTTTCCATGCTGAGCTATATTGCCTACTATAGCACTTGAGATGGCACGCAGGAGAGCTCCTCAGTGGAGGCCCTTGAGCTGGCCAACCTTGTGGCCATTGTGGAGCCACACTATGGCCCACTGTATGGTGAGGTTCCACTGGACAGGGCCAGGACCCAGGTCTGTGCAACAGGTGGCCACTGACCTGGACGGGCCACTGGCTGCAGGAGGATGGCTGAGCAATGCAGGCACTGCTATGGGGACCTGAGAAGGAGGGAGCCGGAGCTACTGGCACGCCTGTGGTCGCATGCCAGGAGGGGCATGGTGCCTCATCCAGGTGGGTGAACCGTCGCACCTGTCATGTCCATATAGGTAACACTGTCTTTTGTGTCCAGCACATAGGGAGGGATGGTCTCTGGTTGGCTGGGCGGTGTTTACAGGGTATGTGAAGGATGGGTCTGGCTGGGTGGGTGGGCACACACATTGGGGCAGGGAAATATGCTCTGGGTTTGTACTGATGTGTTGCTCTTCTTTTGTCTCAGGCGTGGCAGAGTGGAGGAGGGCCACGAGCAGCAGCGGAGGTGGTGGACGAGAACAGGAGCGTGTCGGGAACAACCCCAACCCTAACGCCAGCGACAGCCCAATGAGGGTGAGTGCCATGACACCATGATTGCTATTGCATGCTGTGTGACAAGGTGGGGAGCAGGGCATGGCCACCATCCATGGACACCACTGCCATGCAGGCATGTAGCAGTCAGCACTGTCCAGTGGCACTACATGTCTCGGGGTAAGCGTAATTCAGGTCCATGTGCACACTGGGCACATGGCTGTGGCCTGCTCTGCCCACCGCTAGCCACGTTACTGTATGGCCTTGGTTGTGCTGTGCTGGACAGGGCGGTGTGTGTGTGCAGTGGATACATGGCTGTTGCTGCCTGGTTGGGCATGTCTTGAGCACATGGTCACTGTGGGTGGGTGCACACCATCACAGGAGAGGGGCACATGGCTGTATGCCATGCATGATGGGTGGGCTGCAGGGGATGGACAGTCACACCCATTGACTCTGATCCCTTGTCCTAGGTGTGCGGATACTCCTTCAGCATAGAGTGAACCATCCAGGATCTGGTTCTGTGTGGCGGCGAATCCCTGGCCATACTGCAGGACCTCCATCAGCATAGGGTGAGGAGGAGAAGGCGACCCTCGGAACAGCCCCAGGCAGTGGAGGAGCAGGCTGGACACCATTGAATGCACATTACGTCCCCCTTGACTGACCCTCACATCCCCCCTCCCTCCTCCCATTTGTTCACCCCTGCCCCTTACCTACCCCCACCATGTTCTCTGTACCTCCACCCCATATAGTTATATGTATATAGCTGTTGTTGTTGTTGTTATATATCTTATAATACAGATTTTGATATGAATACTGTGGTGGTCTCTGATTTGCAGCTGGCTATAGGTGCTCAGTTGCAGTGGTGTGTCATGGCATCTGGGGTGGTTCAGTCATGGCAAGTGTGTGTGTGTGCGTGGGGGAAGTGTCTGCATGGGAGTGGCTATCAGTCGGAATCTGTGGTGTGTGTTGTTCTCTGTGCATTGCATTACTGTGTAGGGTCCATGGTGCCTGCTCTGTGTCCATTGTGCCCCTGTCAAACTGTCCTTGGCCTGTGCAGCTGACACCCTTGCATGTCTGTGGCCTGCAAGATCTGCTGACTTGTCAGTGGTGGCTGTCCCTGCAGGTCATCCACTGTGACTGTCACAATGCTGGGTTGCCTCCTGTCACTGGTGAGGTGCATGTTTGCTCGGTGACACTGTGGCCTCCACAGTTGCTGTCCCACCTCCATGCTGTGGCTTGTGTGTGTTACAGGGCTGTGCACCACTGTCTGTGACTTGTGATCCAGGCATATGCTGGTGGCATACAGGGCCACAGTTCATGCACAGGGTGGATGTCACTCCTGTGTCATGGTGGACTGCAGGCTGTGTGTGCACAGTTTACATGGGCCCACACTGGGGCTTGGTTTCCACCTATCGTCCCTGTGTTTGTGTCCCGAGGGTATGGGTGTGTTTGCCCTGCACTGTGTTGCATCCGGTGTGCTGCATGCTTCCACACAGCACTGTGGGTGTCTGTGCTGGCTGCTGTGGCTCGTGGTGGGTCGGCGCTGACACTTGTCTACTGTGCAGGTGCTGTATCAATGGCAGTGGTGTCAGGGGCACGCCCTTTCACGTGTGAGTACCTCTTGTGGTGACACATGTTCGGTCTCTCAGCTGTGCCTCAGGGGCTTGTGCGTGTTGACACTGTGTCTGCCATTGTTGCATTGCCGTGTGCTGCCACCCTGCTGGGTGCTCATGGTGGCTCTGGCTTGTATGGTTCTGTGGTACCCGAGGTTGCAGTGTGACAGTGGGGGGGGGGGTATGCATGGGTATTCCTGCAGTGATGGTCACTGCTCATGGGGTGTCTTGGGGTCACGGGTGCAGGGTGTGCTGCATGGGGGCCTGCTGTACCATGGGGTGGTCCACCCTCCTTGTGTGGCAGTCTCAGCTTGTCGGTGGGTGTGCTGGGGCACCATGGCCCAGCTGTGCTTTGTTGGTTGTCCCCATGGGCTGGTGGATATTCCATCCCTTCCCAGTTGTGCTGTGCTTGGGGTGTGGGGTGCATTGTCAGTTCTGCAGTGTGTTCCTGTGCCCATCTGTGCCATGGGTGGTGGGCCCCTACCTACCTCCCTGGTTGTGCAGTTCCATTGCTCTGCTGCTGGGGGCTCCTGCTTGGCTATAGGCGCCTCTGGGCTGCTCAGCTGGGCTGCCTTTGTTGCTCTATAGCGCATCGTCTCTAGCTGAGCTTCCCTTCCTGGTTGCACTATGGCGCAAGTTGTGTGATATTCAGACGTTGGCTGTTTACGCAATTTGGCTTGCTCCTTTTGAATATCGTGTCTATTGCGCATGGCGCAATGGACTTGTGCCTGCTCCTGCTATTGCGCACTTTTGGGTGCAGTTTGAATATCCAGCCCACAATCTAAATTACATAAAAACACATACAGTAAATAACATCATTATACTATTTCATAAAACAAATACATTCATCCTTATCACAAAGCCACTTCCACAAAGATATTTTAAAAGTAAGTAAAGAAGTGCAGTTGGTAATATAGGAGGAAGTAAATTAAAATAATAAGGGTCAGTAAATAGAAAAGACCTTTGACCAATAGAACAAACCCAAAACACCCTTAAATAAAAAAGAGCTGACTTGAAACAGATCCTTTTTGAAAAGAAATGCAACATGAGATCTTAAACAGGTCACAAGAATAAGTGCGAGGAGCAGCCCCATCAAAATCTAAGTATGGAATTACAGTATATGTTACCTTTAGTCTATCCAAAACACTGTTGGTGGTAGCGGTATAGATATTAATACCATATTCTAAAAGGCTAAAAGAAAACTATGGGTCAGTAATTTCCTGGACTCTATAGTTAAACAAGCATTTGTCAATGCCGAATGTTTGCTTGCTGGCATTGGCAGTGGTAGTGTAGAAGTTACAGAGCTGCATAATAGGAATGGCAGTGAAGTATTGAACTGGAGCCAACCCCACCACCACCCTGCAGAGTGACAGGCATTGGGGTGTGCGTTTGGGTACGTCAGGCATATGACCATGCCATTTCACCACACCCACCCTGCAGACACTGACAAGTGTCACGGTGTTCCTTTGGTCTTTTTCCTTATCGCACCCCATTTCATTAGGAAATATGGTGAGATGGGTGCGATATAGGAGAATGGGGTGAACTTGGGGCCAAAGAGTCCAAGGCATACCTCGATGCCTCTCACTGACTGCAGGGTGTGGAAGGTATGAGCATCGCAGGCAAGAATCCCAAGTCACACCCTGATGCCTGTCATTCTCTTACAGGGTTGGGCATTATGGTTGGAAACCCTAATACCTCAGGCATTCGTTGGTATTTTCACTCCAAATTTTCAACATGTTTTTTGTGACCCCACCTCATGAACAGGGGAATATCAGTTTGTTAGCCGAGCTGCTTATGCACAGTGACTACGGCATTTAGCACCACAGGTGCAAAACATTCGAACAGGATGTAAAAATGACAGCTGTACTGTTCATGGGGAGGTGTAAAAATGGCAATGTTGCAAATCTGTAGTAAAAATATTAAAAAAATGGTGAAGTCCGGCGTACACAGAAACTGTGAACGCACACCCGTAATATAATTAGGTTGGGGATTTTTACAGCAGATTGTCAACTCAGGCATTTTGGTGCCTCTGATCATCAACAGTGTCACTGTGATTTTCTTTATCTGTGCCGAACAATGATTTCCCACAGCGACCATGCATCTCTCGCTGAAAGTGTGAAAACACACTTCAGCCATGTTGTGAAAATGACAGCTGTACTGTTCATAAGGAAGTGTGGAAAAATGCCACTGGTGAAAATCTGGACTGAAAATATTACAAAGTCATGAACTTACGAGGGTGCAGCAAAAACTGCGCCAATGCTCACTATTAACACAGTCATTTTATGGACTTTTGTCACCAAATTTTCAACATAGTCATTTTAAGACCTCTGCTCATGAACAGTGTAACTGTGATTTTCTTAATCTGTCCTAAACATTGCTTCGCACACCAACAGCACCATTATGCGCTACATGTCGAAAACACATTTTGGGTGACATATGAAAAATTGCAGCTGTACTGTTCATAAGGAAGTGTAATAAAATGGCAATGTTGAAAATCTGAGTGAAAATATTAATTCGCAAACTTACGAGCATGCATAGGAACTGTGCAACGACTTCGAAAACAGACATTTTTAGGAATTTTTCACCAAATTTTCAACATAGCCATTTTAAGACCTCAGCTCATGAACAGTGTCACTGTGATTTTCTTAATTCGTCCCAGACATTGATCTGGCACACTGACTGTGCCATTGTGTGCTACATGAGGGAAACACATTTTGGTGAGATGTGAAAATGACAGCTGTACTACTCATAAGAAGGTGTGGTAAAATGGCAATGTTGAAAATCTGGGTGAAAATATTGAAAATTCGTGACCTTACAGGCGTGCGTAGGAACTGCGCAGCAACACATGCTCGTAAAACAGTCATTTTAGGAATCTTTCACCAAATTTTCAACATAGCCATTTTAAGACCTCTGCTCATGAACAGCATCACTGTGATTTTCTTAATTTGTCCTGTACATTGATTTTGCACAACCGACTGTGCCATTGTGTGCTACATGAGCGGAAACACATTTTGGGTGAGATGTGAAAATGACAGCTGTACTACTCATAAGAAGGTGTGGTAAAATGGCAATGTTGAATATCTGGAGTGAAAATATTGAAAATTCATGAACTTATGAGCCTGCGTAGGAACTGCATAGCATGCGCTCGTAAAACAGTCATTTTTGGAATTTTTGCGCAAATTTTCAACATGGGGTTTTGGGACCCTTTCTCATGAATGATGTCACTGTCATGGCGTTATTCAGGCCTGAAGGTGATTTCATGCAGTAACTGCGAATCACCCTGAACACAATCTTACACATGACAATGTTTATCGATGAAGTCCAAAAACCATATTAAAGGTCATAAGAAATCATAACCTAATATACAATAAAGTTGAAAAACCCCTATCTAGCCCATTATACAGCTTACCGGCATTTCCTCAGTTAGTGGTCAGCTTTGGAGGTGCAGACATGTTCCCAGTTCACGAAGATCGTCGCGCCCGAGCTCGGAGTAAGTATAGGTGTGGGGTGTGGGAGGCAGTGTGTGCAGTGGGTGGGTGCGGGTTGTGGGGAGGGCCAGGGAGACTACATGGGACTGTTTTTCCTTTACAGGTGTTATTTTAGTTTATAATGCGCAATGGGATGTTTGCCACGCTGGGTGGGCTCCCAACATGGCACAAGAACGGTTGAGGGCGTTCAGCCAATGGGGATTAGGCACACCGTCGGGCAAGCATCGATTGCCATGCTGGGGTGGGCTCCCAGTGTAACACCCAGTACTCGGGGGTGAGGACAGTGGAGCCGGCGGGGTTGGGCACCCGTCGGCTATATCGTGAATTGCCACGCTGGTGGGCACCCAGCGTGGCATTCAGAAAACTTTGGGCGGGGCGCAGCACGGCGGCGGGGATTAGGCAGCCCGTCGGCTATACAGTGTGTGTGTGCGTGCGTGGGGGTGCGCACGCCTGCGTGGGCATGTGTGTGTGGGGGGGAGCTGCACTGAGCAGGCGATATCTTATTGCTGCTCACTCAAGCGTATCCCTTTGAACTGTATATGCCACTGCATTTTGGAGCTTGTCATAGACAGCTCCAGCATGCATTGGCTTACAGGGGCCACGCCACAACACACTGACTGAATTGAGGAGGAGGTGACACACCGAAATCTCGATGATGGCACTATGTTTCTTGCACATGCGCAAGCAAACATAAAAGGCGTATCCTATACAACATTCCCAATCGTTGGTGTAGGAACTTATGTAAATAATTAACATGATGTCAAAGGTCAAATGTGAGTCTAGGTAAATACCTACTGTAGATATTTAAATGTATCGACTCTTTCAACAGTAACACCCCTAGAATCAACCACAAACAGCATGGGGGCACTAAGCTCGTCTTCTTCAAGTTCAGCACCATATGCCTGAAATAAGCCATTTCTGAAAAAATAAAATCCTCCTGGATATTTTTGTTTCCAGAGAGTGATTATCGGCAATCATATAAAACTGCATCATCTGCATAACAAGACATAGAATACAACTAGTAGGTGCTGAATTCAAAAGAGAGAAAAATAAATAAATGGGCCCAGGATGGGACCCTGAGAACCCCACAATGATTGTCATGTGGACTAGAAGAAATACTGCCAATCAAGGTACAATGACTCCTATTCTGTAAATAGAAAACCAACTAACAACATGTTGTGAAAAATAGAATTCAGTCAAAACAGATGGAAATAAATCATATTCAACTAAATCGAAAGGCTAGGTAAGGTCCATGAATATGGCCACAGTGGAGCCCCTTATGTAGGCCGCCTCTGTATGTGGCCAGTGAACCCACCAAGGCTCTCTAGTATTATGACCATGCCTAAATCCATGCTGAACATCAGAAAGCAAACCATAATTATCCAAGAATTCAGTGATTTGATCCAGAATGTTTTCTCTAGGACCTTAGAGAGTGGGATGGTAATTGGATATAGTAGAAGGATTACCATCTTTTAGGATAGAGCTTAACATTTGCCTTTTCCCAGCTGATGGGAAAAGGAGCAGAGTGCATAGATAAATTAAACAATACTGTAGGTGATGCAAAAAATCTATTCCAAGCTTAATAAACCTATAATCAATATTATCATGTATTAAGTTCTACCTGGGTTCAATTTAAGTATATAATCCCTGACCTGAGCCAGGATACCTCACTAAAGTGAAAATAGAGGGTGAGATTTAGAATTAGTATCAGAATATAATACATGGGCAACGTGGGACTGAGGCAACCTAAGATGTTCAAGGTTCCAAAAAATTTATTAAAAGCTTGTGCAACTTGTAGGGTTCATTTAGGGTGGTACCATCAAAATTTAGAGTTACAGAAGTATCCTTATGCCCATTCCCCAAGGTCTGTCTAGAATTACTAATAAATTTACCTTGTAGAGAAGCAAAATATTGTCTTTTGCTCTCCTGAGTCTTGCATTTATTACACAACATGTTATAATTCTGTAGGTCAACACTATCCTTAGTGACCTTATATTTCTTCCATGCTTTATCCTTAATTTTCATAGCTCTAAGTAAATCTGGAGTAATCCATTTATGTCTCTGGGCTCTAACCCTAATTCTTTTCAAAGGCGCCAACTTATCTACAATTGTGGTATAAATACTACAAAAACTTCCAAAACAGATCAGCATCCATACTGAGTCCACCTTAGATCGGTCAGCTTGCTTGCATGCCTCATTGACACATAGGGATCAAGGTTATTAAAATTCCTGTATTCAGTAAGTGTTGGTGAGCACCCCTCACGGACCTAGCTGACCACTCACAATAAATAGGACAATGGTTGCTGATGACATCAGGCAAAACCATGGGATTTAACATCCTATTATTAAAGGGGCTATTAACCAATTCAAAGTGGTTCCCCACCAGTTTTATATTTATGCCTAGTGACAGCAGTGATTAACTGTTGAGGCCCTGGTCCTGGAGGAGCTCCCAAACACCTTCTTTATGCTGAAAACCCCAATCTTTATTAAAGTCTCCCATAAAAACCCATTCTCATTTAGGGGTAAACAATTCTTTACTTCCATAACCACATTCCAGCCATCTTAAAAACAACCAGGGGTATATAAATGGTGCTCAGACAAGTGTTTCTGGTGCCCAGAACAATATTTATTGTTAACAGGTCACAGTTTGAGTCAAATAAGTTGTGCCCACCAGTGTAACCTTAAGATGAGATTGGAAATATATAAGAACCCCCAAAAAAAAAAAAAACCCTTACAATATTTTCTAATAAAACTAAAACCAGGCAGAGAAATCTCAGCATCAGATATATTATCATGAAGCCATGTTTCAGAAAGGGTCACTATATCAAATTTATATTATTCCACCTAGACATTAAAAGCAGGGTCAATCTTAACTTTTCTTTGCACTAGCCAACAGGACAAGTTGATTCAAAATTGCACTAGCCCACAATTATATTGATAAATTTTAATCACTTATACAGCAAAAATGCAAGCCAAGAAAATATTCAGATTATCACACATTTATCATGCTTCCACATTGCTTCTGGCCCCAGCAAAAAAAAAGACTGCAATGACATCACACACAGTGTTTTGTACCATGGCCTCCTCTTTCCTCTTTCTGTACACCCCCAAACCAGAGGATAACTGTGGAGGGATTGTGGTATAACAGAGGGACCAGACAATGAACTTCAAGTTCAACACACAACCTCTGTGTGATGTTTATTCAAAATGCAGCAGATAACGTTCAGCAATGGCATATCCCTTCTTCAGTACATCAGTGTGTAGCAACAGACTATGCAAGTATTTCCTCTACACTTAGCCAGCACCTACAGGCTCACTGATCTCTGATCTAACTTATCTGTGAAATTTAACCTCCCCATGTGGGTCTTGTTTGCTTGGGTGGTGGAGCACAAATTAAAAACAAAAAAAACAAGCTAAAGACAAAGAACCTCAGTGCAGAAGCACTGAAACAAGGGTTACCCAAAGGGCATTGACAGTAAGCCAAGTTTCAAAGAAACACAACAGCACACATACTTCTAGAATGCAAAGCATCATAGGACATATGCAAATCACCATGACATTTCAGACTTGTTCAGTTTACAGCAATTTACATGCATTTTAAACGGCACAACTAACTTAATTTTATCATACAGTCCCCTAGTAACTTTTTATCTTTATCAAAAACACCTAGTACCATGGTATTTTCAACATTTATAGGTTTATACACATAGAGTGGGGTATTCAAAGGGGTTGCACATGGCGCAACAGTGTTGCGCAATGCATAACCACTGATCACCCGGCATGATATTCAAAGGTGGAGAGTTGCACTGTGCAAATCCCGATGCGCCAGGGTGCACCATTAATGTATGCGGCACAAGTTCGGGGTGCCCATGCATATTCCGTGATATCCCGATATTCAGCCTGGGATGTGCGGGCATATGCAGGCACACACCCACCTTGCGCTGCACAGGGAGACGCAAAGATCCACCTGTAAAAGAAGGAACAAGGCCTGGCCACCCACAGGTGAGTTGCCGTGTGCAGGATGCAACATGGCAGTTGCCAGCTATGGGTGGCCACCTGACCTCCAGAGACAAAGTCCGGTATCATTGCCTCCCCTTGCCCAATCGTGGGCATTATGAATACATAAATTCCCTGGGTGTTCAGTGGACCTGTTCCCCAGCCTGATCGCTGACTTTATAAGTACAAGTAAACCCTGGTGGTCCAGTGGACCAGCTCCCCAACCAGATCGTGGGCTTAAGTAAAATAAATAATTCCCTGGTGATCCAGTGGACCGAAACCCATTCCAATTGTAGGGTTTAGCAAATGTAACATTCCTGGTGGTCAGGCAGTACCCCCCTCCCCATCCGCCTCAGACCTGCCACCCCACTCCCCGGTCAGCGGTGGGGCGGGTCCTGTGACCTAGCCGACTAGAGATCCAGGAGGCCGAGAAGTAGTGTGAAAGAATGGCAAAGCCAAGAAGAACCGGGAAGTTTACCGTTGTTCTGCCTTGCTCGATTGGTGCGCCTTTCCCATTGACTTTAGCTGACTCTGCAACACTTTTCTGATGGATTTTTCTGATTAGCTGTAACTTGTATTAATTTCTTAAAGAGCTGTTTCTACTAAAATTGTGGTAATTTAAATATGTTTTGATGATGTTTGCTAGTGATTCAGCCTTTCTGGGATCTGTGTGGGCTAGACGCTAGGCGCCTAACCCCCCAAACCCTCCCAGTCTTTGTTTGCAGATTCTGCTTGCACCTAATTGCAGATTGCCTGTATTGTCTGCCTTCTCACTGCCTTCTCTCTGTCCTGGTTTGTATCCGCACTGCCCCTCCAGCCCGCCGCAGAAGGCTCCGCGCCGCGAGTCAGTGACCTCCAGTAGACCAAGAGATCCAGGGAGGCCGGAGAAGTAGGTGAAAGGTACGGGCAAAGCCGCAACCAATCAGGGGCGACTGCTGTCTCGCCTTGCTCGACAGCGCCTTTCCCATTGACTTTTAGCTGGCCTTCGCACTTTTCTGATGGGTTTTTCGATTAGCTGTAACTTGTATTACTTTTAAAGAGCTGTTTTACTTTAAAATTGTGAGTAATTAAACACGCTTTTGATGTGATGTTTGCTAGTGATTCAGCCTTTCAGATTCAGGCTAGACGCTAGGCGCCTAACTTCAAACCTCCCTGGTAGTCTTTTGTTGGCAGACTTTTTTTGCACCCATTGCAGATTGCCTGCATAAAATTGCCTCTCACCGCCTTCTCCTCTGTCCCTGACTTGTAGCCGGGCACTGCCTCCAGCTCCGCCGCAGAAGGCCTGAGGCACCAGCGGCCGGGCGTATCTCCGCCACCAAGAGATCCAGGAGGCCGGAGAAGCAGTGGAAGGTTCGGTGTCGCATCCAATCGGGTAGCGCTGTCTCTGCCTTTGCTTCCATTGCGCGCTTTTCCTATTGACTTGAAGGACTCTGCAACACTTTTGATGGGATTTTGATTAGCTGTAATTGTATTAATTTTAAGTGTTGTTTTTACTTAAAATTGTGTACTTTAAACATGTTTTGATGTGATGTTTGCTAGTGATTCAGCCTTTTCGGATCTGGGGCTAGACGCTTGGGCGCCCAACTCTTCAAACCTCCCAGTCTTTTGTTGTGCAGATTTTGTTTCTCCCACTTGCAGATTGCCTGCACTGGGTTGTTTTCACTGCCTTCTCTGTCCCTGATTTGTAGCTGCACTGCCTCCAGCCCAGCCGCAGAAGGTTCTCGAGCCGCCACGTCACAGACCTCCAGCCACCAAGAGATCCAGAGGCCGGGAGAAGCAGTGTGCAGGATGGCACAGCAACTAATCGAAGCGATCGTTGTCTCATTGCTCCATTGCGCGCCTTTCCACACTCTTTAGCTGGACTCCAACACTTTTCTGGATGGGATTTTCTGATTAGTTGTAACTTGTATTAATTTTAAAAGAGCTGTTTTACTTAAAAATTGTGGGTATTTAAACATGTTTTGATGATGTCTAGTGATTCAGCTTTTTCTGGGATCTGTGGGCTAGACGCTTAGGCCTAACCCCCAACCCCAACCTCCCAGTCTTTTTGTTGTGCAGATTTGTTTCTTGCACCTAATTGCAGATTGCCTGCACAAATTGACTTCTACCGCCTTCTCTCAATCCCCTGACTTGCAGCCGGCACTGCCCTCCAGCTCCAGCCGCAGGGTTCGAGGCCATGGGCGGCGTGACCCCAGTACCAAGAGATCCAGGAGTCGGTGCAGTGAAAGGTAATGGCAAAGCCGCAACGAAGTTGGGAAAGCATCATGTCTCTGCCTTTGCTTCCATTGCGCGCCTTTCCCATTGGACTTTAGCTGACTCTGCAACACTTTTTCTGGATATTTGATTAGCTGTAACTTGTATTAATTTCCAAAAGAGGTGCTTTACTTAAAATTGTGTATTTAAACATGTTTTGATGATGTTTGCTAGTGATCAGCCTTTTCAGATCTGTGGCTAGACGCTAGCTCAACCCCCCACACCCTCCCAGTCTTTTGTTGTAGATTTGTTTTGCACCTAACAGATTGCCTGCACAAATTTGCCTTCACTGCCTTCCTTCTCCCGACTTCAGTCGGACTGCCTCCAGCTCCAGCCGCAGAAGGGCCTGTGCGCCAGCGTGCCGTGTGGTGTCCGTCGACCAAGATCCAGGAGGCCGACAAGCAGTGTAAGGGTGGCACTGCACTGTTCGAAGCACCGCTGTCTCTGCCTTGCTTCCATTGTGCGCCTTTTCCATTGACTTTAGGACTCTGCAACACTTTCTGATGTTTTGATTAGCTGTAACTTGTATTAATTTCAAAGAGCTGTTTTTTACTTAAAAATCAGGGTAATTTAACACATGGCTGTGATGTTTCATGGTGATTCAGCTTTTTCTGGGATCTGTGTGTGGCTAGACGCTACGCCTCAACTCTTCCAAACCTCCTGCTTTTTGTTGTGCAGATTCTGTTTCTGCACCCACTGTAGATTGCCTGCAATAAAATTGCCTTCCATGCCTTCTCCTCTGTCCCTGATTTCACGGCACTGCCTCCAGCTCCAGCCGGAGAAGGCCCGAGCCACCGGCGGCGGTGACCCAGCTGACCAAGAGATCCAGGAGGCCGAGAAGCAGTGAAAGGTACGGGCAAAGCCGAACTAATGGGAAGCTAATTGTCTCTGCTTGTTCATTGGTGCTTTTCCCATTGACTTTAGCTGACTGCAACACTTTTCGATGGATTTTTCTGATTAGCTGTAACTTGTATTAATTCTTAAAGAGCTGTTTTTACTTAAAATTGTGTAATTTCACATGTTTGATGATGTTTGTTAGTGATTCAGCCTTTTCTGGATCTGTGTGGACTAGACGCTTAGAGCCTAACCCCCCAAACCTCCCAGTCTTTTTGTGTAGATCTTGTTTGCACCTAATTGCAGATTGCCTGCAATAAAATTGCCTCACTGCTCTCTCTGTCCCTGATTGTAGCCGGCTACTGCCCCCAGCTCCAGTCAGAGAAGGGCCCATTACCACGGGTCGGGTGACCTCAGCCTACCAAGAGATCCAGAGGCCGGAGAAGCAGTGTGAAAGCAGGGTAAAGCCGTAACTAATCGGAAGCGATCATGTCTCGACTTGCTTTATTGGTGCGCCTTTCCCATTGACTTAGCTGGACTCTGTAACATTTTTCTGATGGATTTGATTATTGTACTTATTAATTTCTTTAAAGAGCTGTTTTACTTAAAATTGTGTATTTAACATGTTTTATGTGATGTTGTATGATTCAGCCTTTCAGATCTGTGGGCTGGACGCTAGGCTTAACCCCCTCCCAAACCCTCCCAGTCTTTTGTTGTAGTCTGTTTGCACCCACTGTAGATTGCCTGCAATAAATTTGCCTCTCACCGCCTTCTCTGTCCCCTGACTCTGTAGCCGCACTGCCTCCAGCTCCAGCCGCAGGGGTCTCCGAGCCAGCGGGTCGGCGTGTGACCTCCAGTCATCAAGAGATCCAGAGGCCGTGAGAAGCAGAAGGGTACGGCAAGTCGCAACTAATCGAAGTTATCGTTGTCTCTGCCTTGCTCGATTGCGCTTTTCATTGACTTAGCTGACTTGCAACACTTTTTGGATGGAATTTTTCTGATTAGCTGTAACTTGTATTAATTTCCTTAAAAGAGTTGTTTACTTAAAAATTTGGGTAATTTAAACATGTTTTGATGTGATGTTTGCTAGTGATTCAGCCTTTCAGATCGTGTGCTAGACGCTAGGCGCTTAACTTCAAACTCCTCCCAGCTTTGTTGTGCAGATTCTGTTTTTGACCCATTGCAGATTGCCTGTATAAAACTGCTCTCACTGCCTTCCTGTCCTGACTTGCAGCCGGCACTGCCCTCCAGCTCCAGCCGCAGAAGGCCCGCGCCAGCTGGCTGGCGGTGACCCCAGCCACCAGGATCCAGGAGGCCGAGAAGTAGTGTAGACGGCAGCCGCAACTAATCGAAGCATCTGTCTCTGCCTTGCTTCCATTGTGCGCTTTTCCATTGATTTAGCTGGACTGCAACACTTTCTGATGGATTTTTCTGATTAGCTGTAATTGTATTAATTTCTTTGGTGAGCTGTTTCTACTTAAAATTGTGGGTAATTTACGTTTGATGTGATGTTTGCTAGTGATTCAGCTTTCTGGGATCTGTGCTAGACGCTAGCGCCTAACTTCTAAACCTCCCATTTTTTTGTGTGATTCTTGTTTTGCACCTACTGCAGATTGCCTGTACAGGCTGTTTTCTCACTGCCTTTCTCTGTCCTCTGACTGCAGCCGCACTGCCTCCAGCTCCAGCCGCAGAAGGGGTCTGAGCCGCCAGCCGGCCGGGCGGTGACCTCCTGTCGGCCCGCCAAGAGATCCAGGAGGCCGGGAGAAGCAGTGTGGTAGTACGGCAAAGCCGCAACCAATCGGGAAGCGACTGCTGTCTCTGCCTTTCGCTCCTATTGTGCGCCTTTCCCATTGACTTTAGCTGACTTGCAATACTTTTCTGGATGGGATTTTCTGATTAGCTGTAACTTGTATTAATTTCCTTAAAAGAGCTGTTTTACTTAAAATTGTGAGTAATTTAAACACGTTTGATGTGATGTTTGCTAGTGATTCAGCTTTTCTGGGGATCTGTGGGGCCAGACGCTAGGGCTCAACCCCTCAAACCTCCGTGTCTTTTTGTTGTGCAGATTCTTGTTTCTTGCACCCACTGCAGATTGCCTGCAACAATCTGCTTTCTCACTGGGCTTCTCCTCTGTCCCCTGACTTGCAGCCGCCACTGCCCTCCAGCTCCAGCCGCAGAAGGCTCCGTTTTCACCAGCGGGTCGGGGTGACTCTGTCACCAAGATCCAGGAGTCGAGAAGCAGTGTGAACGGTACCGTCAAGAACTAATCGGAAGCGACCGCTGTCTCTGCCTTGCTTCCATTGGTGCGCTTTTCCATTGACTTTAGCTGACTTCAAAACACTTTCTGGATGCGATTTTCTTGATTAGCTGTAACTTGTATTAATTTCATCAAAGAGCTGCTTTTACTTGAAAAATTGTGGTAATTTAAACATGTTTTGATGTGATGTTTGCTAGTGATTCAGCCTTTTCTGGGGATCTGTGTGGGCTAGACGCTAGGCACCTAACCTCCCAAACCCTCCCAGTCTTTTGTTGTGCAGATTCTTGTTTTTGCATTCCACTGCAGATTGCCTGCACAAGGTATTGTCACTGCTCTCTCCTCTGTCCCTGACTTGCAGCCGGCACTGCCCTCCAGCTCCAGCCGCAGAAGGCTCCGAGCCGCAGCTGGTCGGGCGGTGACCTCCAGCCTCACCAAGATCCAGGAGGCCGGAGAAGCAGTGTGAAGGTACTGGCAAAGCCGCAACCAATCGGGAAGCTTACCGCTGTCTCTGCCTTGCTCATTGGTGCGCCTTTCCCATGACTTTAGCTGACTCTGCAACACTTTTCTGGATGGGATTTTCTGATTAGCTGTCAACTTGTATTAATTTCCTTAAAAGAGCTGTTTTACTTAAAAATTGTGGGTAATTTAAGCATGTTTTGATGTGATGTTTGCTTAGTGATTCAGCCTTTTCTGGGGATCTGTGTGGGCTAGACGCTTAGTGTCCTAACCTCTACCCCCAACCCTCCCAGTCTTTGTTGTGCAGATTTTACTTTTTGCACCTACTGGTAGATTGCCTGCAATAAAATTGCCTTCACCGCTTTCTCTGTCCCCTGACTTGCAGCCGCATTGCCCTCCAGCTCCAGCCGAGAAGGGGCTCCGAGCCACCAGCGGGCCGGTCGGTGACCTCCAGCCTACCAAGAGATCCAGGAGGCCGGTAGCAGTGTGTAAGAATGGGCAAAGCCGCAACCAATCGAGGTTTCGCTGTCTCTGACTTGCTTCGATTGGTGCGCCTTTCCCATTGACTTTAGCTGGACTCTGCAACACTTTTCTGGATGGGATTTTTCTGATTAGCTGTAACTTGTATTAATTTCTTAAAGAGCTGTTTTACTTAAATTTAAATCATTCAACATGTTTTTGATGTGATGTTTACAGTGATTCAGCCTTTACTGGGATTCAGGTGGGCTAGACGCTTAGGCGCCTAAACCCCCTCCCAAACCCTCCCAGTCTTTTGTTGTGCAGATTCTTTTTCTTGCACCTAATTGCAGATTGCCTGCAATAAAATTGCTTCTCACTGATTTCTCCTCTGTCCCCTGACTTGCAGCCGGCACTGCCCTCCAGCTCCAGCCGCAGAAGGGTCTCCGAAGCCGCCAGCGGGTCAAGGTGACCTCCAGCCGACCAAGAGATCCAGGAGGCCGGGAGAAGCAGTGTGAGCAGAGTCGGTAAAGCCGCAACCAATCGGGAAGCGATCATTGTCTCTGCCTTTGTTCCGATTGCGCGCCTTTCCCATTGACTTTAGCTGGACTCTGCAACACTTTTCTGGATGGAATTTTTCTGATTAGCTGTAACTTGTATTAATTTCCTTAAAGAGCTGTTTTTATTAAAATTGCAGGGTAATTTAAACATGTTTTGATGTGATGTTTAAGAAGATTCAGCCTTTCTGGGGATCTGTGTGGGCTAGACGCCAGGGCTTAACCCCCCAAACCCTCCCAGTCTTTTGTTGTGCAGATTCTTGTTTCTTGCACCTAATTGCAGATTGCCTGCAATAAAATTGCCTTCTCACTGCCTTCTCCTCTGTCCCCTGACTTGCAGCCGGCACTGCCCTCCAGCTCCAGCCGCAGAAGGGGCTCCGAGCCGCCAGCGGGCCGGCGGCGACCTCCAGCCGACCAAGAGATCCAGGAGGCCGAGAAGCAGTGTGAGATGGTATTGGCAATGCCGCAACTAATCGGGAAGCGACCGCTGTCTCTGCCTTGCTTCCGATTGGTGCGCCTTTCCCATTGACTTTAGCTGGACTCTGCAACACTTTTCTGGATGGGATTTTTCTGATTAGCTGTAACTTGTATTACTTCCTTAAAAGAGCTGTTTTTACTTAAAATTGTGAGTAATTTAAACACGCTTTGATGTGATGTTTGCTAGTGATTCAGCCTTTCTGGGGATCTGTGTGGGCTAGACGCTAGGGCGCCTAACCCCCAAACCCTCCCAGTCTTTTGTTGTGCAGATTCTTGTTTTTGCACCTAATTGCAGATTGCCTGCAATAATCATTTCTTCCTCACCGCCTTCCTCCTCTGTCCCCTGACTTGCGCTGGCACTGCCTCCAGCTCCAGCTGCAGAAGGCCCGAGCCACCAGTTGGCCAAGGTGACCTCCAGCCGACCAAGAGATCTAGGAGGCCTGGAGAAGCAGTGTGAAAGGTCTGGAAAGCCGTGAACAATCGGGAAGCGATCTTTGTCTCTGCCTTGCTTCCGATTGGTGCGCCTTTCCCATTGACTTTGTAGCTGGACTCTGCAACACTTTTCTGGATGGATTTTCTGATTAGCTGTAACTTGTATTAATTTCCTTAAAAGAGCTGTTTTACTTAAAATTGTGGTAATTTAAACATGTTTTGATGTGATGTTTGCTAGTGATTCAGCTCTTTTGGGATCTGTGTGGGCTAGACGCTTAGCGCCTAACCCCCCAAACCTCCCAGTCTTTTGTTGTGCAGATTCTTGTTTCTTGCACCCACTGCAGATTGCCCAAATAAATTGCCTTCTCACTGCCTTCTCCTCTGTCCCCTGACTTGCAGCCGCACTGCCCTCCAGCTCCAGCCGCAGAGGTTCCAGTCGCCAGCGGGCCGGGCGGTGACCTCCAGCCACCAAGAGATCCAGGAGGCCGGAGAAGCAGTGTGAGGCAGGACAAAGCTGCACCAATCGGAAGCGACCACTGTCTCGCCTTGCTTCCATTGGTGCGCCTTTCCCATTGACTTTAGGCTTGGACTCTGCAACACTTTTCTGGATGGGATTTTTCTGATTAGCTGTAACTTGTATTAATTTCCTAAAGAGCTGTTTTACTTAAAAAATTGTGGGTAATTTAAACATGTTTTGATGTGGATTAAGTAAGATTCAGCCTTTTCTGGGATTCTGTGTGGCTAGACGCTAGGCGTCTAACCCCCCCAAACCCCTCCCAGTCTTTGTTGTTGCAGATTCTTGTTTCTTGCACCTAATCATGGATTGCCTGCAATAAATTGATCTTCACTGCTCTCCTGTCCCCTGACTTGCAGTTTGCACTGCCCTCCAGCTCCAGCCCAGGAAGGGTCCTGAGCCGCCAGCGACGGGCGGTGACCCCAGCCGACCAAGAGATTCAGGAGGCCGGGAGAGAAGCAGGTGAAAGGTACGAATGGCAGTTTTGAACTAATCGGGAAGCGACCGCTGTCTCTGCCTTTGCTTCCCATTGGTGCGCCTTTTCCCATTGACTTTAGCTGGACCTCTGCAACACTTTTCTGGATGGGATTTTTCTGATTAGCTGTAACTTGTGCTTACTTTTAAAGGAGCTGTTTTTACTTAAAATTGGGTAATTTAAACATGTTTTGATGTGATGTTTGCATAGTGATTCAGCTCTTTCTGGGATCTTGTGTGGGCTAGATGCTTAGTGCGCCTAACTCCCCCACACCTCCCAGTCTTTGCTGTGCAGATTCTTGTTTTTGCACCCACTGCAGATTGCCTGCTATCAAGTCTGTTTCTCACTGCCTTCTCCTCTGTCCCCTGACTTGTATGCCGCACTGCCCTCCAGCTCCAGCCGCAGACGGGGCTCCGAGCCGCCAGCGGGCCGGCGGTGACCTCCAGCCGACCAAGAGATCCAGGAGGCCGGGAGAAGCAGTGTGAAAGGTATGGGCAAAGCCGCAACCAATCGGGAAGCGACCTCTGTCTCTGCCTTGCTTCCGCTGGTGCGCCTTTCCCATTGACTTTAGCTGGACTCTGCAACACTTTTCTGGATGGGATTTTCTGATTAGCTGTAACTTGTATTAATTCCTTAAAAGAGCTGTTTTTACTTAAAATCAGGGTAATTTAAACATGTTTTGATGTGATGCTTGCTAGTGATTCAGCCTTTCAGATCTGTGTGGGCTAGACGCTAGGCTCCTAAATTTCTGCCAAACCCTCCTGAGTCTTTTGCTGTGCAGATTCTTGTTTCTGCACCCACCTGCAGATTGCCTGCATTAAATTGCCTTCCACTGCCTTCTCCTCTGTCCCCTGACTTGAGCCGCACTGCCTCTCCAGCTCCAGCCAGAAGGCTCCGAGCCACCAGCTGGCCGTGTGACCTCCAGCCCACCAAGTAGATCCAGGAGGCCGAGAAGTAGGGTGAAAGGTACGGGCAAAGTCAAGTAACTAATCGGAAGCGACTGCTGTCTCTGCCTTTACTTCCGATTGGTGCGCCTTTTCCTATTGACTTTGGCTGGACCTGCAACACTTTTCTGGATGTGGGATTTTTCTGATTAGCTGTAACTTGTATTTAATTTCCTTAAAAGAGCTGTTTTACTTTAAAATTGTGGTAATTTAAATGTTTTGATGTGATGTTTGCTAGTGATTCAGCCTTTTTCTGGGATCTGTGTGGATTCGGATTTAGGAGCCTAACCCCCTCAAACCCTCCCAGTCTTTTGTTGTGCAGATTCTTGTTTCTGCACCTAATTGCAGATTGCCTGCAACAATTGCCTTCACTGCCTTCTCTCTGTCCCCTGACTTGCAGCCGTCACCGCCTCCAGCTCCAGCCTTAGAAGGGCTCCGAGCCACCAGCGGGCCGGGCGGTGACTCCAGCCGACCAAGAGATCCAGGAGGCCGGAGAAGCAGTGAAAGGTACGGGCAAAGCCGAACTAATCGGAGCGATCTGTCTCTGCCTTGCTTCCTATTGCGTTTTCCCATTGACTTTAGCTGGACTCTGCAACACTTTTCTGGATGGGATTTTTCTGATTAGCTGTAACTTGTATAATTTTCTTAAAAGAGCTGTTTTACTTAAAAATTGTGGGTAATTTAAACATGTTTTGATGTGATGTTGCTAGTGATTCAGCCTTTTCTGGGGATCTGTGTGGGCTAGACGCTTAGGCACCTAACCCCCCCAAACCCTCCCAGTCTTTTGTTGTGCAGATTCTTGTTTCTTGCACCTAATTGCCGATTGCCTACAATAAAATTGCCTTCTCACTGCCTTCTCCTCTGTCCCCTGACTTGCAGCCGGCACTGCCCTCCAGCTCCAGCCGCAGAAGGGGCCCGAGCCAGCGGCTGGCGACCTCCAGCCGACCAAGAGATGAAGGAGGCCGGAGAAGCAGTGAGCAGTATTGGCAAGCCGCAAACTAATCGGGAAGCACTGCTGTTCTGCCTTTGCTTCCGATTGGTGCGCCTTTTCTATTGACTTTAGCTGACCTCTGCAACACTTTTCTTGGATGGGATTTTTCTGATTAGCTGTAACTTGTATTAATTTCCTTAAAGAGCTGTTTTACTTAAAAATTGTGGGTAATTCAAACATGTTTTGATGTGATGTTTGCTAGTGATTCAGCCTTTTCTAGATCTGTGTGGGCTAGACGCTTAGGCGCCTAACCACCCCTCCCAAACCCCTCTCAGTATTTCATGCAGTAGATTCTTGTTTCTTGCACCTAATTGCAGGATTGCCCAATAAATCTGCTCTCTCACCGCTGTCCTCTCCGTCCCCTGACTTGCAGCCGCACTGCCTCCAGCTCCAGCCGCAGAAGGGCTCCTGAGTCGCCAGCGGGCCGGGCGGTGACCTCCAGCCGACTAAGAGATCCAGGAGGCCGAGAAGCAGTGTAAGGTACAGGCAAAGCCGTAACTAATCGGGAAGCGACTGCTGTCTCTGCCTTGCTTCCGATTGTTGCCTTTCCATTGACTTTAGCTGGACTCTGCAACACTTTTCTGGATGAGTTTTTCTGATTAGCTGTAATTTGTATTAATTTCCTTAAAAGAGCTGTTTTACTTAAAATTGTGGGTAATTTAAACTATGTTTTGATGTGATGTTTGCTAGATGATTCAGCCTTTTCTGGGATTCTGTGGGCTAGACTTTTAGGCGCCAACCCCCCAAACCCTCCTAGCCCTTTGTTGTAGCAGATTCTTGTTTTGCACCTAATTGCAGATTGCCTGGGCAATAAATTGCCTCTCTACTGCCTCTCCTCTGTCCCCTGATGCAGCTGGCACTGCCCTCCAGCTCCAGCCGCAGAAGGCTCCGAGCCAAGCAGCTGGCCGGGCGGTGACCTCCAGCCACCAAGAGATCCAGGAGGCCGAGAAGCAGTGTGAAGAAGGCAAAGCCGCAATCCAATCGGGAAGCTACCGCTTGTCTCTGCCTTTGCTTCCTATTGGTGCGCCTTTCCCATTGACTTTAGCTGGACTCTGCAACACTTTTCTGGATGGGATTTTTCTGATTAGCTGTAACTTGTATTAATTTCCTTAAAAGAGCTGTTTTACTTAAAACTGTGGGGTAATTTGAAGGTGTTTTGATGTGATGTTTGCTAGTGATTCAGCCTTTTCTGGGATCTGTGGGCTGACGCTTAGGCGCCTAATTCCCCCCAAACCCTCCCAGTTCCTTTGTTGTGCAGATTCTTGTTTCTTGCACCTATTGCAGATTGCCTGCACAAAATTGTCTTTCACTAGCTTCTCTCTGTCCCCTGACTTGCAGCCGGCACTGCCCTCCAGCTCCAGCCGCAGAAGGGGCCCGAGCCGCCAGCGGCCGGGCGGTGACCTCCAGCCGACCAAGAGATCCAGGAGGCCGGAGAGAAGCAGGAAGGTATCGGCGAAGTCGCAACCAATCCGGAAGCCACCACTGTCTCTGCCTTGCTTCCGATTGGTGCCGCCTTTCCCATTGACTTATTGACCTCTGAAACACTTTTCTGATGGGATTTTTCTGATTAGCTGTAACTTGTATTAATTTCCTTAAAAGAGCTGTTTTACTTAAAATTGTGGGTAATTAAACATGTTTTGATGTGATTGCTAGTGATTCAGCCTTTCTGGGATCTGTGGGCTAGACGCCAAGGCGCCTAACCCCCCCAAACCTCCCAGTCTTTTGCTGCAGATTCTTGTTTCTTGCACCTAATTGCAGATTGCCTGCACAGGGTCTGATTTCCTCACTGCCTCCTCTGTCCCTGACTTGCAGCCGCACTGCCTCCAGCCCAGCCGCAGAGGGATTCCTGCCGCCAGCCGGCAGGCGGTGACCTCCAGCCGACCAAGAGATCCAGGAGGCCGGGAGAAGAGTGAAAGAGTAATGGCAAAAGTCATAACTAATCGGGAAGCGACCGCTGTCTCTGCCTTGCTTCCCATTGGTGCGCTCTTTCCATTGACTTTAGCTGACTCTGCAACACTTTCTGGATGTGATTTTTCTGATTAGCTGTAACTTGCTAATTTCCTGAAAAGAACTGTTTTACTTAAAATTGTGGTAATTTAAACATGTTTTGATGTGATGTTTACAGTGATTCAGCCTTTCTGGGATTCAGGGCTAGACGCTTAGGCTCTAACTTCCCAACCCCTCCCAGTCTTTGTTGTGCAGATTCTTGTTTCTTGCACCTAATTGCAGATTGCCTGTACAAATTGTTTTCTCAGTCAGGCTTCTCCTCTGTCCTGACTTGCAGCTGCACTGCCTCCAGCTCCAGCCGCAGAAGGGCTCCTGAGCCACAGCGGCCGGCGTGACCCTCCAGCCACCAAGAGATCCAGAGGCCGAGAAGCAGTGTGATAAAGGTATCGGCAAGCGGCAACCGAACGGAAGCTGCACCACTGTCTCTGCTCTGCTTCCGACAGTGCGCCTTTCCTCATTGACTTTAGCTGAATTCGGCAAACACTTTTCTGGATGGGATTTTCTGATTAGCTGTAACTTGTATTAATTTCCTTAAAAGAGCTGTTTTACTTAAAAATTGTGTAATTTAAACATGTTTTGATGTGATTACAGTGATTCAGCCTTTTCTGATTCTGTGGCTGACTACATGCCTAACCCCCCAAACCCTCCCAGTCTTTGTTGTGCAGATCTTTGTTTCTTGCACCTAATTGCAGATTGTCTGGGTAATAATTGACTTCTCACTGCCTTCTCCTCTGTCTCTGACTTGCAGCTCGCACTGCCTCCAGCTCCAGCCGCAGAAGGTCCGAGCCAGCGGCAGGCGGTGACCTCAGCCACCAAGAGATCCAGGTAGGCCGGGAGAAGAAAGTGAAAGGTACGGGCAAAGTCATAACCAATCGGGAAGCGACCGCTGTCTCTGCCTTTGCTTCCGATTGCGCGCTTTTCCCTACTGACTTTAGCTGGACTCTGCAACACTTTTCTGGATGGGATTTTTCTGATTAGCTGTAACTTGTATTAATTTCCTTAAAAGAACTGTTTTACTTAAAATTGTGGGTAATTTAAACATGTTTCTTGATGTGATGTTTGCTAGTGATTCAGCCTTTCTAGATCTGTGGGCTAGGACGCCAGAGCGCCTAACCCCCCACACCCTCCCAGTCTTTTGTTGTGCAGATCTGTTTCTGCACCCAATTGCAGATTGCCTGCAAGAAATTGTTCCTCTCACCGCCTTCCTCTGTCCCTGACTCTGCAGCCGGCACTGCTTCCAGCTCCAGCCTGCAGAAGGCCTGAGCCGCCAGCGACGGGCGACTCCAGTTGACCAAGTAGATCCAGGAGGCCGGACAAGCAGTGTGAGAAAGGTATATGTAGTCAGCAACCAATCGGAAGCGACCGCTGTCTCTGCCTTGCTTCCCATTGGTTTGCTTTCCCATTGACTTTAGCTGACCTCTGCAACACTTTTCTGGATGGATTTTTCTGATTAGCTGTAACTTGTATTAATTTCCTAAAAGAGCTGTTTTACTTAAAATTGTGGGTAATTTAAACATGTTTTGATGTGATGTTTGCTAGTGATTCAGCCTTTCTGGATGTGTGGGCTAGACGCTTTAGGCGCTTAACCCCGCCAAACCCTCCCAGTCTTTTGTTGTGCAGATTCTTGCTTCTTGCACCTAATTGCAGATTGCCTGCACCATAATTGCTCTTCTCACTGCCTTCCTCTGTCCCCTGACTTGCAGCCGGACTGCCTCCAGCTCCAGCCGCAGAAGGGGCCCGACCCAGCAGGCGGCGGTGACCTCCAGCCGACCAAGAGATCCAGGAGGCCGGGAGAAGCAGTGTGAAGGTACGGACAAAGCCATAACTAATCCGGAGCGACTGTCTCTGCCTTGCTTCCATTGGTGCGCCTTTCCCATTGACTTTAGCTGACTCTGCAACACTTTTCTGGATGGGATTTTTCTGATTAGCTGTAACTTGTATTAATTTCTTAAAAGAGCTGTTTTACTTTAAAATTGTGGGTAATTTAAACATGTTTTGATGTGATGTTTGCTAGTGATTCAGCCTTTCTGGGATCTGTGTGGACTAGACGCTTAGGAGCCTAACCTCTCCCAAACCTCCCAGTCTTTTGTTGTGCAGATTCTTGTTTCTTGCACCTAATTGCAGATTGCCTGCAATAAAATTGCCTTCTCACTGCCTTCTCCTCTGTCCCCTGACTTGCAGCCGGCACTGCCCTCCAGCTCCAGCCGCAGAAGGGGCTCCGAGCCACCAGCGGGCCGGCGGTGACCTCCAGCCGACCAAGAGATCCAGGAGGCCGGGAGAAGCAGTGTGAAAGGTACGGGCAAAGCCGCAACCAATCGGGAAGCGACCGCTGTCTCTGCCTTGCTTCCGATTGGTGCGCTTTTCCCATTGACTTTAGCTGGACTCTGCAACACTTTTCTGGATGGGATTTTTCTGATTAGCTGTAACTTGTATTAATTTCCTTAAAAGAGCTGTTTTACTTAAAAATTGTGGGTAATTTAAACATGTTTTGATGTGATGTTTGCTAGTGATTCAGCCTTTCTGGGATCTGTGTGGGCTAGGCAGGCAAGCTAACCACCCTCCCAAACCCTCTCAGTATTTTCGTTGTGCAGATTCTTGTTTCTTGCACCTAATTGCAGATTGCCTGCAATAAATTGCCTTCCACTGCCTTCTCCTCTGTCCCCTGACTTGCAGCCGGCACTGCCCTCCAGCTCCAGCCGCAGAAGGGGCTCCGAGCTGCCAGCGGGCCGGCGGTGACCTCCAGCCGACCAAGAGATCCAGGAGGCCGGGAGAAGCAGTGTGAAAGGTACAGGCAAAGCCGCAACCAATCGGGAAGCGACCGCTGTCTCTGCCTTGCTTCCGATTGGTGCGCCTTTCCCATTGACTTTAGCTGGACTCTGCAACACTTTTCTGGATGGGATTTTTCTGATTAGCTGTAACTTGTATTAACTTCCTTAAAAGAGCTGTTTTTACTTAAAAATTGTGGGTAATTTAAACATGTTTTGATGTGATGTTTGCTAGTGATTCAGCCTTTCTGAGGGATCTGTGTGGGCTGACGCTAGGGCGCCTAACCCCCCCAAACCCTCCCAGTCTTTTGTTGTGCAGATTCTTGTTTCTTGCACCTAATTGCAGATTGCCTGCAATAAAATTGCCTTCTCACTGCCTTCTCCTCTGTCCCCTGACTTGCAGCTGGCACTGCCCTCCAGCTCCAGCCGCAGAAGGGGCTCCGAGCCGCCAGCGGGCCGGCGGTGACCTCCAGCCGAACCAAGAGATCCAGGAGGCCGGGAGAAGCAGTGTGAAAGGTACGGGCAAAGCCGCAACCAATCGGGAAGCGACCGCTGTCTCTGCCTTGCTTCCGATTGGTGCGCCTTTTCCCATTGACTTTAGCTGGACTCTGCAACACTTTTTCGATGGGATTTTCTGATTAGCTGTAATTTGTATAATTTCCTAAAAGAGCTGTTTTACTTAAAATTGTGGGTAATTTAAACATGTTTTGATGTGATGTTTGCTAGTGATTCAGCCTTTTCTGGGATCTGTGGGGCTAGACGCTTAGGCTTCAACCCCCCAAACCCTCCCAGTCTTTTGTTGTGCAGATTCTTGTTTCTGCACCTCATTGCAGATTGCCTGCAACAAAATTGCCTTCTCACTGCCTTCTCCTCTGTCCCCTGACTTGCAGCCGGCACTGCCCTCCAGCTCCAGCCGCAGAAGGGGCTCCGAGCCGCCAGCGGGCCGGCGGTGACCTCCAGCCGACCAAGAGATCCAGGAGGCCGGGAGAAGCAGTGTGAAAGGTACGGGCAAAGCCGCAACCAATCGGGAAGCGACCGCTGTCTCTGCCTTGCTTCCGATTGGTGCGCCTTTACCATTGACTTTAGCTGGACTCTGCAACACTTTTCTGGATGGGATTTTTCTGATTAGCTGTAACTTGTATTAATTTCCTTAAAAGAGCTGTTTTTACTTAAAAATTGTGGATAATTTAAACATGTTTTGATGTGATGTTTGCTAGTGATTCAGCCTTTTCTGGGGATCTGTGTGGGCTAGACGCTTAGGCGCCTAACCCCCAAACCCTCCCAGTCTTTTGTTGTGCAGATTCTTGTTTCTTGCACCTAATTGCAGATTGTCTGCAATAAAATTGCCTTCTCACTGCCTTCTCCTCTGTCTCCTGACTTGCAGCCGGCACTGCCCTCCAGCTCCAGCCGCAGAAGGGGCTCCGAGCCGCCAGCGGGCCGGCGGTGACCTCCAGCCGACCAAGAGATCCAGGAGGCCGGGAGAAGCAGTGTGAAAGGTACGGGCAAAGCCGCAACCAATCGGGAAGCGACCGCTGTCTCTGCCTTGCTTCCGATTGGTGCGCCTTTCCCATTGACTTTAGCTGGACTCTGCAACACTTTTCTGGATGGGATTTTTCTGATTAGCTGTAACTTGTATTAACTTCCTTAAAAGAGCTGTTTTTACTTAAAAATTGTGGGTAATTTAAACATGTTTTGATGTGATGTTTGCTAGTGATTCAGCCTTTCTGGGATCTGTGTGGGCTAGACGCCAGGCTCTTAACCCCCCAACCCTCCCAGTCTTTTGTTGTGCAGATTCTTGTTTCTTGCACCTAATTGCAGATTGCCTGCAATAAATTGCCTTTCACTGCCTTCTCTCCTCTGTCCCTGACCTTCAGCCGGCACTGCCTCCAGCTCCAGCCGCAGAAGGGCTCCGAGTCGCCAGGGCGGTGACCTCCAGCCGCCAAGAGATCCAGGAGGCCGGGAGAAGCAGTGTGTGAAGGTACGGGCAAGCCGCAACCAATCGGGAAGCGACCGCTGTCTCTGCCTTGCTTCCGATTGGTGCGCCTTTCCCATTGACTTTAGTTGGACTCTGCAACACTTTTCTGGATGGGATTTTTCTGATTAGCTGTAACTTGTATTAATTTCCTTAAAAGAGCTGTTTTTACTTAAAAATTGTGGGTAATTTAAACATGTTTTGATGTAATGTTTGCTAGTGATTCAGCCTTTTCTGGGGATCTGTGTGGGCTAGACGCTTAGGTGCCTAACCCCCCCCCAAACCCTCCCAGTCTTTTGTTGTGCAGATTCTTGTTTCTTGCACCTAGTTGCAGATTGCCTGCAATAAAATTGCCTTCTCACTGCCTTCTCCTCTGTCCCCTGACTTGCAGCCGGCACTGCCCTCCAGCTCCAGCCGCAGAAGGGGCCCGAGCCACCAGCGGTCGGGTGACCTCCAGCCGACCAAGAGATCCAGGAGGCCGAGAAGCAGTGTGAAAGGTTGCACGGCAAAGTCAGCTATCTGGAAGCGACTGCTGTCTCTGCCTTGCTTCGATTGAGTGCGCCTTTCCCATTGACTTAGCTGGACTTCTGCAACACTTTTCTGGATGGGATTTTTCTGATTAGCTGTAACTTGTATTAATTTCCTTAACAGAGCTGTTTTTACTTAAAATTGTGGGTAATTTAAACATGTTTTGATGTGATGTTTGCTAGTGATTCAGCCTTTTCTGGGATCTGTGTGGCTAGGCGGCTTGGGCGCCTAACCCCCAAACCCTCCCAGTCTTTTGTTGTGCAGATTCTTGTTTCTTGCACCCCAGTTGCAGATTGCCTGCAATAAAATTGCCTTCTCACTGCCTTCTCCTCTGTCCCTGACTTTGGCCGGCACTGCCCTCCAGCTCCAGCCGCAGAAGGGGCTCCGAGCCATGGCCAGGCGTGTGACTCCAGCCGACCAAGAGATCCAGGAGGCTGGGAGAAGTGTGTGAAAGGGTAATGGCAAAGCCAGAACTAATCGGGAAGCGACTGTCTCTGCCTTGCTTCCGATTGGTCGCCTTTCCCATTGACTTTAGCTGGACTCTGCAACACTTTTCTGGATGGGATTTTCTGATTAGCTGTAACTTGTATTAATTTCCTTAAAAGAGCTGTTTTACTTAAAATTGTGGGTAATTTAAACATGTTTTGATGTGATGTTTGCTAGTGATTCAGCCTTTCTGGGGATCTGTGTGGGCTAGACGCTTAGGCGCCTAACCCCCCAAACCCTCCCAGTCTTTTGTTGTGCAGATTCTTGTTTCTTGCACCTAATTGCAGATTGCCTGCAATAAAATTGCCTTCTCACTGCCTTCTCCTCTGTCCCCTGACTTGCAGCCGGCACTGCCTCCAGCTCCAGCCGCAGAAGGGCTCCGAGCCGCCAGCCGGCCGGGCGGTGACTTCCAGCCGACCAAGAGATCCAGGAGGCTGGGAGAAGCAGTGTGAAAGGTGACGGGCAAAGCATGAACAATGGGAAGCGACTCGCTGTCTCTGCCTTGCTTCCGATTGTGCGCCTTTTCCCATTGACTTTAGCTGACTCTGCAACACTTTTCTGGATGGGATTTTTCTGATTAGCTGTAACTTGTATTAATTTCCTTAAAAGAGCTGTTTTTACTTAAAATTGTGGGTAATTTAAACATGTTTTGATGTGATGTTTGCTAGTGATTCAGCCTTTTCTGGGGATCTGTGTGGGCTAGACGCTTAGGCGCCTAACCCCCCAACCCTCCCAGTCTTTTGTTGTGCAGATTCTTGTTTCTTGCACCTAATTGCAGATTGCCTGCAATAAAATTGCCTTCTCACTGCCTTCTCCTCTGTCCCCTGACCTTCAGGCCGCACTGCCCTCCAGCTCCAGCCGCAGAAGGCTCCCGAGCCGCCAGCGGGCGGGCGGTGACCTCCAGCCGACCAAGAGATCCAGGAGGCCGGGAGAAGCAGTGTGAGTACTGGGAGTAAGCTGCCACTGTCGGAAGCGACCGCTGTCTCTGCCTTGCTTCCGATTGGTGCCTTTTTCCCATTGACTTTAGTTGGACTCTGCAACACTTTTCTGGATGGGATTTTCTGATTAGCTGTAACTTGTATTAATTTCCTTAAAAGAGCTGTTTTTACTTAAAATTGTGGGTAATTTAAACATGTTTTGATGTGATGTTTGCTAGTGATTCAGCCTTTTCTGGGATCTGTGTGGGCTAGACGCTTAGGCGCCTAACCCCCCAAACCCTCCCAGTCTTTTGTTGTGCAGATTCTTGTTTCTTGCACCTAATTGCAGATTGCCTGCAATAAAATTGCCTTCTCACTGCCTTCTCCTCTGTCCCCTGACTTGCAGCCGGCACTGCCCTCCAGCTCCAGCCGCAGAAGGGGCTCCGAGCCGCCAGCGGGCCGGCGGTGACCTCCAGCCGACCAAGAGATCCAGGAGGCCGGGAGAAGCAGTGTGAAAGGTACCGGAAAGCCGCAACTAATCGGAGGCGACCGCTGTCTCTGCCTTGCTTCCGATTGTGCGCCTTTCCCATTGACTTTAGCTGGACTCTGCAACACTTTTCTGGATGGGATTTTCTGATTAGCTGTAACTTGTATTAATTTCCTTAACAGAGCTGTTTTACTTAAAAATTGTGGGTAATTTAAACATGTTTTGATGTGATGTTTGCTAGTGATTCAGCCTTTTCTGGGATCTGTGTGGGCTAGACTTCAGGCGCCTAACCCCCAAACCCTCCCAGTCTTTTGTTGTGCAGATTCTGTTTCTTGCACCAATTGCAGATTGCCTGCAATAAAATTGCCTTCTCACTGCCTTCTCCTCTGTCCCCTGACTTTCAGCCGCACTGCCTCCAGCTCCAGCCGCAGAAGGGCTCGAGCTCAGCGGGCGGCGGTGACCTCCAGCCGACCAAGAGATCCAGGAGGCCGGATAAGCAGTGTGAAGGTACGGGAAGCCGCAACCAATCGGGAAGCGACCGCTGTCTCTGCCTTGCTTCCATTGGTGCGACTTTCCCATTGACTTAGCTGGACTCTGCAACACTTTTCTGGATGGGATTTTTCTGATTAGCTGTAACTTGTATTAATTTCCTTAAAAGAGCTGTTTTTACTTAAAAATTGTGGGTAATTTAAACATGTTTTGATGTGATGTTTGCTAGTGATTCAGCCTTTTCTGGGGATCTGTGTGGGCTAGACGCTTAGGCACCTAACCCCCAAACCCTCCCAGTCTTTTGTTGTGCAGATTCTTGTTTCTTGCACCTAATTGCAGATTGCCTGCAATAAATTGCCTTCTCACTGCCTTCTCCTCTGTCCCCTGACTTGCAGCCGGCATTGCCCTCCAGCTCCAGCCCAGAAGGGCTCCGAGCCGCCAGCCCGGGCGGTGGTGACCTCCAGCCGACCAAGAGATCCAGGAGGCCGGAGAAGCAGTGTGAAAGTGCAGGCAAGCCGCAACCAATCGGGAAGCGACCGCTGTCTCTGCCTTGCTTCCGATTGGTGCGCCTTTCCCATTGACTTTAGCTGGACTCTGCAACACTTTTCTGGATGGGATTTTTCTGATTAGCTGTAACTTGTATTAATTTCCTTAAAAGAGCTGTTTTACTTAAAATTGTGGGTAATTTAAACATGTTTTGATGTGATGTTTGCTAGTGATTCAGCCTTTTCTGGGGATCTGTGTGGGCTGGGCGCTTGGGCGCTTCCTTAAACCCTCCCAGTCTTTTGTTGTGCAGATTCTTGTTTCTTGCACCTAATTGCAGATTGCCTGCAATAAAATTACCTTCTCACTGCCTTCTCCACTGTCCCCTGACTTGCAGCCGGCACTGCCCTCCAGCTCCAGCCGCAGAAGGGGCTCCGAGCCGCCAGCGGGCCGGCGGTGACCTCCAGCCGACCAAGAGATCCAGGAGGCCGGGAGAAGCAGTGTGAAAGGTACGGGCAAAGCCGCAACCAATCGGGAAGCGACAGCTGTCTCTGCCTTGCTTCCGATTGGTGCGCCTTTCCCATTGACTTTAGCTGGACTCTGCAACACTTTTCTGGATGGGATTTTTCTGATTAGCTGTAATTGTATTAATTTCCTTAAAGAGCTGTTTTACTTAAAAATTGTGGGTAATTTAAACATGTTTTGATGTGATGTTTGCTAGTGATTCAGCATTTTCTGGGGATCTGTGTGGGCTAGGACGCTAGGCGCTAACCCCCAAACCCTCCCAGTCTTTTGTTGTGCAGATTCTTGTTTCTTGCACCTAATTGCAGATTGCCTGCAATAAAATGCATTCTCACTGCCTTCTCCTCTGTCCCCTGACTTGCAGCCGGCACTGCCCTCCAGCTCCAGCCGCAGAGGGTCGAGCCCGAGCCAGCGGTCAGTGTGACCTCCAGCCGACCAAGAGATCCAGGAGGCCATGAGAAGCAGTGTGAAAGGTACGGCAAAGCCGCAAAATTTTGCCCGCCCCCTCCCTCTTGGTTAATTGTATTTATACACTCTTTCCGCCATTTCTCTCATCCACGCCCACATCTAATTCCCTCTCTATTAACCCATACCTACCCCGCACAATGCTAACTTGTTTCCTTTTGCTCCTTAGCCTCTCATCTCCCCATTCCATTATGATAATCATATTATACCCCTGTCATGACGAATAAGTTAATGAGTATGTTCTGCTTCCACTGCCATCCACAATGTACAACCATCTATTCCTTATTCACTTTGAACCACTATTACACTGCAACCCCTGGGGTATCCCACATTAAGCCTCTCTAACAATCCAGCTCTCCCCTAGCCCTTTACATGTATCCTGGATCTATAAAAACCCACTATGCCTGCCCATCAGACTCCTATGTTATGATAAAATACACACCTATATAACAGGACCATCTCCCACTACACAGTGTGCATCTAGGACTAAGAGGAAATGCTCTGATCACTCTCTATCCCTATCCCTTGGTGCCCTACTCAAATTAATCTTCTACCTCCTTTTATGCATTGGCACCATTGAGATTAATCCTGGCCCCATTGTCAGTTTATCTTCCCCTGCTGAGCTGACTACCATAAAAGGACTAAGCTTCATACACTTCAATGCTTGCAGCCTCCTAAAAAAGTTCATCTTAATACAGGCTTGGGTGGCACATACTCTTCCAGACTTCCTGGTCATCTCTGAATCTTGGCTCAGGCCTACAACAAAAGACAGTGTTGTAAACCTTCCCAATTACCAGCTCTTCAGAGCAGATCACCCTTCCAGGGGTGGTGGGGTGGCCATATACATTAAGGACACCATCTCTGCAACCTGCCTCATCAACACATCTGAGCCAAATGAATTTGAATGTTTATCAATCAAAATTTCCTTCCTAATTGTCTCTATTTAAACTGATTGGATGCTATAGGCCCTCTGCAGGCCTTAAACTGCTTTCTCACCTAGGGTCAATTCTCAACCAAGGCCCTGAAGATACCGTCATCCTTGGTGATTTGAATTTAAACTGGTTGTCTAATGTATCTGCACCTTTGATAACCTTTTGTGACACCTATGGATTCACAGCTGATTAAAGACCCAACTAGGATTAACCGAAGAAATTCCAGCAACAGCTCACCCTGGATATTATGTTGGTAAACAAGCCTCACTTATACTCACATGCAGGAGTACTGCCAAGTGATGTGAGTGACCATTACCCTATAGCTGGCATAAGATCACACTCAAACCACCAAATCCTGCAGAATTTATCCTCTAAAGGTCAAAAGAATTTCAATATCTCAGGTTACCTCCATGACCTGAGTACTACAATATATTGGCAAGATTCTATCTTACAACCTCTGTTGAAACAGCACTCCAGACTTTAAAGGATATTATCACCAATGTTCTCAATATTCATGCACCTATCACCAGTATCAGAACTAAGGTAAAATCCTGCCCTTGGTTCACCTCTGAGCTTAAAGCAGCCTTGAGAACCAGAGACAAGCTGTGGAAAAAGGCAAGAAAACAAAGGACACCAGAGATTGGCTAAATTTCAGAAAAGCAAGGAATTCATGTACAAAAAATAAGAACTGCCAAACTGCCTACTATACAGCTGAATTGGATGCCTCCTACAATAACCCATCCAGACTCTGGGGTACAATAAAAGGACTTCTGGGCCAGAATTCTACTCCTGCCTTAACCACCAAATTGCTACTAAATGACACAGAAATTACAGGTAAACAAGAAATCTTAAATACCTTCAATGTTCACTTCACCACTGCTGGCCTAGCATTTGACTCATCACCTGCAAATATCCTGAGATCTTCCTTGAACCTGCAAACTACTGTGGGACAAATGGCCACTTCAACTTTTTCCTTCATCCCAATATCCGTGAAAGAAGTGGAAGATCTCTCTCTAATTTAGACACAACTAAAAGTGCAGGTGCAGACTCCTGAATCCCTATTTCCTGAAAATTGCTTCACATGTCTTATCTGCCCCCTTACTCATCTCTTCAATCTTTCCCTAACTACTGGATCCATTCCATCTACTTGGAAAACAGCTCAAGTAGTTCCATTACTCAAATCTGGTGATACTAGGGATCTCAACAATTACAGACCTATCTCCATCCTACCAGTACTAACTAAGATGCTCGAAAAACTAGTAAACTCTCAGTTAAGGGACTATCTGGATAACAATAACCTTCTAAATTCTGCACAATCTGGATTTAGATCAAAGCATAGCACCATTACTGCCTTAGCCAAGGTAACCAACGATTGGCAGACTGATTTGGACAAAAAAAATTTTACCTGTGCTGTGTTTCTGGATTTGAGTAAAGCATTTGACACAGTGGATCATGACTTATTACTCACCTCCCTTAACTCATTAGGCCTGGATTCCCTATCACTCAACTGGTTTAAGGATTACCTTTCAGATAGGTCGCAACTGGTTAGAAATGGAAATTACCTATCCACCTCAAAACCTCTGCTAAGGGCGTGCCACAAGGCTCTATTCTTGGCCCTATCCTCTTTGCTATTTATATAAACAATATTGATGCCAACTCACTCAATCTAACATTCATCTGTTTGCTGATGATACTGTATTGTATGTCAGCAATCCCTCACCTTCCAAAGCCTGTGAATTTCTACAACCGAATTCTCCATTCTGCAGCACAATCTACTTGACAAAAACTACTTCTAAATGCAAAAAAACAAAAGCTATGTTCTTTACCACAAAGAGTTGTACTACCACTACCCCAGCATCCAACACCCTACATATATCCACCTTACTTGGAGAAACTTGAATTTGTTGATAACTTCAAATACCTTGGAGTCTGGATAGATAACAGGCTTGACTATTCTGTCCATATTGAAGAGCTACTTAAAAGCTAAGACAGAGGCTCGGACTATTTTTAGAATAAACATTACCTAAACAGTGATTCCAAAAAGGTTAATTCAGGCCTCATTCCTATCCCTCATTGATTATGCTGATTTTCTCTACTGCCATTGTTCAAGTCATCTCTTACATAAGCTGGACACCCTGTATCACAGGTCCATAAGATTTATTACTGACCTTCCCTCCAACACCCATCATTGCTCCCTTTATATGGCAGTCAACTGGACATCATTGCAACACAGAAGAAATAGGAATGCTGTTATCTGGATATTCAAAGCGTTAACAGGCAAACTACCAACCTATATCACTGATTGCTTTACCCAAATTACAACCAGGCCATACACCTTAAGGATCAGTAAACTCAACACATTAAAGGTCCTCAATGCCTGCACCGGTATGGGAGGGCTGCTTTCAGCTATTCCTTAGCAGTTGCATGGAACTCTCTCAAAAATCCATGAAGCTAGATAGCCTACTACCTCTGGCATCCTTCAAAGATTGTTCTCCGCCCTTTTTCCAGAGCTCTGCAATTGCTTTTATAAAGCATAATCCCTACTATCGATCCAACTAAACCTCCCTTTTCTATCCATTATATTAACTCAATTTCTTTCTTCCGAATCACCTATTATATTCACTTAAAAACTAGTTAGACCATGTAACTTATATTTTAGGACTGCTATACCCTTTGTCCTCTTTTTCCTACAGGCTAAATGGTTCTATTGTTACTTGTATATATGTAAATTGTTGTATATAATCATTTCATGCCATTGTATTGCTATTTATTCTATTCTTGTCTATGTAATAATACTTGTATCCTCATTTGTATGACCACTCAGGTCCATCTTGTAAATGAGCTTTGCTCAATGATGTTCGCCTGAATAAATAAAGATTTTGATTGATTTTTTGATTGAAGATGGGAGAGTGCCTCAGAAAAGCACTAGCAAACAGGCTAGAAGGAGGTGTGGAGCAACAATGAGGAATCATCAAAACTGTGATCACAGAGGCAACAAGCCTTAGTGTGAAGCAAATTAACAAATCAAAACGAAAGAAAAAGCCATTATGGTTCTCAAAAGAGGTGGCTGTGAAAGTCAGGAAGAAAAAGATAGCATTCCGTAAGTATAAGGAAACACAGAAGAAGCAGGACAGAGAGCTGTACCAGTTAAGGCAGAAAGAAGCAGGGAAGGAAGTCAGAATAGCAAAGGTCCAAACTGAGGAAAAGATAGCCAACTCGGTTTAAGAAGGGGGATAAAACCTTTTATAGTTACATCAGTGAGCGTAGAAAGACAAAGGGAGGGATAGTGAGGCTGAATAGAATGAACGGTGGGTGGGCAGCGGGGACAGTGAAAAAGCAGGGATATTGAATGAATATTTTTGCTCAGTATTCACAAAAGAGGAGGGGGAAGTGCCTAATCCAATTAACAGAAGCACTCTTGATAGGGGGTCGATCCCAGTCCTTTCACAGAAGAAAGGGTTCTGCAAGAACTCCTAAAACTGAAGGTGGACAAAGCAATGGGGCCTGATGGAATTCACCCCAGAATTCTAAAAGAATTAAGGGGGAAACTAGTGAAACCACTGACTACTCTTTTTAATAAATCATAGGAGGATGGTGTGGTACCCGAGGACTGGAGGAAGGCGGATGTGATTCCCCTTCACAAAAGTGGGACCAAGACAGAGGCAGGAAACTACAGATCTGTCAGTCTGACCTCTGTGGTAGGGAAAGGGATGGAGTCACTTCTGAAGGAAAGAATAGTTGAGTACCTAGAGGCCAGTGGGGCACAGGACCCAAGGCAGCATAGGTTCACAGTAGAAAGGTCATATCAGACAAATCTAATAGATTTCTTTGACTGGGTGACCAAAGTAGTAGACCAGGGAGGGGCTGTGGACATGGCCTACCCAGACTTTAGCAAGGCATTTGACACAGTTCCACACAAAAGATTAATAGTCAAATTAACCTGCCTGGGAGTGGGTCCCAGGGTGGTAGCCTGACTAAAACATTGGCTGGACAACAGGACACAGAAGGTAATTGTAAATGGAGTCCACTCTGAAGAAAGAGGGTTACTAGTGGAGTACCGCAGGGTTCAGTATTGGGTCCAGTCCTTTTAATGTCTTCATAAGTGACATTGCAGAGGGACTGGAAGGAAAAGTATGCCTCTTTGCAGATGACACAAAGATCTGCAACAGGGTTGATACACAAGGAGGCATGGAAAGGATGAGAAGGGACTTGGCAAGGTTGGAGGAATGGTCAGAAGTACTCAGCTAGGATTCAATGCAAAGAAGTGCAAATAATTCACCTGGGAAACAAGAACCCAGGGGAAGAATACACAATGGGGGGGTAGGTAGTAACAACAACAAAAAAGGAAAGGGACCTGGGGGTAATCATATCAGATGACCTTAAGGTCAGCAAGCAATATGAGAAGGCAGTAGGGAGGGCTGGGGGTATACTGGGATGCATAGGAAGAGGCATCGGCAGCAGAAAACAGGAAGTTGTTATCCCTCTGTACAGACAGTTGGTGAGACCCCATCTGGAGTACTGTGTCCAGTTCTGGAGACCTCAACCCAGCAAGGACATAGACAGGATAGAGGCAGTCCAGAGGAAGGTAACTAAAATGGTGCAGGGTCTGCAAGAGAAGATGCATGAAAGAGAGACTAAAGGAGCTTACTATGTATACCCTTGGGGAAAGAAGGGAGAGGGGGGACATGATAGAAACTTTTAAGTACCTCAGTGGAATCAACAAAGTCCAAGTGGGTAGCATCTTTCAGAAAAAGAGACGTGCAAGAACAAGGGGACACAATTTAAAGATAGAGGGGGGGGCGGTTCAGGGGCAATGTGAGGAAGTATTATTTCACAGAACGGGTAGTGGATGCATGGAACAGCCTTCCTGAGGAGGTTGTGGGGTCTAAAACTGTGGGATAATTCAAGAATGCATGGGACAGACATAAGGCAATTCTTGTGGGGGGGTAGAAAGAAATAGGCTGTTGGTTAACTAGGATCTGCAGCCTATCCTGTAGGTAGGGAAATGGACAGACTAGATGGGCCAAGCAGTCCTTATCTGCTGTCAAAGTCTATGTTTCTATGTTTCCTTGCTGGAAGATCTTGTGACCCTTTTTGAAAGTACTGGTTCACTCACATTTCGGGACTGTGTAGTACAGTACAGTCTGCTCGCCTATTGGCCCACGCATTGGACCAATAGACGTATAGCCGTACTGTACGCTGTCAGTCAGTGGGTGGCCGGGCGGTTTGCAGGGGGAGAGCTGCCACCAGTTGCTGACCGGGGGGGGGTGCAGGGTGGCAGGGGTCTACGCGGGTAGGTGGGGAGGAGGGGTACGGTTGGCCCACAGGGTGCTTGACTACCACCCCCGATCAGGCGATGGAGATCGGTCCACCAGACCACCAGGGTTATATGTATTACATGCCCTTGATTGGGCAATGGGGTAGGGTCCCCTGGACCTCCAGGGAGTTATTTATTACATGCCCGCGATAAGGCGATGGGGTGCAGTGCCCACCGAGGGGCAGGGAGGCGTCGGTCCCTGATGGCTGCATCCTGGCAGGGCGCCAGTTGCAAGTCGCCGTGGATCGGCACACCGCATGCAAATAGGGCCATAATGACATGCAAATAGCTCCGTTTGCACCGTGCATGCATAATGGCCTCATTTGCATGACTAGCACTTTTTGCTACATGTTATCTATCTGGATGGTCCTGTAACCCACCCCTGTATTTCAAACGTACTATGTTTCTCCTTGGTGCCTGATCCACTTTATTATGTTTGAATAAATCCGAAAACGTTGAGCCAGTTTGTCTCCTCTCTTGCCTAGGAGAGGGAGAATTACTGCCAGAATGTGGATTATTAGCCAATGGTACTTCTGTTTCCCCTACAACGTCACCATTAGCAATATTATGAGAAAGTTGTGCGGGTTCAATATTGACATGCTGCTTAGTTCCCGCTGTTTGTTGTGCAGTAATGTGTGACCCCAGTTGCTCACCTTGTGTGAAAGAAGTCCAGTCCAGATCAGGCACCCATTTCCCATCCTCCATTTGAATCCACCCTGAACTTTGCAAAGAATCTTCACCTGACCAGTTCTCTGCATCAAAGGGAGCATCCGTGTCTGGCAGCTGAAATGATTTTGGCATTCTTTCCACTGTGGTAGCGCCTACATCAGCCTGACTCAGCTAAGGCACTAACCGTGGGTTGACATTAGTTGGAACTTCTCTTGGCAGTAAAACCTCCATATCAAGTCCTGAATTAGCTGAACCAGCTGATTGCTTCCATTTGGGGCCTCGTGCTCGTAGCTCACCAGAATGCTCCACGTCAGGCTCTATTTCTCCACGCTATTGCTCCCTTTTATGAATGCTAGGTGCAGAGATCGCACCTTCAGGTAAATCATCATTTTCTCCCATTATCATCTCAGTCCATTTGCAAGTCTCCTCCATGCTCACTGTTGGAGCCACAGGCTGTGACTCCGACTGCAATGTATAACCATTCTCTTCAGTCGCCAGTCTGCAACTGACAGTAGCCTGCTCACACAGCAGTGATTCCCCCTACAGGAGAGTAGGGGAATTTTGTTTTTATTGAATATTCAAATCACATCAATCAAATACAGAAAGAAATCACATAAAGTATCAGAAAGCAAAACAAACAGCAATCACATCATGTAATAGGTACATCTGAATCTGTAACCAAGGGAAGGTTCCTCCACACATTCCTGATATACATGTCAGTTTGATGGGACTTCTCCTGATATTCACAAACAAAAAATTTATGAAAAGAAAACAACACAGGATTGAACATATTTAAACCCCCATCAGAAACCTTTAGATATAACACATTCCATTTAAGGGGATTCAATCTACTTCCCCAAATGGCCTGTAAAAATAGGCCATAGAGAGCGACATCTCGTTCCTTCGGGGGGACCAAACTAACATATAAAAAAAGCAGCGATAAAAGGTAAGTTCTAACCAAGAAAACACGTTTCAGTTTCCCCATACTGTGTTTACACCAACCCGCCATCAAAGCCCTCCCCTGCCCGAATTTAACATCCCAGTTAAGGAGGTCCTGTCGGCCAGTGTCAAAGGCAATCCCCAGGATCTTAAGTGGTCCATCTTGAACAGAAATGCCAGCAACATAAGGATCAGTCACACCTACCCCAAGTCTCTTAACTACACACTTATCTTTATTCAAAAGTACTCCTGAGGCAGCACCATAATGAGAGCAAAAATCAAGAGCCTGAACAATGTCAGTAGAAGACTTTAAAAGTAAGCAAATATCATCCGCATAAGCAGCAGTAGTCCAAGGCAAGCGCTGTCCAGAAACACAAAAGGTGTGAATAAACAAACATCATTCAGGAGCCTAAGTAAGGGATTGATACTAAAAACGAAGAGCAAAGGGCTTAAGGGGCAACCTTGATGAACCCTGCATTGCACAAAGGCCCTAGTAAACCATTAACTAAAGGTTTGACAACCGCAACGCCATAAATTGCCTTTAACCATGAAATGAAACCATCAGGAATGCCATAAAAGTGCAAAGTAGACCATAAAAAGGCATGATCAACAGAATCGAAATCCTTCCTCTGACCCAGGGACACCACAAATCCCTCCATACCAGGAATGGCTCCAGATTCAAAAACTTCCCTCTACAACAGCAATTGGTCAGTAACTCATTTCCCCAGGACAGCACAAGACTGAGATCTGGAGAGAACATGGGATCCGACCCGTGACAGGCGACGTGACAAAATTTTCATCAACATTTTAAAATCAACATTCAAAAGACAAATAGGGCTCCAATTATTCAAATCTTTCTTGTCACCTTTTTTATATAGGAGGGACACAATCCCTAAGGTCACGTCCAAGGGGAAAGTCCCTGTTTCCAACATATACGTATAAACACTTGCCAACTCGGAAGAAAAAAGAGAGACAATAAGCTTATATAGTTCTGCTGGAAGACCATCCTGTCCTGGTACCTCTCCCTTAGGCAAGGCCAGAACTGTCTCCATGACTTCAGCTGAGGACACAGCTAAAGTTAAGTTAGAAACGACCTCACAAGGAATGGCAGGAACATGCAATAAAGAAAACAAATGAGAAAAAGCCATCCAGTCAGTGTCTTTCCTCTCAAACTTTGTCCCCAAATGATGGAACACCACCCTCATAATCTCCTGTTGCTGTGTGACTGCTACATGATCAGGGTCCCAAACAACATTCAGTTGTTTATGGGCAATCCGGTCCCTACAACTAATGAAAGGGCAAACAGTGTCCAGTTTTCCCCGAGTACCAAATCGCTGTTGCATCATAAGAGATGCCATTTGGCACTCATGAAACTCCCTCATGAAACTTTGAACAGCCTTAATCTGCTCAAAAAAAATCATGGCCAGCAAAGCATGCCAAACTGAATAAATGTTGCAACTGTTTCCTATGTTGCTGGTATTTTATTTTCATAGAATCTGACTTCTGTTTGCCAATGGCCATTAGCAGATTCCGTAAATTGGACTTAAGACACTCCCACCACAAAAGAGGGTTAGAAAAAAGAGTAAATATAGTCTTCCAACCACAAACCAAATACAAAATCTGATGTACTATGGAGTCATCCCGGAGAAGTAAGGAATTAAACTTCCACACCCCTGGGCCTTTAGGGAGCTCAGAGGACCCTAGAAACATAGAAACATAGAATTTGACGGCAGATAAGGACCACTTGGCCCTCCTAGTCTGCCCATTTCCCTACCTAACAGATAAGCTGCAGATCCCAGTTAACCAACAGCCTACTTCCTCCTACCCCCCACTAGAATTGCCTTACAGTATGTCTGTCCCATGCATTCTTGAACTCCCCACTGTTTTTGACTCTACCTTCCTCAGGAAAGCTGTTCCATGTATCCACAACCCTCTCTGTGAAGAAATACTTCCTCACATTACCTCTGAGCCGTCCCCCCTCAATCTTCAAATTGTGCCCCCTTGTTCTTGCACATCTATTTTTCTGGAAGATGCTACCCTCTTGGACTTTGTTAATTCCCTTGAGGTACTTGAAAGTTTCTATCATGTCCCCTCTCTCCCTTATTTCCTCAAGGGTATACATATTAAGCTCCTTTAGTCTTTCTCCGAGGTCTTCTGATGCAGACCCTGCATCATTTTGGTTGCCCTCCTCTGGACAGCCTCCACCCTGTCTATGTCTTTGCAGAGATGGGGTCTCCAGAATTGTACACAGTACTCCAGATGTGGTCTTACCAACTGTCTGTACAGAGGGCCAACAACTTCCTGTATTCTACTGGTGATGCCTCTCCCTATGCATCCCAGTATCTCCCCAGCCCTCCTTACTGCCTTCTCACATTGCTGGCCCAACTTTAGGTTGTCTGATATGACTACCCCCAAAGTCCTATCATAATTGACAATTTCTTATGGTCCGAATATGCCACTGGAACAAGCTGAGCAGTTCTAATAGGGATTCTCTGACTGACAAAAAAGAAAGCAATATGTGTCATGTGTACACCCCTCTGAAAAGTAGGCATACCCCAATTATGAAATGATTTATAAGCATCAACCATATAAGCCGAGTGCACCATAGAAGATAAAAAAGACATATCACTAAAAAGTTTCTTAGTAGTTGTACCACTCCCTCTATCCTGGACAGTAAGACCACAATTAACCCCACCACCACCACCGATCACAGATTGCAGAGAAAAAAGAAAAGGGTGTATTTGAAGAAAAACCTCCACCCTTTCAGCCTTAGTCTGAGGGGCATAAACATTAATCAATCTATAATAAGTTCCCCAACACTTAATATCCAATACCAATACACAAACTGGAATCAAATCTAATAATTTGATCAGCTGAATGTTCACACAAAACAAAATTCCTACCCCCGTACAGGTACCCAAACCAAGGGACCAAAAGGAAGGTCCTTTAAACCATTCCCTTTGAACAGTACGGACCTCAGTGGTGGAGTGCAGCCTGGTGTCCTGTAGAAAAATCACATCAACAGTAGAAGATATCAGATGAGGAAAAACACCCCTTCCCCGTTTCAGATTATTCTTGATGCTATTAACATTAATAGTTAAGAGACGTAAGTTAGGTAACTGACACATAAAAGAACTCAGGGAGGTTTATGCACCCTTGATTTACTTGAACCTGACACCCTATTTTTTTGTTCTTTAGTGGTAGGTTTACCTTGCACAGGGCCTACAGATTAAACACCACCATCCCCTAATTCACTCAACTTAGAATCAGAGAAGAGCTCAATGCAGTGAGAACCTTCTGAAGAGATCCATGAGTCATTACCCTGTATACGTGGTTCTTGAAAAAGAGGCTGGAACCTATTGGAGGTTCTAGTCTCCGAAATCTTATGAACCTTAGAAGCAGGCTGCCTCCAACTTCTATGGTGGGTCACACGTTGTTCAGATTCCACAACTGCAACCGACGGAGAGGGGCATTTCCATAGAAGAAACGGTAGCCTGTACCACTAATGTTTTTACACTAGCAGGTAATACAGACACTGCAACAGATGGTTCCAGATCCATGGAATCCTTGACCACTGCCTGTGAAGAAACATCTGAACAAAACTCTGAGGGAGGGGCTAAAGGAGGCAGATCAGCAGTAGGGTCACACTGGTGATCCAAAGGCCTCAGCACCCAAAGAGCAGTCTGACACAACTTCACGTTTTCTCACTGGGCAACTGCCACCAGTAACCATTGTTCCTCAAGGTCACTAGTCCCAGATTTAGCAAATGCAGCCTGGCTACAATTTTGATAGGAGTGATCAGACATACCACACAGGTTACAAGTTGTAACTTAACTTACAACAAACATCCTCAGTACATTGTAGATACGTGTGACCTAGTTTCCCACAGAGTGAACAGCGCACCTTATTGCAGGCATTACTGATATGACCAGGGGCTCTGCATTTATAGCATGTTTTGGTCTACCAGGGGTAAAACAAAACCCCACGGCCCCACCAAGAAAAAAGGAGTTTGGCAAATGTTGTAAAATCCCATCCACCTCATGCAAAACTACCCAGACTTTCCAACCTCCCCGTCCATATATTTTCACTATCAAAAATAGCCTCAGGGTTCCCCAGCACAGAACAACGCTGTTTCAGCCAAAACAGTAAATCCATCACACTCACTCCCTCATTCCGAAATAAAAGTCATATTTTTTTGAGCAGGCTTAGTCAAGGGAATAAGATCAAAAGGGGCCCATAAAGGTGAGCTTTTTACTCTGTGATACCTGAGCCAAAAAGCTTCCTACCCACTCTGCATTTTAAAGCTAACATCAAAGGACCACTCCCCCGAGACATGTATCAACGCATATAATTCTGTAGCGTTAAAATGTAGACTGTCTTTAAAGAGGATTTTACCGACATATTCTTTATCCGGAAATACCTCTAAGCCCTCCTTAGAAACTAGATGGACAGCATTATGTCTTTTGGCAGGTAGGACCTTTTTCTGAAACAAAGAAAGAAAGAAAGAAAGAAAGAAAGAAAGAAAGAAAGAAAGAAAGAAAGAAGCATAAGACCTAGAACGATGTCCACCATCACTCCCATTAGTATAATCATGCCCCCCCCCCCCCGAGTCCCTGGTAAAGGCAATGCAACAGTGCCAGCACCACGGTCACTCCCTTGGTCAGTTTTGGGCACAGTCCACCCCTGTTTGTCTAACACAGCCATCTGTTCAAAATTCAAAGTAGGATTAGGAGTTAATTCCAAACCAGTTCCAAGAGCAAAATCCAAGTCATGTCCTGTAGCTGAGCTAGATGCACCAGAATCCGCCAGACCCAACACAGGTAGCCCGTCTGTAATCTGAACACCCGGAATGTGAATGGGAGCAAACCCAGATGTCCATTGCTGGGCCGAAGGTGATTTCACCCAACTGGCTGCTTTCAAAGACGTCTCCACAGACCAAGGTTCAGTAAGGTCCATCTCTGAATCAGCCCAAGCCCGCCGCGAGGAAGCCCGCTTAGCAGTCAGTGTGTCCTTAGCAATCAATGTGCCCTTAGATGCAGAAGAGAAAGAAAAGACCGAAACCCCATCCTGCTGTAAATTGATAGTTTGGTAGATTACCGATGGAGTTGGGGACGAGACGCCAAGCCGGTCTCCTGACACACCCATGATCTGAGCATTCTGGGCTGGTGCTGGCACTTGGCAACTCCCATCAGTCATCCTGGAGACACCTGGGCAATGAGGAGGTAAACCAGTTTCAATCTCCAAATCTGGCACTATGTCCACTGAAGGATCCAAATGACCAAGAGAGCCATCTTCAGCAATCATCTGTGGTACAACAACCTCTGTAGACTTGCACTGAGAATCGTGTCCCAAGATAAGAGCCAGAATTGCCATAATCGCAACATGTTCCGAAGCTCCTTCAGGACTCGCATCCACAACCTCCACGCGCAACTCATCAGAAAAACAGGTATCCATTTCAGTAGGTTTTCCAGGTAGTGGTGCAACCTGCACACCCGGCTCCTCAACGTCCTGCTCCATTGCTGTCCCAATGGAGACTGACACCACGTCGGACAGCAAGTTCCCCTACCGACAGAGTAGGGGAATTTCCCCGGTGTCCTTGCCAAATTTCTCCTATTCACTAAAAATACCACCAACAGCTTAAAAAGATATCTTGTTCAGTTTCAGTTGGCATCCATCTGTATCCTCCTGCCCCGGACGAGGCTGAAAATAGGCAAAAAATTGTCCAGTCCACCTTCCCGGTCAATAAAAACAAAATAAATAAATAAATACACTACAGAACAGTATACAGTCCCAATTATGCATAGGGTACATTACCAAGTACAGAACAATTAACAAGCAGTAACAGGCATCAAGAAATTACAGTTGATATGTATATTCCATTACATCATAGTGAACAGAAGGTCCACAAGTGCGGTAATAGGATTTCTGTTGTACTGATGTGTTCTGTTCCATTGTAGTACCTGTATCTTTCTGTGACTTACTCCGGGTCGCCCCTAAAAAAGGGACATTCGGGGCTCAGTGGGCCTACCCGGTTACCAAAATTGAATAAATAAATAAATAAACTATTACAGCCCAGTTAGATGCAACATGGTCTGCTCAGTTGCAGTTGCAGTTCACAGATAGGTAATTGAGTAAGGCTGAAGAGATAGAGGAAGGGGAAGAGGAAAGGTGAATCTGGGGGGAGGGAATTCCACAGTTTAGGAGTGATAGGAGAAGGCTACCTGGCCGGCAGTAGTTGTACGGCACGGGACACCTAAAGTACGGGAAACTGAGGACCTAAGTGAATGGGCATATGGTGGGGGGATTGTTAGAGAAGAGTTGAGATAAGTAGAGAGTGGGCCAAACCAGAATTTGGAGATGAATTTAGCACAGTGGAGGAGATGTCTGTTATCAAGAGATGGTAAATCCAAAGTGTGGTAAAGTTAACAGTGATGAGTGAGGGTATGAACGTCGAGTGTGAAGTGGCAGAAGGAGTTAAAAAGGGTGTCCAATCTGGCTAGGGAGGTCTTAGGTGTGGCACTGTAGACTATATCACAGTAGTAAAGAATGGGGAGGATCATCTTCTGGACAAGTTCACGCCTAACTGGGAGAGGGAGGCAGTTCTGGTTCCTAAATAGTGCACTTAACATGGGGTGCAGTTTTTTTAGGATGGCATCCACGTGACAATATATGGTGAGGTGTTGGTCAAGCCAAACCCCCAGATATCTGAATGAGGAAGTGTCCTCGAGGACTGTCCCATTGAGGATGTGGAAAGTGGGTAGGGAGGGAGGGGAGCCTTGAGAGTCTCTGCCCAGTGCAAAAGGTCATGAAAACAGTCTTCTTGGCATTTAGGAAAGGCTGATGTGAGCAAAACCAGTGCTGAACATTGCGAAATCGTTCTGAAATCTGGTTGCAACATCGGTGGGGGAAAGGCCGGATGTGTAAAGGACCGTGTCATCTATATACATATGAATAGAGGTAGATGTGCAGACAGACAGACAGCAAGTCATTGAGAAAGATGCAGAAGTGTATGGGACCCAACACTGATCCCTGCGGGACCCCTGTGACGATAGGGAGGGGTGAGGATATGGAATCCACTATTCTAACTGATTGGGTCTGACCTACCAGGTAGGCATGGAATCAGTTTGTGGCAGCAGCCAACAAGCCTGCAGTGGAGAGAGTGTAACAGGATAGAGTGGGAGACAGTGTCAAAAGCCTTGGCTAGGTTGACAAAGATGGTGGACGTGATTTGGCCACTGTCCATTCCAGTGAGTATGGAGTCAGTGAGCCTAATCAGGGATGTGGTGGTGGAGTGGTTTTTATGAAAGCCAGATTGGAAGGGGGTGAAAAAGTTAGACTGCGAGAGATAGGCAGAGAGTTGGGTAAGGACTAGGTGTTCTTGCAGCTTAGCGAGGGTGAGAAGTAGGGATATGGGCAATAGTTCCCAGGGAAGGAAGGGTCACCGCCCTTAGGGAGGGGAAGAACAATAGCATGTTTCCAGACAGAGGGGATAGCTTCCAATGTAAATGAGACGTTGAGTAGCTCCATCAGTGGGGCAGAGATAGCCATAGCAGAAAGGTAAAGCAGCTTGGGGTCCAGCCCATCAGGCAAATTGCCTTTAGAAGGGTTTAGGGTGAGCAGGGCATCCAGGGTGTCAGAGAGGGTTATGTTAGTGAATGAGAAAGGAAGAGGATGGGGATAGTTGTGTGGTGAGTTAGGGAGAGGATCAGACTGAGGAGACGGTAAGGAGAATAGAAGGGAAGAGGCACAGGAGGTGAAAAAATAATTAAATTGAGAGGAGACACTCAAGAGGTCAGAGGTAATAGTGTTGTTTATAGTGAGAAGGGGGCAGGAGGAGAAGAAGGGGAGGAGAAGAGTGAATGACTTTCCAAAATTTTGAAGGGCTGTTTATGTTTAATTGAAAGGTTGAGGTAAAGTGGCTAGTTTCAGCCAAACGAGTGACTTTGGTGCATTTGTTGCGAAGCTGACAATAGTTGTCATAGTCTTTGTGGAACTTGGAGATTTTATGTTGCTACCAGGCTTGGTCCTTTGCTCATTGGCATGCTATGAGTTCCAGTGTGACCCAAGGAAGGTGGTTCCCGCGGACTCTAACTTTGCGTAGAGGGGCGTGCTGGTTCCAAACTTCAAGAAATTTACCTTTGAAATATTCTGTGGCTATGTTGATCGTGTTTGTTGAGGTTATAGGGGACCAGTTTGTGCATGATAGGTCAAGTAGGAGCTGCCCAAGGTGCATGGATTTATATGAGCAAGTTACTACGGTTTTGTGGGGGACTTTGGTAGGGTGGATTCTGCGCACTAGGAATCTCATGCGATGGTCGCTCAGAGCATCTGATAACACTCCAGATTTGATGACTGTGTGGGTGGGAAGTGAGAGCCCAGTCAATTAAGGAGTAGTTGCTTGTTTTGGGGTTTATTCTAGTAGGTTCAAGGATGGGTTGGGTTAAATCATGGGCAGCAATTTTGTTTTTTACTTTGAGTAGGGAAGGGGATAACTAGTTTAGGTTAAAATCACCCATGATATAGACTTCGCCTGTGGAGGTATGGGAAACTATGGTAGAGATGAGGTCAGTAATCAGGGAGGGGTTGAGGCCTGGGCAGCAGTATGCCCCTGCAATAAAAATAGGGACTGAGAATAGGAGAGATAATTGTAATATGAGTACTTTGTACGTTTTGGGGACAGAGGCAGAATAAATTATAGTAAATTGGATATCCAAGGAGACATATATTGCCACACCTCCACCCCTCCCGGTTTGGTCTTGTTGTGGAATAGAAAAGCCCAGGATGGCAAGTGGGGGGAAGGGTTGCCTATTTTATTATTTATCCATGTTTCAGTCAGAATAATTATGTCAGGGCCTAGTGAAGCAACAAGGGGCTGGAGTAAGTTGATTTTAGGGAGAAGGCTACGTATGTTTAGGTGCAGAGTTTTCAAACCTCAGGGCAAGGCAGAGGGGTGAGGTAGTGGGGCTACAGGGGTAGCGGATGGAGGCATTTTGCCAATTAGGGAGCAAGGCCCAGGGTTTAGGATTTATGTCTCCAGATGATAGGAGCAGGAGTGCAATAATTAAATAATGAAGTTTAGCACTCTTATACCAGGGTATCTTAGAGGCTCGCCTAGTAGGAAGAGAGGGGGGGCTGTTAGTAGGAGGGAGAATGTAAATGGTGTGTACAAGTGCACAGTAGAGAGGGATGAACATGAGCAAGGCACAGGGGAAAAGAAGGAAGTGATTGCAGGGAAGAGAAGGGGAAGAGGGGAAAACAGCATTGTTAGGGACCAAGTGGAGAAGTATGGGAGGAGTGCTGGTGAGGGGGAGGGGGGGAGTTGTCATGAAGAGGGGAAGAGTTAAGGAAATGAGGAGGGTTAAAAGGAAACTGAGAGAGTGCATGGTGAGGTAGGGAACAGAATCTAGAGTTGCAGAAGGGAGGGCCTATGTAGGAAACCAGAGAAATAAAATAGTATTGAGTGGGTTGACAGCAGTACTGCACCTAGATAAGTGGGAATTGCTGATGACTTCAAAACAGTGATCCTCCTCCCAGAAGAAGCATACAACAGATAGGCTTCAGCATATAGTAGAACACAACCATATCACACAACCCTAAGTTCCCCTAGTAGACCAATGAAACAGACCAGCCCCGAGCAGTGTACTTGCCAATCCCAGCCACAGAGCATTTAATAAATGGTTGGGGGGTGGAGACAATTATAGACAGAAGGGAGCTGAAAGGGTCTCTGGAAACTTTGATATACATAGGTTAATTATCTAACTTTTTAACTCTGTTTTCAATCACAAAAAAGGATCTCTGGAAAACCTTGGTATACACAAGTTAATTATCTTACTTTTTAAGTCCATTTTCAGTCTCAAATTTAATCCAGTTGGAAGCAGGGCGATGCAGGGCAGCTTGCTAGGAAAACACATCCTCACTGAACTCAGAAATGTCCAGTCTCCTCGTGCAGCATATGTCAACTTGCCAGCAATGCTGCCTAAAATAGTCTAATCGGATAATATGCATTTAAGTACCCATTGCAGTAACCCTGTAATCTTCCTTGGTTACTCAGGCAATGCCTGCAAAAATTCAAAAATCTCAGAAGATAATGATTACACTTCAAATGTTGAGCTGTATGCGTATTATTTCAGAAGTGCTTAGTCCGCAGTTATTGCAAAGGTTTGTCCATTCCTGCTTTCCTGCTAGCCAAGTTTGATTTGCTGTTGGATTTGGACCATTTGACTTTGACAAAGGCTTGCTAGCCTCCCTGCTGTTTTCTGTGTATATAAAAACTCATTAAAAATTAAATTGCAAAATTAAATATTGAGGTATTTTGAGGTTTATAAAGCCTATTTCCCCAGTACTATATTTTATAGCTATTGTTTATGGACTAGTTTAGATTTTTAGATCCACCACTTTAGAACAGAACCTTGTGATGTCACTGATGATCTGCCTGTGGCTAACCACACTCAAGTCAACAACAGCTTGATAGTCAGTGACATCACAAGGTTCTAAAAATGGCAGCAAGGCAATATCAATATGAGGCAGAAATAATCATTGCTATCACTGGACTGCTGCCAGCTACAGAGACGCCCAATACCTCATTTAAAAGATCTTTTTATGGACTTTCAAAATATGTTGGTCACTGTTCATAACTGTTCCCCTTTAAATAAGATAATTTCAGTTTCTTATGGTGTCCCACATTGTAATGCCACAGTAACTCTAGTAGGTTTCAACTGCCCCCTCCACTTCCTGTGAAGAGGAGGCAGGATGTCAGGATCAAACAGTTATTTCAGCGTATGCCAGTACATGTCTTGAAGGAAGTCTTTCTGCAGGGCAAGTCCTGGAGCAGCCGCACCCTCCCCCACTGATCCCCACTCAAGTCTTGTCCTAATGATTTCCAACTGTCACTCAACACTGCAACTAGCAGACATAGCAAATCCTGAATTTTGCAGGGGGGGGGGGATGTTAAACTAACCCACTGTCAAATTACCAGGGTACATTTCCCACTTACAGTTCCCTCTGTGACCAGTGGGATAACCAAAACTGCACCTACTGCAGCAGTCACTTCCTATTATTCTTACAATTTCCTTCTGATTTATTTGCCTTCTTAGTCACCTGGTAGCATAAGATAGAGCCACAGCCCTTACAAAGTTGTGTTCCATTGCCATTTGCTGCCTTTTGAAATCATCTGCCATGGACCATGTTGTCTTGTGCCACACCTTTTTGAACACCTCCATCTCCCTGGCTGACACTGTTATTTACAACCTCCCCAACATCATTGCTACATCCATAAGGGGTTGCATTCCTTCACTCCTTTCTCAAGGTGGATATTAATTATGGCTGGCTACTTTTTATTTGGACTTGATTTACTTGTCTGCACATTTCCACCTGATGGCGTAAATCTGCTTGCACTTTTGTTACAATTCATTTAAAAAGTCTTACATAAGAAGAACATAAGAAAAGCATCGGCAGATGGGGACCGTGCTATCCATCTAGTCTGCCCTAGAAACTAACCCCCTCCCAATGCAGCCTTTGTCCTAACTTGTCCTTTATGTCTGTCCCATGCAAGTTTGAACTCTCTGATTGTCTTTGATGCTACCACTTCCTGGGGCAGGCTGTTCTACGGGTCTATCACTCTCTCTGTGAAGAAGTACTTCCTGAGGTTGCTTTTGAACCTTCCTCCTACCAGTCTCATATCATGCCCTCTCGTGCATGCTGCCATGTTCTGTTGAAATAGATTGCCTGTCTGAGTTGTGTTAAATCCCCTCATGTACTTAAATATTTCAATTATGTCCCCTCTGTTTCTTCTGTGCTCAAAGGAGTACAGGTTCAACTCCCCCGAGCCTTGCTTCATATGACCTGTGATGCAGTCCATGCACCATCTTAGTAGCCCTTCTCTGCACCATTTCCAAATGGTCAATGTCCTTCTTGAGGTGAGGTCTCCAGAACTGAATGCAGTACTCCAAGTGTGGCCTCACCAAGGACCTGTAGAGGGTTATGATAACCTCCCTCTTTCTACTAGAAATACCTCTACTTATACATCCAAGGATGCCACCCACTTTCTGTGCTGCTTTCTCACATTGTTTTCCTACCTTTAATTTGTCAGTGATGATTATGCCGAGATCTCGTGCCATTTGTGTCTCCTCAAGTTGATGTCCTCCCAGTGTATACTTTTTTCCAGGGTTCCTCTTTCCCAGGTGCATTACCTTACACTTTTTGGCATTAAATTGTAACTGCCAGTCCCTGAACCAATCCTCTAGCCTTCTAAGGTCAGCTTCCATGTTGGTCTGTGCCTTCCCTTGTGTCCACTCTGTTGCAGAGTTTTGTATCGTCTGTGAACAGGCAAACCTTCCCTATTAGTCCATTCGCTATGTCTGCTATAAATATGTTAAATAGGATCATTCCCAGTACCAGTCCCTGCGGGATGCCACTGGTCACCCTACTCTCCCTTGACAATGATTTATTGACTAGCACTCTCTGGTTCCTACCATTCAACCAGTTACTGATCCAGCTGACAGTTCTGGCCAGCTCATATATGTTCCAGCTTGTTGGTTAGCCTTATGTGAGGAACTGTGTCAAAGGTCTTGCTGAAATCTAGTTAAACAATGTCCACCGCCCCTCCCTGATGCAATGTTCTGGTGACCCAGTTGAAGAAGTTGAACAAGTTGGTTTGACAAGAGCATCCTGTTGTGAAGCCATTTTGCTTTGGGTTCATTTTTCCAGTAACTGTTAGGTATGCCACGATCCTCTCTTTTAGTATTGACTCCATCATTTTCCCCACAACTGAGGTCAAACTGACAGGGCGGTAATTTCCTGCCTCTTCCTGGTTTCTGCTCTTGTGTAAAGGCACAACAGTTGCCTGTTTCCAGTCCTGAGGTATTTTCCTGCTATCTAGTGACTTGTTGAAGAGCTCAGCCAGCAGTGTGGCCAGTTCCTCTCGGAACTCCTTCAATATCCTAGGGTGTATGGCATTCGGTCCAGTGACTTTTTCCACTTTCAGTTTAATAAGTTCTTTTAGGACCCTCTCCCTTCTGAAGGGGCTAGTATCTGCTCCCTGGCTATTTTTTATTTATTTTTTATTTATTTCAGTTGCAGATTAATACCTTTGAGCCAGGAAGGCTCTTTTACAAAGGTTCCATGTCAAGTGGACAAGAGACAAAATTTACATAAACAGGTTACAGAACATTCAGAGTACACAATTGGTTACAGGCTGTACAGGTAGCAAGCAAATAAGCCAATAACAGTATCAGAAGTGTTACAAGGCGAGGAGTGCAATTTGACATTCTAAACTGGTCACATTAAAAAGCAGGAAAAGGAGTCAAACAGAGAAGAACTACATAGCAAGGTGGGAGCAGCTTGAGGGGGCTTTGTCACAGTATAAGGGGATTGGGGTGAGGGGAAGAGCATGGGTAGGGGTAGCCCCCAAGAGGTTTTGTCAGGGAGGGGGAGGAAGGAAGGGGGGAGGTAAGCAGAGGGGTGAAAAGTTTTGATGGTGATTAGTCACAGGTATTTATTTATTGCATTCACATTGGTTATTTTGGACCAGAAGGGTTAGCAGTTCTCTTTTAAAGGGTAAAATTTTTGTGTGTTCTAAGGTGGTAGGAGGGAGTTCATTAAACCAGGTGGGCCCATGGTAGGAGAGAGAGAATGCTATGCAAGGTTGGTTCTTTTGAAAGGTACATGGAACATACCCTTAGCCGAGCTCCTGGTGACTTTTGAGAAGTTGGAGCGCTGGAACAGAGTTGCGATGGAGTAGGGAGTGAGTCCAAGGAGGGCTTTTTTGCCTATTAGGCAAACTGATACTTCGCTCTTAGGTGTAAGGGGAGCCAGCCAGTAGAGGAGTAGAGGGCGCAAGTATGGGTTCAGTGTTTAGCCCCCAGGACCAGGTGGCAAGCCTTACTGAGTAGTGCTTTTACTTGATTTAGGGCTGAGTCTATGGCAGCACTGTAGATGACGAGGGCATAGTCAATGATCGACAGAATGGAGCTTCGAGTGACTAGGCTTAAAGCCTCTGGGGTCATGACTTGCCTGTGCCTATAGAGGATTCCTAACTTAATATTAGCGGATTTGACTACATGGTCCATTTGGTGTATGAAGGAGAGGGTGTCATCAATATGTACCCCAAGATATTTAAAGGTGGTGACTTGTTCAATGCCATCCCCTTTCTGGCTATAGAGAGTCAGGTGTTCAGCATTTCCTTTGGCATATGGCAAAGTTAGGTGCATAACTTTTGTTTATTTATAGTTTAGGAGTCTGTTTTGGGTAAACCAGTTCTCGAGCATAGCAAAGCAATGCTGTAGGTGTTGTTCTATTTCTGATGTGTGGCTACCAGGCACTGAGATAACTGCATCGTCTGCATACAGCAGCATTTTAGTGGGACAGGCTTTGGGAAGGGAGTTAATAAAGAGGCCAAAGAGAAGTGACCCTAAGATCAAGCCTTGAGGAACCCCAAGGGTTACCTTTTTAAGTTCAGAGGTTACACCCCCTATCCTCACACACTGTGTCCTGTGTGAGAGGTAGCAATTAAGCCAGGAGATGGAATCTACTGACAGTCCCAGGGTCCTCAGGTGTCTGAGCAGGATTTGGTGGTTGACTGTGTCAAAGGCTTTGGTGAGGTCTATAAAAATAGACCCCACTGTTTTGCCCGTGTCAAGGGCTTCGTAGATGCGAGAGGTAAAGTCGATTAAAGCTGTGGTGATGCTGTGTCCAATACGAAACCCGTGCTGCTACGGGCAGAGCAGATTGTACTTGTTTTAGTATTCAGTTAGCTGGTCTGAAACAATCCTCTCTAACGCTTTAGACAGAGGTGGTAGTATTGAGATTAGGTGGTAGTTTCCCAGGTTAGTTCTGTCCCCATTTTTAAACACTAGGGTGACCGAGGCAGTCTTCCACCTGTTTGGGAAGATTCCAGTGCGCAAGGAGATGTTGAAAAGTATGGTTAGTGGAGAGGCAAGTTCATCCAACTCTAGAGCTAGCAACTTCATGTCTAGCGAGTCACTCCCTACCCTGGTTTTGTTTAGGATTTTTTGGACATATTTTATGGTCTGGGCCCTAGTTAATTGTCTAAAGTAGAATGGTGGTTGGCCTGGTTTAGGGGTGAGAAGAGGGTTTGGGTCAATGGAATCCATTGCTGATGGGGTGTGGAGAAATTCAGAGGGAGGACAGAGCTGAGGTCTGTGAAGGCATCATTTAAGGCATTGGCCAGGTCAATAGGTTGCTGTAACCGGCCAGATGTGGTTACTATGAGATCCGGTGGAGCTCTGGATTCTTTGCCAGTGAGTGACTTAATGCTATTCCAGAATTCCCTGCCATTGCCCCAGTTTCTCCTAAGTTGTTCTCTACAGTAGGTAGCTTTGGCATTTCTTACTTGCCTAGTGCACTTATTCCTAGCCTCTTTGTAAGCAGCAATGTCAGATTGCCTGCCTGTCTCCCTGGCAATATGCCAGAGGTTGTCTCGTTGTTTCATCTGGGCAATTAGAGGGCCAGTGAGCCAAGGGTTAAAGGATCCTTTAATTTTGACTGTTCTGACAGGGGCAAATATGTCACAGCCTTGTTAAATGTTGATATGAGGTAGTCAAGGGCTTTATTATTGTCACTGCAGCATGCTAAGGGGGGACCAGTTTGCTTCCTTCCGATACCTCTTAAAATTGCCTACAAGCCCCTGTTTGAGGTAGCGGTTTTTGGAGACCTGGGGGGGTCTTTAGGGCCCTTATTAGTCCAGGAGCATAGTACCGGTGAATGGTCGCTTAAGGTGTTGGGCAGGAAAGTAACGTTTTTGATATGCTCAGGGTTGGCGGCAAGCAAGAAGCCAGTCTATGAGCGTACATGTGCTGGTGCGGTAGTTTAGCCTTGTTGCCTGCATTACCATCTGAGTGAGATATAGGCCATGAATTCAGTCCCCCTCGTGGTAACAGAATCCTGGGAAAGCCAATTTAAAGTCACCTAGGATGACCTGCTTCCATTCTTTATTGATCTTGTTAATGTGGTTGAAAAATAGGTTAAGTCCACGGGCTTGCTTGCCGGGGGGGTATGTAGACAGTGGTCAGAGACATTGATTTGCCTTGCCATCCTATAGATAGCTTGATGGGCTTCAGTAGTGTTTACGCTGAGTGGCATAACCGGGCCACTTATTTTGTTACTCAGATAGACCAAGCACCCACCCCCACACTTGGCTTGTCTATCTAGCCAGAAGGAGGAGTATGCATCAAGTGAAATGGAGGAATCAGGTATTTTCTGAGGCAGCCACATTTCAGTGAGTGAGATAATGTCCGATTTGTAGACAGCAACCCATGCCTGGAATTGGGGTAGTTTGGGAAGGAGACTCCCAATATTAATTCATGCAATTTTTAGGCATCAATTGGTTGTGGGATACCCAGTGCCAGAAGGTCCAGGGCTGGGGTGAATGTTCCCAGAAATCAGTAAGAGTATAATGTTCACCCCGCAGAGGTATCGCTTCCACCAGGTTTTAGTGATCTGGGGGACTTTCTGCGCCTTGTATTGTCCAGGTTTGGTATCTGCTGTTTAGTGGTATATGTGCACATCAGGGCCATGGCAACCACCAGAGTTGGGGGGGGTGTCTGGTTCATTCTTTCTTGGAAAGAGAACCTCCAGGGTTTGCTGAATACAGGATCTGGGTGCTCCGATGTACCACATTTGTAGCTACAGTGCTAATTAGTGAATGCATGGCACTAGGCTGGGGCTCCATATGTTTGTCATTAGTAATTCCGGCCAAGGGGGGAAGGATGAGTAAGGCCAAAAGATAAGTGTGCCAGGGAAAATAATATTCTAGAAGCACAATATTAAACATGGTGTCAGACTTTGGAAGACCCTTTAGGAGAGGGGGAGAGATTCTGAAGGGATAACAGCCAGGGAACACTGAGGCAGTAGTTATTGGTTAAGCAAAGGAATAAGTCTAGAGGAAGTGGGGTGGAAGGGCTGATTAAAATGAGCACACAGGAATTAGGAAGGAAAAGCTTATATTTAACAGTATTGTATGAGCCAAGACCTGAGGTTTTTGCTCATAGCAGCGCTATCTGTATGTGCCAGGGATCTGAGCAGCCTCTAGTGGAGAACTTCTAGAGGCTGCAAATGGAGAAATGGACTGATTCATTCAGCCAGCAGCCAAGTCCCTATAAAAGGGCATGTTCACCAAGGGTGGTGGCAGGGCCTCACTTTCCCCTCAACAGGTCCGCGGATGTTTCACTGCTTGGGACTGCGCAAGCTGCATACCTTAGCTCCTGATTTTGTTCTGGGGGTTGGGGAGGCAAGATCACCATAGCCCTCTCGACCTCTGCGTCTGGGACCCTCCGTCGGTTGGTCCCTTCGAGCTGTGGAGAACAGGAGAGGAGGTAAGAATATATGTAGGCAAAAGCCAGACTATGGGGGGAGGGGATGATAAGCACAGGCTAGGTGGGGAAACAGAGATGTGGAGCCCAGGCTCTCAAATTACAGCTGAGAAGCACACAGGGCTGGGATGTTACACTACAATTAAGGTGAGCTTTCAGATCCAAACATCTCTGGTATCAGAAAATCACTGAGAGCCTTAAGAACTAATTAAACAGGCAATCAGGTCATTGCTAAATAACAGCTTACTGCAAGTAAATCTTCGGCTAGAGAGCAAATTAAAGTATCAGCAGTTGGTAGCTAAACCCAGCTCTTTAAAGGATATTTGGAGTGCCATTTAGAATATTATAAAATCAGGCTAGCAATCACTATGCAATCACTATGCTGTAAGGAAAGTGAGAAAACAGTGAATCTACGGCTTAGTTTCCAATAAAGTAACAGTAGGTTGTAGCTAGACACAGCTTCTTAGAGGAACAATTAAAGTACCAGTCGGAATATGTTATAATTAAGGCAAGCAGGCACAATGCTGTAGATGTAGCGACTATCTCCACATGTATGCTGACTGCAGTCAGTCCTGGGTGTAAATTCGAATTTGGACAATGGCGCCACTTTCCCCTCAACAGGTTCATGGATGTTTCACTGCTCGGGGCTGCGCAAGCTGCATACCGTAGCTTCTGATTTTGTTCCTTTGTCCTGCTCAGTGTAGAACCTTTGCCACTGTCTTCTATGGTGAAGACAGAGCAAAATAACTCATTTAGCACTTCTGCCTTGTCCTCATCACTCTCTGCCATCTTACCTTCCTTGGTTGCTAATCGAACTATTCCTCCCTTAGTTTTTCTTTTTTCTCTTATGCATCTATAGAAGGTTTTGTCTCCCCTCCTTAAAGCGACTCAACAAGTTTTGTGCATCCAAGTTTGCCTTTGCCCTTTCAGTTCCTCATGTATCTCGACGATGAACTGCCCAGAAAGTTTGTTTAGAAGAATCTCGAAACTGCATTTAAATAGCATTTTCTGACCACGTTGGTTGCATGCCATTTTTTTTCTTTGTCTGAACTTCGCGCTTGAGCATTGTAACCCCATGCACGAGTGACGTCAGGACAGAGAAGGCGTTCCCTCAGTACCTGCCTCTACTCTGCTATGTTTAGATGCCGGCGAATGCCTGTGTTTGGCAGAGCTCGGTGCCATAGGAAAATTATTGTGTAATTGTGCATTGTTCGAAAGGTGTGCAGTGATCTCATTTCAACAGAGCTAAACATTTAGAGCAGATGTTGGTACTGTACTGGGAATTGCGTGGCTGCTGCTTTCTCTGGGGTTTGCCCTATTTGTACATTTGATCTAAAAGCTGACCTTTCCTACCTTATTGCATCAACCGTGGCTGTTCAGTGTCATAGGGATAATGCTTTTATGATTCAATTTGCTAAGTAGTCTCAAGCCATCTCAGCATTGGGGATAAGGAATGAAATGCCCTAGTTTTTTTGCTGTCATAGGGACTGGTTGCATCCTTTTATTGCTATGTCATTTCATTGGATCTGCATTGTGTAAGAGTTTTGATCCTTTTATTTGGCTGAGTGTGCATGCCATCCTGCCAGAAAAAAGAGATACCCTCAAGTGCAAAAAAAAAATCAAGGTCTTCAATGTCTTGTGCCAAATTGGTCTATGTATATTAAAATCACAGAATTAGCTGCAGTTTTTACATGTGCCACTGTAACGGGCTGAATGATGGCTAGAGTGTATCAATAAATTGTGTTTGCTCGCTGAACTTAGCTGTTTGCCTCTTAGCCAAAAGGGCATACGTGGTTGGCATTCTCATGAATTAACTTAGCTTTAAATACAGTGCTGATGTACATGCAGTAATCACATGTAGTTCTGGGTTATTTTAGTCCACCTTGTGTAAAGCACCATGATGCAAAAATACACTGATGCAGATACTACAAATTGGGCACCGACGTTGTCAAAACAAAAAAAATATATGCAAGTTCTCTCCCTGCCGCAAACTGAATAGGCACATTGGGCCCTTTCAATGAAGCCCCCTACCCTTGGAGCACGGCATCACTCCATAGTTGTATATTTCTTGATCTTTGCAAGTAAGCAGGAACTTCAAATTTGAGCATGGTGCAAAGGGTCGTTGATGTATTAGGGACCTTAGCTGTACATTGATAATGATTAATGCAGTGTCAGTGGCTCAGTAGGTAGCACACTCGCCTCTGAGGCCAGGAGATCAGAGGGCTGTGGGTTCAGTTCCCACACCTGGCCCTTGGGTTAATATCCCAATACTGACACTGTAGGGCAGCATGAGGGGGGTGCTGCACTTCTGAGGTGCCGTCTTTCGGATGAGACGTTAAGCCGAGGTCCCATCTGCCTGGATTGGTGGTAGTTCAGGTGGATGCTAAAGATCCCATGGCACTTATCGAAAAAGAGTAGGGGAATTTTATTGAGAAAGTTGGACTTCACTACAAAAAAAAGAGACCAAACAAGACAACAAACAGAAACAGACGAAAAAAACACTGCAATATGACAAAAATAAAGCAAGCTAAACATATACATACAGAAATTACAAAAGAAGAGGGAAACACCCTTCAAACTCTAATAAAAAGATCACAATGTGACCATAAATGAAAAAAACAGGTCCTGCAAAACACTCAAAGTCCTGTACTTTAACACTACGAATAGCAATTCCAATATTCTTAATAACTTCAGATACAGAAATTAATTTTTGATGCAAAACCAGCATACATCTGGCCTGCCACAAATAATAACGGATTAAAGAAAAAACAATAAATAAAGTGTCTTCAGGATATTTTTGACATAACGCACCCTGCATACAAAACATAATGTGAGCATAAGACAAATGTAACAACATTGGTTCTGACCATAAACCAGCTGAGTCCAAAAGGAAACAGCAAAGGGACACTCCAAAAAAGGTGTTGTTGGGTTTCAACAATTACAGAACAACTCTCCCTGGGGCAAAATTGAGCATCTAATGCTTTGTGCTTATGATTGCCTGTAACACTTAGACGCCCATAATTACCTAACCAGACTACATCCCACACATAGGAAGGCAAACGGGGATTACATAGTTGTTGGAGAATCCATTCAACCCGATATTCAGGACAAAACGGAAATACCACCCTATCCTGAGCTTCTTTCCTCCAAATGGTGTCATAAAGAAGTAATCTAGATAGAATATAAAAATCCTGAGGACGGAAATCCCAAGATAATGCCATCTTAATAGCTTCTTTCCCATATAAGGGCACATCAGAAAATTGAGAAACCCACCCTTTTTTCCCCAAATCCCAAGTGGGAAGGCAAGGCATTAACCAATGTAACAACAAGGGCTTCCAACTCACCATCCCTGGTTTTAAGGCTTTCCCAAAATTAGTGTTAAAAAATATACTGTAAAAGAAAGCCACAGGGTTAATCATCCCAACCCCTCCCTCCTTATATGGTCTATAGGTTATACTCCTCTTCACAGGGTTCAATCTAGACCCCCACAACCCTTGAAAAAAAATCCTATATAATCTGGAAAAACAATCCATGGGTGGCGGAAATACATAACAAAGGTATAAAAAAATGGGAAGTACCAAAGTTTTAAGCAACATAACATGTTTTTTCTTACCCTTTATATGTTGTTTCCATCCTGAAATCAAACCCTCAGCCTTGCCCAAGGCTAATAGCCAATTATAATGACACATGTTGTCAGTCCCAAAAAAAATACCTAAATACTTAAAAGGGCGAATATCAATTGAAATCCCAGCATACCTCCCTGATTGCGGAAGAACAGGGTGTCCAATAGGAACCCCAATACTTTTGCCAAAATTAATTCGGGAACCAGAAACACAAGAATAAGCATTTAACACTTGTAACACATCAGCTTCAACCATACCAATGTCCACCGTTAAAACCAAATCATCTGCATATGCAAGGATTTTAACTGGGGATGATGGGGGGGCCCCTAACCCCAAAATCTGGGGACAAAGAGAAATTGCCTGAATCAATGTATTGATACAAAGTTACATAAAAGAGGGCTTAGTGGGCAGCCTTGTCTGACCCCTCTACCCAGCCTGACAGGATTACCCAACCAACCATTCACGTTTGGAAGGACTGTAGCCTCCTTATACAGAGCTTTAATCCAAAGAAGAAACTGGCAAGGAATCCCAAACGCACCTAACACGGCAAATAAAAAATCATGAGAAACCATATCGAAAGTCTTCTCCTGATCTAACCCCAACACCCATCCAGAAACCTTACCTTGCTCACCCAGCACAAACAATTCCCGTAACAGAATTAAATTATCATTTTGGCTCCTTCCCAGGATACCACAAGTCTGGGCAGGACTAAGACGTGAGGCAATTTTTATGAGCCTGGCCAATAAAATTTTAGCCATGATTTTATAATCCACATTTAATAAACTTAAAGGTCTCCAATTTTGTAAATCAGAATGACCTCCCTGTTTTTTAAAGATGAGAACTAAAATGGCTTCCTTCATGGACTTAGTAACTGTACCCATGGTCAGCATATCATTAAATAGGAGAGATAAAGCTGGAACTAAATCCTCTTTAAATATTTAAAAAAAATGAGCAGTAAGGCCATCTGACCCTGGTGCAGAAGCAACATTCAGACTGTCAATGGCACCTGCCACCTCTGAGGGTAAAATAGCACCAGACAACAGTTCTTGCTCCTTTAAAGGAAGTGGTGGAAGATGTAAGGATTCTAAGAAAGGTTTAGCATCTTTGCAACATGGAGAAGTACCCAACATAGAAAGGACATGTTGTTCCACTACCTGAACCATTACCTCTGGATCTGATACAGATCACCACCAGGTGACTTGAGTTCCTGAATAAATTTAAAATCCACCCATCCTTTGCAGTCTTTGAACATATTCAGCCCACCTTTGGTTACCTGTGTCCCAAATCGTGCCTCCTGCCCCAAGGGACTCGACCTATCATATTGTAGAGATCTCATTTGTGAGCAAAGCACTGCAATCTGAGCACTATAATCCAAATCCGTCATATCTGATAAGGAAATCAGATGCTGCAGTTGGTGCCATAGTGTTAGATAAGATAAATAAGTTACAGTATGTTTAGCTGCAGCTTGACCCTGAAAAAGTTGCTGCCATCTGAGTTTCGAATCATCCCACCACTCACAAGGGTCTTCATAAACATCTGCCACCGAAAGTCTGGCTGCTCATTCCTTCCTCCAGAGCTTTTGTAGGTGATGGTCCTCTAACAAAGAATCATTAAGCCGCCACATATTTTTTTTTACATCTTGGAGTGTTCTTCCAAGAACAAGTCATCTTAATTGCTAAATGATCAGAAAATTCAACACCCAGGGGATCATGTGATGAGCTAGCAGGAAGTAGACATCTTCAACAAGGCTCCCGAGTCCCGAAGCAAAATAGTTATAAAATTGAAAGTTTTGAGAACCCGCAGAACTAAAGAAGCGAGGAATCTCAATTGATTAGAAGTTACTGCAGCGGGGAAAGCGACTTCAGCCTCTGCATGGTGGCGAAGATACTACACGCAACACCAGCAGTACGGAAGGAAAAAGGCGAGATGGAGCAAGGAAGCCCCGAGCCTTTGGCAGCGAACCCTGCCACTGCGCTTCAAAACCCCACTCACGACTTCGAAAGAACCCGAGGACTGGAAGGTGAAGGTCAGAGGCAATCAACCTCAGAGGACATCAGGAAATAAAACAACTCCTGAAAGGGCTGGTTGCTGATTTCACAATGCTGAAGCCTGCTCTGCATGCACTTATGCAGAGAGTGGGGGATGTGGAAGCCAGAGTGGCATCACAGGAGAGAAAAACGGGCACCATGGAGCAGGTTCTGGTTAACTTGAAAAGGCAGGTGAAAAAAGTGGAAAACCGTCTGGAGGACAAGAAGTGAGGCAGGAGGAATAACCCAATAATGGCAGGGCTGCCTGAGAGATCGGAAGGCTCAGATTGTGTTGCCTTCATGCAAGATCTTCTTCTGAAACTATTTGGGCCACATGGTTCGTGATTCCTACAACCTCGAGAGGGCTCACCGTACATTGAGAGACCCCCACGGAGCTCGAGCCCAGTTATCATAATCGCGGTTTCTAAGCTACAAAGAAAATTAATGTTTTAAACAAAGCCAAAGCTAACAGAAATTTACATTGAACGGGGCCTCTCTCTGGCTGTTTCAAGACTTGGTACCCTCGGTGAGAGAAAAACAAAAAAGAGTACAACGATATAAAAAAAAAGCTGTACATGGCAGGGCTGAAATTTAGGCTGCAATATCCAGCCACCCTGGTGGTAAAGTTGGCAAAAGGGGACAGAAGGTATCTCACAGCAGAAGAAGCCTTGGAAAGCCTTAGAGTGGAGCTACCGGATTTGTTCAAATCGGTGACCTGAAGGGAAGAAAGGGACTGGGAAACCGTTAACATGACAGTGGGAAAAGGGATTTAACAGTGTTGGGGAAAAGTGGCATTACTGGGAAGAACTTTATGTTATTGAGATGCTTTCCCTTTTGACCTTCCCCTCTTTATAAGTGGGGGGAGCAGGCTTTTTTTTTTTTGAGAGCTTTGTGAGGTGGCAAAACAAAGCCCTTCTTCTTTTCTTTTTCTTTTAGTATCAGCGGTTGCTATGGGTAAGCAGGGTATTTGTTAGGCTGCTGCAGCAGACCGCCATGGAGATAGTGGCGTAAGTTACTGAAAACCAGGTTCCCCCTTCAATAATTCAAAGTTAATGGGATGGTAGGTAGGTCTGAGCCTGAAGCTAGGGGGGAAGAGGGATACTGCGGGTTCATATTGGGACTCGGAGGGCGCTTGGAGACATCTTGGGAGCTGACTCATACATGTTTGGGAAGATTGGGAGGCGTCGTAGGATCGGGGTAGTATGAAGGGAGCTACGGGGAGAGCGAGAGAGAAGCCAAACTTGCGGCGCCAAGAAAAAGAAAATATGAGAGTGAGGGTCAAGGGCAAGGTCGTAGTAGATGGGGTCACTTAGAATTTTATCATGGAATGTGAAAGGTCTCAGGGGGAGGAAGAAAAGACTGGTTGTACTTAGATACATCAATCAGATGGGGTACATATTGCTGCACTTCAGGAAACCCACTTATTGACTGATGAGCTGCATTTTACTTAGGAAGGATGGGTGAGCAATGTAATAGGACAGGAAGTGCGAAAGCCTCGGGTGGGGATTCGCGATATTAATCAGGAAGGTGCCTTATGTAATGGGTCCACCCGAGCGAGAGAGGATGGTAGGGAATATATCACGATAGGCTCATTTCTGGGACATCCACTGGTGTGTGCTTCAATTTATGGGCCCTCAGCTAAAGCAGAATTTTTGCCTCATTGGAGGCTGATATTGTCGCACTTCATGAGGGCTCATCCATCTTGGCAGGAGACTGGAACATTTGTTTAGACAGTAGGGTCGACAGGAATCCCCCTTCTAATAAAGTACCCAGTCCCTGCAGAGCAGCACTACATAGATTTTGGAAGCTACTGCACCGTAGACCCATACAGTTTACAGAAAGGGAGACTGAGATGACCTTTTATTCAGGAGTACATAAGACTTACACCAGGATCAACTTTTTTGGTTAATAGGGAAGTTTTAAGGGGGGTTGTAGGTATGTATACTCTTGAAAGGACACTCTCCGATCATTCCCCAATACAACTGTTATGGAAGATAGACAGCATTCCCCCTAAGCCATATCGATGGCATCTGGATGAAGGGGTGTTAACGGTGGACAATATGGTAGCTAGCATGGAGGGAAAACTTAAGGAAATTATTCAGAATCAAATCCCAACCCTTGAGGATAGGAAACTGGCCTGGCCTGTATGCAAAGTGCTGTACAGGGGATGGGCACAGGAATATACAGCTAGGCGAAACAAACTAAATAGGGCTCGGGAGGAATTCATAATGGGAGCCATTAAGTCACTATCATCTCTAGAAGGTTCCTCCAAGGAGATAGATAGAGAACTAAGAGAACTAAGAGGAATTTAGAGGTATACTGTATTATAGGGCAGATCGTTGGGGAGAGATTGAATGCTAAATATTTGCTACAGGGAGACATGCCAGGTCGATTATTGGCCCATAGGATTAGGAGGCGGGAGGCGGAGAAACGATTGTGGCAGTGAAGTTTGAGATGAGTTTATCTCGGAACCTCAAGGATTAGCAGATGCCTTTGCGGATTACTATGCTGCAATATACCAGGAGGGGCCCTAGCTCGGTGACAGAAATCAGGAGGTTCCTAGATGAAATACCTCTACCTAGATTGGGTCAGAGCAGGCCCAGGCCTAACTGCCCAATAACAGAGCTGGAAATGTTGGGAGGTAATTAAAGACCTGCCAAGCGGGAAGGCACCAGGACCTGATGGTCTCCTGGCCAAATTTTACAAAGTTCATGCAGCGACAATAATACCCTTATTGAAAGAACTCTTCTCAACCATTATGAATGGAGGGGTTCCCCACCCTCCACTGTATCAGCCTACATCATGCTGATCCCAAAACCAGATAAACCCAGACACCTACCAGGTAATTACAGGCCCATAGCCTTAATAAACCAAGATATTAAGATACTACAACAATTTTGGCTAATAGGGTCTTGAAAGTTGCTCCTTTATTGATTAGTCAAGAACAAGTCGGGTTTATGCCGGGAGGGGAGCTCAAAGATGCATTAAGGAAACTCCATCACATCTTAGAAGCAGCTCTTCAAAGTCCGTATGGCTTTAATTGCATTAGATGCGAGAAGGTTCGACGGTTTCCCATCAATTTTATTTCTCACAATGGGAAAATGGGGTTTCCAAAGGGAGTTCCTAGGGCCTAGAAATCTTCTGAAGCCCTACAGCCCGAGTCTTATGCAACGGATATCTCTCTAAAGAGTTTCTTCTCAGGAATGGAACAAAGCAGGGCATATCCCTTGTCACCAATCTTATTTAATATCTACCTGGAACCTTTGCTAAAATTCCTAGTGATGGAACCAAGGGTTCAGGGGATTGATGTTTTGGGGTTAGAGCTTAAGCTATCGGTATTCGCCAATGACATCCTGCTGCACTTAAGTAATCCGTCCGAAAGCTTTCAAAGGGCACTGGAAATTATCGGGAAGTTCTCGGGGGTGTCTAATTACAAATTAAATTTGTCTAAAACCCAAGTTCTTCCACTTACAGTGCGCACTCATAGGGCGGACTTTGAACACCTCCAACTTAAGTGGGCCCCGGAAAAATTAAATACCTGGGAATCTGGATTTTGGCTAGATCAGAAGTTGGGGTGGAGGAGAATGTGGGTAGCATTGTGGCTAAAATTAAACAGGATATTGAAAGGTGGAGGAAGCTTCCTCTAAACTTCACTGCCAGAATGGGACTAATTAAAATGAACCTTCTGCCTCGATTGCTGTACCCGATCTGTCTCTCTCCTTATATTATCCCGAAGGGTAGGTTCATTAGTATCCAAAGGATTATTTCAGAATTTCTATGGGATTCTAAATCCTCTAGGAGGAAACATGCGTTTCGCCTCCCCATCAGAAGGGGCACAAGCTCCTGATTTAATGTTATATTATGTTGCAGGGCAACTAGGGTATATGGAAGTTGGGACAGGCATCGGGAGACGAGAGCATACACCCCAACATGGCTTCGAATTGAACAACTCATTCTGGAGGATTTAAAACTTTCCCAACTGCACTATTATATAGAGACGGAGACTCTGCCAGGCATAGGAAAGCAATCTCCGATATATAATCAGTTAAAGCGTGGTGGAGTGGTTAACCCCACGGCAAAGAGAGCACAAAGGGGCTAGGGACAGCGATGGTGGGAAACCCTAATCTTACGCTTGGAAATCGGTGCTGAGAGGTCAGTGGGCATCATTGCTGCTCGGATTCCAAAGTGGCAGACTTTATACCGCAGACAGGGTGCTCTTGCCAATACAAACTAGGGACTGGGATTTCTTTAAAAGATCCAGATTACTAAGCTGCTACAGAAGTTCATGCTAGATAAGAAAGTGGGGGAACAAGGTGTTTACGGGATCATTTAAGGAATTGGATCTTTTACAACATCCCCTATCTAAAGTATATAAGGTTCTATTAGACTATGCTTGCACAGATCCCAAAAATCGGGTAATATATTGGGACAAAGCACTATCCCCCCTGAGACCTGACTGGATAGAAGTTTGGAAACACATGAAAGATTTGCCTATACCGAAGTATAATGCTATGCAATTCTTTATTTGTTCAAATATCTACTACACCCCTGCTAAGTTGTGTTCTAGAAAACTCAGACAGACAGATCGGTGTTTTCGCTGTGGCATAGAACCAGGAGACCTACTACATGTATTTTGGATGTGCTCTCGAATTCAGCCACTTTGGGCTCAAATTAAAATAGAAATGGACCCGATATTAAACTACTCGGAGTACATCAGCCCAGAGATATGCATACTAGGGGACATGGGCAGGATAGCGACGAGCCTAGCTAAGTATCATGTGTCCCTTATGTCAGCTGTAGTTAAAGCGTTTGTCCTAAGACACTAGAAGGAGGACAGAACTTACAGCTACGATCAATGGATGGGGGACCTCCTACAGGTCTTGGAGAGACTTAAACAACATATGCGGGTGGAAGGGAAAAAGAAATTATTTGACAGAAAATGGGGGGCCTTAGAGGCAGTGTACTCAATACAGGTGAAAGGTCCTCAGGTTCAGATCTGTCTGTCTGGGAAGAGAAGCGGTTAAATTCTTACATGACAAAGTCTGAGGGGTTTGTTACTGAATGGAATCATATGATTGATACTAGAAAACTTCTATATACGCTCATTTACAACTCTCACATAATCTGAGTTGCCTAAGTAATAAGATATGCTTTTTCTTGATTGGGCACATGGGATTCTCTCTCCTTCCTAGGGACACAGTTATTTAAAGATAGTCCGGAAGAAGTACACTTATGGAGTGTAATGGCAATCAGATATAATAATCTGGACTATGGCTAAGGCCAAGCAATTTCCAAACTCGAATAACGGACTTGAAGGTTATCTGAATGAAGAATGGAGTAATCTGTTTGGGGACAATCAGATGTAACTGTGATTGTACATAGTTTGGGGGATATATATAGTTTCCACATCCAGTTTAGGGATGTGGGCCCGGGTGTGTATCCTGGGATGTATGTGTGTTCATTATTGTGTTGGAAACAACAATAAAATCTTAATAAAGAGGTTTAAAAAAAAAAAAAGAAAATTCAACACCCAGAGTAACACAAGATAGAATCCGTAACACTCGAGATAAAAAAATGAAATCAATACGAGTCCGCAATGGCCCTTTAAAAAAAGTAAATCCCCCCCGACTCGTGACACGACCTATATGCATCTACCAACTGAGCAGTTGTAACAACATCTTTCAAGGCGACAGAATCACAAAATAATTTTGTGGTCTGTAACCCTCTATCCTTCTGATGCAGCCCACAATTAAAATCTCCCACCCACAAAAGTAACCTAGAAGAATGCAAGTAAGGCCGAATTAACTAAAAAAGCGAAACCCTCTGTGCTTTAGATTGAGGGGCATAGACACCGATAATCCAAATCTCTCCCAAAATAGGAAAATCCAACAATAAAGGCACGACCGGCTGAATGTCAACCAACCGTGATACCAGAAAATCAGAGTTGGAAAATAAAATTCCAATTCCATCACATTTGTCAGTACCGGAAGACCAGAAAGAAGGACCAGAAGTCCATACTAGAGAGGCTTGTTGAAGCTCACGGTTAGATTTTAATCTGGTATCCACTAGACAAATAATATCACAGTTGAAATCTGGTAAGGTTAAATACACCCCCCCAAGCTTCCTGGGTCCTTTAATACTGTTGACATTTAATGTACACACAGATAAAGTCTCCTTCATGAGATACCTAGCGGTGACTTACTCCTCCAACTCTGTCTGGTCTGTTTTGCGATGGGGTCTAAATCCCCCCCCCCAGGGTCCGTACAAGAATGAATAGAAGAGCTATCTGTGTCTTCCCCAACAGAATCCTTATCGGAGACGTCAGGAGCTAAGACAGCAATTTTATTTCCCACTTTCCATGTAGTACCACGGACATTCTTACCCCGACCCGACACCACTGCACCTTTTCGTGTTCTTTTATGGGGTATTTGAACAAATCCAACTGCCTCATTGCTACACTCCATGTTAACTGGGGGGGGGGGCATTGTGGTATCAACCTTACAGTAGTTTCTGAAACAAGCACCTCAGAAACAGGAATGTCCTGCACATCCTCCGTCTGATCTATCTCCACAGCCGGAGGAGAGACCCTAGGGTCCTGTACATAAACGTCCTGTGACATAACCAGTGGTTCCCCAGATCCAGAGGTAGATGTGTTCTGAGCCTGAACACGAGCTGTACTACTCTTATCCTGTGCCTGCTGGGCCAAGGAAATCAGACCCACATGTGACGGGCAGTTCTCCCTATTATGGAAAGCCCAAGGGCAGCGACCATATGCATGGCCAGTTCGTTTGCACAAATTGCACTTAAAAAGGTTAAGACAGGCACTAGAAGCATGTCCAAAATCAAAGCAATGACTGCATTTTATAGTGTCACAGGCGGAGCTAAAATGAACTCTTGAACCACACTTAAAGCAGGATTTCGGTTGTCCCACATAAAAAATAAAACCTTTATCTTTCCCCAAATAAAAAAAACTTGGTAAGTGACTAGGCCCATTATTCATAGAATACAATTTCACACGAATCCTCCATCCCCCATCCCAAATGAGTCCACTCTCTAATGTGGGGGAAGGTTTATTAAGCACCTTACAACGCTGTCTTAACCAGAATAAAATATCCTCAATATGAACACCTTCATTTTTAAACATGACAGTTATATTTCTAACAGCAGGTTTTGTCAAAGGCATTGCATGAAAGGGAGACCACGTAGGACAGGCCTGACAAGCTGCATATTGGGCCCAAAACCTATCTAAACTAGAAACTTGTTTAAAACTAACATCATAATTATGATTTCCCAGACTAATGAGGGCAAATATATCTGAAGAGAGAAATTTCATAGACCCTTTAAGTAAAGTTTTAACCACATAGAGCCTAGTCGGAGGATCTACTAACCCCCCTTTATACAAGAGATGAACTGCATTCTTTCTGGGAGCAGGTTCACCTTTGGAGGAAAACAAATCGGCCAGTTTAAAACCTACTGGCCTATCAGGATCTTTATCCTGTAAGTCTAGTAACTGAGGGCCAGGTTCCATCCGAACTGGACTCTCTGGTTCTAGAAACGTAGATGGGGCTTCAACAGGGGAATCAAACACTACAGAATTATCCGGTAACGTTTTAGAAGGTAACACATGCAAAGCAGGTTCAATAACAGAAGGAGCAGAGGTATCACTATCAGATTTTTGTTTAACACCAACAGAAACAGCCCCTAGAAAGTCATTAGTGTTCTGATCAGCCAGAGTAACCTTTTGTACAGATTTCCCAACCTTGTCCAGCATATTTAAATAGGTGGGATCCTGTGAATCCGGGGTTCATACCCCACCATCACCCTGTTCCAACCCAGCCCCTCTAAGAGCTTTCTCTGGAGACCACGAAGTCCCTTGTTGAAAAAAGGCAGATGAAGTGTCATGAGATGCCTTAGAAACTCATTTTCTAACAGGAGTCACAGTACCTGTTTTACTCCAGCCAGGAGCTTGAGAGGATGGAAAAAAGAAAACTTCCGGTCCTTTAGGCTTCTGTAAGAGAGCAGACTTCTGCACACCAGGCAACACACTCGGGTCGGAAAAAAACTAATCTCCGGCTGATGTTTGTAGAGGAGTTTCGCCAACAGGTAAATCCTACTGGGGCTGAAGGCACACCGAGAAGGCACTCAGAAAACTGCCAGCCCCAGCTCCATCTTCCGGGTTCAGTGCGTCGCTTGCAAGTGACGCTGACTGCACTGCATCAGTCTGGGTCTTCCCAGACCGAAGAAAAGACACCATAGACGGCCCAAGCGCTGCCTTAGGGAGTGCAGCTATTTCTCCATCAACCACAGCAAGTTCTCGTAGCAAAGCTAAGCGCTTTGCTGACCACACCAAGTGAGAACTACTGTCTCCGGAACAATCGACCACCGGCAGCTCGCCGGCCAAACCAACATCCTTTCTTTCTTCTGAATCGATAATAGTCGCCAACATGACTTCTGCCACAGCACACTCTTCCTCCACGGCCCCTGAGAATAGCAGTACAGGGGAGGAGGCCCGATCCCCTGTACTCTCACCATCCGGCACAGACTCCGACTGCAGCATACCAGCAGCAGCCAGTAGGGGAACTTCCGTGGTGTCCTGGCCAAATTTCTCCCATTCAGTAAAAATGCCACCAACAGCATAATCTGGTTCACATCACTGTCACTGTCCAACAAACTAATACTGTCCACATCTGAGCAAGAGAAAGAATTGTCAGCCATTGCTAAATAGTATCTAAAAGAGACAGTAAGCAGCCTATGGCTCTCAGTTATAGTGCACATCCCACACCTGTCGTGATGTTTCAAAGGTAGTATGTGTCAAAGGGCCGTAGATACCTTTTGCAATACACATACGGACACTTCCGGGTTCGCAACTGGGAAAAATGCTTTATTTTGTTAACACAAGCTGTGCAACACAAATAAATTATTGTGCTTTGCTTCCATTGCCCTTCACCCACTGATTGCAGCATACACATATGGAAACATGGTGAATCGCTTTAACACACTGTGCTATTTTCTCTTCTGTCTGTGCTTTTGCCCTTCTAACAGCTTTCCCCACCTCCTTTAATTTGTTCTTGTATTCTTCCATGTTTGCTTCATGTTTTATTTGCTTGAATTGTGTAAAAACCTTTTTTTCTCTTTGATTTTGGATGCTACTTTGTGAGAGAGCCAGAGAGGTCTTTTCCTTTTTTTGGACTTGCTGATCTGCTTAGTGCATACAGTTGTTACTGTATGCAGAAAAGCCTTCAGAGTATTCCAGCAGTCCTCTACATCTCCTGTGATTCCTCCTGCTAGCATGGATGCCATCATAGTTCTCATTTTGGGGAAGTTGGCTTTTCCGAAATCTAGTACCTTGATTTTGGTGTGACGGTTTTCCTCCGTAGTGTTCACGGTAAACCAGATTGAACTGTGATCACTGGTCCCTAGATTGGGTCCCACCTCTGCTTCTGGGACCCATGTGCTGTTTGTCAGCACTAGATCCAATATTGCTTTATCTCTGGTGGGTGAGTTCACCAGTTGACACAAACCTGCTCCACTTAGTGCAAAAAGGAACTCTTTGCTCTGGTCTGAGGATACTGTGTATGAGGACCAATCCACATCTGGTAGACTGAAGTCCCCCACAAGCACCAACTCGCCCCTGTCTGCCATTATTGAGATAGTTTCCAAGAGCTCCTTGTCTACGTCGGCCTCCTGGGATGGGGGTCTGTATATGACTCCTACCCAGATAAGGGCTTTGTCCCCAGCTCCTTGTGTAACCCAAAGTGCCTCTGCTTTACTGTGTTTTCCCTGGATTTCTGTGGCGCACATGTAATCTCTGACATACAATGCCACCCCTCTTCCTTTCTTTCCCTCCCGATCTTTCCAGAATAAAGCATACCCTGGGATGGTGACATCCCAGGAGTGGTTCCCAGTGAACCATGATTCCGTAAGAGTGACCCAGTCTAATTGTGCATCTGCCATTACGGCTGTGAGATCAGGGATTTTGTTTGACAGACTACGAGCACTGACACACATTGTCTTCCATATCCTTCTCTTTTGGGCATTTGCATTTTTAATGTTTTGGTTGTGTAATTTTGTTGAAATCCTTGGTCTGAGTACATTTGGTGCGATGTTTTGTCCGAGTATGACTGGCACATCCTTGTGCTGAACTAGTTGATGATGGGGGAAGGGCATTTGGCAACCCTTTTTGTGCTAGGGGTGCCTGTGCCACCCCACCTCCCCATCCACTAGTTTAACTGACCGATGTGAACATTGAATGTTTGCTCTAGTTCTTGGGTCCCCTCCTTTGAGAGGTGTACGTTGTCAAATTTAAAGAACTCCCATTCCCAGAAGTCCTTCCATTTTCCAATAAAGTGGGGACCTTTTTCCCTGGCACCAGTCTTTTAGCCAGGTGTTTAGCTCAGAGATGTTCCCTTCCCTGATATTCTGCCTACTGTCTCCTTTTTTCCAGACTGGCAGAATTTCAGAGAAGGTGACAGTGGATGAAAGGGAAGCAAGCTTGTCACCCAGCCTGGTGAGGTTTTATTTCGTTTCCTCTACTGACTTACTGGCTAGGTTATTCGTACCTATGCTTGCTTGAAGAACAACATCCCAGCTCCAATGTCCACCAATTAGAATAGGAGAACCAGGAATATAGCTATACCTAATTTTTTAATATTGCAAACAGCATATAAATCGGTGATAAAATAAACTTACAGGACAGCAGCGGCAGCAGTGAAGAAACCCCAGTATTTCATGCAGGCATACACTTTGTAGAGGAGTAAACAGTGCCCTACAGTAACAGACTTTGATGGTGACCATATAAAGAGAGACTGCAGAATAAATAAAAGAATTAATATAAGTGTGATAAATACAATTCAGTGTAAATAACAATACAAGGAATTCCCTTAAGAGCAGCACAAGTCAGATACTGTATAAACTGACATCCTAGAAAGGCAAACAGAAAGCCTTATGACAATAGTATTCACGTAACCACTTGTGGAAAATGCAGTTTACTAGGACCCACGTAATGGGTGCCTGTGTTTGAGGCTATGCTTTCTGACCTGCAAATAAAATAATGTACCAATTAAGTAAAGTGCACTTATAAGGTTAAGCCTAGCCCTCATTTTCAGGTTCTGAAAGGTGTTCTGTGATGTTTAACGATGTGTATCCAGTTTCCTGTTTATCAAATGCATTCTGATTAGGACAGTATGTCTAGGTGCCAACTATGCACCTGCTATTGCCTATTTGTAGGGAAGGTTTCCTGGGCAATGTTTCTTGCCTGTTGATGGCCAATAAAAAGGAGCTCCAGCCCACCACACAAGGGGCTAGCAGGGCTGGCCCTGTGGAGGGTTGAGGTGCTGGTTACCTCACCTCCTGCCACTCCAGTGACCTGGGTTCGGACACTGATGCTGGTCACTCAGGGACCAACCAGGGAGGGAGGACTGAGTGTCCTGAGGACAGTTTTTCTCCCCCAGGGAGGGGGATAAGATATCTCACTTGGCGGCTGCCACCTAGAGGTTCTACGTGGCAGTGCAGCGGGACATCAGGGAAGGTGTCCCACTCATTAGAAAACTGAGAAGGAACACCCCTGGTCAAGACATAATGGCAGACCAGTTCTTAGCAGGCCCCACACCGGCAACTGGGTTCTCCCAATATCCGCTGGCAGAGGACAATGGGCAACAGCATCAGGTATGCCCCAGGGAAGCCAGGTGATGGGGCTGAGGGGATCGGTTCTGAATAGGGCCAGGTCGGCAGACAGGAGATAAAATACTGATAGGAAAGAAAGGGCAAGTTCTAGTTCTTTGAGTGTGTCCCAGCACAAAGTGACTTTGCATGCAGTTTCTGTTTAGCACCATGCACTTCTCTGGCTGCAACTAGCTGGAGGGGGCCAGGGGATGGTGGCAGGGTAACTGAGTCTAGGCGGCACCAATCTCTTCTGGTGTGGGTCCCTGAAGGATCAGCCTCTAGCAGAGGTCCAGATTGGGGACAGTGGGGACTTATTGGGGACTCATTCTCAATGAGGGTCACCTGATGGTGTCAGACCAATCTGTCCTGTTTTCCAGTGTGGTGGAGAGTTTGGTGGGTTGTCTGTGCTAGCAATGGACTCCAACATAAAGCAAGAGGACTTTCTGTGTAACTGACAGAAGATCAGGACAGCTGGTACCAAGATTCGGAAACCCTGGGTCAAGGGATGGACACGGTAACATATGAACATACAAAATTTGCCAGCAGATAAAGGCCTAGAGGTCTATCAAGTCTGCTCGAATGTGCAGCTAGCACCCCTTATTCTGCAGCTGCCCCTCCCTTCCACCCTTCCTCTCCACTGACCCCCCCCTTGTCCTGTCCCATCCCCTTTTGAAGCAGTCCACTGTTCTACTGGATACCACTTCTGCAGGTAACGCATTCCACCCAGCCACCACCCTCTCTGTAAAAAAGTGTCTCCTCATCTCCCTCCTGAACCTTCCTCCCTCCAGTCTCATATCATGGCCCCTGGTGTCCCTCCCCTTCCTTACTTTGAACAGCCCCTCTGGTAAGGTAAGTCACTGTTTGCTGTGACTGCATAAACGTGCAGACTCTCACACCCATGGAGGTACGGGGCTCAGGGTAGACTGCTGAGGCAGCTGAATAGACTACCTCATGATTTGGTGATTGTGTGATAAGGAGGGTACATCTCGTCTTTAGCCCCTCTGCCATGCAGCACTGGTACTCCTGTTCTGCCTAGGGACAGCCATGGATGGACTCCATAGTCCTGCTTGTGGAGGAGACTAGGGCATCGTAATGTAGATGATATGTCCTGAATGCCACCTTATTGTAAATGGGGAAAATTATAAAGTAGCAGGTTTAAGAGAGTGCAAAAACTTTAAATATGTTTGAAGTTCTACACTGCTAATCAGACTCAATCCCTTAGCTGGTTTGCCCTTGGAACATGTACAGTAACTGTGAATAATGCAGATCTGATTGAGCCCATAACCCAGAGTTGGGCAGCAGTTACCCACTACCCCAAGCTGTATGTACCTGCTTCTGTAAATAAATGTTTGGTGTTTTGCAGGAACATCTGACTAAAGTCTTGTCCCCTGTTTCCAAGTGATTTTCCTGCTAAAGGGTACAGTGGTTAATCTGCAATGCAAAGTGCAAATGCAAAATTTAAAGTGACATTGGGGTACAGTTTAAAATAAGTTATGGCTACCTCAGGTTGCTCTTGAAACATAGAAACATAGACTTTGATGGCAGATAAGGACTGCTTGGTTCACCTAGTATGCCCATGTACCTACCTAATGGATAAGCTGCAGATCCTATTTAACCAACAGCCTATTTCTTCCTTCCCCCCACAAAAATTGCCTTATGTCTGTCCCATGCATTCTTGGATTATCCCACAGTTTTAGACTCCACAACCTCCTCAGGAAGGCTGTTCCATGCGTCCACCACCCTCTCTGTGAAAAAATACTTCCTCACATTGCCCCTGAGCCGTCCCCCCTCTATCTTCAAATTGTGTCACCTTGTTCTTGTACATCTCTTTTTCTGAAAAATGCTGCCCTCTTGGGCTTTGTTGATTCCACTGAGGTACTTAAACGTTTCTATCATGTCCCCCCTCTCCCTCCTTTCCTCAAGGGTATACATATTAAGCTCCTTTAGTATCTCCTTGTATGGCTTCTCTTGCAGACCCTGCACCATTTTAGTTGCCCTCCTCTGAACTGCCTCCATCCTGTCTATGTCTTTGTGGAGATGGGGTCTCCAGAACTGGACGAAGTACTCCAGATGGGGTCTCACCAACTGTCTGTACAGGGGGATAACAACTTCCTGTTTTCTGCTGGTGATGCCTCTCCCTATATATCCCAGTATCCCCTCAGCCCTCCCTACCGCCTTCTCACATTGCTTGAGAACCTTAAGGTCATCTGATATGATTACCCCCAGGTCCCTTTCCATTTTTGTTGTTGTTACTACCCCCCCCCCCATGTAATCTTCCCCTGGGTTTTTGTTTCCCAGGTGCATTATTTTGCACTTTTTTGCATTGAATCCAATCTGCCATACTTCTGACCATTCCTCAAACCATGCCAAATCCCTTCTCATCCTTTCCACTCCTCCTTGTGTATCAACCCTGTTGCAGATTTTTGTGCCATCTGCAAAGAGGCATGTTTTTCCTTCCAGTCCCTCTGCAATGTCACTTATAAAGACAATAAAAAGGACTGGACCCAGTACTGAAGCCTGCGGTAGCCCACTAGTAACCCCTCTTTCTTCAGAGTGGACTCCATTTACAATTACCTTCTGTGTCCTGTTGTCCAGCCAGTGTTTTATCCAGGCTACCACTCTGGGATCCACTCCCAGGCTGGTTAATTTGACTATTAGTTGTTTGTGTGGGACTGTGTCAAATGCCTTGCTAAAGTCTAGGTAGGCCATGTCCACAGCCCCTCCCTGGTCAACCACTTTGGTCACCCAGTCAAAGAAATCAATTAGATTCATCTGACATGACCTTCCCACTGTGAACCCATGCTGCCTTGGGTCCTGTGCCCCACTGGTCTCTAGGTACTCAACAGTTCTTTCCTTCACAAGTGAGTTCATCACTTTCCCTACCACAGAGGTCAAACTGACAGGTCTGTAGTTTCCTGCCTCTGTCTTGCTCCCACTTTTGTGAAGGGGAATCACATCCACCTTCCTCCAGTCCTCAGGTACCACACCATCTTCCCATGATTTGTTAAAAAGGGTACTCAGTGGTGTCACTAGTTCTCTCCTTAATTCTTTTAGATTTCTGGGGTGAATTCCATCTGGCCCCATTGCTTTGTCCACCTTCAGTTTTAGGAGTTCTTTCAGAACCCTTTCTTCTGTGAAAGGACTTGGATCGACCTCCCAATCCAGAGAGCTTCTGTTAATTGGATTAGGCACCTCCCCACCTCCTCTTCTGTGAATACTGAACAGAAGTATTCATTCAGTATCACTGCTTTTTTCCCTGTCTCTCTCTGCCCACCACTGTCCATTCTATTCAGCCTCACTATCCCTCCCTTTGTCTTTCTACGCTCCCTGATATACCTATAAAAGGTTTTATCCCTCTTTTTAACTGAGTTGGCTATCTTTTCCTCGGTTTGGGCTTTTGCTATTCTGACTACCCTCCCTGCTTCCTTCTGCCTTAACTGGTACAGTTCTCTGTCCTGCTCCTTCTGTGTTTCCTTATACTTCCTAAATGCTATCTTTTTCTCCCCAACCTTCAACACCACCTCTTTTGAGAACCATAGTGGCTTTTTCTTTCATTTTGATTTGTTTATTTGCTTCACAAAAAGGCTTGTTGCCTCTGTGATAGCAGTTTTGATGTTTCCCCATTGTTGCTCCACCTCTCCTTCTAGCCCGTTTGCTAGTGCTTTTCTAAGGCACTGTCCCATTTTGTCAAAGTCAGCCCTCCTGAAGTCCAGAACCCTCACTTTTGTATGACTTGACTCTGTAGCTGAGTTTATCATGAACCACACTGTTTGGTGGTCACTTGTTCCCAAATGGCTACCCACTTCTAGATCTGAGATCCTCTCACTGTTCCCATTTGAGAGTACAAGGTCTGAGATTGCTCCTTCATGAGTAAGTTCCAAAACTAGCTGTCTGAGGCATGCCATCTAAAGGGCATCGAAAATGGCTCTGCTTTTGGATATGGCTGCAGCAAAGGTGCTCCAGTTAACATCTGGCATATTAAGGTCCCCCATCAACAGTATCTCCCCGTTCTCTGCCATCCTAAGTATGCCTTCTATCATATCCTTGTCCATTCCTTCCCCTTGACATGGGGGTCTGTATACAACCCCTGTGCAGATTGTGGTGCCATTTCCAGTCTCTAAGGTGACCCACAGTGCCTTCTCTCTCCCTGTTTACTCTTTTTCAGTTGCTTTTATCCTTTCCCTTACATAGAGCTACTCCGCCCTCTTCTCCCTCCTGTCTCTCCTGTGGGTTGTATACCCTGGTATGTCTAACATCCAGTCATGGTTCTCTGTGTACCATGTTTCTGTGACTGCTGTGATATCAGGCATCCCTCTTCCATCAAGGCCACCAGATCAGGGAGCTTGTTGCCCAGACTACAGGCGTTGGTACTCATTGCCCTCCATTTCTTGATGTGCCTCCTTTTTGCCCCATCCCTGTCCTTAGTGCATTTGTCACTTTCTCCATTTACCCCTGCCCTTCTCCCTATCGACATCTCTATGTTGGTGTCTACCTCACTTAGTACCCTGATTTTTTTAAGGGGGTGCTAGGATTTCCCTGCTCTTCTCCAGTGCCTCCCACCTTGGCTAGTTTAAATGCTTGCCAATGAAGTATTTAAACCAATCACCTAGGATCCTGGTTCCCCTCTTTGACAGATGTAGACCATCACACCAGTATAGGCTTGCATCCCTCCAGGTGGACCCCCAGTCCCCAATGAAGCCAAATCCCTGAGCTCTGCACCAGTTTTTCAACCACTGATTGAATCCCATGGTGTAGAGCACCCTAGCCTTACCAGTGCCATAGACAGGCAGCACCTCCGAGAAGGTTACCGTGCGTGCTGCTTGTCTAAGTCCCCCCATCTCCACAAATGCTTCCTGCACTGCTCTGATCCCTTTCTTTGCCAGGTCATTTGTCCCTAGGTGGACAATGACATCCATCTCCCTCCCCTGTGCAACTGCTCCTGCAATCCTGAGGATTCGCTCCCTGTCCCTCCAAGCCATGGTGCCTGGCAGGCACCTTCCCTCCCTCCCTCTCCTCTTCCTCCTCCTCCAGTTCTGCCTTCCTAACAATGGAGTCCCCCACCAGGAGTTGTTTCCTTCCCCTGTGGGGTCCCATACCACCCTCCTGTGGGTCTCCTTAGTGGAGGTTCCCAGCATCCTCCTTGGTCTCCACTGTGGGTGCCTCCATAGCAGAACCACACTTTTCTAGAATGGCATTGGAATTGTGGAGAGGTACAACTGGAGGGATGCACCTCTGTTCCACCACTCTCACCCTCCCTGAGCCCATTGTGGTCCAACCACTCCTTTTTTTTGACAACCTCTGAGGCAACGGCAGTGGCCCTGGTGGTCCCTGGGTGGAAGAGGAGGTCCCACAAATCCTGGCCAACTCAGCCTGGAGATGAGCAACCTCCTCCCTCAGCCCAAAGAGGTGCCTGCAGATGGGACAATACCGCATCCTCCAGAACATCTCCTGGAAGACTGCTGCTTCACATCCACTGCACTGCACCACTCCCATCATGTCTTATTTCTGGCCCCCAACTGTTGTTTGGAATGCTTACTCTTTCCTCTGTTTGTTTATTTCTTTTTTTCTCTCCCTACTTACTTACTGCCTCTGTACCCTTTTAGCTCCTGACCTTCCTGTTCTTAGACAAGAAGTTCCTATATTTCTCAGTAGTCTCCTTACTTGCTCAGAGTCAAACCTCAAGCAGCTAGGGGGATGGACAGCTACTCTTATCCTTCTAGGATGGTGAGTCTTTGGTGGCTCTGTGACCACTCACTTCCTGCTCCCAAACAGGAAGTTCCTGCTGTCAGTCAAATCCTGTGCCTATAAAAGTAGAACTGCCTTTGGGTGGGGGTGGGGGAGGAAGAGGAGCAATACAGTCCTAGTAGAGAGGTTTAGTTATACCAGCAACTCCTTCCTCCTGGTGCTCTACCTATTCTTTGGCAGAAGCTATCTAGGGCAATGTTTAAATCTGATTTTAACCTGGCTCCTTCTAGCTAAGCCACTCCCCCTACTTTGCAAATCTTTCTACACTTAGTTAATTTCACAGATAACAATTTCCTTCAGCCACCTGTGACAAGCACCTAGATAACTACACAGATAACAGATACACAGATATCAATTCACTTCAACTAATTCTGACGAACACACTAGCTTTTTTTTTACCCTAAATTGAAAGTCCCAGTAGAAGAGTTCTAGTTCTTAGTCCCAGTACAGAGGCTTAGTTATACCAGAAACTTCTTCCTCCTGGTGCTCTGCCTATTCTCTGGCAGAAGCTATCTTACAGAGAAGCTATGCATGGACAGTAATGTATAAAGTGTAGAGTGAAATCTATTTTTGACCAAAAAAGGTGACACCATTTATCCCCAGGGCTAAGGGGACAGATATAACAATGACAAAGATAGGAAATGTGAAATGGAACTGAAGATGCACCACACATGGTACCCAGACCACACTGATAAATCTGGTGGTGGAGTTGCCACAGTTTCCTGACCTCTGGTCCAGTTTGTGCTTGTCCTGGTTGCAGTATGGAGTTCACACAGAAGAAAGTATGCAGTCTCTGAATGGGCACAGACAGTCAGAATGGCTGAGAAAGCTGGCCCACTGGTGCAGCAGTAGCACTACCACTCACAATGCTGGTGACCCAAGTTCAGGAACGAGCCTGGGAAACTGGAGGGCTAGCCAGGAGGAGGAGGTCTGAGCACCCACAGGGCTGCTCACCTTCTCCGGGGAGGGCAAGGCTTGGTGTATGATTGGCCTTTGGTCGAAGCCATACAGTAAGTACAGCCAGCACCAGTCATAAGAGACAGGGGAGGAGTGTGATCAATATCAGCGCTTGTGCCTTGCCATCTGGGTGCGAGTCACACTCCACAGAAAATAGGAAAAATCAGCCTCCTAAGTGCCAGGGAGATGGAGCGCCAGCACTGATCCCCAACCTCTGCCTCATGGTAGCCTGATGAAATACTGAAGATTTGGGGTGTACGGCTCTACCTCATCCCCACTGTGGGAACAACCGTGACTGGATGGGGGTGTACCGGAGGTAAGAGGGGGACAAGATGCCATGGTGTCTCCTGAAGAAGCGGAGTGTAAGAAGCTTGCGGAAAGTGAAATAGAAATATCAAAAAAAAAAAAGGAATGGCTGAGCAAGGCCATGGTGGCATATTGGGACTTCATTGCTGCACCAGTCTCAGCCCTGCCTCTAGGGGTGGGGTTTAAGTGCCAAACCTGGGAATTGTACAACTGCCAGAGAGGTGGCTCTTGGTAAGACTGTGCCATCTATACCACTAGACACAAAGAGTTATCCCTGAGGTTATTGTCTGCCCCTACTTACCACCATAGGGACCATGTGAGACTGGAAAAAGGTGTCTAACTACATCCATATTAATGGCTAAGGATAACATTATTTAAATAGGATTAAATGCAAATAATCATTCAGTAAGTTAAGTCTTTCTATCTATACTAACATTTCAAAACATTTCATGGGTGACTTCAACATGCCAGATGCAGACTGGAATACCCAGACTACAACTGCATCAAGGAGCAGGGACCTCATATCTGTCATGTATGGGGTAAACCTAAGGCAGCTGGTGGTTAAGCCCACCAGGGAGGGGGATGTACTGGAATTAGTGCTGACAAATGAGGACAGAATCATGGATGTTGAGGTGGGCAGTCTCCTTGGTACCAGTGACCACAGAACTGTGTGGTTTACAGTCAACACATTGACAGAAGAAAGCCATTCAAAGATTAAGATCCTAGATTTCCAGAAGGCCAACTTCATGGAGATGGGGGAACAGCTCAATATTGCCCTGGCAGCAGAAGATACAGGGGTAGGGGTAGAAGAACAATGGCTTAGGATCAAGACAGCCAAAGCAGGAGTGACAAGTCAATGTGTTAGATTGCTTAGCAAAAGCAAAAGAAAGAAGCGTCCACTGTGGTTCTGTAGATCAGCAGCCGAGAAAGTGTGAGAAAAAAGTAAGGCATTCAGGAAATACAAAGATACAGAAAGAAGAAGACAGACTGAAATATCTGAAGAAGCAGAGAGAAGATGGGAAAGCTGACAGAAAGGATAAGGCAAGAATGGAGGAAGAAATAGCACAGGTTATTAAGAAGTGGGACAAGACCTTCTTCCATTATATTAGCGAGATGAAGAAGATCAGAAATGTTATCGTTAGGTTAAAGAAGGGAGAGGGTGGGTGGGTGGAGGATGACCTTGAAAAATTTGAGGTACTTAAATATTTTTGCTCAGTATTTATCAAGGAAGAGGAAGGGGAAGGGCCAGGACTAGCAAGAAAAGATGTATGGGGGGAGAGGTGGACACTAGCCCATTTACAGTGGATAGAATCTTGAAGGAACTAGGAAAAAGTAAAGACAGACAAGGCAATGGGGCCAGACGGGATTCACCCTAGAGTGTTGAAGGAACTCAGGGAAGTCTTAGCAGGTCCGCTGACAACCCAATTCAACTAATCACTAGAGATGGGGGAGGTACCTGGGGACTGGAGGAGGGCAGAGGTGGTTCCCTTGTACAAGACTGGAAGTAGGGAGGAGGCAGGCAATAACAGACCTGTAAGCCTGACCTCAGTGGTGGGGAAGCTGATGGAGTCCCTGCTTAAGGAGAGGGTAGTGAAGTTCCTGGAGTCAAGTGGTGCAAAAAAACCCAAGGCAGCATGGACTCACTGAGGGTAGGTCCTGTCAGACTAATCTTATCATTTTCTTTGACTGGGTGACCAGGGTGGTGGATCAGGAAGGGGTGGTGGATGTGGTCTACCTGGATTTCAGTAAGGCCCTTGAAAACCATTCCTTCATAGAAGGTTGCTTAACAAATTGGGGAACATGGGTGTGGGCTCTAAAGTGGTTAAATGGATTGGTAACTGGCTAAAATGTGGGACCCAGAGGGTGGTAGTAAATGGCATAAAATCAGAAGAGGGGGAGGTGACCAGCGGGGTTCCACAGGGATCAGTGCTGGGTCCAGTTCTATTCAATGTCTTCATAAGTGATATTACAGAGGGACTGGAGGGGAAGTATGCTTGTTTACAGATACCTAGATCTGTAACAGAGTCGACACACAGGAGGGGCTAGATAAAATGAGAAATAACCTAAGACTACTTGAGGAATAATCAAGGGTTTGGCAGTTGAGTTTCAATGCTAAGAAGTGCAAGATAATGCACCTGGGACACAGAAACCCAAGAGAGGAATACAGGATGGGGTGGCAGGTTCTAGCCACCACAAGTCAGGAGAGAGAGACCTGCGGGTTATCATATCCAATGACCTGAAGTCAGCCAAACAATGTGAAAAAGCAGTGGGGAAGGCAAACAGAATGCTGGGGTGCACAGGAAGGGGCATAAGCAGTAGGAGGAGTGAAGTGGTAATGCCACTGTATAGATCACTGGTGAGGCCTCATCTGGAATACTGTATCCAATTCTGGAGACCACATCTCAGGAAGGACACAGACAAAATGGAAGCAGTCCAGAGAAGAGCAACAAAAATGATTCATGGACTGCACCACAAACCTTATGAGGAAAGACTCAAGGAACTAAACAGCTATTACTGTAAGACAGAAGGGAGAGAGGTGATGATATAGACTTTCAAATACCTTAGAGGAATAAACTGGATACAGGAGGGGGGAGTATATTTCAGAGACAAAAGTGCACAAGAACAAGGGGACATAACATGAGGCTGGAGGGAGGTAGGCTTAGGGGGAATGCTAGGAAGTATTTTTTTCACAGAGAGGGTGGTGGATCCATGGAACAGCCTACCAGTGGTGGTGGTGGAAGCAAAAACAGCACAAGGATTCAAAAGTGCATGGGATATGCATAAAGGAACCCTGCTCTACCGCAGAGCGGGGGAAAGGCAGTCCAGATAAGGGTAGGGATTGCTAAACCAAGTAGGAAAATGGGCAGACTATTTGAGCTCTATGGTCCTTATCTGCTGACAGGTTCTATGTTTCTAAAAATAGTAATTCATTTTTATGTTTGCTTGCATGCATGTGCAAGAAACATAGTGCCACCATACGAGAATTCGTTAGGTCTGCCTCCCTACTTCCAATGCTCTACTGCCTTTTGCAAGCAAGGCCCCACTGTGCCAATGAATGCAAGAGCTGTCTATGACAGCATTTGCAAATTCTACAGTGTACAGTTGAAAGAACGAGCCGAAGCGTGTAGGCAATTTGCATACTGCCGCCGTCGGCAGTATGCAAAGTGCCTCCATGTCGAAACTGCAGTGCAAGAGCTGTCATAGACAGCTCCCCAAAAGTAGCACACTGGAGCCCACCCCAGGTGCCCATGCCCCCCCAACACACATCGCTGCAGTATGGTCGACGGGGTGTCCAATCCTCGTCGGCTCCAGTGCCCCCCAAAACAGCCTTCAAGGTGCCATGCTGGGAGCCCACCCCAGTGTGCCAAAGCTCTCTATGGCCAATGGGGGTGCCCAATCCCCTGTTGGCTCCACTGGCCCCCCAAAAAAAACCTTCCAGCTGCCACACTGGGAGACCACCCCAGCATGGCAAACGTCCCATGATGTCTTCCTAAAATAAAAAAACAAGAAAGAAAGAATGGTCTCATGTTGACTGTCTTGACCCCCCTCTCCCACCCGCGCCCACACTCTGTGCATCCTGCCTCCCCACACCCCCCTCACCCCATACTTACCTCAGGAGCCCGGCGTGATGATCTTCGGTGGACTGGGATCACATCTGCTCTCTTCAAAGCCGACCAGCTTTGATGCATATCTCAGGCATTTTTTGGAATTTTTTCACCAAATTTTCAACATGGGGTTTTTGGGACCCCGCCTCATAAATTCTGTGACTGTCATTTTGTTAATCAGCCCCGAAAGGTGGTTTCACGGTCACTGCGTGAAACCACCTTTTGGGACTGATGTACAAAATAACAGTGTCACAGTTCATGAGGTAGGCCCCCAAAAACCCTATGTTGAAAATCTGGGGGGAAAATTCCCAAAAATGACTGTTTTACGAGCGTGCATTGCGCAGTTCCTACGCACGCTTGTAAGTTCACTAATTTTTAATATTTGCACTCCAGATTTTCAACATTGACATTTTGCTATACCTCCTTATGAGCTGTACAGCTGTCATTTTTCACATCTCGCCCAAAATGTGTTTCCGCGCATGTAGTGCACAATGGCACAGTTGGTGTGCAAAATCAATGTCTGGGGCAGATTAAGACAATCACAGTGACACTGTTCATGAGCAGAGGTCTTAAAATGGAAATGTTGAAAATTTGGTGAAAAAATTCCCAAGAAATTACTATTTCACAGTCGTTGCACAGTTCCTACACGGCTAAATAGAGTTGCGAATTTTTGTATTTGCACTCCAGATTTTCAACATTGCCATTTTACCACACCTCCTTATGAGCAGTACAGCTGTTATTTTTCACATCTCCCCAAAATGTGTTTCCGTGCATGTAGCGCACAATAGCGCAGTCAGTGTGCGAAATCAATGTTTGGGAAAGATTACGAAAATCACAGTGACGCTGTTCATTAGCAGAGGTCTTAAAATGGCTATGTTGAAAATTTGGTTACAAAAGTCCATAAAACAAGCATTTGTCAATGCCAAATGTTGCTTGCTTGTATGTGCTGTTTAGGTGTTTGGAAGTGACAGTTTCATGCCTTCCTCCCAAGACATCCACTGTGTCTTTCCGTTCAGTATTCACAGAAGAGTGGGAGGGGCAAGGGCCACAGCAGTACAGCAGTTGCCAAGGGGGTGAAGAGGTGGACAATAGTCCATTCAAAGGCAAAAGAGTCCTGCAGGAGCTCACTAAACTGAAGGTAGACAAAGCAATGGAACCAGATGGCATACACCCAAGGATATTAACAGAACTGCGAAGGGAGATATCAGTACCTCTGGCAGCCATGTTCACTGAGTCATTCAACATGAGTGAATTGGAGGAGGGCACATGTGGTCCCTCTACACAAGTCCGGCAGCAGGGAGGAGGCAGGGAACAATAGGCCATTCAGCCTCACCTCAGTAGTGGGGAAGATCATGGAGACATTGCTTAAAGAAAGGATAGTGGGGCATCTAGATGCCATGGAACCCAGGACCATAGACAAGATGGATTCACAGTGGGGACATCATGTCAGATAAATCTAGTTGATTTATTTGACTGGGTGACAAAGGAAGTGAATCAGGGTGGGGCAGTGGACAACGCTTACCTTGATTTCAGCAAAGCCTTGACACCATCCCATATAGGAGGCTGATAAACTAGCTGGGTAGGCTGGACATGGGGAAAGGGTGGTAAACTGGGTTAGAAACTGGCTAACAGACAGGAGGCAGAGAGTGGTGGTAAATGGTATGCAGTCTAGGGAGAGAGGCGACCAGTGGGGTGCTGCAGGGATCGGTCCTGGGGCCAGTTCTGTTCAATGTCTTCATAGTAATATTGCAGAACATCTGAGAGAATTTTTCACCAAATTTTCAACATAGCCATTTTAAGACCTCTGCTCATGAACAGTGTCACTGTGATTTTCTTAATTTGTCCCGTACATTGATTTAGCACACCGACTGCGCCATTGTGCGCTACATGGGTGGAAACACGTTTTGGGTGAGATGTGAAAAATGACAGCTGTACTACTCATAAGAAGGTGTGGTAAAATGGCAATGTTGAAAATCTGGGTGAAAATATTGAAAATTCGCGAACTTATGAGCGTGCGTAGGAACTGTACAACGCACGCTCGTAAAACAGTCATTTTTTGGAATTTTTTCACCAAATTTTCAACATAGTCATTTTAAGACCTTTGCTCATGAACAGTGTCACTGTGATTTTCTTAATGTATCCCATACATTGATTTCGCACACTGACTGCATCATTGTGCGCTACATGGGCGGAAACACGTTTTGGGTGAGATGTGAAAAATGACAGCTGTACTTTTTATAAGAAGGTGTGGCAAAATGGCAATGTTGGAAATCTGGAGTGAAAATATTGAAAATTTGCGAACTTACGAGCGTGCATAGGAACTGTACAACGCATGCTCGTAAAACAGTCATTTTTTGGAATTTTTTCCCAAAATTTTCAACATAGTCATTTTAACACCTGAGCTCATGAACAGTGTCACTGTGATTTTCTTAATTTGTCCCGTACATTGATCTCGCACACCGACTGCGCCATTGTGTGCTACATGGGCAGAAACATGTTTTGGGTGAGATGTGAAAAATAGCAGCTGTACTACTCATAAGAAGGTGTGATAAAATGGCAATGTTGGAAATCTGGAGTGAAAATATTGAAGAATCGTGACCTCACGAGTGCATAGAACTGCGCAATGCCGCAGAAACAGTCATTTTTAGAATTTTTCACCAAATTTTCAACATAGCCATTTTAAGACCTCTGCTCATAAACAGTGTCACTGTGATTTTCTTAATTTATCCCGTACATTGATTTCGCACACCGACCGCCATTGTGCACTACATGGGCGGAAACACATTTTGGGTGAGATGTGAAAAATGACAGCTGTACTACTCATAACAAGGTGTGGCAAAATGGCAATGTTGAAAATCTGGAGTGAAAATATTTAAATTTTGCGAACGTATGAGCCTGCGTAGGAACTGCGCAATGCATGCTCGTAAAACAGTCATTTTTTTGAATTTTGGCACCAAATTTTCAACATGGGGTTTTTGAGTCCCCTTCTCATGAATGATGTCACTGTCATGGTGTTATTCAGGTCCAAAGGGTGATTTTGCACAGTGACTGCGCAGTGACTGCGAAATCACCCTTCGGGCCCGAATAACGCCATGACAGTGACATCATTCATGAGAAGGGGTCTCAAAACCCCATGTTGAAAATTAGGTGCAAAATTCCCAAAATGCCTGAGATATGCAAAAGTTGAACCCCCTATCTAGCCCATTATACAGCTTACGGCATTTCCTCAGTTCGCGGTCAGCTTTGAAGAGTGCAGGCGTGTTCCCGGTCCACGAAGATCGTCGCTGGAGTCGGAGGTAAGTATGGGGTGGGGGCATGTGGGGAGCTGGAGTGCGCAGTGGGTGGGTGCGGGTTGTGGGAGGGGTTGTGAACCTTGGGACAGTTTTGTTTACAGTTTGTTTTTTAAAATGATTACTTGGGACGTTTGCCGCTGGGTGGGCTCCCAGTGTGGCACAAGGATGTTGGAGGCTTTCAGCCGACAGGGATTAGGCACCCCGTCAGCCATAAGCATTTATTGCCACTGGGGTGGGCTCCCAGGCGTGGCACAAGGAATGGGGGCATTCGGCGTGAGTTGGGCACCCCCATCAGCCAAGGACGCTTGCCCGCGCTGGGGTGGGCTCCCAGCATGGCACTTACTACTGGGGAACGTAGCTCAGCCGACGGGATTGGGCACCGCTGGCTATACAGTGCGTGGTGGGAGCGGGCGCAAGCACGCCTGCATGGGTGTCTGTGGGGGGAGCTGCGCTGAGCAGCCGATATCTTATTGGTGCTCACTGAAGCGTAGCTCCCCCTTTCAACTGTATGCCACTGCATTTTGGAGCTTGTCATAGACAGCTCCAGAATGCATTGGCTTACAGGGGCCGTGCCTGCCAACACACTGACTGAATTGGAGGAGGAGGTGACACACCTCCAAAATCTCCAATGATGGCACTATGTTTCTTGCACATGCATGCAAGCAACATAATGACTGTGTTACAAGCGAGCATTGCACTGTTTCCAAGCACCTTCGTAAGTTCATGAATTTGTAATATTTTCAGTCCAGATTTTCACCACTGGCATTTTTCCACACTTCCTTATGAACAGTACAGCTGTAATTTTTCACAACATGGCAGAAATGCGTGGTCTCTGTGGGAAATCACTGTTCGGGACAGATTAAGAAAATCACAGTGACACTGTTCATGAGCGGAGGTCCCAAAATGCCTGTGTTGACTATCTGCTGTAAAAAATCCCCAAACTAATTACATTAAGAGAAAGGACTGCTGTGTGACTGAACTTCTCTACTGGGACTATATTGCCTTCCACCCCCCCACCCAAAGCTAGTTCTATTTTTATAGGCACAGGATTTGACTGACAACAGGAACTTCCTGTTTAGGGGCAGGAAGTGAGTGATCACAGAACCACCAAGGACCCACCATCCTAGAAGGGCAAGAGTAGCTCTCCGGCCCTCTCTAGCTGCTGGAGGTCTGCCTCTGAACAAGTAAGTGGTCTACTGAGAAGTATAGGATATTCTTGTCTCAGAACAGGACAATCAGGAGCTTAAAGGTCACACAGGCAGAAAGTAAGGAGAGAGAGAAAAAACAGGCGAAAGAGTAAGGATTGCAAACAGTTAAGGGTCAGAAATAAGACATGATTGGAGTGGTGCAGTGCAGTGGCTGTGGAGCAGCAGTCTTCCGGAGATATTCTGGAGGATGCGGTGTTGTCCCATCTGCAGGCACCTCTCTCTGGGCTGAGGAGGAGGTTGCTCATCTCCAGGCTGAGTTGGCCAGGATTTGTGGGACCTCCTCTTCCATCGAGGACCACCAGTGCCACTGCCGTTGCCTCAGAGGTTGTCAAGAAAAGAGGCGGTTGGACCACAGTGGGCTCAGGGAGGGTGAGGTGGTGGAACAGAGGCACATCCTCCAGTTGTACCTCTCCACAATTCCTATGCCATTCTGGCAAAGTGTGGTTCCTCTATGGAGGCACCTACAGTGGAGACCAAGGAGGATGCTGGGAACCTCCACAAAGGAGACCCACAGGAGGGTGGCAGGGGACCCTGCAGGGAAAGGAAACAACTCCTGGTGGGAGACTCCATTGTTAGGAAGGTAGAACTGGGCAAGGAAGGGGAGAGGGAGGTAAGGTGCCTGCCTAGCGCCATGGCTTGGAGAGACAGGGAGCGAATCCTCAGGATTGCCGGAGCAGCTGCACAGGGGAGGGAGCTGGATGTCATTGTCCACCTAGGGACAAATGACCTGGCTAAGAAAGGGATTAGAGAAGTGCAGGAAGAGTTTGTGGAATTAGGGAGGGGCCTTAGTCAAGTAGCACGAACGGTAACCTTCTCGGAGGTGCTACCCAACTATGTCATAGAAGAGGCTAGGGTGTTCCGTACCATGAGATTCAATCAGTGGTTGAAAAACTGGTGTGGAGCTCAGGGATTTGGCTTCATTGAAGACTGGGGGTCCACCTGGAGTGATGCAAGCCTATACTGGCATGATGGGCTGCATCTGTCCAGGAGGGGAACCAGGATCCTAGGTGATAGGTTTAAATGCTCATTGGCAAGCTTTTAAACTAGCCAAGGGGGGAGGCACTGGAAAGGAGCAGGAAAATCCTAGCCCCCCCAAACAATCACGGTAGTAAGTGTGGCAAACACCAACATGGAGGTGTCGATAGGGAGAAGGGCAGGGGTAAATGGAGAAAGTGACAAAAGCAAGAAGGACAGGGATGGGGCAAAAGGGGTAAGGCCATCAGGAAATGGAGGGTAATGAGTACCAATGCCCATAGTCTGGGCAACAAGCTCCCTGAGCTGGTGGCCTTAATGGAAGAGGGATGCCTGGATATCGTAGCAGTCACAGAAACATGGTACACAGAGAACCATGACTGGGATGTTAACATACCAGGGTACATAACTTACAGGAGAGACAGGCAGGGGAGAAGAGGGGAGGAGTAGCTCTCTATGTAAGGAAGGGATAAAAAGCAACTGAACAAAAGAGTAAACAGGGAGGAGGAGGCACTGTGGGTCACCTTGGAGACTGAGAAGGGCACCACAATCCGCACAGGGTTGTTTCTGAGACCCCATGTCAGGGGAAGGAATGGACAAGGATATGATGAAATGCATTCTTAGAATGGCAGAGAAAGGAGATACTGTTGATGGGAGACCTGAATATGCCAGATGTTAACTGAGCACATTTGCTGCAGCCACATCCAGAGCAGGGCCATTCTTGACGCCCTACAGGTGGCAGGCATTAGACAGCTAGTTTCAGAACCCACCGTGAGGGAGCAATCTAGACCTCGTGACCAAACGGGGCAGTGAGAGGATCTCAGATCTAGAAGTAGGTTGCCATCTGGGGACAAGTGACCATTAAACAGTGTGGTTCACGTTAAACTCAGCTACAGAGTCAAGCCATACAAAAGTGAGGGTACTGGACTATAGGAGGACTGACTTTGGCAAGATGGGAGAGTGCCTCAGAAAAGCACTAGCAAACAGGCTAGAAGGAGGTGTGGAGCAACAATGGGGAATTATCAAAACTGCCATCACAGAGGCAACAAGCCTTTGTGTGAAGCAAATAAACAAATCAAAACGAAAGAAAAGCCACTATGGTTCTCAAGAGGTGGCTGTGAAAGTCAGGAAGAAAAGATAGCATTCGGAGTATAAGGAAACACAGAAGGAGCAGGACAGAGAGCTGTACAGTTAAGGCAAAAAGAAGCAGGAGGGAAGTCAGAATAGCAAAGGCCCAAACTGAGGAAAAGATAGCCAACTCAGTTAAGAAGGGATAAAACCTTTATAGGTACATCAATGAGAGAAAGACAAAGGGAGGGATAGTGAGGAGGAATAGAATGAACGGTGGGTGGGCAGAGGGGACAGTGAAAAGCAGGAATACTGAATGAATATTTCTGCTCAGTATTCCAAAAGAGGAGGGGAAGTGCCTAATCCAACTAACAGAAGCACTCTTGATGGGGGTCATCCCAGTCCTTTCACAGAAGAAAGGGTTCTGCAAGAACTCCTAAAACTGAAGGTGGACAAAGCAATGGGTCCTGATGGAATTCACCCCAGAATTCTAAAAGAATTAAGGAAGGAACTAGTGAAACCACTGGCTACTCTTTTAATAAATCATGGGAGGATGGTGTGGTACCCGAGGACTGGAGGAAGGCGGATGTGATTCCCTTCACAAAAGTGGGACCAAGACAGAGGCAGGAAACTACAGACCTGTCAGTCTGACCTCTGTGGTAGGGAAAGTGATGGAGTCACTTCTGAAGGAAAGAATAGTTGAGTACCTAGAGGTCAGTGGAGCACAGGATCCAAGGCAGCATGGGTTCACAGTGGGAAGGTCATGTCAGACGAATCTAATAGATTTCTTTGACTGGGTGACCAAAGTAGTAGACCAGGGAGGGGCTGTGGACATGGCCTACCTAGACTTTAGCAAGGCATTTGACACAGTCTCACACAAAAGATTGATAGTCAAATTAACTAGCCTGGGAGTGGGTCCCAGGGTGGTAGCCTGGGTAAAACATTGGCTGGACAACAGGACACAGAAGGTAATTGTAAATGGAGTCCACTCTGAAGAAAGGGCGGTTACTAGTGGGGTACCGCAGGGTTCAGTATTGGGTCCAGTCCTTTTTAATGTCTTCATCAGTGACATTGCAGAGGGACTGGAAGGAAAAGTATGCCTTTTTGCAGATGACACAAAGATCTGCAACAGGGTTGATACACAAGGAGGCGTGGAAAGGATGAAAGGGACTTGCAAGGTTGGAGGAATGGTCAGATGTATGGCAGCTAGGTTCAATGCAAAGTGCAAAATAATGCACCTGGGAAACAAGAACCCAGGGAAGAATACACAATGGGTGGGGAGGTAGTAACAACAACAAAACAGGAAAGGGACCTGGGGTAATCATATCAGATGACCTTAAGGTTAGCAAGCAATGTGAGAAGGCAGTAGGAGGGCCGGGTATACTGGGATGTATAGGAGAGGCATCAGCAGCAGAAAACAGGAAGTTGTTATCCCTCTGTACAGACAGTTGGTGAGACCCCATCTGGAATACTGTGTCCAGTTCTGGAGACCCCATCTCCGCAAGGACATAGACAGGATAGAGGCAGTCCAGAGGGGCAACTAAAATGGTGCAGGGTCTGCAAGAGAAGCCGTATGAGGAGAGACTAAAGGAGCTTAATATGTATACCCTTGAGGAAAGAAGGAGGGGGGACATGATAGAAACTTTCAAGTACCTCAAGGGAATCAACAAAGTCCAAGAGGGTAGCATCTTTCAGAAAAAGAGACTTGCAAGAACAGGAGGACACAATTTAAAGATAGAAGGAGGGCGGTTCGGGGCAATGTGAGGAAGTATTATTTCACATAGAGGGTAGTGGATGCATGGAATAGCCTTCCTGAGGAAGTTGTGGGGTCTAAAACTGTGGGAGAATTCAAGAATGCATGGGACAGACATAAGGCAATTCTTGTGGGGGGCAGGAAGATATAGGCTGTTGGTTAACTAGGATCTGCAGCCTATCCTGTAGGTAGGGAAATGGGCAGACTAGATGGGCCTAGCGGTCCTTATCTGCCATCAAAGTCTATGTTTCTATGTTTCTATGTATTAAGGGTGTGCGTTGCACAGTTTCTACGCACGCTCGTGACTTCTCCAGTTTTTTTACTATTTTCACTGCAGATTTTCAACATTTCCATTTTTTACACCTCCCTATGAACAGTACAGCTGTCATTTTTCACATCCTGTTCTAAATGTGTTTTTGCACCTGTGGTGCTAAATGCCGTAGTCACTCTGCAAACTCAGCGTTCACTTAATGAACTGATATTGCCACTGTTCATAAGGTGGGGGTCACAAAAAACCCATGTTGAAAATTTGGAATGAAAATACCAACAAACGCCTGAGGCGTTAGGTTTTCCGACCATAACGCCCCACCCTGCAAAGACTGACAGGCATCAGGGGTGTGACTTGGGATTTCCCCTGTAATGCTCATACCATTCCACCCCCACCCACACCCTGCAGCCAGTGAAAGGCATCGAGGTGTGCCTTGGACTCTTCGGCCCCAAAGTTCACCCCATTCTCCTATACTGTACCCATCTCCTCGCATTTCCTGATGGAATGGGGTGAGCATAAGGGCCAAACACCTGAGGCACACCGTGACACTTGTCGATGTCTGCAGGATAGGATGTGGTGAAATGGCATGGCCGTTATGCCTGACGACCCAAAGGCACACCCCACCAATGCCAATGCTAGCAAGCAAACATTCGGCATTGACAAATGCTTGTTTGAGATTATATATTGTGACCGGGAGTTCCTGCCACTCTTGAGGACCGACCTTTTCTTAAATCTGTTGCAACAGTTCTTCTATTTCTAAGCCTAATCTATCCTTAACTATTTCTAGTCCATAAGGTTGGGCCACTCCAGGCACCGCCGCCTGCCAGGGGAGCGGGGTGGAGGAGGCTTTGTGGGTGGGGTGGGTGGGGACACTAGACACCAGGGAGATGTTTGGGGGTTGTAACTTGACATTCTGCCTGCGATCGGGCATTACGGTTCACTGGACCACCAGGGAGATATTCGGGTTGGGGGCTTTTTACATTCTGCCCGTGATCGGGCACTGGGGGTTGATATATCGCTCTGCCCGCTGATCGGGCTTCGAGATGTGTGGGCGGGGTTCATGTTATTTTATTGCCCTTAATCGGGCATTGGGAGATATGTGGGGGGTCATGTTACTTTATGCCCGATCGGGCTTCGGGAGATGTGGGGGGTCATAATACTTTCTGCCTGCGATCAGGCTTGGGATCTGTGTGTGTGGGGGAATGTATACACAGAGATACTGCTTATGATCGGGCTGCAGAATGCGTCGGTCCCCGGCGGCTGCTGCCAACTGGCAGGGGCGCCAGGCGCAAGTCCTCGGATCGGGCGCATCTACATGCTAATGGCAATGCAAATGGGGCTACAACAGATGCAATAGCCCCCCTGGCGCCTTTGCATAAATTATGGCCCCATTTGCATGTCACCTTTGAATATCGGAATTTGCGCATGGCGCAATGTGCTTCGCCACATAGTTTAATGCTCAACTCTGGCAACGCGGTGGCGCAAGTTCCACTGTGCCAGCGCGCAGTGGCTGTGGCTGGGGGTGATATTCAAAGGAGTTGCTCAATAGCGCAACTCCTTTGAATATCGCCCCGGCCACACCCCTGCGCAACTATTTTGAGCAGTGCAGGGGCTTGCACCTCAGAATGGCGCAGTTTGAATATCTGGGCCCTTATGTTTATGAAACCTGTAAATGTTGAAAATACCATGGCACTTGGTGTTTTGATAATGGTAAAATGTACTAGGTGACTATTATAGAAATTAAGCTAGTTGTGCTATTTAAAATGCATGTATATTGTAAACTTAAGTAAGAAATGTCATGATGATTTGCGTATATCCCATGATGCATTGCATTATGGAAGTATGTATGATGTTGTATTTCTTTGAAACTTGATTTGCTATCAATGCCCCTTGGGATAAACCTTCTTTCAGTGATTCTGCATTGAGATTCTTTGTCTATAGCTTGTCTTTTTTCTTTTGCTTTTTGGGCCCCCACTACCCGAGCAAATGGAGCCTGCATAGGGGTGGCGGCTGTCACAAACCCACTCAGCAGGTCAGGCCCTCTGCTCCCACAGTGCCAACCTCTGAATGCAGTATTGTGAACAGGAAACAGAAACAGGGTAACCCTCCTGTCTGTTTTTGTGTGTTCGAAACAATCTTTGGTCTCAAGTTCTGGAGGGATTCAAACTGTGAACCTCTTGCTAGCGAACCCAATGCACATGCTCAGATAATTCTGTCTTCAGGGGGCCAGCTATTTTTGCCTACAGGCACCTAATCAGGTGTACAAAAATGAACCCTTAAAAACTTTAATAAAATACCTCAGATTTAACTCTACCTTTTTCCAGTTTGGTATCACCATTCAAGCTTATGCATAGTGTCAGCTTTATTTATTTTTATTTAGTTTTTGTTGCCCGGGTAAGTGCACTAGACAAATCCTGCCTATTTTCAGGCACGACCCATGGGAATGGGGTACAGATGAATGCCAACTGACCTTGAATCAGATTAAGCTGTTGGTGGTATTTTTAGTGAATGAGGGAAATCTGGCCAGGACACTGGGGAAATTCCCCTACTCTTTTTGATAAGTGCCATGGGATCTTTAACATCCACCTGAACTACCACCAGTCCAGGCAGATGGGACCTTGGTTTAACATCTCATCCAAAAGGCGGCACCTCAGAAGTGCAGCACCCTTCTCATACTGCACTACAGTGTCAGTACTGGGATATTAACCCAAGTGGCAGATGTGGGAGCTGAACCCACAGCCCTCTGATCTCCCAGCCTCAGAGGCGAGTGTGCTACCTACTGAGCCACTGACACTGCAACCATATATACTTCACTTGTTAAAGAAAGAAATTCAAAGATAGACCAAGTAGGGTCTAAAAATAGAGTTTTACTAAAATAGATAAAAATATGTAAAACATAAAATATAGAACCATATATCACAAGAACCAGACAATCTTTTCAAAGAACAAGGTTTTAACAGTACAGTTCCTACCACAGTACTTATATTTGTCTCTCTCTAAATACCTGCTTAAAGTGCTCAAAGATGTGTCTTTCTCAGAGTGTAAATAGAAGTGTGTCTGAAGGAAAACAGAATACTGTTTAAAAAACTGTCTTTGCCAACCCCTTTGTGTGAGGTCACCTGGCTCCTCCTCTGTTTATGAAAAATCATACACCCAGGATATTTTATCATATTAGAAAGTAAGATAATTAAGGTTACATCAGCAAAAACTCCTTTCCCCATGTGACTTCCCCAATCAAGTCTATAAATTTCCTTTCATCTATAAGCAGTATCCTCTCTCACATAGACATCAAAGCATTTATGACTTCGCACTAGTGTCACATAACCTGCACTCTTCCCCTTAATGCCATAAAAGTTTATGATTTCCCTCTTAGCAACTACAGCTATAATTAACTTAGATAAACAGGAGATCCTTGATTAAGGTCTGTTCTGGTCTGTAGTTATCTCATGGCTTTCATCTTTTTGCTGTGACCTGGGGGGGTGGTGAGTGAGGTCATTCCAAGACCACCAGATTTCTCAGCAGAGACAAGCAATAACCCATTTTTATATTTCAAAAAATCAAAGAGTACTCAGAACTGGCTGTCCACGTGTCACAGTGGCTACATCTCAACTAGTGATTTGGGTCAGAGATCAGTGTCAGTAGGTGCTGGCTAAGTGCAGAGAAAGGATATTCATAGTCTGTTGCTGCAGACTGATGTACTGAAGAAGGAATATGGCATTGCAGAAGCTTATTTCTTGTATTTTGAATAAACATCACATAGAGACTGTGTGTTGAACCTGAAGTTCCGTGTCTGGTCCATCTATTATCCCACAAACCCCGCCACATATACGAAAGCCCAATGTTGATAATTCAGATAAATCAATGAATAATTGATTTATTCAAATGATTAACATTGGGCTGGTATATATCATCTCGAAAAATGGATTACTATTTCTTAAATGTTATCTTTAACCTTTTGCCCCAGGCCATGGCTGGCCAGGGATCATATTGGCATGGTTCATCTCCACTTGGGAGGCTCAAAAGCAATTTGGCAATTGTGGAAGCATGCACTGGAGGAATTTGATTGTGTTCCCCCCTCCACTACTTCATGTGTTCCAAACAAAGATTGTGGTGACAGCACCACATTCTGAGGCTGATGTTAAGCCAGAACTGCCAGGACTGCTGCTCTGATGCCTCCAGCTGTCCATTCATGGCCTCCGACCACTCCTCTAGCTGGTGTGCCTGACTCTGCTTCATCCATCCAAACCCATCAGGCAGGCAACATATTCTTTGACCCCTTCACATCATCACCAAATCAGGTGAGTTTATCATTAATTGAAACCATGAACTGCTTGATCCCATGCAATTTGTTGATTAATTGTGGGCCCTCCAGCTCACTCTCCAGTGGCACAAGCTTGGCTATGATTGGTTGCACAGCCCTGGGGAGACCAGCCATTCCTAACTTTTTTGGGGTGCTGTGATGGCCCAAGTGACCCCTAGTTTGACTTCTCCGGTGTCTCCTGCATTTGTCAGACAAACAAAGATACAGCTCCAATGCCAGAATCATCTGTGCCTGCAAGCAGCAACCCAAACAACCCGGACACATTTAGTACTTAGTATTATGTCAATATGTAGTCTCAGAATGAAACCTGTAAAATGTGAATATGTATATTTTGTGAATGCCTTATTTTTAAATTCTTTCAAGACATTTTTAGACATCTTGGCCCAGATATTCAAAGGAGTTGCACCCGGCGCAACTATTCAAAAGAGGGTATTGCGTCATGCAATTCTGGATGTGCTGCAACACAAAGATAATGTATACAGTGTATCTGGAGGGGGTGTTCCCATGCATATGCGGCACATCTCAATATTCAGCCGAAATGTGCGGCACACCTGCCCGCACATTTAGGAGGTGTGCCACACAAAGCTGGCATGAAAGAAACATCCATATGTCATAGCCACCCATAGGTGGGCTGCTGTACTGCACAACACAACACAGCAGTTGCCAGCCCCTGGGTGGCTAGCCCACCCAATCCCCAATCGTGGAGGAAAGGACAACTAAACCCATGTCTCTGGTAGTCTTGTGGCCCTCCTCCCATCCCCGATCATACAATGCATGTAAGCAATCCCTTTTTCTTGGTAGTCTAGTGGTATCCCCCTCACATCATTGATTGTAAAATATATGAAAGCAATCCCTCTTCCCTAGTAGTCTAGTGGTACCCCCCTCCCATCCCCGATCATATAATAGATGTAAGCAATACCTCTTTCCTGGAAGTCTAGTAGTACCCCCTCCCATTGTAGAGCTTAAAATAAATGACAGCAATCCCTTTTTCCCGGTAGTCTAGTGCCACCCCCTCCCAGCCCTGAACACCGTTTGCTACAAATCTAGAATACATCAAAGAACTCCCTCCCTGGTAGTCCAGTGGAACCCCCAACCCCCACATCCACTCAGGACCCCACAGCCCACCCTGTTCCCCCATCCCAGCAGTGGCATATGGTTGGCGGGCAGCTAAACCCACCTGCACACCTCCACAGCTGCCTGCTGACTGTACTGTCATGGAATGATAGCTTACAGTATGCATTACAATACCATTGGCCAACACTGTCAACCAATGGGCTTGCAATGTGTACTGTAAGCTTTCATTCACAAAGGCAACCATATGCCACGTAGGGATGGGGGGAGCAGGGTGGCTGTGGGTCCTGAGTGGCATGGGTGGGGGATCACTGACTACCAGGGAGGGTTTCTTAGATGTATTCTGGATTTATGTGAATGGTGGCTTGGGGTGCAATTCCAGACTACCAGGAAAAAAGGGATTGCTGTCATTTATTTTATGCTCGAGGGCGGGGAGAGTTACCACTAGACTACCAGGGGAAAAGGGATTGCTGTCATTTACTTTGTGCTTGAGGACAGGATGGGGTACCACTAAACTACCATGGAAAAGGGATTGCTTACATGTAATTTATGATCCGGGATGGGAGGGGGGATACCACTTGACTACCAGGGAAGAGGGATTGCTTACATTTCTTTTACAATCAGGGATGGGAAGGGGACATCACTAGACTATCAGGGAAGAGGGATTGTTTACATTTGTTTTACGGTCAGGGATGGGGGGGCCACTAGACTACCAGAGAAGAGGGACTGCTTACATTTCTTTTATGATCGGAGATGGAGGGGGCCAATTAGACTACCAGGGACATGGGTTGCTATACAGAGGACCTAACGCTTCATTGGTGCATTCTAGCACAGGACGTGAAACTGGGGCCATAATGACATTGTGACAGGGTTGAATAGGGCCCTGTCCCAGTTGTTCTGGAGAAAGAGTTTAAATGCAGGGATCTGTTCTATTCTCTCCTTTTCAGTCTCTTCTCTGTCTGGTTGCTCAACCAGATTTTCTTCTGAGACCTAGGACTTGATCACCCTGACAGTCTTGCAATTCTCTGCATCTCACTATCTCTCTACCTTCACTTGCTCTTCTGTCTTTTCTCCCCCCTTGCATATCTGCTGATATAAAAATATATGCTAATCATTATGTGGAAATGTAACTGATAATGGGATCCCTTTGTTTAGAAATTATATAGTGTTACTGTTGAAGTGTATAGAATTATAGTTTGATATGATTGCAGAAAGCTATTGGGAACTCAAGGGGTTAACCAGAGAACAGTTTTTAAGCCCTTTTTCAGAAGCTGTGGAGAAGGTGCCTCAGTTCTGGGACATTGTCTTCTTGCTGCACCTGCCTGAAATTTACAATAACATTTTAGAAAAAAAACAGGATGCTTAAGGATGGGGGTTGAAAAGAGCTGCAATGTTTTGGGAGACACCCAGAGATTGAAGGAAAACTCAGTTGGATCTTCTCTGTTTATTCTGCCTTTGTAAATAATGATTCTGAACAATTTTATTTTTTTTATGTTACTGCTAGTACTAATAAACACTTTTTACGAATTCTACAACTGCGCCTGGTTTTTCCTATGCTTCCTGACCTGTGCCTCAAGGACAGACATACAAATGGCCCCATTTGCACCTTGCATGACTAATGGCCGCATTTACATATTGTGGTCTGAATATCTGGAATTTGCACTCAGCGCATCCCCAAGATGTGCTGCGCATCCCCATTCCAGATATTCAGACCACACAGGGATTGCGCCAGCACATCTTCGACGGCCACCATTTGCGCCACCCTCATCTTTTGATATATTCAAACGAGATATGCAATTGTGCATCTCATTTGAATATCGCACTTTTGCACTCCGGCGCATCTCAGTTGTGCAGAGAACCACTTGCACCCTTTCCGGGCACAGTTTGAGTATTCAGGCTCTTATGTACAACACTGGTGGTGGAAGATCCTGTTTTATGTATATATGTAATATGACAAGTATTTTAAGTAATGGTACCTAACAAGGTGTGAATGGTAAGCACCTCACTGAAAATGAGTGTTGCTCAACTGAGTATCTTATTCATATAATGAATAAAATGGTTACTACTACTCACAACAAAAGAAACAGCACCAGGCTCATAGAATGGATGCACATACATACTGTACCTCATTTACTGTGCAACATACAAGTGCAATGTATAACGAGCATTTGTAAATGCTGAATGTTTGCCAGTGGTATTGCTGTTGTACTGGATCTAAGGTGCAGATTCCCATGCTGGAAGACTAATATGGGCTGAGCTTGGTGGTGGGGGGGTGGCAATTATAGCATGGCAACAACAGACATCAATGGACATTTTTCCTTTTCATGGTTTATTTGTTTTGAAATTAAACTACAAGTGAGGGTTTTCTTTATTTCAGGCAGAGACACTGGGGGATTGGGCACCCCCATTGCCAGTGTTACCAGCAGCCCCAGAAGCTCTGGGGTTTTAGATGATCTGTGGTGCATTTTAAGGCTTACAAGGAAGATAAAGCAAAGTTCTGTTAGATCTCCCCCACCCCTGACTCCAAGGAAAAAATATAATTCTATGACTGGCCTCAGATACCTAAAGATTGCAGCTAGGCCTGGCTGAGAGCAGGACCATTTCCATGATTTTATGAGCAGATCTGTTTTTTTTTTCCCTTTAAACAGCGAATATGGGAGTCCTCCCCAAGAAATTGTTTAAATGGTAAGTGCTCAAATTTGCAACTTGCTGCATTTTGAAGGGGTAAACTAAACTCCTCCAGTTTTTGTAGGCAACCATTATTTAAACATCAATGTCAGCCACAGTTTATTTCATTGTTTGATCTATGCTATATTAATGTGAACTGGTCACTTATTTACTACCCTAGTAACTAAGTGACCATTAATGTACTTAAATATTCTATTTTCCACTCTATCATCAGCCTACTACAGCATGTGTAACCTGACGTGTGTGTGTGTGTGTGTGCATGCGTGCATGCATGCAAGGAGAGAGAGACACACACACACACACACATTAGCAAAGTGAGCAGTTTCAGGTTTCAGTTTCAATCCCTGGAATGTTATATGAAAATTAAAGCAAAGTTATGTTACGTCTCACCACACCCCCTGATTCCAAGGAAAAAATATAATTCTATGGCTGGCCTCAGGTATCTAGAGACTGCAGCTGGACCTGTATAACCAGACTGTGTGTGTGTGTGTGTGTGTGTGTGTGTGTGTAAACTGCTGGGGGGGAGGAGCAGGCAGGCTGAGAACACATGATGAGATCAGCTGTGCTTGCTGAAAGAGGTGATTTATGAATGTGTCTGTTAACACATTGTTTTGAAGTACATGCACTTTCATGCCTGAACAGTGTCATGATGAGGCTTGCTGATTATTGGTCAAGCCCCTTGTAGAGTCTCCTGCATTGGATCACTGTGACACACCTCTCAAAACCCTGTACATAGCAAAATGTTCGAGTTGTATTAGTGTGCACAGCGAACATAAAAAGGGTCTGTCATAGAGATTCAAGAAGGTGTCCTCACACTACCCCTCAATTTGTTTTGCCGTTATGGCATTATCAGCAGGATGCATGTACCAAAATATCCTGTGTTTAATTAGTGGCTCAAACTTAAAGTGACAGTGGCCAATAAACATTTTCATGACAGCGCAATAGTATTGACAAACAGAAAACATATGAACGTAAGAAACTGCCAGCAGATACAGGCCATTAGATCTATCTAGTCTGCTTGAGTGCCCAGCACTTCAGTCCATTAGACTGCAGCTACCCTCCCCCATATGCCCTCCCCCATCTCGCGCCCCCTCCCAGTTTGTACCCTCCCCTTGAATCTGTCCCACCCACTCTTGAAGCCCCCTACACTCTGCAGTGTTACGACTTCCTCTGGCAGAGCGTTCCACCCTGCCACCACCTTTTCTGTGAAATAGTGCCTCCTCTGTTCCCTCTTGAAACTCCCCCTTCCAACTTCATAGGGTGTCCCGTGGTTTCCCTTCCGCCATTCAGACTGAACATACACCTGGCATCTGCTCTGTTCAAACCCTTCAGGTACTTGAAGGTCTCAATCATATCCCCTCTCTCCTTTCTTTCCTCCAGGCTATACATATTGAGCTCTCTCAGTCTCTCCTCATATGGTCTGTCCCCCAACCCCAGGATCATTTTTGCTGCCCTGTGCTGTACCCCCTCCAGTAGTTTGATGTCCCTTTGCAAGTAGGGGCACCAGAATTGTATGCAGTACTCTAGGTGTGGTCTCACCAGGGACCAGTACAGGGGAAAGATGACCTCCCCACTCCTGGAAGTAATCCCCCTTGCTATGCAACTTAGCATCCTGTTTGCCTTCACTGCTGCCTTTCTGCACCGAGCAAAGTGGTTCATCTCCCTGGTTACCAGCACTCCCAGATCCTTCTCCTCCTTGGATTTTGTTAATGGGACACCCTCCAGCCAGTGTGTCCTGGGTTCTTGCCTCCTAAATGCATCACTTTTCACTTCTTGGCATTGAAACCAAGTTGGCAAGTGTGAGACAATTCCTCCAGTTTTGCCAAATTCTCCTGAAGTACTTTTGCTCCCTCCCCTCCATCTACCTTGGCACAGATCTTTGTGTCATCTGTGAAGAGACTGAACTTGCTCAATCCCTACTGCAATGTCAGCTACAAAAATGTTAAACAGAACTTGTCCCAGCACCAAGCCCTGTGGCACACCACTTGTTACTGCCCTGGGGTCAGATGCCTCCCCCCTCACTACTACCTTCTGCTGTCTACCCTGCAGCCAGTTCTTGACCTATCTGATCAGTTTCTTCCCTGCTCCCAAACTCTTCAACTTGCAGGTCAGCCTAACGTGTGGCACAGAGTCAAAGGCCTTGCTGGAATCTAGGTAGAGGTTATCCACCGCATGTCTCCTGTCCAGTGCCCTCGTAACCCATTTGTAAAAATCAACCAAGTTCATCTGGCAGGATCTGCTCGAGATAAACCTGTGCTGCCTGCTGAACTGGAGGTTGTTTTCCTCAAGAAATTGCACCAGTCTTTCCTTGAGGATTGTCTCCATCAGTTTTCCCACAATTGCAGTAAGGCTCACCAGTCTGTAGTTTCCTGGTTCGTCCTTGGGCCCACTCTTATGGAGAGGCACCACATGTGCTTCCCTCCAGTCCCTGAGCATGCACCCCAAGTTCAAAGAGGTATTGAACAGGTCTGCCATTGGCCCTGCTAGTACCTTTGCCAACTCTCTCAGCACCCTGGAGTGGACTCTGTCTGGAACAGATGCCTTGTCCACCTTCAGGGACTTAAGACCCTCCCTCACCCTTTCCATTGTGAGTTCCCCATCCATGGTTGCATCCCCCCCACCCTCTCCCACCTCACTCTTTCTCTCAGGTATGGGCCCACCCCTCTCCTTGGTGAAGACTAAACAGAAGTATTCAATAAGTACTTCTGCCTCCTCAGTCCCCTTTTCTACCCACCTACTTCCCCTCCTGATCCTAACCATTTGATTTTTGCTCTTCCTTTCTCTCTGATATATCTGAAGAAATCCTTTTCCCCTCTTTTGATCCCCTGTGTTAACCTCCGTTCCTTAGTTGCCTTTGTTGCCCTTACCACTCTGCTCACTTCTCTGGATTTCTTCACATATTCTTCTTTGTCTTCTGCCCTGTTGGATCATTTGCAGGTCCAAAATGCATTCCTCTTTTCCCTCACTTTCTCCACTACCTCTCTACTCATCCAACTGGGTTTCTTGATCCTGGCTTTCTTGCTCTGGCTCTTGACACAAGTTTTAGTGGCTTCAGCCAGTCCTGTCTTGATGACTGACCGTTTTTGTTCTGTATCCATTTCTGGGCAGTTGCTTGCCATATGACTTTCCAGTATGTTTCCAATCCTGCCAAAGTCCACCCTTTTGAAGTTCAGGACTCTAGTTTTTGTAGTGACTACTTCCCTACCCAGATTGATTGAAAATCACACTGTGTGGTGATCACTGCTTGCCACAGGTTCCTCCATCCTTACATCCCTGACCTGTTCCCTATCTTCCAGTACCAGGTCTAGTATATTTTCCTCCCTCGTTGGCTCTATTACCCTCTGGATAAGGAAGCCAACCTGGAATGCTTATAGGAGGATTTGCTCCCTGGCACAATTGTTTACTGGGATGCTCCAATCCACCCCTGGTAGATTAAAGTTCCCCACCACCACCACCACTGTGCTCCCTTTGCCACTGTGCCTTCATATCTGCTCCCTCAGTTCCCTGTCAATGTCCTCCTTCTGAGCCAGAGGTCTATAAACAACCCCTAGACAGAGCTTGGTCCCTTTCTGGCTGTGTAGTTGCAGCCAGATTACTTCTGACCCTGCCCTCCTCCCCTTCCTCCCTATTACATCTGATCCCTTCCCTTACGAAAAATTGCAACTCCCCCCACCTTCCCTTTATCGCTATCCCTCCAGAAGGGATGGTTAGGTCCCAGTCAAGTCAAGTTCAAGTTTATTGGTCAGCACATAGCTGTTACAATATACTATATACAAATCCAAAATAGATACTAATAAAAATATACTAAAAAAGTAATTTCTACCAAGATTACCATAAATACAAGCTCATAGCTTAAAAATGCATTTATACATTAGTAGTAGGAGTAATTCATTTGTAATATGCTGGAGTTCAACATCTACAGATTGTACAGTTTTCTGAACTAAAGTACAATAAGAAAATAACTTCAATTTATAGATGGTTTAACAGCAAAAAGTTTGCAGTAGCCTCCATAATATTCTTATCTTTGGCTTTAAACAAGAATTAGAAAGGGTCATCAGAGGGTAGACTGAGATCCCCAAGCAATCCACCCAACTATTTCTTTCTATTGACCTCATATAGGGGACATAAAAGCACCACATGTTTTAGATCACCTACAGTCCCATGCCCACATTTGCAGAAGGGAGAAGATACTTACTTTCTCTTTTGTCTAAAATGAATTCATTGGGCATTATAGTTTTCAGTTCTAAATCGTGTGTAGATTTTCCTAAGCTTAGGGCAGGTTAAGAGAGAGAGAGGTAGATCTCAAAGCCCCGTGATGATTTAAATATTTTATAATAGTCATGCAGTTTAAGCATAGAGAGTTGAACAAATAGTCGGTTATTATCCATGTCACCAAGCCTCAACTTAACGTCCATCCTAATTTCCTTCAAATGACTAGTATATATCTTATACAAAAGATATTCCAAAGCAGCAGGCATTATTGCTTTCTTAATAAGCTGGATGAAAGGGTGAACATATCCCATACTTGCTAATTTAATGCCCTCCTCCAGACACGTTCTGGGATACCTATGTTCAGGTAGAAGAAAAAGTTTAAACAAAAATAGGATTTGTCTTTCTTGAATGAGAGAGGGCAAAGAACGTTGCCCTAACTCCAGTTTAAGAATACAATTGGGAGTCCCCTGTGGTTGCATTAGAATATATTTATGGAGTTTGTTTAGAATTATTTCCAGTGCTCTAACCTTAGAGTATCCCCATACCTCAGAGGCATAAAACATGGTTGTTCTTATTTTAGCATTAACAACTCTCAATATACCTTTAACTGATGATTTCCCCATGTTATTATTAAAGATTTTTAAAGCATTTACCAAGGAAGCCATTTTATTTTGAATGAACTCCAGATGTTTGGTCCAAGATAAGCTGTGGGCAAATTGTACCCCTAAATAATCATAACTATTCAATATATCAATACAATTGCCATTGATCTTAAAACTTGCCTGATTCTTACTTTGTTTCCAAACACTACAGTGTTAGTCTTACTAAGACTAACTTTCAGTTTCCTTTGTTTGCATAAGGATTCAAAGAGAGCCAGTTTCCTTTTGAGACTGTGGGCTGAAGTTGAGAGCAATACTAAGTAATCTGCGTAGACCAGACTATCAGTCCTGTTTTCATTAATTTTTGGGGGCATGAAATTCTGGTTTATTAATCTGGTCCAGAATTGTATTAATGTAGATGTTAAACAGAGTGGGTACCAGGATACATCCCTGCCTGACTCCCACATTTGTATAGAACCTTTCGGTCAGATGCCAGTACTGATTGTATTGAACTCTTGCCCAGGTATCTTCATGAAGTCTGATGATAATGTCAAGCAGTGAGCTCTCCAACTTCATTTCCCAAAGGATCTTCCTGCTGATGCTGTCAAAGGCAGAAGAGAAATCCACAGAACAGCAGTACAGCCTTGATTTCCTTACTTTAGTATATTTCCAGACCAGATGTTGTAACACATAACAATGTTGTTCTGTAGAGCAGTTCTTCCGGAAACCTCTGCCCAATCCAACAATCTGCCCAAGATTATCTTGAAGAAAACTTTCTGGGACACATCTATAAGGCTGATAGGTCTATACATCTTTGGGTTATTGGGATCTTCTTTTTTAAAAATTGGGAATATAACACTGCCTGCCCAGCTAGAGGGATATTGTGATCCCTGTACCAGCCCATTGAATGATAGAAAGAAAAAAAAGGAATCCACCAACTAGGGAAGGCTTTATATACATCACCCAGGATGCCATCTGGGCGTGGAGCTTTATTTATCTAAAGCAAGTTCAATGTCAGGAGGCTTTCATCTTTTGTAATTAAAATGGGCCTTGGGCAAATCGTCTCTCCTATTTGATTATGACCATCAATCATATCCATCCCTTGTGAGTAATATAGGTCTGAGAAATATGGAATCCATGTTTCTGGTGTAATATATGCTTCTATCTTGTTGGAATATTTATGTATCCTTGAACAACTATTTTCTAAAACCGCTTGCTATCCCTGTCCAAAACTGCCTGTCTTAATTTTTCCCAAAAGCCCTGAGTATATTTATTTCTTTATTTTTCTAAAGTTTTCCTATATTTTTCTTTCTTTTTTCAGAAAATTATAATCTATTGCAGTTTTAGTTCTTATATTCTTATGTTGTCTTAACATTTTTCCAAATATTTTCTTGGCCTGTCTGCATTCTGTGTTAAACCAAGATTTTTCATATGAGAACTTAATACAGGATATTTTTTAGACTTACACAATGGTCTTAATATTCTATGTACTTCTTACCAATTATCCTGTATACTAAATATCTTGCTTTTTCAAAAACAGAATTATAAATGTTAAAGAGTTTTCCTGAACTTAAGATCTCAAAATTCACATGATGTATTGGCCCCTACCTAATTCTCTTTTCGTTAATAATCTCCAAATTTTCTTCCAAATGTATCTCGTTATGCCTGGGAGATCTAAATGGGCTCTTCATACAAAGTACAGTGGGGAAATGGGCAGATTCCAACCTGTCCATAACCTCTAACTTTCGAACCAACTTAGTAGCTTCCAAGTTGGTCCAGACTAAGTCAGGCATGGTGGCACAGAGAGTGCCTTTGAATGTTAGTGCCCCTGATAAATCATCCCATGTTCTACCATTTAAGAGGCAAAAGTTTCTTCTGGTGAGACTGCCAGGAGTTCCCTTACTCTTACATTGGTTTTTAGGTCCTGAGTTCTCCTTTTACACAGGATATTCGGGGTTAATAAAGGGTAGAGAAGGAGTTAAATCTGTATAGATGTCTTCAGAAAGCGGGAAGATATTCTGGAATTAAAATCTCCCATCATAACTACAGGACAAAGTGTATTACTTTCGGCCATTTCTTCTAAGATTAATTTCAGATCTTGAATATAGGGATCTCCTGCCTCACATGCTTTACTTCTTTGAGAGAAGTAAATATTACATAAGATAATTTTCTCAGTCCCTTTATTAATCGAAAGAGCAAGGATACCATCTGATTAAATAGAAACTTTTAGGATCCCTAAATTCAATTGAGTTTTAATATAGAGCAGAAGACTCCCTTTAAATCTACTGTATTTTTTGTCTCTAACTGCCGGTAAGACAAAAGCAGAATACCTGGCCAGTTTGGGCACTGTAATTTCAGTACACCAAGTCTTTTGTACGCTAATGATATCAAAAGTCTCCAGAAATGGCAAAACCTCAGGATCTGTTATTTTAAGATGTATACCCTCTATATTCCAAGAAAGAATAGAGACAATATCAGATTTAGACTATGTTTCCCCTGGCTTCTTTAGCAACTGCAATTGTCAATCAGAGTCAATTGTTAGCAATGGCGTAAAAGTATTAAGGTCTATTAATTTCTCAGGATCTATTAAAGGGATATCTTCCCCTGCTGTACTTTCTATACAGTCTTTGGATTGCTTCTGCCTAGAGGGAACTTCCCCCAGTTCTTTTTTTTTTTTTTAATTTGTTTAACCAGGTGAGACACACTAAGCTGAAAGCTTGTTTACAGGTGCAACCTGGGAGCACAGGGAAGTTAAGTGACTTGCTCAGGGTCACACAATATGCAAGTGGGGGCTGTGGGATTCAAACCTAGGTCTCCAGATTGAAGAATCAGCTATGTGTAATCCCAGACAATTAAGTTTACAATCCAATGAGACCAATTTTGTGGCTGTAGTGAGAATTTTAAATGTAATGTCCACTTGCGAAGAAGAATTATGACCTCTATATAATTTTATAAAATTCACCATGTTTCATGTGATATGGACACCTAGGGCTTTTTCAAGGAAAAAAAGCAAATCTTCCCTAACACTCCTATAGGTATCATTTCTTGATACTTCCCATCCGAACATAGATATAGTCCTACACAGCCATGAATTGTTCTGATTCTGAACATGCTCATCAATTACCCTTATTATTTTTCCTTGTGCTTCCATGTCAGCCCTATTCTCCTCATCCTTATGGGGAGACATTTCAGGGGGGGAGAGTTGGGGTGTTCTATTTTCTCCTTCCAAAGATGTTCCATAATTACACATTTAGGAACCAAAGCAGGAAATGTAATGTCATATTCCTTCCTAACCAGAGACGGAATTTTGTCTAAAATAAAGTTTGCTGTGTCTTTAGATGAGCAGTAGTATAGTACAGTATTCAGGAATTCAGGGTTTAAGGATCTCACTGTAGCTAACTCTTTATCATTATTGTTCTGGTGTAACCTGAAAAAATTTGGCATCCATAAGATAAGCATTTGCAGTGTCAGTGGCTCAGCAGGTAGCACACTCGCCTCTGAGGCCAGGAGATCAGTACGCTGTGGGTTCTATCCCCACACCAGGCACTTGGGTTAATATCCCAATACTGACACTGTAGTGCAGCATGAGGGGGGGGTGCTGCACTCCTGAGGTGCCGTCTTTCGAATGAGATGTTAAACCAAGGTCCCATCTGCCTGTTCTAGTGGTAGTTCAGGTTCCCATGGCACTTCTTGAAAAGAGCAGGGGAATTTCCCCGGTGCAATGGTCAAATTTCCTCCATTCACAAAAAAAAAATACCAGCAACAGCTTCATCCGGCTCAAGGTCAGTTGGCATTCATCTGTATCCCCCTCCCAAGGGTCGTGCCTGAAAATAGGCAGGATTTGTCTGGTGCACTTACCCAGTCAACAAAAACTAAATAAAATAAATACATTTCTTCTGTTTCATTTTCTATCAATGGAACTCCCTGTACCTCAATCAGAAATTCAACATTTTTGGGGGTCTTCCTGTTAGTGGATTCCTTTTTCCCATCCAGAGAGTCCTTATTGGTAGGTGGATTGCCAGTGATCGCAGTCTCCCCCAGGTGTACTACCCGAGATTCTTCACTCAGAATTTCCTCATACAAAATGCAACTTGGTTCTTACTATCTAAGCAAGTCTTTCCCTCCTGTAAAGTTCTGCATTTTTTTTTTATTTATTAGAATATTGGAATTGCAATCCTTTGAGTCATAGACTCATTTCCAAAAGCTCCTCATCAGATGACAAATACAGATATGACAGTAGTACAGCAAAGATAATGTTACATAACTGGTTGGACTGTAGATGTACAAACATTATTAAACTATATCTTACTTTAATGTGTACCAATACAAGGTGTTAGCTAAGTAGTTAGGCAAGTCATTTGCAGTGCTAAGCAGTTACAGACATCCTTTGCAGTGGAATAGTGCAGGCATTACAATACATTGGTGCGTACCTATACAAAGTATTAATTTTTTTGGTTGCCTACATTCTTTGCAAAGCAGTGGTGTAGGTTTAGACGCAGTGATAGCTAAGCAGAATAACAAGAGAGCAGAGACATAATAGTGTGCCCTGGTGGGGTTACGTGAAGCAGTCTTGGGTTAGACCTTGTCTTGGAGTGGGCCCACTTTAGTAGTGACTGGGCTGTGGTTTGAAAATGGCAGTAGGACTAGCATGGACAGATGCAGGTACGTTTGGCATAGACATGATTTTTGAGGGCCACTTTGAAAGGGCCAAGCTTGGTGTGGGTAGTGACCAAGGATGGTAGGGTATTATACCTGGCAGGGGCCATGACTGGGAATGATCTCTGGGCAAGCATAGTCCTGACTCTGAGGATGGCCAGTGTTATTGTGTCTGTTCTGTGTGTATGGACTTTGGGGGTGGCTAGAGGCAAGGAGGCTGACACTCCTGGGGGTGTCTGCCCAAGGAGGGAATTTTTGACCATGAGGCATGCTTGGAACTGGAGCCTTTCATCAAGGTTGAGGACCTGGGCACGGTCATAGAGGGTGAAGTGTGGGTCATGCGATCAGTCCTGACAGGAGCCTGCAGGCTTTGTTGATGGCTACTTTAATCTTGTTGAGAGGAGTGGTGTCAGTGGCGGCATAGACCAGTAGGTCATATTTGACTAGTGACATAACGGATGAGGTGATGGCTAGATGCAGGGTTTCAGGAGGTATACAGCCCCTGTGTCAGTAGAGGAGGCTGATTTTGACATTCATCGTAGTTGTAAGTGTGCTGATGTGGCCGTGAAAAGTGAGAGCAGGGTCGAACGTGATCCCTGTTCTAGGGGGTGGTGTGAGCTGGACAGGATTCCGAGTTGGGCATTTTTTAGTTTGCTTTGGTGGTGCGCAAACATCATGGTTTTAGTTTTTTCTGGTTTAGTACTAGCTTGTGCTTGCAAACCATTGCTCAGCTTGGCTGAATAAGTGCTGCAGCAAGGCCTGCAGATTGGCGGGGTTTGCATGGGAGGCACAGAGGATGGTGTCATCTGCATACAGAAGTATCTTGCCAGAGCATGAGGTGGGAAACGTATTCAGAAACAGGCTAAAAAGTAATGACCCTAAGATGGAGCCTTGTGGGACTCCAGAGCGGGTGGGCCAGGTGCTGGATACAGTATTATTTATCCTGATGCATTGTGTCCTGGAGGTCAAATAGCTAGCAAACCAGTTTAGGGACCTTGAGAGAGGCCTGTGTGAATCAGGGTGTTCAGCAGGAGGGGGTGGCTAACCATGTCAAAGTCCTTGGACAGGTCAATGAACACGGCCCCTGCCAGCTGTCCCTTGTCTAGGGTGGATTGAATGTAGTTCGAGAATTCAATGAGAGCTGTTGTAGTGCTGTGTCTGGCTCAGAACCCGTGCTGCTCCACACACAGCAGGTTATTATAATTATTCATTTTTGTTGACCAGGTAAGTGCACTAGACAAATCCTGCCTATTTTCAGGCACGACCTGGGGGAGGGGGATACAGATGAATGCCAACCGACCTTGAACCAGATTAAGCTGTTGGTTATGGGTTTCAAGGTAATTAGTCAGTTGGTCTGTCACTACCTTTACCAGGGCCTTGGTCAGTGGGGGGTCTTGGACAGTGGGGGGGGAGAATAGAGATTGGGTGGTAGTTCCCTGGGAGTAGTGGATCCCCACCTTTGTGGATGGGCATTACAACTGCATTTTTCCATTTGCTGGGGAACTGTCCAAGGTGAGCAGAGGTGGAGAGAGAGCAGTTTAGTAGGGCAGTTAGTGGGAGATGTAGTGTATCCAGGACCAGACGGAGGAGTTTGATGTCTAGAGGGTCATTAAGAGGGCTGGTGCCATTCAGGGCCTTGATCAGGTGGGTTCGACTTCCAGGGGAGATGGTCTGGAGATAGAAAGGGGAGCATGGGAGGAGGAGGGAGTCTTGGCTGGGTGTGGGGTCGAAGAATTGGGAGGAGCACAGAGCCTAGTTCTATAAAGTTGGAGTTGAGTAGCGGCAATTTGTTTTGGGTCAGATGTGTGACCGAGCCATTTGTGGAGATCTTTGAGGAGGGAGGGACTGCGACTTCCCATTTAGTGTTTTATATTATCCCAAAATTTGCATGATGAGCCCTGTAGGCAGTCAGGGTGGCTCTGTAATGGTCGCTTTTGCTTGCGGATGGCCCAGGTGCATTTGTTCCATTCTGCATGGTAGGCTTGCCTATCTGTGGGTTTGCTGACTGATTTGCCTTATACCAAAGGTTGTCACAGTTCTTGAGCTGCTGTAGGAGGGATGGGGTAATCCAGGGGCATTTTGCCTGTTGAGGTGTTTTTTGTAGGGGAGCGAAGGTGTCGCAGGCTAGGGTGAAGGTGTTGTTGAAGCATTCTAGCTCTGCGTCCCACAGAGGTGGCCTGCTATAGATGACCAGTCACAGTGAGCTAGGTGATGCTTGAGGTCTGTAAGACTGCCAGGGCGGAGGTGGCGACAGAGCATGGTGGAGGGGAGGGCAGGTTGCTTGGCTGTCCTTGTAAAGATTACTGAGGAGTGGTCGCTGAGGGAGTTAGGGAGGACCATAACATCCCTCATTTTTATGCAGCAGTTAGTTAGTACACTGTCCAGCAAGGTTTGCGTCCCGGTGGCAGAGTTGTACCTTGAGGGTTGGGTCACTATCTGGTGGAGGTCAAAGGCTGAGAGGGCATCTTTGGAAGTGGTTATGGATGCAGCCAGCCAGTTTAGGTTCAGATCACCTAGAAGGATGTGTTCTGACTTGTGGTGAAGGCTTGCAATGTATTCCATCAGGGAGAGAAGAGTGTGGGTTTGCTTGCAGGGTGGTATATAGGCCACAGTGATTATGATAGGGGCCTTGGAGGGTCAGGTGAGACCTTCACAGACATAACTTGGCACCATGATCTAGTATAGTGGGGGGATGGCTTGTGCTAGTAGGGAATCCCACAGGTATATTGTGTACATCCTCCACCCCTCTTGCCCACTGTCTAGTCTGAGGGAGCGAGTAGCCTGGAAGGAGACAAGAGAGTCAGAGTTTTCTTTGAGAGCCATGTCTCAACCATTGTGAGGATGTCAGGTTGGTGCCTGGTGACCCAGCATTGCAGTGCGACCATTTGTCCCTTTGACAACTATCATTCTGTGTCACGAGTCACCAGGATCTCTTTGAATTACAGGGTCTTTATTTTTTTTTTATTTTCTTGATGTGCAGACTTTCTGGGGGCCCTATTTAAGTTTTTATTCTTAATTCTCTTGGTTCGTGGCTTTTGTACACTTTGTCCAATGCGGTCCCTACCACTGGGGTCAGCCACATCAAGGTTCCACATATGGCATGAACAAACACTTATCTTTGTCAAAGGTGAAAGGAGCTGGACCTGAGTAACTTTAGTAACTTTACCCAGGGAAAAAGGATCATCTCCAGTCAGACTTAAATGCTGATATTTCCCTTTTCTGTGACTCTTTCCAGTAGAGCTCTATTATGAAAGACATCTGCTCTTAAACTGCATATTTCATCCATCAGTACTGTGATATTTTCAAAATTACAATATCAGCAAAATATATATATTTTTAGTATCTCTAGCATTTGTTTAGAGATTGATGAGCTTGCAGCAAAGTTTCCTTTATCTAGTGGAACTGCTCATCTAAGATTATAGTCTCCTCCTGGAGTACCCCTACAGGTATTCTCAGTATAGCTTCATCTGCCCTATGATTACTCATTTGTTCCTGCACTTGTCTGTGGGTTAACACCATCCTTTTTAAACCTTCAATGGTTACACTCATCTCCTGAATTATAGCCCTTTTAATTCTTGATTTTCTCCTATATTCTCAATAACAGGGGAGTGCAGTGAGGCATTAACTTCAGCAAAATTCTGCCCTGAGGCCTGTAGTGTCTACCTGGGGGTCACCCAGGAAGGGAATGATCACCCAGGCAAGAATGGTCAAAAGAAAATGCCAGAGAAAATTCCAGTTCAGAATAATCTGAGTCCCTCTCATTACTCAATCCCTACGTAAATGTTTCAATTCATATTGGTCATAAGAGATTATTTCAGAGACCCATTTGGATTTATCAGATCCATAGTTTCCAGAGGAATCCTGATAATTGAAAGGCTTGCCTGTAGTTCAGTGGCCAAGCAGCAGCCACTCCCACTTCCTGAGCTATATAAGTAGTTCCTCTAAGCCTCACTGTGAAGCATTTTTTCTTTGCAGCCAAAGGCTCTGTCGGTTTGTCCTCTGAGCTGGTTGGGCCTCCCTGGCTGGCTGTGGCATTGCTCCCCTTCCCTTGCTGCTCCTGCTTATCTCTGCTGGGCTTCCATGTTTATTTTACTGCTTCTGGTTTGTATTTTGCCTTTGGTTGTGTGTGCTTCCTTCCTTTTTGGGGGCTTTTCTAAGCTCCTAGCATACTGCTATTTCAGAGCTCATACTGCTTGCTTTCAGTTACTCACACCTCTCAAATTACTTGCACTGCAACTGCAAACCTGATCTGAGTGTTTCAGCTCAACTATAGCTGGTCCATGTGGCATATTCTATTACTTTCACCTGACTCAGACTTACTTGAACCTAGCTATACAGCTTACTCATGCTTGTTCTAATTACCTCATTGCTGCAGTCTCAGTGCACTGCCTGTTGACAGTGCTTAAGAGCATTATGCCTCGTTTTATTTTGCAGTTACAACTCAGTGTACTCATTTGTTATGTTGATTGCGTGCATCGCAAGAAACATATTATGACAACTTTCTTCACAAGCAGGTTGTGGAAGCATGGCACTGCTGTGGCCAATGCCCCACAGCATCCCCAATGCCGTGGCATGCTGCTGCTGACACTAGTACAGCCAGCATGCCACCAACTGTAAATTTGGCCTCTGCAATCAGGGGCCGCCTTGTCAGTGCAGCATAAGCCATTCGCTGCAATGAGGGAGCGACCCATCATTGCAGGGCGGGATCTTCACACACTGATATTGTTTGTGAACATGGCAGCAGTTTGCTGCCATGTTCACAAACAATATTAAACACCCCACCATGTTTATTTGCCGATGGGGCCCCAATCCCCATCGGCTTCAGTGCCCCATCAAGTTGCTGCCGATGGGGTGCCCAGTCCCCATCGGCATAATACCCCCTTTGTTGTGTGCCGGCGGGGTGCCCAATCCCCATTGGCTACAGCTTGCCCCTACAAAAGAAAGACTTTGTGGCACACTAGAGCCCATCCCAGCATGCCACATGCCCCTGTAAAATAAAAATGGTCCGCAATGTCTTTTGTGTTTTTACCCTGTAAAAAATTATCCTCGGTGGTCTCCTGCCCCTCCCACAACCCAGCGCCCACCACTGCACCTGCCTCCCCACACCCCTCACCCCATACTTACCTCCGGAGCTAGGTGCTACGATCTTCAGTGGACTGGAAACATGTCTGCACTCTTCAAAGCCGACCACAAACTGAGGAAATGCCAGTAAGCTGTATAATGGAATAAATGTTTTTCCAACTTTAATGCATATCTCAGTCATTTTTTGGAATTTTGGCACCAAATTTTCAACATGGGGTTTTTGGGACCCCTCCTCATGAATTCTGGAACTGTCATGGCGTTAATCGACCCCGGAAGGTGATTTTGTTGTCACTGCACAGAATCACCTTTTGGGGTTGATTAATGAAATGACAGTGCCAGTGTTCATGAGGTGGGCTCTCAAAGAGCCTATGTTGCAAATTTGGTGAAAAAATCAAAAAAAATGACTGTTTTATGAGTGTACATTGCGCAGTTGCTATGCATGCTCGTAACTTCGTGACTTTGCAATATTTTCATGCCAGATTTTCAACATTGGCATTTTTCACACCTCCTTGTGAACAATACAGCTGTCATTGTTCATCATCCTGGCAAATGTGTTTTCACAGTTCTGGCGCAGAATAGCACGTCACTGTGGGAAATTAGTGTTTGGGACAGATTAAGAAAATGGCAGTGACACTGTTCATGAGTAGAGGTCCTAAAATGCCTATATTGAAAATTTGGTGATGATACTCCATAAAATGACTGTTATGAGTGTGCATTGTGCAGTTTGCATATATGTTTGTAACTTCACAAATTTGTAATATTTTCACTCCCGATTTTCAACATTGCCATTTCCACACCTACTTATGAACAGTACAGCTGTCATTTTTCCCATCCTGGCCAAAATGTGTTTTCGCACTTCTGGCACAGAATAGGACGAGTCGCTGTGGGAAATCACTGTTCGGGACAGATTAAGAAAATGACAGTGATACTGTTCATGAGCAGAGGTCCTAAAAGCCCTATGTTGAAAATTTGGTGATGAAACTTCATAACATGACTGTGTTACAAGCATGCGTTGAACTGTTTCCACGCACCCTGTAACTTTGCAAATTTGCAAATTTTCACACCACATTTTCAACAATGGCATTTTTTACACTTCCTTATGAACAGTACAGCTGTCATTTTTCACATCCTGGCTAAAATATGTTTTGCACTCCTGCCGAGAATAGCACAGTCGCTGTGGAAATCAGTGTTTGAGACAGATTAAGATCGAGTGAGTGAGAGGAAGTGACCGAGCCTCGACTGAGCTCTGTCGGGACTGCTGCGTGATTTGTTTGTGGGCAGAAAAGGCCCCAGCACAAGAGCCCAGTATAAAAGGCAGCCTGCAGCCCTGGGAGAAACAGAACGAGAGCGGTGAGGGAGGGGAGTGAGCGAATTCACGGAGTGCTGTCAGGACTGCTGCAGATTTCTTTGTGGGCAGAAAAAGCTGTCAATGCAGGCAGGGGCCCAGTACAAAGGCCAGCCTGCAGTGGTGGGAGAAACAGTATGAGCAAGTGAGACAGGGGACTGAGTGAGCTCAACAGAGCTCTGTCAGGACTGCTGTGGATTTCTTTGTGGGCAGAAAAAGGTGCCAATGCAGGCAGGGCCCCGTATAAAAGGGCAGCTTGCAGTGCCAGGACAAACAGAATGAGCGTGAGAGAGAGAGAGAGAGAGAGACTGAGCAACCTCATGGAGCTCTGTCGGGACAGCTGCGGATTTCTTTGTGGACAGACAAAAGTGCCAGTGCAGCCAGGAGCCCCATACAAAAGCGCAGCCTGCAGCGCCAAGAGAAATAGAATGAGTGAGTGACAGAGCGGTAGAGAATGAGCTCAGCGGAGCTCTGTTGTGACTGCTGCAGATTTCTTTGTGGGCAAAGAGGTGGCAACGCAGGCAGGAGCCCAGTACAAAAGGCCAGCTTGCAGCGCCGGCAGAAACGGAATGAGTGAGTGAAAGAGTGGGAGTGAGCGAGCTCAATGGAGCTGTGTCGGGACTGCTTCAGGTTTCTTAGTGGGCAGAAAAAGCTGCCAATGCAGGCAGGAGCCCAGTACAAAAGGGCAGCCTGCAGCGGTGGAAGACACAGAATGAGCGAGTGAGGGAGGGGGAGTGAGTGAGCTCAAAGGAGCTCTGTTGGGACTGCTGCAGATTTGTTTGTGGGCAGAAAAGGGCAGTAATGCACGCAGGGCCCCAGAACAAAAAAGCAGCCTGCAGTGGTGGGAAACCCAGAATGGGTGAGTGGGGGGGGGAGTGAGCAAGCTCAACAGAGCTCTATTGTAACTGCTGCAAATTTATTTGTGGGCAGAAGAAAGTGGCAATGCAGGCAGGAGCCCGGTACAAAGTGCAGCCTGCAGCACCGGGAGAAACACAATGAGCGAGTGAGACAGGGGAAAGCGAGCTCAGCGGAGCTCTATTGTGACTGCTGCATATTTCTTTGCCAGCAGAAAAAGGCGGCAATGCAGGCAGGAGCCCACTACAAGAGCCAACCTGCAGCGCCGGCAGAAGCGAGAACAGTGATTGAGGGAGTGAGCAGGCTCAACAGACCTGTGTCAGGACTGCTGCAGATTTCTTTGTGGGCAGAAAAAGCCACCAACAGAGGCAGGAGCCCAGTACAAAAGGGCAGCCTGCAACGCCAGGAGAAACAGAATGAGCGAGTGAGAGAGGGGCAGTGAGCCACCTCAATGGAGCTCTGTCAGGACAGCCGCGGATTTCTTAGTGGGCAGAAAAAGCTGCCAACGCAGCTAGGAGCCCAGTACAAAACACCAGCCTGCAGCATCAGGAGAAACAGACTGAGCGAGTGACTGAGAGGCAGTGAGCGAGCTCAACAGACCAACGCAATTAACATTCGGCATTGACAAATGCTTGCTTTTACTACTGCTGTACAGGCCTACTTGCTTCCTGCTGCTGCTTTGTTTACTCCCATTGTTATTGTACCTTGTTTTACTCTGAGTTTAGCTGAAGCTTCTGCTGAGGCTATTAAATTAGCTTTTATATATGCATGTGGTTCTCGGCCTTTCCATCGCTTACTTGTTTGTCCTGCGTCAGGGACTCGGAGGTGTTTGGGGGGTCGTGGCCTATGTGACTAATTAATTCTGTTCTAATCCTGTCTTAGCAGCCCAAAAATCCTCAGAGTTTGTCACCTTGATTTGGCTATTCATGTCTGGCTGGCTTGCCCCCAATTCTGTGCTGTTTAATTGCTCCACAGTTTTTATGCAGGTCCACCTATCACAACTACTGCTTACTGACCTCCTTGCAGGTCCACACTTGTTTACACAACCGTTGCTCCTTGCTACGCAACCCATTGCTTCATGCCTACTGCCATCCCTCGGCTTCAGCCTCTGGCATTCTGCTGCACTCAATCTGCATTCAACCTTGCAGGTCTCAGCACTCAATGCTCATTATGATCTCAGCATGCCATGCTCATTCAGCTCACCAGCTTCAGCTCTCAATCAATTTCTGGGGCATGCCAGCCATTCTATTCTGGTGCAGGGTTCCTGCAGCCAGTGTTCTCACTCTCCATTTAGTTCACATCTCGAGCATGTCCAACTTGGGGTGGGATCCTTCTCACCTGGCCCATAGCTTGGAATATCCTCGCCCTGGGCTTGGCTTTAGCTGTCTACTACGTGACAGCAGCTTCTGGTGTAGAATTTAAGACTAGTGGTGAAGGATGGTTACGACGATCTCCTTTGGCTCTAGTGTTCCACTATAATGGTTGGCCATTGACTTTAGTGGTTCACTAGCAAGGCACCTTCACCGCATTTCCCTCGACTGCCTCCTGGTTCACCTGGCTTGATTTAGGGTGGGTAGGCCAAGTGAGTGCCTCAGCAGTTGTTGCTCTCCTTCTGCTCCTTGGATGCACGTATTGTTGCAGAGTTTTCTCGCAGCCTTCCACAGCGTTCCCGCTAGAGGGTTTGAGTGAGAGCCTTCCACCAAATAGGAATATTTTCCACCTCACTTTAATTGGGTTTTCCAAATTGCAGCTGCAGAGCCGTCACTAATTAAACTATCCCAAGCCTGGAGGGAAGGTGACCTAGGCCTTGGATCCCCAGAGATTTCCTCCTCATAGGGTTTTTTTCTCTCCTCCGTTGTCTCAGGTCATAACACTTAGCATAGTTGTTTCCCCTAGTTTCTTATGTAGGTTCTTCTGTTGGATGGAGGTAGAAGATGTCCTGCCATTCCCTCTCTCTGTAGGGGATCCCCTAATCTCAAAGCAAAACATCAGTATCATACTATGCAAACCTGGGCAGTCATTACGTTATCCAACTGAACATCTCATTGCATTATCAAACTGCCTATGCTTCTCTACTACTACGTTACAGTTACTGCTCCTATTTCACAGTTACTGCTTCCTCATATGCTTCATGTTGCCTCCTTTTGGGGATGATACTACATTTCTTTTGGGGATTACTAAGGTACCTTTAGCCACGGGAACCATCCCATTGCAGCTCTAGGGGTGGAACCCTCTCTGAGGGTTCCTTTCCTTCGTACCCCTACAGATGGTAATTCCTCTGGAATAGACAGTGCGAATGGTTAAAACCAAACTAACACGGTTTCACAAGCATAACACTATACTGGCTGCGTAGGTCAGTGAATTGAAAGGCTTGCTTGCAGTTCGGTGGCCAAGCAGCCAGCCACTCCCTTCTGAGCTATATAAGCAGTTCCTCTAAGGCACACTGTGAAGCATTTTTCTTTGCCCCACCATCCTCCCTCCTCCTCCTCCTCCAGCAGCACTCTCTCTCCTAGGGATTCCTAAGGTACCATTAGCCATAGGAACCATCCCGTTGCACCTCTAGGGATAGAACCCTCTCTGAGGTTTCCTTGTCTTTGTACCCCTACAGGGTGGTAATTCCTCTGGAATAGAGAGTATGATCAGCCAAAACCAAACTAACACAGTTGCACAAGCATAACACTATACTGGCTGCATAGGTCAGTGAACTACTGGTTGATCTAACCTCCTATCCGAGGCCAGAACAGGGGTGGAGAGATATTTTGGGCCTTTCCTGCTTTCTGCCCACAAGTCGGTGATTTTAGGTAGTTTTTTTCCTCCTAGAGTCCAAGGGATGAGGGCATTTATCCCCCGAAGTGTCAATTTTGTTTCCCTGCTCCATGTTTTTTTTTTTTATTATTTTTCCTCTGCTTTGCCCCACCTGTTTTGTGAATATGTTTCTTTAAAATAGGGACACCCTGTGGGTCTTCCTGGGCCTCAGGTACCACAGTCCCTTGGGAAGAAGTCTCCCCAGATACAGCTCCTACAAGGGTGTTGCCTTTACCACTTCTGGTGATCTTCCCACAAGCCTAGAAAATATGTAGGTCAAATAACCTATTACAGGAAGCTAATTACCTTTTCCAACAATAAATCTGCTCTTTTTGTAGAAACTCAGAGCTAAAATAAAAGTATGATACTGCTAGATACCAGAGACTCTTCAGGACAGCAGCTTTGATGCAAATCAAATCAAATTTCCATAAAGCTTTGTAATATAGTTGTCTATGGGGCTAAAAGTATAGACCCAACAGAGTTAATAGGAGTCAGGCATTTGCCTTCATCCGGCTTCCACCTCTCAATGTGCAATTAGTGATTAAAGTTTAGATTGAAATTCAGGTCTCTCTGAGGAAAACAGCAGACTTATTCCCCCTCTTCTGTATTTAGGGGTTTAAGAATGATGGTCTTGTGGTCTTGTATACAAATGTCTGGAAAAAGCCACTAAATCAAGGGGCCCACAGTTACATCAACAGAATTTCAAACTCCCGGTCAGGACCTTAATGACAGTATATACAGTCACTGAGAATTTGGTCTGGTGACCCAGTCCATTTCTTATACTTGTCAAAACTATGGAGACTGCAAACCCTGTGTCCCATCAAAATCAAAGTCAAGATCCAGGTCCTGGGTTGATATTAAAGTTCTCTGGGCAGTTACCCAAACAATCACTAATTAAACAGAGAAGTGCAGGAAAGAAAGGGGTAGGGAGAAAAAAGGAAGACTCAGTATAATGTTTAAAACACCAGCAACATCCACTTTAAAGCACTAGTGTAACCCCCTTGTTACCAGGGGTTATTAGAATCCCAGTCAGACCTAGTGGTAGGCAGGGAAGGCAGCTTGTGAAACTCCAGTTAAATGGGTTTCACACTGTCTCACTCTGTTCTCAGTCTCAGCTGAGACTGAGGGATGACATCACCAATAGAACTATCGCAGCTGCATGACCACACTGGAATATGCAGCAAGGGAGTTAACATAAAACGTTGGGAGGTTTTGAAGTCAGTCTTCAGTTGAGTGTGAGTCAGTGAAGTGTGAAGTTGGGAGCTTGCTGAGAAAGCAGCTCAGTGAAGGCTCTAGGAGCCTCAGCCCTGACAAAGGGCTACTTTTAGTTTAAAAGGGTGTGTGTCTCCACCGTAAACAGAGACACAGAAGATAATTGAAGTGGTGGAGACCACTGTTTTCGGGTCTCAGTGCCCCCTCCCTTTGGGGGGGCAGGAAAGGGTTCTCTGCTATTTCCTGGGGCAACCCCCTAGTTCTGCTCGTAAAGGAGAAGCTGCCTATGTGTTCAGAGTTTATTTGGGAGAACAAGAAGATTTGTGAGTTGCCTGTGGGGCACCTGCAACGTGAGGGTGAGTGTCTGCTCTTGCTAAAAGGGCCTATGTTTTTACCCTGGGACTTGTGTGACAATATGGGGATTGGACTACTAAATATTGGGAAGCCTAGAGTAATGGGCTAAGCAAATTAAAAAGTAGGTTTAAGTCCAGAGCTTGTTGGGATGCAAATGATATGTAGAGATGTGACAGACGTCTACCCAGAATCTACATTTGAAAATTCAGTAAAAGAATTGTTCAGTTTCAGAGAAATGGCGGGTATGGGCTGTGGGAGCTGGAGGTGGGTGGCCCCATCTTTAGTGACCAAGTCCACCTCTCTAGATTTCTTCTGTGGTTCTACTTTACCTCAGGCACTTGGCCAGTGATGAGGAAGTACCCAGGCGATGGGATTGTAAGGAAAATCTCTCTAGGAGTCGAAGACTCTAGTGTGGTTTGGGGAGCCACAACAGGATAATTGGTTCATTCCTCAAATGGACCGCGGATCAAGTGGCCGGCAGGGGAGCCGGGCCAGTGGGGAAAACCCAAGTAGTGTACAAGTCGGGCTGTGTACCCAAAGCTGCGTGCAAGTCCGGGCTGTGTGCCTGGTAGTTTTAGAGCCTGGTGGCTGGAAATAGTGATAAAGTGTTCTGTAGTTTCTAATCTGCATTACCAGGAAATGTAGCCCCATGGGGGTCCGTCTATGCTTTGTTTGTTCAGCTTGGATGTGAATAAAAGCCACACTGAAGAATCCCATTCCTGGTTCTGGACATTACAGTTATTGCTTCCTGTGTTTGGATTTACTTGGGTGCCCCTGTGCAGAGTAGCCAAACCTAGGTCCTCCTGTGCCGAGTAACCTCATCCTCCCCGAACCCAGTCCCCACCAGGTACTGCTGTCAGCTTCAACAGCATGCCACCTGCCATTTTGCTAAAAAGGCAGGGGTGAGGGGTTACAAAATGGAGGCACCGCTTAGGATTTCATTCAGGGAGGAAGGTGCTTGGGCAAGGGGGCCAGCGTTTTGGCTGTCTGGCAGTGGGTAGCCCAAAAAAGTTGAAGCAATTTCCCTAGTGTTGCTGTGTGCTGTGGATCTTATGCTGCTGTTTAAAATTGCCAACTGTTTACCAAGGAGCAGTAAAACCAAAGAGTGTGCCCTTGTCCTGCATCAAACAGTTTACAGCATTTTTGCCTGCTTGTAAAATGAACTGTTGTAAAGAAAAGTGTGGAAGACTAGGGGAAGCAACAGGAAAGTTGTGCCCTGGATGTTTGAAATGCTTTTAAAATGAACTGTGGTAAAGAAAAGTGTGGAAGACTAGGGGTAGCAACAGAAAAATTGTGCCCTGGATGCTGGAAATGCTTTTTGAAAGTATAGAAACATAGAAACATAGACTTTGACGGCAGATAAGGACCGCTTGGCCCATCCAGTCTGCCCATTTCCCTACCTACAGGATAGGCCGCAGATCCTAGTTAACCAACAGCCTATTTCTTCCTACCCCCCACAAGAATTATCTTATGTCTGTCCCATGCATTCTTGAATTCTCCCACAGTTTTAGACCCCACAACCTCCTCAGGAAGGCTGTTCCATGCATCCACTACCCTCTCTGTGAAATAATACTTCCTCACATTGCCCCTGAACCGCCCTCCTTCTATCTTTAAATTGTGTCCCCTTGTTCTTGCAAGTCTCTTTTTCTGAAAGATGCTACCCTCTTGGACTTTGTTGATTCCACTGAGGTACTTAAACGTTTCTATCATGTCCCCCCTCTCCCTTCGTTCCTCAAGGGTATACATATTAAGCTCCTTTAGTCTCTCCTCATACGGCTTCTCTTGCAGACCCTGCACCATTTTAGTTGCCCTCCTCTGGACTACCTCTATCCTGTCTATGTCCTTGCGAAGATGGGGTCTCCAGAACTGGACACAGTACTCCAGATGGGGTCTCACCAACTGTCTGTACAGAGGGATAACAACTTCCTGTTTTCTGCTGCTGATGCCTCTCCTATAGATCCCAGTATACCCTAGCCCTCCCTACTGCCTTCTCACATGGCTTACTAACTGGGTTATCTGATATGATTACCCCAGGTCCCTTTCCTTTTTGTTGTTGTTACTACCTCCCCACCCATTGTGTATTCTTCCCTGGGTTCTTGTTTCCCAGGTGCATTATTTTGCACTTCTTTGCATTGAATCCTAGCTGCCATACTTCTAACCATTCCTCCAACCTTGCCAAGTCCTTTTCATCCTTTCCATGCCTCCTTGTGTATCAACCCTGTTGCAGATCTTTGTGGCATCTGCAAAAGGCATACATTTCCTTCAGTCCCCTGCAATGTCACTGATGAAGACATTAAAAGGACTGGACCCAATACTGAACCCTCGGTACCCACTAGTAACCCCTCTTTCTTCTGAGTGGACTCCATTTACAATTACCTTCTGTGTCCTGTTGTGCAGCCAATGTTTACCAAGGCTACCACCCTGGGACCCTCCCAGGCTGGTTAATTTGACTATTAATCTTTTGTGTGGGACTGTGTCAAATGCCTTGCTAAAGTCTAGGTAGGCCATATCCATAGCCCTCCCTGGTCAACTACTTTGGTCACCCAGTCAAAGAAATCTATTAGATTCATCTGACATGACCTTCCCGCTGTGAACCCATGCTCCTTGGGTCCTGTGCTCCACTGGCCTCTAGGTACTCAACTATTCTTTCCTTCAGAAGTGACTCCATCACTTTCCCTACCACAGAGGTCAGACTGACAGGTCTGTAGTTTCCTGCCTCTGTCTTGGTCCCACTTTTGTGAAGGGAATCACATCCGCCTTCTCCAGTCCTCGGGTACCACACCATCCTCCCATGATTTATTAAAAGAGTAGCCAGTGGTTTCACTAGTTCCTCCCTTAATTCTTTTAGAATTCTGGGTGCATTCCATCAGGACCCATTGCTTTGTCCACCTTTAGTTTTAGGAGTTCTTGCAGAACCCTTTCTTCTGTGAAAGGACTGGGATCGACCCCCTATCAAGAGTGCTTCTGTTAATTGGATTAGGCACTTTCCCTCCTCTTTTGTGAATACTGAGCAGAAATATTCGTTCAGTATCCCTGCTTTTCACTGTCCCCTCTGCCCACCCACCGTTCATTCTGTTCAGCCTCACTATCCCTCCTTTGTCTTTCTCGCTCACTGATGTACCTATAAAAGGTTTTATCCCCCTTCTTAACTGAGTTGGCTAACTTTTCCTCAGTTTGGGCCTTTGCTATTCTGACTTCCCTCCCTGCTTCCTTCTGCTTTAACTGGTACAGCTCTCTGTCCTGCTCCTTCTGTGTTTCCTTATACTTCCAGAATGCTATCTTCTTCTTCCTGATTACAGCCACCTCTTTTGAGAACCATAGTGGCTTCTTCTTTCATTTGATTTGTTTATTTGCTTCACAAAGATTTGTTGCCTCTGTGATGGCGTTTTGATGATTCCCATTGTTGCTCCACACTCCTTCTAGCCTGTTTGCTAGTGCTTTTCTGAGGCACTCTCATCTTGCCAAAGTCAGCCTACCTAAAGTCTAGTACCTTCGCTTTTGTATGGCTTGACTCTGTAGCTGAGTTTAACGTGAACCACACTGTTTGATGGTCACTTGTCCCCAGATGGCAACCTACTTCTAGATCTGAGATCCTCTCACTGCCCCCGTTTGAGAGTATGAGGTCTAAGATTGCTCCCTCATGAGTGGGTTCTGAAACTAGCTGTCTAAGGCCTGCCACCTGTAGGGCATCAAGAATGGCCCTGCTCTTGGATGTGGCTGCAGCAATGTGCTCCAGTTAACATCTGCATATTCAGGTCTCCATCAACAGTATCTCCCCTTTCTCTGCCATTCTAAGAATGCCTTCTATCATATCTTTGTCCATTCCTCCCCTGACATGGGGGTCTGTACACAACCCTGTGCGGATTGTGTGCCCTTTCCAGTCTCCAAGGTGACCCACAGTGCCTCCTCTCCTCCCTGTTTACTCTTTTGTTCAGTTGCTTTTATCCCTTTCTTTACATGAGAGCTACTCCTCCCCTCTTCTCCCTGCCTGTCTCTCCTGTGGGTTATTGCCCTGGTATGTTAACATCCCAGTCATGGTTCTCTGTGTACCATGTTTCTGTGACTGCTACAATATCCAGGCATCCTCTTCCATCAAGGCCACCAGCTCAGGAGCTTGTTGCCCAGACTACTGGCATTGGTGCTCATTACCCTCCATTTCCTGATGGCCTTACTCCCTTTGCCCCATCCCTGTCCTTCTTGCCTTTGTCACTTTCTCCATTTACCCCGCCTTCTCCTATTGACACCTCTATGTTGGTGTTTGCTGCACTTACTACCGTGATTATTTGGGGGCTAGGATTTCCTGCTCCTTTCAGTGCCTCCCTCTTGGCTAGTTTAAAAGCTTGCCAATGAAGCATTTAAACCTATCACCTAGGATCCTGATTCCCCTCCCGGACAGATGCAGCCCATCATGCCAGTATGAGCATGCATCACTCCAGGTGGACCCCAGTCCCCAATGAAGCCAAATCCTGAGCTCCACACCAGTTTTCAACCACTGATTGAATCCATGGTGCGGAACACCCTAGCCTCCCTATGCCATAGATGGGCAGCACCTCCGAGAAGGTTACCGTGCATGCTACTTGACTAAGGCCCTCCCCAATTCCACAAACTCTTCCCTGCACCTCTAATCCCTTTCTTAGCCAGGTCATTTGTCCCTAGCTGGACAATGACATCCAGCTTCCTCCTGTGCAGCTGCTCTGGCAATCCTGAGGATTCGCTCCTGTCCCTCCAAGCCATGGCGCCAGGCAGGCACTCACTCCCTCTCCCTTCCTCCCCAGTTCTACTTTCCTAACAATGGAGTCCCCACCAGGAGTTGTTTCCTTCCCCTGCAGGGTCCCCTGCCACCCTCCTGTGGGTCTCCTTTGTGGAGGTTCCCAGCATCCTCCTTGGTCTCCACTGTGGGTGCCTCCATAGAGGAACCACACTTTGCCAGAATGGCATAGGAATTGTGGAGAGGTACAACTGGAGGGATGCGCCTCTGTTCCACCACCCTCACCCTCCCTGAGCCCACTGTGGTCCAACTGCTCCTCTTTCTTGGCAACCTCTGAGGCAACGGCAGTAGCACTGGTGGTCCCTGCATGGAAGAGGAGGTCCCACAAATCCTGGCCAACTCAGCCTGGAGATGAGCAACCTCCTCCCTCGGCCCAGAGAGGTGCCTACAGATGGGACAATACCGCATCCTCCAGAATGTCTCCCGGAAGACTGCTGCTCCACAGCCACTGCACTGCACACTCCAATCATGTCTTATTTCTGGCCCCTTAACTGTTTGCAATCCTTACTCTTTCCTCTGTTTTTTTTTTTCTCTCTCTCTCTCTCTCTCCTTACTTTCTTCCTGTGTGCCCTTTAAGCTCCTGATTGTCCTGTTCTGAGACAAGAATATCCAATATTTCTCAGTAGACCACTTACTTGCTCAGAGGCAGACCTCCAGCAGCTAGAGGGGGCCAGAGAGCTACTCTTGCCCTGCTAGGATGGTGGGTCTTTGGTGGTTCTGTGATCACTCACTTCCTGCTCCTAAACTGGAAGTTCCTGTTGTCAGTCAAATCCTGTGCCTATAAAAACAGAATTAGCTTTGGGGGGGGTGGAGGGGAAGGAAGGAGGGCAATATAGTCCCAGTACAGAAGTTCAGTCACACAGCAGTCCTTTCTCCTGGTGTCTTCTGTCAAGCTATTAGCAGAATTTCTAAGGCAGTCTTTAAATGTAGCTTCCTTCTAGCTAAGCCACTCCCCCTACTTACTAGATCTTTCTACAAGTAATTTAAACCTCACAGCTATTAAGTCCTTTCAATCACCTGAGATTTACACCTAGATAACTGTTCAGATACCCATTCAGTTCAGTTAACCCAGACAACACACACTTTTTTTTGTTTTGTTTGTTAGTTTTTTTTTACCCTAAATTAAAGGTCCAAGTACAAAAGTTCTTCTTTAGTCCCAGCAGAGAAGTCCAGTCACACAGCAGTCCTTTCTCCTGGTGTCTTCTGCCAACCTAAGTATGAGAGACTTGCAGGTGTAATGGCTATGGTAAATGGCTGAAATGGGCTCCCGCTGTGGAGTCAGTTGGTAAAGAAAAAAAGTTGCATTCTGCAGTTTAAATTTGCCTGCTCAATGATCGCCGTGAGTAGAAGAGCCCTCACGAGGAAGAAGAGGCTCATTTGCATGGCGTCATGTGATTGGTCAGGCTGAGATCAGTCCCGGCCCCTCAGCCAGCTCTACAGTGACTGCCCCAGCATTCGAGAGGGAGTGTGAGTGGAGTGCATGTACTGGCTAGTGGAGGAGCATTGCGGAGTGTTAAAATCGCTGTAAACCTTGTAAAAATAGACTATCTTGTTTAAAATCGGGCTCAACCCGCTAATCGATCATTGAAATTGCAAGTGTGGTGGTCGAGAAGACGATCGGTAGGACTGCCCACCCGTTTCTGTTCTGAGGCCTCCAACAACTGGCTGCAGGCCGGTTTTCCTCATCGCAGGCAAACTGCTACTGATAACAGTAAGTAACAACATAAAAACTGCTCAAACAGTGATTTTCTGCCCTATGCCATATAAATGTGTGTGCAGCAGTGTAGTCACTTTGTAAGTAACGACTGTGTCAAGTCCTGCCAGTAAGTGCAAGTCTGTTAAGCCATTGACTGTGTGCATAGTAATAAATTCAGCCTCAGTTTAAAGTTTGAAGCCAGAGAAAGACTGTGGGTTGTAGCCAATGTGCAGCACTAGTTATACAGGCAATCCTGTGCTAAAAACCTGAAGCTTTAAGGGACTGGTAATCAAATAAATGTTACCAGCATGTAAAAAGTCCATGGAAAATCCTGTAAATGTGTTTAGAGCAAGAACAGAGCAAGTTGTGCAGTTTGAGCAAAAGTTATCAGTAGTGTGTGTAAATCGAGTGCGCAGTGACTTGACCCAGATTCTGAATGTTGATGCCGCCGCCATTACAGGGTGGGGTGGTAAAGCAAACACAGCAGCAGAGGAGCCATTTTACAACTAAACAGTGTGTTCAGTAAAGTGGGACTTTCAGTTACAGTGAACTTTTGTTTGTTTTTCTGCAGTTATGGCCTTAGGACCAGCTCGTTACCCTGATCATGCCTGGGTTGCAGTAACAGCAGCAGTAAATAGACTGAAGGATATTGAAAAGTGGTGCTATGGAGGACAACTGCCTCCTCATGTGGCGGTTCCTGGATATCCAGTGCATGTATGTCAAATATGCTTGAGAGCTGGAAGGGATGTCTTCATTATTCCTAACTGTGCTGGATGCCTAGAAAAATATGGCTTGTATAAAGTGCCTCAAATTTGTTTGGCTCCCACATGGACAAAGGTTCAGGAATCTGCAGGTGGCAGCATACAGCACCAGGTGGAACCTGTGGAGGAAGGCCCTTCGGGGGAGTGTGGCACAAAGCTAGAGGTGCAGAGTTAGAGACAGAACCAAAGTTGAAGTTTGGATGCTGGATCCAGAAAAAAAGTTGAATAAAGCATCAATAGACCGGGGGCCTAGCCCAAGTCTCTTAGGCGAAGACGAGATGCGGGAGGCCTTTGAGTGGAGGTGTCAACCTCACACCTAGTGATGAGTGGATAGTCTCAGGAGTGAGGCGACTGCTCACTCCTGGGCTCAGCTCCTCAGTGAAGAGGAAGATGAGAGGGAACCTATGTGGCCTTGTGAAAAAGGAATGGGTACACAGCCTCAGAGCTTGCCTCGGAGGAATGTATGGAAGAAAGTGGTGATGCCACTGCCCTGGCTTTGCAAGAGGAAGAAGTCAGGATCCATTTCTAATTTCTTTAAGGATGCGTAGCTGGCAGAACCAGGACTGGCCACCCCCAAGCCAGGCCAGCGGTCTCAGATTGACCAAAAGCAAGTAAAGAGGAGAGACTGGTTCGGAAAGGCAAATGAGATCTATGGTATGACCTTTCCTACCTTTCCTCGGAAAGTCTGGAAGGAGACTGAGAACAGCAGGAAATCCTGGATCTGGGAGGAAGCAATGAAAAGTGTGCATCCTGGGGCCAACAAGCATGAGAAGAGCAGACTGTTTCACGAAAAGTATACCCAGTGGAAGAGAGGCAGGACACTGTTTATAGACAGAGTGCGAATAGTGGACGGAGAGGGATGTGAAATCTCCCACTGTGTGAATTATGTGCACCCAGATGGGGTAATAATTCAAGCTTCTGACCCCCGGTGCTATTGGCCTCAGTGCAAGGACCTCCCAGCAAATGTGCCCGTGCCTACTAAATGGAAAGCTGAGCAGTGGTAGTCAATACAACCACACCAGACCGTGAAGTGACTTTATTGATCCGCCAATATGGACATCCAGGACTCAGGTGCCCCACATTCATCAGTCTACAGTGTACTCACCTTCCCAGAATCCATCGACTGGCCCACCAGACGACTTCAGATCCAGAAAGGACACCAGCCCAGCTGTATCCTGTTCATCACCTGGTAATCGGATGACGTTGGACCAGCTGTTTTCTTTTTGTTCCTGTTCTAAGGTTCCATCTCCAGAGATGACATCACCCAGCAGTTCCCAGATGTGCCCTCCTGTGGTTCCCGGAAGATGTCCACCCAGCTGTATCGGAATAAATGCTGCCAGGGGAGAGTCTTCATCAGAGGTGCAGGTCGGTCCCAAAATTTCCATTCTACAAGTGGCTGGTAAGTCTGAACTTTTCTATCTTTATGACATTGCAGTACACACCCTACACTAGCCTTACTTCAAAATGTGTGAACTGTCTGCAAAGACTCTCCCCTTCAGGACTTTAGCCTGTTAGAACTGTGCTTCACCGGGCTCCGGCCCAGGAGAGACTCTTTATTGGACTAGCCTTCGGGCATTGTGGTCACTAGTTGGGACTTTTAGGGCACTCCATCCCCCCAAATGTGTATTGTAAATAATGTCATTGTTTCTAATGTAAATACTGTTTTTCTACCTTTTCTAAAAAATCTTTTTTGGGTTTCTTCAGTGTTTTGATGGTAGGGGTCTAGGTAGACTGTGTATGCAGATTAGGAGCATGTGTTGTCTTTCTTTTTCTTACAGGTGTTCCTGGGAAGACAGAAGAGAAGACAAGAAGAGGAGGAGGGGCTCATCGGAGTTCTTCATCAGTGCTTTAGTGAATAGAAATTTAAAGTACTGTGTTGTTATGGTTGTTGTTACTGTATTAACCCTTTCCTTCCACAGGTGTGGTTGTGGGGGTAGGGAGTAGACAGTAAAATGGTTAAAATGTGGTATTTCAATAGTGTGTGGTTGCAGGTTGCCCAAGGTTGGGGAGGTCCCTGGGTTCTTTTGTTTTTGGGGTATTAAGTAAAAGGCAGATAGGTTTTCCCCTATAGGGTTAGGGGGATAGATAGGCTGTGGCCCTGACCTGCAGTAGGGACCGCAGTGCTGATCTATCAGGGCTATGCTCTGGATGGTTCTACCAGAGCCACTAGGTGTCCATAGTAAGTGGATAGTGTAGAGGCTGATATGTCAGCTAAAGGCCTCTAGGCCCTTAGTGTTGCCTGCCTGTGCTTGCACATGGTAGGAGGGGCCTGATCACCCCTTCACAGGTAGCACATAGGGGTGGGATGGCCTAAGGCGGGTAAACATTTTCTTGGTCAAGGCGAGTGTAAACCCTTGTTACCAGGGTTACTAGAATCCCAGTCAGACCTAGTGGTAGGCAGGAAGGCAGCTTGTGAAACTCCAGTTAAATGGGTTTCACACTGTCTCCTCTGTTCTCAGTCTCAGCTGAGACTGAGGGATGACATTACCAATAGAACTATCACAGCTGCATGAGCCACATTGGAATATGCAGCAAGGGGTTAAGCATAGAAACGTTGGAGGTTTTGAAGTCAGTCTTCAGTTGAGTGTGAGTCAGTGAAGTGTGAGTTGGGAGCTTGCTGAGAAAGCAGCTCAGTGAAGGCTCTAGGAGCCTCAGCCCTGACAGAGGGCTACTTTTAGATTAAAAGGGTGTGTGTATCACCTTAAAGAGGCATGAAGATAATTGAAGTGGTGGAGACCACTGTTTTGAGTCTCAGTGCCCCTCCCTTTGGAGGGGGGAAGGAAAGGGTTCCCTGCAGATTCCTGGGGCAACCCCCTAGTTCTGCTCAAAAAAGGAGAAGCTGCCTATGTGTTCAGAGTTTATTTGGGAGAACAAGATTTTGTGAGTCACCTGTGGGGCACCTGCAATGTGAGGGTGAGTGTCTGCTCTTGCTAAAAGGGCCTATGTTTTTCACCCTGAGACTTGTATTACAATATGGGGATTGAACTACTAAATATTGGGAAGCCTAGAGTAATGGGCTAAGCAAATTAAAAGTAGGTTCAAGTCCAGAGCTTGTTGGGATGCAAATGATATGTAGAGGAGATGTGACAAACGTCTACCCAGAATCTACATTTGAAAATTCAGTAAAGGAATTGTTCAGTTTCCAGAGAAATGGCTGGGTATGGGCTGTGGGAGCCGGAGGTGGGTGGCCCCCCATCTTTAGTGACCAGGTCCACCTCTACAGATTTCTTCTGTGGATTTCTACTTTACCTCAGGCACTTGGCCAGTGATGAGAGAAGTACCCAGACGTGGGATTGTAAGGAAAATTCTCTCTAGGAGTCAAAGACTCTAGTGTGGTTTGGGGAGCCACAACAGGATAATTGGTTCATTCCTCAAATGGACCACAGATCAAGTGGCCGGCGGGGGAGCCGGGCCAGTGGGGAAAGCCCAAGTAGTGTACAAGTCAGGCTGTGTACCCAAAGCTGCATGTAAGTCCGGTGTGTGCCTGGTGGGTTTAGAGCCTGATGGCTGGAGATAGTGATAAAGTGTTCTGTAGTCTCTAATCTGCATTACCAGGAAATGTAGCCCCATGGGGGTCCGTCTATGCTTTGTTTGTTCAGCTTGGATGTGAATAAAAGCCACACTGAAGAATCCCATTCCTGGTTCTGGACATTACAGTTATTACTTCCTGTGTTTGGATTTATTAGGGTGCCCCTGTGCAGAGTAGCCAAACCTAGGTCCCCTGTGCCGAGTAACCTCATCCTCCACGAACCCAGTCCCCACCAGGTACTGCTGTCAGCTTCAACAGCATGCCACCTGTCATTTTGCTAAAAAGGCAGGGGTGCGGGGTTACACTAGCTTAAAAGGTTTTTCCTGTTTAACATAAAAGAAAAAGCTATAAATATAAAAACAAGCTAAAATAGAAACCAAAACATAGCACAAAAATAAAAATGTGCTCAATGGCCTTAGTCATTCCAGGAAAACAAAACAAACAAGCTGGTGGGCAGACAAACAACTGACACACCTAATCCACAATATAAAAATCTTAACTTTTCTTACTTGTACTCCTGGGGCGGGATATTCAGACTGCGCCAGGCTGGGGTGCAAGCCTGGGCACAGTGCAACATCGATGAGCCAGGGCATAGTCCAGGTGATATTCAACGGTGCTGCACCATGGCTCAGCACTGTTGAATTTGGCACTTAGGGTGCACACACTGCACGTGGTGCAGTGGCACTGTGCCAGTGCAAGTGGCAGCAGGGGAGCAGGGGGTTGCGCCAGCGCAAGTGCAGTTCGCTAGGCGCAGCAAGAGCGATATTCAGCCCGTGAGCATGCAAATGAGTCCATTGTGTATGCAAGGCACAAATGAGGCCATTTGCATGCGTCAACATGGCCCCATTTGCATGTGGTGCGCTATCCGGGTGGCTTGCACCTGGCACCTGCCAGGCTGCCGCAGCCGCCGGGGACCGGCGCCCCCTGCCCCTCGGCAGGCAACGCCCCACAGCCCGAGCAGAGGGCATAGCAATAAAAACCCTGGTGGTAAAGTGGACACTCTCCCTGCCTGATCACGGGCATATGAAGATAATATCCCTGGTGGTCCAGTGGACCCGATCTTCTGCCCAATCATGTGCATATGAAGATAATATCCCTGGTGCTCCAGTGGACCCAATCTTTCACCCGATCACGGGCATAGATATAATATAACCCTGGTGGTCCAGTGGACCGCTATCCTCTGCCTGGTCACGGGCCTGTAGTAAGACACACCCTGGTGGTCTAATGGACCCGATCTCCTGCCCCATCATGGGCATATGACTATAATATCTCTGGTGGTCCAGTGGACCAAATCTCCTGCCCCATCATGGGCAAATGTAAATAGTAACCCTGGTGGTCCAGCGGTACCTCCCTCCCCACCCTCCCACTGAGCCCCGCCACCCTGCACCACCCCGGTCAGCGGCGGGCGGCAGTTCCCCACAGCAAGCAGCCCAGCCGCCAGCCAACTAACAGTGTACAGTATGGCATATGCCTATTGGTCCACCATGTGGGCCAATGGGCGTGCAGACCATACTGTACTACACTGTCCTGAACTGTGAATGATTCATTCACATTTCAGACTGTGTAGTACAATGCAGTCAGCATGCCCGATTGGTCCACGTGGTGAACCAATAGGCATACAGCTGTACTGTACACTGTCAGTCGTGGGCGGCCAGACAGCGGGAGTTGCTGCTCGCCACTGACCAGGGGGTGCAGGTGGCGGGCTTAGTGGGCGGGTGGGGATGGGGGTACTGCTGGACCACCAGGGCTATTATTTACATTTGCCCAATGATGGACAGGAGATCGGGTCCACTGGGTCACCAGGGTGTGTCTTACTACAGGCCCATGATCAGGCAGAGGATAGTGGTCCACTGGACCACCAGGTTATATTACCTATGCCCGCAATCAGGCAGGGATCGGGACCACTGGACTGCCTGGGTTAAATATAACTATGCCTGTGATCAGGTGAGGGGCATGACGCCGGACTGTGTCCGGAGGTCGGGCAGCCACCCACAGCAGGCGCCACCTGTTGTGCCCAGCAATATGGCAGCCCACCTGTGGGTGTCCCCTGACTTGTTCCTGGTTTTGACGGGCACATCTTTGCACTCCCCTGTGGCACAAGGCAGGTTTGTGCCTGCATTATGCACCGTACATCCCGGGCTAGATATCGGGTTGCACTGCATATGCATAGGCATGCCCCCCTTGCACGATACATTACTAGTGCGCCCGGCCGTCGGAGATTGCACAGAGCAACCTACCCTTTGAATATTGCGCCAGGATGCATCGGTGGGTTGAGCATAGTGCAACACTGTTGCGCCATGCACAACCCCTCTGAATATCCCACCCCTGGTTTAGAGGTTTAATGGCCCTGGGCCGTTAATAAATCATCAGCAAATTCTGCCCTCCTCTGCGTAGTACAACACTAAGAGAGACGGCTGTGCAATATAACATTTTTCAATGGGCTTATTTACTGCCAAGCAATTATCCAAAAAAGTACAACTTCCGAAATGAGTAGCTGTATCTCTGCAGAAAAGCCAGAAGCAGCTCAGGAACTCTTAAAAACTATGTGTTTGTCTTTAGAAATCTAATGGTGCAGGAGCCAGTGCAACCAGGTAAATGGAACACCTCGAATCTGAGCACCAGTACTGAGCATGCGCTCTTAAAGAATAGAAAGTGCGTGATCAGGAGTTGCTCAGAATGGCGCAAAAATTTAAGTCAAGGTGTACTTTAATATCAGTTCATATATCTTAGTTAAAGTAACAAAAATCACTTATCGCTGGGACCCGTGTTAATAGAAAAGGAAATGTCAGACGATAAATATCATGGAGCTCACCCTGCTCCCCACCCCTGCCAAGGAGACACACAGAAATCTCAAAAACAAAAATCAAGAAGACAAACCAATCGAGCTTTTTTGCAAAAATATTAAGATTCAGTGGTTAAAACACTCCCCTTGATGGAATGTAGGACACTTAAGGAGTTTTTCGGAGCAAAATACACTTCCCGTAAGGGGACGGTCAGCAATCTTCTCTTTTTCCCCTTCCCAATGTAGCCGCTCGACCGGCTCTCCCACTCACACCGCAGCTCCAGCCACAGGTACCTATCTCATGGCTCTCCTCTTGTGTGTGGTGAGAAAACAAATAGGAAACAAACTGACTGAACAAGCCAAAGAATGCAGTAAGCTGTTCTGAAAAGACTCCGTAGCACTCAGGCAATGGGTAGCATACTTGTACTAAAACAAGCATTTGTCAATGCCAAATGTTTGCTTGCTGGTATTAGCATTGGAAATGCAGGAGTTAGACAGATGCAGAGTAGGAATGGCAGTGAAGTACTGAACTTCCGCCAACCCCCCTCCAACCTGCAGAGGCGGACAGGCACTGGATACACATTTGGGTTGTCGCCAATAACGTTCATGCCATTTCACCTCACCCTGTCCTACAGACACTGACAAGTGTTGAGGTGTGCCTGGGGTGTTTGGCTTTACAGTCACCCCATAGGACATATGCTGAAATGGGTGCAATATAGGAGAATGTGGAGAACTCTGGGGACGAAGAGTCAAGGCACACCTTGATGCCCGTCACTGGTTGTAGGGTGGGGTGGAGCGACATAGAGCATTACAGTCTGCCATCCAAGGCACACCCCTGATGCCTGTCAGTCTGTACAGGGTGGGACATATGGTTAGAACCCTAATGCCCCAGGTGTTTGTTGGTATTTGCACTACAAAATTTTCTACATGGCCTTTTGTGACCCCTACCTCATGAAAGCATTTGGGACCTCTTCTCTTGAACAGTGGCCCTGTGATGTTGTCAATGTGTCCCAAACTTTGAGTTCCCATTGACCATGCCATTTGTGCTCCAGATGTACGAAAACACAGATCAAGTAGGATGTGAAGATTGACAGCTGCACCATTCATAGGGAGGTGTGAAGAGATGGCAATGTTGAAAATCTGTAGTGAAAATATTAGAAATGCTCAAACTTAAGAGCGTATGTGGAACTGCAAAGCGTGCACGTTACACAGTCATTTAGTGGAATTATTTCACCAGATTTTAAACACAGGCATTTGTGACCTCTGCTCATGAACACTGTCACTATGATTTTCTTAATCTGTCACGAGCATTGATTTTCCACAGCAACTGTGTAAATGCATATATTGGGCAGGATATGAAAATGACAGCTGTACTGTTCATGGAGGGTCTGAAAAATGGCAGTGTTTGAAAATCTGGGAAAGTACTACAAATTTGCAAAGTTACGAGGGTGTGTGTAAACTGCACAACACACGCTTGTAATGCAGTCATTTTATGGACATTTGTCACCAAATTTTCAACATAGGCATTTTAGGACCTCTGCTCATGAACAGAGTCACTGTGATTTTACATATGAACATACATACGAACATATGAATCTGCCAGCAGAACAGACCAATTGGTCTATCTAAGTCTTCCCGAGTGTGCATCTAGCACCCTAGACTGAAGCTGCTCCAGCCTTCTTCCCCTCAGTTCCTTCCCCGCTTGTCCCAGTCCCTGCCCCCTGACTCTTCCTCTTGCTTTAGGTCACTCCTTCTTAGAAACATAGAAACATACATAGAAACATAGAATTTGATGGCAGATAAGGACCGCTTGGCCCACCTAGTCTGCCCATTTTCCTACCTAACAGATAAGCTGCAGATCCTAGTTAACCAACAGCTTACTTCCTCCTACCCCTCACTAGGACTGCCTTATGCCTGTCCCATGCATTCTTGAAGTCCCCCACTGTTCTTGACTCCACGACCTCCTCAGGGAGGCTGTTCCATGCATCCACAACCCTTTCAGTGAAAAAATACTTCCTCACATTACCTCTGAGCCGTCCCCTCTATCTTCAAATTGTGCCCCTTGTTCTTGCACATCTCTTTTCTGAAGATGCTACCCTCTTGGACTTTGTTAATTCCTTGAGGTACTTAAAAGTTTCTATCATGTCCCTCTCTCCCTTCTTTCCTCAAGGGTATACATATTAAGCTCCTTTAGTCTTTCTTTGTATGTCTTCTGGTGCAGACTCTGCACCATTTTGGTGCTCTCCTCTGGACAGCTTTCACTCTGTCTATGTCTTTGGGAGATGGGGTCTCCAGAACTGCACACAGTACTCAGATGGGGTCTCACCAACTGTCTGTACAGAGGGATAACAACTTCCTGTTTTCTACTATTGATGCCTCTTCCTATGCATCCCAGTATCCCCCAGCCTCCTTACTGCCTTCTCGTTGCTTGCCCACCTTTAGGTCATCTGATATAATTACTCCCAGGTCCTTTCCATTTTACTGTTGTCAGTATCTCACCCCCCATTGTGTACGCTTCCCCTGGGTTTTGTTTCCCATGTGCATTACCTGCACTTCTCTGCGTGAATCTGAGTTGCCATACATTTGACCATTTCTCCAACCTTGCCAAGTCCCTTCTCATCCTTTCCACTCCATCTTGTGTATCAACCCTGTTGCAGATCTTTGTGTTATCTGCAAAGAGACATACTTTTCCTTCCAGTTCCTCTGCAATGTCACTTATAAAGACATTAAAAAGGACCTGTCCCAATACTGAACCCTGTGGTACCCCGCTAGTAACCCTCCTTTCTTCACTGTGTACTCCATTTACTACTACCCTTTGCATCCTGTTGTCTAGCCAATTTTTATCCAGGCTACCACATTAAAACCTTGTAGCCAACAAGACTGACCTTGACTCCTAAGTGTCCCATTACTCACGGATATCTTAGGAGTCATTAAAAACCTACCTCAAGCCAAATATTCAGAGTCCGCTTGCTTCATCCCTAACTACAACCTTATTAGGGTGGGAGGTCACGTGATGCAGTGGTGCTGAACAGCAGCTTTCTGTGGAGCTCCGCTCTTCTCCTCTTAAATAAGTTTTTCTTTTGCCTTCAATTCCACTCTACTAACCTGAAGGTGGGCTGAGAAGTCTCTTTACTACTGCAGGACCCCCAGAAGATCGCGATCGGCGACCAACAGTTTCTTAGCTAATCGCGATGTCTGACTCAGATATGAAGGCGCGGGAGTTAAGGCACACTCCCCAACTACTCCTGAAAAGGCCTCAAAAGGCAAGAAATACAAATACTTCTGCCAGTTCTCGTCTAGACAGCATTCGGTGGGGCTGCAACTTCTACACAGGGCACAGTGTTAACTGAAGAGCGTTTCCTAGAAGAGATGTCTCCATTTAAAGATACCCTCAGGAAATCTCAAAGAGATCAGATCACTAAGGTTGGACTTCGCTGATCTCTCGCGGAGAGTCAGCGACTCAGAGGCCAGAATCGTCTCAATTGAGCAATGGGAGCAAAGGATGGATCCTGAGATTGTCAAATTAAGACAAGAACAAAAGAAAGCAAGAGCACCAGGGATTGTGTGGTGCTGTATATTCAAAACAATCAATATATACAAATAAGCATCCACACAGCTTAAAGAATAGAGGCCTAACGCTACAAAAATATTTAAGCGTTTAATTCCAAAGTGCAGCAAATGCCAAACGGAGGACAAGCGGACAAATTAACGTTTCACCTAGTCTAGCCTAGCAGAGACTAGGTGAAGCGATTAATTATCCGCTTGTCCTCCGTTAACATTGTCCACTGATATTAAATATTTTATAGCGTTAACCTCTAGCTGTAATAATTCCTTATTATATATTAATCAAATTAAGAACAACAACTTCAAAAACTTCAGGCTAAGACTGAAGACCTGGAAAGGAGAAGCAGTGAAATAATGTGCTCATCTTAGGCCTTCCAGAGTCTGAGGAGGGGGGTGATACCCTACACTTCGTCCAGCAGCTCTTCAATAAAATAGTGGGCCCCTCACCTATCCACCAAAAATATCATATTGAACGGGCCCACCGATCCCTTAAGCCCAAACCGCCTCCGGGTGCCCCCCCCAGGCCCATCATCGTGAAGCTCTTGAGCTATTTGGAGCGTCAACACATCCTTGAGAAAGTAAAGCAACTGGACTCTGTTCTCTGGGGGAATAATCGCCTTAGAATCACCCAGGATCTTCCCTACGAGGTCCGCCAAAGAAGAGCAGCTTTCCACCAAGTCGTCAATAAGCTCATCGCGGCTGGGAGACCCTTCAGAATGCTGTACCCTGCTAAGCTGCTGGTTCAGGTGGAAGGCACCTGGCTGGCGCTTCTGAAAAGCGAGGAAGCTTTAAATGGCCTTAGGATCTTGTTGCGGACTTATTTAAATGACTTTTATTGTTTTGGGGTTGTCGGGTCTTTCTTCTGATAGGCCCTCTATTTAAGCTCAATCTACACTTGAAACCACTTAATTTGTGTGGCTGATGTCCCTTATCTGGTCCTTGTTACTGTGCTCTCCCCTTTTCTTTTAATTCAATTATTTACCTGGTGGTCTTTCTCCCTCGTAAGGTCTTCTGTCCGGGGATCGAGGCTGGACTAGGCCTCTGGGGTGGTAGGCCACTAGGCCTTGTCTCCTGCAGTCGTTATAGAATGCGTCTGGTCCTCTCCTGTTTTTTTTTTTGGGTGCCGCTGAGCAGGGTGCTGTTTCTGGGGGCGCTTTTGGCGGTCGGACCGTTGGGTCCGTCAGTGGAACTTCCCCCATGTCTTCTTCCTCCTGCATTTCTGGATGGGCCCTGAGTAGCTCGAGTGAAGGATAGAGGACCCTCCCTTGTTGAGTTTTCCCCCAGGGATCTTCTTTCTCTCCTCCGAGGACCGGATTTGCGACTTCCAGGTACTGCTATGTCTATTTCCCCAGGCTCGCCGAAAGGGGGGGGGCAGGGAGCTCGCGTGGGTTAGTTGCCCTCGGGCCCTGCCTTAGCGACCTGTTTGGGAGTTGGTGGGTACCGTGAGTGGCTCACTTAGTTGGGCCTTTTCCTGCATCAAGCACAATCACTCCATGTCTTGAACTGTTGGTTGCAATGTTCTATGGTCACTTCGTTTTCAGGGTTCTTATGCGTGGTACCCTTGGGGTGGGGGGTGGATGGCATTATTAATTCTTTTCCTTTTGTTGGTATGGTTTTATGATATTGGGTTGGTTGATAGGGAGGTCAAGATTAACGGTTGTACCCATTTCTTGTCTCTGAGGGGTTGTGGAAGGTTATGGTTTGGGGAGGGGATGGCCGTCAATAGTTATTTCTTTCAGATGTGGTGGGGTTTTGTGCCTCTTTCTTTCCAGTTTACAATGGTGTGGTGTTTCTATGTTGTTTGGTGGGTAACTGTTTTTTGTTTGTGTTACAAGGGTGGTTACGCGGTGGCGGCCGGGGGGAGGGGTCTGAGAGGGTGTCACCACTGAGGGGTTCAAGTTGGGGGTTTTCCAGGCAACTCTGTTCTGCTATTTTACTGTCTTTTGTGGATGGCCTCAAATTATGTTAAACTTGCCAGCTGGAATGTAAGGGGCATCAGAGAATCAATAATAGATCCGATATGTTGTAACTGTTCCCTATTGAGGTTGATATTTTGTTCCTCCAGGAGACACACATTACAATCGTGGATATTAAAATGTTACAGGTTAGGGTTTTCACTAGTTTTGTTGCTGGTGCGTCCTCCGACGCTCGGGGGGTGGCAATTATGATTAAGAAAAATATACCCTTTATTCCGGTGAAAGTCACCCAAGATCCCGAGAGTAGATACATTTTTGTACAGGGCTCCCTTTCTAGTTCCGCTATAATTCTTGGTTCAATCTACGGCCCGGTGGGAGGAGATGCTGGTTTTATAATGCATCTAATAGATAAATTAAGTGGGTATTTGCCAATACCCCTCATTCTGGGTGGGGACTGGAATATTGCCCCTTCACAAGAGCTAGATAAAACCTACAGACCGTTGAGGCCCCTGACCCCAGCGCAGCTAACATTGCATGATCTAGGTGGAATGTTAGGTCTGGTGGATCCCTGGAGGACCTTGTTTCCTCTTAATAGGAGTTATGCTTTTTTTTCCCCCCTTCACAACTCCTGGTCCAGGTTGGATTACTTTTGGTGAGCACCTCCCTTATGGCACACATTACCCAAGTAGGCATTGAACCTATTGTAATTTCTGACCATGCTTTAATATGGCTCGCTCAATCCTCCTCTTCGGTGCAACGTGACACAATTTGGAAGCTAAATACTCAGGTCTTGAAGGATGATCACCTTCTTACTCAGATTAAATCCTTAATTAAAGATTACCTGGACATTAACCAGGGGTCAGTGGCCCGGGTCGACATCCTATGGTGTTCTTTAAAATGTTTTTGAGAGGGGAACTCATCAAAATCTCTGCCAGGAGGAAGAAACTTAGGACTCAAAGGGTTCTTCTCCTAGCTGGTCAGATTAAGGCGGCAGAGGATTCTATTGCTTCCTCTAGGTCCCTATGGGTTGGAACACCTACAGAAACTTAAGAATGAATATGAAGGGCTAGTTGGGGAAAAGACCAATTTGCATTACTGAAATCTAAAGCCAATTACCTAGATCAAGGGAGAAGCCAAGTAGGCTTTTGGCACTAAAACTCAGGGAAGTAGAAAACTCAAGGTTGGTCCCTGCCATCATGGCACAGGATGGCTCCATCAAGACAGGGCCCAGAGACATCGTCGAGGTCTTTAGATTATTCTACCAAAATCTTTATGGGGCTAGCCCAGTCCCTCCTTCCCCCACCGCTATTGAGGCCCTCTTTAACCCAATTTCCCTACCCTGCCTCTCCGATGATCAAGCATCCTTTCTTTCTGCTCCCTTATCCCTGAATGAGATTGAGGATGTCATTCACAATCTTCCATCAGATAAAGCCCCCAGTCCCGATGGCTTACCCTCCAACTTTTACAATGCCTTTTGCAAAGAATTGGCTCCGACACTTCTGGATTTTTATAACTACCTTCTCGCCTCGGGCCCAATTGACCCAACCCTGTTGGAAGCCATCATAATTCTGATTCCCAAAACGGAGAATCCTCCTTGGATCCATCTAAATACAGACCCATCTCACTGCTCAATTGTGACATTAAAATCTTGTCTAAAATTTTGGCTTGCGTATTAGGCAGGTCTGGCAATCACTACTGAGCAGAGAGCAAGTAGGCTTTGTACAAGGTAAATCAGCTGCGGACCACATGAGAGTCCTCTCCTATGTTTTCCAAGCAGCCCAGACCTCTCAGGTTCCCATGGCACTGGTGGCTTTAGATGTCGAGAAGGCATTTGACTGGGTTAACTGGGACTTCCTTTGGAATGTTCTGGCCAGATTTGGGTTCCCGGGAAAGTTTGTCCAGTGGATAAAGGTTTTGTACAAAGATCCCTCGGCTAAAATTTACTGTAATGGTGTTTTCTCATCCGTATTGACTTTTTCTGGTACTCGTCAGGGCTGCCTCTCTCCCTTATCTTTTCAACCTTTACCTGGAACCCCTACTTCTCAATTTCAAGGCTGCTCCGGGCTCCACGGCTGTCCTGTTTTCGACAGACCTCCACAATATCTGTCTTTGCAGACAATATTTTATTACAATTGCCTTACCCGCCAATTCTCTATGAGTAGCCCTAAATTTAATAGAGCAATTTAGTGCTGTTTCCAACTACAAACTTAATCTGGCCAAATCAGAAATTTTCCCCCTTAATGTCCACACCTCCCAATCTAGTATGTCCCACTTTGGTATGAAGTGGACATCATCCCATCTCAAATACCTTGGTATTTATTTGGCCCGGGACCCAAACCAGATCAGGAAATTAAACCTAGATGATCTTATAGATAAAATCCACTCCGATCTGCAGAGATGGGACAAGCTTCCATTATCAATTGGAGCCCGAATCAGTATTATCAAAATGAATATTTTGCCTCGTTTGTTTTAACCCTTAAGTCTCTTGGACATTTGGCTGCCCAAAACTTTCTTTAAGAAGGTCCATGCAATTTTGACTCATTTTATCTGGAATAACAAATCTCCCAGACGTGCTTTCATAAACTTTGCCTGCCAAAGATATGGTGGCCTCCGTCTCCCCAACTTTGAATATTACCATTGGGCCAGCCATCTAGTTAAAGCTGGTAAGTGGTTGGGGAGTTGGGAGGCTGATTCCTACCTCTATGGTTAGCTTTGATCTAGACCTCATCAAACAATACAATATAGATCCCTTGAGCCTGTTTTACTGCCATTTTCTTCTCTCCCCGCTCTCTTCAGGATTCGGCAGTGGTGTTTCTGTGAGGTGCTGAACCAATTTTATGCAACTGCCAGAATCCGACATACAAGAATCCTGGGCAACAGCTACTTTTTAAACCCCAATATTAAAATAGGTACTAAAGTGTTACTTTTGAAGTGCTGCCCCAAATCCAGAGACTCTCAGTGCAAGATCTATATGTCCATGGAGGCCGGGGTTAATAGATGACCTCCTTTTAGTCTTAAAGATCCCCTCCCGAATGATTTTCAAACTGTACCAGCTGCAACACCTTGTCTATAAGGAATTTGGCAACACTCTATCTGTGTCAGTTGTCCAGCCCTTCCTAAGGGTGGTTAAAGAACATGCGGCCAGACCTCATGGGGTATCTAAACTATACCTACATCTTCTGAAGGTCATTTTCCCCGACCCCTTAGCTGGCTCCAAATCTTGGACTCCTCTTTTCTCCGACCCCTCTTTCACATGGAACCAGGTTTTTCAGGACCTGCACAAATACAATACGCTGGACAAGAATAGGCTTATCTAATACTTTATAATCAATAACATGTATATCACGCCCGTTAAAAAAGCGAAATTCGCTCATTCTAGCTCTTCTAACTGCCTTAGATGTGGCGTAGACCCGGGCAATACCCCTCATATTTTCTGGTATTGTTCCAAAGTAGCCCCTCTTTGGAAGGCTATTCGAGACAACTTAGACCCCATCTTAGGCCTACAGGATTTATTTACATTAGAGATTTGTATTCTGGGCTTCTATTCTGAATTTCCGTCAGAGAGAGAGATATCATATTGCTCTTATCTCTATGGCGGTTAAGCGATTAGTGCTTCATCACTGGTCGGACAACTTAGAAATCTCATACATGGACTGGTTTGAATAAATGTCCCTGTGTTTTAAAGTTGAGAAGCTGATTGCCAGTTCAGACTTTCTCCTTCATCCTTCCAGAAAAATGGGGTAAACTTATGCCTATACCTACACTAATTGGTAGACTTAGGTTTACTGGTGCCCTTTGTTGCCTGGGGGTCTTTACCTTTATGATCTCCCTGATGTGCCCTTTTTCCCATTCATGAATCATTGGTCATTGTTACCGTTTTTTCTTCTCTTTGGACTAGTAGGCCAGATTGAACTCTAGTCCTCTCTTTCAGGTTTGTTAGTTTCTCGTTCCCTCACCTTTTTACCTTCTAGGTCTCCCTTCTTTTTCTCAGTGGTGTCACCCTCTTGGGGAGTGGTGGAGGGTTGGGGGGGTTTGTTTTATCCCATGTTTTCCATGTCTTGAGCTATTCCTTGGACATTGTTACAGTTTTTTGTACCATTCCTGTTCTCTGATTGGTTGTTGTTATTGTTATTGTTTTTTGAAATTAAATAAAAAAAAGAGAATTTCAAAAAAAAAAAAAAAATCCAGGCTACCACCTTGGGACCCACCCCAAGGCTGGCTATCTTGTGTATTAATCTTTTGTGTGGGACTGTATCAAATGCCTTGCTAAAATCTAGGTAGGCCATGTCCACAGCCCCTCCCTGGTCTACTACTTTGGTCACCCAGTCAAAGAAATCTATTAGATTCGTCTGACATGACCTTCCCATCGTGAATCCATGCTGCCTTGGGTCCTGTGCCCACTGGCCTCTAGGTACTCAACAATTCTTTCCTTCAGAAGTGATTCCATCATTTTCCCTACCACTGAGGTCAAACTAACTGGTCTGTAGTTTCCTGCCTCTGTCCTGCTCCCACTTTTGTGAAGAGGAATCACATCTGCCCTCCTCCAGTCCTCGGGTACCACCCCATCCTCCCATGATTTGTTAAAGAGAGTAGTCAGCGGTGTCACTAGTTCTACCCTTAGTTCTTTTAGAATTCTTGGGTGAATCCCATCAGGCCCCATTGCTTTGTGCACCTTCAATTTTATTAGTTCTTTCAGAACCCTTTCTTCTGTAAATGGACTGGTATCGACCCCCATCTTCAGAGTGTTTCTCTTGTTTGGTTTAGGTAACTCCACCTCCTCTCCTTTGTGAATACTGAGCAGAAATATTCGTTCAGTATCCTGCTTTCACTGTCACCCTCTACCCACATTCCTCCCTTTATTAAGCTTCAGTATCCTCCTTTGGTCTTTCTTCACTCCTAATGTACCTATAAAGGTCTTATCCCCTTCTTAACAGAATTGGCTATCCTTTCCTCGGTTTGGGCCTTTGCTATTCTGACTGCCTTCCCAGCCTCTTTCTGCTTTAACTGATAAAGTTCTCTGTCCTGCTCCTTCTGTGTTTCATATATTTCCTGAATGCTGTCCTTTTCTCCTTAACCTTCCTGCCACCTCTTTTGAGAACCATAGTGGTGTTTTCCTTCGTTGTGTTTTATTGATTTGCTTTACACAATGGCTTGTTGCCTCTGTGATGGCTGTTTGATCACTCCCTATTGTTTCTCTGCCTTCTTCTTGCCTGTTTGCTAGTGCTTTTCTGAGGCACTCCTCATTTCCCAAATTCAGCTCTTCTAAAGTCCAGTACGCTTGCATTTGTATGGCTTGATTGTATGGCTGTGTTTATCGTGAACCACACTGTTTGGTGGTCGCTTGTTCCCAGATGGCTACCCATTTCTAAATCTGAGATTCTTTCTCCATCCCCATTTGAGAGTACCAGGTCTAAGATTGCTCCCTTCCGAGTGGGTTCCAATACTAGATGTCTGAGGCATGCCCGCTGTAGGGCATCAAGAATGACCCTGCTCTTGAATGTGCCTGCAGCAAAGGCGCTCCAGTTAACATCTGGCATATTCAGGTCCCCCAGCAACAATATCTCCCCTTTTTCTGCCATTCTATGAAAGCCTTCTATCATTTCCTTGTCCATTCCCTCCCCCTGAGATGGGGGTCTGTATACAACCCCCATGCGGATTGTGGTGCCGTTTCCTGTCTCCAGGGTGACCCAAAGTGCCTCATCTGCTCCTGTTTACTCTTTAGTTCTGTTGCTTTGATCCCTTCCTTTACATGAGCTCTCCTCCTCCTCTTTTACCCTCCTGTCCCTCCTATAGATTGTGTATCCTGGTATGCTGACATCCCAGTCATGGTTCTCTGTGTACCATGTTTCTGTGACTGCCACAATATCCAGGCAACCTCTTCCATCAAGGCCACTAGTTCAGGAGCTTGTTACATAGACTACGGGCATTGGTACTCACCACCTCCACTTTTGATAGCCTTACCCTTTTAGCCCCATTTCTGTCCTTACTGCCTTTGCTTTTTTACATTTAAATCTGTTCTGCTCTAATAACTTCTGTGCCTTGTGTTTACCTCACTAATCACCATGTTTTGTGGGGGAGACTCAGATTTCCCTGCTCCTTTTCAGTGCCTCCCCCCTTGGCTAGTTTAAATGCTTGCCAATGAAGCATTTAAACCTCTCACCTAGGATCCTGGTTCCCCCCCTGGACAGATGCAGACCATCGCACCAGTATAGGTCTGCATCCCTCCAGGTGGCTCCCCAGTCCCCAATGAAGCCAAAACCCTGAGCTCCACACCAGTTTTTCAACCACTCATTGAAGTCCCTGGTGAGAAGTGCCCTAGCATCTCCCTTGCCATAGACAGACAGCACCTCCGAGAGGTTACAGATACACTACTTGTCTAAGGCCCTTCCCAACTCTACAAACTCCTCTTGCATTGCTCTGATCCCATTCCTAGCCAGGTCATTTGTCCCTAGGTGGACAATGACATCCAGCTCCCTCCACAATCCTGAGGATTCACTTCCTGTCCCTCCAAGCCGTGGCGCCAGGAAGGCACCTTACCTCCCTCTCCCCTTCCTCCCCCATTTCTACCTCCTAATGATTGAGTCCCCCACCAGGAGTTGTTTCCTTCCCCTGTGGGGTCCCATGCCACCCTCCTGTGGATCTCCTTTGTGAAGGTTCCCAGCATCCTCCTTGGTCTCCACTGCAGGTGCCTCCATAGAGGAACCACTATCCACCAGAAGAGCAATGAATTGTGGAGAGGTACAGCTGGAGGGATGCAACTCTGTTCCACCACCTTCTCCTCCTTGAGCCCACCCTGGTCCAGCCTCTCCTCTTTCTTGGCAACCTCTGAGGTAGTGGCATTGGCCCTGGTGGTCCCTGGGGAGGAGGTTCCAGAATCCTAGCCAGGTCAGCCTGGAGACGGGCAATTAGTAAGAAAAAAGGCTAGCAACAGGAAGTTGTAATTTGACTCACCTGCTTTTATAGTGTCTAAACCACACCCCAGGTAAGCTCTCTTTCCTCCTACTGGTTTAGCAAAGTCAGCTGATACAGTACCCTTCCTGCAGAGAACACACACTGACTTTCTTTGTTTCTTTCTTTTTTAACCCTAAATAAGACCCCTTCTACTTCTAATAAAGTTATCTGTCTACTTAATCTTAACAAACACTGACTCCTGCTGAGATATAAGTTTTAAATTAATAAGAAAATGTAGCTTCTTTTAGTTAGCTGCTTTCTGCTCTACAAGCAAGGCTAGCACCAACACTTCTTAAAGCTGTTGACTGTCCCATGTTACCACCCACTCTGGCAGTGCATTCCAACTAGACACCACCCTCTCAGTGAAGTAGTGCCTCCTCATTTCCATTTGAAACGTCCCCTTCCAACCTTAGTCCATGCCGCTCATCTCTCTTCCTCCTTAGTTTAAACACCCCTCTGTGCTAGGTTTATTTACCCCCTCAGGTATTTAAATGCTTCAGTCATATCCCCCATCCCTCTTCTCCTCCAGTGTGTACATGTTCAGCTCCTTCAACCGAACTTCATATTCCTTTCCTTCCATCCCCTTTAACATTTTTGTTGCCCTCCTTTGTACCCCCTCCAGTAACTTTATATCTCTTCTCAGGTATGGCCTCCAGTATTGCACACATTACTCCAGGTGTGGTCTGACCAATGACCTGTAGAGAGATATAATCACATCCCCATGTCTGGAGGAGAACCCCTTTGCGATGCACCCCAGCATCCTGTTTGCCTTCGCTGCTGCTCTCCTGTACTGGGCTGAGTTGTTCATGCTCCCAGTTACCAACACCCCTAGGTCCTTCTCCTCCTCTGTGATCCCCAGCCTCATGCCCCCCAGCCATTAGTCCCTCTTCTGGTTCTTAGCACTGAGGTGCCTCCCCTTTTACTTCTTTGCATTGAATCCTAGCTGCCACTCCACCGACCATGTCTCTAGTTTGGTTAGGTCCCCCCGAGATTTTTCTCATCTGTCCTGTATGTCCACCACCGCCCCCAATTTGGTATAATCTGTGAACAGACTAACTCTTCTCCTCATTCCATGTGCTATATCAGAGATAAAGAGCCCAAATAGCACCGGGCCCAGCAATGACCCCTGTGTCACGCTGCTTGTCACTGCTCTAGGTGCCAAGAGCTCCCACCACCACCACCACCCTCTGCACCTCCCTTATAACCAGTTCTCTGTCCATTTAATCAGTTTTTTTCCCACATCCACTGCCGCTCAGCTTCCCCCAGTCTCCATGAGGCACTGTATCAAAGGCCTTATTGTAGTCCAAGTACAGGACATGTACCACATGGCCCCTGTCCAACTCCCTTGTCACCCAGTCATAATACTCTATTAGGTTGGTTTGACAAGACCTCCCTGAGATGAACCCATGTTGCCTGGCCATCTTGGAGGCCATTACTCTCTAGGAATGCCACCAGCCACTGCTTCAGTATCGCCGCCATAAGCCTACCCACTATGAACATGAGACTGACCGTCTGATAATTTCCTGGCTCCTCCCTAGGCCCACTCTTGTGTATGGGCATCACATGGGCCACCCTTCAGTCCTGGGACACACACCCTGTTTCCAGAGAGGTGTTGAACAGATCTGCTGGTGGCTCAGCCAACAGCTCCTCCATCTCCCTTAGCACACTGGAGTGGATGCCATTGGGACCTGGTGCCTTGTCCACCCTTAGTGCCCTCAGCCCCTCTAGCATCCTACTCCCTGTGATCACTTTGTCCATCACCTCCTCCCCTTTCCCCACCCCCAGCCCATGCTGGTAGTGGACCATCCCTCTCCTTAGTGTAAACAGAGCAGAAGTACTCATGGTGGGCAGCCATAGTGGTGAGCGGGTCTGGGTACAAGTTTTGGGGTCTGGGTAGGACCTTCCAGCACAGCCTGAATTATCAGTTGTGGTCTCGGCATCTTTTAGCATCGGGACCACGGTTTCAGCCCTTACATCGGCTGGTATGAGGAGGAACTTGGTGGAGTGGTGAAGTGGAACTGTAGTTTTCTGGATGCCCTAGCTTGTTTTCCTTGTGTGGCGAGTTGGACTTTGGAACATTTGTGTGGAGAGACTGATTATGTGTGGTTCATAGCTCAGTGCTTATGTAACATATAGTGAAATGATGTAGATGGTTGTTGGATACAGAGGCCAGCATAGAATGACTTGTACTTGGATGCTTGAGTTGAATCATTTGATAATATTTTATAGTTTTGGCCTTTCTCTGTATCCCACTTGTAGGAAGGAAGGAGGCTTGGATTAGAAATATGGAGCCCCAAAAGAATAAATATCAACGATTGTTCAGTAACTGAATGCTGAAAAGTCGTGCATAACACCTTAATGTTAGAATGAGCGATCACCTCCTCCAACTCCAGAAAGTGTGACCAGTAGCACTCAGGAGGAAAACCCCTTGGGGGGAACCTCTGAGGACCCATGGCTACTGACCTGCCCATCCTTCTGGGCATACTAAAGGAGAGAGATCTAATTAAACTAAATTAATCAGATAATCTGAATTCAAATTTGTAAATTTGATCCAGATGAATGGAGCTTAAGAAAGCTGAATTATAAATGTCCAGCAAAATAATTTCTTTCTAATAAAGTCCGAGTCCGAGAATCCATGTATAATTCAGAATGGTGGAGAGTAGATATAGAAGAACCGTCTTCCGTACTTCAGTTGATAGAGGGCATAATCCAAGGAATTGAATGATGGTGGAGATGAAGTTGATGACTGACAAATTCAATACAAGAGCAGAAATAATTGCATCCAATTAACTTCAGCCTCCCATCGAGAATTCAAAAACTCGCTGTTCACTCCACTTTCTAGCCTCTGGCCAATGCAAATGCTCTTAATTTGCTTTGTTCCACTGCAGGCTGTCGGGTCTGACCCTGAGTACTACACTAATGTTCTCCCATGCAATATGCTTGTCTAGGTGGCTATGAATCTTGATGTCTTTATTGTCCTGAGCTGTCTTATGGTTACCCTAATTGCTTTATTTTACATCCTTATTATGATCTATGCCTAAAATGTACCCTTATGTAACTATTAATGTGCTACCCAATGTATATCTTGTTTTGCTCCTGTACACCTACATTATGTCTGTGCATTTCTGCATATTGTAACCAATGTCCTGTGCTCTCCCGGGTCGTGCCTGAAAATAGGCAGGTCTGTTGCCTAGCGCACTTACCCGGTTACCAAAAGCTAATAAATACATAAATAAATAAAGCTTGATGTCTACGAGGCAGAATGAAATCAAAGTAGTACAACGTCCAGGTTTCTAATAGGGCTTGTATAGTACAAGGAATGAGAGAAGGCTTGAGGCCAGGCTATCGAGTAATGAATTCAGTTCTGATAGGAAATATAATCTTAGGAATTGATATGAAGCAATGGCTGTAGAGCTGAGCTGGAATAATGGCATGCTGTATATGATAATCGGAGACGCTGCAATTTATGAAGCATCCAAGTAGTATAATGAGGTGAGACCAAATGAAAGAAAGCAGTCGAACTAAATCCAAAGCGAGAGGCAGTAGGAGCAGGAGTGCATCAACGCAGGCAAAGGAGAAGGCACATGACGTAGCAACCAGCCCCTGAAGAAAATGTAGCCAAGACAGCTGGCAGGATAGGAGAGATGTGGCTGATTCCAGTATGGGAAACCCAGCTAGACCCAGGAATGACCGTTGGCATAAATCAAGCGATTGAGTCCTTCGATGTGCAGGAATCCAACAATCGGACAGGTACGGAATCACCTGGAAGAGACTGACATGGAGACATGGCAACTGCACGAGAGGAATAACATGGAGAACTGAAGGCATGCAAATTCGAGGCATGAAGTAGATGAGACCCGAGGAGTCTGAGATGGAGATAACTGAAGAAGCGGAGTCCAAGGAAGCAGCAGAGTCACAGGCCTGAAGATGGTAGAGCACTAGCAGGGTAATGGAAGTCTGCAGAGATGCCACTCAGTCCTGGAAAGCAGCTGTAATTCCACAGCTGAGACACAGGGCGTAAAATCCAAGATAGCAACCCTGGAAGCCGCAAATGAGCCTGAGGCAATCTGAAAGCGCTTTGAGTATGAGGACCAGCCAATGAGTCGAGAAGTAGGAGTGACCAGGCATGTAGGGGAGCAAAGTCGAGATGGTAACTAATGTCCCAAAGGTGAAGCAGCAAGGAGTCCTTGGCTAAGGCAGCAGAAACAGGTAGGCATAAGTAGAAGGGGGAATCATGAGTCCTGAGCTGGGCGAGGCAGAAGGAGAACAGAAGTAGGTGAACCTCCCAGCCCACAGGGTGAAGGCAGGTCAGAGAAGCAGGCGAGTAGAGGTAAACCTCCCAGCCCGAAGGGCTAAGGCAGGACATAGAAGCAAGAATTAGTAGTAATCCTCCCAGCCCGAAGGCAAAGGCAGGTCACAGAAGCAGGTGAGTAGTAGGTAAACCTCCCAGCCCAATGGGCGAAGGCAGGTCATATAAGCTGGTGATCAGTAGGTAAACCTCCCAGCCCGATGGGAGAAGGCAGGTCAGAGAAGCTGGTGGTCAGTAGGTAAACCACCCAGCCCAATGGGCGAAGGCAAGGCTAAAGCCAAGGATGGTGGTAGGTATGAATGAGTAATGCATAAGCAAGAGTAGACCTGCACGTAGGTAAGTAGTAGTAATAGTAATTGTCAAACCTGCATGCAATGCAGAAGTAGTAGCGAGGAGTAAAGAACAGATTGTATAAGGGACTGTAAAATGGTAGCATAACCTGAGCGGATTCCATGCAGAGTAGAAATATTTGCTAAGTCAGACTTATGAGAGCAGTAGGATGGTGCTGTAGAATGTATTTTCATGATGATCGAGGATGGTAGAAGAAGGCAGTGACGAGACCTGGACAGATGAGTTGGCAACTCGACCAGAGGTAACAACATCCCGATATTGTAGTAGATCTATGTCGTAGGCTGAAGTTATGATAGGGGAGGCAGTATGGGAAAGCGCTCGGCGGGGAGTTCTGACAGGAGACAGTAGTATTAACTCCAAAGGATTTGAAGCAGCATGGCAAGAAGCATCTAAGGGAATTGAGGAAAATATCCTGAGATGTAGTCCAGAAATAAATCCAGTGAAACAAAGAAGCTTATCCTTGACAAGGGGACGTATATGTAAGCAGGTAAGGTGAGGGCTGCAGAGTCCAGGATCCAAGTAGTAAGACTGAAGGCGAGGAATAACTGGCAGTGCATCCAACCCTGAGAAGTCGGATGAGTAAGTCACCTGAAACCAGGGTGCCACCATGGAGGGCCACCCAACACAGCATGCATCCCAGAGGCTGAAGCTGAGGCAGTAGCGGATGGCAGAGATAATGCAATATAAGAACCAGGAAAGTAATGCTGCTAGAATGTCAGGAAAGCCTCAGCCATGTGGAGTGTTTCGACTGGGGCAGCAGGCAATAAGGGGCTATGACAAGCATGATAAGCTGAATGGCAGCATAGTGCACAGTGATAGATGTCGGAACAATAGAATGTGCGGTAGTAAAGCAGGATGCCCAGCAACATGCTGCAGAATGAACCTACAGTGCCATTAAAGAACAATCTCATTCAGAAGCCAGCCAGCAAGGCCATACTGGAGTAAAAGTAGCAATATCCAAGGTACCAGCTTGTAGGGCACGTCCAGAGGTCTATAGGTCTACATCACAGACTTTTGAATAGCTCCAGAGGTAGGAAAGAAGCTGCAACCTGAGGTTCACGGTGCAGATACTGGTTGAAGTAAGGTTCAGAGTGAGGTAGGGACAGTAGCTCATGAGCTAGTTGGCAGGGAACTAGAAATATGGATGGAATGGGGATAGCATGTGGAGATTAGCTCAAGCGGTGAAGTCCCCAGAAAGGAGCAGGACCATCCCATGCCAGAACAGCAACAATGGCAAGTACAACGGCCCATGAGAAGGGTGGATAATAAGCAAGGGAAAACAACACTGCAGATATCAAAAAGGAGCATGGAATAAGACCATGCACTAATGTGTTTGTATTGCACCAGCCAAAGTGACAATATAAGAGTCCGTCGCACTGCAAGAAGTTCATGAAATGCTGTGTTAAAAGGTATCCATGTACCTGTATTGCAGTCTCAAATAGTTGTCACAGGCCAGTATAGAGCTGAAAGCCTTTTGCCATACAGATCCCCGGCTTAGTTGAGATACCACATCCAGCACTGGAAGCTTGTACGGAATAATGAAATAATAGTGTTAAGCAGGAGCGCTGCTTCCGATTCTGCTGGAGACGCATATTTTTGAAGGCGGAATCGGGCTGCTCTGACACAAGTCTACACGTAAGGAGGATAGATGGATGAGCTGAAATGGAGTCCAAGGAGGAGGAAGGCTGCTAGGCTCCAGAAGCAGACGGTTGAATGTGGAAGTAGCACAGGTGTCCGTAGTGCAGCTGCAAAGAAACGGAGCCTGTATCGGCAGTGGTGGTGGTCTGCCACAATGGGGTTAAGTAGAGTTTGCAGTAGAATGGGTGGTCCAAAACTCCAGAGGTACAGGACTGGGAACAATGCAGACCGAAATGTCCATAACTTGGCTGAGCAGGGTAATGGCTACTCGAGTGAAGAGAAAAAAAAAAAATATACAGAAGTGCAGAAAGAAACAAGGTACACAGAAGCAGTTCAGGAAGTAGTGCCAGAGGGTGGAAGAAAGCAGCTGCCACCAAAACAAGGGTTCAGTAGGTGAGGAGCAAGCAAACTCCCAAAGAAGCAAGGTAGGAAAACACACAGCAAGCAAGGGTGTAGCTACTGATACTCCAAGTAAGCCATGGCATACCAAGTTTAGTAGCAGGGGTAACAAACAAGCTGGCCAGCATTGCTCTGCCCTCTCTAGTCCATCGCATTTAAATTCCTTTGCTTGGCTTTGCAGGCTTTTTCTTTTCTCTTTCAGGTTTGTTTTGGGAGAGGGGGTGGCAGAGTGGACCACAGATGTTGAAGATGAAGGTCTCAATTAGGTCTGCATGTCCCACCTGCACAGTGATTACCTGCGGCATCTGGTAGGGGGTGTGACAAGTCTGGGGCAGCATGTTTAAATGCCTCAGCAAAGTTAGAAGTCATGCTATTAGTTAAATTGTACTGGGAGCAAGAGAAGCAGTAGAAAACTGAGGAGCAGCAGATGGAAGAACAGACTCAGAGCCAGCTAAAAGAAAAAAGGCTTCATGTGGAGTGGCAAGTGGAGCAAATCTGCCTACCTGTGGGGGAGAGAGAAGAAATTTCTGCCATGGTCTTGTGATGCAGTCATTGGTGTCTACCAGCAGGCATCAAGCACCACACTAGCAACGCAGACAGGCAGACAGCAAGTCTAGTGTGGGAATCATCTGATTGGAGCAAGGAACTTTGGACTCAAGTCATGGCGGGGCAGGCATGAACAGCAGTAGGGTAGGGGGGTAGCAGTGTGGCAGGTTGGTGTATAAATCTGAAATGCCTGGCTTCACCCCTGACAGCAGAGTGGGGGGTGGAGAGGCAACAAACAAACCAGCAAAGACAGGAGGCAGTGGGGGGCAAGCAGCAGAAGGAGGAAAGAGCAGCTGAGCCCCAGCACTGCCAACTAGTGAATGCGACTTGCTCAAAGCAGAGCGGGAGACAGCTGCTCTGATTAAATAGGCTGTGGGGGAAGAGCTCTTCCCCCATATAATTACAGGCAAGCCTATCAATTAGACGTGGCCCAGAAATAAGACAGCTGCTAGAAATCTTGCTGAAGAGTTTGTGGATATATTTTCCCTACCCTGCGCTAGACTGTGGAATACTTGCACTGTGTGGACAGTGAGAAACAGTTTTCAGACTTTTATGGTTTCGTCTATTTTGGATCCCTGGTGGTGAGAGGACCGGGTGTCCATTTTCTTTTGTTGATTATTTTCTGATTTCTTTTTTTCTGTATTTTGTACTGTTTTATGGAAGCCGATCTCAATTTTGGGCAGTGAGAGTTCCTAAAATCCTGCCCCCTGGTCGTGAGAGGACTTGGGGGGAGGTACAGCTATATGAAGAGACTGGCTACTTTCGTCACTTTTATGGATTTGAACTTCATTGGGCAGTGAGAGTGGCAGTTGATTCTTTTCTTTTATTGATTTTTCTTGTTTTGAATATTATTATTATTATTTGAGTGTTTTTGATGTTATTTTGTAAGGGATGATTGTAATAGCCACATAAAAGCGAGTGCAGGAATTAAATGAGCCAGTATATGAGGGGTGGGGTAATATATATTTTAAGTTTTTTTATTTTTTTTATTGTATTAAGTTGGGAGTGTTTAGTGTATTTATTATTTTGTAGTGTCATTTATAGTTTATAGTTTGGGACAATTATTTAGTTGGGTTGTTTTTTTTGGAGGAATTTATTAGTTTTTAGTTTGGTTTATTTATTTAATAGTAAAATGTGTCAGATGCCGGTCCCCACAGTTGTGCGCTACTCATCTTCTGCTCTTTGTGCTCTCCGCCTTTTTTCTACTCCTCCTTTTCAATTTGTGACCTGCCAGCACAGTAGAGTGCTTGGCATCATGCGTAGTAGGAGGAGGAGGGGGCAGGGGTGGCGAACTGTGGAGGATGAATGAGGGGGGGTCACCGGATTGGAGTGGTAAGACCCAGAAGACGCCCTGGGGTGAAATAGAATCCAGATCGTGGTTTACCATGCCTGATGCCCATACCCAAGGGCTCTACGGATTGTGGTAGGCAGATGGCCCGGGTGACCTGTCCAACTCGGGCAGTGTTGTGCAATGCCAGGTCCATTAAGAACAAGACTGCAATTATTGCAGATCTTGTTGAAACAGTGGACCTGACGTGCATTACTGAGACCTGGCTGGATGAAAATTCTGGCCCCATTTTGGAGGCTATGACTCCAGCGGGTACTTGGTGATACACCGACCGAGATTGGATCATGGGGGTTACAGTCTGTTTCAAGACCGAACTGAACCTCGCGAGCATACTAGTTGAGGAGGTTGAGTCCTTTGAGTGTTCAGTAGTAGCAGGTGTGGGCTATCGAGTCACCCTCATCTATCGTCCACCCAGTGATGAGGCGATTCCTTCAGTAAATGGCGGACTTCGTTGTAAACATGAGCGTTTGAGTCACCCAGATTGATGGTTCTGGGTGACTTCAATGCCTGGGTCAATGACGAATTTCTAATTTGGTCAGCACTTCCTCCAGTTAATGACATCTCTGGCCTTACACAGGTGGTTTCCACTGCTACCCATAAACATGAACACTCTCGACTTAATCTTTCTCCTAGGGATCGAAACATCAGACTTGGGGGTGGAGCCAGTTGGGTGGTCCAATCACTACATCATGGGGTTCAGTTGTAGCACCCCCCCCTCGCAGGCCTACTCCTGTGGAGATGGTTAGGTACCGCCCATTATGGGACATAAGTTCCCATGGCCTGGTGGCTGTACTCAACCTCTCATCCTTCCCTGTGGCAAGTAGTGACCCAGAGACCCTCAAATCGGCTTATAATTTAGCCTTTTCAGTGGCTCTGGATTCAATTGCTCCTGTCCGTGTTCGCCGTCTCTCCCTTCGCCACAGGTCCCATTGGTTTGATGGGACTTTGAGGGAGATGTGGAGACTAGGACAAAGATTAGAGCATTGCTGGTGGAAGTCCGCCCTTGATGCCAACCACCTTAGATTGATGGACCATTATTTAGTCTCTCAATCTGCAATCACCTGTAAGAAGCAGAATTCCTGTCCAGGGAGATTGTTGCTGCTCAGAATGGACCAGCTCAGCTATTCGAACTGTGGACAGACTGTGCAACCCAGCCTGTCTGCATGTTCGAAAAGCTTTTTCGCAAGTAGAGTGCCATGAGCTTGCTCAATCCTTTGCAAATAAGGTGACCGACTTCAGAGCGGTTCTTCAGCCAACACACTCTATGGGGATTGTTTATGATCAGTACGGGTCACCATACCTCAGTTTTCCTGGAGTACCTTCAGCCAACCGGAGTTCATGGATGTCATGAGAATCATCCAGAGTGTGCACCCTATGTGCTGTAGTTTGGATCCTGGACCGACCTCCCTAATTTTGAGTTGTATTGACACCATTGGTCCAGTCCTTGTGCAGATAGTCTGGTGTTCCTTAGAATCTAGAGAATTTCCTAGCTCTCTGAAAGAGGCGGTGGTGACACCACTCTTGAAGAAAGCTACCTTGGACCCAGACTGCCACGCAAGCTACAGACCTATCTCCAACCTTCCCTTTGTAGGGAAGGTGATTGAGAAAGTAGTGGCAGCACAACTGGAGGACCATTTGACCATCCATTACATCTATGAACCACTCCAGTCTGGTTTTCGTAAAAGACATAGTACCATGACAGCACTGGTTCGGGTGCTCAATGATCTCCTGATGGCGAGAGATCAGATGAACCGTTCCATCTTGGTACTTCTGGATCTCTCTTCAGCCTTTGACACCGTGGACCACATGGTGTTGATGGGATGCCTGAGGCATATCTGTGGAATGTCGAGGACAGTCCTCAGATGGTTTACATCTTTTCTCACCAGTAGAACACAAAGAGTTGTGTCTAGGTTTTTTTCTCCAGGCCCAACTGCTTTGTCTTGTGGGTGCCTCAGGGTTCAGTGCTATCACCCATGCTGTTCACGGTGTATACCCCTCGGAGACATTGTAAGAAGGTATGGGTTGAGGTTTCTCTGTTATGCAGATGATACCCAGCTCTACCTTTCTTTTGCACCCGACCAGGATGGAGCTCTCTCGGTCTTTAACAACTGTCTGAAAGAAATCCAGGAGTGGATGGATTCCAGTTGGCTGAAGTTGAATTCAGAAAAGACTGAGGTACTGGTTGTGGACCCAGGTTGTCGGATGGGGGGTCGGGTGTTGGTGCACCCTCTGGAATTTTTCTTGGTGGCTTCTCACTCCCGACCTCTTAACGAGTGCGTAACCTGGGGGTAGTTTTTGATGATGGACTGACCCTACATTCTCAGGTGTCAGCTGTCATCAAAACCTTCTTTTATTATCTTAGGAATATCGCCAGGATTAAGCATCAGGTTCTGTCCGACGACCTTCTAACTTTGGCCCAAGCCTTTGTGTCCTCGTGCTTGGACTACTGCAACTCCCTTTATCTAGGGCTTTCTGGTGTTGAAATCCATCACTTGCAGCTGGTGCAGAACGGGGCAGCACAGCTTTTGACAGGATCTTTGCGATCCTGCCATATTACCCCGGTGCTGTGCGAGCTGCACTGGCTGCCAGTGCAGTGGCGGATCACCTTTAAAGTTGGTTTACTGACTTTCAAAGCCCTACATGGATGGGCCCGAACTACCTGAAAGAGCTTCTGGTTTCTTACTGCCCTGGTTGATCGCTCCGCTCGGCCGACGAGGGGTTGTTAAAGATTCTGAGGATGAATTTGAAGTCATCTGGTTGTAGAACTTTTGCATATGTAGCCCCCACTCTTTGGAATTCTCTACCTCACCGGTTACAAGAGTGTGCAACTGTGGAGGAATTTAAGCAGGGTTTGAAAACCTACCTGTGCAAAAAAGATTTTATAATTAACTGAAATGAGTAATTGTTGTAGTGGTATCTGATTTTATCTGTATTAACTGATTATTTAATGTTATATGTCTTGTTTTTATATTGTTAGGTGCCTTGGCATTGGAAAGGTGCCATATAAATACATTTATTATTGTTATTATTATAATTTAGAATTTCCACTTGATCCTCCCCCTTTTCCACCCAATCTGCTCCCTGCTTTATCCTCACAATATGTTCCTTGCACTTCCTCTTTTCCATGACATACTTAAAAAAGTCCTTTTCCCCTTCCTTTATGTCCTGTGCTAACCTTATTTCCCTGGAGGCCTTAGCTTTTTTCACCCTCCTAGCCACCTCCCTTGACCAGCTCCCATAAGCCTCCTTATCCTCTCCCTTCCCTGTTCTCCTGTACTTCCAGTATGCAGCCCTCTTTGTCCTCACACCTTGCAGCACTTCCTTGTTCTGCCAGTATGGTTTCTTGGCTCTGTTCTTCTTACTCTTGACCCTGGTGCAGGCTACTGTGGCCTCTGTTAGTGCAGTCTTTATGACTCCCCACTTTTGTTCTGCATCCATCCCCGACCTTATATCCTGGAGTCTCCCTTGCAGTATTGCTCCCTATCTTCCAAAGTCCACCTACTAAAGTCCACAAATTAGTGCCCATGCCTCCTGCCTCCCTCCCTGCGGCGTGAGAATGAGCCACATTGTTTGTGGTCGCTACCGCTAGTGGGTCCTCCATCCTTACCTCCCTCACCACCTCCCCATTTGCCAGTACTAGGTCCAGAATGCTACCAAGCCTTGTAGGCCCACTAACCAATTGTGTCAGAAGGCTGTCCTGGAATGCATCGAAGAGCACCTGATCCCTGGTACTGCTAGTGACCGGGAGGTTCTAGCCAACCCCTGGTAGGTTAAAATCCCCCACTATCACCACACTTCCCCTTCTACACACCCTCCTTATCTGCTCTGCCAACTCCCATTCCAGTTCCCCGGATTGGGCTGGTGGTCTGTACACCACTCCCAACCTTAGCTTTCTGCCCTAGAAGTCCAGGAGCTGCACCTAAAGCACCTCTGTCCTCTCCTCTTCTCCCTCGTCCCTTATGCATTTGATCCCTTCCCTCACATAGAGTGCGACCCCACCTACCAACTCCCCGGTCCCTCCTGTATATCCTGTATCCTGGGATTGCCAAGTCCCAATCATGGTACTCTGCGGCCCAAGTCTCTGTCACTGCAGCAGTGTCCACCTTCCCCTCTGAAAGGAGAACCTGAAGCTCTGCAATTTTGATCCCCAGGCTTCTTGTGTTGACAGAGACCACCTTCCGCCAGTACCCCTTCTTCTTCTCACTCTTCTCCTTGGCCTGTGTCCCTCCTCCCAATAGTCTGCACCCTTTCTCCTTGTTATTCTTAACTGGTGGTGATGCCTTCTGTATTACACTCAGACCACTCTGCCCACCCCCTTCCTGGGTTTCTACTCCTCTGCCTTTACGCCTTTACCTACATCTAGGGGGGTGAGCGCATTAGACTCCCCTGTCCGGACCTTTCTACCAACCTGTCTTTTGGCCACCCCCCCATTAGTTTAAATCCACCTTAGTAGAGAAAGACCCTCTAGTCCGCCTTTAATACTCCCTCCCTCCCTGCTCAAGTGTAGCTTGTTCCCCACGTACAAGTCACTATTGCCCCAGATGCTACCCCAGTTAGTCACTAACCCGTAATTTTGGTGTGACATCAATCCCTCAAGCCACCCATTGAACTCCTGGATCCTTCTTTCCTCCTCATGCTTTGCACACGGTACCAGGAGTGTCTCCAAGAATGCCACTGACTCCCCCACCCCTCACACTGCCTGCCCAACTCCTAGAACCTCCCTCACTACTTCCACAGTCTTCCCGCCAAATCGTTTGTACCCACATACAACACTAAATGAGGTTTCTTCCTCCCCTTGCTGCACATTTGAGCAGTGCCTGCCTGCTCCTCCTGCGGTCAACCTGGGGATAGCGTCAGCCCATAAAATATGGCTGTGTCTTTCCCTGCTTCCGCCTCATCTCACCTCTTTCAGTATAGAATCCCCAGGACAGTACCCCCATCCTTACCCCTTTCTCTTCTAATGTCCCTTCCACCACCCCAGTATTCATTCTTCCTGCCCCTTACCACCAGCTGCACCCTCTGTGACTTCTGTATCTGCATCCCTACTTCTGCCTCACCCCTTTTCTCTGCCCTATTTCTCCCATCCCCTTGAACCCCTTCCAGCCTGACTACTTCCTACTGGGCTTCCCATGTTAGCCTCCCTCTTCCCTGCTGATTTCCAACCCCTCTCCTATCCCCATTGTTGTCAATTTAGAGCCCCCATTCCTTCTACCCCAATGGTGATGCCCCTCCACATCCTTCCCCTTCCCATGGCCTTCTCTCCTCCAGTCACCCCCCTCCTTCCTTACTAGCCCCTTCCACCCTTTCATCCTCAATATCTCTTCCCTACCTGTTGCCATCCCTCTCATGTCCATCAGTCCTCTCCCCTTCAGTATGTTCCTGCTTTCATCTCTTTCTCCCATAGCAGAGGCTCGAATCTATTCTAGTCAATACCCTTCCTATATCTCTTCCCCTATCAGTTCCCCTCCTACTTGTTCCCCTTGCCCCATTGGTCCCACACCTGGTCCCTCCTACCCACAGCCATCTGCTCTCTCCCTGGTACTCTCGTGGTCTCTTTCGGTCAGGAGGCCTCCCTTGCCTCGGGCACCCCTCCTTCCCCTCTCTTTTCTGCTAGTGCCTCTGACACTGGGGTCGGTTTCAGTCCCTGGTTGTTCTTCCCCGTCCCCTTGCCATCCCCTATCCCCCAGCCAGAATGCCTACCATACTCATCTGCCTGCCACTTAGACTCCCCCTAACCTCCACAGTTCCTCCTTCAAACTAGCCAGTTGTCTATAGACCATACACCTCTCCCCTCCAACCCCAGTTAAGGATCATGGTGGACCCACACCCTGTACATCCCACCATCCTTCCAAAGATGCCCGCCTTACTGACATGCGGTACCTGCCCCATTTTGGCCCCCATCTTATGTTACGGGCTCTTACTCCCGGTTTCTGTACCCTACTACAACTGTTAGGCCCTATTTACTCAAATTCCTGTTTCCCCCCACACTAGTCCCCCTACTGCCCCCTTGCCGACCGGGTTAATTCAGTCTCAAATCTCATCTGTTAGATACTGTATTACTGTAGCAATCTTAAAGCCTCCTTGTCTGTTTTTCAGCCCTCAGCTACCATACTCTTTGTTCTCAGCCCTCATAGTTTCACTTAGCCCAGTTAGAAATTGCATTGCACTCCAAGTATTACTCAGCTCAGTTAGAGAAATAAACAGAACAACTAAATATGTATTATTACAGCAATCCTAAAAGTATTCAATCATTGCTTTGTTTCCACCCCAGAGACCCTGCTGTAATATAGAGCCACACAGGACCTTGGCGGTTGGGTGGGCAACTCTAAAGTCCCGACAGAGCTCCAGTAAACTCGCTCACTGCACCTCTCTCACTCGCTTGTTCTATTTCTCCCAACGATGCAGGCTGCCCTTTTGTAGTGGGCCCCTGCTTGCATTGGCATAGCCATGTATATATCAAATAGGCTTCACTTCACCCCTGTCCAAACCCCAGGTCAGACTCCCCAGATAGAAACTAAACTGATTAAACTTCTTCTGCCATACACCTCCCCGGTATATGTGGCCAGGATTTATTGTGCCCCTGCTACACCTGGGAATTCCATCATTGACCATCTAGCCTCCCTGAAAGCTACGGCTGCCACCAGTGAACTATACATCCTCGGCGACCTAAACTATAACTGGCTATCACCCCACTGCTCAAAACTACGTAGCAGTGTAAAATCCCTAAACCTTTCCCAACTAATAGAACAACCCACACGCCTAAACCCTACAACACGTAACCACTCCCTCCTGGACTGGGCTCTCACTACACACCCACATAGAATAATTAAGGCTGGCATCCTACCTGATTCCTTGAGCTATCACCATATGGTCTACATGACCAGGAAGGTGCACAGACCTACAAACCACCACCCACCAAGGATAATCTTTATGACAGCATACAAATCCCTCTGTCTCCACTCCCTTTTAAATGACCTTTCCCTCGCCGACTGGTCTTTTATTAAGCTGGCGCCCACTATTGACCACGCTTTCGAAATGTTTAGAAATCAGTTCCTTGCCTTATGGGACTATCACACCCCCCTAAGAAGAAAAAGAGTCAGGGAATACCATCTCCCTTGGGTCTCTGCTGACATTATCGGCAGATGTCTGGCTAGAGACCAGGCCTGGAAAAAACACAGGCTAATAGACTCCCCTGCATCTCTACAGCATTACTGTACCCTCCAAAACAACTGCACTAAAGCCATAAGACAGGCAAAGAACAACTATTTCCGGAGGCTCTCACCTCTAATCTATGCCACCCTCCAAATTCTGAAAACCGTTAAACCCCTGTTCTCTCCCCTGCCCAGCCACCCACCCCTACCCTAAACATAAGGGCAACAATATATCAGCCCCCAGCGAGTTGCCTCAGCTTTCAACTCCTTCTTTTCCACTAGTGCCAAATCTCTTCTAGATAGCCAACAACTCCACACACACCCACAAACAACCCTCTCCACAATACCCCTTGACCCCACATCTCCTCATTCTCTTTTCGACCTATCTCCCCAGCTGAAATTCTAGCTGCCCTACGCTCCCTTGACCCGAAGAAAGGCAAGTGCCTTCTAGGACTGGACGCCAAACTCCTCTTCTTATCAGCCCCTGCAATAGCCACCCCCCAGCCGACCTCTTGAACTGCTCTTTTTCCACTGCAAAAATTCCAGCAGCCTAGAAGGAGGCAGTAATCATCCTGCTACCAAAATGAGGTGATCCATCTGCGCCCAGCAACTACCACCCGCTCTCTCTCCTACCGGTTCTGAGCAAGCTTCAAGAACACCTAGCCCTCTGCCAACTCACACAGTTCCTCAACTCCACCTCTTTCTTTACCCCATTTCAGTTGGGCTTTCGTAAAACACACTCCACTATCACAGCACTGCTAAGGCTCACAAACGACATTTCCGGGGGAATGGACAAGGGCCATATCGCCTCAGCTATATTCATTGACTTGGCCAAAGCCTTTGATACTGTATCCCACCCAAAGCTAATCACAAAATTGCAACATGCAGGCCTCTCTCATCTCGCCACCAGCTGGTTCCAAGCCTACCTGACAGGCAGGAAGCAGGCAGTAAAAATTGGCCCTCATGTCTCCACCTCACTCCCAGTTAACATGGGGGTTCCCCAGGGTTCAGTCCTGGGCTCCCTGCTTTTCTCCATATTTTTAAATAATCTACCTCAAGTCTGCTCCAACTCAGCCATACAAATGTACGCAGATGATACCGTAATGTACACCTCTGGCCCCTCCATCGGGGACACACACTTTTCTCTTCAATGAGATTTTGATGTCGTTGAAGCTTGGCTTAGGTCCAACAACTTGTCCTAAATGCAAAGAAAACCGTCTCCATAACTTTTGGCACCCATCCAAAACTATCCCATCTAGAAGCCCTCCCCCCCCCCGTCTTCCACACTCTGGATGGATCCATCCTGGAATCCTGCACCTCCTTCAGGTACCTGGGGGTTTGGCTCAATCAACACCTTGATTTCTATGCCCACATTGACTCACTACAGAAAAAACTACACCCCAAATTAGACGCACTTTACCACAATAAAGGCAACCTTCCAACCTCAGTCAAGAGAGAATTAGTGCTCAAAATGATCCTCCCCATTTTTGACTATGGCGACATGATCTACAGTGCACCCCCCCATCCACCTTGGTCAGCCTGGACCCCCTCTTTCATTCTTTCTGCCGGTTCGTCCTTGACTGCCCACCTTCCACTCATCACTGCGACTTGTACAGCGCCCTTGCCTTCCCATCGTTGGAGTCTCGGCGCAAACTGCATTGCACTAATCTCATAGCCAAATACTGGTCCAATGCCCCCATCTCAGCTGTGTACTAGCAACTCAACCCCCGCATACTCCCTCAGAGGCTCGGATTTAAAACAACTCCAAGTCCCTTTCATGCGCACTTCAAAGGCCAATTGGCCTTGAACATCAGTTGCCCAAACTCTGGAATGATTTACCTGCAGATATCAGGCTCTCCACCTCCCCCTGGCTTCTCAAACCACTTCTACTTGCCCACTGCTCAGATGTATGTAATTGCTACCTACAGCATAGTCCTGTCACCAGGGGCATCCAAATGGCTCTTAAACAATAACTAAAGCAACAAGCCTAGAATTCGTACTGTGCCAATATATTTATACTGCTCTACTGTTTCACCCGGTAGTCTATGCCTAACCATGCAACAACAAACTATGCACTCTGTCCTGTGGACCAAACCTCGTAAATTTACATTTACTGTCAACCTAGCCGCACCTACTGTTCCTACAAATCTCGCCCTGTATGCATCCACTCTCATCTATTGTAATACCACTGGCAATCTCTCCCTGTTTGTATCCACTCTCTGCTGATTTACATACCACTGTATTGAGTTGTCTACTGAACCTGCTGTCTAATCACTGTAGTATTGTGCATTCTGTACCTATCTCGACCTATGTAACCCCCAGGTCGCATCTGGAAATGAGCAGTCCCCACTCAGTATGCTTATCTGGTAAATCTCTTAAATAAATAAATAAATAAATAAATAAATAAATAGGCACCTTTTTCTGCCCACAAAGAAATCTGCAGCAGTCCTGACACAGCTCCATTGAGCTCGCTCACTTCTCCTCTCTCACTCACTTGTTCTGTTTCTCCCAGCACTGCAGGTTGCCCTTTTGTACTGGGCTCTTGCCTATGTTGGCACCTTTTTCTGCCCACAAAGAAGTTCACAGCTGTCCCAACAGAGCTCCATTGAGGTCGCTCCCTCTCCCTCTCCCAATCGCTCATTCTGTTTCTCCTGGCACTGCAGGCTGCCCTTTTGAACTGGGCTCCTGCCTGTGTTGGCAACTTTTTCTGCCCACAAGGAAATTCTTAGCAGTCCTGACAGAGCTCCGTTGAGCTCACTTAGTCCCCCTCTCTCACTCGTTCGTTCTTAATCTGTCCCAAACACAGATTTCCCACAGCGACCACGCTATTCTGCGCCCGAAGTGCAAAAACACATTTTGGCCAGGATGTGAAAAATGACAGCTGTACTGTTCATAAGAAGGTGTGGAAAAATGCCACAACCGAAAATCTGGAGTGAAAATAATACGGAATTTGTGAAGTTACGAGGTTGCATGGAAACTGCGGCATGCACGCTCATAACACAGTAATTTTATGGACTTTCATCACCAAATTTTAAACATAGGCATTTTAGGACCTCTGCTCATGAACAGTGTCACTGTGATTTTCACAATGTGTCCCGAACACTGATTTCCCACAGCGACCACGCTATTTATTTATTTTATTTATTGAAATTTCAGGTAACACCTTTGAGAACAAGCTCATTTCATGGTTCCATATCAGACGAACAGTACATACTGGGAAAGTATGAGACGAAGAACAAACAAAATAAGGAGTTATGCAAGACATTACAAGAGTGTATAACTAGAGAAGTTCCATTACCTGTGGCATTGTACAATGCATGCCAAGGTGCATATTTGATTAAAACCTGGAATTCAAAGGGTCATATTAGAGGGGGTGGGGTCTTATGAAACAACCCTTTACAGGAAAATGAGAACAGACTCAGCCTAATATCTAATAATCAACAAGGTAAGGGATGGCATCAGCCCGGGGCCTCGTCAGAGGTGAGAAGGCATGGGACAAAGCATTTTAAAGTGAGCAAGGGAGCTCAGAAGATATAACGGGGGGAAGGGGGAATCTTCACCAGAAGTGTGAAAACACATTTCAGCCAGGATGTGTAAAATGACAGCTGTACTGTTCATAAGAAGGTCTGAAAAAATGGCAATGATGAAAATCTGGAGTGAAAATATTACAAATTCGCAAAGTTATGAGCGTGCGTGGAAACTGCACAATGCACGCTCATAAAAGAGTCATTTTTTTGAATTTCTTCACGAAATTTGCAACATAGGCTTTTTGAGAGCCCACCTCATGAACAGTAGCACTGTCATTTCATTAATTGGTCCCGAAAGGTAATTCCATACAGTGACCGCAGAATCACCTTTCGGGACTGAATAACACCAGAAGAGTGATTGGATTCATGAGGAAGGGTCCCAATAACCCTATGTTGAAAATTTGGTGATAAAAGTCCAAAAAATGGCTGAGATATCCACAGAAGTTGAAAAAAAAGCTATTTATGCCATTATACAGCTTACCAGCATTTCTTCAGTTCGCAGTCGGCTTTGAAGAGTGCAGACATGCTCCCGGTCCACCAAAGATCGTTGTGCCGGGCTCCGGAGTTAAGTATGGGATGGGGGGGTGTGGGGAAGTGGAAGCACAGTGGGTGGTGCGGGTTGTGGAGGGGGCAAAAAAACCACAAGGGACCGCTTTTTATTTTCAGGGCAAAATAATAAAAGGATGTTGCGGGAAGGGTTTTTTTCAGGCTTCATTTGTGCACACTGGGTGGGCTCCCTGTGTGTTGCCTGCATTTTGGCTAAGGGGTACTTAAGCCAACAGGGATTGGGCCCACCATTGTCAAATAAAGATTGTTGGGGGGGCATGATGTGTGCTTCAGCTCTAAGATCACCTCAAGTCACCTCAGACATCTCCACTGGCCTAAACTCCTCCCAGACAGGCAGAGTGCCTCTGCTCCTACTAGTCTGATCACTGTGAGGCAAAGGCCTCCTTAACGGAATTCCTGACTGGATAGATGACACTCTGTCAGAGAAGAACAGAGCAAACTCTTCATACAAGGTGGATGAAGGTCTTCTTCAGCTATAGACAAGCAGGATGGAGAAGCCTATCCACAGTCTGAAAAAGCTGAGGTCTGTTCCTTCCTGCCGCCATCTCCCTGGGCAGGAATTCTGCCTTCTTATGGGAGAGTGCCTCCTGGTACTCACCATAGTGAGCACACAGGACCAGTCTGTCGGCCTCCAGCGGGGTCTTCCACCAGTTATGCTCCAACTTCTGACCCTTCATCTTCATCGCCTTGAGATCCACATCAAACCAGGGGACTCTCAAGTGAGAGGATCTGGGTTGTATACAGACCAGTGCGATGGCATCTAGTGACTCAGCCACCACCTTGTTATAGGTGGCCACTATCTTACTGGTGCCAATCGCACAAGCTTCCTCAACTCTAGATAGGTCGGCCAGTGTCAGAAGTCCTTCTGGGTGCAAACCCTGTAAAGGGTGGTAGCTGACCATCTCCACAGGGGAAGAACTATGGAGGGGGGGCCCAAACATGAACCTCACAGTGCAATGATCAGACCAAGAGACCCAAGCAGTCTTGAGGTTATCAACCCCAAGACCCAGCTGGAACACCAGATCGAGTGTATGGCCATGCTGATGGGTTGCAGAAGCAACTGCTTGTGCCAGGCCCAGAGAAGACATCAACTGGAGTAGGTCGTTACCAATTGAGAATTGTGTGAAGCGAGAGAAACCCGCACGTGTTCGCTGTTATAACCCGTGGGTTGTAACGGTAATTATAACCGGATTCCTATGGGAAAAATGCTCCCAGTTATTATAATACTTTTTTACTTTAGAAGCAGGAAAATCCAGATTTTGTAATCCCACAAATTATTTCATTGTGCATCTTGTGTTCTCTCCTGTATAGCTTGTTTCATGAGAGTGAGGGATTCATTTTAATAAGTAAGTTGAGTGTCTGTGGATAGCCTGGGAGGGACTGCTGTAGTGAGAAGTGGGAGGTATTCTCCTGAATAAATAGCTTGCAGATCTGTGGATATCCTGGGTGGAAGGGACTGCAGTACAAAGAGACAGGGATTTAAATGAGTCTGGAGTCTCTAGGTAGTCTGGGTGGGACTGTGCTATGGTAGTAGAAAGAAGGAGGGATTCTTTTTCATAAGTGAATTGGTGGTGGTGATAGTCTGGAAGGGACTTTTGTAGTGAGAAGAGGACGGAATTACTTTTAATAAATACATTTGAGGGGGCATCTGTGAATGCAAGTTTTGACATGTCAGTTGGCAGATATGTAAAATATAACCACTTGCCCACTGCAGGTGATGTGTACTGAGAAGCATTTGGGCAGGCACATTCAGACCTCACTTACCTCACATTATCTCCAAATAAGATTTTTTATGTCTGTCAAACTTAAGACTTTGTTTACATCAGCTCTATCCTGGACCAAATCTCGCCAGAAGTTAAAAAAACATAGCCCAGGGAGGTTACATGATATGGCTAGACCAGCAGTGACCTGGCTTAAGCAGCTCCATCCTTGGGAACTGAAATCAAGCTCCATCCCTCACTCATGCTCAGTACACACAAACACAATGACAAATGCAGGCTTGAATAGCTGGCTTAACTACTGTACAGTATTAGGTTTGAATATGGAATATGTGCCATCCTACATAAAGTAAATGAATTGTGGCTCCTTGGTCTGGTTTTGTAATATATACCGTTGAGATACCAATATGATCTTTATGATACAGATATAATTTATTTATGTTTGGGGTACTGGTGCTGTGCCCTTTATGTGTGGTTCATTTCGGGAACTTTTCATTGTGTGATTTCTTTGTGCTCCCCCCGGCCCCTGGCTGACCACTCCTTCGGGTAGCCTAGGGCCCTGCCACCAGTCCCGATCACCATCCCACCACCATCAATGCTGCTGCGGCTTACTTGACTCAAAGTATCCCTTTGCCATGGGGCACCCCCTCCTGTGACAAGGGAACTGGGTGAGGAGAGTTGCCCATAGGCTTCGTTCTATGCTGCACACACAGCGAGGGATCATCGCAGACACTTTTGGGCTTCGTGCCAAGTGGGAACCAGCTGCCATCATCCAGTTGGCTGGACAGCTGCATTTTTCCTGTTTTTTTCTCCCTAACCCACCCCCCTCATGTATTGGTCCAACCGTGGTGGTGTCCTGAGAGGCATTCGGCGGTGTGTCAAGGCTTCATGTCACCATGAACACCAGCTACAAGCCACCACCAAGGGCTGCCTAATGAGTGGTCTAGGACCGTCGCCCCCCCCCAGGAGGGAAACATCCCTAGGATGCTTATAACTCCCTCTCTGCAGGTCTCCACCCTTGACATCCAGACTCAGGCATGGACCCGGCTCGCTAGCATGCAAAGCGAACACCCATCACTCTGTGCCATGGAGCTGGCGAGTTTCAGGAACTTTAATCTGTTTGGTAATTAAATACCTTTGAATAGCCTGTATTTGACATATATTAAATTAGCTAGTACGTGTACTTTTACAGTAATCAATATGTGTTATACCACTTATATTATTCATTTGTAGCAGGGGATATATATGAAATTTATATGCTTGTGCCTTGTCTTTTTAGGCAGTTATCAGTTCATTACCCTTTGCTTTTTGAGGATTTCACACTAACCTAGCTATTTTTACTACTAGCTTGTCACAAAAGAGCACTTTTGCATTATTCAGACATGAGGATGTAACAAGCCTGCATGTTTATAGAATTTGATTAGTATTAAGTTTTAAATATGTGATTTTGTTATGACTCCCTGCGGTAGAATGGGGCAGCATATGGGCAGATATGTGGGGAAGGTGGGGGGGAGGGAAGCCACACATTGTGTTGCACCTGGGAATGAATGATCTGGAAGGGAGAAGGATAGAGGAGCTACAAGACAGCTTCAGGGGAGTGGGAAAACTATGCAGCAAAGAGGGAACAATGGTAGCCTTCTCAGAATTTCTGCCAGTGCCAAGGGCCAGTACAGACACGAAGAGAAGACTCAGCAATTTCAACAACTGGCTGAGGGAATGGTGTGGGACCAAGGGGTATGGACTGGTGGGGGACTGGGGTAGCACATGGGATAATGCAGATCTTTATGCAGGGGATAGGTTACACCTCAGCAGGGCAGGTTCGCAGGTGTTGAAGCAGTAGCTGGAGGATTTCATCAATGAAAGATATTATTTGAACTATGTAGGGGGGAGGCATTGGAGCTGGAACTCACCAGGAGAGGGAGTCCCGTGGACCTCCCCCCACCACAGGGATTGATACGACCGGATAGGTGCAGCATGGAGAATGGTTTCACTAAATGCTAGGAGCCTGGGGAACAAGTTGGCAAAGTTGCAGGCATTGATGGCAGAGGGAGAGGTGGACACAGCTGTCATTACTGAGATGTGGGCAACCAGGCATCATGACTGGGACCTGCGGACAAAAGCTTGACTCCTGCGAATGATGAGGCCACACTTGGAGTAGGTCTTGTGGTGAGACATCCCAATTACGCCGGAGCATTGAGAAGTCAGTGTTTATGCCACTCGCTCCAGCGTCTGTGGAGGAGGCACTGGGAGCAGGATTGCTAGGCTCATTTTATTATGTTTGCTTGCACACATGCGCAAGAAACATTATGTGGCAGCTTAGCAGAGAAGCGGGTTGTGGAGGTGCAGCAGTGTGACCGCCAATGCCAGCACTACATTTGTGGGCTTGGCTGTGTGCACCCAATGCAGGCCCAGTGCCCTGATGACACTGGTTCTGCAGACTTGCCACCAACTGAAACAATTTGGCTGCTGCAATGAGGGTCCGCTTCGTCATTGCAGCGTTAGCAGTTCCACTGCAATGAAGGAGTGACCCGTCATTGCAGGATGGTACCTTGCCTGGTGTAACATATCCCCCAGGCATTTCCCTAAACATGGTGGTGGCTTCCTCAGAGCCCCATGAAAGCTGACTGATGGGGTGTCCAATCCCCCTGTCAGTATGGCCCGACCAGTTCCTTTGCCAACAGGGGCCTCCCCCATCGGCATAATGTATCCCTCACCCATTTGTTGTGTGGACAAATCCTGGATAGCAGGCTAACCTTTGAAGATCAGGTGTTGTCTGTGGTTAAGAGTGTTTTTAACTGGACCCAGACCGCGCATTTCTTAATGGAATGCGCCGAGGCTATTGACCCAGTGTTCACCAGGATTGCCAGGTGCTCGATGGTGGAGGGGTATTCCCATGGCTTTGAAAAAGTGCTGGTGAGACCCCTCTTAAGAAGTCTTCTCTCGACCCAGACGTCCTAGCAAATTACCGTCAATCTCAAACCTGCCTTTTTGAGCAAGGTTGTGGAGAATTAATAGCACAACAGCTCGAGGATCACCTCATTTCCTTCAACATCTATGAGCCATTTCAGTCAGGTTTTCAGGCCAGACACAGTACAGAAACAGCTCTAGTTAGAGAGCATAATGATCTACTCAGGGCTAGAGATAGAGGAGACAGGTCAGTTCTTGTACTCCTTGATCTCGCATCAGCATCTGACCCCGTGAACCAGGTCATGCTTCTTGATCGGCTCTGTGAGTTTTGTGGACTCACCAGGGTTGACATCAGATGGTTTGAATCCTATCTCTCTGGCCCTGTTGTGTGGAGTCCTACAGGGCTCGATCTTGTTGCTGATGCTGTTCACGGTGTACATGCTGCCCCTGGGTGAGATCATTCGACAATACAGTGTGGCGTTTCACTGCTATGTAGATGACACCCAGCTGTATTTGTCATTTGCACCCGCAACATCTGATGCTGTCAACATGCTTAACATCTGTCTGGCTAAACTCAATGACTGGATGGCTTCCAGCTGGCTGAGACTTAACCCGGATAAGACAGAGGTGTTAGTGATCGAGCCAGGTCATGGGCGTGATGGGTTGCAACCTGAAGTGGACACAAGTCTTTTCCTGGGGTCTGCTTTGTTGGTTACTTCCCCGAGGGTGAGAAATCTAGGTGTAATCCTGGATAGCAGGCTAACCTTTGAAGATCAGGTGTTGTCTGTGGTTAAGAGTGTTTTTTACCACTTGCGGAACATCACCAGGATCAAGCCCCTTGTTCTGCCCGAGGATCTGCCAACTCTGGTACATGTATTTGTTACCTTTAGGCTTGACTACTGTAATGCTCTTTACTTTGTGGTCACGGGAGGGACCCTCCACAGGCTGCAGCTGGTGCAGAATGCAGTGGCCTGGTTGCTGATGGGCCTGTCCAGATCCTGTCATGTGACCCTAGTCCTGCATGTTCTGCACTGGCTGCCAGTCAGGTGAATGGTCCTTTTCAAGGTGGGATTGCTCACCTATAAGGCCCTATATGGTCTGGGTCCTGGCTACCTGTCAGAGCTCCTGATGCCTGCGACCTCTGCTCGCTCCCTCCAAGGGGCCTCCTGGATGTTCCCAGGGTTCGGCTCAAGACATCTGGTGATCGAGCTTTCAGTGTCTCTGGGCCGACCCTGTGGAACATGCTCCCAACTGCAGTCTGGGAGGCCCTTGATCGGTGTTTTCAAGCAGAGGCTAAAGGCCCACCTCTTCAGTCTGGCCTTCACAGAGTAATCAGTACTATATAGAGAATTCTATTATTTGAACTCTGATTTTATTTATCTGCTATTTATGGATTTCAATTAGTTGTTTTATTTGTAATACTTTGTTAGGTGCCCAGAACCTCCTGGATTGGGCACCATAAAAATAAAATGTGCCTTGCCTTGCCACACATGTGCACTCCTCTACTTTTCCTGGAATCACCGCTCTCTATTCCACCGCCAGCAGCACTCGGCAGTAAATAATGAAATAAAAAAAGAACTGGCCAGTCACTTCTCCTTAATCCTTCCACATGTGCTCGTTATACATGTTTTTTTAAAAAGAAAGAAAAAAAGGGGCAAGTTTTAAGCAGCTGTGGACAGTGGAGGGCGCTTCATGCCAACCAGACTGCTTCTGAACACCGATATATTTTTATTTGATATAACTGCTGTGGCGAGAAAATGCTCCACAGCAATTATATAAAATAAAACATGGGGTGGTGTGTAAAACTTGATTTTACACACACCCTCATTGTGGGATGCATTTCATAAATCCTTGGGTGTGTGTAAAATCTCATTATACACATTGCCCCATACATTATTCTATATGTTACCCATTTACTTATAATTGCATTGAATCAAAAATCCCAATGGCTAAAAATTTGTTTAATTCTGTAATTGTTTTGCATATTCCTTGCTAAAATCAAATTTACATTATTCTAGGACAGGTTTATGGAAATCGTAGCTTATTTGTGTATATTGAGTATATTATGTATATAATGTGCTACATTATTTGATGACTTCACATTGCTTTGTTATTCATTGCTATCTCATGTGTTGTATATTATGATCTGTAATGTTTACTAACTCCAAACTGTTGTTTCATTGTTAACTTATGTGTACCTTAGGCAGGTCCACCTTGTAAATGAGTTCTTCTCAATGATGTTTCACGTGGTAAAAGAAAGATTGATTGATTGATTGACTGATATCTAATAATATGACCTCTATTGTAGGGAAGCTGATGGAGTCACTGGTCAAACAGGACCTCGTAGACTACCTGGACAGCAACAGGCTCCAGGATACTAAACAGAGTGGTTTCATGGCAGGAAGATCTTGTCAGACCAACCTGACAGTTTTCTTTGACTGGGTGACAAAGGAATTAGACAAGGGCCATGCTGTGGTTCTGCTCTACATTGACTTAAGCAAGGCTTTTGACTCGGTACCTCACAAATGATTGTTCAAGAAGGTAGAAGACCTGGGTGCAGCTAAACCCATAGTGAACTGGGTGGCTAACTGACTAGAGGGGAGGCAGCAGAGGGTGGCAGTCAATGGGGTCAATTCAGAAGAGAGGGAAGTTATGAGTGGGGTTCCACAGGGATCGGTCCTGGGTCCAGTCCTCTTCAACATGTTCATTAGTGATACTGGAGAAGGAATCCAGGGCAGGTTGTGACTCTTTGCAGATGACACAAAACTATGTGGGACAGTGGGTAGTGACGAGAAATAAGGGAAATGAAGAGAAACCTACAAAAGCCAGAGGGATGGTCAAGTCTGGCAGTTAAAATTCAATGCTAAAAGTGCAAGGTAATGCACAGGAAAAAGAACTGCAAGACAGAGTGCTGGAAGGGAGGAGGAGGACGTAGCACTACAGCTGAGGAATGGGATCTGGCAATTATCATTAGCAACTCATTTAAGCAATTGAGTCAGTGCAACAAGGCAAGGCTAACAGGATGCTGGGATGTTTCAGAAGGGGCATAAATAGCAGAAGAAAAGTGCTAATACTTCCCCTCTACAAATCCCTGGTGAGGCCTTACCTAGAGTACTGCACCCAGTTCTGGAGTCCTGTCCTCAGAAAGGATAAGGACAGATTGGAGACAGTGCAGCTCAGAGTAACAAAAATGATTCAGGATCAGCAAGGCAGATCATAAGGAGCACCTCAGAGCACTAAATATGTACTCACTGGAAACCATAGGGAAAAGGGAGATATGACAGCGACCTTCAGTTCCTTAAAGGAATTAACAAAGTGAACCACAGGAACTATTTATCCTGAATACCAATTTGCAGTCACATGGACACAAATGGAAATTAGCAGGAAGTAGGTTCAGAAGGGATGTGAGGAAGTACTACTTTATGGACAGGGTGGTGGAACCTTGGAACAGTCTGTCAGCTGAGGTAGTGAGTGCAAAAACAATCAGAGGAGTCAAGCAGGGCTGGGACATAATGAAGAATAGTGGTTATGGGGACGACAGGACCAGGAGGAGAATAGAGAGCCGATGGGGAGGGTTAGTACCCTGGAGGTACAGTAGGTTCCAGGGATTATAGTGAACTTGGGCAAACTGAATGGAACTCTGGTCTTTTTCTGCCATCATTGTCTATGTTTCCATATATGAAACATACTTTATGCAATTCAAGTAAAGCATTAACACCAGTACAATGGTATGGTAGGGACTCAGACCTCAAATAATCACTAAAAAGCATTAGCAGAACTTAGTGGCTCTTGCCACCACTCTTGTATTATTTCTGAACTTTGCATATCTCTCTGTTCTCACTGCAATGGGTTTCCCATGTCCCTTCCCCCCTAGGACGTACTGGAAAATGAGTTGTCCACAGCTCGTTGTTTCCTCCTAGCCAAATATTTTAAATTAGAGGTTAGTGACTTGTTTGTATAAGTGGCTCCTCTGGATGGTATGGAAGTCAAATCTAGCAAAGCACTTCACTGAGCGTGTTACACAGGCCGACTACAAGTCCATCATGTCTACCCTGCTGTTCCTCTGTTGCTTTACTCTTCCCTTTTGGAGCTCCCCCGAAGCTCCACCCCCCACCTTCCTTTTGTTCCTAATTTCCCTTGACAATGTCCCATTGGGTTTTAAACCCTAAGGCATTTCCCAGCATTAATCACATCACTGGGTAGATGGTTATACCAATTTACTAAGTGCTCTGTGTAGAAATACTTTCTGAAGCCTTTCCTGAATTTCCCCCTTCCAGTTTAGGATTGTGCCCCTGGTAGATCGCGAGTTCCATTGAAACACAGCAGATAAGGACCTCTTGACCCACCTAGTCTGACCAGTTTTCTCTGCCTACTGTGCCACTGCAGACCCTACTCAACCTCCAGTTGTCTCCTCCCCTTGCCTTAGTACCAAGGTCCCTTGTACGTGTCCCATGCATGCTTGAATCCCGCCATCATTTTGGCACCCACCACCTCCACTGGAAGACTGCTCCAGGTGTGCACACCCTGTCTGTGAAGAAGTATTTCCTCACATTTCCTCTGAGCCCCCCCCCCAACTTCATAGCATGACCCCTTGTCCTCGAGCTTCATTTTCTATGGGAAATGCTACTTTTCTGTACCTTATTAATACCTGTTAGGCATTTGAATGTTTCAGTTGTATCCCCCCTTTCCCTCCTCTCCTCCAGAGAGTACATTTTCAGTTCATTGAGTCTCTCCTTGTAGGGCTTTTGAGGCAGGCCCTGCACTGTTTTGGTAGCTCTCTTTTGTACCGCCTCCACCTTATCAATATCCTTCCGGAGATGGGGCCTCCAGAACTGGACACCGTACTCAAGGTTGGGTTTCAATGTCCTCCCGGAGGTGGGGCCTCCAGAACCGGACACCATACTCGAGGTGGGGTTCCTTAACTTAAATAACTCCATGAAGGCTATTATGTTCCTGCATGTATCTGTATGTTTCTATTATATCCCTCCTTTTCCTTCTGTCCTCCAAAGAGTACATGTTGAGACTGTGTAATCATGCCTCATAATTCTTACCCTGCTGCCTCTGGATCATTTTCATAGCACTCTGCTGGATAGTCTCTAATCTCTCCCTGTCCTTCTTCAAATGCATGTCCAAAAAACTGCATGCAATACTTCATCGTTTTTTTGTAACCAGTAACCTGTACAGAATTAATATCGTCATCTCTTTGCTGTCACTATTTAAATCCTGTCTTATAACACCTCGGCATACTAAAGTTTTAACTTTCACAGTAGGGTTGTCAGAACTAGTTTGAAAAAGTTTCAATCCATGCTCCAATTCTAGTGTTCAAGTTCTAATTTAGAACTCAAACACTAGAGGGTTCATAGAATGGTTCAAATCTTCTCTTCTTTGTTTTTCTTATTTTGATCGTAGGGCAGAACTTTGATGAACGATGGTGGATGGAAGCTGGGGGAAGGGGTTCAAGAGGGCAGGCCTGTGCTGACTGTCATTCATGGGATGGCAGGGTGGATCTTGCAGCTTGTGCAAATGCACACTGAGCTTTGTGAGAGGAGGAGGAACTAGGGGCAGGGGCTAGCTGCTGCTGTGTGATGAATGCAAATAGGTGGGAGGTCCAAGGGAACTGGTGGAGGCGGAGCAGAGAGGCGATGGATTATGTGGGAGGGACTGGAAGCCAGTGAAAATTCATGAGATGTGATTTTTCTGCATGTGATTGGGTCATTTGATGACTGAATTGCAGTAGCAACCTCGGAAATCTGTTCTGTTATGCAGTTAGTTCAGGGGTTGAGAGCAGACCTCACGCTGGGCTGGCATCAGCATGCGGCACTAGCACAACTTCCATAATTCAATCCACATCAGATCAAACAATCTTATTTTCCTCCTTGTGCTGGAGAAAACTAGCAGTAAAAAAAAATAACAAAACAAAAGCTGAATAGTAGAAAAACGAGGCAGATGGGCAGGCAGTGGGAGGTTGCTAGCTGCTAACTCTCTCCTTTGGAGGATTATCATTCCACCACAAATCCTCCTAAATTAAAACAAACTCCCCCTTGTGGATTCAGGGTTAGGAGAACATACTGTAACTCCAAAGAAAAATATATATTAAGAAAAAGTAAGACAAGCAGGGAAGGACAGGAGTGGTGGTGGGGGAAGGTGGCACTCTCATTAATGAAAACAATTATACAGTACCACAGAGAGGGAGACCAGATTTTGTTTTTTCAGTGTGGCATCTTCTCAAAAATTCCCAGAGGAGATAGTTGACTCCTACATGGCATACTTGCCAATCACTGTGCTTAGTGGGTGCCTGTGTGGCATCTCCAATCCCAGAATCCCACAAATATCTTGGGTGACAGAGGAGGAGGCTGAGACAAATGATTTATGAATTATCTGTGACTCCTGCATAGTGTACTAGCCAACTGTGCTCTGTGGTGTTCCTTGGGACTGCACTCTGCCCAATGTGTGCCCATGTGGCACCTCAGATCCTGCAGATATTTTGGGTGAAGGAGGAGACTGAGACAAATAATTTATTAATTAACTATGACTCCTGCATGGTGTATTAGCCAACTGTGCTGCTGTGTTCCCTTGGGACTGCACTGTGCCCAATGTGTGCCTGTGTGGCATCAAAAAATCCCAGAAATATTTTGGGTGACAGGGGAGGAGACAGAGAAAAATCATTTAGTCATTATCTGTGACTCCTGCATGGAATACTAGCCAACTGTGTTGCTGTGTTCCCTTGGACTGCACTGTGCCCAGTGTGTGCCTTAGTGGCATCTCAACTCCCAGAAATATTTTGGGTGATGGGCGGAGACTGAGACAAATCATTTCATCATTATCTGTGACTCCTGTGTGGCATATTAGCCAGCTGTGTGGCTATGTTCCCTTGTACTGCACTGTGCCCAGTGTGTGCTTTAGTGGCATCTCAACTCCCAGAAATATTTTGGGTGATGGGCAGAGACTAAGACAAATCATTTCATCATTATCTGTGACTCCTGTGTGGCTGTGTTCCCTTGGACTGCACTGTGCCCAGTGTGTGCCTTAGTGGTATCTCAAATCCCAGAAATATTTTGGGTGACGAGCGGAGACTGAGACAAATTATTTTGTCATTATCTGTGACTCCTGTGTGGAGTACTAGCCAACTGTGTGGCTGAGATCCCTTGGACTGCACTGTGCCCAGTGTACACCTGTGTGGCATCTCAAACCCCAGAAATATTTTGGGTGACCGAGGAGGAGAGACAAATCATTTATTCCTTATCTGTGACTCTTCAATGGCATACTAGCCAACTGTGAATGTGAATTGAAGTGTGTAACCCCTCTACAGATGGGGGTTCCCAAAAGTCTTCCTTGGGCTTGCCTAAATGCCCACTGCCAGGTTGATATTCTGTGTCCCCCATTTCTCCATTTTGTACGCTACCCTGATGTGTGAGCAAGTTTAAATAATTGCAGTGCAGTCCCTGTCTTCTGGTGTCTGCTCCTAGCCTGCTTGGATCCCGCCAAAAGTAGAATATTACCCAGCATCTTTTTCTCTTTCTTTGTCCCCAAAGCCAGCCCTAATCTTTTGTCTTCTGCCCAGCCTCTTCCAGCCTTTTTATAAATTAACCTTGTGCATCCCTTCTCTACAGGATCTGTTGCCCCTTGGCCTGGAATCTTACCTGATCCCCATGGAAGCTGTGGTCCTGCACCACGCAGCCTGCTGCTTTCACCCCACAAGTGACAGCCAGGACTGAACCAGGTACGGACTTTGTGCCCAGAGCCCCAAGTAAGCCACTGGAGGAAGAAAGGCAGTTGAATTTTGGTGTCTTTTCTCCATTTGGCTTCTGCTAGTAAAGTGGTCTGAAAAGGCTGCTTTTAAATCAGAATCCTGCTAATCTGAATCAGAGGATTTCTCCTCCCTAAGCACTGCTCTGGAGAGGATTTTTTGGCCCACCCACTCCCTCCCGCACTCCCTCCTAGGCCACCTTAAATGCCCCATTGATCCCGCCCCTTTCTTGATCAGTTCTCTATTGGACAACAGTTTCATTTACAATCTCTTAAAGAGACACAGAGCTACTCTGCAAACTGTGCTTCTGCTAAGACCATCAACGCTATCCACTGTATACCTTTCTGGAAGTCAGACTGTGAACTGCTGTGGCTTGTGTCACACCTCCTGGCCAAAGAAATCTAGAGTTAGCAAAGCACTTACCGAAACACTGGTTTGTACCTTATATTTCCACTGGACATAGGACCGTGAGCTGCTGTATCTATTGATCTAGGGTTAGTAAATTCTTAAGGATTCTTGTGCACAGGCTTTAGAATGAGGACACTATACTTGTTCCTCTGCCTGACCCACATCCTGCTAAGCTCTCTAGAAATAACTAATACTCTACATGGGTCAGCCAGTGGTGAGTTCAGTCCAAGAATCACATTCGATTACCAGTGCTCTTTGACCACCCAGAGTTGCACATATGGGCCCTTAATATACCCAGGGTAGAACCTGCATTATATTTACCATGGTCAGCTGGAACCGCTACAAAGGCGGCCTTGAAGATTATGACCCTATCCCCATTTGCCCAGGTGCTTTGTGCTCTAGCTATTCACAACTAGGGTACTTCTTTACATGATGCTAAGTACTCTAGGTATCAATCTCAGGGACCCTCCAATTACACTTAATAATCCCTGCAAATGGAAGCAGTTTAGAGCATACAGGCTACTCTTAGGAGCTATTAAGAAACTTTTGCTGCTTCTATTGTGCTCCGGCAATGTTGAACTTAATCCTGGCCCCCCAGCTGTGATCTCATCTCCTGCTGACCAACCCAGTATAAAAGGAGTGAGCTTTATGCATGTCAATGCATGCTGCCTCCTGATGAAGATTGCCTCCATTCAGGCTTGGGTGTGCCACACTATGTCTGATATCCTAGTGGTAACGGAGTCATGACTCAGACCTGGCTCCACTGACCGTGAGGTAAATATCCCATCTTATAATTTGTTCAGAACTAACAGGCAGGCAAGAGGGGGAGGAGTTGCCATCTATGTTAAAGATAAATTTTCCACCTCAGTCATTGATTCTACCTCGATTCCTAAAGAATTTGAAAACCTTACTCTCAAAATAGAGCTTACCTCTTCTATCTCCTTCTATGTACTAGGATGCTACAGGCCTCCTTCAGCGGGATTACTGTTAGTAGACCACCTGAGAAACACACTAGGATCCCTATCCTCAGAAATTATCATATTAGGAGACTTTAATCTAGACTGGTTTCCAGTGTTTCTACATCTCTTAAATCCTTCTGTGATGAATTTGGTCTATTACAACTCATCACTGAAGTAACGTCTCTAATAAGAAGAATCCAAATAATAGTACACTGCTGGATCTCATTTTAGTAAACAAACCTTACCTGTTCTCACACACTAGAGTGTTTTTATCCAACATCAGTGACCACTGTTTTATTGCCTGTGTAAGAACAGCCTTGAATTCATCACCTGCATCAAAATTCACCACTAACCCTGTCCTCTGGGTGGATGCACCTCTTTAGTACCCAGGCCCCTCAACCTGCACCTGGTCATGCAGGCAGGGGTATCCCTTGGGGTAGCTTACCTAGGTTACACATGCACCACCAGCAATCAATGTGTGGTATCTTAAATAAATTTCTGATATGTTTTGGGTGAGATATACAAAGACAAAATCAGTAGTGAAAAAACACTTTTGGGACTTCCGGTGACATCATCCTACATGGCGGTCTAGTCTCTCCAGAGCTCTCCTGGGTCCAATCCTAATCTGGCACCATCTATATTCGGTCAGTGTCAGTGGCTCAGCAGGTAGCACACTCGCCTCTGAGGTTGGGAGATCAGAAGGCTGTGGGTTCTGTCCCCACATCAGGCACTTGGGTTAATATCCCACTACTGACATTGCAGTGCAGCATGAGGGTGGGGTGCTGCATTCCTGAGGTGCTGTCTTTTGGATGAGACGTTAAACCGAGGTCCCATCTGCCTGTTCTGGTGGTAGTTCAGGTGGATGTTAAAAGATCCCGTGGCACTTCTCGAAAAGAGTAGGGGAGTTTTTATTGAATTTCACATAAGACATACAAGAAAAAAAACATCACATCACAAATCATAAACCATTATACATAAAATCACATACACATGAAATACCAAAAACAAAACATGATTATCATAATATTACAATACCGAAATACTTTACTTGTATTTAATAAAATTTGAACCCCTTCCACTACGATACACTTTAATTCCTGGATAATGCAGTAAATCAGACTGATAGACAGACTTCATTGCTTGTGCTACTAAATAACTATACACTGAATATGACATCATCCTTTGGTAAAGTACCCACTGACATCTAGCTTGCCGTAAATAAAACCTTAAACAGCTTAAAAAAAGAAGATAGGTTCCAAGATGGAAATCTACAGCCTCTTTAGGGAGAACGCCCAACACCAAGGTGTCATAATCTAACGTTTGCAACCAATTCATATGCCATTTTTCTGCAAGAAAAGGCCAAAGCGGCCTAGAATAGGAACAAGTCAACAAAAAATGACACATAGTTTCTTCCAAGTTTATACAGGCCAAATATGGACAATTCCTATGTTCTATATTTTTGTGCTTCGCATTACCTCGAAGTTCAACCTACCATAAACCATAAGCCATAATATTTCCCACATCTTAACCGGTATCCTCTTATTATTAAGTTGTTTTAAAACCTGTTCATTAAGGGAAGGGGGCAATCCTTAAAACAAGGTTCTACAGGATATAGTTGGGTTATCAAAGAATAGTAAAATTTTTTCCTAGTGGCATGCAAAATATCAGTACGGTAATCTTCCATTTAAACAATTTTTGGGCTACCGGACAAAAATATTCAGGCAATTGCAGTCTAGTATGAAGTTTGGGTGCTGTCTCACCCCAACCTGCAAAATATCGTCCAAGTACTTGTTTTATCATACCCCTAAACCCACCCAAAATGTTAGAAATACCATACCAAACTGTATGATAAATAAATAATGAATAGAAAAAAACAATAGGTTCGACCATACCTAAACCTCCCTTTTCCTTGCTCAAATAAGTATAACATCATTTGACCAGATTAAGCTTATTCCCCCACAGCATTTGAAAAAACATCCCATATACCGTAGTTTCTAAAGAAGAAGGGAGAGGAAAAATATAAGCCACATATTGTAACTGAGGGACAATAAAACGTTTCAAAATCTGGATTCATTTCAATTTGGACAATTTCCAAAATTGCCATTTCCTAACCTTAGCTTGAGTTTTCCTAAAACCTTTTCCCAATTAGTTAAAGGTAAATTAGAAGGTCCAAAATGATACCCAAAATGCTTATTGGTACTTTTGAAAATTGAACCCAGCTACGTGGAAGAGAACCTCCCATTGACCAATCAATAATCTTTACATTTAAAAAATAAAGTTTTGAGTTAAAACAACTGCATATCATGCTACTTTTTGCATAAAAAAGGGAACTTGATCATAATGGGGAAAAAAAACACAAATATCATCTGCATAGGCCAATACTGAAAGGTTATCAAGCTCACACTTAACTGATAAACTATTTCCTCTTGACCTAATCAAGTAATGCAATAAGGGATCAAATGAAAAAAGATATAACAAAGGACTAAGGGGGCAACCCTGCCTTACCCCAGTGGAAATGACAAATCCTTCTGTGATATGTCCTCTTAAAAATACTTTAACAAAAACATGCGAATATAACATCTGTATATATTTAATAGAAACTAAAGGAACACCATATTTGGCTAAAGTCAAAAAAAGAAAATTCCTGTCCACTCGATCAAAAGCTTTCTCTTGATCCAAAGAAAGTATACAACCTTTACTACTTTGTAAAGGTAATAGTTCAATAAAATCTCTAATCATAATAAGAGCATCCTGTATTTTCCTTCCTGGCATGCTGCAAAATTGATATTCAGATGAAACAAAAAAAGCATAATGCTTGAGCCTAGTATTAAGGATATGAGCCAAGATTTTATAATCTGAATTTAACAAAATTATTGGTCTCCAATTTGTAATGTCTGCTCTATTCCCAGCTTTAAACAAATAAACCAACAAACCTTCTGAAAAGGCAGTAGGAAACATATGATACTGAAAAAAGGATGAATGAACCGTGTGTAAAATAACAGAAATTTCTGAAATAAAAACCTTATAAAACTGATTTGGCAAACCATCCAAGCCAGGTGAAGTACCTATTTTTAGACTCTTTATAGCTTCTATAACCTCTGCTAGAGTAACATGTTTAAGTAATGATAATACTTCCTCCGGACAAAATGGAGTATCAATGTCCTGTAGATAATCCTGAATGACTCTATCTGAAGGAGCCACTACTGGCTGCAATGACTGATAATGTAATTTAATCAAATTTTCCATATTTAAAATTGAATCAATCCTATTGCCATCCAAATCCTGTAAATATTCAATAGTCCTATCAGCATGTATTTTTTACAAGCTCATATGGGTCCCCAATAGGTGCCTTTTTGAGTTCCAGTAGAGAGCATAGCTGATATTGTTGAGGCCCTATCATACTGATACGTCAACATTTTTTTTTTATTACATTAATTTGAGCGAAAAATCATCATTACTTAAATATGATAGTGTATATAAATGCTGCAACTGACTTGAAGGAGAGATATTTCAAGAATTTTTTATTTCCTAAGATCTACCATGGGCACAAAACCAACTCCGTATATCTTCCTTAGTATCCACCCACCAATCTCCAATATTATCATATAAACATAATACCGATACTCTAGCTGCAAATAAATCCACCATTCCTGTCTTAACCACTGGAGACGTCAACATAGATGTATTTAATTTCCATCTATTCTTAATCTTAGATCGCAAAGGTATATCAGAAATAGTAAACCGTAATAAAAAATTATCCGAAAATTCACTAGGGAGTATCCGAAAATGACCATTCTTCAGATTCCGAGAGTGAAACAAGTGATCTATGGTGGTTTTATAAATACCCCTACTATAGGTGAACCTTGCACCTACATTATATGTACCACAATTAATTAACCCTGCAGTATCAATTATAGCCGATAACATATGAGAGTCACAATACACCTTCTTCCTTTTAACCCCAGCCACTTGATCCTCACAACATCACAATTGAAATCACCCCTAAAAATAATATTAGAAGACACCAGATAGGGCTGAACCTTTTCAAGAGATCCATCCGGGCTGCCTTAGTCTGGGGCCCATAAACATTAATGAGGCGAAAAGCCTTTGACTTCCAATTTCCATCCAATAAAAAACAAACAACCTGGAATCAAATCAATTAATTTTGTCAAAGAAAAATCATAGGATCCAAAAAGAATACTCACCCCATCAGCACAGTCAGGCCCAAAGGACCAATAAGAAGGCCCCCAAATCCATTCCCTTTTAAACAATAACAACTGCTCTCTAGAGCACATCCATGTTTCCTGCAAAAAGAAAATATCATAGCCACAATGGTGAATAAATGAAAAAAACACCTGTCTCTTAACTACATTTAGTAAACTGTGGATGTTTAGAGATCCTATAGAAAAAGAACCCATAAAACAAAAAAGAGAATAATAATCAAATTACCTATTTTTTCTGCTTTTTCTTTTTTTTATCTTTATAATCCCCATACTCAACCCCAATAGAAAGTTGGCTACTGCCTACTGATTGGGAATCAACCTCACTGTGCTCCATATCAGAATTCCCTTCTGGTAGAAACAAAGCCGCATAAGTATTACTATCCTCCCTAATGCCTGGGTCAGTTGATTTAACCAAAGGTATTGATTTATTATTCCTGGAAGAACGTCTCCTAGTCACTGGCTTAAAAAACCAAAGTGTCAGCCGAAGTAGTCCCAGGAACAACACCCTCTTCATAACAAACAGGGGCAAGGAGGGGACTAATTTTAGCACCATCATTTGTAATAGTGTGCTGGGTCAAGGAATCAATTCCTAAACTAACCACCGAAGGGAGGAGGAACTGGATTAATCCCTTTGTCCTGCAAGGAAACAGGACAAGGAGAGAACTATATTTTTTGAAGGTCACCTTCCCCAACACTAAATCCTGCGCATGCTGAATAAAAAAATCAGGACTAACACTTGAAACTTTATTCCTGGCAGCCCAAGGACATTCACCAAATACGTGACCAAACTCCTCACATAGGTCACATCTGGTACGATTAGTAGAATGCAGCGCTATATGCCCAATTTCCCCACAATTATCGCAACGTGCCTGGTCGCAGGTACTAGATAAATGAGTCATGCCCTCGGCTGTCCTGCGTAAAAACAAACCCCCTATCTTTACCCAACATGAAAGAATTAGGGATATGTTCCATTCCATTGTCAAGGACACGTAATTTAACTTTATATTTCCACCCCCCAGTCCAAAAGGATTCAGAATCCAACAAAGCTTCTGGTGTACTTAGAGCTTCACATTTCTGTGACAACCAGAATGTGATGTAGTCAACATGAACCCCTTCATTTCGAAACATAACCGTCACGAATTTAACTAAGGGCTTAGTTAAAGGTATAACTAAAAAGGGGGACCATAGGGGTGAAAATTTTACCTGTGCATAACGCTCCCAAAAAAGATCTAAAGTATGAACAGTTCTAAAACTAACATCATAATTATCTTCCCCTGAAATATTAATCAGAGCAAAAACATCCTTGGGAGAAAAATGTAAAGATTCTTTCAACAAAGTACGACCAACATAGACACGGTCAGGTCTATCCGCTAAACCTCCTTTTATGTAATTGCGAACTGCATTCCTTCTGGTGCAGCCTCTTTCTTAATATTAGAAAATAAATCAGATAGCAAAGGTGCCTGACCAGCTTTAGGGACTTGCAACTGAACATCATTAGTTAAAGGATTATTCTTTTCAGAAGTTATATTCATATTGAGTACATTAGTCTCTGTCAGAGCAACAGAAGCAGTAGAAACACTACTATCCTTAAGCAACTCCCGTGAATCCATTACTGGAGCAACCATGTCAGAGGTTTCCATTCAGGTGATGTTTGTGAGAAGTTGTCAATAGAATCCCAATTGGGATCTGAACCAAGTTCCTGCTTAGTTTTAACCATCCTGCTCCTTGCAACGCTTGACAAGGGGACCATGTTTCTGCAACCGGCAACTTCAATGGGTCAGTTAATTTTAAAGGAGCAGTCACAGGAGCCACTGACCTTGGCTTTGGCCGCTCTTGAGAATGATTCCGGCCAGAATGAAGTGAAGAACTTGCCTGACGCTCTGCTCCAAAGGAAAAGGTGGTCGCCCCTTCCTGAGTACCTGAATCAGTTTGATAAATAATCCGTTGAGTTGTATCAGCTTGCAAATCAGAATTCACAGGCAGAGCCGGAACTCTGAACATGAAACCTGAACCAGTCATCAGGGTGGAGGAATTTAATGCAGCCTCAGCTGACTGTATTTGTTTTAAATCACCCTTTGGTAATTTACTTTCATTTTCTGCCTCAACAACCGCTACATTAGAATGGCAAGCAGACGGAGTGTCAGGCTTGGCACACACACCTACCGTGGTGCTTATACTGCCAGCCTGGTCAGGGGATATCGGCGAGTTAAAAGGTGTACCTACCTGTCGGCTTGTAAACACCGTAGCAGTACTGGCCACCTGAATCACAGGTGGAGAATCAGTTACACCAGCAGTCACAAAATCAATCTTCACAGCTTGAACAGTGTTTTTAGCAGGTAAATTAACTTCATCCACTTTAAGCATTACAAGCTCACCTTCTTTCTGATGCCCCGAAGGCATATCATCAGTCACTGGACGAGTCGCCACGCAACTCGTCTTAACATCCGAGTTAGAAAAACTCCTCATGTGAGAAGGAACCTCGCTACAGAGCCAGACATCCGCAAATCTTCCGTGGATAAAAAATATCACTAGCTTCCCCATCATACTTCAAATCTTGTAAATCCTCGTGATCGGCCTCTTGGTTAACCAGGATAGAAGGAGAGAAGCTATCCTAATCCCATAGCGTCCTGCTGCACTGATGACTCCTCCGTAGGCCATTGCATGGGCCAAAGGGTCCCCACCGACAACAAACCAGCATTGCAGTCTCCCACACAGTAGGGAATTTCTCTGGTGCCCTGGCCAAATATCCCCCCATTTACTAAAATACTACCAACAGCTTAATCTGGTTCAAAGTCAGCTTGCATTCATCTATATCCCCCTTCCCTGGGTCATGCCTGAAAATAGGCAGAATTTGTCTAGTGCACTTACCCGGTCAACAAAAACTAACTAACTAACCAACTAAATAAATAAATAAATAAATATTATCAAAAACTGGCGAATTGTAGCAAAACACTGCATCTGGAAAGCATTATGGCTAATACCCATAACAGGCTGAAGAAATTTGCAGCAATAGCAGGAGGAGAAAGGAGTTTTTGAGGAGCCGGTGTCCCAGACAACATGTACTGTGAGGCCCATCACCAAACCGCCTCATTGGCCCACAACTCTCCAGTAGACTCTAGCTCAGAAGATGAGGAGGAAGTCACGATAACCTTGAGGCAGATTTGCTGGGAACTGAGGAGATTGGGAGACACCATCTCACAATTTCAGTAAAGCTGTTGGACTTAAAACAGATCAGCAGAAACAAAAGCGCCAAATTACAGAGGTGGAACAACACACCACTGACCTCTCCAACTTGGTAGATCTTCAAATGGAGCAATTCTGCATCTTCATGACAGGGAGGTCTGGCTTCAGCAGAAAATAGAGGATCTCGAAATCGATCTAGATGGATAAACATCAGAATCAGTGGCGTACCTGAGGGCATGGAATCAGGGGGTATGGTGAGATTCATGGAGAACTTCTTGAGAGAAATACTGGGTTGGATCCCGAGTATGCTTTGAACCTAATCAGTGCACATAGATCCCTTGGCCCTTGGTCTTTTGATCCCAAAGCACGTCCTCGTTCTGTCATAATAGCCTTCCTAGAATACAGAACAAAATCGGACATCTTACAAAGGGCCTAGCAAAAAGAAAATTATTTTTGGAGACACCTGCCTATTTTTTGAGCATGATTACACCCCCATTACCATGGACCGAAGGAGAAAGCTATTACCTGTTTTGAAACAACTTAAGGAGAAGGGGGTAAAGGCTTGATTAGACTACCTGGCGACTTTAAGGATCATCACAGATTCTGGCACTCACCTATTTTCGATGATCTTGGAGGCTAAAAAGCTTTTTCAGCAGTGGAATATTGCTATGGATGATTTCCAGGATCCGGAGGTGATTACAGAGCTAGACTACCATCACTGGTACACTGTCCGGGGTGCTGGGGCAGCGAGGAGGCCGTCCGCAAAGAACAATCAACCTACATCCCAGCCCCTGGACCTGATGGAAGATGCTTCCGAAACCCTATCGGAGCAGAAAACACCACTACCACAAAGAAGAGCTGCAGAAAATGCAAGCACAAGGCAAAGAACCTGACCAATGGCCTGACCTGGCTTCCTCCTCGGCTCCAAGTGTGCCAGGCTCGTTAAAACTGCTCACCCGCATCAACTAGCTACGCAGTCCTTGGAGAGTTCTTGGACTTTCTGGAGGGTGAGTCTGACAAGCAATAAGTAACTCAGCCATTTTTCCTCCCCCATCCCCCGAGTACAGTCTTTCTGGTGGCCTCTTTATAGAGCCTTGACTTTATCTAACAACGCGTAGGCTTTAATTTGCCCAGCTGATCGGTGCGGTTAGCTCCCAACGAACCTGCCTGTCACTTACTTATTTTTCTACCGAACTTTCACGGATGAGCATGCTGGAGGGGATTTGAGGGTGCTAATTTGGAATCGTGAACTGAACTCATGACCTAAACCCTGTGTCTAGTATGTCACCGTTTGCTCTGGGTTCTCGGGGGAGTCAGGTATTTTATTTGACAGTGCAACGACATGCTCGCTGAGGGACACATCTCCCACTGAACTAAGATACTCAGATACTATTTGGGGAATCAACCTGCTTACTTCGAACAATCTTGGACTGGGGGATATGGGAAGGGGGTGCTATTATGATGTGTTTTGATGCTGCCAATATAAAAGGAGCATGTACTGATTTGCCAGATGACCTACTGCTGAAAATGTTTTTGCCTGATAATACAAAGAACTTTTTCCATCTGGTCAAAGATGTTAATTTCTGAGGTGCCGGGATGGTCTGGCTGGGGAGGGGGAGCCAGGGGGGGCCCTCCCTCCTGTCAGGACCATTAAAGGCAATGCAAAATAAAAAAAAAAATTAAAAAGAGCTGGGTGTGGGGGTGGGAAAATTCCCGGGGGAGAGGGCTGAGGCTGTGAGCAAACATGTTCAGGGTTCGATGTATCACCTTACCAGAGGACCTCCAGGAAGAAGTTCTCAGATAGGCATGACCTTGGGATGTCTTGCCCCCCCATCCTCCACTTATAACTTTCGAGGATGGGTTTAGGGGGCACAATTGGAAGTTCAAAATTGGAATCCAAGCTATTACTGGAAAGTTAGTAACTTTTTTGTATAGGAGGGTTACAGGTTCATTGTTCTGGTTCTGGTTTTATGTTTATTATTTCTGCACTGCTCAGGTTCTAGAGAAAGTCAAGCTCTGTGACTCTGCCCCTCACACGACAGGAGATTTAAATAGATTTTATTTTTTATTTCCTATTTGGCAAATACTGTATGTCAGAGTTGTCTGTTGTAACATGTAATGTTAAAGGTCAATGGACCCATCAAGCGGGCCAGAATTATACAAGAACTGAGTAGGTTGACAGCCTCAGTAGCTTTTTTACAGAAGACCCACCTCTCAGAGAGTGAGCACTGAAAGCTGAAAAGGTCCTGGGTGGGGGGGGGTCTACGCAGCCCATTGGTCTGAACATCCTCATAGGAGGGGCACGGCTATCCTTCTCAGACGAGATGTCTCTCTTAGAGTCACTGGTGTTCAACTGGACCCGAGGGGATGTTATGTAAGACTTCAAGCCTTACTATTTTATATTAAGTGCATATTCTTAAACATTTATGCCCCAAACGAGGACTGGGAGAATCAACTCTTTCCTTAAGAAAATCATCTTATAGACCATCACTGATATTACTGCCTTATATGTGATTGGGGGGGATTTTAATAAAGTGATGTTCTCCCGTAGAGACAGGCGTGGTGCTCAGTTTCTATGGGGGGTTCTGCCTTGAACAGTTTTTTGAAACTCCTGATGGAAGAAGCCAGCATGGTGGATGCATGGTGGGAGACTCATCCTGATGTGAATGATTATACTTATTACTCCCCCGAGCATAATAGTTCTTCACAGATAGATATGTTTTTTCTGCCTGGGGAGAAGAGAACCATGCTACAGGAGTGTCAGATCTTGACTATGACTTGGTTTGATCATTCCCCAGTGTCATTGAGACTGTTGATCTCTCCCTCTTCATGTAACTCCACTTGGTGCATGAATGTGGGCCTGTTAAATGAAGATGATTTTAAACAAGAACTAGGGGAGACTATACAAGATTTTCTCACACTTAACGCACAGGCAGAAACCTCCCCCTCAACAAGGTGGTATGCCCTGAAGGCCTCCCTACAGCTCTCACCAAAAAGGATTGCGCCTCAGACACCAACAATGGCTAGAGGCTGATCTTAAGGATGCAGACTTCTGTTATAAAATAACATTACACCCAGAGGATAAAGCACTCTGGCTAGAGAAAAAAAGGGCATTAGATTCCCTGCTGACCCATCAGGTGGATGACTTATTAAGGAGAACGGCCTAAAAATATTATGAGGGAGGGAACAGGGCTGGCAAGTTTCTAGCCCTGGCTCTAAGAAAGCAGATTACTTCTAGGGCAGTACTTCAGGTACAAGATCCAGACAGAGGGGGAGCATTGGTTTCAGATCCCTTGGGAATTTCTGCAGCTTTTGCTGCTTACTATAAGACACAGTATTCTCAGAAACCAATAGATCAATATGAGAGCCGGGTTGATAATTTTCTTAGTCAGGTGGTGCTGCCAGCTCTCTTGGAAGAAGATAGAGCCCTTCTTGAGAGGGCAATTATGGCCCAGGAACTGTTAAATAAAATAAAACAATTAAAGGTGGGCAATTCCCCTGGGTTGCATGGCCTACCTTCAGAATTCTACAAATCCTTTATGGAGGGCTTGGCGCCGCCACTACTGGACTGCTTCCATCACATACAGGCTGGGGAGGAGATTCTGGCTTCTTGGAGATATACCCAGATTGCTGTTCTGCCAAAAGAGGGCAAGAACCCATATCTCTGTAGCTCCTACTTACCAGTCTCCTTATTAAATGTAGATATGAACATTTATACAGGGATTCTGGTGGACCGCCTCCAGTGGGTGATATGAAAGGTGATTCATCCAGACCAGATGGGCTTCGTTGCAGGAAGGTATGTCTCCAACAACATTAGGAGACTGCTAAACAGTCTCCTCGCAGTGGGAACGGGGGAATTTCCAGACAGCTATCTCCATGGATGCCGAAAAAGCTTTTGACAGGGTGCATTGGCAATTTTTACAAAAAACATGGAGAAAATGAAATCTGGCCCCAAATTTTTAAAAATCTTTTCAAAATTATATTCCCTTCCCTATGATCAGGTTAAAGTTAATGGTGTCAATTCTGATAGATTCCCCTTACACAGAGGTACTCGCCAGGGATGCCCCCTGTCCCTGCTGCTATTTGCAATCTGTCTGGAGCCTTTGGCTGCGGCGGTCCGCCAGGACACACATATAGTGGGGGTTATGGTGGGTGGCAGGTAACAAAAGGTAAGCCTGTATGCAGATGACTCTATCTTTTTTCTGGGTTCCCCTTAAACCTCAGTCTGTCATCTATTGACACTTCTTGAGCACTTTGGCACATTGTCAGGCTACAAATCAGAGGCTCTTTGGCTAAGTGATACCCACCCCCAAATTTTAACTTCACATCTCCCTTCATTTGGGCTAAAAAGAAAAATTAAAATAATCAAATTAGATATTTGGGGGTTACAAATTAATATGGACACTACAAAACTCTTTGATGCCTATTACAGTGGAATCTGGGGAGTAATGCAACAAGATCTGGCCAGATGGTCACTATTGCCGTTGTCTATAGCAGGCAGGATAGATTCAATTAAAATGAACCTGTTGCCTCATTTTCTTTTTCTGTTCCTTCCTCTGCCCATCCAACCCACATATTGGCGTATGATTACTATAGGCATCAAAAATGTATTTGGGGTGGCCACCACCAATGCATCTCTCATGGGATCCTTCAGCTTCCCAGGGAGGTGGGAGGGCTGGCTATGCCAGACTTATGCAGTTATTATTTTGCATGTCAAACACAAGTGGTGAGCACAAGGGTCACCCAGTGAGAGGCTTTGGGCTGGTACACAATTGAAGAAGGGGACTGCTTGGGTCCTTCCCTGTTCTCATTGGCTTTGTCAGAGACTGGGGACAACATCTCTTCTCTAGCCCATAACTCCTGGACCCAGCATACCTTGTGGGTTAGGCACTCCCTGACCTCAGCGGGGACTCTGGGGCCATTGTCCCTTATTCAACACCACTCTTCTTTTCTCCCACCCAGGTTAGATCCTGGCTATGCCAAGTGGGAACTTAAGGGTCTAACTCATTTTGCACAATTCCTGGAAAGTGGCACCTGTATTTCCTTTCAGCAAATTAAGGCTAAATATAGTCTGCAGGATGTTGACTTTCACAGGTACCTTCAGGTGCAACATTTTATCAAAGATGTTGATTGTCCGCACAATCCCTGGGAGGAATTTCTTCAAAAGGTGTCCACCCCAGGTGTGAAAATAAGAAGCATCTCTCATCTTTATTGCCTCCTTAGAACTACAGAGGCCAGACCTTTAGAAAAAATAAAAATGGCATGGGAGAAGGAGACTTCGAGCAAGATATCCTGGCCTGATTGGCTTCATAGACTGAGGATGGGGGGGTCAGGTAACCTCCTCCCCTACATGAAGAGAATTTTATTGGCGGATTTTGGTGCATTTTTTCTGCACCCCAACAGTGACCAGGCCTTACAGCACAACAAATAATGCAGACTGTTGGAGGGCATGTGCAGATGTGAGAACACATAAGTCAAGCAACTAAGTCTGACAAACTCAGTGACTCTGGGTCCAGCTTGAATCCACATTTTCGTCTGACCTGCTCCATAGATCTCTATGTGGGCTTTCAACAACCTCTTTGAATGACAAAGAAGCATACAGACAAAAGGATTTCACATCCTGCATATGCGCAGGCACAGTTTATCACCTTCAGGAATTCTAACACATTCTGTGACTCTGGACCTCAGCTGTTGATCATTTCTTTTGGCTTTTGGCTTAACCACCAGGTATCAACATTTTCAATTGAAATCAACTCTTAATGCACTTATCTCTAAGGGGTATCTATCCGACAACCATTCTGAAGAACAAATGGAACTTTTGGCCTGTTCTCAAAACCACTGCAACTGTGCTCTTACAGCTTCTTGCTATTACTAACTGGTCACTACCTCATTCATCATCCTTATGGAAAGGAACCTGGGTCGAGCATGGGGTCAAGTGCCACAAGATTTTGAAAAAAAAAAGATGGCAACCGGTGTGGGTCTGCATTGAATCACACTCTCTCTGAGTCTTACCCACTTACTCTCATTTAACTGTTACTTGTTTTATTCGGTTTTTTTTAGTCCGTTTTTATCTTATTTACGTCCTGCATTACTGTTTCGTCTTATCGTGTATTTGGTTTTGGGATCTGGACTTTCGGAACTGCTTTCAGAAGTCTCCCCTCTGTTTGTTTGTGGAGATACTCCTAACCGCGAGTGCGACCGGTTGCATCTAAAGGCGTTTTAAATGCGACTTTGGAGTTGGGCTAATCGGAACAAAACTGGTTTTGCTTGCCTTGTGTGCGAGGATTTATCGGACTGTGATTTTGCTCACTGAACATTTGTGGTCGTGTCGACGTTTAGGAGTTTATTAATCATTTCTGTGTGACTGTCGACCTATTGGATTGGAACTTTACCAGACCGTGGATCAGATTGGAATCACTGCAGCATTTTTTTGGAGATTGCTCTGCTATCCCGTTTGCAGTTTGTGGGAGGAAATCCACCTGGACTGTTTGGGCGTTTCGGGAACCCGTCATCTGGACATTGCTTCCCTTCTTTTGGTTGGTGCCTGGCTGCCTGGGGAACTCTGGTATTTGGATTGGCTCTTTATTGGGTGCTGGCTTTTGTCTGATTCTGCTGAAGTGAAAGATTTTGAGCCAGGTCAAGACCTGGGACGGCTGTGGTGGGGGAACCCCCCGGTCCTTGCTACATGAGGGTGAGGGGGCTAGTCGGTGACCAGCCAGAGGGTTGGGCCTCTGTCTGCCCTGGGGGGGCTTGCAGTGCTGGGGTGGTCATTGTACCACCCTGTCTCTGGGGCCCTGACCCTGGGGGTAAGGGTTATGGGGTGCCTCCTGGCCAGTGCTGTCTGTGGGGTTAATTTTGACCTGAGTGACTGCAGTCTCGGGGAACTGTTAAGTTTTAATGTTATTACCTTCGTTGGTTTGAACTGAGCAATATTTTCCAGCAGTGAGTGGGGAGTGACTGGTATCCCGATTGCCCACGAAGAGGTTTTCAATCTGCTATCTAGCCCACCCTTGACTTGTTTGCTTGGTAGATTTAATTTACTCATCAAGGAGACTGTGGATGGATCCTTGGTTTGGATTATTTTATAGTTTCATTTGATGTTTTCTCTGACTGGAACCTTCTCTCTGGACCAAAATATTTTGTCCGTACAGTGAAAGTGCTCGGCTATTGTGAGTTTGAGGGGAGTGTGAGTCCCTGCCTACTCACAAATCTTTATTTTATTATTTTGGGGGTATTGTATGTTGCTTTATTTTCGGGTAGTGAGAGTACCTGGAGGCTAAGTAAGCTCGTAGTGGGAGTACCTGTTTTCTTCGCCAATTTATATTATTTTACTTTGGGGTTTTATTTTTTCTGTGTGTTTTTTCTTTTTTCTTTTGTGTTTATGTTTACCTGATTCTATGACAGGATTTCCTTGTGAGAGGAGGGACCCCTGTCTGTATTTATCATTTATCATTTATTTTACTTTTTTAATTATTTTCTGTTTATTTTTGGGTTCCGGAAAGTAGGTTTTGATTCTGAGAAATATGGATTAATTGGGTTTAATTTTTATTTTTTGGTTTATGTTGTTTTAACTTTGTTTGGAAAATTTGTTTTTTTATCTTTTGGGGGGATTTGTTTTTTGTGTATTTTGTGAGAGTAGGACTTTATTGTCTTTTCCATGTTGAAGGACGTGGATATGTATTATTATCCCACCCCGCCTGTTGTGCGTTACTCATCCTCCACTCTTTGGGCCCTCCGCCCTTTTTCTCCCCCTCCTCTATTGTTTTCTGTCTATCAACGTTGTAGGGCTTTGGGAATTGCCCGAAGGAGGAGGGGGTGGGGAGCCTGAACAGTGGAGGATGGATGAGGGGAGCGATCAAATCGGGATTATTAGGCCCAGAAAATGCCCTGGGGTGAAATGGAGGTCAGAACATGGGTTTCCTTGTCTGATCCCCATACCCAAGGGCACCGCCACTAATAATGGCAGGCAGGTGGTTGGAGGATCCCCGGAATTCTGTCCAACTCGGGCGGTTTTATGCAATGCCAGATCCGTTGTAAACAAGACTGCCATTGTGGCGGACTTGGTGTGTATGGCAGATCTGGCTTGCATCACCGAAACCTGGCTGGATGGAAATGCCGGCCCCGTTCTTGAGGTGGCCGTTCCGGCTGGGTATTCGGTGATACACCGCTCGAGATTGGATCGCAGGGGTGGGGGGGTTGTGGTCTGTTTTAAGACCGAATTGGGTCTCACTAGTGTTCCAGTTGAGGAGACCAAATCATTCGAATGTGTTGTAGTGGCAGGTGGGGGCTATAGACTGGCTCTCGTCTACCATCCACCCGGGGATGAGAAGCCATTCCTTAAGGAAGTGGCAGACTTCATCATTGACCTGGTATTGGAGTCTCCCAGGTTGATGGTGCTGGGCGACTTCAGTGCCTGGATCGATGATGAACTCTCGCAATTTGGACAGCACTTCCTCCAACTGATGAATTCATTGGGCCTCTCACAGGTTGTTACCTCTGCCACTCATAAATGTGGCCATTCCCTTGATCTGGTTTTCCTCCTGGGACGGAAGCCTCTGGCATGGGGGTGAAACCTGTCGGATGGTCTGACCATCACAATGTGAGATTCAATTTAGCACCCTTAAGTAGACCTACCCCTGTGGAGATGGTCAAGTACCGCCCTTTACGGGATGTGACTCCCAATAGTCTAACTGCGGTACTTGACCTATCAGAATTTCCTGCGATGAGCTCGGATCCAGAGGCCTTGGTTCTGGCTATAATAAGGCCATTACCAATGCCCTGGATTCTATTGCTCTCATCCATGTGCATCCTCTCTCCCTTCGCCCGCGATCCTCATGGTTTGATGGGGACTTGAGGGAGATGCGTCGACTAGGACACAGGTTAGAGAGGTATTGGCGGAAATCCAGCATAGATGCCGACCATCTTAGACTGCTAGAGCATTATCAACTCTATCAGTCAGCAATTGCCTGTAAGAAGGCAGTATTCCTGTCCGGGAAATTGCTGCTGTTCAGAACCGACGGTCCAGCATTTTTCGAACCATAGACAGACTGTGCAACCCAGCCTGTCTGCAGGTTCGTAGAGCCTTTTTGCAATCTCAGTGCGAGGAGCTTGCTCGGTTCTTTGGAGATAAGGTGGAAGACATCAGGGCGGAGACCTGCGCTACACTCTCTATGGGAATGGCCGTGGACCAGGCCCCGGTCCCAATCCCTCTTTTTTCCTGGAGTCTCTTCAAAGGGCCGGAAATTGAAGATGTTATGAGGATTGTCCAGGGTATGTGCACTACATGCTGTAGTTTAGATCTGGGCCCCACAGCCTTGATTATGGGCTGTGGGGAGATTATCATCCCGGTTCTGGCGAGGATAGTCTGGTGCTCCTTAGACTCTGGTGAATATCCTTGCTCCCTGAAGGAGGCAGTAGTGACACCAGTGTTGAAGAAGGCTTCTTTGGACCCCAACTTCCTCAGTAACTACCGGCCTATCTCAAACCTTCCCTTTGTTGGGAAGGTAATTGAGAAAGTAGTGGCTACTCAGTTAGACAACCACTTGACCATCCATAGCAGCTACAATCCCCTTCAATCGGGTTTTCAAAAGAGGCACAGCACCAAGACTGCACTGGTTCAGGTGCTCAATGATCTCTTGATGGCGAGAGACCAGAAAAAAACGGTCCATTTTGGTCCTTTTGGAGCTGTCATCAGCATTTGACACTGTAGACCATGGGGTTCTGCTTGAGCACCTGAGAATCATCTGTGGGATTTCAGGTTTGGTCCTCAGATGGTTTACTTCTTTCCTCACTGGTAGAACTCAGAGGGTGGTATCGGGGGTGTTTTCCTCTGATCCTGTCTCTCTGTTTTGTGGGGTGCCTCAGGGCTCAGTGCTGTCCCCCATGTTGTTTGCAGTGTACATGCTTCCCCTTGGAGACATTGTAAGATGGTATGGGCTGGAGTTTCATTGTTATGCCGATGATACCTAGCTCTACCTGTCTTTTGCACCTGACCAGAATGGAGCACTCTCGGTGTTTAATAACTGCCTCGGCAAAATACAAGATTGGATGAGGTCCAGCTGGCTGAAGTTGAATTCCGGGAAGACGGAGGTGATGGTTGTGGATCCTGGTCGCCAGATAGGGGGGTGAGGGACAAACCATCCCTCAGGTTTATTCCTGGGGGATGTTAAGCTCCCCATTTCTGAACAGGTGCAGAACCTAGGGGTGATTCTTGACGATCGGCTGACACTATGCACTCAAGTGTCGGCCGTCGTTAAAGTCTCCTTTTACCATCTAAGGAACATCGCTAGGATCGAGCACCTTGTTCCTTCCGGGGACCTACCTACGCTGATCCACGCCTTTGTGACCTCGCGTTTGGACTACTGCAATTCCCTTTACTTTGGGCTTCCTGGGGTTGATATCTGCCGCTTGCAGCTGGTGCAGAACTCTGCAGCCCGGTTGTTAACTGGGACCTCTCGTTCTTCCCATGTTACACCAGTGCTGCGGAGACTGCACTGGCTGCCGGTTCAGTGGCAGATCACCTTTAAAGTCGGGTCTGCTGACTTACAAAGCCCTGCATGGTTTGGACCCTGACTACCTGAAAGAGCTCCTGGTTCCCTATCTCCTGGAGCGACCGCTCCGCTCGGCCAGCGAGGGGTTGCTAGAGATTCCAAGGGCTATTTTGAAATCATCGGGTGCCCGGGCTTTTGCGTTCATGGCTCCGACCCTCTGGAATTCTCTACCATGTTGGATTAGAGAGTGTGCGACAGTGGGGGGTTTTAAACAAGCATTAAAATCTTTTCTATGGACTAAAGCTTATGGGGAAGAGGTTGATCTGGTCTGATTTTATTATTTCATTATGCTGTTTGATGTGATGTATTTTACTGGTTTGTATTGTAATGTTTTATCTTGATGTGATTTTATAATCTGTTCTGTGCCTTGACTTTTGAAAGGCGCATTAAAAATAAAGACTATTATGATTATTATTATTATATATAAAAAAAGGGCCCTTCTGCCCCACAGAAGCAACTTTAAACCCCTTTTAAAACATCTAATACTGCTGCTGTTGCTCCTCTCAAGCAACATTCACCCCAACCCCTCTCCACCACAACTTGGCCACAAGGTTATCAACAGTGCAGGGTCACTGTCCTTGGCAAGTATTAACATCTGCAGCCTCCTCTCCAAACTTGATACCATCTCTGCCTCAGTTTCCCAGCAAAATCCAGACATCCTATCAGTGCTGGAAACATGGCTGTCTCCAAAGACTCCGCAATAGCAATTCCTGGATATGCAGTTTTCAGACAGGACAGACTTACCAAGAAAGGAGGAGGCTGTTCCCTCTGCCTTAAAAAGTCCCTCATTGGTCACATCATGCCCTTTCCCATCTCCAGAAATGACATCCAAATCCTTGCTGCCAAAGTATTTCTCAGAACTCATAACAAGATCCTGACTGTTGTCTCTGTCTATATACCACCCAAGTTGAGCAATCTGGGCTTACTCTTCCTTGACTGTATCAACTCCTGGATCAGAATACAGAAGTTATCCTGCATGGCGATTTCAACATCAACTGGCTGGCCTCCAGCTCGAATAGTTATAAGGATGCCCCAGCTGCTGCTAACGTCTCACAAATGGTCAAATCACCTACTAAAGTAAACTACAGAACAGGGACCTGTACACTTCTGGACTGGGTGCTAACTAATCGTCCAGAGCATATCTCTGAAGCTACAGTCCTCCCAGACTCCTTAAGTGATCATTCCCCTATCTTGTGTATCTGGACCAACAAATATACCAAACCCCCCCCAAAACTATTAACAGGAGAATGCTGACCCCCAGTCATCTTCAGTCACTTAAAACAGTCTTTCGTGAACATGACTGGTGATAAATTGATATAGCCCCAGATGTAGACACAGCACTTGAATACTTTATCACCTGTTTCAACTCAGCCTGCGATGTTCATGCTCTGTTCAAGAAGCATAAGATCAAGAGTATCAATAACCCATGGATGACACTAGACCTTCTTGCACAAATGAAATTTTGAGACCAGCTCTGGTATCGTGCTAAGGCTACTGGCACCCAGACTGACTTCCAGGCCTACAACACATTGAGGAATACATGCACCAGAGCAATCCGTCATGAGAAGGCTAACTATTACAGGAACGCCTTAGCCAGCACCTGGAATGCCGGGAGTAAATTCTGGTGTAACCTTGCTGAAGTGACTGGAAAGGATCCCAAAACAACACCCACAATGTTGAACATAGATGGTACCATCACTCTTGACCATGTAATCATTGCCAACACATTTAACACCACTTTTGCTGACCTTAGTCATGTGCTACCCCTTAACATTTTTGATCCCTCCACAGCCAACTCAGCTCCTGTTGGTTCAGGTTTGCCACCAGGACACCCTCCTTTCCATTTCAAAGCAATCCCAGAAAGCCTAGCTAAAAACATTCTTAAAGTGCTTGGAAAGTCTAGGGTCAGTGGCAATTCACTGGATATGAAACTTCTCGCCCTCACCATTGACAAAGTCCTGCTCCCACTAACCAAAATCCTCAACCGTTCCCTCATGCTCTCCCAGTTCCCCCAAAAGTGGAAACTAGCAGTGGTGACTCCAATCCATAAAAGCAGTGACAAGACTCTCATGAACAACTACAGGCTTATATCCATCCTCCCCCCTCTATCCAAAGCATCGGAACGGATAGTGGCTGATCAGCTCACGGACTACCTTGTAAAATACAGCCTGCAATGTTCCCAGCAGCATGGCTTCTGCAAAGGGCACAGCACTACCACGGCACTCCTCGAATTCACCACACATATCCATCATGCACTTGATCAGGGCCAGTTGGTCAGCGCCTCTTTTATTGATCTGACTAAGGCATTTGTCATTGTCAATCACTCCATTGTCCTCAAACGATTAGCCCTCCTTAGTCTTTCAAATGAAACTACCCTCTGGTTTCAAAGCTACATCAGTAACCGTACCCAACAGGTCAGGATTGGTGAATTCCTCTCGTCATCCCTTCCAATCCATTCTGGAGTACCCCAATGTTCTATCCTGGGTCCCTTGTTATTCAGCATATTCCTGAACAATCTCCCTGCCTCCTGCCATGACAGAATGTTACTGTATGCAGATGATGCAGTAATCTTCACTTGCCACACTGACCCCACCTCCCTTCAGTCTCAACTACAGAAAGGTTTCACGGAAGTAGAAGACTGGTTTTCTCACATAAACTTATCCTTAACCACAAAAAAACTAAAACAATGTTGTTCCATGGAACCCACAACAAGTACAAGGAGCATGAGCTCACAATTAACAACCATGAAGGCGTCGCCCTTGAGCAGGCGGATATTTTTAAATATCTGGGCCTGACTCTTGACTGCTCCCACTCGTAAACAAAACACATTAACAATATCGCTAAAACTGTGAACTCCCGCTTACAAGCATAAACAGTGCCTAACGGCTGAAGCCTTGAACCTCGCTATCCAGAGCTCTGTTATCTCAACTATTGACTACGGGCTCGTTATCTATGGATCCGCTACTGATACTGCACTCCGGCGTATAGCTGTAGCCCTTAATAAGGCTTGTAGACTCCTTATTTCAGCTGCCCGCCTTTCTCACACATGTGACATTTACGAGCAGGCTAACTTGCTCCAGCTATCCGTCAGGCTAAAGTACTAAATCTGCATCCTAGCTAAGAAGGCATCACTGGGCATTATGCCCCCTGGAGTCCAATCAATATTGATCCCCCAGCGTGTCTGCTGCCTAACTAGAAGATCAGACAGTCTAACCTTTACAATACCTTTCTGCTGGACCTCTCAAGCTCAGCGTTCTTACCTTCTCAGAACCTCCACCTGATTCAACTTGCTACCTACAGAAATCTCCAACATTGCCATGATTGGTGCTTTTAAGTGTAAACTACATCAAAACCTCATGGCTAGTGCCTTCTGTGATTGCTTCTTATAATCCCCTCCAGGCATACTACCATCAAGCATCCCTCCTCACAGTCTCAGCTCCTCCTCCTCTCCAACCCCCCATTACTGGGTATAGGATGAATCTCTCTCCTCTTCCTTTTCATCCCCCCCATTCCTCCTTCCTTGCTATTTCCCATCTACCACATACCCAACGCAATGCCCTCCCTATTTCTCTCCTCTTTCCTCTCTCTCTCTCTCTCTCTCTCTCCCATACGACCCCCTCACCACCACTCTTCTTTCTCTTTCCCACGAACCCCCTCCTAACAAAGCTTCACTGAGTTGCCTATGACTTGTACTGTATAATTAACTCACAACACAATTCCTTGACAATGCCTTTGGCTGCTATTATTGTAACCTTACTTGTCTTTTTCATTTTTTGTAAATTCCATTGTAATGATCATGTTATGTTTTGTACCTTATTGTCCTTATTGCCTTGACATGGAACTTCTGTAAAAGAGCCCTCAGCTCAAAGGTGTCATCCGAAATACAAATAAATATAAATATTTTGTAGGGATGTCTAAAACTTGCCCACTTTTGGTTAGATGTGCGGACTGCAATCCAGCAGGTCTTATATTTAAATATACCCAATAACATCACGGAATGGGTTTCAGGCTTACCCGTTTTTGTGAACCTTCCACTGTCTAAAATAAAATTGGCTTGAACCCTTTCTGCAGCTGCTCTGAAGTGTATTATGGTACACTGGCTAAAAAAAGAACCTCCAGTTCTACCGGAGTGGGTGAACAGGGTTAATAGTATCCTTGATCTAGAAACAATAACTGCAAGATTGCACTTACAGGAAGAAACATTCAGAATGATCTGGAACTCATAAATAGTATGGGAGGCCAGCTGGGATGCAGCTGGTCCCCAATAAATCGAATCTATCCCCAAGTACCCCATGCTGTTGTTTACAAGGGGGTTAGGGTCTCTCCCCTCATCCCACCGGGTTACCCTTAACCAGCTGAACATCCAGATGGCCCCACTGGTCTGTCCTCTGGGCTTCACACAGGTAGTTTCCTCCTCGACCCATATTGGTGGGCACTCATTGGATCTGGTGTTCCTTCTGGGGATGGGGATATCTGATTTGGTGGTGGAGCCGGTCGGATGGTCTGACCATCACTCCATCAGGTTCAATTTTGAGGCCGCCCCTATTAGGTCAGTCCCTTTGGAGATGGTCTGGTATCGCCCATTAAGGGGAGTGTCCCCGGATGACCTGATGGCGGTGCTGGACCTATCGGACCTTCCGATAGATTGCTTGGATGCTGGTGACCTAGTACAGGCCTATAACAGGGCGGTTACGGGGGCCTTGGATTCCATTGCACCTGTTCGTGTTTGTCCTCTCACTCTTCGGCCCAGGTCTCCATGGTTTGATGAGACCATGAGGGAGTTAAGGAGGGTTGGACGAAGGCAGGAGAGGTGTTGGCAGAAGTCAGGTCTGGATGATGACAGACTTAGTTTGATGGACCATTATATGGTTTATCAATCCGCAATCTCTCATAAGAAGGCAGAGTTCCTGTCCATGGAGATAGCAGCTGCACAGAATAGACCAGCTCAGCTCTTTCGGACTGTGGACAGACTGTGCAATCCAGTCTGTCTTCAGCCCGGAAGGGCCTTTTCCACAGAACGGTGTGAGGAGTTTGCTCTCTTCTTTGCAGATAAGGTTGCCAAAATCAGATCAGATGTCCGTTCTTCCCTCTCCAATGGGAGCGGTGATGGTCGGCTGGAGATATCGAACACCCAGTTGGTATGGTCTGACTTCAGCCTCCCCAAAATCGATGATATTGTGATGGTCATCCGAGCATTGCGACCAACCAGCTGTGATTTGGACCCTGGCCCCACACGCCTTTTAGTGGAATGTGTGGATAAAATCGGCCTAGTCCTGGCTTTGATAGTCTGGAAGTCTTTGGAGAGGGGGATCTTTCCAGATCCCCTTAAAGAGGCTATAGTTAAGCCTCTTTTAAAGAAATCCACCTTAGACCCAGATTGTCTAGCAAATTACAGACCAGTCTCTAACCTACCCTTTGTGGGTAAGGTTATTGAAAAGGTGGTCGCAAGGCAATTGGAGGATCATTTGACCAACAACAATATCTACGATTCTCTCCAATCTGGATTTAGGAAGAGGCATAGTACTGAGACAGCACCTGTTCGGGTACTAAATGACCTCCTAATAGCAAGAGATCATAAGACCTGTTCTATTTTGGTACTTCTTGATCTCTCAGCAGCATTTGACACTGTTGATCATGGTGTGCTGTTAGAGCATCTGCGGTCCATCTTTGGATTATCTGGTATGGTCCTTAGGTGGTTTAGATCTTACCTTGAAGGTAGGACTCAGAGGGTGGTGTCAGGAATTTTTTCCTCGGCATCAGTCTCCCTATCTTGTGGGGTACCGCAGGGCACTATTCTAGTGCCTATGTTATTTGCGGTGTATATGCTGCCGTTAGGAGCGATTATAAGATGATACGGTCTGGGCTTCCATTGTCATGCCGATGATACCCAGCTGTATATGTCTTTTGTACCCGGCCAGGATGCTGCCTTGTCGGTATTTAATAACTGCCTTGCAGAAATCCAAGATTGGATGAATGGGAGTTGGTTGAGGTTAAACCCGGAGAAAACTGAGGTGTTGGTTGTAGACAAAGGTCGCTGTGAGGCGGGTTGGCCAGCTGGATCGCACTCAGGCATAAGGCTTGCAGGCGTTCATCTGACGACCTCAGATCAGGTGCGGAATCTTGGCGTAATAATTGATGACCACTTGACACTTAAAGCTCAGGTGTCAGCGGTGGTCAAAACTTCCTTTTTCCATCTGAGGAATATCACCAGGGTAAAGCATCTGGTTCCTCCAGAAGATCTTCCAACATTGATCCACACCTTCGTTACCTCCGCCTTGACTATTGCAACTCCCTGTACCTAGGGCTATCGGGGGTTGAGCTTCGTCGTCTGCAGCTAGTGCAGAATGCGGCGGCCAGGTTATTGACTGGTTCTTCTAGATCCAGTCATATAATGCCTGTGCTCCACGGACTGCACTGGCTGCCAGTATTTTGGCGAATCGCCTCAAGGTCGGGTTTGCTGACCTATAAAGCCCTACATGACCAGGGACCCATACTTACCTGAAAGAGCTCCTTTGCCCCTACTGTCCCTCCCGCCTCCGATCCACTGATTGAGGGATTGCTGGAGATTCCCAGGGTCCGCTTGAAAACGTCAGGGGCTAGATCATTTAGTTTTATGGCCCTAACCTTGTGGAATTTCTACCTTGTCAGGTGCGAAATAGTCCACTGTCCTGAGTTTTAAAGGAGCCTTGAAGACCCATCTTTTAACATAGCTTTTATTGATTTATAATAGTTTTAGATTTTGTTTATTTATTGTTCTATGAAATTGTACAGGCGCTTTGGTTTTAAGAAAAGCGCCTTTTTAAAAATAAAGTTTGATTGATTGATTGATTGATAATATTTCTCCTTATTGTAATGCCAAGTAGTTCATATTTCATCATAATATGCATTTTGTTCATATCTTTCTTCTCCTGTTATCCACAATTCCTAAGATCCGACAAATAATTAATAATTAACTCCATGTGTAGGGCCCTGAGCAGTACCAAGGTTGATGTTAACTTTTTAAAGGTTTTATTGTTGTTTGTGTTGATTTATCTGACCTGGTTTGAGAGGGCAGCTTGAAAGTAAAAGAGTTGAAATCATCCTGTTAATGTAAATTATACTTTTTGCTGCATTCAGGGTTACAGTGGAACCTTTGCTTGAAGCAATACAAGACTATCCTCACTACTCCGGAACCTTATATTCTATGGTATTTTTACATTGCATGTTTATAATCCACTCATCAATAATGGATGTAATGAGAGTGCTATGTAATCTGTTCTGTCCACTGTAAGCATCTATGTCTTGAATAAACTTGAGTTTAAAAAAAAAAAAAACATTTTTATTGAGAATTACAGTTCGGGACATTGCCTTTCCCATTCCCATTCTGCAAGCCTTGAACCTGGGATCCATCCAACTTCATATATCCGTCAATTAACTTCCACTGCAGATTACACTGTCACAAAGCCAAATACAAATCTGCAGTTTAAGCCACACTATTTTGTAAGGCAGGAACTGTATACAATCACTGGTGTTATGGGTGACAACACAGGTGAAGCATCTAGCTCTGCTGATACTGCTGGTGGTGGTTCTGGTTTAGGTGGGTGTGGTAGAAAAGTAGTAGAATTGTTTCAGGTGATAGTACAAGCACCAAAAGAGCCATGGTAAACCATGGCAAAGGGGGAACTTTTAAGAAAACTTGTGCAGCTGCTGGTGTCACGCGTACAGGCACTATGAGGCATGCTGTTAAAATCCCTGTAACTAGCAATAAGAGTAGTGCAAGTGGCAGTGACTCTGACTCAGACAGTAGCTCTTTGTTTGAGTCTGATGCATTACTGACTGGTGAAGTAACAGCCCCTCACCAAAGCCAAATGAGTGAGGCTGCTGAGAAAGCATCAGGTAGTGCAGTTGCAAAGGAATCCACAAATGTTTGCAATGAGAAGGACAAATCCACCACTTCTACTACTACAGCAGATCCAAGTCAAATCCTTCATGTGCCCGCTCTACCATTATGCGCCATACTGTAGGTAGAAAAAGTAGGGATGGCCTGAGTTTATTACACACGTGAAAAAAAAAATGGTATGGTTTTCCATTATCTTCCTAGCACTCGAACCAAGTTTGTCACTTCTGCAGCATGGAATTATTTTTCAGTCAGTAAAATTGATCCCTGCAGAGCAATCTGTACCATCTGTAAACAAAGTGTAAGCCGTGATAAAGTTGCTGCATGTCTTAGCGCTACAGCTCTAAAACACCATCTGAAGACACATTCAGGATTGTTTGATCATGATCAGTCAAATATCCTGACCTCCACAACAACCCAGACTACTAATCTAAGGGTATCAACAGGGTCCCAGATAGCATTTTTCATAAAAAGAGACTTGTAAAAATGAGGGATCATGACATGAAGTTAGAAGGGGGCAGATTCAGGGGAAACATTAGGAAACACTTTTTCACTGAAAGGGTGGTGGATGGTTGGAATGAACTACCTGAGGAGGTGGTGGGTGCCAAGACTGTCATGGGATTCAAGGCTGCTTGGAATAATCATAAGGGTATATTGGTGATGGGGCGGGGGAGCTACTCAGGACACATAGGCTTCCAGGGTAACATGCTGTCAGTATCAATCAATCAATCAATCAATCAATCAAAATCTTTATTTATCCTGGCAGGCACCATTGAACAAGGCTCATTTGCAAGGTGGACCTGATCATGAATACATCAAAGTACAGTACAGAAGCAGGTATACAAAAAGCAATAATATACAAGGAAGAAAAAGTATATACAGTGTATACAGTACAGTACAAGGCTGAAATAAATAAATAAAAAAAAAACAGCATTATTTTACAATTGAAAAAGTCAGCAGATGTACAGTCAACCATAGGCATACAGGGGTTATAAGCAGAGATCTTTTGAGTGAGGCAGCCGGCAACTACACATATAGGGGAAAGAGGCCATGTATGGGGTGGCAGGTTAGAGAGATAAAGAAGAGGAGGGATATATTACTGATGACTAGGGGAAAAATTGAGCTGAAACCACAGAAAGTGATGATGGCTGTCATGTACTTGTTTATTATGATAATGACGGAGGAGGGGTAGATAATTGGGACACTGCTATGGATGGGGTGGGACTTTAGCCAGGCTGGAGTGGACAGAGAAGGGTGTGTGCAGCAGGGAGCGTTAATAGGGAAAGAGTGAGAGCCAGGGGTAGAAACATGGCGAGCGTCAGGATGGAAAGGGGGAGTTATGGAATTAGTGGGCTAGCGGTGAGGAAAACATTTGCAAGGTGCTTTTATGTAGCGATTGTAGCACCTTGAAGATATTCAGGCTAACAGGGCAGCTCAGCTTCAAGTTCCTTTGTGAACCATTCCACAAAGTGGGTAAAGAGAAGCTTAGAGCAGCTTTGCCGAAATGAGTTTTGACCCTTGGAACTTGGAGGGCAATTAGGGAATAGCTCCTTAGAGCGTAGGTGCCTAACACACTCCGGGGAATACAATCTGAGACATATGAGGGGAGCTTGTTGGTCACCATTCTGAAGGCCCATAGGGCGGCATTTCTATTCCTTCTATAGTGAAGGGAAGTCCAGCCTAACGAAGAGTACAGGGAGCAGTGGTGTGTGGAAAGTGGAAGGCCAGTAATGAACTTGATAGCTCTGTGGTAGAGGGTGTCCAACTTAGCCAGTGCAGAAGCAGTGCAGTGGCTGTAGAGCAGGTCTGTGTAATCTATTAAAGATAGGAAGGTAGCTTGAACCAGTTGAATCTTGGCCTCCTTTGTGAGCAGGTGGTTAATTCTGTAGAACAGTCCTAATCTTTGCCTTGGTTTCTTCTGTAGTTCTTCGAGATGGTCAGCGAAGGAAAGTTTATGATCGAGCCAAACTCCTAGATATTTGAATTTAGCTGCATACTCTAGTGTTTCTCCAAGAACAGTGGTAATTTGTGGGATGTCTCCCCCCCCCCAGCAGGAATTGCTGCATGCAAGGAGGGTGAGAAGATCATGGCTTTTGTCTTTTTCGCATTGAGCAAAAGCTTTTTGTTTATGAGCTGGTATTGTAGAAAGTTAAATTCAGCGTGGAGGTCTTCACAGGCTGCTTCTGGCATGGGCCGACTCAAGTACAGTACAGTGTCGTCCACGAATAAGTGGATGTTGGCTTTTTTGATGGGGTCATTGATGTTGTTAATGTAGACTGCAAAGAGGAGGGGACCAAGGATAGAGCCCTGGGGCACGCCCCTCAGCATAGGTTTTAATGGAGAAAGATCACCTTCAGCTTTAACCTGCTGTTTCCGTTCTCCGAGGTAGTCTGCAAACCAGCACACAGATTTATGGTCCAGGCCTAAGGTGCTTAGGGAGGAAAGAAGCAGGCTGTGATTGACTGTGTCGAATGCCTTACTAAGATCCAAGAAAACAGCACAGACAAGCTTCTTGTTGTCAAGGGCTAGGAGCCAGTCATTGGTCACCTTAGCTAGGGCTGTTATGGTGCTGTGCTTTGCTCTGAATCCAGACTGAACCAGGTTTAATAGGCTTCTGAATTCTAAGTATACCCCTAGCTGGCCACACACTATTTTTTCTAGTAATTTAGACAGAATGGGGAGGAGGGAGATTGGTCTGTAATTATTTAGATCGCAGGGGTCACCTGCTTTTAATAGAGGGATGACATGGGCTATTTTCCATTGAGGGGGGAGGCTACCCTGGGAGAGTGACATGTTGAATAGGTGGGTGATTGGCACCACAAGCACATGGTAGGCGCATTTCAGATAGTATACTTGGGCAGACTCGATGGGCCAGGAGGTCGTTATCTGCCAACAATTTCTATGTATCTATGTATCTAATGAGAAGGATCAGGATGTAGAAATGGACAGTGAATTGTGTGAACCTGATGTGGACTGAACCACTGCCAGCCCTAGGACCACCATTATCACCAACACCATTAGCACCACTGATGGCACTGAATGTATAAGTCCTACACGACCCCAACGTCCATCTGGTGAACAAAGCACAGTGTCTAATAAATTAGCAGGGACATGCTGCAAGCAGCTAACATCTCAGGCATTTGAGAGAAAAATATTTTTAACAAAAGTCATTCAAAGAATCTTCGTCTTAATCATGAAATTAGGGAAATGTTAGCTGGAGCTCTTCTCCCATAATCTTTAGTAGATCATGAAGCTTTTAGGGAGCTCATGAAACTTGCAGTGCCATGTTATAATGTTCTTCATCAAAGGTACTTTGCCTGTGTTGAAATACCAAATACTTATCAGGCATTAAAAGCAACAGTGATGCTTGCACTTCAAAATGCAGATGGCGGGGTTATTAATGTTACAACAGATATGTGGACCAGTAGTCAGAATATAGATTACATGCCCCTTATTGCTCACTGGATCAGTTTTTCTTGTGCTTCTTCAAAACACCCCCCTCCCCCCCAAAAAAAAACCCAAAAAAGATGGCAATGCTGCATATAAAGAAGATTGGGCAAAGTCATACAGCCACAAATATCTTGCAAGAACTAAATGAGCTCCTTAATGACTGGATTTATCCTCATGGTCTAAAATATGGCTTTATAGTAACTGACAATAGAACCAACATCTTGAAAGAAAGCAGTACAGAACAGAGGGTTCAAGCATGCTTCTTGCTTTGCACATTGCTTACATTTAATTGTCACTGGGTTCCTGAACAATGAAACACAAGTTGATGGTATGATTTCTGTTTGCCAAAAAATTGTGACTCACTTTTCTCATTCAACCTAGAATGTATGAATATGATCCAAAATGCAAAGCTGATTCACAATGTTTCCACTCAGAATTCAACTCTTTATATGCTGCAGCACCTCTTGGAACAAAAGCAAGCTTTAGATGAATATTGCCCCAGTTACATTATTGGTGATGCCATTATGCTTTCTGTGCTGCAGTGGCAGCTAATGGAGACAATGTGCTCCTAGTTCCTTTTGGGGCAGCTACAAGGGAATGTTTTTAGAATATGATACTCTGAGTCAGGTCATCCTGTTTACAATGCTAATCACACATCATCTGAGTGTTCTGACTCCACGTACAGAAAGAGACAGATCTGAAAACAGGATAAGATGTTAACAGTATCACGGAAATCTTGTAAAGAGAATGTCTGAGCACTTCCAAAATTATGAGAAATTAGCTTCAATGACCAAATCAAAACATTACATACTAGCAGCTCTCTTAGATCCCAGGTTCAAGGCTAAACATCTTCTAAAAACAGATAAAATAGAGCATTACAAATTGCTGTTGTTAGATGAGTTGCAGTACTCAAAGGAGTCCAACACAGACACACTCACAGTAGCTTCTCATCTCGACCATGTGCAGGTCCATCTTCATGAAGAGATACAGGGCTGGAAAAGTCACCAAATGTGAGCAGTAGTTCTTCTGACTACATGTTAATTCACTCCCGTCAACTGCCCACCCAACAAGTCGCTGTTGCCAATTAGCTGGGGTGACAATTGCAGCCCTGCCAAACTCATTCCCAGGCAATTTGCTCCCACCATAGATATTATAATAAAACATCTAGGTGGGCAACACTTGGTCACCAGATGACCCAATATACCCGAAGATTGTAAAAGTGACACCTCTGATGGCATTTTTGTTCGAGTCCAGTTTGATGTCTCATGAGAGCAAATTGTCATGTAACGAATTTGGTAGGGATGCAGTTTTCGCCCCAGCTAATTGTCCGCAGTGACTTGTTAAAGGCAGAATTGACTGGATCAAACTGACGTGTCCCCAGTTCTTCAGCAACTCCCAGTTCCATTCCTAATAGCAAGCTATATCTGTGGTAAAACATTTCTCTGATCGCTGCCTTACCAAATTACATTGCTTCTTCTTCTGAGCAGTCTCCATTCATCATGGTAGACAGTTACCTGTAAGAACCACATATTCCTATTGATACCTGTCTTTTTAAATACTGGAGATAAAAAAAAAAGTAAATATGGCTTGAGCTGTATGATGAAGCCTTTAAATATACTGGTTGTCCTGCAGCAAATGTCTCTTTAGAGCGTATGTTTAGTACAGATGGCAGTGTTGTGACAGGCACCAGAAATAGGTTGCTGCCAGAAAATGTATAAGTTAACATTTATTTAAAGTTAATAAGGAAAGATTTTTGTATTCCTACTAAAATATGCAGCTGATCCTGATCAAGTGATGGATGATGATGACAACTCAGATGGTGGTTGGTAAGTACTGTGTGGGGAAAAAAAGGAGAATTTAAAGAACAGAATTTGCTGAAATGTGGTGCCTGTTCTGTTACTATGGACCACATCACAAAACAGTTTCACTATTTCTGTCTAATGGAAAATTGCTTTGTAGATAGGGCCAAAGTCAACAATATTATTTGTTTCACAGGTAAAGTTCACATCGGTGGGAACAGTAGCAATGGCATTAAAGGGAAACTGTCAACCCCATTTTGCATCAGATTATTTCTAGTTGAAAACCTATATTTGTGGATTGCTTACATTCTCTAAAATTCATCAACACTGCTGGGTGTTTTATTTGCTTGCTTTTTGTAGTACAATTTAAAGCAGCAGTGCAATGAAAAATGTTTTCCTAAAAGAACAAGTTTCTGCTACAATTAATAAAACTATTAACATACCTGTCAAATCTACTTTACTATGTCCCTCCTATCCTGCACATCATGATTTTATTCTCTTGATTCTAATTCTTGCCAAGTTTATTTATTTATTGTTATTTATGATTTTGTTAACTGGGTAGCTGCACTGATCACAGGGACCGTTTTCGGGCACAACCCGGGCCACGTAAGGCAGCACAGAGTAGAAAATAAATAATGAAGCAAGTAAGGCTCATGGTGGTACAGTTTCAGTAAATAAGAGAACCTATTTGGCCCTACCCCTGGAACCTATGGGGTGGGATCTAGTCCTTAAAACAGTGGCAGGTGGATGCCAACAGGAGCCAGTCTTTGAGGTCAGTCTTGAACTGGCGGTGAGTGATTATGGTGGGCAGTTCAGTGGGCAGCTTGTTCCATAGTGTCAGAGCTGCTACAGACTGGGCTCTAGTGCCTATGTTTGTGGCTACCCTGGGGATTTTCAAGGAGGGGATACTGGAGGAGCGTAGGCAGCGGTGTGAAGTTTGGATGGTGAGAAGGGGTGCAAGAGGGGATTTCTGGGCAATACGGATGGCAGAATCAATAAAACTGTATAGTGCAAGGTCAAAGCGGGCTTGTAGTGGGAGCCACCCCAGTGTAGTGTAGAGTGTACAGTGGTCTGTGGAGAAAGGAGTCGGCAGGGAGAAGTGGCAGGTACTGTTGTATGCTACTGATAGTTTTGCCATGGTGGATGCGGAGGTCCTGGAGTAGATAGGAGAGCAGTAGTCCAGGATAGGTAGCAGATTTCCCTGGATGATGGCGTGGCAGGCCTCAGGGGTGAGGTATTGCTGGTATCTGTAGGTAGCCCCTAGTTTTTGGTGAAATCTTAGAACCAGGGAGTTTATGTGCTCTGTAAAGGAAAGGTAGGGTCAAGCACAACTCCTAGATATTTGAAATGTTTGACGTCCTCTAGGGCATGGCCATCAGCGGACGTGATGATTAAGGGTGGGTTCAATTTGCATTTCATTAAGAAGGGCTTAGATACAAACAACATTGTTTTTGTTTATTGGGCACTGACTAGAAGGAGGTTGTCAGAGAATCAGCTGTGGGTTGCGGTGTAGTTTTGTAAGAGGGCTGCAGAGATGAGGGTAGGAGACTTTCCACAGGAGAAGAGCATGAGGTCGTCAGCATAAAGGATTGAGTGACAGTCGAGACTATCTACTGGAAGGGAGTTAATGAATAAGGAGAAAAGGAGGGGTCCCAGGATAGAGCTTTTGGGGACCCCAGAAGAGACAGGTAGGGTGGACGAGTGGGCTGGACCAATTCACACAAACTGGGAGCACCCTGTAAGGTAGCTTCTGAACCAGGCAGTGACCTCCAGAGTGAAGCCAAGGTGATGCAATTTGGAGAGGAGGAGCGAGTGATTGACCAGGTCGAAGGCTTTGGAGAGGTCAATGAAGACTGCCAGTTGCATTTCCATGATCCATGTTTGTGAGGATGTGGTCAGTTAGGAGTGTGAGAGTAGTGGTGGTGGAGTGATTTTTGTGGAAGCCATGTTGTTGGTTACATAGTAGGTCATATTTACTTATGTAGTTAGCAAGTTGGTGATGGACATCTTTTTCCAGTAGCTTGCTTAGGTGAGGAAGGATGGAGATCATGCGATAGTTATCTATGGATTGTGGGTCCCCAGCTTTATGAATGAGAATGACCTTTGCAGTTTTCCATGTATTGGGCATGGAGGAAGTGGTCAGTGTGAGATGGAAAATGAACGTTGGGGGGGGCGATGATGGCAGGGGAGATAAGTCTAAGGAAGACAGGGGATAATCCATTTGCTCCAGGGGAGCCATGGTTTGGGAGGCTCTTTAGGAGTTTAGCTATGTCAGCGTGTGAGAGTATTTTGAAGAAAAAGGGGGGAGGTGGAGGTTGAGAGGTAGGCCCGGTGGGTGATATTGTGGGGGAGTGCAGGGGGACAGGATTTTTTTGCAGGTCATTTGGGAGTTATAATGCTATTTGTAAGCCAACTGTGATGGTCACCCTTTTCCTTAAGAAAAAACTAAATTAAAACACTCATAAAATGCTAAATTTTGTGGTGGAACTAGAAAATTTTATTACCAAATAAAAATAGAAAATGCCTGGAATCTCTCATAGTAAAAAAAGCGCAGGGTCAAATTTTTGCCAAATTTCATTGCACTCCTGCTTTAAATGTATGGTAATGGTGTGCCTAAATTATATCCAGCCTTGCTTTGTTACAAATCCTACCTTGATCAACTCTAACTGCATACTTCCTGAATAATACACCCCCCCAAAAGTGCAGCCACTCGTGATGCTATGTCTCCTCTCCTCCACTGCATCATGAGTGGCTAGACCATGTGGGGGCATTCCCAACCAGGAAAGATGCAGCTGAAACAGACCAGGGAGTGCAAAAAAACCTCTGTGGTGGGGGTGACATCAGTATGGGATGGGGGTAGTCTGTTTTTCACCTTTAAAAAGAAATAATGAATCAGAATCAAACAACCAGCTACATCAGCAATCTTTAAGGAATGTGACCAATCATAAAATGTGTTTTTTTAAATAGGGACAATCTGAGGCCTAAGGGAGTTGACACTGTCCCTTAAACATCACATGCCAGCTGCTACAGATACATCAAATGTTCCTTGAGATATTACGTGGTGATGAAACCACTTCTTTGTTTATACAGTATATGAAAACCACCTTAAGCTAGTGTAACTTGTGACACTTGGCCAGCTGGTTATGATTGTTGTGTGATATTTGTAATATAAAAATACAGTATGTGATTGTCTCACATAAAACAGCCTGTGCTTCCATGGGTGCCCCCCTCCCTAGGTTTCAGTGAAGCTACAGGATATAACTGACCAGTAGATCTCTGTAATATGATTAACTTCCTTGAGAAATTGCATTTTATGGCCATCTGCCAGAGGATAGCCTAATAAACTTTTATGATGTTTTAAGAGGAACAGGCCATTAACACCAACATGGTGTTAAAAGTTGTAAAACCCTTTGAATCTGCCTTGGGAACAGGAAACTACACAAGATCAAAGATAAAATGTTTAATTAAGGAGTCATATTTAGGAAGTGCTTTTCCTTCTGATGTGACATTATCTAACATACCTTCTGCTACAAAATCATGTTTGGAATTTTTAATTCTAAATAGGAGGAGCTAGATGACTCACCAAGGGGGTGGGGAGATGGGGTTGAAATGTATCCTTGTAACTGTGGAATATGAGATATTATTTTGGGATTCTAGAGAGAGAGACACAGATCTGTAACTTTCAAGGCAGTTACAGAGGTAACACAATAGATACAAAAAGTCTAAATGTATTGTGGTAGGAGTTTTTGGTTTTTTACTTTGCTCATGTTCTTTTATGTGATTGTGAGCTCTTTGATATAGTGTTCTGCACTTACATTTTTCATACTTTTATCATCTTGGCCAGCTGGTTATGATTGCTATATGATATTTGTAATATAAAATATAGTATGTGAGTCTGTGCTTCCATGGATGCCCCTTCCCACCAGATTTCACTGAAGCTACAGGATATATTAAATTGACCATGAAATCTCTGTAATGTAATTAACTTCCTTGAGAAATTGCATTTTATGACTGTTTTATGACCTCTTGCTGCTCGGAAGCTTGGAAACCAAAATAGACATTTTATTACTTCAGAAACAGGATATCATTAAGCTGATTCCTGCCAGCCATCTCACACTTAGGTGAGAGATTGCAGGGTTGTAAAACTTCAAGGGAACTGGTGGATCAAAAGACTCATAATTTGGGAAATGAATTTTTGCTGATGTCACCTTATTAATATACCTCCTGATAGGACATCCTGTTTGTATTTTTTTTATATTCTAAAAGGAGGAGCTAGATGACTCACAGAAGAGGTGTGGAGAGACACAGTTTAAACTATACTGTGTCTGAACTCTTTGTGAGATATTCCATCTTGGGACTCTAGAAAGACACACAGCTCTCTGATAAGGCGCTTAAAGAGATAATACATTAGATAGAAAAAGTCTAAGGCCCAGATATTCAAAAGGGTTGCACATGGTGCAACAGTGTCTCACCATGCGCAACCCACTGATGTGCCCCGGTGTAATATTCAAATGGGAATTGTGTCTGGCACAAATCCCGATGCGCCGGAGCGCATCAGTAATGTATGCGGCGCAGGTGGGGGGGGCGTGCCCATGCATATTCTGCACATCCCGATATTCAGTCTGGGATGTGCTGAGCCATGCATGCGCAACCCCTATTTGTGCCACACAAAGTTGATCCAAAAAAAAAGGATCAACGGCTCCCACCCACAGGTGAGCTGTGTATTGCAGGGCACAACATGGCAGCTACCACCTGTGGGTGGCCACCCGAGCTCCGGCTGCACTTCCGTGGTGGCGCCGCCCCATGCCCGATCACGGGCATCTGTTTAAAAACCTCACATCCTAACTCCCTGGTGGTCCAGTGGTCTGCTGTCAGCCCAATCATGGGCTTAAGAAAAATAAAGAAGAATCCAATATCCCTGGTGGTCCAGTGAACCGCTGTCAACCCGATCGTGGGCATAAGTAAAATGAATAAGGATCCAATATCCCTAGTGGTCCAGCAGAACCTTCTCCCACCCGCCCACTGAGCCCCACCGCCCCGCCCCCCTGGTCAGCGGCAGTTGGCAGCACCCACCCGCTTGCTGCCCTGCTGCCTGCTGACTGACACCATTGGTAGGGCTGGGTGCCCATTGGTCCGCGGTGTGAGCCAATGGGCATGCAGCCTGCCATCTACACTTTCCAGATATGTGAATGGATCCATTCACATATCTGGAATGTATAGTATGTGGTATGGGCTACTACGCCCATTGGCTCACTCTGTGGACCAATTGGTGTACAGCCCTACTGGTGGTGTCAGTCAGCAGGCAGTGGGGCAGCAGGTGGGTGGGGTACTGCCGCCTGACGCTGACCGGAGGAGGGATGGAGCAGGGGCGTGTGGGACCCAGTGGGCGGGTGGGGAGGGGTCCGCTGACCACCAGGGATATTGATCCTTATTTATTTACTTAAGCCTGCGATCGGGCTGACAGCAGTCCACTGGACCACCAGGGATATTGGATTCTCATTTATTTTATTTAAGCCTGATCAGGCTGACAGCAGTCCACTGGACCACCAGTGATATTGGATTCATATTTATTTTACTTAAGCCCAATCAGGCTGACAGCAGTCCACTGGACCACCAGGGATATTGGATTCTCATTTATTTTACAAATGCCCACGATCGGGCTATGGGACACATTGCCACGCTGCAGGGGATGTCAATCCCCAATGGCTGCTGCTTGGCAGGGTGCCAGGAGCAAGTCGCCGGGGATCGATGCACCTGCATGCAAATGGGGCCATAATGACATGCAAATTGACCCATTTGTGTCTTGCATACACTGTGGCCCCATTTGCATGTGCACTTTTGAATATCGCGGTTGCTGCACCTAGTGCAACAGAACTTGCACTAGAGCATCCCCCTGCTCCACTCTGGCCACTTGTGCTGGTGCAGTGCCACTGCACCATGTGCACTGCGGGTGGCCAGGGTGCGATATTCAATGATGCTGAGCCATGGTGCAGCTCCGTTGAATATCGCCCAGTCAACGCCCCTGCACAGCCAAGTTGCACTGCGCCCAGGCTTGCGCCACAGCTTGGTGCAGTTTGAATATCTGAGCCTAAATATATTGTGGTAGGAGCTTATGTTTTGTACTTTTCCTTGTTTTCTTTTAAGTGATTGTATGCTCTTTAATATATTGTTCTGTGTTTACATTTTTCATATTTTTATCATCTTTTAGTAAAATCTTTATTTGAAAGATACTGCATGGGTGTGTCTTCCAAGTTTTTTTTTTTGCATGTGATGTATACATGGTTAAGTTTGACAGCTGCTCTGAAGAGCTTGATTGTGTTACCAAACTAAGAAAAGGTAAGAATATACCTAAGGTCTTTTATAGCATTTTAAGGGTTCACTTTTGAAGCCTGGCTTGTTGCCCCTGGCAAAAGATTGTACTGCAAATCCCGAAGAGGGTACGTATCTGAGCCTGTACATTGAGTATGCTAGCATAAGGTTCACAGTTTGAATTCCCCCAGAACTTGAGACAAAAGGTGATTCGGACCCACAAACAGACAAGAGGGTTACCCTGTCTGTTCCCTGTTCACACTATTGTGCTCTAAGGTTGGCACTGTAGAAGCAGAGGGCTTGACCTATGGAGTGTGGTTGTGACAGATTTGGTTAGCAGTGGTGCGATAAAATTGGTAATACAAGCTTTAACTGTTCAGTGTGTCAGCTTAATACTGTGCAGCTCACTTGTAAAATAAGGCAGTGATTTATCTTTAAAAAAGGAAACAGAACTATATTATTTTGCTTACAGTCAAGTTCCTACCTGGTTTATGTTTTTTATAAAGTGCAAGTTACAGTAGCCATGGTTATTTTAGTTATTCATTACAAATCGGGTTCACAACCTTTGAGTCAGAGGCTCATTTACAAAGGCACCTCGTTGCAGGGGGGGGCAGACATCAATACAGTTAGGGAAGAAGATGGCTTCCAACTACAGTGGGTACACTGCAGACTACTTGAGGCAGTTGTGCTAGGACAGAGGAGTCCTGCACAAAGTGAGAGCCACCAAGCAGAAGCTCGTGGATGCCCTGATGGCAGCAGATGCCTACAGCATCAAGTCACTGACTGTGACTGTAAAGGACCAAACCTTGGGCATGAAGAGGCCACCGGCCAGTGCAGTGTCCAGATCTGGTGAGAAGGGCAGCAGGGCCAGTGCCAGTGAAGGGCCACAGCAGCAGGGGAAGGTCACCAGCATTCTGGAGCCAGAAGCAATCAAGCTGCAGATTGAGTTGCGCAGAATTGAGCTGGAGTTCCAGACAGAAGAGAAGCAAGAACAGCGAGAGACAGACTGAGAAGAGTGTGAGCGCCAGAGGCAACATGAAACTGGAGAAACTACGACTCCAACCACCATCAGCAGAGCAGGTAAGTGGCTTGGGTTTAACTGGAACTACAGGACTAGATTACAAATTGAATTCCAAACTGATAGCTGAATTTAAAGAGGGGGATGATATGGATGCCTTTTTAAATTCCTTTGAAAAAGTTTGGATTCAGGCAAATATTCCTAGAGGGTCCTGGAACTTCCAGCTATCCCTGCTACTTACCAGGAAAGCTCAGGATGCATTGGGTCAAATGGACAATAAGGACAGTAATGGTTATAGCAAACTTAAAGCTGCACTTTTAAAAATTTGGTTTAACTGCAGAAGCATACAGAGCTAAATTCTGTAAGCACAGGAGAAGCCCTGACATGAGCTACGAGGAGCTAGCCACGAAACAAAGTCAATGTTTAAAACATCGGTGGAAGGGAATTGAAGCAAACTCTGTAGATAAAATTGAAAATTCTATTTTGTTAGAACAGTTCTTTTGGGCATGCCCAGCAGGGCTGAAAACCTGGCTGGAGGACAGGGATCCCAAAACAGTTCAAGAGGCTGTTGAACTCTTGGACCACTTTGCTAAGAGCAGACCTGCTCTGAGAGCGAATGGGGCAGGCATGGCAGTGCAGAAAGGGAATAGCGCACCTTCAGGGCAGCTAAAACCCTCACTGCCTCCACCGAAACCAATTAGCCCCAGGTTTCAAAGAAAAGAAATGAATGTTGGATTTGTAAAGAAACTGGGTATATTGCCAGACAGTTTCCCAAAAGGATGAGCAATACGCAATATTGGGCTAGGAAAGAAGTGGGTTGTTTATGTGTCCCTGGAAGCATGCCTGTGAACATGAGGAAACACATGCACCCAGTCACAGTGAATGGTGTACAGACACAAGGGTAAAGAGACACAGAGGCATCCCTGACATTGGTAAAAAGGGATCTGGTAGAGACTGGTCAGCTTATACCCAATATATTTGCAACTGTACATGGGTTCACTGGTGAGGAGACCACATTGCCACTTGCTAGCATTCTCCTAGGCTGGGGTGAAACTGGGGGAACTGTGCAACAGGTAGCTGTAACCAAAACTTTAGCAGTTGACATCATGCTTAGCAACAATCTCAAACAGGGGATTGTGTGTGCAGTTACCAGTAGCCAAGTGGCAAGGAAACATTTTAATTCCCTGGATCCCACAGAAGCCATTGTGGAAACCATTGGGAGGCTGGTTCCCCAGCCTGTGTCTTCTGATATGGAGACTAATGAAAAGGGGGTAGAAATTTCCCCAGTAGCAGTTAACCACACAGCTATGGAGGGTTACTCCGAAGAAGGAGGGGTGACCCATTGTCAGAGGGTTAGGGATGACAGTGATCCTGAGTGCCCTGATGCTAGTGCTAGGGACCATAGTTTAGAGACTGAAGGGGACCTGTCCAATGCCTTGGGAATGTGTAAGGAGTTTACAGCTGCTCAGAAAACTGACCCTAGTCTGGAGAAGCTGAGGGCTTGGGCAGACTCTGATGGAGCACAGGGAGGTGACAGCAAACATAAAGCTTCTTGGGAAAATGGACTAATGTATTCTCAGGCTATGAAGACAGAGAGGGGGGTGGTAGGGAGGCAGCTTGTCGTTCCCCAGGGGTACTATGAGCAGTTGCTCAAGATTGCACACACGATATTCCTTTGCCTGGTCATCTGGGAATCACGCACACTATGCAGTGGTTGACCCAGAATTTCTATTGGCCCAACATCACCCAGCAGGTGAAGGAGTATTGCAGGTTTTGTCACCGGTGCCAAGAAATAGGGAAGGTGGGTAAGAAAACCCAAGCCGCCCTAATTCCATTGCCCATAGTGGAGGAGCCATTCTAGAGGGTGGGAATTGATATTGTGGGGCCTTTAAATACCCCCAGCTCCTCTGGGAAGATGTTCATCCTGACTGTGGTGGATTATGCCACCTGGTACCCAGAGGCAGTCACCCTATCCTCACTAAGGACAGACAAAGTGGCAGATGCCTTGCTTGGTATTTTCTCCCGTGTTGGGTTTCCACAGGAGGTTATCACTGATCGAGGGGGTTCCTTCATGTCGGACCTGATGAAATGTTTGTGGGAGAAATGTAGGGTGGTGCAGAGGCACATGACACCTTATCACCCACAAGCCAATGGGCTTGTGAAAATATTTAATGGTACACTAAAGTCAATGCTCCAAGCATTGCTGAACAGCATGGGAGGGACTGGGAGAAATACCTTCTCCATCAATGTTTTTTGCATACAGGGAGGTGCCCCAGGAGTCGACAGGATTTTCCCCCTTTGAGCTCTTATATGGGTGTCAGGTGCATGGGCCCCTAGACTTGATCAGGGAGGACTGGGAAGGCAAGCATGCCACCCAGGCAACTCCCATTGGGGATTACATCCTTAGGTTTAGGGAAAGGCTGAAGGAGCTTATGGGGACATCCCAGAGCAACCTGGCACCTGTCCAACAGAAACAAAAAGTGTGGTATGACCGCAGAGCCAGAGCTCACTCGTACACAGTGGGTCAGGAAGTCATGGTCCTTATTTCAGTCTGGAAAGACAAGCTGCAGGCTGAGTGGGCAGGACCGTACAAAGTAGTTAGGAAGGTAAATGATGTGAACTATATCATAGAGTTACCTAACTGAAGACATACAGAAAGAATGTACCATGTCAGCATGATGAAGCCATATGCTAATAGGGCTGACATGGTGTTTGCAGTATGTAGTCCTGGGGATGGGACGGATGAAGGAGACCCCATTCTGGACTTGCTGGAAGAAAGCAAGTGGGTATCCTCTGTGGAGGCAGTTAAATTGTCACCCCAGCTGGCCCCGAACAAGATCCAGGAAGTAAGGGAGGTTTTAATAGACTTTGCCCACTGTTTAGTACCAAACCTGGACTAACCCCTTTAGCAACACACGATATGGGGACAGACACAGATGCCCATACAGCGGACAGCATATCGAGTGTCAGAGGCTGTCCAAAAGGACATTAGGAGGGAGGTGGAGGAAATGCTGGATTTAGGGGTAATCCAGAGATCAAACAGCCCCTGGACCTCACCCATAGTCCTTGTGCCCAAGCCAGATGGCTCTACTCATTTCTATGTGGACTGAATGCAGTCACAAAGTCAGACACCCACCTGATGCCCCAGATGGATGAACTTCTGGGCAAGTTGGGAGGGGCGACATAACTTACGGCTATGGACCTGACAAAGGGGTATTGGCAGGTAGAATTAACTGACAGAGCTAGGGAAAGGTCGGCCTTCATCACTCTGATAGGCTTATTTGAATTTAAAGTAATGCCGTTTGGAATGAAGAACACCCAGCCACTTTCCAAAGGTTGGTGAACCAGGTGTTAAATGGTGCTGAGGAGTATGCTATGGTGTACCTGGATGACATTGCCATCTTTAGTGCCAGCTGGGAGAAACACCTGTCCCACCTTAGGGAAGTGCTGGGCAGGATACAGAGAGCTGGGCTCACTGTCAAAGCTGAGATATTCCAGGTAGCCATGGCTGAAGTGGTATACCTTGGGCATGTTGTAGGCCAGGGACAGCTCCATCCTAACCAAGTAAAAATAGAGATGATCAAGGCATGGCCCAGACCAGAAATTCAGAAGCTGGTCAGGAGTTTTCTAGGGACAGCAGGGTACTGTAGGAAATTTGTACCCAGTTACAGTGCACTGACAGCTCCCCTATCTGTCCTGCTGAAGAAAAAGATGCCTAAGAAAATTACCTGGGAACCAGCCTGTGAAAAAGCCTTTACCAGACTGAAGGAGCCACTGTGCAGTGCTCCTGTATTGACAAGTCCTGACTATAACAGATCCTTTATAGTCCAGACTGATGCCTCAGACGTGGGTATTGGGGCAGTACTGAGTCAGACATCCAACCAAGAGAAAGATCACCCTGTAGTGTACCTGAGTAAAAAGTTACTTCCCAGGGAGCAGGCTTACTCTACTGTGGAAAAAGAGTGTCTTGCCATAGTGTGGGCCATAAAGAAGTTAGAGACATACTTATATGGGCAGCATTCTGAGGTACAAACTGACCACAGCCCCCTGGTTTGGCTGACACAAATGGGAAAAAACTAATGGTAGACTATTAAAATGGAGTCTTGCCTTGCGAGGGTATGACATGATGATCTTACATAGGACTGGAACGTCCAATCAGAACACAGATGGCTTGTCGCGTCTATATGAGGAGTGAACTGATTTGGGAAGCTCATCCCATGCAGGGAATAGAGCCCCCAAATTCAGTCCTGGTGGGGAGGATTGTGACACTTGGCCAGCTGGTTATGATTGCTGTATGATATTTGTAATATAAAAAAATAGCATGTGTGTCTGTGCTTCCATGGATGCCCCCCACCAGATTTCACTGAAGCTACGGGATATATTAAATTGACAGGAGATCTCTGTAATGTAATTAACTTCCTTGAGAAATTGCATTTTATGGCCATTTTATGACCTGTTGCTGCTCTGAAGCTGGGAAACTAAAATAGACATTTTATGACTTCAGAAACAGAACATAATTAAGCTGATTCCTGCCAGCTATCTCACACTTAGGTGAGGGATTTCAGGATTGTAAAACTTCAAGGGAACTGGTGGATCAAAAGACTCATAATTTGGGAAATGAGTTTTTGCTGATGTCACCTTATTTAATATACCTCCTGATAGGACATCCTGTTTGTATTTTTTTATATTCTAAAAGGAGGAGCTAGATGACTAACAGAAGGGTCGTGGAGAGATACAATTTAAACTATACTGTGTCTGAACTGTTTGTGAGATATCCCATCTTGGGACTCTAGAAAGACACACAGCTCTCTGATAAGGCACTTAAAGAGATAATACATTAGATAGAAGAAGTCTAAATGTATTGTGGTAGGAGTTTTTGTTTTGTACTTTGCTCTTGTTGTTTTATGTGATTGTGAGCTCTTTGATATAGTGTTCTGTGTTTATATTTTTCACATTTTAATCATCTTTTAGTAAAATCTTTTTTTCAAGATACTACCTGGGTGTGTCTTCCAAGTTCTTTTTGCATGTGATGTATACGTGGTTAAGTTTGACAGCTGTTCTGAAGGGTTTGATGGTGTTACTAAACTGGGAAAAGGTAAGAATATACCTAAGGTCTCTTATAGAGTTTTAAGGGTTCATTTTTGGAAGCCTTGCTTGGTGCCCCTGGTGAATAATTATACCACAATCCCCGACGAGGGTGCATATCAGCCTGTACATTTGGTACACTAGCATAAGGTTCACAGTTTGAATCCCCCCAGAACTTGAGACTAAATGTGATTTGGACCCAAAAGCAGACAGAAGGGTTACCCTGTCTGTTACCTGTTCACACTATTGTGCTCTGAGGTTGGCACTGTGGGAGCAGAGAACCTGACCTGCTGAGTGCATTTGTGACAGACTGAAGGGGACCTGTCCCATACCTTGGGAATGTCTGGAGTCTGAAGCTGCTCAGAAAAGAGACCCTAGTCTAGAGAATCTGAGGGCTTGGGCAGACTCTGATGGAGCACAGGGAGGTGACAGTAAACATAAGGTTTATTGAGAAAATAGAATGATGTATACTCAGGCTGTAAAGACAGAGGGAGGGGTGATAGGCAGGCAGCTTGACATTTCCCAGGGGTACTGTGAGCAGTTGCTCCAGATTGCACATGATATTCCCTTGTCTGGTCATCTGGGAATCATGCGCATTATGCAGTGATTGGCCCAGAATTTCTATTAGCCCAACTTCACCCAGCAGGTGAAGGAGTATTGCAGGTCTTGTCACCAGTGCCAAGAAATAGGGAAGGTGGGTAAGAAAACACAAGCTGCCCTAATTCCATTGCCCATAGTGGAGGAGCCATTCCAGAGGGTGGGAATGGATATTTTGGGGCCTTTAAATATCCTCAGCTCCTCCAGAAAGAGGTTCATCCTGACTGTGGTGAATTATGCCACCTGGTATCCAGAGGCAGTCATCCTATCCTCACTGAGGATAGACAAAGTGGCAGATGCCTTACTTGTGATTTTCTCCCGTGTTGGGTTTCTGCAGGAGGTTACCACTGATCAAGGGGGTTCCTTCATGTAGGACCTGATGAAATGTTTGTGGGAGAAGTGTGGAGTGGTGCAGAGGTGCATGACACCTTATCACCCGCAAGCCAATGGGCTTGTGGAAAGATTTAACGGTACCCTGAAGTCAATGAAATCTATCACAAATGCACTCAGCGGGTCCAACAGTGCCAATCTCAGAGTGCAACAGTGTGAACAGGTAACAGACAGGGTAACCCTCCTGTCTGCTTTTGGATCTGAATCACCTTTAGTCTCAAGTTCTGGGGGGGATTCAAACTGTGAACCTTATGCTAGCATACCCAAATGTACAGGCTCAGATATGTACCCTCTTCAGGGATCGTGGTAAAATCTTTCACCAGGGGCACCAAGCCAGGCTTCCAAATTAAACCCTTAAAGCTCTATAAGAGACCTTAGGTATATTCTTACCTTTTTCCAGTTTGGTAACACCATCAAGCCCTTGAACAATTGTCAGACTTAACCGTCTATACGTCACATGCAAAAAAGAACTGGCAGACGACCAGGCAGTCTCTTAAGAATAGGTTTACTCAAAATGGATAAAAACAGTAAGGTAAAATACAGAAAATATATCAAAGAGCATCACAATTACATAAAAGAAAAACAAGGAAAACTACAGAACAAACTCCTACCAAAATACATTCAGATCTTTTATATCTAACGTATTACCTCCGTAAGTGCAGTTAAATTAGAGATCTTGTTTCTTAAGAGCCCAAAATGATATGATATTCGTCTGAGACACAAGTACCAGTTTAAACTGTGTCTCCACACCCTTTCTGTGAGTCATCTATCTCCTTCTCTTAGAATATAAAATTACAAAAAAATAGTTTCCTGTCAGGAGATATTTTAAATAATGTGACTTCAGAAGGAAAAAGACATTTCCTAAATTATGACAGTCTTTAATCAAGCCTTTCCTTTGAACTGGTGGCTGGTTCCTGTTTACCCAAGAAACATCAAAGGTTTTTACAACTCTGCAGTCCGTCACCCAGGTGCGATATATAGCCAAACGGAATCAGCTAAATGATGTCCTGTCCTGTAATAAACTGTATATTTAGCTTCCCATCTTCAAAGCAGCAACAGGTCATAAAAAAGGCCATAAAATGCAATTTTTCAAGGAAGTTAATTACATTACAGAGATCTTCTGGTCAGTTACATATCTTGTAGCTTCACTGAAACCTGGGGTGGGGGGCACCAATGGAAGCACAGGATGTCTTATGTGAGACAATCTCATACTATATTTTTGTTTTACAAATATCATACAATAATCGTAACCAGCTGGTCAAGTGTCACAATCCTCCCCACCTAGACTGAATTTGGGGACACTATCCCCCTGCATGGGATGAGCTTCCCAAATTAGTTCACTCCTCATATAGATGCAATATGCCATCTGCGTTCTGATTGGTCGCTGCAGCCCTATGTAAGATCTTCATGTCATACCCTTGCAAGGCAAGACTCCACCTTAATAGTCTACCATTAGTTTTTCCCATTTGTGTCAGCCAAACCAGGGGGTTGTGGTCAGTCTGTATGACTAGACCATGTGGAAACATTCCCAACCAGGAAAGATGCAGCTGAAACAGACCAGGGAGTGCAAACAAACTCTGTGGTGGGGGTGACATCAGTATGGGCTGGGGGGTAGTCTGTTTATCACCTTTAAAAAGAAATAAGGAATCAGAATCAAACAACCAGCTATATCAGCAATCTTTAAAAAATGTGACCAATCATAAAATGTGTTTGTTTTTTTAATAGGGACAATCTGAGTCCTAATGGAGCTGACACTGTCCCTTAAACATCACATGCCAACTGCTGCAGATACATTAAATGTTCCTTGAGATATTACGTGGTGATGAAACCACTTCTTTCTTTGTACAGTATATGAAAACCACCTTAAGCTAGTGTAACTTACATATAAAGTGACTAGGTGAAATAAACATTCAGTGAAGTTCTGCCCACCCACATCACTGCTAAGTGATTCGCCCCAGCAACACCTTCTTCTAATGCTCACTTGGGAGTTCCCAAATACCAGTCTTCCACTACTCAGTCTGAAGGTGCAGTACTGTTATACACTGACGTTCACCCCCTAATCTCTCATCTTAATCTACATAATACTTACCAATTACTACCACGAAACCCCTATCTCCCACTTCACTGATGTGGGATCGGTAGTCGGAAAGTGCAGAGCTGAATCTGCTTTTGCTCAGCTTTTTTTTTTTTTTATGGATACTCAAATGATATATATGTGTCAGTATTTTTGAGCTGTGAACCTGTACCTGACCTGCTAGGTGAGAAATCGACCAAGGATCCTAGCAATAAAGGGCCAGAACCTCATGCCTGCTAGGTAGCATTGTGTCTTATCTTGTGCTACATTCACCTTTATCTGACAGCTATCGGTCATGCAGTGTTAACCTGTGTATTCTTAGCTGTATAGCAAGCTTAATCTAGTACGGTTTAATTCAATGTGCTTCAGTGCTATTCTATCCTGGCACAGTGTCTATTCTATATTCTGTTTCTCTAGTCCTCCCAGCTTCCCCCTGGCCTAATATCCCTCTGCATCTAGAAACATAGAATTTGATGGCAGATAAGGACCGCTTGGCCCACCTAGTCTGCCCATTTCGCTACCTAATGGATAAGCTGCAGATCCTAGTTAACCAGCAGCCTACTTCTTCCTACCCCCAACCCCTAGAATTGCCTTATGACTGTCCCATGCATGCTTGAATTCCACCATTGTCTTTGACTCCACAACCTCCTCCAGAAGGTCGTTCCATGCATCCACAACCCTCTCTGTGAAAAAAATATTTCCTTAAATTACCTCTGAGCTGCCCCCTCTATCTTCAAATTGTGCCCCCTTGTTCTTGCACACCTCTTTTTGTGAAAGATGCTACACTCTTGGACTTTGTTGATTCCCTTGAGGTACTTGAAAGTTTCTATCATGTCCCCCCTCTCCCTCCTTTCCTCAAGGCTATACATATTAAGCTCCTTATGTCTCTCTTCATATGTCTTCCGGTGCAGACCCTGCACACCGTTTTAGTGCCCTCCTCTGGACAGCTTCCATTCTGTCTATGTCTTTCTTGGAGATTGGGTCTCCAGAACTGCACAGTACTCCAGATGGGGTCTCACCAGCTGTCTGTATAGAGGATAATAACTTCCTGTTTTCTATTGGTGATGCCTCTCCCTATGCATCCGGTATCCCCCAGCCCTCCTTGCTGCCCTCTCACATTGCCTCCACCTTTAGGTCATCTGATATGACTACCCCAGGTCCCTTTCCATTTTTTTGTTGTTAGTATCTCACCCTCCATTGTGTACTCTTCCCTGGGTTTTGTATCCCAGGTGCATTACCTGCACTTCTTAGCATTGAATCTAAGCTGCCATACAGTTGACCATTCCTCTAACCTTACCAGTCCCTTCTCATCCTTTCCACCCACCTTGTGCATCAACTCTGTTGCAGATCTTTGTGTCATCTGCAAAGAGACATACTTTCCTTCTAGTCCTCTGCAATGTAGCTTATAAAGACATTGAAGAGGACCGGTTCTAATACTGAACCCTGCAGGTACCCAACTAGTAACTCCTTTCTTCAGAGTGGACTCCATTTACTATTACTCTCTGTGCCTTATTCTCCAGCCAATTCTTTACCCAGGCTGTCATCTTGGGACCCTCCCAGGCTGGCTAACTTGTATATTAATCTTTTGTGTGGGACTGTGTCAAATGCCTTGCTAAAGTCTAGGTAGGCCATGTCTACAGCCCCTCCCTGATCTACTACTTTGGTCACCCAGTCAAAGAAATCTATCAGATTTGTCTGGCATGACCTTCCGCTGTGAATCTATACTGCCTTGGGTCCTGTGCCCTCTGGCCTCTAGATACTCGACAATTCTTTCCTTCAAGTGATTCCATCATTTTCCCTACCACTGAGATTAAACTAACAGGTCTGTAGTTTCCTGCTTCTGCCTTGCTCCCACTTTTGTGAAGGGGAATCACATCTGCCCTCCTCCAGTCCTCAGGTACCACCCCATCCTCCCATGATTTGTTAAAAGGGTAGTCAGTGGTGTCACTAGTTCTACCCTTAGTTCTTTTAGAATTCTGGGATGATCCCATCAGGCCCCATTGCTTTGTCCACCTTCAGTTTTAAGAGTTTTTCAGAACCCTTTCTTCTGTAAATGGGCTGGTATCAACTTCTGTATCCAGAGTGTTTCTACTGTTTTGTTTTGGTACCCCCTTCCTTTGTAAATACTGAGCAAAAATATTTGTTTAGTCTCTGCCTTTTCTGAGTCACCCCTCTGCCCACCCTCCCTCCCTTTATTAAGCCTCAATATCCCTCCCTTGGTCTTCCTTCACTCCCTGATGTACCTATAAAGGTTTATCCCCTTCTTAACTGAGTTGGCTATCTTTTCCTCGGTTTGGGCCTTTGCTGTTCTGACTGCCTTCCCAGCTTCCTTTTGCTTTAACTGATACAGTTCTCTGTCCTGCTCCTTCTGTGATTCCTTGTACTTCCTGGATGCTTTCTTTTTCTCTTGAACCTTCACTGCCACTTCCTTTGAGAACCATAATGGTTTCTTACATTGTTTTGTTTTGTTTATTTGCTTCACACAAAGGCTTGTTACCTCTGTGATGGCAGTTTTTATTATTCCCCATTGTTCTTCCACCCCTCCTTCCTGCCCATTTGCTAGTGCATTCCTTAGGCACTCACCCATTTTGGCAAAGTCAGCCCTCCTAAAGTCCAGTACTTTTGCCTTTGTATGGCTTGACTGTATTGCTGTGTTTATTGTGAACCATACTGTTCGATAGTCGCTAGTTCCCAGATGGCTACCCACTTCTACATCTGTGATCCTCTCTTCATCTCCAATTGAGAGAACCAGGTCTAAGATTGCTCCCTCTCGAGTGAACTCCAATACTAGTTGTCTAAGGCATGCCCCCTGAAGGGCATCTAGAATAACCCCACTCTATTCCCTCTCAGTGTACTCCCCCTTCCTCACTCCCTTCCCTTATTCTTTATTTACTTCCGCCCGCTCCTGAGTAACTGCCTTGCTTACTCACTCTCTAGCCCTCCTCCCCCTTTTGCTCACCCTCACTTCCCTCCCTCCCAGTAACCCTCCCTCCCTTCTCTTTCCTGTTCTATCCCCCATCACTTCCCATACCGTAGCCAACTCCAGTTCCCACCCTCTCTCCCACTCTCCAAGGCCTTCTCATTAGTTAATTCTCCCATCCCCTTACCTCCATCTCCCAACTCTACACTCCTTGCTTGTCTTAGCCCCCTGCCTTTCACCCCGCCCCAATCCCTCTCCCAAATGCTAAGTAAACGCTCTTCTACTCACACTAAGTTCCTTATCTTCCTACTTTTACTACTTGCTGGGGACATTGAGCCCAATCCTAACCCTGCCCTCCCTCACCCTGCTATGAAATTTCCCAGAGGCCTGAGTATGGCATGTGTTACTAGCCGTAGCCTGCTCCCCCCAAACTGACCTACTGCAACCACTCATGGTCAACCTTGGTCCTGACCTGCTGGTTATCTAAGAGTCCTGGTTGTCCTGAAGGATTCTTGATTCAGCAGTTGCCATCCCTGGCTACTCACTTACCTGTCAGGATCGAGAATCTAGGGGTGGTGGGGTGGCCATATACATCACCTCTACCATCCAATATGTCTGTATACTCTGGCTCCTCTCTGTTTGCCTATGAAATCCTACTCCTCAAACTCTCTCTCCCCTTCTCTCTCCCCCCCATCTTCATTGCTGGGGTCTATTACCACCCTGGCTTGCCTTCCTTCACTATTACTGAACTCCTCTCCACTAATGTCTCCCATGCTTCAGCCGAAGAACTTCCCATCCTCAGGAATTTTAACAAAAATTGGCTCTCCCCCTTGCAAACCTCATTCTGTGATAACATTAAGTCATTAAAACTTACTCAACTTATCTCTGATCCCACCCACCTCCATCCCAACTCACTAAATCACACTCTGTTGAACTGGGCCCTTGCTTCACACGCACACAGACTGATTGCATCAGGCACCCTACTGGACGACCTCAGTGACCACCACACGGTCTACTGTGTACGCAAAGTCCACCGCCTAAAGCCCCACCCAAAATCCTACTCATTTGATCATTCCAGTCCTTGGACGTGTCCTCCCTTCACAAGGACCTAGCAACTATTGATTGGTCTCCAATCTCTACTGCCTGCTCCATTGACTTGGCCCACACTTCCTGTCTACTTGGAATCGCCATGCCCCCGTAGGAAAACTAGGGTTAGAGGTTCTCATCTCCCCGGGTCTCTGCTGAACTGCCTGCCTGCGAGCATGTGATCTGGCTTGGAAGGTCCACAAGACCTCTGATTCCACTGTCAATTAGCAGAAATATCATACTTTACGTAATGCCTGATTTAGGGCGACCAAACATGCAAAGGCAGAATACTTTTCCTCCACCCTCCAAAACAATATTTTTTTTAAATGTAATATACTATATTCATTTTCACACTCAGAAAAACATACAACAAAGTATACAAGTGAGTGCACAAGACAATCAATAGGATACAAGGAAGTACAAATGAGAGAGATGTATGACATTGTGCTCAACTAGCTGTACAACACCAAACAACACTACCTACTACACACAAACATAAATCTATGACCACTATTCCACCTCCCCAGGCCCCCCCCTTACTGTATCCCTATACCCCCCCCCGGAGGCGTACTCAGAAACTGCAAAAAAGGGAAGGCGTAGGGGAAAAATCTTGGTAGCAGAAAGCAGGGGAGCGGTACTAAAAGGGAGATCTGAGTACTTTTAAAGCCCAACTTTATGACCTAACCTAATGAGGGGGAAATACTGTCAAGAGTGCCTCCAGCTTACCCCATTTTTTGGAGCAAGACGGCATATGATACCGTAGGCCAGCTATCACTTTTTCCACTGTTAGATTAAATAACACCTCATTCAGCCATTTAGTGTAGCCAATAACCTCTTGATCCACCCAGTGCCGGAGGACCAATCTCTTGACAGACAAAGAAAATAGTGAGATATATCTTCTTTCCAGCACTGGGATGTTAGACAAGATACCTAAAATACAAATTTCAGGAGTAAAACAATCCTGTCATCCTAACAATGGGTCAAGAGTGGTCTTGATGATGTCCCATAGAGGGGCTACTTTAGGGCATTCCCAGAGAATGTGCAGGAGGTTGCTCTCTGTGCCATTACATCTGGAACATAGGGAAGAGGGGAATTTCCCCATTTTGTTTAGGTGAATGGGAGTAAAATAGATGTTGTGAAGAATATGAAATTGTGTAAGAAGCAATTTGTCATTAGCCACAAATTTACACATATCTGTCCAAATTGTTTCCCACTTAAGGGAAAGGTCGTGAAAAGCAGAGGCCCAGTAATTGACTTTACTGGACACATCTGGAAAAATGTGGGTAAATATCAGGGAAACCAAGGCTGAAACAGCATGCGGTTGCCATGAGAGGGAGACAGCTTGGAAAAAGAAGGCACCATTGTTTGTGACCCATACAGAAGTTCCGAACCACACCACTAACATGTGACAAAGTTGATACATGCGGAAAATACATTTTCTGGGGAGCTTAAGGTGGGCCAGTAGGCCATCACTATTGGGTAGATGCCCATCTATCAGAAAATCAGAGACCACCATGTTTTTCAGCTCTGGGTAATTGATGAGGGCTAACATTTTCCCAGCAATCCTGAAATTGGGGTTTCCCAAAAGTGGCTGAGAAATGTCCTGTTTACCCTCATAATGCATCGCTCTACATAATTGGGAATGGATGTGTAGTGAACTATGGATGGTCATTCCTTTAAGGCACAAAGGTAGTAGATTGTGATTAATATAAAATAAACTGTTAGGGGAGATTTCCCATGCTTGGAGTTGCCCCCTCTCAGTTGATAGCCAGAGTGGGACATAGGGCGAGTCCTGACCCGGGTTCGGAGACCAGCAGGCATATTTAGAGAGATGATTAGCCAAATAATAAAGATAGAAATTTGTCAACTTTAGTCCCCCAAGATGCTTAGGAGCCCTGAGTTTAACATAAGTTTTACGGGGCTTTTTCTGATTCTAAATGAAACCTAAAATTAAGGAGTGGAGCAGATGGAACCACTTACGGGGAAGAAAAAAGTTCAACATATTTATAGGGTAAAAAATATGCGGGAGCACATTCATTTTAATTATACTGATTTGTGCTTGTAAGGATAAGAGGAGAGCACTCCACCTATTGAGATCATGTTTGATAACATCTACCACCCTATCAAAATTAAGCTCTCTCATTACTGATTGCCTTTGAGACAGGAAAATACCCAGAAATTTCATAACCAAGGTCCATTTCATACCAAAATGAGGGTACTCGGCTGGGATGGTCCAAACATTAAGGGGCATAATAGTGGTTTTATCCACGTTCAATTTGTCCCCCCCCCGAAAGCTGCCCAAACACCTGGATAATGCGGAGCACCTTGAGAACTGAGGAATTCAGATTGGCTAGGTGCAGTAAGATATCATCCACATAAACAGATATATTGAGTTCCAAATTTTCAACCGAGATATCCGTAATATTAGGGGAAGCCTTAAGGCAATGAACTAGGGGCTCAATATACAAATTAAATAAAATGGGAGATGGGGCATCCCTGTCGAGTACCTGAGTAAAGGTAGAATCCCTTAGACAACACTCCATTGCAATACACTTTTGCATGTGGCTTAGTGTATAATACACGAATCCAGTCAATGAAGGTGGGGGGGGGAATTACTCACCTTAGTAATTATATTTCTTCTAATGGAGTCTTGCTGTATTCTGACAACTGCAGTGATTCCCAACTTTTGAACTGCCCCGCGGAGAACTAAGGGTTAACTTTTCATGCAGGGCATGGAACGCTGAGCTCGAGCTCGGTTGAAGTCTCTGTCTGGAGTGATCTGAACTCAAACCGTCAGATTCTTATGAGCCCAACTAAACTAAAAGTTCTATGTGGAAATTGTAAAAATTCTACTAGCCAACTGGCTGAAAAGTTTTGGATTCCCAAGGAAGACTCAAGTCAGGAAACCCAAAAACTAAACCCAAAAATAACAAAAATAAATAAGCACCCAAACAAAAAGGGAGGAGGGTGTCAGAAAATACACCCCTTGGGTGCAACACTGCACCTGCCCAACCACTTCCCAAAAACAGGTTCTGAGAGGGGAGGCAGGGAGGGAGGTCAGAATACAGCAAGACTCCATTAGAAGAAATATAATTACTAAGGTGAGTAATTTTTTCTTCAAACAACATGAAGTCTTGTTGTATTCTGACAATTGCAGACTACCAAGCAGTACCTCCAAGGAGGAGGGACAGAGTCTACTTTGGAAATAGGCTCTGAAGTACCGCTGTGCAAAACCGAGCATCACTCCTAGCCTGGATATCCAGAGTAATGCTTGGTAAAGGTATGGACTGTTTTCCAGGTGGCTGCTTGACAAATTTCTAAGAGAGGGATATCCTGGCCGCAGCCAGGGAAGCAGCTGTACCTCTTGTGGAATGAGCCCTCAGGCCTGAGGGTGGAGTTTTTCCCAGTTTTTCATAGCAGAATTGTATACAAGACACAATCCACCTGGCAATGGATCTTTTGGTGGCAGGTTTACCCTTTCCCATGTCTCCATAAGTGAGGAACAACTGGAGGGAGTCAAACTTGTGACCCTTGGTATGCTCTATGTAGTAACTAAGGGCTTTTTTGACATCTAAGCTGTGTAGCCTCCTCTCTTCTGAGGAAGAATGATCAGTGAAGAAAACAGGGAGAGACATAGACTGGTTTAAATGGAAGTCTGAAACCACTTTGGACAAAAACCTTCTATTAGTTCTAAGGACCACCTTATCCCTATGATAGGAGATAAAATCAGGTTCCACTGACAGGGCTTGCAATTCACTGATACACCTGGCAGAGGTAATGGCTACCAAGAACACAGTTTTCCAAGTCAAGTACTTAAGCTCTGCTGAAGACATAGGCTCAAGGGGGGGGTTGCATACACTGAGCAATGCAAACATTCAAATCCCAGGCAGGGCAGGGTCTCTAAAGAGGTTGGTGTGAAACAATCCTTTAAAATTACAGAACACAGAATGGGAAGATAGTGAGGAAGGCTTCTCCACAGACAAAATGCAGAAACAGCTGACAAGTGTGCACCTTGAGAGTAGCTGGTCTGAGGTATAGCCATTAAGATGGACCATATAATCCAGAACCGTAGGCAATTCAGCAGTGTCTGGAGAAATATTCTTCTTAGAACACCAAATGCTGAATTTTTTCCATTTGGAGTTGTAAGTCTTTCTAGTGGAGGGCTTTCAAGAAGCCTTGAGGATGTCCAGAACCCCTTGGGAAAGATGCAGATCTGCAAACTCTAACTCTTCAAGAGCCATGCCTTGAGATTGAGAGACTGAAGACTGGGGTACCAAATCCTCCCCTGAGAGGATGTTAACAGGTTATAATTCCTCGGAAGAGACAGGAGAAGATGAGCTGCTAGGGACAGCAACAGGGGGTACCAGAGCTGTCTGGCCCAATCTGGAGCAACCAGAATCACCTTGCAAGGTTGAGACCTTATTTTGACTAAAACTTTGAACAGGAGTGGAAAGGGGGGAAAGGCATACAGAAACTTCCCTTCCCAATTCAGAATCAAGGCATCCAGGGGGACTGAGCCCAAGACTGGAGGTCTGTAATAAAAGAGAGGGAGTTGGTGATTGTCTAGGACCGCAAAGAGATCTATCTCTGGAGTGCCCCACCTTGAAAAAATCACTTTCAACACCTGAAGGTCCAGGGACCATTCGTGATGGCCCTGAGAAATCCTGCTCAGTGCATCTGTTAGCACACATTGTCCTTGCCTGGAAGGTGAACTGCTACAAGAGAGGCTTGCAGGGAATAAGCCAGGGACCACAACTTCATGGCTTCTGTGCACAAGGCCGTGGACTGAGTGCCTCCCTGCTTGTTGATGTACCACATAGTGGTAATGTTGTCTGTTCTGACTTGAACCACCTTGTACTGAACTGACTGTGAGAATGCTTTTAGAGCTAGAAAAACTGCCCTGAGCTCTAGAAGATTGATGTGGAGAAGGGATTCTTGGGGGGACCACAGGCCCTGGGCAGTAAGGGACCCCAGGTGGGCTCCCCAGCCCAGAAGAGAAGCATCCGTGGTAAGGACCACTGAACAAGGCTAAGCAACAAAAGGAACACCTTTGCCTTAAATTGTCCTGATCCTGCCACCACTGGAGGGCCTGGATCAAGGTCAGAGTCACTGGAATCAGTTTGGTAAGGGAGTCCTTTCTCTGAGACCAAAAAGCTCTCAGGTGGAACTGAATATCCCTCATCTGGAATCTTGCCCCTTGGACCACTGCCATTGAAGCTGCCATGTGGCCCAAGAGCTGGAAGCAATACCTTGCTGGTCGAGATACCTGAAGGCTGAATGAAGAAGCTAGTTCCATAAGAGCCCTTGCACTTTCTAGAGGAAGAAAGGCTCTTGCTCTGAGTGTGTCCAGTTCTGCCCCTATAAAGGTAAGGAGCTGGACTGGTTTGAGAACTGACTTGGGAAGGTTGAGAAGAAATCCTAGGGAAGTGAGCACTTGCTGGGTCACTTGCAGGTGAGACTTGACTTGGTCTGGAGACTGACCTACTAATAGCCAATCGTCTAGATAAGGAAATATGGAAATCTTTTACCTTCTTAGAAAGGCAACTACTACTGCCAGGCACTTTGTGAAAACCCTTGGAGCTGAGGTTAGGCCAAAGGACATTGCTCTGAACTGATAGTGACCTGAGGGCAACTCGAACCTGAGGTACTTTCTGTGGGAGTACCTGATGGGAATGTGAAAGTAGGCATCTTTGAGGTCCAGGGAGGCTAGCCAGTCCCCTGGCCTTAGAGAGGGAAGGATTATTCCGAGTTACCATCTTGAACTTTGGTTTTAAAAGATGATTGTTCAGATATCTCAGGTCCAGGATGGGTCGCCACTCCCCTGACTTTTTGGGGTCAGGAAGTACCTGGAGTACAGTCCTTTGCCCCAGTGTAAGGTATGCTACTCTCTCTATAGCTCTTAAAGCTAGGAGAAGAACCCTCTGCCTCTAGGGCAAGGGTTTCTGAAAGATTGCAGGTGGAAAAGATCTGGCTCTCATCTTTGGAAATTTTTTGAAGCTGAGAACCAGTCTCTGGCTTACTACTTCCAGGACCCACTTGTCTGATGTAATAGACATCCAGTCCTGGACAAAGTAAGCCAGCCTGCCTACTGGAGTAGGAGAGTCGACCGGGCAGACCCATCAGGTGTCTGCTTGGCAGGGGCTTTAGGCTGAGGGGTGGATGCAGGCCTACTCATCCCCCTTCTGCCTCTCCCTCTGAAGACCCCCCTCACCGAAAAGGAAGAAGAGGCCTGTGCTTGGTAAAAAGGCCTTTGAAAAGGCCTGCCCCTGCCCCTGGACTGCTGCCTTTGAGGAGTTGTCTGCCTTTCCTTGGCCTGAGCACTCCTGTAGGTGGTCCTGTACTTGTTCATTTTCTTCATGTAACTCTCTGTCTGCTCCCCAAACAGAGAATAACCCACTACAGGAAAATCCATAGCCTTAGCCTGGGTGTCCTGCGAGAGGCTAGTACATCTGAGCCAAGCCATCCCCTGAAGAGCCACAGATGTAGCCATGACTCTTGATGAGACATCATTAGAGTCCACAGCAGCATAGGTTCATAGGTGTTTTACACAATCAAGGGACTAGCCCATTAGGATCATGCCACCTAAGCTAGGTGGGTTACAAATTTAAAATCGTTCATGTATATATCTAATTTAGATTTAAATTGTGTCAGATTTACGCAATTTACAACCTCAAAAGGAAGTGAATTCCATATTGGAACAATTCGCTGGGTATAGAATTGATTTCTTTTATTAGTTCGGTTAGTAAATAAAAGTAATTTTAAATTATCGAAACAAGTTTGGACTGTAGTAGTGTTCCATTTCAAATGCAAGATATCAAACAAATATTCAACCCTAGTTGCTTTATAATGCAGACAGAGATCACCACGTATTGATCTGTATTCCATACTATACAAATTTAGTTGTTTCAGTCTTTCCTCATATGTCAGTTGGCCCATTCCAGTTATGTTCTTGATAAACCTTTTTTGGACCTTCTCCCTAGATAACTTATCTCCCCTCTGAGTGGGTGCACAAAATGAAGAACAATAATCAAATTTAGCTCTTATAATACTGGTGTATAGTGGAACCATTATTGATGGTTCTCTACTTTTAATGTTTCTAAATAAGCAATTACTTAATCTGGAGCATTTTTTAACAGTAAAATTTAGATCTGTAAATTTCAGCTTGTTACTAATAATAACACCCAGATCTCTTTCAGTTGTAATAACACTTAAAGTGTTGTTCTCAATATAATAATTAGCACATCTATTGTTCCATCCAAAATGCATAACCATAAGCATGAAACTGAACCTTAGATGCCTCAATCCCATCTGCAGCCACCGCCTTCCGCCTCCAGCTCCTTGGCTAGCTGGGGGGAGGCCTGTTTAGCCAGTGCCAGTACAGTGTCCCACCTGGACTTCTGGTACCTGGCTGTATAGGCTATGTAATACCTGCCTGAGTCCCAAAGAGGATGCCATGTACTGCTTCTTTGCCATGGCATCAATCTTCTTGGAGTCCTTGTCAGGGGGGTGTGAAGCCAAGGGAATATTTGCCTTGTCACAGGCAGCAGCCTGCACTACCCCAACATGGCTGCATTGCTGATATAAGAACTCTGTGTCTGAGCCTGAGAGTGTATACCTCTTGTCCATTCTTCTATCCACAGGAGGTATAGTGTTAGGAGACTTTAAGATTTTTTGTGTCTGTTTCCCAAAAGATTTATGGAGGGGAATAGACAGTCTCCTGGACTCTGGGATATCCATCATCTCTACATAATCAGGCTCTTCTTGATCTTCCACAGCCTCCTCCATAGGAAACTGGAGGGTTTACTTTCAGCCACTTTCTTGTAAAACATAAAGTGGGAAGGGGACTCAGAAAGTCTAGGAAGGGAAACACCTGATGGTCTGTCTGGGGAGATGTCCGGTTCCACAGGCACATCCAGACCTTCACTTAAATCGTAATCCTCAAATTCCCCTTCCTCTTCACACCCCGGTTCATAAAAATCTTCAAGGGTATACTCTTGAACCAGGGGACCAACTGAACTGAACCCCTGTCAGAAGAAGCCGGATCGGTCAGAACCGGATGGAGCGATTCCACAATCTGAATCGCCCTGGCTATCTCTTCGACGGTCGGAACATGAACCTCTGGATCTGAACTGGTTGATTTATCTTTGCACTTTCTTTTTGTTGGAACCTATCCCTCAGAATCGGCTCTCCTTTTGCCCGAAGAAGTATCGCCCTGGTCAGAGGGCACTCCTTCTGGTTCGGTCGAAACCAACCGGGCTGGCCATCCGGGTCAGCGGACTTCTCAGCCTCCTTTTCCCTCAGTCTACCTAATCTCTTCTCGAGGGTAGATTTGGTAAAAGTTTTACATATTTGGCAGTCTGAATCGGGGTGGTCAACCCCAGACAATAAACACAGGTGGTATGGGGATCGGCCTTGGCAAAGACCTCCCCACACTCACTGCAGTGTTGAAACCCAGTGGGCCCATTTTTTTTTCTTGGGTTTCTTAGACATGGCCAACCTAACCAAACTTACCCTTTTTTCGGCAACCGCCAGGCAAGACTCCTTTATCGGTTCCTAACCGTGTCACAGGTATTGGAAAAAATCGGTTAAAACACTTTTTTTTAGAACTGATAAGAACCGGTAACCACACACTAAATATAGCAAAATTCACAATCAAATGGTCGGTTCAGCCAAACTGACTGCACTTTTACAAGTTCCACACAGAAATAAAGAACAATTCCTATCTAGTACTCACGGTACCACAGACAGAGACTGAACCAACTATGCGGAAACTTTTTCGGTTTAAACCGGGAAAAACTGAAAACTTTAACCGACTTTGAACCGAGCTGAAGGAGAAATCTCCAGAGCGACCGTTCAGTGAGGCGGAGTAAAGAATCTGACAGTTTGAGTTCAAATCACTCCAGACAGAGACTTCAACCGAGCTATAGCTCAGCGTTCCATGCCCTGCATGGAAAGTTAACCCTTAGTTCTCCGGGGCAGTTCAAAGGTTGGGAATCACTGCAATTGCCAGAATACAGCAAGACTTCATGTTGTTTGAAACCAAATTTCTTTAAAGCCAAAAGCAAAAAATCCCAGTGTACCCTGTCAAAAGCCTTCTCCGCATCCAGGGACACCAGTGCCATGGCTGACTCAGCTTCCCTGGATCGCGGAGAAGACATGTGTCAGCTTCCTCAGATGGTCAACAGAGGATCTACCCTTCATAAATCCATTTTATTCAGGCCCAATTGGGTCATCCCATACCTGCGCAAATCTAGTTGAAAATATCTTGGCGAGAATCTTCATGTAGTAGTTCATTAATGAAATGGGCTGATGGTTGGCATCCTTATCCGCTGGCTTGCCAGGTTTGGATATTACAACAATTAAGGCCTCTAAAAGGCAATGATCAGTGAGTCCTTTTTGACAGAGAAAGGTATACATTAAATGTAAAAAGGGGTGACCTCTTTAGCCAACACTTTGTAGAAACTGGAGGGGAGGCCATCAGGCCCTGGCACTTTATCAGAAGACAGGGACTTGATGGCTGCCACAATTTCAGTAGGAAAAATGGGACATGCCAGGAAGATGGCCTGTTTAGGACACAGAGACGGCAGCAGCATAGAATTAAGATAATCGAGAACAGCCTGCTCTGTGGGTGGGTGAGTTGGAGGACTGTATAGCTGGCTATAGTACTTATCAAACTCCTTCAAGATGTCCATGGGAGACGTCCTAAGAGACCCATCGTCCAAAGATGCTATAGCTGGGATCAAATGGGATGCTTCCTGTTGTCACAAATGCAAGGCTAACAAATAGCCTGCTTTCTCCCCCTGATCAACATATGAGGAATGGGTCATCAAATTGTTACATTCAGCACATTCCTGGAGAATTTCAGCATATTGATGCCACAATTTTGTCAGAGCATTCTGTTTGTCTTGGGAGGAGTCCGACATAGAATCTTGCTCAAGAGCCCTGATGGACCCCAACAGGGACTGCAATTGAGCCTCTTGCTTCCTCTTTCTGGTGGCAGCCATCCTTATGAATTCTCCATGAATAACACTCTTAAAGCAGCACCATATTTTGTCCACATCTGATATGGACCCAATATTATTCGCCATATACTGCTCAATAAAGGTTTTTATGGCCCCCCAAATTCAGTGGGTTCTTTAGGAGCTGGGCATTAAGTTTCCAAATACAGGACCTGGAAATGTTAGGGGAAGCTGAGTATTCTAGCCACACAGAGGAGTGGTCCGATATTACCCTAGAGGAAATCCCCCCATCCAAGACCCCAGGGAGTGAGATAATACTAATCAGAAAAAAGTCTATCCTCGAGTAGGATTTGTGCACTGAGGAAAAAAAGGAATACTGGCAGTCTTTTGGATGCAAAACGCGCCACGGGTCACATACTGTAGGCCCCCCCATCTCCATGAGTTCCTTAAGTGTCAATTGTGAGGGTGATAATTTCCTAATGTGCAATGACAACCTATTCAGGTCTGTTGTTTGGGTTACATTCTAATCTCCAGCAAGCAGAATGGGTAAATGGGAGTAGGGTGCCAGAAGATTGACCATCTCAGAGAAAAATACAGGGGAAGGGACACTGGGACCGTAGATCCCTCCTAGTAACATTTCAGTATGATCAACAATCCCATGTACAAGGATGTAACGACCAATAGGGTCTGCAATGGTTCCTTTAGCACTAAAATTGGTTCCTATAAAAAACAACAATGCTACTCCCCGTTGCTGCATGGAGTTTCCAGCAGCATATACTTGTCCCACATTCTGGCGGTGGAAGAGCACACCCTCCACCGACAGAAGGTAGGTCTCCTGCAGAAAAGCCACTTGGCAGCGAAGGAACTGGAGATGTTTAAGTATTAAGTATCGCTTCCCTCTATTACACGCCCCTTTAATATTCCAAGATATATAACGCATAACCAACGGTTGAGAAGATAACCAACCTAAGGAAAAAATAGGGAAAAATGGGATGATGCCAGATGAGTCTACCCATGAGTAGTATGCCTCCTCTCCCCCCACCGAAATGAAACATAGACCTCCAACCACTTCCCACATAAAAAAACAAAAAACTCCCACCTCCGCCCGGAACCCCTCATTATTAACCAGAACTATATACATCACAACTCCCCAGCCCAAATGGCTGCCCACTGAAACCAATTTGGACCGCAATGTACATTCTTGCAGCCCACGCCAGAGCATCACCCCTTCCCTCCATAATGTGAGTTTCTCCAATCTATATAGACAAGGACCCTCTGTATAACAACAAAATTAACAACGGCTTATCTCCTCTGCCATGGAGAAGAACAAAAAATAGGGCATACAAAATAACATAGCAACAAGATCAAAACATCTGGGGTTGGAGTCGCTGTGTTGCTCCTGGCCAGGTATATAGAGCTTAACCATAAGGGTAGTTTGACCATAAAATCCAGTTCATGTTTGCCTACAAGCGTGACTGGCATTGAGAGTCCACAAAACCAAAAAGAGAAACCCCAGGATAAAATTACTGATCCCAGTCACTGGCAGTTAGAAGCAATAGTAATGAAATAAAATAAAATATGTCCCGGAAGCAGGGAATAGCCGGGTGGTGGCAGACCAGGAGGAAAAGATTAAGGGAGTGCAGATGTATTAGGTACAAACACGGGTTACCCAGCATTGCCAGTCAATCCATCGGGAAAACAATCAAGCAAAGAAAAGAGAGTTTTTCCTGGTACACTAATGTCCAACATCACAGTCCAGCAGAAATACAAGAAACACAAACGGGTAACAGGTGGTGAGAAAAGTACTCCATCAGATAATTCCGAATGTTCACTCCTTTGTAGGATGAGCCAGTAGTTCCAGGGGAACCATACCATAACCTTCACGATTGTTTAAGACAGGGGGTCTAGGTGGTGACATCTGGAGGAGGTGTCTGGTGGAGGACTCTATGCGCCCGTTCGATCACATAAGTTGGGCTGTTGGGAGAGGGGCCCGCTATTTTCGTACATAGTTTCTGTATGAAAGCAATAGGTGAAGCGCCCTCCTCCTCTTCTGGCAAACCCCACACAACTAGATTATTTCAGCGTGATCGCTGCTCTAAATCTTCCAATTTGCCCTCCATACTTTTAATTCATTGCTGCAAGGATACCAGTTCTGGGTCGGTCCTGGCCCACCAGTCATCAAGCGATGAGATCCTCACCTCGTTATCAGTGGTGCGCTGTGCTAAAATCACCATAGAAGCTGTAATACTTTGGTTATATTTGGTAAGTAACTCCAGTGAAGTTTTGAGAGGTGAGAGTCCTTCAAAAAATGTTTCCTCTGTTAAAACCATCTGGTTGGAGAGCTGGAACAGTAGTTTCATGTCCTGCGGCCTTAGCTTGTTTAGTGGCCTTCTCTCTGCTAGGAGTAGAAGGTGGGGTGTGCGAGGGAGGTGCATCTCACATTTCCTGCTCCATCTTATGAAACTTAGGCAGTAAATCTGTTTTTGTTTTGGTCCGGAGCATTGATTGTGCCAGGATTGCTGCTTTGCTTGACTCAAAATGCAGAAAAATCGATGTAAAAAGTGAGTTTACAAGGCGCGGGTTCGGGAACTCTGAGAAGTGCATCTGCCTAGGCTGCCATCACATGGTCCCCAAGCCTCCAAAACAATATTAACCATCCCTCAAAGTTTTGGAAGGTCATTCACTCCCTCTTCTCACCCCCTACCCAGTCCCCTGTCCCAGTCCTCAAGATGAGAGGTACCATTATCTCCAACACTACTGCTGTTGCCTCTGAATTTAATGTCTTCATCTCCTGTGCCTCTGTACTTCTCTCCTCCTTATCCCCCTCACCTCCCACCCACTGTCTCTTCCAAGCCCTCCCAATCCTCCCCTTTCTTCTTCTCCCAAATCTCCCTAAGTGACATTCTCAAGGCCGTCACAGTTCTAAACCCACTAAAGAGCAAGAGTCCAGATGGGTTGGACCCAAAACTCCTTCATCTCTCTGCCCCATCATCTGCCTCCCTCTTGCATCCCTTCTCAGCCTCTCCTTCTCCCTGGCTTCCATCCCTGCCTCGTGGAAGAATGCCATTGTCATTCCCCTCCCTAAAGGTGGTGCCTCCTCCAATCCTGGGATCTACTGCCCTATCTCTCTTCTTCCCACCCACACTGAGCTCCAAAAACATTTGGTTCTCTCTCAACTAACTCCTTTTCTTGACTCAACCTCCTTCCTCACCCCCTTTCCAGTCTGAATTTTACCAATCCCACTCCACCTTCACATCCCTGCTCAGACTGACTGACTCCATTCTATCTAGCATTGATCAGGGCCTGATCACCTCTACAATTTTTGTTGACCTGGACAAAGCATTTGACACCGTCGCCCACCCACTCCTCCTTACTAAGCTCTCTGTTGCAGGAATTACCTCCCAAGCCACTGATTGGTTCCGCTCTTACCTTCAGGGCAGAACTCAATCAGTTAAAATTGGCCACTGCCTGTCCCCCCAACCCCATCAGCACTGACGTCTCCCAAGGATCGGAGCTTGGCCCCATTCTCTTCTCCATTTTTCTAAATATGGCAAGCGTTCATTTGCCTATTCTGCACTCTTTACTTGGAAAGCACTCCCTTCTGTACCCCCTTCCTCTCTTCTCTTGTTTTGTTCAAGGGCTCCCTTTCTGAGTAACTTCTGCACCTAAGCCCTGCACTTGTCATTCCTAATCATTGTGACACACAGTCTAATCATGGGAATCTGCTTTTGTAGTCTGTTCTCTTCAGTTGCTTACTACCTGTGAACACTGATGTTAACAACAACCATCTGTGGTCATTGTTTTATGCATGTTCAAGTGTTGGTTTGCCTTTTATTTTATTTATTTATTTGAAAAGATTTCACCAGGAAAGACAACATGAGCTGTAAACAGCTTGTTTCCAGAAGCGTCCTAGGGGAGGGGGTACATAAATGGGAGGATCAAGCAAAGGCAAAACAATCAAATACATACAGTGCAAAACAATATATACAGTGTTGTTCTAAAACAATGCAATACAAATACTAAACAAACAAACACATACAGTGCAAATCAGTACATACTGTATAGTGTTGTACTAATACTATGGAATACAAATACCAAACAGTCAAATACATACAGTGCAATTCAGATACATACAGTGTTGTGCTAATACAATAAAATACAATTCAGTATGAGACAACAGAAGGTAATGTAAACAGGAAGTGGTACATAACAAAGTGAGGTCAAGATATTGGGGGAGAGAGGTCTTAATCACTGGGGGAGAGACATGGGGGTAAAGGAAAAATGTGCAGATATAGCACAGGTAGCATTATGCAGTAGTAGTTGTAACATAGGTGGCCAGGCGAAGGAAGGGAAGAGATAGTGGCGACACAGTGGCGAGTAAGTGCAGGTCCAGATCCAAAAGCCAGACGCTTCCCAGCCCTTTCACCCTGGTCGAATATGAAATTTTAGATCTGAGCATGAGATATTCAGCTTTCTCAGCTAACATCCGGTTATATTGTGCACGCAGAGATTCCACTTTAATCCAATCCTCCTCTGGTGCCGAGGGGAGAATATGGCGTTCTAAATCCTCTATTTGAGACTGGATAGAAGAGAGAGTTGCCTCTCTTTGTTTTTTGCGTTTTGACGCTAAACGAATAAACTCCACCCTTAGAGCGCATTTCAGTGCAGCCCATAAAAAATATTTTTTAGGCATTGTTGGGCCATTATAAGCCATGAAGGTAGATATAAAGTTTTGAATATGTGTTATTTGATCCTCAGATTTCAGTAGCTGACTATTTAACTTCCATAATTTATCTCTGTGTATATTTGGTGAAATTTCGAGGAAAAGATGGGCAATACGATGATCAGAAATTGCTTTAGAGGAGTAATAAGCCATGGACACCCCGGGTATTAGATCTAGTGAAATAAGAAAATAATCCAGTCTTGAAGTGGAGTGGTGAGGGAGGAAGTGGAATGAAAATTCTTTACTGTCTGGATAAGTAAGCCGCCAGGGATCAGTAAGACCAACAGAATGCATTAACTCATGTAAAGCTTTTTGGGAGGATGATAAATTCTGTCTTTTCTAGCCGGATCTATCTAGATGATTAGAAATCACCAAATTCCAGCCCCCCTCCAAAATTATTGGAACTGAAGACCAGGTAGCCAGGATAGAAATAAGATTTGTAAAAAATTCCGGGTCTTCAGTATTCAGCCCATAAATAGAGCCTAATATTAATTCAGAGTGGCCCAGTAAGGCCCTAAGGATCACATATCTATCTCCTGGGTCAACAATTGATTGAATAAGTTGGAATGGAATTTTCCGGGAAAAAAGAATAGCCGTCCCTCTTCTACGGAAATCAATACCAGAGCCAAATACCTGGCCTACTCAGAGTCTCCTAAACCCATTTAATTGATTGGACAACAAATGCGTCTCTTGTAGAAAGGCTACATCTATTAAATGGGTTTTAAAATTAAGCAATATTTTGGTTCTTTTGACTGGGGTCTGTGCTCCTTTTATGTTCCAGGAACAAAACCTATACCCTGCCATTACTAGTGAGCAATCTGTAACACTTTAAAGGAGAAAAAAAGGGTTCGTCTTCGAGCATCAGCCAGTATCTAACTTCCACTTTACAAAAAAATACAGCCCAACCTATGGCAGACTCCTCAAATAGTATAATGAAGCCCTCCCCCCAACTACTTAACCCCAAACTTCCAATTCTATACAGGTATCCCCTTGATCTCCCGACTTGCCCCTCTACAAGTAATAATAATAACAAACAAGAAAACTCAATCCTGGATACTAACGTGGGGAGATCTACCCCCATTATCAGTTCTGTGACTGTGACCAGCCCAGGCATTCCCGCACAGCACCCTGCTCCCACCCCAACTCCCCTACAAGAGAAAATATAAAGAAAAAAGACTACTAATTGACATTCCCCCTTAGTTATTAACCCCCATTAGTGAACCTAATATTAGAACTGTAATGTATCATTACAAATCAAAGACTGTATTGCTTCAGTAAGATTAACAGTATAACCAAAACTAGTCTTTTACACTTATCCAGTAAACTGTAATTCGAACTATTCTCCAAAATAACCCACCTTGTGCTTAGAAAATGTGTCCTTGTTAGTCAATTTACACCATACAACGTTATGCTGTCCCAATCATATGTAAAAGGAAAAAATGAAATGGGCTAATGTGCTTAAATCTCTCAACCCCTGTAACCATATAGAGATTTCTATTCCACCATTTCTCTGCCCATTACAACCCAAGAACCAACCCATTAAACAATTAGCTCAAAAATACACATGTATACTAGGCGCCCAGACAATATTGTCTATCCCCAAAAGCAGTTGAAATATTGCAATATCTGATATCTGGGACTAAACAGAAGGCAACTTCAGACTAAACTTATGGGCAGGTGCATATTACAATGTCGCTTGTTACATTGAAAAACCTTGTCCAATGTAAATCGCATTAAGCCCATCCCCCCTCGTGCTCACAATCGAGCAACATTACGTTCAGATTAGCTACCCGAGACTATCACCACAATATCCTCCCTGTAAAAAACAGATAAGAAGTCTGTTGCTCCACAAAAAGACATTTCCAATAAGAAAAGAGAAAAAAAAAGAGAAGAAAAGAAAAAGGAGTGTAAGGAGCTCTGAGCTTACTGTCAGTGCCACGAAGTCTCGGTTAAGGGCAAAATCTAACTGGCCATGTGATGAGGCTGCAGGAGCTCAATAAACTATCTCCAACCCAAAGAAAATAAACCCGGAGAAATGTCCTGGAACAATGTGTGTGTGGAGCACATTAGAAATTAGGTTTGCCCCTTCCTCGAGCCAACTCAAATTGCCTATAATCCCCTACAGTGACCATTACTCTAGGCCCTATAATTGAAACAGTTTAACCGGGGCAACTCTACTAATTAAAGGAAAGGGGAAGAAGTTATACTAATATAAAATGAAGAGCATAGTAAGGACTGCACGATAGAAACTGTAACTTTGCCTGCAGTTCACTGGTAGCATGTGACACGTCATGAGACAATGACTGAGAGCAGCAGAGAAGTACCAATACCTCCTGCAACAGACCAGAACCAAGACCTAATGACAACAGCTGGATAGTAGACTTTTATCCTCTGAGCAAATCCAGTCTGACAAAAACGCCAACATTAGAAATCTTATCAGGAGCCCATTAAAAATTACCCCTTCATTAAGTTAATTTCCTGGATCTCAGCACTGTGAAAATAAGTCCGGAAAGAGGATTACTAAATCCCGGGCTGCATGGTCAGCATTTTCAAAGGTTTTCCAGGTCCTCTGATGTAGAACAGAGAGTTTCACCGGGTACACCATTCAAAACTTTATGCTTGCTGCCAGTAACTTTACAATGCTAGGGTGATACTCTGCTCTCTTCTGGAGAGTTGCAACCGGCAGGTCTTGCGAAATTTGAAGAACAGCCTGATCCCACTTAATTTCTTGTAGCTCCTTAGCTTTCCCCAGAATGTGCTGACAGTCCACGTAACTTAGTAGCCGCAGAATGAACGGCCTTGGCTTGGCTCCCACAGGCGGTCTTGGTCTCAAGGACCTATGTGCTCTCTCCACCATATACTCATTGGCATGAGGCGGGGGACCAGCTATGTTTAACAGCATTTTCTGGGCGAATAATACAGGAGAATGGCCCTCTGCTTCTTCTGGGAGGCCAAAAATAGCTAAATTGTTGCTCCTGTTGCGACCTCCTAGGTCCTCCAACTTAAGTTCTAACTTATTTACTTTCTGTCTAATGAGCGACATATCTGAGTCAGCCCTGGACTGCCATTTCTCTAGTGAAGATGTACGTGCTGCAACATCAGTTATAGCCCTATTTGTATCTTTGAGATCTTCTTTAATCGCTTTTAAGTCAGACAAAAAGTCCAGAAAGGTGTTCTTTAAAGGAGCTAGTTCAGCCAGAAACTTTTCCTCGGAAATTGGAATATTGGTTGACGGAGCTTGCGCCGGCTTCCCCACGGCTGTAGTGTAGGTTTTAGGGCACTTAGCAAGCTTATCCGGTGTAGTGGGTGGTGTGCGAGCCGGGAGGGCCTGCTTCATTTCTGCCTCCATTCCTTAAAAAAATTTCCATCTTTTTTAAACGCAGAAATTCACCCATGAGCGCCTGAGATGTCCGGACAGCACTATGAACAAGCACCGGTAGAGTAAGTATACTGGATTCTGTTAAATCTTTATCGTTATATTGTTTGCGGTGGGAGCGAGTGTCAGACACCTCCGCTTACACTGGAACCATCACGTGACCCCCAGGGGGCCAGGTGTCATGGGTCCGTGCAGCCACAGTAGGTGGTATGGTGCAGTGTGCCACCACAGTGCAGAACATTGCATACAACACTCCTTAATGCTATGTCCCCCTGGCCTACACAGTCCACACTCCCCTGAACAGAGGACCACATGGCAGAGGTCTAACATATGTACCCAATGTCACCAGCAGAGCACCACAGCCCTCTAGGATGGTATGTGAATGGGCCATGTCACACACACACACACACACACACACACACACACACACAGGCACCACCCAACACGCATCCCCCTCCATGACAACACTGTGGCGAGAGGCATCACATACCTGGCACAGGCACAGTCCCCTCCCGAACCATCACCCGGCATCGTTCCAGCGGTGGGAGCTGCCTGCACCTGAGATCCACATATCGGTGGCGGCACTTCTCCCCATCACGTGGTATGCCAGTCAGTGCTGTGAGGCAATGGGCGATTGAAGCCCACACCTGGCTACATGGGCGGTCACCCTACCAGACCTCTCCAAACAGGCACCTATGCTGCTGTTGTGTCAGTTGGACCAGGTTTGCTGTCTCCACAACATCCCAGTGCCTCTCACGGCCCACCACTGCCCTCTGCCTACATCTCCCAGACATGGCTGACACAGAAGGAGGTAAAGGTAAAGCTGTAGTGGTAACTGCTGGGCCATACCCTGGCACTCTCCAACTGTTTAGCCTAGCACTGCACAGAAGTGTGCAATAGTGCCGTGCTACCCGGAAGTGTGCGCAATGCGCATGCGCGACCCTGCCATTACCCCAGTGCAGACACACCAGGCATGCATAGTGCCATCGCTCTAATAGGGTTAGCACAGCACTATGGCACATAACCGGCCATGCTGATGGACTGGCCCGACCCGCGCATGCGCAGCACCTACGCTAAGAGCCGTAGCGCAGTGCTATGACAACAGTGCTGCGCTAAGCACAGCCAAGATAGCCTGGCGCTATATGATTTGCCTGGGGCTAAAGGCTTTGCTTGGCACTAAATGCTTTGCCCGACACTAGCATCTGCCATATTCAAATGGCATATGCAATGATGGTCATTGTGTATGCATGGTGCTAACATGGTGATTAGCATATCATTACTGGTCCATTAGCATGCTTAACAGGCTAGTTTGCCCAGCTGTGCTATATAAGGGCTAACAGTGCTCCATCTGTGTTGCTGATAGGTAATACATGCTGATGTGGGATTACTGCTGCAGCACACAGGATGTCACAGGAGCAATCACAGGGGCAGCAAGGTACGTACTGCATGTGGGCTGTAACAGACAACTTGACTGCAGTGGAATTCCAGAGACATATCAGTTATTTTGTGATGTAGTATATGTTGACTGGGAAGTGCACTAGACATCATCTGCCTAGTGCCAGGCACGACCCGGGGAAGGGGGATACAGATGAATGCCAACTGACTGCGACCCGGATGAGGCTGTTTATTATGAATGATATGTATAGTCTCTAGTCTGTTAGAACAAATCAGGCAATTGGAAAGTGGTCTCCCCCTGTCTAGCGTCGACACTTCCAAAGCATCCCTCTTAAAGCTCCGGGAATCCTACCATGAATTATTGAGGGAAAGGGTAGAGTATGCTATCCTTAAATCCTGGTCACTCTATATTGATCAGGGAGAGAAAGCCTGTCATTTGTTAGCCCTTCAGATAAAACAGCAAGAATCTGCTAGACTGATAAAGGCAATAAAATACTAATACTGATGGGTCTATTAAAACTGCCCCGAGAGAAATAGCGTCCGAATTTGAATCTTACTACACAGAATTATATAGACCGAGGGTAATTCCCCCCTCCCCTCAAGACATTGAGGAGTATTTGGATCCTCTTCCCTTGCCATCCTTGGGGTCAGAAGAGAGGAATCTTCTCATAACCCCCATCACAGAAGCAGAAATCTGAACAATAATTTTCAAACTCCCCCTAGATAAGGACCCTGGACCAGAAAGACTTTCTACCAACTTCTACAAGAAGTTACAGGATCAACTAATCCCCTGGTTGTATAAATTTTTCACTTTTACCATGACAGAGAACCCGTCTGACTCGTACCTGCTAGAGGCCCTCATAGTGGTCCTCCACAATCCGGGTAAGCCTGAAGATAATGTCATGAGTTATAGACCCATCTCCCTTATCAACAATGACATTAAGATCCTAGCTAAATTGTTGGCCAATAGATTGAGTATGGTCCTTCCAATCCTAATAGGCCCAGAACAAGTAGGATTCATGGCAGGTAGATCGTTCCAAGATCATCTGAGAAAATTGGCCCACATTTTTTCCACATCCAGAGACTCCATACACCCAGTGGTTCTGGTGTCCCTGGATGCAGAGAAAATCTTTGATAGGGTGGACTGGGATTTTATGTTCAGGGCCCTAGCTAAGTTTGGCATTCCTAATCAATATATTTGTTGGGTTAGGTCCTCGTATGCTGCCCCTTGTGCTAGAATTTACTGAAATGGGGTGATTACCCCTTCCTTCTGTTTAAAATCAGGTACCCGACAGGGATGCCCTTTGTCACCACTTTTATTTAACTTGTACCTAGAACCCTTGTTATGGAGACTATGATCCAACCCTGATATTCATGGAGTGCAGATTGGTTCCCACATGCTAACAGTGTCGGCCTATATGGACAATATATTCTTGCACCTTACTCAACCTACTCGTTCCATCCAAGCTGCTCTGGAAACTATTTCAGAGTATAGTGCTCTCTCCAATTACAAAGTTAATACAGATAAGACCCAGGTCTTCCCACTGAACAACAGGACTCTTAGGGCCTCACTTGGTCTTACTGGCTTACAGTGGTCCCAGGACAAAATTAAATACTTAGGTATTTTTCTAGCTAGACAGCTCACTCTTCTAAAAACATTAAACCTCGACTCCTTGCTATCTAAGATCCAACAAGACCTAGCCCGCTGGAAAGACGTGCCTCTCTCTCTTTGGGGGAGGATTAGTCTGATCAAAATGAACCTCTTACCCTGTATATTTTATCCCCTGAGTATGTTGAACCTTTGGCTGCCTCTTACATGGTTCAGGAAACTGCATGGGATAGTTTCAGGTTTTCTATGGCACAATAAACCAGCAAGGAGTGCTTATTACAAGCTTACTGCCCCCAAGGAGAAAGGTGGCCTGTGGCTTCCTCATTTTTGGTTTATATTACTGGGCCCATCATTTGAGTAAGTATCTTAGATGGCTGCGGCCAGTAGAGACTTTACACACATTCTCTTATATCCCATCCTGGCTTTCCATTGAACAAGAGCTAATCGACTCAAGCGGTCTCTCTCTGGAGGCTATCCTTCACATACGGGTCAAGGACCTTCCCAAAACATGGGCTGGATCTCCAATTATCATCTCCATGTGGGTTCATTTCCAGTTGTGTAGGGTTTTAAAATATAATCCCATGAAAGACCCTAAACTGCCAATATTGCAGAACCCTAATTTTCGTATAGATGGAGCCCCCTTAACTAAGGCATGGCTCCCATCTCTCAAAGGGAAGTGTCCAAAGGAGATGATGGGTGAGTCCTATCTTTCGGTCAAGGACATGATGTTGAGATTCCCAACAGGTTCTGGTGGTTATTTTAAGTACTATCAGGTCCGCCATCTACTGATGTCAAAACAACTTTCACTAGGTGCTGAGTATGGACTGGACGAGATTTTCCAACCTTTAATTGTTTTATCCCATCAACCCCATTCTGCCTCCCTTATATACGCCTCTTTATAATATATATAAGGGATATAAGGGAATGTGTGTAAGTCCATCTTCTTCCAAGTTGTGTACTGGGTGTGCGTTGAAACAACTGAGAAGCTGCGTGGATATACTATATTGGACTAAATATCTGTAACTAATCTCTCTCTCCTTGCTTTCATCTGAGAGAAGTTTTCCTCACTTTTAAAGTGGTATTGCTTTGTGTTTAATTATTTTAGTTTTTAATTCAGGAAGGGGGGTTTCAAAACTGCTTATCTTGTCAGCATCTTCAGAAGGGCTGAAAAACTGCATATTTGATTTTCCTTTGTGGCTAACTGGACTGATTACTAGAATTCTGTGACAATCTGCATCAATATATTTTGCAACTTTTGGTGGGGTTGTGTGATTTTAAAATAGCAGAGGCTGCAGTTTGTAATTAGATGCCAGACATAGCCTGAGGTGGGGGAAATTGTCTTCACAAGTCAGAGGCCTGCATCACAGCCAATTGTCTAGCTTGACTATTTCAGCATTGTTCTATTACTATAAACTACTGGTAGGATCCTGTTTGAGACAGAAGTCCATCTTCTTCCAAGTTGTGGTACTGTGTGTGTGTGAAACAACTGAGAAGCTGCGTGGGATATATTATATTGGACTAAATATCTGTAACTAATCTCTCTCTCTTGCTTACATCTGAGAGAAGTTTTCCTCACTTTTAAAGTGGTATTGCTTTGTGTTTAATTATTTTAATTTTTAATTCAGGAAGGGGGTTTTCAAAACTGCTTATCTTGTCAGCATCTTGAGAAGGGCTGAAAAAACTGCATATTTGATTTTCTTTTGTGGCTAACTGGACTGATTACTAGAATTCTGTGACAATCTGCATCAATATATTTTGCAACTTTTGGTGGGGTTGTGTGATTTTAAAATAGCAGAGGCTGCAGTTTGTAATTAGATGCCAGACATAGCCTGAGGTGGGGGAAATTGTCTTCACAAGTCAGAGGCCTGCATCACAGCCAATTGTCTAGCTTGACTATTTTAGCATTGTTCTATTACTATAAACTACTGGTAGGATCCTGTTTGAGACATAAGTCCATCTTCTTCCAAGTTGTGTACTGGGTGTGCTCTGAAACGACCGAGAAGCTGCGTGGGATATATTATATTGGACTAAATATCTGTAACTAATCTCTCTCTCCTTGCTTACATCTGAGAGAAGTTTTCCCCACTTTTAAAGTGGTATTGCTTTGTGTTTAATTATTTTAATTTTTAATTCAGGAAGGGGGTTTTCAAAACTGCTTATCTTGTCAGCATCTTCAGAAGGGCTGAAAAAACTGCATATTTGATTTTCCTTTGTGGCTAACAAACCGCCAGGCTGTTTTGGGGCTGGAGAGGTTTACCTGTGTCTGACTTGGATGTCTGGATTTTTCTCTGTTTGATTAGCAGGGTACTTTCTCTGTCAAATTGTTGTGTAGGGTATCTTGCTGACAGGAAGGCACTCATTGCAGTGGTGGGTGAGAGCTTTTAGCTGATTGTTTTGTGAGGGCACAGTTTAGGCCCAATCCTTCCCACCCTCACCCCACCTCTACCCTGAAATAGTTCCTTTATACCTGAGGTTCTGACATCATTTCCTCAAGAGTGCAAGGTGCATTTCACTGTCATATGCCCTCTAGCACACTGCACTGACAATATAAGCTTACACATTGTATAATATATATATATTTCTATATAACCAATCACACACGCTCGTGCACACACACACAAAAAAGTAGATAAACATGTGGGGAGTAGTGCAATGTAATGGCTGTGGGGCAGCAGTCTTCTGGGAGTCTTTCCGGAGGCTAAGATGCTGCCCTATTTGCAAATAACTATCTGCCCTGAGGGAGGAAGTTGCCCGTCTTCAGGTTGCACTGGACAGTAATAAGGAAACCTTCCCCCAGGCCACACTGGACAGTAGGAAGGGAACCTCCCCCATCCAGGGAGCACTAGCGCCACCACCACTACCTCAGAGGTTGCAAAGAAAGCACAGCAGTTGGACCACAGTGGGCTCAGGGAGGGTGAGGATGGTGGAACAGAGGCACACCCAGTCAATTGTTCCACTCCACAATCCATACACCATTCTGGGGGAGCATAGCTCCCCTATGGATCACCCACAGAGAAGACTGATGACAACTGTCACAAGGAGGCACAGGAAGGAGGCAGAGGACACCACAGGAAAGGAAGCAGCTCCTGGTGGGGACTCAATTATTAGGGGTATAGAACTGGGGGGAGCTGGGAAAACTGAAGTAAGGTGCCTGCCTGGTGCCATGGCTTGGAGGGACAGGAAGTGCATCCTTAGGATCATGAGAACAGCTGCAAGGGAGTCTGAGCTGGACATAATTGTCCACCTAGGGACAAATGACTTGGCTCATCATGAGATTAGAGCAGTGCAGGAGGACATTGCAGAGTTGGGGAGGGGCCTAAGACAAGTAGCACACACAGTATCCTTCTCAGAGGTGCTGCCTGTCAAAGGCATGGGGGAGCCGAGGGTAATTAGCACCATGCAGTTTAATGAATGGTTGAAAAATGGTGCGGAGCACAGGGGTTTGGCTTCATTGGGGATGGGGTTCCACCTGGAGGGACACCAGCCTATACTGGCAGGATGGTCTGCATCTGTCCAGGAAGGGAACAAGTCTTTTGAGCAATCGGTTTAAATGCTTCATTTGCAAGCTTTTAAACTAGTCAAAGGGGGAGGCACTGACAAGCAGCAGGAAAATCCCAGCCTCTCCCTACAAAACAGGGTACTAAATGAGAAAAAGACTGAGGTAGAAGGGTCAGTGGGGGATGCTGCAACAGAAGGTAAAGCCATCAAAAAATGGAGAGCAATGAGTACCAATGCCCGTAGTCTGGGTAACAAGCTTCCTGAATTAGTGGCCTTGATGGAGGAGGAACAACTGGATATTGTGGCAGTCACAGAAACATGGTACACACAAAACCATGACTGGGACATAAACATACCAGGATACACTATCTACAGGAGGGACAGGGAGGGTAAAAGAGGAGGAGTAGTTCTTTACATAAGGGAAGGAATAAAAGCAACAGAACAAAAGGGTAAACAGGGAGGCGAAGAAGCACTGTGGGTAAATTTGGAGACAGGCAATGGCACCACAATCCGCACAGGGGTTGTATACAGACCCCCTTCTCAGGGGGAGGAAATGGACAAGGAAATGATAGAAAGTATACTTAGAATGGCAGAAAAAGGGGAGATATTGCTGATGGGTGATCTGAATATGCCAGATGTTAACTGGAGTGCAGTTGCAGCTGCCACTTCGAAGAGTGCAGTTATTCTAAATGCCCGACAGGGTGCATGCCTTAGACAACTAGTACTGGAGCCCACTCGAGAGGGAGCAATATTAGACTTGATTCTCTCAAATGGTGATGGAGAGAGGATCACTGATGTAGAAGTGGGTAGCCATCTGGGAACTAGCGACCATCGAACAGTATGGTTCACAATAAACACAGCAATAGAGTCAAACCATACAAAGACAAAAGTACTGGACTTTAGGAGGGCTGACTTTGCCAAAATGGGTGAGTGCCTAAGGAATGCACTAGCAAATGGGCAGGAAGGAGGGTGGAAGAACAATGGGAATAATAAAACTGCCATCACAGAGGTAACAAGCCTTTGTGTGAAGCAAATAAACAAAACAAAACAATGTAAGAAACCACTATGGTTCTCAAAGGAAGTGGCAGTGAAGGTTCAAGAGAAAAGAAAGCATTCAGGAAGTACAAGGAATCGCAGAAGGAGCAGGACAGAGAACTGTATCAGTTAAAGCAAAAGGAGGCTGGGAAGGCAGTCAGAACAGCAAAGGCCCAAACCGAGAAAAGATAGCCAACTCAGTTAAGAAGGGATAAAACCTTTTATGGGTACATCAGGAGCGAAGGAAGACCAAGGGAGGGATAGTGAGGCTTAAAAAGGGAGGGGTGGGCAGAGGGAGACTGTGAAAAGGCAGAGATACTAAACAAATATTTTTGCTCAGTATTTACAAATGAAGAGGGAGGTACCTAAAACAAACAGTAGAAACACTCTGGATACAGAAGTTGGTACCAGCCCATTTACAGAAGAAAGGGTTCTGAAAGAACTCTTAAAACTGAAGGTGGACAAAGCAATGGGGCCTGATGGGATTCATCCCAGAATTCTAAAAGAACTAAGGGTAGAACTAGTGACACCACTGACTACCCTTTTAACAAATCATGGGAGGATGGGGTGGTACCCAAGGACTGGAGGGCAGATGTGATTCCCCTTCACAAAAGTGGGAGCAATGCAGAAGCAGGAAACTACAGACCTGTTAGTTTAACCTCAGTGATAGGGAAATGATGGAATCACTCTGAAGGAAAGAATTGTCGAGTATCTAGAGGCCAGAGGGCACAGGACCCAAGGCAGCATGGATTCATAGCGGAAGGTCATGTCAGATGAATCTGATAGATTTCTTTGACTGGGTGACCAAAGTAGTAGATCAGGGAGGGCTGTGACATGGCCTACCTAGACTTTAGCAAGGCATTTGACACAGTCCCACACAAAATATTAATATACAAGTTAGCCAGCCTGGGAGTGGGTCCCAAGATGACAGCCTGGGTAAAAGAATTGGCTGGAGAATAGGACACAGAGAGTAATAGTAAATGGAGTCCACTCAGAAGAAAGGAGGGTTACTAGTGGGTACCGCAGGTTCAGTATTAGGACCAGTCTCTACAATGTCTTTATAAGCAGCATTGCAGAAGGATTGGAAGGAAAAGTATGTCTCTTTGCAGATGACACAAAGATCTGCAACAGAATTGATGCACAGGGTGTGGTGGAAAGGATGTGGGAGGGACTTGGCAAGGTTAGAGGAATGGTCAAATGTGGCAGCTTAGATTCAATGCTAAGAAGTGCAAGGTAATGCACCTGGAAACAAAACCCAGGAAGAGTACACAATGGAGGGTGAGATACTAACAACAACAAAATGGAAAGGGACCTGGGGTAGTCATATCAGATGACCTGAAGGTGGGCAAGCAATGTGAGAGGGCAGCAAGGAGGGCTGGGGGATACTGGGATGCATAGGAGAGGCATCACCAGTAGAAAACAGGAAGTTATTATCCCTTTGTACAGACAGCTGGTGAAACCCCATCTGAGTACTGTGTGCAGTTCTGGAGACCCAATCTCCTAAAGACATAGACAGGATGGAAGCTGTCCAGAGGAGGGCAACTAAAATGGTGCAGGGTCTGCACCGGAAGACACATGAAGTGAGACTTAAGGAGCTTAATATGTATAGCCTCGAGAGAAAGGAGGAGAGAGGGACATGATAAAGCGTTCAAGGAATCAACAAAGTCCAAGAGGGTAGCATCTTTCAAAAAAGAGTGTGCAAGAACAAGAGGGCACGATTTGAAGATAGAGGGGGCGGCTCAGAGGTAATTTAAGGAAGTATTTTTCACAGAGAGGGTTGTGGATGCATGGAGCGGCCTTCCAGAGGAGGTTGTGGAGTCAAAACAGTGGTGGAATTCAAGCATGCATGGGACAGTCATAAGGCAATTCTAGGGGTGGGGGTAGGAAGTAGCTGCTGGTTAACTAGGATCTGCAGCTTATCCAGAAGGTAGGGAAATGGGCAGACTGGGTGGGCCAAGCGGTCCTTATCTGCCATCAAATTCTATGTTTCTATGTTTCTATGTCATATGATTTGGTCTTCAATTGTCCTGATGGGGTCTCGTCATATTGGGTTGATAGGTTTCCTCAGAAGGCCCTCAATTGGAACAAATTATGGAGATCTTGTCGTTCTTACATTACGCAGCACAGACTACGGCTTATGCAATATTTTATTCTCCAAAACATGAACTTAACCCTTGTGAAGTTGCACAAAATGGGTAGACTTCCATCTCCCGCCTGTAGCCGCTGTGATCTAGCAGAAGGTACCCTATATATCATATTTTCTGGGAATGTCCCTTGGTAGTGGAACTATGGGAAACCATTAAACAGCAAGCGGATCCCCTTCTGGGCTCCGTGATTTTCCCGGAAGTCTGTCTACTGGGTGACTTCACCTGGGTCGAGATCAAACAACATAGGTTCCACATGGCCATGATTGCCCTCTCTTAAGGCCCTGGTACTTTGACATTGAAAGAGGACACTGCCATTTCATATCTAGAGTGGCTACAGGATTGTTAGCCAATCTGCAGTGGAAAAATGGTTGCTAGTCTCCAAAATTGTATGCACTGATACAGAGAAAGATGGCAATCATTGTATACTTTATATAGCATGTAAAGATATATTGTTAAAATGAGCACAGTACAGGGTGATGCCTGGAGGGAGGGAGGTTTTTTTTGTGAACAGTATTATTTTATATGTCTTGTGTTGTAGTAGTTACAGTATTGTATTCATTATTGTCTTGTGTCTGTTTTATTTTGTATGTCTGTATTGACTGGAAAATCAATAAAGTTGAATTTCAAAAAAATGAATGATATGTGTAATCACCATGCTAACAACTGTTGGGTATCCCCATGTCACGTGTGTGTGACTTGATAGCACTGGATGATGGCAGACATCCAGGTTAGAGCCATAAAACATGTCTACTCTGCTTGTTGTATGGGCCGGTCTGCACAACTAGTATGTACTGCCACAGAGGGGTTCTTAGTCCCTATGACCTCGAGAGCACAGACACCTAAGGTGACAGAACACACAGGTTGTGCATAACATTGGTCATCATGTATGTGATATAGTGTATAGCAGTAGTATGTGACATGTGTGCAGTGTGTTTCTCTTCACTCTGTTCCATACTGAAACTGACCTGTGAAGTCTCAAGTGGTTCTAGAATACTGACACCACAGAGGTACTGAGAGGAATGTAACACTGTGCCAGCATTCCAAAGTGGTCCTGCAGCAATAGTGACATCACTACTGCAGCAGAACATCATAATGACATCACTACTGCAGCAGCACATATGGAATACTGGATGGGCAACTATGCAGAACTAGTGTGATCTGTTACAGAGGGATTCTGATTCCCTATGACCCCGTGAGTGTAGCTTGAGAGGTCCATGGGAGTCATAACCCCGAGCTGGCAGAACACACTGGTTGTGCATAGAGTTGCTCATCCTGTAATATTAATAGTGTATAGTACTGTGTGAAATCTGTGTTTTGTGATTTCTGTTGCTGTCAAAATGAAAGTGACACATGCAGTCTCTAGAGGTTCTAGGATGCTGTTCTCCCACTGTAGGGTAGAACAGCATTCGATGACCTTAGAACTGTGATAGAACAGCATTGTGAAAGGGGTGGAATTCTATCCAGACCAATACTCCACTATACACTTTAAGCATATTACAGGCATGGAATCCCATGCATAACAGCATTCCACTATACACTGTAGCACTGTTTAGGATGGACAATAGGCTGACCCAGACAATGCCAGCCACCTGCCTGTCTGAGGGGACAGGACCAGATCTCAGATGTGGCAGCGCCACGTGTGTGACTGTACAGTCCTGGCCACACACAGGTTGGTCCTGTACTTCCTGTATGTGTCAGTCGGTGGTATCTGTGATCTGTCCAACAGTGGAGTACAGGTAATGGCCTTTGGACCGCAGCTGAGTACTAACTGGTGCAGCTTGTATGTGGCAGTGCTGGGGGGGCCATTGCCCCTCCTGGCTTCCCCTGTGTGGGTAGTGGTACGCCACCATCATTATGCACTGTCTAACACCCATTGTGGAGACCATGCTTGACTGACTGTACGCTGTGGTGCTGCAGAAGGCAGTACGATGTCATCAGCAGTGTGGAGGCTGCACTCTGGAGTGTGTCAGTAGTCCACTGTGACTGTAGGTACATGTCATCCACTATGACAACTGCCACAGGTACCCATGCTGTCATCCATGTCACCGAGTGACATCTGCATCATGCTACAGCCCACTCCCTATCCCTGTATTGTGTTGTGTGATGTGTGCACGTGGGTCACAGCAGATAGCACTCATGCAGTTATTAGAGTCACTACACTGCGCTAATGGCTGGTGTCTGTGTGTGCACAGCGCGTGAATCCAGGAGCAGGGACAGTACCACCAGTGTTGCAGTCCAGGGTGTCTACCCCCATGACAAGACAGTGCATGTACAGTGTGCACATCCAGGCCATTGCATGACACACGCTGACACCTATGCTGGGGTGCAGTACCCCAGTGTCGTGGCTGTCACGGTACCCACTATGGCTCCACATGGTGATTCACACACAGGCCTTGTGCACAGTTGTGCCAGGACCGCCCATGCACCCACCACCCCTGTATGTGTGTGCACTGCGGCTGCACTGATACATGCACTAGCACATGCAACAGTGACTAGGCAGCACCACTAGCGGCACATGTGTTGTGGTCAGCCATCTAGCCCTGTTGTGGGGATGCAAACCATGGTTCCACAGCATGTGTTCCACAGTGCTGGGTGTGCACAGGCCCAGCATGGCACTGGATGTGCCTGGGGGAGAACTCCATGGGTCAGGCATTTACAGTCATTGCTGCACAGTCCCACACATGTGCACATTAGACACTGTCTGTAGGCCTTGTGACTGCCTTGCGGTGTACCAATGTCCATGCCAACATGTGCAGCCAGGCCACCAATCACATGCCACAGGCAGCGGCATGTGCAGTGCAACTGTGTACTCCACACACAGCTGGCTTCACATGTGCTGGCCTGCAGGACTCCACAACACTGAGGTGCATCGTGCATGTCCTGTTGGCGTTCTCAGTGGATGGGGTGTGCATGGCAGCTGTGTGTTGCACCATGGCGTTTGATACTGTTACAGCTGTGCAATGTTTGTTCACAACTGTGTGTAACCCTTTCACTGCCTTCTGTCCCACACAGGTGAGGCTGCAGGGCAGGGAGCGGCTCAAGGCCCACAAGTTTCCAGGGGATGAGCTGCTTGCCCTGGTACATGCTGTGAAGGAGCAGGAGATGGTCCTACGCTGTAATAAGTCAACAGATGCCACCATTCTGTTGATGTGGGAGGAGACTGCCACAGTGGTGAATGCCATAGGTGGTCGTGACGTACCACCGATTCTGTCCGAGAGGTGGAATGATCTGCTCATGAGGGCCAAGAGGAGGAGGCACAACAAATCATGGACAGGCTACGGACTGGTGGGGGCCACAACCAATGGAGCAGCGGGACTGGGACCAATTGATGGCCATAGTAACCTCTACCCTGTGGCCAGTAGCAGTTGGTGGGGTTGAAGGTGGTGGGTGTGAGACACCGCTCACGCCCACCCAGGGCAGGTAAGTTCATGGCATGTATCCACCACTCAGTGGACAGCAACATCATGGGGATTGAGGCACACATCACCATTGTTATGGTGCATGCATAGGGCTCACAAGGTATGTACCATTGTAAGAGTGGTGTTGGGGCTGCACAGTGGTGGGCATCTGCTGGCAGGCACATGTTATGAGTGCATGTGTGCCATGGTGCAGTGGGCTCCTAGAACACTGGCTATAATTGCATGGGATGCACAGTGGGGTCTGCATGGGCATGTTGTGGAGCACACATTGCTAGGGGTGCATGTGGCATTGTTGGGGGTGGGGTGGGGGTAGGTAGTCTGTTCACTGGTGGCCACTCACATCTGTCTGTTCCATTACAACACTGCATGCCCAGCAGGCCATGTCCCAGGTGGGGCCAGGCACAGTGGTGCAGGAGGAGGAGGGCAACACAGCAGAGGTGTGCCCTTCCACATCAGGCATGGCTGCCACAGGTGGACCAGCAGTGGACCTGACAGTCAGCACAATGTCTGGCCACAGAAGACATGAGGCAATGGTGTATGCAGGAACTTCAGAAGAGGAGGATACGGCATTCCTGGAGTCCCCGAATCCACCTGAGTACACCCAGGTGGAGGATCTGAGTGGAGAGCAGGTGGGGATCCTTACTGTGGCAAGTGATCACGACTCAGGGGATACAGGGGAGGAACCCGCCCTGCTGGTTATGGGTGCGGCTAGTGGCATCAGTGGTTTGGGAACAGTGGGGGTTGGCACCATGCCTGAATTGGGGGTGAGGGGTACTCGGCCACATGCCACCTTTGTGCTCACAGCTGCTGTTCCTCTGCCCGCACAGTGTTGCCTACTGGACATGTCCCACAGGGCAATGACTGCAGGACCAGTCTTGCAGCATGCTCCATCACCTGTGAGACCACAGCTGCAGTGGCTGATGCACCGCCAGCTGCCCCCACAGGTCCCATCACATCTGCAACACATTGCCCAATGCCAGCCGCAACCCCTGCCTCAAGTGCAGGATGCTGATGCTGCACCTGCACAGGATGGCCAGAGTGCACGGCCCATGTTCCAGAAGGCCTTAGCCTCACAGTAGGCAGTCAAGCAGGACCAGCATGATCTCCGCAGGGAGGTGTGGCATGAATTGTCACAGCCGAGGGAGACAATGTGCACTAGCCTTGCCCATGCTGAGCAGTGGTCAGAGGAGTGAATGACCCGTGTCATCACCACCATTGAGCGTGGCTTTCATGGCCTTACCGCTGCTGTGCAGGCCCATGCTGTGGTGCTGTGGGACACTGTTACAACAGCACTGCAGGGTGCACCCAGACACCAGCGAGGCCGTGCCTCACTTGGACAGCAATGTGGCGGAGGTGCCGCAGGGTGGCGCCACCTCCCTCCACCTCCTGGTCATCCACAGGCTGTGCATGGCATCGTGGCTGCCCTCCTCCACACCTGTGCTGGCCTCACAGCCTGGCCTCGGACGGCCTGCCCTCCCAGCCTTGCCTCAGTCCACCCCATATTTGTTCTCAGCACGTAGCATGTCCAGCAGTTTGCCATGCATGCAGGGTGTGCGTCAAATGCACGGTGGCAGGCACAGCTGATGTGCTCCACCACATGCATGGTGTGGCCCTGTCCCACTCACTTGCATGCCCATGCACACACCCACATCCCATGTCCCCTGCACACAGACAATGTCCTCCACGGCCCATGATCACTCTCATGCCACAGCCCCTGCCAACACATGTCTACATTGCTGTTTGCTGTACGCACCTGGGTGGTGGCCATACCTCTCAACCTTTTGTCTCCCGACTGCAGAACAGTGCCTCTCAGGATGTGGTACAACTGAGCAGACTGTGGAACACGTTATCAATGCTTTCCCTCAGAAGCCCAGAAGACTGTTACAATGTTTGCATGTCTGTTCAGGCCATCTGTTATTACTTGCCTGATCTATTGTTGGCATCATTTACAATAGGGATTTACTTTACAATGTTACCACTGACTGTGGGACAGGTCCTCACACTCTGGAACAGGGAGCTTCTGTGATGTAATGGGAGGACCATTCCTCGTACTGTGTTATAGTTGAGGGGTGTGGTGGTGAACAACACATGTCACACACACCGCACCCCATCACATCACCACACTGGCAACTTGTACAGCACCTGTATATTACACTGTTCACACTGTACTGTATCTGCATTACCAATCAATGTACTGTTGATACCATATTATTTGTCTGTGTTGTGCTTACTCACCGTCTACTCTGGGTTAGTGTCTCGATGCTGCTGCTCATGTGCTCAATGGCCTGGTGGGCCATGCTTGGATCCCGCTTCTTGAGTTGCTCTACTATCCCCCTTACCCCTGGCTCTAGCTCACTGTCAGAATGTAGCTGAGGTTCAGGTGCACGTATCCCATGGTTCAGTGCCATGTTGTGTAGCATACAACAGGCCAAAATGATACAGCATACCTTCTGAGGGCTATACTGTAAGGCACCGCCTGACTGGTCTATGCAACAGTACCGCATCCCAAAGACCCTCTCAATAATGTTCCTTGTAGCAGCATGTGCCTCGTTGTACTGTTCCTTGGTCACTGTTGCTGGCCGAGGTACCAGTGTCAGCAGCCAGGGTCGTAAGGGATAGGCAATGTCCCCTGTGGAGAGATAACAGGTGTTAGTGTTGCTGTCCTACACAGTGCACACTGCTGCTCTGTACCATTGCTCCCTGCCCTTCCACGGCTACCCTTGCCTATCCCCCTCCCTGTGTTCTTACCCTGTTGTGGCTGCCCATACTCAACGACTAGATGCCCACTTGGTATTCTGCCTCCTTGAATGCCATTGGCTGGGACTGGTGCCAGATGAAGGCATCGGGGCACTGCCAGGGTACTGTGCAAAGACATTGGTTATGCGCCCAGTCACATCGCACACCACCTGGCAATTGACTGAATGGTAGCCCTTCCTATTCACATACAGGTCACTAGCATCACCAGGTGGTGCATGGATGGGAACATGGGTGCAGTCAATGGCACCAAGTACAGCGGTAGGTGCACAACTCGATGGAATTGCTGCATGGTTGCTGTGCGCCTGCTGCCGTGCTGGGAATACTATAAACCCACCAGCATGTGGAAGGAGATCATCAGGAACTGGGTCAGGAGGCATGATGTGGCAGACTGCGATACCCCGATGGTGTCTCCCATTGGGTGCTGAAACATCCCAGTGGCTAGGATGCACATCGCTGCAGTCACCTTTTCCTCAACTGGCATGGCGTGGCTGCACCTGGTGTTTGGGTGCAGCTCCTCATGCAAGAGTTCGCATAACTGCTTCAACATTCTCCTGTCCAAGGAGGCTCTGGGCTGGTACCATCTGTGTGCAGCATATCTCCTCCTTTGCCTGCGTAATGGGCCTTGTTGTGCCTGCTCCCTTTCTTTCTCCTCCACAGCCTGATCCATGAGGTGCAGCACTACTGCATTGCTAAATACAGTCATTTTGCCTCACTTCCTGGTCTGGCCACTCCCTCCTCTGTGGATTGCCCTGGGATTAGGCCTCCCTTTCATAGGCGGTAAGTAGCGCTATGCTATGTGTCGCGCAATGGTGCATTGCACAGTGCTATGTCTCTGAATATTCCATTGCACCCATATGCAGGTACCGGCCCCTCCACTTTGCCCCTTGCATACATTATGTTTTAGCCCAGTGCTATTGCGTTTAGCACACACTATCTCCCTCTTTGAATATGGTGGTCCCGCTCTAACCCTGCGCTAATCCTGCACAAACGGTTTGCGCGCCATGCTAAGTTTCAAATATCTGGGCCTCAGTGCCTCTGGAGAAATGTTGAAGGTACCTGAGGTCCTGATTAAGCAGTTCACAATATAAAATAATTATTTCAATAACTTATTTTTGTGTAGTTTGATTTATTATCTGGTTGATCCTGTGACCCCACCCTGTCCACCATAACTGAGTACTATATTTATTTATTTATTTAAAAGAGATTTACCAGGAAAGGCAAACTGAGACATGAAGCTCATTTCAGATATCCTGGGGTAAGAGATAACGAAGAGTACTAACAAATATAATCACAGTAAATACAAAATAAAATACACAATTTGTACAAATAATATACATTATGAATTAGTCAGTTTGGCAGGTAGTAACAATGCAGGTAAAAACATTAGAAAAGGGAAATACCAGTCATTCACAAGAATAGAATAGGAAAGTGGATTAGTAGTAGGGGAAAGATGTGAAGGGGGGCAGGGGTAGTAGGGAGGAGAGGTAGACAGGTGTTTTGGAGGAGATAGAGTGAAGAGGACAAGATAAGGGATTTTAGAAGGGATGTAGAAAGGGTAAAGGGAGGAGGGATTGAGTAGGAGAAAAGGATGGGAGTGAGAGTTGTGGAGGAGAAGGAGTGGGCTGGGGTATGGTAGAGAGACATAAAGAGGTTGAGGTAGATGGGTAGTAGATGTGGGAGAAGGGCAAAGTGCTAAGGGCATTTACAGGAGGGAGCAGTGTGTCCTTGGAGTAGAGAGGAGAGAGAGTATTTGGATGGGCAGAGCGAATTGTTAGTGGAAGAGAGTTCCAGAGTTTAGGGAGGTGGAAGGAGAAACCAGATTGGCCAGCAATGGATTTACAAGAAGGGAGCAAAAGGGAGTGATAGCCAGAATTAAGGAAAGAGTACATGGAGGGGGTGCAGGGGAGAGGAGAGAGCTGAGGTAAGAGGGGAGCAAAGCCAACCAGAATTTAGAAATAAAGGAGGCACAGAGAGTGTCCCAGTATCCACCATGGCCAACACTCTAATGACGGGACTGACAGGCGAAATCACAGGGGCTGTCTAAGGGCCTGCAAGCTTGTTAAAAGAATAACCGTTTAATCGAGCACATGATCATGCTTATTCTACCAGTACTGATCGCTCTACCTGAGTGCGAGTGGTACTAGTAGAATAAGCAGCAGTCATCCAGTTAGGATACCTCCTGAAGAAGCCCAAGATGAATGAAGTGATAAGGCTTTTTGGGCAGCCTACTAGAACGATGTGGTAATTTGCTGTATTTGTATTTTTGCACTTTAGCACCTCAGTATGGCACTTTCAATAACTTTTCTTGCCTAATGAACGATGCTTCAAGTTTTGTATTTTTACATTGGTTTTCCAGTAAATCAATATAGGGAAGAGAAATTGTTTAACCAGGAAAGGCACACTAAGCCAGAGCTTGCTTCCAGGTGCGACCTAGGAGCACAAGAAAGTTAAGTGACTTGCTCAGAATCACACAGTGTACAAGTGGGAGCTGATGAGATTCAAACTCAGGTTCTGCAAGTTTGCATCTCAGTACCTTTAACCACTACGCTATACTGCTTCCAGTATGAGATGCAATAAATCAATATGAGATGAGAAAAACATTTCTGAATCAGTGCCATCTGTTCAGCATGTGAGACTCTTACCCACCCTTGAATCCGCATAGTTTCTTTAGAGTGGGCCGCTGGACCAGATAATAAATCAAACTGCACAAAAGTAAGTTATTGAAATAATTAGTTTATATTGCAAATTACGTAACCAGGACCTCAAGGTCCCTCAGCATTTCTCCAGGGGAGCTGAGAGTTGACCTTCAATAAATGTCAGTTTGTTGCTGTTAAGGGTATAATTAAGAAAAATATATGGAACCAAAATCCAAATTATGGGATAATAGTTACCCACAATTCCAAAGGCAATCTTTACAGCTGTCAGAATATTTTAAATCCCTATAATTGTTTTAAAGAATATTACTTGAGACTTGAAACGTGACTAATTCAAAGTGATTAATGCAACTGGGACAGCGACAGTATTTCATTTTTCGTCTGTAAGAGATTATTGATGTATGGATGCATGTCTCCTCTGCTGGTGAAATAGGGTCACGTCTCCACAGTGCTTACAGTCTGACCATTCCGAGGAGACAGGAAAAGATGTCATACAACCACTTGAGGATTAGCTCATTTACAATGGTCTACTGAAAGGAATTGCAGTAAAAATCCTATACAAAATACAATAACAAGTTAATCACAACAAATACATAACTCAGAACTCTTAAAACTGAAGGTGGACAAAGCAATGGGGCCTGATGGGATTCATCCCAGAATTCTAAAAGAACTAAGGGTAGAACTAGTGACACCACTGACTACCCTCTTTAACAAATCATGGGAGGATGGGGTGGTACCCAAGGACTGGAGGAGGGCAGATGTGATTCCCCTTCACAAAAGTGGGAGCAAGGCAGAAGCAGGAAACTACAGACCTGTTAGTTTAACCTCAGTGATAGGGAAAATGATGGAATCACTTCTGAAGGAAAGAATTGTCGAGTATCTAGAGGCCAGAGGGGCACAGGACCCAAGGCAGCATGGATTCACAGTGGGAAGGTCATGCCAGACGAATCTGATAGATTTCTTTGACTGGGTGACCAAAGTAGTAGATCAGGGAGGGGCTGTGGACATGGCCTACCTAGACTTTAGCAAGGCATTTGACACAGTCCCACACAAAAGATTAATATACAAGTTAGCCAGCCTGGGAGTGGGTCCCAAGATGACAGTCTGGGTAAAGAATTGGCTGGAGAATAGGACACAGAGAGTAATAGTAAATGGAGTCCACTCTGAAGAAAGGGGGGTTACTAGTGGGGTACCGCAGGGTTCAGTATTAGACGGTCCTCTTCAATGTCTTTATAAACCATATTGCAGAGGACTGGAAGGAAAAGTATGACTCTTTGCAGATGACACAAAGATCTGCAACAGAGTTGATGCACAAGGTGGGGTGGAAAGGATGAGAAGGGACTTGGCAAGGTTAGAGGAATGGTCAAATGTATGGCAGCTTAAATTCAATGCTAAGAAGTGCAAGGTAATGCACCTGGGAAACAAAAACCCAGGGGAAGAGTACACAATGGGGGATGAGATACTAACAACAACAAAAATGGAAAGGGACCTGGGGTAGTCATATCAGATGACCTAAAGGTGGGCAAGCAATGTGAGAGGGCAGCAAGGAGGGTTGGGGGGATACTGGGATGCATAGGGAGAGGCATCACCAGTAGAAAACAGGAAGTTATTATCCCTCTGTACAGACAGCTGGTCAGACCTCATCTGGAGTACTGCGTGCAGTTCTGGAGACCCAATCTCCGCAAAGACATAGACAGGATGGAAGCTGTCCAGAGGAGGGCAACTAAAATGGTGCAGGGTCTGCACCGGAAGACATATGAAGAAAGACTAAAGGAGCTTAATATGTATAGCCTCGGGAAAGGAGGGAGAGGGGGGACATGATAGAAACTTTCAAGTACCTCAAGGGAATCAACAAAGTCCAAGAGGGTAGCATCTTTCAAAAAAACAGGTGTGCAAGAACAAGGGGGCACAATTTGAAGATAGAGGGGGCGGCTCAGAAGTAATGCGAGGAAGTATTTTTTCACAGAGAGGGTTGTGGATGCTTGGAACAGCCTTCCGGAGGAAGCTGTGGAGTCAAAAACTGTGGTGAAATTCAAGCATGCAAGGGACAGTCATAAGGCAATTCTAGGGATGGGGTAGGAAGAAGTTGGCTGCTGGTTAACTAGGATCTGCAGCTTATCCATTAGGTAGGAAATGGGCAGACTGGTGGGCCAAGCGGTCCTTATCTGCTGTCAAATTCTATGTTTCTATGTTTCTATAACAAACAGAACAGGTTGTCTTAAGATGCCTGACTAGATTCACAATATGCTGAACAATTATGGCAAAACCAAGCTTTAAACAGGTTCACAGATGGCAAAGATTCACTTATGGTATGTAATCATAATGGTAGTCTGTTCTAGCATTTTGGTCCCTTGTGAGAAAAGACTTGCAGATCGACAAATAATACCCAAGCAACAGCATATAACAGGGTGCAAGTTGGGCTCAATATACCAAGGTAATGGGTTTTGGAGACATAAGGAAAGATGAGTGGCTTCCATCACCCATAACTGTGGTATATTGAACCCACCACACAAATCTGGGAGTGTGCTGTAGTGCTTATAAAATGGGATTTGCTATTTAGAAGTAAAAGTTAGGAAAAAGTGGCAAAAGGGGAAAAAACAGACTACTGTCTGAAACATGAAAGCATTACCTTTTTGTTTGTACGACAGGTGCCTCTCAGATACTCTCAGTTGCAGGTGATTATCAGCCCAGTCCGTGCCATAGCAGTGTCTGCTTTGTTGGCAGCAAACTCAGCGAGCAACTGAAAGAGTCTTAAAGGCACAGTAACCAACAGACGGGTTCCATGTTGCTGGGGGGCTTGAAACAATGGCACAGTTGAAGTGTTTCAAAATATACTTCAGTTGATATTTCTTCAAAAACTAAAAGCTGTGGCACAGGTGAAGTGCTTTAAAGTATACTTTAGTTGGAGTTTTTAAAAGTTTCAAGGAACCCTGTGCTTTAGTTGAGGTTCCTTGAAACTTTTAAGGAATCCCATGGAAAGTGGGTGGCTGTGCTAGATTAAACAACAGTTCTTCAGTAATAAGACAGCAGGATTTTGGAACCCATTTTATAAAATATAATTGATTTTTTTCTGTATATAGAAGTTCTTTTAGCTAAATACAGAAACATTTAAAAGTGTAAATATAATATACAAATACATATCAGCAAGTTTACGGAAGTTGCAGCTGTCATTACATTAGCTGTAATAAATACAGATGCTGTCACACTAAATGAGTCTTTTTGTTGAAAACTTCCTAGTCAACTACAAGAAAGGAAAACTCATTTTGAACATTTATTTTAATGGATTTCTGGAAAATATAGTATGGTGATTACATTAGGTGGCCTATGCACATTTAAATGAAAGGTTCCACCCTACTGTACATAGTTTAGAATAAATTTAAAATAAAAATGCCTTTCATGCAAAATGTATCTCATTCACTACTACTGGCTTCTAAAGCTCTTCTAACAACACTGCTTTACAATCTATGCTTTGTCCATACTGATCATAATATCTCACTGTATCCATGCAGTTACATACATAGTGACATTGTAGGGATTTAATGTCCATACTGCCCACCCCTGCCTCCTGCCACACTGCAGTACCTATACCAGATTTGAGCATGGACAAACCTTCAAGCTTATCTGCCTGCCTGCTATCCCTACAGTACTTATGCTGTGCAACTCTCAATGGCATTCTCCCTAGGCAATTTGTCTAGTCCTGCTTTAAATAGCTGAATAAAGTCTAAGTTGGTTAATTAAAAAAAAATGTCAGTCAGCTTTTGAAAAATCATCTAGTAGGCTATTACATTTGGCTATTTGTGCCCTGGGGAGCGAAGGTGCCTTCAAGGCCTATGTCTGAGCCTGGCAGAGGTGGGTCCTTGAGCCACTGTCAAGTGTGCATCTATAAAGCCGGTTATACTGATCACCAAATCCGGGCAGTGTGGCTTTCAGTGAGCAGTAGACAACATTCCATACATTCAAAGTTGGGAGTAGCAAGTCACTCACTACCCTGCATTCTCGTGAGACAATTGGTGGTAACCATTTCCCATTATCTTGCCACAAACAGTAAAACAAGCATTTGTCAATGCTGAATATTTGCTTGCTGGCATTAGCAGTGGAAGTGCAGGAGTTAAACAGATGCAGTATAGGAATTGCATTGAAGTATTGAACTGACGCCAACTCCACCCTCACCCTGCAGAGATGGACAGGCATTGGGGTGTGCCTTTGGGTCATTGCCCATGATGGTCATGACATTTCACCTCACCCTACCCTTCAGACACTGACAAGTGTCAAGGTGTGCCTTGGGGTGTTTGGGCTTTACATTCACCTCATTCCATAAGGAAATATGCTGAAATGGGTACAGTATACAAGAATGGGGTGAACTCTAGGAGCAAAGGGTCCAAGGCACACCTTGATGCCTGTCACTTGCTGCAGGGTGGGGGTGGGGATGGGGGTGGAATAGCATGAGCATTACTGTTGACAATCCCAAGTCACGCCCCTGACGCCTGTCAGTCCCTATAGGGTAGGGGTTATGGTTGAAAACCCTAATACCATGGATATTTCTTGGTATTTTTACTTCAAGTTTTCCACATGGGCTTTTTTGTGACCCCACCACATGAACAGTGACACTATCAGTTCCTTAGGTGAAAGGTGATTTTGCACAGCGACTGCACCATTTGGTGCCACAGGTGTGAAAACACATTTCAAATAGAATATGAAAAGTTACAGGTGTACTGTTCATGAGGAGGTATAAAAAAGGCATAGTTGAAAATCTGGAGTGAAAATACACAAAAACTGGTGAAGTCACAAGCATGCGTAGAAACTGTGCAAAGTACTCCCGTAATGTGATTAGTTTTGGGATTTTTTATGGTAGATTTTCAATACAGGTATTTTGGGACCTCTGCTCATGAACAATGTCACTGTGATTTTCGTAATCTGTCCTGAACAGTATTTTCCCACTGCGACCGTGCTATTCTGTGCTATTCTGTGCCGGAAGTGCGAAAACACATTTCGGCCAGGGTGTGAATAATGACAGCTGTACTGTTCATGAGGAGGTGTGGAAAAATGCCAGTGTTGAAAATCTGGACTGAAAATATTACAAATTTGTGAACTTACAAGGGTGCGTGGAAACTGAGCAATGCATGCTCATATGACAGTCATTTTATGGACTTTTGTCATCAAATTTTCAACATAGCCATTTTAAGACCTCTACTCATGAATAGAGTCCCTGTGATTTTCTTAATCTGTCCCAAACATTGATTTCACACACCGACTGCACCATTGTGCGCTACATGCACGAAAACACATTTTTGTCGAGATGTAGAAAATAACAGCTGTACTACTCATAAGGAGGTGTGGTAAAATGACAATGTTGAAAATTTGGAGTGAAAATATTAAAAATTCTCAAAGTTACGAGCATGCGTAAGAACTGTGCAATGCACGCTCGTAAAACAGTTATTTTTATGTTTGCTTGCACGCTTGTGCAAGAAACATAGTGCCATCATCCAAGTTTTCCAGAGGTGTGTCAGCCTCTTCCAATTCAGTCAGTGTGTTTGCAGGTGCGGTCAGAGGCGCCAATCACTGCTCCAGATGTCTATGACAGCTGAAAATGCAGTGGCATACAGTTGAAAGGGAGAGCTCCGCTTCCGTGAGCAGAGCTCCCCCCCTCAACACGCATGCACGCACACATATTGCGTGCTGACACCCCCCCCACATACATAGAGTATAGCTGATGGGGTGCCCAATGCCCCGTTGGCTCCACGCCGCCCCCACCAAAAAAAGCTTTTCTGGTGCCACGCTGGGGGCCCACCCCAGCGCAGCATACCGTCTGTATGGCGTGGGGTGCCCAATCCCTGTTGACTCCAGCCCCAAAAAGCATTACAGCTGCCACGCTTAGGAGCCCACACCAGCGTGGCACACATCCCAGAGTGCACACGGGTGTCAACCTCCGTCAAGTTCCAGCCCCAAACATCCTTTCAGCTGCCATGCTGGGAGCTCACCCAGTGTGTGGCAAATGTCCCGCATCGCTTTAACAACCAAAAAACAAAGAACTGTAAATTAAAAATGGTCCCAGTCTCCCTGCCCCCACATGCACCCACCCACTGCACACCCTGCCTCTCCACACCCCCCTCACCCCATACTTACCTCTGGAGTCCAGCGCGACGATCTTCGGTGGACCGGGAACACGTCTGCACTCTTCAAAGCCGACCATGAATTGAGGAAATGCCGGTAAGCTGTATAATGTAATAGATAGGGTTTTTCAACTTTGGTGCATATCTCAGGCATTTTGGATTTTGCACCAAATTTTCAACATGGGGTTTTGGGACCCTTCTCATGAATGCTGTCACTGTTATGGCGTTGGGCCCAAGGGTGATTTCATGATCACTGCACAAAATCACCTTTGGGACCAATTAAGAAATGACATTGCCAGTGTTCATAAGGTGGGCTCTCAAGCTTATTTTGAAAATTTGGTGGAAAAATTCCAAAATGACTGTTTCACGAGCGTGCATTGTGCAGTTTCTACGCACGCTTGTAAGTTCGCGAATTTTCAATATTTTCACTCCAGATTTTCAACATTGCCATTTTACCACACCTTCTTATGAGTAGTATAGCTGTCATTTTTCACAGCTCACGCAAAACATGTTTCCGCCCATGTAGCGCACAGTCGGTGTGCGAAATAAATGTATGGGACACATTAAGAAACTCACAATAACACTGTTCATGAGCAGACATCTTAAAATGGCTATGTTGAAAATTTGGTGAAAAATTCCTAAAATGACTGTTTTACAAGCGTCGTTGCGCAGTTCCCTCATGGCTCGAAGTTGTGACTTTTCAATATTTTCACTCCAGATTTTCAACATTGCCATTTACCACACCTCCTTATGAGCAGTACAGCTGTCATTTTTTCACATCATGCCCACAATGTGTTTCCGCTTCATGTAGCTTTACCAATGGCTTAGGCCAGTATGGGACATATTAAGAAAATCACAGGAGACTGGTCATGAGCAGAGGTATTAAAATGGCTGTTGAAAATTTGGTGAAAAATTCCAAAATGACTGTTTTAGGAACGCACGCTGTGCAGTTCCTACGCATGCTGGCAAGTTTGCGAATTTGTAATATTTGCACACCAGATTTTCAAGAGTGCCATTTTACTGTACTTCCTTATGAGCAGTACAACTACCATTTTTCACATCACGCCCACAGCGTGTTTCCGCCCATGTAGCGCACAATGGCGCAGTCGGTGTGCGAAATCAATGTATGGGACAGATTAAGAAAATCACAGTGACACTGGCCATGAGCAGAGGTCTTACAATGGCTATGTTGAAAATCTGGTGACAAAACTCCATAAAATGACTGTGTTACGAGTGAGCATTACGCAGTTTAAAGCATGCTTGTAAGTTCATGAATTTGTAATATTTTCAGTCCAGATTTTCACCAGTGGCATTTTTCCACACCTCCTTATGAACAGTATGGCTGTCATTTTCACAACATGGCTGAAATGTGTTTTCACACTTTCAGCGCAGAAATGCGTGGTCGCTGTGGGAAATCATTGTTCGGGACAGATAAAGAAAATCACACTGACACTGTTCATGATTGGAGGTCCCAAAATGCCTGTGTTAACAATCTGCTGTAAAAAAATCCCCAAACTAGTTACATTACGGGTGTCGTTGCACAGTTTCTATGCACGCCATGACTTCACCAGTTTTTTAAGATTTTTCATACCAGATTTTCAACTTTGCCATTTTTACACCTCCCCATGAACAGTACCACTGTCATTTTTCACATCCTGTTCAGAATGTGTTTTGCACCTGTGGTGCCAAATGCGTAGTCACTGTGCAAAAGCAGTTTTTGCCTAACAAACTGATATTGCCACTGTTCTTGAGGTGGGCATCACAAAAATACATGTTGAAAATTTGAGTGAAAATACCAACGAATGCCTGAGGTGGTAGGGTTTCTGACCATAATGCCTCACCCTGTAGAGTATGACAGGCACCAGGGTGTGACTTGGGATTCTTGCCTATAATGCTCATACCATTCCACCCCACCCACACCCTGCAGCCAGTGAGAGGCATCAATGTGTGCCTCGGACTCTTTTGGGCCCAAACGTTACCCCCATTCTCCTATACCGCACCCATCTCACCGTATTTCCTGTTGGAATGGGGTGCACATAAGGGCCAAAGATCCTAAGGCACACCGTGACACTTGTCAGTGTCTGCAGGGTAGGGTGTGGTGAGTATGCGGTCGTTATGCCCGACGACCAAAGGCACACCCCAATGCCTGTCACTCTGTGGTGGCGGTGGGTTGGTTTGTTTAATACTGCTGCCATTCCTATTATGCAGCTCTGTAACTTCTACACTACCAATGCCAATGCCAGCAAGCAAACATTCGGCATTGACAAATGTTAGATTTTTTGCATTCACCAACATAGGGTTTTGGGGGCCTACATCATGATATAACACTGCTCACTGTTATACCGTCCCAAGCAGGTTCTGGCGCAGTGACTGCTAAATCACCTTTGAGACTGAATAGCAAAATGACAGTGACTAAGTTCATGAGTTGGGGCCTCAAGAACCCCATGTTGAAATTTTGGTGAAAAAATTCCCTAAAATGACTGAGATATGCACCAAAGTTGGAAAAAAAACATTTATGCCATTATACAGCTTTCCGGCATTTCTGAAGTTCATGATCAGCTTTGAAGAGTGCAGACGTGTTCCCGGTCCACTGAAGATCATCACGCTTAGATCTGGAGGTAGTATGGCATGGGGTGGGGAGGTGGGTGCGCAGGGGTGGGCGTGGTTGGGGAGGGGACAAGACAGTCAACGAGGGACCGTTTTTATTTTTATATTTTGTTTCCCTTATTTAGGAAGACGACGCGGGGCTTTTGCCACGCTAGGGTGGGCTCCCAGCATGGCAGCTGGAAGTTTTTTGGGGGGGAGTGGTGGAGCCAATAGGGGAATTGGGTACCCCCGTGGGCAATACAAACTTTGCCACGCTGGGGTGGGCTCACGGAGTGGCACCTGGAAGTCTGGTTTTGGGCGGGGGGATACAGTGGCGCCGACGAGGGATTGGGCGCCCCATCGGCACACGGTGTGTTGGGAGCACATGAGCACACTGGGCTGGGTCTCAGCATGCTACTTGGGTGTTTGTGTGTGTGGGGGAATAGAAATGGAGCTGTCTATGACAGCTGTTCTCATGTAGTGTTGAGTGTAGGTACTTTGCATACTGCCAATGGCAATATGCAAATTACCTCACACGTTATCGCCCTATTGTTTTGCTTTCAACTGTCCACACTGCATCTGAACGGCTGTCATAGAGAGCTTGAACATTTATTGGTGTGAGGAGGCCGCACTGCTAGAAGGAGCAGGGCATTGGTAGCGAGGTGGTACATCTACGAAAACTCATATGGTGGCACTATGTTTCTTGCACATGCGTGCAAGCAAACATAACAAGAGTTTAGAGCAAGGTGCAAATTTCCCATTCAAATAAACAAAGCACTATCTCAATACCTTTTGTGATTGTGAATACAAGTTATATAAATCTGAGAGCTCTCAACATAGAAACATAGAATTTAATGGCAGATAAGGACCGCTTAGCCCACATAGTCTGACCATTTTCCCTACCTGTTTCATATACCCCAGATCCTAAATGATCTGCGGCATACCCTCTTTTTTCTATCGCTAGAGTTTCTTTATATCTGTCCCATGCGTTTTGAATTTCCTTACTGTTTTGGCCCCTACAACCTCTGAAGGGAGTATGTTCCATGGATCTACCACCCTTTCCATGAAAAAATACTTTCTCATGGTACCACAGTACCAGTCAAAGAAAAAAAGAAGGCGTACAGAATATACCGGGAAACCAAAACTGAGAGTCATACAAGGAAAAAATGAGAGAGTCTAATAAACAAATTAGAAAGGCAAAAGCCCAGACAGAGGAAGGGGCAAAGAAAAGAGACAAATATTTTTTTAGATACATTAGAGAATGTAGGAAGGCAAAAGGGGGATAATAAAGATTGCTAACTGAAGAAGGGAAATGCACCAAACATGACCCAGAGAAAGCTGAAATCCTCAACAAATACTTCTGCTCGGTGTTTACCAAAGAGGACCCAGGGGATAGCCCAACCCTGAAAAAACACAACACCCCAGGACCATGGGTAGACATGATTCCCTTTACAGAAGCCAAAGTATGGAAGGCGCTAAATTAACTAAAAGCAGACAAAGACATGGCACCAGATGAGATGCGCCCCAGAATCCTTAAGGAACTGGGGGCAAAATTAGCAGCCCCTCTGGCACTTTTATTCACAAAATCCTGGAAGAGCAGTGAAGTACCCAAGATTGAAAAAGGCAATAGTGGTTCCACTTCACAAATCAGGCAGTTGCGAAGAGGCTTGTAATTACAGACCGGTGAGCCTCAAACTGAGCATCTCAGTAACCCCAAGATCTTAAATGGAAATACCACTGAGATCCCTAGTTCCCTCGATGCCCCTGGTGCCACATTCAACTACCTACCCTCCATTGCCACAGGCTTCAATGACTACTTCACTGATCTGCTTAAGTATACTTCACTCTTTCCTAGTTCTCCCCAATTTGACCCCTTGCCATCTAAATATTCCCTAGCCCACCCCTCCTGTCACCTGAAACTGGTAACCCTTAATGTGGTACGTTGATTTCTCAAAAACATTAAGGCTGATAACTCTCCTGGTCATGACACCCTTAAGCCGAAATTTCTTAAGTTGGAAGCAACTGCCCTTGCACACCCCATCTGTGACCTGTTCAATCCATCCTTCCTTACTTGTACTATCCCTGCGAAATGGAAGGTATCGGTTATTGTACTTGTCCATAAGGGAGGACCCAACTGTACCATTGAAAACTACTGACCTATTTCAATACTTTGCCCACTAGCCAGAATCCAGGAATGTATAATCTATGACCACTTGCTGAACTACCTTGACCACCATCACCTGCTCTCAACCTCCTAGCATGGGTTTAGGAAAAATTATAGTACCCTTACAGCCCTGATAAAAGTCACCTCAGACATTTTCCAGGCAATGGACCTTGGTCGTGCCACTGGAGCTATATTCATTAACCTAACCAAGGCCTTGACCTTGTCAACCATGACCTTCTCTATGTCAACTGCACCTCCTTGGTCTCAATATCAGTGCCTTAATCTGGACCCATAGTTATCTCCACAGTCGCATTGAAAGAGTTGCAGTACAAGTCACATTAAACTGTTCCGCCAATGAGTTGCTTTAGCATTTTGATTGAGCTGCATAAGTGTTGCCGGCTCCAGTACAAAACCTTGCACAAATTGTTTCTTAACAGTTACAACTCAGTTTTGCATTGCATTGTGATTTGGCTTCAGGTGCATGCCAACTGAATAGCAAAAACTTTTTATAAACATTGCTCTTGAGCTGATTAGTGTTGAAAACACGCAGCATGGGTTGACAATTCATTGACAACCCTAAAAAGCAATGCTAAACCAACTCATTGGTGGGACAGTTTAATGCAACTTGTACTGTAAATGGGTGGGTTCCCTATCTGACCCAAAGCCCATAACCAATTGTGTTTCCCAGGGCTCTATGCTGGGCCCATTATTATTCTCTCTCTTTATCAGTGATCTTCCACATAAATGTGGCGGGGCCACTGTTCATCTTTATGTGGATGATGCTATCATCTACCATACTTCCTCTGATGTAGGGTGGATTAACTCTACATTGGCTTCTGACTTTCACACTCTTGAAGACTGGTTTCTTCAGAAGCAGCTAGGCCTCAACACCAAAAAACTAAGTGTATATTGTTTTTCAGTACAGCTACTCAAACCCTCCCCCCACTGGTTGTCCTTTCATGCACTGGAGCTGCTCATGAATCTGTCAATCCTTTCAAATACTTGAGAGTCACCCTGGATTCCTCTCTCTCCCTAGACATGCATGTCACAGCCCTAACCAAGACTCCAAACCAAAAGCTCAGCGTTCTACATTGTATCCATCCCTTCCTCAATTTGACCTCCTGCCGTAAAATAGCTGCTGCCTCCCTTCTGCCTCTTCTCATGTATGGTTCCCCCTTACTATTCTCTACATCCACTACCATAAGTTCCCATCTATCGCAGGTATATCATAGGGTGGGTTGGTTCGCAGTAGGGGTCAATGCTCGGCATCACCACTGTGACATCCTTCCTCTCTTGGTTGGTTCCCATACTAATCTAAGTTACGGTATGCTACCCTGAGCTTCATGCATAAGCTGGTCCATCGCTTTACTCCTCCTTGCCTTACTGACATTACTCAACGTCGACAACCTGGACGTGCACTTAGATCTGCCTCCCTTCCTGCCTCCACTGCCACACCTCGCCTGTGGCTCATCATTCCTTTGCCTATACTGCTGTGTCCTGTTGGAACTCATTGTCTCCTACTATCCTAGTCTGCACCTCGATTGATCTGCTTCAACGCTGTTTGCTCCCCCACCTTGCTGCCACATCTTGCTCTTGTTTTCGATAACTCCTGTCCCTGCTAATTCTCCTGACACATTTTCGCTAACAACTTAGCTCTTTATAGTACTGTGCCTTATTCAATAATGTATTTAAGTTACTGTTGTCATATGTGAATGTTACTTTGGTCTTACCTACCATTTCTTAATATTGGTTAACTGTATAGATGGTCCTCTGTAAAACTATTTGTACTTGATTTCCTATTACTGACTATATTTATGCAAATCTTGTTGTCAATGTTTTTGCATTGCTATTGTAGCTTATCTCCCGGGTCACCCCTGAAAAAGGGACTGTCTTGTCTCAGCGGGCCTACCCGGTTACCAAAATTCAATAAATAAATAAATAATCTACAGTAGGGAAACTAATGGAGACACTACTCAAAAAGACGATCATAGCATTCCATTACACTAGGTGCCAGCAAGACCCTAAACAGCACGGTTTCACAGCAGGTAGGTCATGCCAGGCAAATCTGCTTGAGTTTTTGACTACGCTACAAAAAGTGGACGGCAGTGGGCAGTAGTTGAGGTCTACCTAGACTTTAGTAAGGCCTTTGATTTTGTTCACATAGAAGGCTGGTAAAGAAGCTTGACCGCATAGGGGTTAGTCCAGAAGTAGTCAGATGGGTACAAGGCAGAACCCAGATGGTACAGGTTAATGGAATGCAATCGATGGAAGGCAGGGTGGCTAGCAGGGTGCCCAGGGCTCAGTGCTGGGGCCTCTGCTTTTCAATGTTTTTATAGTAGACATCGCTGATGGACTGAAGGGAAGGTGTGTCTGTTCGCAGACGACACCAAGATATTTAACAGGGTGGACACTTCAGAAGGAGTGAGCAAGATGGAAGCTGATCTCAAGAAACTAGAAAATGATCTGGAGTGTGGCAGCTGAGATTTAACACCAAAAAGTGCAAGGTCATGCACATAGGAAAGAAAAATCCAAGAAAGGAGTATTACCCAGGAGGCAAAAGACTGGCAGCCTCAAACCAAGAATGAGATCTGGGAAATATAATCTCAGATGACTTGAAGGTTAGTAAGCAATGTGAGAAGGCAGCATTGAAAGCCAAGAGAATGCCGGGCTGCATTGGGAGGGGAATCATGAACAGGAGGAGTGAGGTGGTACTACCACTGTATAGATCACTGGTCAGGCCTCAACTGGAATACGGAGTCCAATTCTGGAGTCCTCGCGCCTCAGGAAGGACATTGACCAGATGGAAACAGTACAGAGAAAGGCGACAAACATGATTCAGGGTCGGTAGTACATGTCCTACGAGGAAAGACTTAGGGAACTGATTATGTACTCCCTGGAGCATAGAATAGAGAGAGGGGACATGATTGAAACATACAAATACATAAAAAGCATTAACAAGGTATAGGCAGAGGAACTTTTTCACTTCAAGAAGTGCTCCAGGACCAGGGGACATGACCTCAGGCTGCAAGGAGGGAGGTTCTCTACCAAAACCAGGAAGTTTTTCTTCACAGAAAGAGTGGTGGACACCTGGAACAGCCTGCCCCAAGAGGTTGTGGGGGTCAACACTGTGGGGGGATTCAAGAATGCATGGGATAGACACAAGGGAGCCCTGACTAAAAAAGGGCAACTAGAGCATCAAAATAGGCCTAAAACAAATGGGCAGACTAGAGGGACCTAGTGGTCTCCTTCTGCCATCAACATCTATGTTTCTACCTCACGCCTACCCCCTATATCATGGCCCCTTACTCTTGAACATCTTTTTATTGAAAGATGCACCCTCTTGTACCTTATTTACACCCTTGAGGTATTTGAAAGTCTCTATCATATCCCCTCTCTCTCTCTCTCCTTCAGGGAATACATATTGAGATCCTCCAGTCTCCCTCATATGACTTTTGGTGCAGCCCCTATACCATTTTTATCATCCTTTTCTGAACTGCTTCTACTCTGCCTATTCCTTCCGAGATGCAGCCTCCAGAACTGGACACAGTACTCTAGATGAGGTCTCACCAATGTTCCATACAGTGGCATCACCACCTCCCTCCTTATGCTGGAGATACCACTCCTATGCACCCCAGCATTCCACTGACTCTCCTCACAGCCTTCTCACATTGTTTGGTAGCCTTTAAATCATCAAATATGATTACTCCCAGGTCCCTTTCCTGTTTGGTGGGCATCAGTGCCTCCCCCATCATGTACTCTTCCCCTCAATTTCTGTGACCCAAGTGCATGGTCTTGCACACAATTACAGCCCTGCTTATCTTTTTATCCCAGAAAAAGATGAGATAAACATTTTTATACCACAAGGTCTTATCTCCCCAAACTTCCTTTCTGCTTTGCTGGCTGTGAAGACTGTCATGCGGGAAGTAGAGCCTATTACTCCAACTAATACCACTTCCTTTCTGGTAGCCCAACTCTGCAGGAATCAAACAGGACGGAGCTGTACAAAAATCACATTTTAAGTGCCAAACAAGAAAAGAAAACAACATTCAAACAATGGCCAACAATAATAACATCACAAGGGACACTCCACCTGAAAGTGAGCATGTAAGTATTGTAGATAAGTAGGAACTCACTCTTACCTTCCCTTGGAATCAACTGCACAACTACAGAGACCTCCACCTAACTGTCTTGCCCTTGTTGACCACAGGGCACATGTAGTCACAGCCTCCCTACATTCAGCTTCAGGGTCTTCCACTTAACATTTACATTCTCAGACTTTGGAATATTAATCAGTTTGGGCAGAACCATTTCTCAGCTTATCCAAATCTGCTCTCCTGAAATTTAGCAGCCTGATCTTATCTTTGGTAGAGTCATCCCCTCCTCCCACATCTTACCTTCAGTCCTGTTATGGTTACTGTTCCCCACAAGCTCTTCAACCCTCACTATTCTGTCCATGTAACCCAGTCTTCTCAGTCTTTGATCAAAAACCACCTCCTCTCTTGTCCAGTGCCTGACATACTCATGAAGGCAGCAGTCCTTCACAATTGACAAGACATCCCTCTCTGTTTTCCCCCAGGTACCTTCCATCTTCCAGTCCATGTTGGGAAGCCTGAAATCCCTCATGAAAATCAAGGGCCCCATAGCTGTTGCCCATTTATTTATATTTTTGTCAAGTCCAAGTCATGCTCTGCTGTCATTATACCTCATTAAGTCAGGGACTGGTAATGCAGGGATATTTATAGACAACACAGCAGTCATTGTACACCAATGAATAAGACAGTGGTAGTACAGGGACTGTATGATGGCAGCTACATCAGTCATTTTATACCACTGAGTTAGATTTATCTTATTATTTATTTGTCAACCGGATGGGTGCACTGGCTCAAGGGACTGTTTTCAGGCATGACCCAGGCCATGAAGATGGGGCAAAAACACAGTACAATGGAAAACTGGTTCAAAAAGGTAAGGTGATTACAAGTAGTTACAGTACACAGGTAGATACTGGCAGCGCAGATTTATTGTCTGCAGATGTGAAAGTTGTTTCAGCCTGTTGTTGCTCCTGGTGTGGTTGAAAATTGCTGATCACTGCTGCCTCTTGGTGTTTGAAAAGGTGTTAGTAGGGATATGCTTTCTTTGTTGGTCTCTGTACTTGTCTGTAGAGAGGTCAGATGTTAGCCTTGAAATAGTTTTGTTGTGCAAACTGCTGTGCGATTCATCTGGTGACCCTGTAATCTCTGCAATAAAGTTTCAGTGCACAATTCAAGATGTCTTCCTGTTTGTATCTGGGCACAACATTAGAGAAAAGGTGAAATAACATGTGCTTCCAGTCCCATCGCTATTCTTGCCATGTCCAGATTAACCTGCAATGGCATGGACCCACTGACTCCAGTCCTTCTTGGAAAATCTTATGGTGGCAGGTCTTAGCAAAGAATCAGATGAGGGACATATGGCTATCCTCACACACTGTTTTGGCCAGGACAGGTATTCAGTACTTTAAATTTTCTTCTCCACATCATCATTCAGACTCCATCACAACAGTGACTACACATTTTGTCTCAGCACAAAATTCTTTGACAGAGCATTTTCATTTCCAACATTGTAGCCAAGTGGAGGGAAGCCCATACACCAGTTGTACTGTCTAGCAGAAGATGAATTATTATGTTATGGGTGGATCACTTCAGCTATAACAAAACCCAGAAGGAGATTGCCTCCCTTAACTTAACACAACTAGTAAGTGAACTCACCCGTCTAAACACCAAATCCCTTAACCACTCCATAATTGACTGGACTATCACATCACACCTCCATCATGTCATTGCAGCTGGTTTACTACCTGATGCCATAAGCAACCACCACATGATATACACTGTCCGTAAAATCCATTGCTTAAAATCTCCCCCAAAAACCTTACTGATTTGTTCCTATAAATCCCTAGACCTGGCCTCTGTGCTACATTCCCTATCCTACACCGATCAGTCCCCCATTTCCCTAGCTTCCTCAGTCGTTTCTGCCCTGCTTTATTTCAATACCAAGTAACTCGCCATATGGGACCTGTATGTCCCTTTAAGACGTACCCGCGTGCATGGCTCTCACCTCCCATGGGTCACTGCAGAGCTACTGGCATGTTTTCATGCCAGGGATCAGGCTTGAAAGCTGCTGAAATACCCCAGTTCATCGTTAGCCCTCCAGAGGTATCGCACACTCAGGAACTAGTGCACAAGAGCAATTAGACTGGCCAAAGCGGAATATTTCACAACCACGTTTCAATCTAATATAAACCACCCATCCAAATTTTAGAAGGTGGTTTTATTCCTTGTTCACTCCCATCTTGCATCCTTCTTCACCCATTTTTAAAGTGGGTGATACTTCTTTGTTGACCACCTCCTGTAGCTATAGAGTCCAATACATTTTTTACCTCCGGGCCTCCTGTTCTTGCCACCTCCCTCCTTCCTCAAACCCTTAATTCCCTGGTGCCCCACAATCATTCACACTCCCTTTCTCCTTCAGTCTGGTATCCCCATCTGGTGCCCTAAATGCTCTTCTTGCTCTAAACTCCACTAAGGGCAAGTGCCCCTCTGGCCTCGACTCCAGAATTCTCCACCAGTCTGCCCCCGCTATTGCTAACCACCCAGCTTCTCTTCTAAACCTCTCTTTCTGTCTTGCTTTTGTCCTAACTGACTGGAAGCATGCCACTGTAGTCCCCCATTCCTTTACACTTCTCTATTTTCTTAAATGACCTCCTTTCTGCCTACCTACTCACCTCCATCCATATGTATGCAGACGATACTGTTCTGTATGCATCTAGCCCCTCCTCCTCCAATGTAGCAACCAAACTCCAGCATGGTTTTGACAAAGTTCAGCTCTGTTTTCTCTCACATCAGTTATTCCTGAATGCCAAGAAGACCATCTCCATGACCTTTGGCATGAGGCAGTGGCTCTGTCGGCTCAAATCCTTCCCTTCCTTCCATACCCTAGATGGGACTAATCTTGAGAACAGCTCTTCTTTCAAGTACCTTGGGGTCTGGCTAGAACAGAACCTCATCTTTTCTGGACACATGGATGCCCTCCACAAAAAGCTGCACCCCAAACTGGGTGCCATTTACAGAAATCATGGGTGTATTCCCTTGCCGGCTCGCCGAGCACTGGTCCAGAGAATGATTCTACCTATTTTTGATTAAAGGGATGTAGTCTACAGTGCCACTCCCAAATCCTCCCTAACCAGGCTGGACTCTCTTTTTCACTCCTTCTGTCATTTTTCCCTTGGCTGTCCTCCCTGTACCCATCACTGCACCCTTTACCAATCTCTCGCCTTTCCTTCCCTATCTGACAGGCGCCATATCCACTGTGCCAACTTTCTTGCTAAATTCTTGTTTCACTCACTCCTCTCATATCTAGCATCCTCCATTTCCCTCAAGTCACCTTCTTCTCAGTCACTTAGAAACCATGACCACCGCTTATTTACCATCCCGACCAGGTCCACCTTAGTAGGCTAGGCTGCATTCTCTCATCGTTTCCCAAAACTCTGGAACACCCTTCCCCCTCCTGTCCAAAATGTGGCCATCCCTAGAGTCCTCAACTCCCTACTTAAGGACCTTTCCCCCTACTTGTAGTTGTGTTTCATTAACTATATCCCATTCACCATACTGTCTCGGCATTCACTTGCGGCTTGCATATCCTCTTTACTCTTGTATTATTCTTAGCTTCCTAGCACTTCCCAAGTTTGTTACGTGTTGAATATTATTTTGTTCATCCAGTTTTTGTTGTGTGCATTTATATTATTCCTTTGATTGTTATTATAGCATTATTGTTTATGTCTTGCTGCTGTATGCATTGTACTGTTATTACTGCACTATTGTTTTTGTTTTGCTGCTGTACCCACTGTATCTTCATCTCCTCTCCTCCAGGACACATTTGAAAACAAGCATTCGCTGCTCAATATGCCTTTCCTGGTGAAACTTTTTTAAATAAATTAATAAATAAAATACATTTCTGGGTAGGCTGAAACTTTTCCCATTTAATCCTACCTAATGTTGGCCCTTGAATCAGTGAAAGGAAGACCCTGCAGGACTATTTCTACAAAGGTTGCTCACTTCAAATAATTCCGTCCAGTCCCTTGTTAACCAGATTCAGCTTTATAAATGTGCTCAGAAGGATGGCTGCCAGAGTCTGTTATGCGGTCACACCACCATGATTCATTTCTGTCAAAAATTCTAACGCTTAAATTAAGAGGCACTTTTGATTAATTTTGTTAAAGTTTGTAGTCAGGAAACAAATATAATGAAAACAGTGTGTTTCTATGGTCCTTTTTATCAGTTAAAGTTTCACCAGTGGGGTCTTCTGGTAATATCATCCTTCATGGTGGACTGCAACAACTAAAACACACTTGTACTCCTATTTATACCAAAACAATTCAAACTGCTTGCTACAGTGCTGCAGTTTGAATCTCTCAGTGGCTCATCATTGCTGGTTTCAAGTACTAAGCAACAATGCAAGGCTATACTCAACAAACAGTTGTTATTTTGAAAACACAATATGCGCTTGGTATGTTTTTATACATTAATATACACCATGTCTATAGAAACACAGAATCTGTCAGCAGATAAGGACCATGTAGCCCACGTAGTTTGCCCATTTCCCTACTCACTGCTGAAGCCCCAGATCCAAATTGATCTGTGGCTCTCCTACTCTGCACACTCCAGGGTACTCTGTTCCATGTCATATCATTGCAAAATAGCGATCACTGCTGTATGGCGTGTATATAGCTGAAAAGCAAATTGGTGATATACATGCCAACAAACAGACATACGACAAATAAACTAAGTGGTTATGGGGGCTTGTCCCCATACCCTGATTAAGGATTAACAACTCTGAAAGAAATAAAAAAAACAGCAGCAGCAAAGTCTTCTCCCTCGGTCCCCAGCCCTGAACCTAGTACCTGCTGCACCAGAGCTAGCCACCTCACCACCGCACTACATGGCTATCTCAGCTGCAGCAGGCACACTGCCCCACACAAACCCTCTTCCATATCCCTCCCTTCCGGTACGCCTCCCTACAGTCGCAGTCACATAGGGTCACTACCCTTACAGGGTAACCCAACAGGATAGCACTGTAAATGAGTCACTGTTTTGACAGTCGCTCATTTACAGTCGCTATCATCACTGAATACCAGGGTACTCTTATGTCTATCCCATGCACTCTTGAACCCCCATACTGTTTTCACCCCCACCACTTCTGCTGGAAGGCTGTTCCATGGCTCCACTACCCTTTCAGTGAAAAAGTACTTCCTAACATTACCCCTGAACCTTCCACCCTTCTGCCTTATATCATGCCCCTTTCTTCTTGTGCAGTTTTCTCTGAAATATGCTTTCCACCTGTACCCTGTTTATTCCCCTAAGGAACTTTAAAATCTCTATCATATCTCCCCTCTCCCTTCTTTCCTGCAGTGAACAGATATTAAAGTCCTTAAGTCTTTCCTCGTAGGGCTTCTGGTGCAGTCCATGTACCATCTTCATTGTCCTTCTCTGGACTGTCTCTATTTTGTGAATGTTGTTCTGGAGATGTGGTCTCCAGAACTAGACACAGTACTCCAGCTGAGGCTTCACCAATGATCTGTACAGTGGCATCACCACCTCTTTCCTCCTGCTTGTTATGCTCCTCCCTCATCACATATGCATGCCCCACACATGAATGTTATATCTCTTATCAACTTAATGCATTAACAGCTGTAGTGGCTCTGACCAGAGTTTGTTTTCCAGTAGGTGTGGTAGCTACTCCAGAACAGACATGTTTTTGTTATTACAACCATTGTCCTCCTGTAACATATTGCCCATGTCATCACCAGATCACTTCCTTGTGCCTTTAAAACTTTGCTTCATATCAACTCCATATAACTCCAACTGGAAGCTAAATGAAGGTTACCTTTAAAGTGCTGATCGAAAAGACAGTTAGGGGCTACCTAGAACTTAATCCTGAGGAAAATACAACATCAGTGGTATGTTGGGATGCATTAAAGGCAGTTCCTAAATGAGTGATCATTAATTACTGTGCTGCAGCAAAAACACAAACACAAGCAGGACAAATGAGAGCATTGGAAGCTGAACTAAATAAATTTGAATCCCAGCACAACTTATCCTTAATATGCAGGCCAGGCAACACTGGGAATTCGAGAAATCTGAGTTCGGTAAGCTCTAAAGTATCAGATAGAGGGTAACCTAAGGAGGGTCAATCGTAAGTATTCTGAGGCGGGAACAGGGACGTTCATCTATTAGCCTGGGCCCTGAGAAAGCAGCAGGGGAATAGGGCAGTGTTACTCCTTAAAACAGGACATCTGGGCAGGCACACTACAGCTAATGCACTTGACATATCTGACAAATGGGCCTTCTATTATTTTCAGTCATATATCCAAGAGGCCATCCCTGATATGCAGAGTAAAATGGATACCTTTCTGACACAGGATACTCTCCCTATTCTGAAGGAGGAAGACATGGCTGCAGTAGAAAACAAGCATTTAGTTAATAGCGAATGTTTGTCACTTGCATTGCTGTTGTACTGGGTCTTGTTTTACACATTCTTTTCTATATATTTATCCAGGATAGACTAGAAGAGATGCAATATCTGATTTTCAGTGGTGTCCTGCTTTTACACATTTTTAGATTGCATTTAGCCAGGCTAGGCCAGCTGAGAGACAATATCTAATTTTCAGTGAGCTTCCACATTTTGACCTGAAATTTCCAACAGTATTTTTATGACCTGACATTATGATCAAGACAGGTGGAATTTTTTTCAAATTCCATCTGAAAGGTGACTTCACAGTGTGACAGCAAAAACAAGTTTCAGAGGGGATTTGAAAAATGACACCTGTCATGTTCATGAGGTGGCGTAGCACAAGGGATATGTTGAACATTAGGGGCCAAAATCTGCAAAGATAAAGTTATGAGTAAACAATGGAACAATTTGTTTCTTTGGTAACTTAATTGTTTTTTATTCTTCACATTTTGACCCCAAATTTTCAACAGTCTTTTTACAACCACTCCTTCTGAACATGACAGGTGCCGTTCATAAAACAGTCACCAAAATGTCATTTTGCACCACAAATGTGAAAAACATTTTGGCCAGGATTTGAAAACCGACAACTGTCACATTCATGAGGTGGTGTGAAAATTGACATGTTGGCAATTTGGGGTCAAAATATTCAAAATTACCAAAGTTATGAGCCTGTCTTGAAAATGTCAATGTATACCACATAACTTCATTGTTTTTTAATATTTTTGATCCAAATTTTCAACATAACCCTTTTATTACCCCCCTCCCCATGAACAAGGGTGGAGAAAATGTTCAAATCCTGCCCAAATGGTGATTTTGTGCTACAAGAATGAAAACATATTTTGGCCAGGATTTGAAAAATGACATGAAGTAGTATGGAAAAATGGCTATGTTGAAAATTTGGAGCCAAAATACTGAAAATTACCAAGTTATGAATATGCATTGAAAAATTATTTTGTTTTTGTATATTTTTACCCTAAATTGTTAACATAGTCTTCTTATGACCATACCTCACAAACAAGGCAGAGAGCATTTTCAAATCTTGCTGAAAAGGTGATTCTGTGCCACAAGTGCAAAAACAAATTTTGGCCAGGATTTTCAAAATGGCAGCTGTCACATTCATGAGGTACTGTGAAAAAGAAACATTTAGGGCCAAATATTGAAAATTACTAAAGTTACAAGTGTCCATTGAAAAATTTAAATGTACACTCATAACTTTTTTTTTTTAAATATTTTTACGTCAGATTTTCCACATAGCCTTCTTATGATCCCATCTCATAAACAAGGGTGAAGAAAATTTTCAAATCCTGCCTGAAAGACAATGTCATGCAGTGACTGCAAAATCACCTCTCAGTACAGATCTGCATAATTTAACTGCCATTGTTCATGAGATGGGGTCCCAAAAATGCCATGTTGAAATTTTGGGGAAAAAATATTCAAAAATGTACTTTATTTATTTATTTTATTTAGTTTTTGTTAATCGAAAAAGGAGGACTAGACACTTCTGCCTATTTTCAGCCTTGTCCTGGGGAAGGGGAATACAGATGGATGCCAGCTGACATTGATCCAGATTAGTATTTTTAGTGAATGGGGGAAATTTGGCCAGGACACCAGGGAAATGCCCCTACTCAGTCAGCAGGGGGAACCTTTGTCCCTCTGTCCAAGATGGCCAATTTCCAAAATGGCTGAGGTGGAGGTGGAGGTGTTGCTCAACCTTCTAGCTCTGAATTTCCCCTGTATCCTCTGATAACACTTCACAAATGGACCTTCACACTCAAAAAAAGCCTGCAGAAGGTAGTTTGAATCCTAAAGATGATCGAGTTTTACCTGCTGATGATGCCTTTGCAATCAACTTTAAACCTGCTATGGAGCCTCAGGTGGGTACAAGTCAGACCAAACTTTCAGAAACCCAGTTTAGACAAATGTTTTCCCAGTACAAAAGCTTCTTGGAAAAACTTGTACAAGATGATGCGACTTCTCAAGACGCTGTTCCCGATGTTGAATTTTTACACTCCCCTCAGCTCAGGCTCCTGTTTGTAACAATGATAACTCCTTTTCAAATGTCTCAGCTGCATTTGCGACCTACAACCAGGATTCTGGTGGTACCTGACAATACCTGGTCTCTGGATGATGCTCTAAGAGCTGCAGGCTGGCAGCAAGCTAAAAATGGATCTCCTTGGACTTCCCCTGGACCTGTTGCAGCGGCGGACATTATCGCATCAACAAATGGGACTTCTGCATCAAACCTGCAGCCTAATCCTCAGGACATTGGAGCATCTGAGGAATCTACAATTAATACTCAAACCCAGTCTACTAATAATGTGGACTCTTGTCCTTAGCCTGGAACTTCAGAACAACTACTGGGTCCCAATGCACTGGATCCTACCTCACATGAGAGCTCTGAGCTTTTAACTAACATACAAGAGAAAAATGACTCTAGTTTTAAAATGAATGACTTGCTTAAAACTATTGACTAGCCTGCTCAGCGTTGGACTGCTGTTCACCTTACCTATTTTAGGAGATTTAAATACTGCTCCTTCTCGTAGAACAGTTTTGCATAACATGCTAAAAGACACACTAGGGATTAGCCCAACTGAACGTTTTGCATTTATACATGTAAGAGGAGAATCAATTTGTGATGTAAGTTTTAAGAATGTCATGACTTTGGAGACATTTTGGGTACAATACGAACAAGTTAAGACTTCTCCACTATGGACCTCATTTCTACTGATCCCACTCACTAAGCCTTTAGTTAAACTCATCACATTGTTTTTTAGAAGTGAGAGGGTCAATATAAATGACATCCAGTATTGGTTAAGACAGCTGTGCGAGTTGTTAGACACACCCCACCCAATTCTAGATGAGGACTTGGTGTGGACGGGAGGGTGGAAAATCAAGGTGCAATTATAACTGAGCAAGGGGTTATGCACCTACCCGGCAGTTTTCATATAGAGCATGACAGGGGCATATGCTTTTATCCAGGACAACCCCACACATACTACAAATGTGGCTCCCATACCCATTTAAGCTACACTTGTGACCAGCCTAGATGCTCTTTATGTCTTACGTATGATCATGTCAGCTTAGGGTGCCCCAAACTCCAGGTTGTGTAACTTGTGTGACGAACATGCTCACACCTATCCACAATGCCCTTGGGCTGAACATAATGTGGTTGACCGTGTTCCTCAAGATCATACTAGCTTAATTTTTGAGTCACAACTCAAGCTATTGCCTGACAAGAGGAATTTTCCCTTTCCACAGCCTTTCCTGGTACTACCACAGTATCTTCAGATTCCCAAGCTGTAGAAACCCCTGAGGCCATGGGCCCTAGACCCCCAGTTTTACAAATAGGGATGGAGATTGTTCACGAGGCCCTCAGCCTCGAGAAGACTCCCATTGGGAGTCAGAACTTCCTGGACAAGATAGTATGCCCCCCACCTAGGGTGGAGAAACCTTTCATTCCGGTTCCATCATCTAGATGTGGGAAAGGGAAAAGGAGATCTAGATCTCATACTCCCACCAAAACTATCCTGACAAGGAACAAATGTCATGCTCTGGCTAAAAGACGTCAGTGGGGAGACACAAAAGGGGAGGATGCCGATTCTGACTCCTCTGTGGCATCCTTCTCTAGGATGGAGTTTACTGTAGAATCTGACAAAGGTGATATTCCCACTGATCAATCTCAAGGTCCATCATACTCCAATAGGTGAAAATTTAAGAGCCAATTTGGATTACCCCTTCTCTTCTTCTCCAGTGCCTAGTTTTCTCTCTGTCACGACATGCTGAACACAAAATACCTAACCCTTTTCATCTACGCAGCTGTACACTGAATGTGTGCAGCATTAAAACTTTCAGGAAACAACTTTCCATGTAAGGTTTTTACAAACACTTAAACATGATGTCAATCGGCGGCTGGCCGTGGTGGTAAGAGGAGGGTTGTGCTAGTCACCAGCTGGGAATGGGTTGGGGGTGCTGGGTGGAGTGGCACTGCTGGGTGGGGGGCCACTAGACAACCAGGTGTAACTGTAAGGGATGAGGTATGTATGCCTGCTGTACACACTGCACAGTATGCTGGCAATGGTGCAGTGAATGGGGTTGGGGACACTGTGGTGACACAACAGTGGGTAGGGGGTCTCTAGCCCTGCGGAGCACTGGCAGTGTGTGGGCAATGGGGAGGGAGCACTTGCAACATGCGGTTGCGGCTTGCAACATCCTCACCAAGTACACCCTCTGTTCAGCGAACCTGGCAGTATGTCGCAAGTCGCAGGACTTAGACTCAGGGACTCAGCCCCTTCTAGAACAGGGTGCAGGGTCCATGCCGCACTGGCAATTGGCACAAGTTGCATTTGGTGGTGACTTGAGCCAACCTTCTAGAATCGGAGCCATGGATTTCAGAAAAATGCTTACACCTATTACAAGTGAGGGTCTCTGTTATTGATACATACCATTCCCCTATAGCTTGGTGGGAGGACACTAAATACGACCTACAATGTTTTTTCATTAAGATAGCTAAATACAGGGCATTATCAGTTTATTTTAAATATACTCGACTACGCCAGCAACTTCTAAACACGTTATCACTGGCGTATGAGAGGAAGGCAGACTATTTTCATCAGATAGAGAAATTAAAAATGGATATGGCTAACCTAGCAATACAATAGGGCTTTCTCACTTAATTTCGAGGCCCGATGTGGAACCCAAATGTCTAAATCCTCCCTGGATATCTATAAAAGCTGCTCTGATAGAGTATCTGCCACCCTTATAGAGCAAATTACTGATCCAACTACCAATATAGCATATTCTTCACTTCCTCATATAAAACGTGTGGCTCAGTCTTATCTGAAAATAATGTTTAGTTCCACCTCTGAGAAATGGGATGCTACCCTTTTTAATCTGGCTTTGAAATTCCTGAGGTCTCCATAGATCAGCTGCAGGCTCTGACCACGCCATAACAATAGAAGAAGTGAATTGTGCTGCTAAGAAGCAAAAAAAGAGCACCTCAACAGGAGCAGATGGACTGACTGCTGAATTATATCAGACGTATATAGTCATTTTTGGCCCTGTACTGACCTATGTGTTTAATAGCATCTTAGATACCCATTCTATTCCCAAACATTTCTCAGACGCAACTATGATCCTATTATTTAAGAAAGGCGATAAGGTCCGATATTAAGAATTGGAGACCTATCAGTCTCTTAAATGTAGACTATAAAATATTCACCACGATACTATTAAACAGAATGTTACCCATTGCAGCCACAACCATATCCTTAAACCGTTTGTCTCTTGGATAGAATTGCTATACAGTTCGGCCTGGATTACACCATATAATAATAATTCTCCTGGGGAAGCCTTTTTGGGCAGAAAAGCAGTTAGAACACGGCTGCCCCCTGAGCCCTCTGCTCTATGTATTCCAAATAGACCCTTTATTAAGGAAAATTCTAAACCATCCCCATATTCCAAAACTGATATTTCCAAACAGCTTTTCAGTACCTGTCATCGGTGCTTATGCGGATGAGTTATGTACAGTATTTGCACCACTCCTTTGCTAACTCCCTCAGACATTACACTCCTAATTTCTGAATTTGAAAAGTTTTCTGGTTCTAAACTTAATTACTACAAGAGTGTAGGGAAGCTCATTCCCAATTCTCCCACCACTTCAGTCTCAAATAAAATAACTAACATCCCAGTTACACAAGACCTGATCAAAATTTGGGTGATTTTTTTTTTTTGCTTCTATTTTATCCCCCCCAGGGCCACTGATCTGCTTACCTGCCATGTCCTGGCATCCCCACAGGTCTGTCCAGCTGCCGTCCCCTTGGACTACCCCCCGGCCACCTAATTAGGCCACGCTGCTACCCTCATGGCTTGCCCCTCGCGGCGGGGGGGTGGGGAGCTTTCCCTCCAGAGCTCAACCCACCCATACTGGATCCAGTATTGGCACGCACCCAGGTACCGGGAGAGTCTGCATGGAGACGGCCATCATGCCGCCGCAACCAGTGCCCTCCTTTTCCACTTTTTCTCCCCGAAGCCAGCAGGCATGCACTGACGCCAATGGCCATGAGCGTGTGCGCGTCCGCCCACGTTCTGGCCAGGCATCTGCCTCCGGCTGAGCTTGTGCTCCCAGCAGCAGAAGTCACCCGGTCTCCACCGGGGTCACTCCACGCGGGATGCCTCTGATCCCCTAGGAAGAGGAGAGCTGTCCTACGGACGCCGATCCTACTCCCTCCCCGCTGACCTCAGCACCGGGCTCGCTCAACCCGGTCGCTGGCGTGACGAGGTGTGGCGCCCAGCGCACCCTAGCGCCACCTGGCCGGGCGATGGGGGATTTTTTTTGTCAGTCAGGATAATCCAGTGCTTAATTGGACATTGGTTCTGGACAAATCTGAGAGAGTAATGGTATCTTGGAGGGGCAGACCATAGCTAAGAGAAAACGGGTGCTTCTTTTGAAGACACTGGTACTCCCTTTATTTTTACAAACAGCCACAGTGTACCCACTGCCGTTCACTTTAGAAGCTAGAGCTAACAATGTTGGGTTTTTTTCAGTGATTTTGGGGCAGTCGCCTTAACCCTGTGAAGCGACTCTATACTTACTCAGATTATTGCTTAGGAAGAGTGAGAATGCTTCATCCCCTGGTGTTTTTCCATGGTCGGTTCCTCAGGTTTTTATTTCCATCCTTATTGCATCCCCCACCCCACTGGGTTTCTCTCTTAGCACTCTTACTGACCTCCTTGCATACAGTATGGGTAAGAACTCCTCTAGAATTACGCAGGAATTTTAGAAAGTATGGTTCTCCTAAATTTCTGATCCCTACCTTACCGAAAATCAGACAATGGAAACTGGATTATAATATGATTCAGACAGTTTCTCGGAAACAGCTTTACACAAATATTCTCCACTCCTGTTATTCAGAGACACCTGGTATTTTGGATTCCCCAGGTCTGGCAGTAGATAATTCCTTGTGTTCTTACAACTCTATGGCCCTAGGCTCCCAATGAAACTCTGGCAATTTACATGGCTCTCCTGCCATGGGAGACTTGGGGTTCAGGGTAATCTTAAACACAAATCCTTGGAGGATAGAATGTGTTTCCAGGAGTCATGCACTGCAAAACTGGAAACAATGCAGCATTTTTTCTTAACAAGTCCCTACAGTGTAGAATTTAGGACCATGTTCCCGCACAAATGGAAGGATAAGCATATTATTGATATTTCTTATGATATATTGGTTTATGGAATTTTTCCAGTATCAATGTTACGGTACCATGCTAGCACATTGAGACTAATTTTGGCCCCTTTGCAGGTATTTTTTGTGGCAGACTAGATGTGCCCAACTACTACAGCAAAGAACTTACTTGGGGTACACGTGGTAAATCAGTTTTTGGTTTTTTTTAATTATTCTTTTTATCGCCCCTACGTGTGCCTGAGCTGCCTCTCCTTCAGGCTTCCAAGGTCCACAGGCATTCTCCTTACTATCCCCCCTTCCACCACCTTACCTCACATTCGCAGCCATCCATGGAGTAGCCCTGGTGTAACCCTTCACCAGGTGGGTCCCTGCTCCTCCAAGGGGGGAAGGCACCGGCGGAGAGGAGGCAACAGCACACTTATTTTTCTTGTAGTCCCGGGAGCTGCTGAGGTATTCTTGTGGCTTCTCAGGGAGTCTTTGGGGGTGTCTGAAGCCAGCAGCCATCATCCAGCTAGACTTCCGGTGTGGATTTTCCCAATTTTTTGGTCCCCCTTAGTGCTCTGCTTCTGTAGTGCCCCTGGTCTCCACTGGGGGCTGCTACATGAGCGAGGCAATCCCTAACCCTAAATAGAATAGGAGAGCAGTCCATTGGACGCTCAATCCTCTCCTCCCCCTGCCGACCCCCGATGACCTAAGTCCGTTACTGTACCCAGGTCGCCAGCATGGGAAGAGGTAAGTCGCCAGCGCCTCAACCCTCTACGCCACCGGGCTGGCTGTAAATCAGGTTTTAAGAGATCTGAGATATGTTTATTTCTCTGAACAGACAAGGATCCCCATATCTAAACATAACAAGTATTGGGCATCATGTGCATTGGGATTTTAGATGACTAGTGGGTAAATGTAGTTTCCTGATAAATGTCTGAGACTCGAAAGAACAATGACCCTGATTACTCCACTTTAGGATTGTATTTCTTTCTTCTTACTTTTATGAATCATTATATGAGTTTTATTATTAATTAATTTGCTAAGAAAATATTCTTTGTTAGATTATTTCTAAACCTTTATGTTAGACAGGGACATGATCATAATGTTTCTGAATTATCTTATGTTTATATTTTTCGTTGGCCTTGTATAAGATTGAGCCATGATAATTTCCTTTTCTTTGTATATTATGGCTTCTGGTGATTGTGTGTGCATTATGTAATAAGGATTGTTATCTTAATTCGTTGTTTGTTACTTTAAATTTCTGTTTAATAGAAAATTCCCCTACTCTTCGGTAGGGGACGCTGTGACTGGTGCTCCGAGGCCAGTCTGTCCCAGCTGATGGAGGAGCAGGATGTGTGTGAGACTGAGGAGCAGGCCTCCTCTCCCGTGTCTGTTTGCAAAGAGTCCCAAACTACTATGGATTATGATGGTTGCAGTAAGAACGTGGGGGCCAATTCCAAGTCAGCGTACACCAGCTTAAGCCAAGATACGCCAAACTCCTTAGCATATCTTACGACTTACGCCAAGTGTTACATCTGCCCTGATTACAAGAGGTGCCTTGCGCCATGGCGGCTGTGGGCTACAACAACCATAGGTTACGCCACCCACTAAGCTGCAGCCTGCAACGCCGTGGTGCAATGGTGGGTTACAGCAACATCTGCACCCTATTCCAAGAGGGTGGCTGCCATAACCCACTGGTGCAATTCTTAAGAGTCACAATGGCAGGGTTAAGATAGAGCAGCTCGGAGCTGCTCTAAAGGATATCCAATGATGCCATCCATCAGATGCCCGCTTTGCAGTGCTGCAGCAATGGCACCAATGTGCTACCTGTGCCCCCACAAGCACACCCCTGCCCCCACCCCCAAAAGGTGGGGACCCCCGGGGTCCGATCTCCAGTGCACCCCCTCAGAGTCCTGTGCCACCTGTCCTGCCCCCTGGTGTGTGCCATGGTGTTCCAGGTTGGGGGGCTTCAGGGGTCTGCCGATAGCGGGCTACGACTTGCGACATGTGGGGCTTCTATGCCATGCCTGTGGAATTAGCCTCTGCATGGTGCAACCCACATGTTGCAAGTGCCGGGACCCTGCCACTCTTGGAATGCAGTGCAGGGTCCTTGGCATAGTGGCGGATGTCGCAAATCGCATATGCTGGTGAGTTGCAACATTCGACTTGGAATTGGGACCCTGGACTTTCCAGACATTGAAACAGCTGATATTGTAGCCGAAAGTGAAGATGTGCAGGAGATAGAGCGGGAGGGGGAGGCTAGTGCCCTAACATCCCTCACATTGCTGAAACTGTTGGAGAAGGAAGAACAGAGATTTGTGGAAAGCAGGAATCTTTTACAGCAGGAACTGAGGCGCTGAAGGATGGATTTGGAGATGGACCGAACAGTGTGACCAAAAATAGGATCAGATAAACAGATGGAGCAGGAGCCAGGCAGAGAGGTGAAGACAGAACATGGAGCAGAATCAGGAAAAAATGTTGGCAGCTCTCTGGGGCCACAGGTAACTTGTTCTCTTGGTGGCGTGGTTCTGGATGGGAACACACAGAAGAATGAGAAAGAAATTTTAAATGTTTCTGAACAAAGTGCGGATTTAACTGATGCAAGGAAACAGGGAAAGTAAACAATGAGACTGTAGTGGAAGGGAAGGAGCTGGAAGTGCATGCTACTCCTCTGTTGCCACAAAATGTTTCCTTTTCATTTGGGGTACCAAACAGTAGCCCAAGTAAAAAGGCTGCTGCAGCAAAAGTTCTGGCAGTGCAGAGCCAGAAAAAGGACAGGTTACCTACAAATGAAAATGTCTCTGCAGAAATTCCTTCAACCTCTGCTGAACAAAGGGGTCTTATGACGTCTGGTGTTACTGGCAATGATATCCGTGAGTGGGATAAAATTTCATTACAAGAAGCAGGGTAGAGGAAAGCCCAGATGGGAGAAGGGTGGAATCCTAACCTCCCATGGTGTTAGGTGGGACAGCCACAGCTAGAGCCACTGAGGCTGTACATTCTAGTACAATGAGAGAAGGTGAGAGTACCTCTGTGCTGGTACCCCCCGGACAAATCATAGGGTCTAGCATAGGTTCAGAGTCGCAGGACAATACTGAAAACCCACAGAGTTTAATGGAAGATATTATGGCATTGGAAGGTGAAAACAGGAATATGGGAACACTGATGCAAGGTGCTGTTGGGATGGGGAAAGTTAAACAGGGGAACATAGGTCACACAGCTCACCACGCACCACCCCCAGTACTTGAAACTCCAGAAGAGGCAACTCAGATGGCCCATCGGGTTACCACTGAATGGGAAGGTAGACATACGGACAATGTGTGAAACACAAATGTAAAAGAATGGCTGTTTCCAGAGGCAGTAAAAATGGCTTCTGAACCTGCGGCCCGTAGAAATGCGGTGAGCCTGACGTATTGGGGGACTTCAGAGGATGTTCCAGACTGCCATTTTTGTGGGAAGAGCATTACTGAAAAATAGCATGAAGTATTATGCATATGAAATATACATTCTCATTCCTATGCCAGGTGACACAATTTGTTATATTAGCTTCAAATATCCTGCAGGTTTAGAATGCTTTTGGAAGCAGTACCAGTAATTAAAAAACACCGCACTTTGGAAGCCTTTTTTGGCTATTCCCCTAATGAAACCTTCTTTCAAATGGATTACAATTTTATTCTGGAATGAAGGAGTTAATGTGGCAGATATCACCTCACTCCTTGGTTGAAGAACCATTGTACTGTAAACGGGCACCCTGAGCCCATTATGGCGAAGGAACACCTTTGGACTGGTGGCTGGAGATATAAAGTTACTTTGAAGCAGAAAAATGGAGAGACAAAACATTTCCCAAACTGTTTCTTTTTGGGGTGAGATAGGGGGTGCTCTTTTATGCAGGGTAGCCACGTGCCTGCTATCATTGTGGGGCTGTGGGTCATCTTAGCAATTTATACACAAGGTCAAAATGTGTCTTCTGTGGAGAGCTAGGGCATGCTAATATACATTGTCCTAAACCAGTCAGGTGTAATCTGTGTGATGAGCATGGGCACTCCTTTAGTGCATGTCCTTGGGCTTCCCACAATAGTTTGGATAAAACGCTACAGGCTGAGCGGGATTTGTATGTAGCCAATGAACAAAAGGAAAGATTAAGATTTGAGGAGTTACTGTCTCAGACTGCACCTTCTGGACCAAAACCCCAATGGGATAAGGGACAAGGCCTGAGAAAATTTCAAGAATTGCCCCCCCCCATACCTTGGAGGGACCCCAAACCATGGATGTTTCTCCTGTGGACTCTTCCCTAGCCACAGGGATGTAAGACACACACACACCCCGCCCCAGATTGTGATTGAGAAGACTCGCTCAGACCCTCGGGAATTTCTACTTAACAAGGGGAAAGGTTCCACCTCACAGGTGGACTGCCCAGTTGTCTTGCCTGAGACTGCCTCTGCTGAGCCCAAGATGCCTCCTCCAGTTGCAGCAAATGAACCCCCTTTTCACAGGATAACCAGGGTGAAGGCAGCTTCACAATCTATTGTGACAAATTTGAGTGGGGAGAGGATAAGTCCTGTTACCACCCAAAATGCTTATGAGGTATTGATGGGGCTTGAATCAGTAGATTTGGATGGGTGTTCAGAAGTATCCTCCATTGCCTCTTCTCAGACAGAGGCAGTTGGAGAAGCTGTTGCCTCGGTTAAACCCAAAGCTAAGAAATCAAAGAAAAGGAAATGATCTCTGCAAGGAATGCTTATATGGGCCTAATTTGGTTATGCTGATTGCTTATGGATCTTACTTTAACAACATTAAATGTTAACAGCATCAAGGTAGTGTTATCGAGGCACAGGTCAGGAAGCATAGGAAAAACCAGGAGCAGTCTGATTGTCCACTGCTTATTTGGCCAATGGCAGGCTGTGGCAACTCTTTCAAAAGTTGTCTGGTATGCCTTGATATCATTCGAGGGACACAACTTTATAAGTTTAATGGCTTTTAAGTTGCTTGTGTTTTGTTGCTTGTCTGGATGTATGCCAGATCCTCTGCCTTTGATAGCTTGCAAGGCATCCAGCTATCACTGCTCCTGTCACTGCATCTCTTCTGTCATTCTGCTGCTCCTGTTGTTGAATTTCTTCTTCTTTTCGCTGTGCTTCTAAAAGTCAAAGCTCTTTTTCTCTCTGCTTCTCCATCTCTTTTTGTTGTATGGCCCACAATTTGAAAAAGTCCATCAGGCTTTCAGGTTCTGTCACTGCCTGTTCTTTTTCCATAACTTGTGCTGGCTGTACAATCTCAGCTTGGACTTTTGTCTCTGCTAGTTTGGCTGCCATTCTCTTGGTAACCACTCCTGGACTTGCTGCTGCAGAATCCATATCTTTCTCTATGCTTCCCTGGTACTAGGTCCAGTACCCATGCACAAAACTCCTTTGCTTAGAGTATGCATGGATGAATCCCATTTAGGCTGACACCATCTGTCATCGAGGCACAGGTCAAGAAGCATAGGACAAACCAGAAGCAGTTGTAAAATTCACAACAAGAGTTTTATTAGTACTAGCAGTAACATAAAAAAAAAATTGTTCAGTATAACTATTTACAAAGGCAGAATAAACAGAAGGTTCATCTGAATTTTCCTTCGGTCTCTGTGTCCCTCCTCTGCAAGTAATTGCAGCTCTGTCTTTTTCATTGCAACAACCCCCCTTCTTAACAAGCATCCTGTTTTTTCTGACATGTCCTTGTATATTTCAGGCAGGTGCTGGCAGGAACACAAAGTCCCAGAACTGAGGCCCCTTTTCCACAGCTCTTCTGCAAAAGGCTTAAACATTGCACTCAGGTAACCTCTTGAGTTTCAAATAGCTTTTTGCAATCATCTCAAACTATAATTATATACATTTCAAAAATTAGCACTATATATTTTCTAAACAAAGGGATCCCAATATCAGTTGCACTTCCCCATAATGATATGCATATGTTTTTATACCAGCAGATATGAAGGGAGGAAAAGACAGAACAGCAAGGGAAGACTGAGAGATAACGAAAGGCAAAGAATTGCGAGACTGTCGGGGTGATCAACTCCTAGGTCTCATGGGAAAATTTGGTTGGGCAACCAGACAAAGAAGAGACAGAAAAGGAAAGAATAGAACAGATCCCTGCATTCAAACTCTTCATATAACAACTTGGGACAGGGTCCTATTCAACCCTGTCATAGGCAACTGATAGGAGACAGGTTACTTTTGCAAAATTAGAACTGGAAAAAGGAAATGTTTGCTTTTTGCAAGCTACAAGATTGCACACACTCTCAGAAATAATGCAAGCTCAGATAGATTGGCATTGGGGACCATCTGTTTGGTCTCTGGGAGAGGACCTGTGTTCAGGTGTGGGCATATTGTTTGCGGGTTGTGCTGTAAAGGTTTTGAACATTTTAGATATATTCCCCGATAGGGTGTTGTTGATGGATGTAGTGATTGCTGAAACTGCATATAGACTCATAAATATTTGTGCCCCTCAAGCAAAAGCTGACAGAACAGCCTTATTGAATCAAATAGAGCTTTTTTGGACATCTCTAAAGTTATATTATGGGGGATTTTATTGTGAATTGACTAATTGTGACTGGGGTAGGAATGTGGGAAAAGTGTGGTGACACTAATCTGTTGCAGGGCATTTTGACCAACTACCTACTTAAAGATGTGTATGACATGATTGGTGACACTCCTGTTCATACTTTCTATAAAGGACAGCTGTCAACCAGGATAGATTTCTGGTTCTTATCAGAAAGATTGCAGGGTGTATCAGTTTCAGTGGTTCCAGTGGAAACCTTGGATCACTTTATGTTAAGGTGACATTAGGGTCTAGGCAAAATGTTACTATGGGTAGGGGATACTGGAAACTGAACACTTCCTTTTGCACGAGATTCGCATAGAAGAGATATTCTAATACTGCTTGAATCTCGACAGAGATTAGGTTTTTATATGATAGCCCCATAGACTGGTGGGAAGACACTAAAAGAGATTTAAAAGATCTATTTATTAAAACAGCTAGTAAAGTTGCAAAAGGGAAATATATCCAGTATTTAGGGTTGCGGGCTAAGTTTTTGACACTGGTTACGCAGATAAAAGAAACTGGAGTAGACCTTACAGGGTGGATAGGGGAGGTTAAAGCTGAGCTGTATAACTATCACCTGATGCAAGAACATACAAAGGCATTTAACCAGAAATTTAGTGTTCATGGAACAACAGCTCATATGAATCCATATGATAGTCTGGAAGATAGATTGGGGCAGAGACTAATGACTTCATTACAACAATCAGATGGCACTGTAGTTTCCGATAATTTTTCCACGCAACAGGTGGTGCAGAAATATATTCAGGATCAATTTCAGGTGGGAGGGACACAGAGTCTGGATAATTTCATGGATCAATTGCACTTTCCCCAACTAACCGAGACTGTGAAGGAGCAGCTTTTGGAATCGATAATGGAATTTGAAGTCAGAGCAGCTATAGGCAAATTATCATTAAATACATCTCCTGTTAGTGATGGGATACCAAACAGAAACATAGAAACATAGACGTTGATGGCAGATAACGACCACTTGGTCCACCTAGTCTGGTCATTTCCCTACCTATTGGATAAGCTACAGAGCCTAGTTAACCAACAGCCTACTTCTTCCTACCCCCCACTATAATTGTCTTATGTCTGTCCCAAATAAGTTTTATACAGAGTTTGTCGACCAAATAGCCCCTATTTTACTTAAAGTGTACCTGGCAATGCTGAGAGTGGGAGTGATGGGGTCTAGTATGAAGGAAGGAATAATGATTGTTCTGTATAAAAAAGGGAATCGAAGGGATATTAATAACTGGAGACCTTTTAGTCTGTTAAACACGGTCTATAAAATATTGGCAAGCATTTTAACAGTAAGGTTGGCAAATGTGGCTAAGGACATAATTTTGGAAGTGCAGACATGTGCTACCCTGGGAGGTGTATAACGCAGAACTTAATGTTTTTGCATGAGGTGGTGGAGCAGGGGTTGCTGCAGAATTGGGATGGGCATATATTTACTGTAGATCAGAATTCTCCCTTTGATGCTGTGAAATATGACCATATATCACCAGACTGAAGCTTCACCCTTGACATGGGTGTCTCTGCTGCTGCAAGCAGCCGGGCGGGCCTCTTCTGTCCACCAGCTGCCTTCCTCACTGTACTGCCTGCCGATCACCAGACTGAAGCTTCACCCTTGACATGGGTGTCTCTGCTGCTGCAAGCAGCCGGGTGGGCCTCTTCTGTCCACAGGCTGTCTTCCTCGCTGTACTGCCCGCGATCACCAGACTGAAGGTACGCTGCTGAAACTTGACTGGCCAGAACCATCGACTCTGCCTGCTGACAGGCTGCTGCAGTTCTTTCATTTCTTTGCTACTTCATCTCCTTCTGGACTTTAAGCTAATACTGGTTGTGGTACTGGTTAAGCCTCTCCAAATTGTCCTGTGAATCCTAATTTAAATGTGAACCTATGCCTTTTTACAGCAATTTTGCACTCCCAGGGTAGTTTGAAGTGCAAGTTCTTTTAGGCTGCAGGTTTGTAGATTTTAAAGTATTACAGCTCTCTTTGTTTTAAAGTGATTTACCAACTTCCCCCGATGTCATGTTTGCAGATCACCTTCCCTTCATTGAGTGATGCAAAACTCAGCTGCCCTGAAGTTTAGTATTAAATATATTCAGATGCCTAGTTTTTTAACATTTTTGTGCCACAGTTGTCTCTGCATGTTTTTTTTCTTTGTTTGAAGTTTGCATATGAGCAGTGCATCCACATGCATGAGTAACATCAGCACAGGGAAGGTGTTCCTACTGCACCTTTCTCACTGCTCGTTCATTCATCTTTCCTGGACCCAGCCTCAGTGAGTGCAGATCCAAAACTGAACTGGCAAAACTTACAGCACTGCTGACTGAAATGGTTTGTTATATTGGCAGCTGTTATACTTGCTTTTGAGATTGCAGAAGTGGTGATTTCTCCTGATTTTCAATTTTACTCATCTGACTAAGCTCTGTGTCCTAGGTCCATCGGTTCTAGGAACATCACAATCTACATTGCTTGAGTACAGTGTTACAGTTTTAATAAGTGCTGCAAGTACATAATTATAACAACAAGTCTGTATAAAAAAATACATTTTTTTAACTGAGTGGAGCTGTAATCTGTAGTGTATTGGGACACAAAAGGACGGCTTTTGAACTGGGCAGATCTATAAATTGCAGTAAGCTTTTCAGTATTGGTATATAGAGGTCTGTGTTAAATGGATGACTTTTTCAACAGTTCAGAATTGTAATGTGCAGCAATAGTATAAGCACTGAGCTGCACAGTCCAATCCCAGGAGAACAGTGCAATAAACTGTATTTTTGGCTAGTGCTGCTTCCAGTGTGATTGCTTCAGTAAACTGCCTTTGCTATTGCATTTCTGATTGTCACCATCATTATAGACAGTTTATATTTTTCTTGTGCTCCTGTGTTTCTTGGGCTCATTTGGTGTTCTCATGCAAGCACCATAACACTGATCACCAAAGTATGCTTAGATGTGCATGAATAAAGGGACATGGTACACTGAATTGTTTCTCCAGCTTGCCAGCTCCTCATTAAGTTTATAAATGAATGCAATAAAATCAGTTATATACTGTACATAGTTTGCAGTGTATCTCAAAATTAAAAACACTTAGTTTTTTAACATTTTAACATACAGTCTTTATTTATAATTAGGATTATAGCATCATTGTATATGCTCTGGAGCATCAGCAAAACAAGAGACTGCAGTTGCCATCTTCTCCCGACACTGTGGTACCAATGTACGGCTTCTATGGTGTTATATTGCAAAGTGTGCTAGTCAGTTCGGCATACTTAGGGAATAATGTCTGAACCAAAATATGGGCTACACAGCAATGAATGCAGGGAGTCTACACAAAGCACCATGACATCGGTAAGGCATGGGAGACAGTATAGTGCAGCATCTGTTGTATTTGCTGTACACTTTACCCACGTGCATCAGAGATCCACTGTAATGGAAAAAATGGGAAAACACAAATGGCTTGACACAGACCAAAGTGGTAATGAAGTATGGTGACATAAGTGAGGAAGGGTGGTTCAGATACAGTCTAACACTTGAGTACCTACCACAAGGATATGTCCCTTTTTGTAGTGGACCAATCAAACTGTACTTAGGCTATCTAAACATAAATGCGGTCTCTTTCTCCATGAGAAGAGTATTGGCAGTGTCATTTTTAACCTTGGGGGGTGGGGGACGATCACCGACTGTTCTGTGTATTTTTTGCTCAATTCATAATGCACCTGGAGGCACACATGTAGCGGCAATAAGTCAATTTCAGGATGGTATTACAGATGCTTATGCAGACACCAGTGACAGCTGCAGTCTGTATAGTTCCTGAGCACCTGGAGTTAACACAAAGCTGGTGCAATAATTTGTAGTTTTAAATTTATAACATGCCATAAACAGGGGTACCGGTGACTTCAGCACGTTACTCAATCACTGATACCTCTAAAGGGGAAAGTACAAGCAGGCCCCCCCACCCCCAAACACACACATACACAGAGAAGAAAGCTATAGCGTAGACCAGTTGGCACTAGGGCAAAGACAGACCCAAACAGTATAAATAATTTACAGATAATAAAAGTTCTATGCTGCAGCATTTTTCTAAGTGTATGTGTGCAGCTGGTGGGTTTGGAGTGGTTGGGGTACAAGGTGCCTGCTTGTAATTTCCACCCTGTGCTCCATCAGAGTGAGTGACTGATAAATCAATTGGCAGGAGGTCACTACTAACTAGTACCAGGTGAGGAATTTGGACAAATTGGATTTGGACAAATTGTGAGCCATTTATCCTGCTCAAGCAATGCCACCAGATCGAGCCGTGCTCTCAGTGTCAAGCTGGAGTGGCCAACAACTCGTTAGCATAGGGAAAGCAATCCCCCAAAAAAAGAAATATAAAAACCCAGGGTACTATCACTAGCATTTGTGTGGGCACATCGATGCTGGGAGTAACAGAACACACACCATACCTCGATTTTGCACAGTAAAACGACAGCAATGACGGGAACCAAACCGTAGCACTAAGTAGCAAAATATAATATTAACAGTCCGTGTTGCTAAGTCTGCTCTCACTGCTGTACTGGAATGGATCGGAACTACTGCTGTGACTGCCTGAGCTACTGCCCACATCATTCTCGCTGCTGTCATAGGGTCATCCCTATGGGGATCTACTATGCAGTGGCTGTCAAACTGTAGCACTATGTCAGTGTCCAAAGATCACTGTTAGTGCAGGATAACATAATGCTTTCATCATCGGACCCTGAGAATGAACTGTTTGACATTGCTATTGTTGTGCTGCATGCTGCACCAAGAGCTCTGTTATCAAGACAGAATTGCTGTGACCAAGAACTAATTTTAATTGCAGAGCACAGATCTCCCTGTGGTGACATTGCAAACGTAATGAGTGTCAAAGGTCACCAAATACAGGCTCCAATACACAAAATGACACTTCCTGATTTATGAGGGCTAAAACCTGATTTAATTTGTTAAAATAGGCTATACATCTATCAAAAGACATTGCAAATCGGTTCTATATGCAGTCACCTTGCAGTATATGTGTTCATATATCAAAACTTGGTCAATCGCTTTAAGGTCCAGTGGTAATATACCCTGGATCAGAAACTTAAGTTTCAAGTGATACAGTTTTTTTCTGTTTAGACTAGATTTCATTTGGGTCACAGTTGAAAACTTTGCCCTGCAAATAATCCAGTTTCTGCTTCACTTTCTCTTCTACTGTCTCCTTCCTGCTTGAATTGTTATGCCCAGCCCCCATCCCCCACCTCCAGCCTTTATTAAATACTCTCTCCCCTCGGCACCATGCCTAAGCAATCTTCGTCCTTCCTTCTCACTAATATTGCAACTCCACTTAAAGATACAGAGTGCAGCTATTAGGCCTAACACTTGTCCTGTCCTCCCCTTAAAGACATCTTCCTTTTTAGGTCACCACCAAACTGTAAGGGTGCACAGCAGCCTATAAGGCCACGACACCCTCCTAGCTCCATCACATCTTTATCTCTTTTACTTTTCTCCCCCTCCCAAGACCCTTCTTGCTGTGCCACCACCCTTTTCCAATCTTGGACATGGCAACCAGACTAATGCTAATTCTTATACATTCAGCACTTGTTTATCCGGCTCTCATTTATCCATTTCTTTCATGTATCCATCTTTGACTGCATGATTTTTTATTTCCCATTTTGTTTACACTCATTTATCCGTCCCTCGCATTATCCATTTCTGTTGCCCATCCTGCCTGTTGTCTCCTATGTAGATCTCAATGTTTACTCTCAGATAACTGATCCTTTTCATTCCCAGTAGAGTATTGTATAGAAAACCACAGACCAAAGCAGGCAAGGCAGTCACAAACCAAAGCAGCCACAGACCTAAGCAGTCACAGCAGACAGAGATCAAACTGCAGACCGAGGCATCTAGTTTCCACTTAACTGTTTCCCTCAGATATCCGTCACCTGACCTGAGAACAGAAGGCAACAGATATCTGAGTGTGACTGTACTCCTGCCCACTCTATTTGCAGGCAGCCACTGAATGACCCAAAATCAGCTGACCTTCTTATCATGGAGCACCCCTATGGCAACATCTACAGCACTATAACGCCCGTGCATAGTTGTGGTCCACATGCCAACTGCATGCCTAACACACCCTGGCCTACCTGGCCCAGAACACATCCAGCTTGGTCAGGGCTTCCTCCCACAGTCCTGCCTAAACTGGCCATTCTCTCTGATAAGCATGCAGATCAAATGAATCCACAAAGACAGCACAAAGCTAACCTTAAACACTTTAAAAAGTACCTGGTCAGATTGGTACTCCTGTTACTACTGCTCTCAGGCAACATCCACCTAATCCCGCCCCCTCTATATCAGGGTTGAGTGCACCAAAACCAGGCACCTTAACCTCTGCATCACTAAACATCTGCAGCCTGACAGCAACATTTGACAACCTTCAAGCCTGGGTAGCCCTCCATAATCCAGACGTACTGTCTGTGGTAGAGACATGGCTCACTCCCAAGATCACTGATGGAGCCATCAGTCTGCCGGGCTATTCGATCTTTAGGCAAGATTGTAAATCTAAAAGAGGTGGCAGCTTTGCAATCAACCTTAAGGACAGCCTTCAGGGCATAGTCCTGAATTTACCCAGCCTAGGGTCGTTCGCCCAGGCCCTTGCCATTAAGGTTCTTTTTGGGGCCCACGACAAAATTGTCACAATTCTGTCTACATCCCACCAAAGAACTCTGCCCAAGGTCTCCATGCCGTCATAGACTGTCTTGGAAGCCTAACCCTTAGCTCTGAGGTTATACTCTTAGGTGCTTTCAATATTAATTAGCTTGCCCCTGAAGCTAACCAATTCAATGATGCAATTCAGGCTATACACATTAACCAGCACATTGAAACACCTACTAGGACTAACTACAGGACATGCACTAGTACTTTGATTGACTGGGTGCTCATCAACTGACCTGAGCATGCCTCTAATGCCTCCATCCTCCAGGACGACATCAATGACCACTCCCCTGTCATGTTCGGTTGAGCTAATGATTTCACCAAACCGCCTCCTAGAACAATCACCAGCAGGGTTCTCAAACCTGGTCATGCTGACCGCTTCAAAATGGATCTCCTCAATGTTGATTGGTCCTTAGTTTTTGAGGCTTCTGCGTGGACGAGCAGCTCAATCATTTCATCCTCCTCCTACAATACAATCTGTGACACCCATGCTCCCATAAAAAGCAGAAGATCAAAGGCTACTTTAAACCCTGATGAGCCCTGATACCCTTGAACTAATGAAAATAGAGACCACCTCTGGCATATAGCTAGGGCCACTGGCAAGTAGTCTGATATCCTGAACTACAAACGTCACGAGGAACAACTGTACCAGGACCATCTGATTAGCCAAAAATGTATACAATAAAGATGCCCTAATCAAGAACTGGAATGACGGGAGCAAATTCTGGGCTAACCTAAATGAGGTCACCAGGTGAGAACCCAAAACGGCCCTTACCATGCTCTGCGTTGATGGCTCTCCCATCCTTGACCCTAAATATATCATCAACACCTTTAGCAATGCTTTCACTGACTTGCAGCATGTTCTCCCTGCTGACTTCTTCTCCCCACCATCCCTGCTGCACCCACAATCCCCATTGCATCCCCCCTTTCACTTCAAGACTATTACCTTAGAGAAACCAGAAAATATCTGCACAAAGTGCTTGGGAAAGGGAGATTCCATGGGGATAACCTCAACCTGAAACTAATCTTGCTCTCACTCAAAGAATCCTGTCCCCTCTCACCCATATCCTTAACCTCTCACTCCGTCTCGCAGTATTCCCCCAAAAATGGAAAGCTGCAATAGTCACACTTGTGTACAAGAGTGGAGATCGTGCCCTCCCTGGGAACTATAGACCCATCTCTATACTACCACCACTCTTGAAGGCCCTTGAACAAATCATTGCTAACCAACTTGTCAATTATCTGGACAAGCACATGCTCCTATGCGCAGAGCAACATGGCTTTAGGGCTCGGCATAGCACCACTACAGCCCTCCTGGAATACACAGGCTTCATCCACAAATCCCTTTATCCTGGACAGCTCATTGGGGCTATCTATATTGACCAAATAAAGGCCTTTGACATGGTCAACCATGCCCTCCTAATTGACCAACTCACTTCCATAGGCCTTGCCCCTGAAGCAACTGCATGGTTCACGGCTACTTACACTGCGTTCACAGCAAGTCAGGATAAATACCTTTCTCTCTGACACCAAGCCTGTGTGCTCGGGCATTCCACAGGTGTCAATACTGGGCCCCTCCTCTTTAGCCTATTTCGAATTGCCTCCCCTAGCAGTCACTGCCATATCCTCCTCTATGGATGATGTGGTTATCTTTTCTAATGGCTCTGACCCACTGCTCTTGAGCAACAGCTACAATGTGACTTCACCAGCACTGAGGCCGTGGTTCAGAAATCCTAAATTGATAATGAACTACAAAAACAAAACCATGTTGTTCACCAGCCTTAAGAACAAGCACAAAACTACCCTCTATCAATATGTGATAGGGGTGGTGTTCCTCTTGAGCGTGTTCATCATTTCAGATATCTCAGAATCACTCTTGACAGCTCACTCTCCTACACCCTCCACATAGACATCACAGCTAAAGCAATCAACAAACGCTTAGGGCTACTTTATCGCCATAGGCACAGCCTGACCCTTGAAGCCCTCAGCATAGTGGTCCACAGTTCAGTGGGTTCCCTAGTGGACTACAGACTGCAGAAATATGGCTCTGCCACAGATACTGCCCTCTGACATATAAAACTGCCCTTAACAATGCCTGTAGGCTCACCTTAGGGGCACACACGACTAATGCACACCTCGCGATCTCTATGCAAAGGCTCACTGACTAATGCTCTTTAGATTACATAGATTACATAGATCATACAGAGCATAAAGACAATTTGTCCATGAGCTCATGAGCCATGCTTTACTTATACCCATTTATATTTTTTTCTAAAAGGTATTTGTCCAGCTGTGTTTTAAATATTTGCATTGTACTACTCTCCACAGTCTCTCTTGGTAAGCTGTTCCACACTTCTGCCACTCTATTATTTAACCAATATTTCCTTCTGTTTGTATTATATCTATCCTTAAGTAATTGATAACTGTGAGACGTAGTATCACATGTTTGGTCCCTTTTAATCAGGCCCAGGAGATCCCATATATTTGCATTAGTCAATGCCCTATAAATCAAACACATATCACCCCGCAATCTACGATACTCTAATGGATATAATTTTAAACTAAATAGTCTCTGTTTATAATTCATGCCCTCTGTCCCCTTGATGCTCTTTGTCACGCTCCTCTGGACCCTCTCCACTATCTCAACATCACCTCTCTTATATGGGGCCCAAAACTGGACACAATACTCCACATGGGGATGCACCAGTGCACTATACAATGGCATCACAACCAGCCTATCCTACTTTTAATGTGTCTTGCTATGCAATTTGCTATGCCACTAGCTTTTTTGACCACTGTATTGCATTGAAGCCTAAAGCTAAAATCCTGGTTACCATAATCCCCATATCTTTTCTTCATGAAACTACCTTCAACATGGACCCTCCCAGAGTATACTGAAATCTGTTATTATTTTTCCCAAAATGCATAACATTGAACTTATCAATGTTAAATATTGATTGCTTCTGGTAGCCCACTTGTCCAATCTATTTAACGCCGTTTGAAGAACTACCTGCTCCTCCAAATTATTCACTGTACACCCAATTCTGGTGTCATCTGCAAATTTAGACATCCAGACAACTGATTCTACTTGCATCGATGAAATGTACAAATTAAACAAACATGGTCCCAGTACTGAGCCCTGGGGGTCACCACTGGTCACCCCAACATAACCAGAGAATTCTCCTTTAACACAAACCCTCTGTCTTCTTCCAGTAAGCCAATTCCACACCCATTTTTGTAACCAAAATGGTAAGCCAATCTCATTAAGTGATTCTACAAGCTGCCTGTGTGGGACCTTATAAAAGCTTTACAAATCTAGAAAACCACGTCCACCGATCCACCCATATCTATGGCCTCACTAACTTTGTTATAGAATTCCAGCAAGTTAGTCTGACATGATCTACCTTTAGTAAATCCATGTTGAGTCCTATCTATCTTGCCTGTGCTGTCAATAAACTCAACTATATAATCTTTGATTATGCCTCTAAGATCTTTCCAAGCACATAGGTCAAACTAATTGGCCTATAATTTGAAACCTCCTGTCTACTACCTTTTTATATATGGGTATAATCACAGCTTGTCTCCAGGCCTCAGGTACCTCACCTGTGCTGATGCTTTCCTGATATAAGTATGTTATGGGTCCCACTAAAAATACTGCCATTTCTTTTATCACCCTTGGGTGGATCCCATCTGGTCCTTGTGCCTTATTCTGATTTAGCTTCTTAAGCCTAGTCAGGACATCTACGGGATCTATTCTTAGAGGTGGTCCCCCCTGTTTAGTTATCTCACTGTCTGCGGGAGTCTGAGAATTTTTATTATAAACTGATGAAAAGAATCGTTATATTCCTCTGCAAGAGCCTTATTATCAATTATAAGGCTACCATCCTGAGTTTTAGTGGTCCTATAGTAGTAATTTTCCTTTTTTACTATTGATGTATGCATGAAAGGTTTTATAGTTGTCCCCAACCTTTGATGCCATTACATACTCATAATCCCTTTTGCTCTTGCTATAGATTTTTGCGATTTTAAGATTATTCTATATACTTCCCATCCTTCCTTGGTATTAATTTTTTTGCTATATGATAAGTTTTGTTTTTGTTTTGATCAAACTTTTAACTGTTTTGTTCATCCAAGGTGCGGATAGATTTCTTTCCTTGTTATATTTGTTTCTGATAGGTACATATCTAGTGATTAATCCGTTTATCTTATCAGTCAATGAATCCACATGTGTGCTACTGTCTGATTCTGAAAATCTTTTGCCATTGCCATGTGGCCAAATCCTGACCCATCTGTATAAAATTAGCAGCATTGTATCTATGTATTATAGTAGTACCCTTATTTTCCCTAGACTACGGAATACGAAACCCACCACATCATGATCACTTGAACCCAAAGGTGGACAAATCCTGCAGTTTATAATGTTATCACCCAGGTTGCTTAATACTAGGTCCAATATATGATTTTGTCTTGTATTAGCTGTTACATGTTGTTCAAGACCGCCAAGACTAAAAGCCTCTAAATATTTAGATTCAACTGATGTGCTAGCCTTCCAGCCACCCCAATCTATGCCAGGGAGGTTAAAATCTCCAGCTAATATTACATTTCCTGCTACTGTTAGATGATTAACCAGGTTTAATATAATTTCATCCTCCTTTAATCTGGTGGGTGGTGGCCTATATATTACTGCCAGATTGATTTTAGCTGCTCTGGGTGGGGTTATCCTGACCCAGATAGCCTCGGTTTCCTGCCATCTAGTTGTATCCATACTTTCAGTAGTAATATCCTCGGCAATATATAAAGCAACCCCCCCACCTCTGGATTGTACTCGATCTTTATTATACAATACATACCCCTGGATTTGCCTATCCCAGGTATCCTTGGGTTGCCACCATGTTTCTACTATTGCACAAATATGTATATTTTGATTCTTCAAGATTAATTTTAACTCATCAAATTTATCTGTTAGACTCCTTGCATTGAGTAAAATAAAATTCCACTTGTTTACTGGTTGACCAGATTTTATATCCCCCACATCCCCCTGCTTTTTGAGTTTAAATGGTGGTTCACACTATTTTTTAGTTGTTGCGCTAATATTCGTTTTCCCATTTTATTAAGGTGTAACTTGTCCCTTGCAAACAGCTGCCTACTATGAAATTCTTGCCAGTGATCTATAGAAAACCTTCCCTATTAGCCCATCTCTTTAACCATCCATTAAATCTGTATATTGCCTGATTTGTTTGCTCATTGGTCCTTGGTATAGGCAAGATTCCTGAAATCAGTAACTCACACCCCCTCCCATTAAGTGCAGCCCCCACTACTTCAAAATCTCGCTGTATATCCAATGTATTCCTTTTTCCCACATCATTTACTCCTACATGCAACACTTTAAATGGAGCAGTGGTGTTCTCTAATAAACCTGGCAGCAAGTTCTTGATGTCCCCTATACCTGCTCCTTTGGTCACTTAAAATATCAATCCTACTTCCTGGCCAAAAAGATTTGCCTTGGTCAGCTCCTGACTGGGGTCCAACAACTCCTAGTTCCCAGCACTAATCCCAGGCCCATCCAAAATTCAGAACTGCAGTCCTCCCTGACTTCAAAATGTTGGACCTCTCAAGGACAAAAGTCCTTTGCCTGTTGGGCACCATTGTGGTTCAACTCCCTCCATGAGAACATTATTAGCCTGCCCACTCTGCAGACCTTCAAAAAGAACCTAAAGAACCATTTAATACAGGAATCTCAATGTGTCTGCCATCGCTAGCACCCTAGCAAAGGCATCTCCTACCATCTGTACTTCTGCCAAACAGTCTCTCTCGCTCTCTCTCTCTCAGACACCTGCACTTGAGGCTCAACTCCCCACCCCATGTCTCCAGCACTTCTATGCGCTAACCCCCTTGTGTTGCTGACAACTAACAGGCTCCCTGTTGGGCATAGTTGTTTAGTCTATTCCTGTATGTATCTGACTGTGTTTACTTATTCTAGTTTTAGTTTTCAGTGTATCTTTTGCATTCCTTTGTTTAAAGACCAAATGTTCCTAAATGTTCTCATTCTAATTGTATTGCCTTGTTTGTCTCAATCCTCTGTATAATCACCTACTTGTTCTAAATGTACTAATGTGGAACCTGTGTTTCAAGCTCTGAGCTCAAATGGTTAATCCAAGATCAGAAATAAATAAAAAATAATAAATAAATAAATAAAATATATAGAATGTGTAGCAAGGTATGGTATTCAGAAGGTTTTATGGAAATTATAGTATGCTGTATAAAGGGCGCAAGTACAGCCTATGATAAATGGGCACCTTGGAATCCCAATGTGCATAAAGAATGGGTGTGACAGGGCTGTCTGGTAAGCCTTTTGCTGTATGTTTTTGGGCTGGACCCCATTTTAAGGGCTTTAGAGGCAAATAAACTAGTCCTACCTATTCGTCATATTACAGGGATGGAATGTGCAAAGGTTATTGCGTATGCAGATGATTGTGTTTTGCTGGTAGCTGATTTGGCCTCTGGGCTACAAGCTCCGGAAGCATTTGAGGAACACTGTACTGTACTGTAACAGGTATTCAGATTAATAAAGAGAAGAGCCAGGCTTTGGCCTTGGGAAAGGTGCAGGAAGATATGGATTTTGTGATACCCATTAGAAAGGACAAGATTAAGATATTAGGGGTATATTTTGGGACTAAGAAAGTGGTACAGAGTAATTGGAAGGATGTTTATGATGCAGCCCATAGTAAAATCCAAAATGGAAAGCATGGAAAATGACCAGGAAGAAGAGGTTTACCTGTTGAGAGCATTTATAGCACCACTATTTGTGTATACCTCACTGGTGTTTTCTCTTCCTTTTGGTATGCATTTGAAAGTAATGGGACTGTTTTACCTTACTCGGGGTAGCCATTTGAATCATGTGAAGAGAATCATACTTATAGAGCATGGAAGGATGGAGGACTAAATATGTTGCACTCCGTAGTATTTTGTTTGGGAATATTTTTAGGCTAACATTTGGCCTTAGTTTTAGGGCAGGGGTGGTGGGTATGAACGTAATGAAGTTATGGGAGATGGATTTCCTTACAGCCTGGGGAAGGGAAAGTGGCTGGGAGGGGGGAGAAATTGTTATGCCTCACCACACCCAGGTTTGTTTAAAATGCATTAGAACATGGAAGATAGAACTTACAGTAGCTGATTTATACGTGTTAACAGTAAGCAGTTCTATAACACTATCGTAGAGAAATGGTATTATGAAGAGACGATCTTTAAAGTTGCAGCCATAATAGATGTTTCATTATTATTAGAGAGCATGTTAGAACCCCAAATCCCCCCCAAAATGCAAGCTACTATGTGGATTTGTGGACATCACAAACTAAATGCATGTAGTAATCACAAACACAAGTCGGTATAAGAGAGATTATGCTTAACGCCACACTGTTTAGAGCAAGTTGAAACAATGTTTCATTTATATTTTAAATGTTCTTTTATATGACTTTTTTGGTCACAGTTAGATACTTTCTGGAATGCCACTCTCTTCACAGATATGACAAATGAAGTATTGGTATATGGCCAATTTACAGGGCCATGGCAGTGATGAAAGAAGTCTATGGTTTTTGTTATACTGGCATGACTTAAATGGGTAATATAGCATGTGAGATGGTGGAGATTCTTACAAGGGGAGGAGGTTGCCTTGAATGATGTATTGTTTCAAATTCAGGCAGAACTGGATGCAATATTCATAGCTGAGAAAAATAAATCGGGAGAATATCTTTGTGCACAGTTATGGGATTGTATTGAGTGGGTGGGTTGAGGAGTGTGCAGATAACAGATACTGGGTGAGGAAATGAGAATTGTAATATTTCATGAGGCTGCATTTTATTTATTTAGTTTTGTTGACCGAGTAAGTCGTTATACAAATTCTGCCTATTTTCAAGCACAACCCCGAGGAGGGATACAGATGAAAGGCAACTGACCTTGAACCAGATTAAGCTGTTGGTGGTATTTTTAGTGAAAGTATAAGTAATTCTATAAGAAATGTTTTTTTCTCAAGTTACAAGATATAGAAGTAGTATTTGTGCTGATTTTCCTTTTTTAGTTAAATTGATGGGGTTTCTTTTGTTCTTTTTGATACTTTTTTTTGTTATTGCTACATGACTACTGTTATTATCTATAAAGAAGGTAACCTTTTTTTGATTTGTTTTGAATTACATTAAAAATGTTCCGTACTCTGAGGAATGGAGCTCTGTCATCCCACTTCCTGTCGTGGAAGAGCTGTGAAGGAGGGAGAGAGGTACATCTCCCAAATGAATGAAAATATGGAAATGAAAATGGAGAATATTGTACCACAGGATAATTTCAAGATGGTTGGGATTACTGGACATTCTATGGACATAGAGGAACCAGTTTAACAGGTATCAGATATGGAGGTAATTGCTGCTAAAAATAATGAGGCAGAGGATCTACTGGAAGGTAATATTCAAGAGAAGCGTATGTAGTAGTCAACTGCACTGGTAACTGAAGAACCTGTTGTTCTACAGAAAAAGAAAGATACATCAAAGAAAGGCAAAATGGAGGAAGAAGGAAAAACAGACAAGCAGTCAAATGAAATGTCATATCTGTGGGCAAGATTATGGAGGCACTCCTTAAGGGAAGGATAGTGCAACACCTGGAATCCATAGGCGCACAGGATCCAAGACAGCATGGGTTTACAAAAGGAAGGTCCTGTCAAACTAATCTCATAGATTTCTTTGACTGGGTAACCAGAGTGGTGGACCAAGGGGAGCAGTTGATGTCACTTACCTTGACTTCAGCAAAGCTTTGATACTGTTCCACATAGAAGATTGATTAATAAGCTGGTAGGCTCGGGGGGGGGGTCAGAAGTTGGTCATCTGGGTGGCAAACTGGTTGACGGGCAGAAAACAGAGAGTGGTGGTAAACGGTATACAGTAAGAAGAGAAACAAGTCACAAGTGGGGTACCTCAGGGATCAGTCCTGGGGCCAGTCCTCTTCAATATCTTCATCTGTGACATTGTAGATGCACTGGAGGGTAAGGTTTGTCTGTTTGCAGATGACACTAGATCTGCAACAGAGTAGATGATCCAGATGAAGTGGGCAGAATGAGAAGAGATCTGGATAAACCAACAGCGTGGTCAGAAGAGTAGCAACTGGAGTTTACGCAAGAAGTGCAGATAAGCTGCATGCCATGACATTATTAAAAAAAAAAACATCGGATTATGACTGGCTGTCATACATCCACACAGAATGATAATGTTTCCTGCCTCTCACCAGTTGTAATGATAGGCTTCAGGAAATACAAAAGAAATAACATAAAAGTAAAAAAGACAACATTCCTGCTAAGAAATATATGAATTCAACTATGAATATCAGTAACCTTTCATCGACACACACCCATATGAGAGGTTCGTGCTGACAGGAGAGAGTGTGAAATTTGGGAGGCAACTGCTTCTGGCATCATCCATGACATGATGTCAGACACACTGCACATGAAGACATGCAGTGATCAGCTAAACAGGATATGGGAGAATCAGATCCACAGTGACTGACATGATTTAAAAAAATAGGAAAAATTAAATTATACCCCTAGAAACTTCCTTAAAAGGAAAATCAGGGTGTGACAATAACAACATTAACTGACAACATAAACCACTAACATTAGACATGTTGTACTATTCAGACAAAATGCCTGTCCCCCTTTTGTTCATGAAGTCTTTGGAAACTATTTATCCTGACTGCATTCATCTGTTTCTATTAAGTGAACATTGGAATTAAATAGCAGTTATGCATTCTGCTACCAAAACTTTGTATCTAATTTGGGGATGGGTGGGTTGAGATGCTATATCCCTTAGTGACAGAAAGATGATTGTCATTGTTGAGTTTACTTTTTTCTTATGTTGTCATGTTGTTTTTTTACACTTAATTAATGTTAAGCTACTGTCTGTGAATATCCTGAAGCTTATGTTTTTTCCTCTTGTGAGGAGCCATTGATACTGCATCAATCTATGATGTTGTCTGATAGGCAAAAAAAAAAAAGAAAAGAAAAAAAAAGATTATCTCCTTTAGTATCTCAGATTGCAGCTTGTGTCTCATTATCTTTTGCCAAGCTGTTTATCCAGACCTGCATTCATCTCTTACATATAACAGAGCAGGAAAATCAGAAGGCAATTCTATATCATGCTACACTGCTGAAATCAGATTGGTGGAACATCTGATTGTCAATGGACTACAGGACCCAAGACAGCATGGTTTCACCAGGGGGAGATCATGTCAGACCAACCTCATTGAATTTTTTGACTGGGTGACTAGGGAGGTGGATCAAGGGAGGGCAGTGGACATGGCCTATCTGGACTTCAGCAAGGCCTTTGACACTGTGCCACATAGAAGACTATTACACAAAGTGGAGAATATGGGTGTGGGCAGGTCAGTAGTGGGGTGGTTAGGTAACTGGCTGGGCGGCAGGACACAGAGGATGGTGGTAAATGGCTGTCACCCCACAGAGGGAAGAGTGGCCAGTGGGGTACCACAGGGATCAGTGCTGGGACCGGTCCTATTCAACATCTTCATCAGTGACATTGCGCAGGACCTAGAAGGCAGAATTTCACTGTTCACTGATGACACAAAGCTCTGTAACAGAGTAGACACACCAGAGGGTGTAGACAGAATGAGAAGGGACCTGCAGAAACTTGAAGAATGGTCAGGGTTTGGCAGTTGAAATTCAGTGCGAAGTAGTGCAAGATAATGCATATGGGGCACAAAAACCCTGGCACAATATATCAGTTGGAGGGTGAGGATATAGCATGCACCAAGCAAGAAAGGGATCCTGGGGTTATCATTTCTGATGACCTCAAGCTGAGAAACAGTGTGACAAAGGTAGCAGGAAAAGCAAATAGGTTGCTGGGATGCATAGGCAGGGGCATCACCAGCAGGAAAAGGGAGGTCATAATTCCACTATACAAGACACTAGTGATGCCCCACCTGGAGTACAGTGTACAGTTCTGGAGACCTTACTTATGTAAGGACATAGACAGGGTAGAGAAGGTTCAGAGGAGGGCAACAAAGATGGTACATGGATTGCATCACAAGTCCTATGAGGACAGGTTGAAGGAATTGAATATGTACTCCATGGAGGAGAGGAGGGAGAGAGGGGACATGATAGAGACATACAAGTGTCTTACAGGGAGGAACAGGGTGCAGGAATACACTATTTTTAAGCGAAAAAGATGTTCCAGGACTAGAGGGCATGGGATGAAGTTGGAGAGAGGACGATTCAGAGGAAACGTGAGGAAGAATTTCTTCACAGAACGGGTGATGGACAAGTGGAACACCCTGCCAGAGGAACTGGTGGGGGCTGAAACAATCACGGGATTAAAGGATGCATGGGATAGACATAAAGAAATTCTGGAGGTCAGGGGTAAGGGGCAACAGACATTTAGGAAAACATAAACTGAACTTACAAGCTCAAATGGGCAAACTGGGTGGGCCATAGGCCCTTATCTGCCAACACTGTCTATGTATCTATGTGTCCGATTTCTTTGGGGGTGGAGGTGTTACACTTCTTGCACTATAAAGATGATTTTCATTACTGAGTTCATGTATTTCTGAACAGTAATGTTGCATTTTTTTATTAATTACTATTGTGTTGCTGTCTTTGTATGTCCTAAAGCCAGTTGTTATCTCAGATGAATAGTTGTAAACGCTGCAGTAATCCTTCTGTATGTATGCAGGAAAAAATTGCTTTTACTATCACAGTCTGGTCTGCACCTTGCCTCTTTAGTATATTTTGTGAAAGTGTGTATCCAGATCTGCAGTTCTCTCCCTTACAACCATAGATCTTGGGAACCAACTTTCGTACCGGTCAGATATACTATCGAGTTAAGGTAGCGACATCCGTGTATCGTGATTCATGCTTTTTTTGTGCATTCTTTGCTCGTGTCACAGGTTGCATGGTTTATGTGACCGGTCTGAAAACTTCAGGGAATGTGCAGCCGGTCCCCGATGTGCCTTTTGAAGATTTCTTGAAAAAATATTAAACTGTTCAAAGGTTATTCAAAAACAAGTTCCCATTATAAATCAATGGGAAAGGTTAACAAAAGTTCTACACTTTTGCAAATGCAGTTTTAGTGTCGTAAATGACCCCAGTAGTGTCGTGAGTCAACCATTTTTTTCAGTTAGTGATCACAGAAATGCTTGGCATTTAAAATTGGGACCATCTAGGGACATAAATTATTTTGTGTTTACCTATTCGAGCCCTGAGGATGCTAGCCATGTCTTTATTTGGGGTTAAACACCCAGAAATTTGTTTTTCAATTTCTGGAAAAAGTAGTGTCGCACTCATGACACTTTCACAAATTTTGTGAAAGGTGTTTGAAATCACCACGCTACTTTTCCAGACTATGGCCAAAATGGCAGGAGTTCTTTGCCACCCTGCTGCAAAAGAATGGTTTAGTCTTTTGAGCTGAAATTTGGAGGGAAGGCAGCCAACATCTCACAGATGAGCCTTTTGGTGGTTTGGTGAAAAAATATTGCACGGATGCAAAGTTACAGTACTCCAAAGTTGAAGTTTTTTCCCATAGACTAACATGGTGGCTCGTATCTCGGAAACAGTGCGAGATACGGAATTTTCGTCGCGACAATGCATAGCCTATGGTCATTGGTCCTAACTCTCATCCCATTCTCCTATAGTTCACCACCTCAGCTTCTTTACACATGTGATGGGGTGAGAGTTATGGCCGCGACCCCAATGCACATCCATGATGCGGCTGGGGGCAGGGTGGAGGTGGGTGCCAGGATTTTAAACCCTAATATCAATTTCCTCACTTTTGTTCTTGTGGAACAATCCTAACTGATGCATTAAACACAGTTTTTTGCCTCTACTGTATATATATATATATATATATATATATATATATATAGAGAGAGAGAGAGAGAGAGAGAGAGAGAGAGGATATACAGTAATAAACAAATTAAATGTAGAAAATAGTAAACTTTAAATACAAATCAAAATATTGTGTCTAGGAAAGAAAAACAGATTGCCAGGGTAAAGCTAGTGAGAGAGTGAAGGAAGAGGCTCTGACAGGTTCAGGTGGGAGAAAGAAAGTCATGAAGGAGAGACTTTAAGGAGAACACTGAAGAGGCAGTGTGGTAGACAAGGAAAGGGTAGACCACAGTTTAAGAAAGCAAAAGGAAGGCAGATTGACCAGCTGTAGATCTCATAGAAGGAATAAGCGAGAGAATGAGAAGCAATTATTTTGTAAAGGATAATAGGAAACTGAGGAGAGGATAAGAGGGAAGAAAAGTAGGAAGGAAGGAACCAAACTAGAATTTAGAAATAAAGGAGGCACAGTGGGAAAGGCACCTGGGATCAAGAAAGGAAGTGAAGCATAGTAAGCGTGAACAGTGAGTGAGTACATGGGGAACAATCTAAAGCAAAACAACAAAAAGAATTGAAAAGAGGGGGTCCAGTTTGGCAAGGGTGGATTTAGAAACTCCACTAGACTATGTCACCATAATCAAAAATGGAGAGTGTCATAGACTGATGCAATGCTTGTGGCTCCTCAAAAGAGGCAAAAATATTGGTTTCAGGATATTCACAGACAGTAGCTTAACATTAATAGAGTATAAAAAATTACATAAGAACAATGTAAGAAAAATGTAAACTCAACAATAACAATCATCTTTCTAAAGCTAATGGATATAACATCTCAACCCATCCCCCCTCACACAAAGTGTGGTAGCAGAATACTGTATAACTGCTGTCTGATTTCAGTGTTCACGTAATAGTAGCAGATGTGTAGGTCTGGATAAACAGTTTGCAAAACGTCATCAACAGACAAGCTGTATGGTGTGACATTATTACAAAGAATTGGATTATTACTAGGTATTACTAGGTGATAAAGACAAAAGAAGGCTCATTGCCCACCGAGGTTCTCTTCCATTCTCAGTGGGTGTTTTATTGTAAACAAAACTTTGCTTTGATGTAATCATCCAGGTATCCAGTGATGTGGGCGAGATAAAATTGAGCGACTCAGTATGAGCTACTCAATTTGCCCACCCGTAGGAACAGCTAGTGTGGAAGAATAGCTACTAGGGGAATAGCGTGGGTGTATAACGAGAATAGTGAGTGTAGATACAGGCTGCATGTGTGACAGGGGGAGGGCAGTAACAGGATATAACAGTCAATCTGGCAGTACAATTTTGAGCTGGCCAACTAGCGTAGTGGTAGAGTGTATGACACTACTGCAGAAGGCTCTGGGTTTGGAGCTCGCAGCATGTGAAACATTTTGTTACTTTTTATTTTGCACTTTTCCCAGAAATCAGGCCCCACCTCGGAGTTGATTATATTAATAATGGGAGTGCAAGGGCACAGCACCCCACATAAAAAAGAATGCTGGAATTGTTAATATTTTACCATGTATCCAATCCTGGCTGTTTTTGCAGTCACTGTTGTGCAAGTCTCCATTGTGATTTTTGGCGACTTGCACTCGCTGTCATATGCAGCGCTATTTTGCCATCACTGACATGATGTGGAACCAATCATCCAACTTGTTTTTAAAATCCAGAAATGTTGTTTGGTAGACTACCTCACTGGGAGTGGATTCCATTGACGTGCTAACCTGATAGTGAAGTAGTTTAATCTTTTATTAGTATTCATAGAAACAGAAACATAGACTTCGATGGCAGATAAGGACCGCTTGACCCACTCAGTCTGCCTATTTTCTAAACTATTTGATAAACTGCAGATCCTAGTTATTCAACAGCCTACTTCTTCCTATCCTCCCACCAGAATTGCCTTATGTCTGTCCCATGCATTCTTGAATTCCCCCACTATTTTTGACCCCATGACCTCCTCAGAAAGGCCATTCCATGCATCCACCACCCTCTCCATGAAAAATATTTCCTCACATTACCCCTGAGCTGCCCCTTTATCTTCAAATTGTGCCCTCCCCGTTCTTGCACATCTTTTTTTCTGAAAGATGCAATCCTCTTGAACTTTGTTGATTCCCTTGAGGTACTTGAAAGTTTCTATCATGTCCCCCCTCTCCCTCCTTTCTCGAGGGTATACATATTAAGCTCTTTTAGTCTCTCTTCATATGGTTTCTGGTGCAAACCCTGCACCATTTTAGTTGCCCTCTTCTGGACTGCCTCCATCCTATCTATGTCCTTGCAGAGATGGGGTCTCCAGAACTGCACACAGTACTCCAGATGGGGTCTCACCAACTGTCTGTACAGGGGGATAACAACTTCCTGTTTTCTACTGGTGATGCCTCTCCCTATGCATCCCAGTATTCCCCCCAGCCCTCCTTAATGCCTTTTCACATTGCTTGCCTACCTTTACGTCATCTGATATGACTATTTCCATTTTTGGTTGTTGTTAGTACTTCCCCCCCCACCTGGACAACTGGCTGATTGCAGATTCCTCCAAGCAGGAGGTGGAGGCGGTCTAGGGACCTGGTCCTCCAGATCTGCATCTAACTTGGTCTCTAGTCTTGAGGCCAAGCTGGAACTAGAATGCCCACCATGAGGTCATCAGCTTCATCGAGGAAAGCTTGACTGTTGCAGAGCACAGAGCCAGGCTTCTAGCAGACAGGGTGGAGGTTACATAGAAACATATATTTTGGTGGCAGATAAGGATTACTTGACCTGCCTAGTCTGCCCATTTCTCTACTTATTTGATAAGCTGCACATCCTAGTTAACAAGCAGACTACTTCCTTCCACCCCCCACTATAATTGCCTTATGTCTGTCCTATGCATTCTTGAATTCCCCCACTGTTTTTGACCCCACAACCTCCTCAGGAAGGCCGTTCAATGCATCCATCACCCTCTCCATGAAAAAATACTTCCTCACGTTGCCCCTGAGCCACCCTCCTTCTATCTTCAAATTGTGACCCCTTGTTCTTGCACATCTCTTTTTCTAAAAGATGCTACCCTCTTGGACTTTGTTGATTCCCTTGAGGTACTTGAAAGTTTCTATCATGTCCCCTCTCTCCCTCTTTTCCTTGAGGGTATACATATTAATCTCTTTTAGTCTCTCTTCGTATGGCTTCTGGTGTAGACCCTGCACCATTTTAGTTGCCCTCCTTTGGACTGCCTCCATCCTGTTTATGTCCTTGCGGAGATGGGGCTCCAGAACTGCATGCAATACTCCAGATGGGTCTCACCAACTGTCTGTACAGAGGATTACAACTTCCTGTTTTCCACTGGTGATGCCTCTCCCTATGCATCCCAGTATCCACCCAACCCTCCTTACTGTCTTCTCCACACTGCTTGCTGACTACCCCAAGGTCCCTTTCCATTTTGTTGTCGATAATATCCCCCCCCCCATTGTGTACTCTTCCCTTAGGTTTTTGTTTCCCAGGTGCATTACTTTGCACTTCTTTGCATTGAATCTAAGCTGCCATACTTTTGACCAGTCCAAGAGGGCAGCATCTTTCAGAAAAAGAGATGTACAAGAACAAGGGGCACAATTTGAAGCTAGAGGGGAGATGACTCAGGGTGAACATGAGGAAGTATTTTTCATGGACAGGGTGGTGGATGCATAGAACAGCCTTCCTGAGGAGGTTGTGGGGTCAAAACAGTGGAGGTTTTCAAGAATGCATGGGACAGACATAAGGCAATTCTAGTGGGAGGTAGGAAGAAGTAGGCTGTTGGTAAAACTAGGATCTGCAGCTTATCCAGTAGGTCGGGAAATGGGCAGACTGGGTGGGCCAAGTGGTCCTTATCTGCCATCAAAGTCTATGTTTTTATGTTTCCATGTACCTGGTATCAATTACCAAGGCAAAAGTGGTTAGATCCTTTATGGAAATCTATTCAGACAACCAACCAGCAGAGACGCATGATTATTGCATTCACCACACAGGATGAACTGATTATTAAAAAAGTGGCTGGGTATCTATCTATCATTAGTAGGATATGGGCCAAAATATTAAAAAGCAATATCAAATTACTTATTTGCATGCACTTAATATTATTATAGTTAGTACCGTATTAATGGAATGTATAATTATTTATGATTTTTAATACTGTATTTTAACTTTGTCTTTGTATTCGATTTTGTAAAGGTCATTGTGACCGATCAATAAAAACTTTCATTCATTCATGTTTCTATCAACTACAGGGGTATACAGAAAATAGGTTGAGGGACTTTTCCTTTAAAAGGGAGGTTTGTAATCTCCACCTCCTATGTGAGGCGGGAGTTCCAGAACATTGAAGCAAGGGTTTTCAACAGCAAGTGGGTGAGTATCTTACCGGTTTTAACAATGAGTCAATATCAGAAAAAGCAAAATGTGGATTTAAAAGGCACAACAGAATCATGTCATAGTGTTATGGCACCATCTAGTGGTGGAATGTGGTAATTCAGGCAGAGACAGTAAGGATGAAGTACGGTCTGGTATATGTATTTTGTTTGATTTATTTCAGATATGTATGGGAGAACTGCAGCCAGGGTATGATCATTCCATGAGCAGGAGCAAGGAATGCCTACAAATGAAAGCAGATTTATATGGTGAAGTATTGCAGCAGGGTTGGGGGAGAAAAAATATAAATTTTTGGGCATTGGTGCAGACAACGATATTAATGGACACTTTTCAACAGTATACCCTTTGCTGTAGTAGCAGCGAAGGCTTAAAGCAGCAGTGCAATGAAACTGGGCAAAAAATTTGACCCTACATTTTTTTCACTGTAAAAGATTCCAGACATCCTCCCATTTAATTTGGTGGTACAGTTTTCAAGTTCTGCCAGAATCTGAGTATTTTATAAATGTTTTAATTGAGTTTTTTCTCAAGAAAAAAAGATGGCCACCACATTTTGCATGGAAATATCACAGTAGATCTGGCAAAGGTTAGGATCGAAAATATAAAAAAAGTTTCATGGTACACAGCATAAGAAGTACCTAGACAAGTACATTTGACAGGTGTACTAATATTTTTCTTAATTGTAGCTGAAACTAGCTTTTTTGGAAAAAAACATTTTTCGTTGCACTGCTGCTTTTAAGCAGCAATGTTTGTGTTGTGCTGCTGTGCCATGGTTGTGTTGTGGTGCTGTGCTCTAGCATTTTCAGCTGCAGTGCACAATTATTTTTTTTATTTCTGTTTTATTTATTGAAGTCTTGGAATTACAACCCTTTGAGCCAAAGACTCTTTTGCAAAGGCTCCACGTTAGATTTACAAACAGACAGATTACAAAAAAAAAAAAATTACAGAAGATTAATACAGTACATTATACATAGGATACACGTATACAAATAATACAGTACAACACACATAAGTGCATCATAAATGAGGCGAGTGCATGGCAAAAAACAACATGGCGAGGAGATTTAAGACAGACAGGATACAAACATTGCAGGAAATTAATACAGTACATAATACATAGGATAAGAGTATACAAGTAATACAGTGCATTATACATAAGTGCATCATAACTGGGGGCGGAGTACATGATAATGAAACAAACATGGTGCAGGCAGTGCTAGCTAACTGTGTAAACAGACAGGAAATTAAAGAAAAGAAAGGAGACCAGAAGAAGTTAAGTTAAGGAGAGTTGTGAGACAGCTGGAAGGGTAAGGAGAAAAGTTGAGTAGAGGTATAAGAGTATATAGAAAGGAAGAAACCAAGAAAAATGCAAGTAAAGAACAAAATAAAAACAGGAAGAAACAAAGTAAAGGAAAATAAACCAAAATAAGTAAGGAAGCAAAAGTGAAAGAACAAACCATAAACAATCCCAAATTAACCAATAACAAAAACATCCCAACTATTCACAAAAGCCAAGTACTGGTAAAATTTTAATTTAAAGAACCAATTTAACTATAGAAAGCAAGATACAACCCAGCCAGCAAGAAGAAAACCCTATAAAAACACTCATTACCCTAAAGAATATCTTATAAAAACTATGAAAAACACCTCCACCATCTAATAAAGCAAATGGGAAACGAGAATCATCTACTGAACAGAAGAAAGTATAGTATAAACAACTAACAACAACACCGTATAATAATCAAAACCTACCATAAAAATTTAACTAATTCACCAACTATAACTTCTTAGTATCAGTGCTTTAGTACTCCTATTATAGCGACATATTTTGTGAGAAGCATTATTCTTTACAAGCAATGTGCAAATACAAATCCATTCTCCCATCCATTTAAAGAATAAAACAGAAACTAAGCAACAACCATGCCATGGCATGTTATCAAACGCCCCTATACCTAGCAAAAACCATTCTAGTATTTACTACATTAAAACCAATTAATATATTTTAGTAAGAAAGAAAGTCTAAAACAATCCCTATGGTATTTAAACTCTAACCTACTCAATGACAAAAATTAACTATATTTTAGATATTAAGCAACCTCTTTTATATTTATTCTAGTAATTTTACAAAACAGCACACCACTTACCTTGCAGGTAGCCCCAAAGCCCAAGCCACCCAAGGCATCTGTAAAGAGTTCCAGTTCCTGGCTGGACACTGGAACCGCCACATCGATACCCCATTAAAGCAGTGCAAAAATGCCTGCCAAATGCCTAGACCTCCTGCATTGCCGCTGTGACATGGATTCTGTGATGTGGTTTTGTACAGCCCACCCCAGCACCCTCCTGGTGCCTCATGAATGTCCTGCCCATGGGCATTACCCAGCAGACAAAGTTGAGGTGGCCCACCAATTGTTGGAGCTCCCATAATGTGACTTTACGTGCTCTCATCATTGAGTCCAGCCAGGTGTGCAAGGCCGCCAACTTTTCCTGGGGGAGCTGGAACACTTGCTCGCTCATGTCAATTTCGATCCCCAGGAAGGAAAGCTGTGTGCATGGCCCCTCCGTCTTATCCTGGGCTAGTGGTACTCCCTGTTCATCGTACACCTATTGGAATGCTGCCATAATGTGTGTGCATTGCTCGAGCAGCCTTCCCACAAACAGGAAGTTGTCCAAAGAATGTACCGCATGGTCGGAGTTTGGCTTTTGGGCTGTGACCCAGTGCAGAAATGTGCTAAATTGCTCAAAAAACACTCACACCATGGCACACCCCATGGGCATTTTATTTATGTATTAGCTTTTGTTGACCAGGTAGGTACATTAGGCAAAAACCCTGCCTATTTTCAAGCACAACCTGGGAGAGTACAGCATACAGTTTACAAAAAACAAGCAGCAAATAATACAGAACCAGTAGATATCCTCACAGGGATAGTTGTGGAAACAAAACATATATGTGACAGTGGCCATCCACACAGGGATGAAAGGAAGCAGGCATGGGAAACAAGGCAAAGCAGACAATAATTGGAGAGACAACGGTAAGCTAGCTTAAGGAAAGCAAGAGAAGGGGGGTTAGGTACAGACACAGGAATCAAGTGCATGCATGCAGTTGTCAATGTAGTAGCACCCGCCAAATTTTATGCCCAGTAGCTCTCTATCTGCTGGGTGCACCAGCAACAGGTGGAATGCTGATTCTATGTCAGCCTTCCCCAGTAGTGCACCCCGCCCACCTGTCGCACCATTTCCACTGCCCTGTCGAATGACACGTAGACACCGCCAGTGTTTACGGGTCAATGTAGGAGTTGACTGAATCCCCAGGTGGTTTATCATCCAGAACTCACCTGGTGCCTTTTGAGGACTAACCCAATGGGAGACACCTAAGGTGTGGGCAAGGGGGTGAGGGGCCGCTGATCTGACCCATGGCCAGCTCCTTCTGGAGTTTGCCCCACATGACTTCTGGTTGCTCTTTGGGGGATTGCATGTTGTCAGCCTCATATGCCCTCCTTGGGCCTTGATTAGGTATACAAAACCCCTCCCTGAATCTTGCTGCCAAAGAATGATCGGCCGCCCTGTCTGGGTAGTTGACCAACCACCCCTCAGTATTTTCGGCCTTCACTAGCGTTGGTAGCCTTTGTGGCTCCTTTCCAAAAGGAGTGGAAATGATTGGCCTTCCTCGCTCCAGCCTCTGCAGCTTTCCCACACTGTTGAAATGGTGTGGCTTCGCACACTATGCACTTTCGTGCTTGTATCTGCAATGTTCAACATGATCCGGGTTATAGCTGAAGCAACACCCTTTCCTCCCCCCTCTCCTCCATTACCCCTTGATAGCCTTTCTTCAGTGACAGGGGTGCCTCTCAGGAAAGCCACTGTCTGTATGTTGGACCCCTCACCCCAAGCTCTATCGTCCACAGCAGCAGGAGGTCCAAGACCACCAAGACTGTGCCGTGTCCATCTACTTTCTCATCCAAAACTCCTCGCCATGTTCTTAACCACTCCCATCACGCCACTAGCATGCATTGTCATTATCCTATTAAGACAGACCCACAGCCAGTCAGCTTTTCCCAGGCTGCCTGGGTGAGGATCCTGCATAAATTATGAAACCTGCTGGCCAATTTTCCCAAGTTCGGCACACCATTGCTTTGTGCTTCTGCTCCACCCCGTCATCTCCATCCTTGTCCTTCTTGTCCTTTTCTGGCTCTTTAGGCCAGTTCAGCAGGGCAAAGACATCACTGTATTCCCCATTGAGTATTTGCTGCCTCACCTTGTCAGGCAAGTGTGACCCAATGAGTTCTGCCAGGGATAGGAAGCTCACTACCCCTTCTTGCCCCAGTATTGGTGGTGGCGGCGATGCTGCTCCCATTCCAGCATCCCCAGTCTCCACTCAGCAGAGGCCACCTGGACCGCTCCTGGCCTAGCCCTACTCTGGTCCACCAGTAGTTCCAGCAACTGGTCTAGCTTTTGCTGTACCCCAGATTGGCCTGAGTTGCTCACCGGTGCCTGTATGCCAGTATTCCCCTGCCCCTATTGGTATTGCCCTGGTTAGGCCTCTGAGCACTGCCATCGGCTGGTTAACCTGAGTTTCCTGAGCCAGCTGCCGTGGGAGCCACGGCCAATACCCCATGATGGGGAGTTTACATGCAGTGAAATGAGCTGTCTGTGCCCTGCTAGTTCAGAGGTCCCCACGCATGCCTGCAGTGGTACCAGTTGACCCTGTGGTAGGCCCCCCAGCAAGCCCAGGCTTAGAGATGCTGGCGCAACTCTTTCCACCCCATGCCCTACCGGCACCTCCCCGGAATCCCCCTCTCTACCCCGTTTCTGCTGTCACCCCCTGTTCTTTTTGAGGGCACCCCACTCCAAACCAGAGCCCTAAGTTCATCAGCTGACAGCTGGTCTAAATCAGACACACCTGCTCCTTGATCTGCTGCGCTGCTCCTGATTGGATCTCTTCCGGCTTGGCTTTTTAGAGGAGGAGGAAGCACTGGCGTCTCATCTGCGGGTGGTGATCGACTCTCTGTCCTTGCCCTGGCGTGCCAGGCACCACCGTCAGGGTTACAGGTTCAGGCAGCAGGGTCAGCAATGCCGGGGTTCCCAGCTGCTTCTCTGGAATGGCCTCCCCTGGGTTCTGGGGTTCCTGTGGGGTTGGCAGCCCTAGCGGCCCTGACCCCCCCTTCTTCACCCTGATCCCTGAAAAGTGCATCCCATCATGCCTTGCCCTTGCCTCAAACGAGGGCCGCCAGCTGCTGCTCTAGGTCTCCACTCATCTTCTCAGAATGATTCTCATTAATCTGCAATCAAAACACAGTCATGGCCACTCTCCCCTTGCTGTTGCTTAAGCTGACACTGCTTCACACAACATGGGTCAATGACCATGGAAGATTATTAATACCGAAACCACTGACCCTTTCCTTTGGACCCTCCCTGGGCCTTATGGCTTTTTGGGCCTTCCATTAGCTTGGACTCGGCCCACGGTGGGGTGTGACTTACCCAGCTGGACTCAAACTCCAGGGATGGCTTCTTCAACAACTGAGCCTCTTAGCCATTATATGAAGTGGTTTAAAGCTGACCTCATACTCGGTTACAGTGCCAAATGACCCATAACTGATACTTCCTGCCCCCCCCTTATTTATTTATTTATTTTATATGCCTATGGCTACCCACTCATCTCTTGGTTTTTGTGCCTTTTCAAACCCTGTCCCCCTGCCCCCCAAGCTGGGCAGGCTTAAGACTTTGAACCAGGAGATGCCTGCTAGGCACCACTGCCTGTTTCTGGGGGCTACCAGGGAGCACTGGGGAGGTTGCTTACCTAAATTATACAGAGTAGGTAGGAACATTAGCCTGTTTCAAATGTTTTTTTTTGGTAACTGGGTAAGGCACAAGTGCCTGTTTCCAGGGGTGACCCAGGAGCACTGGGAGGTTAAGTGACTTGCTCAGAATCACACAGTATACAACAGGAGATTGGGAATTAAACCCAGATCTGCCTGCTGGATGTATCAAGTTCCTTCGCAGCTCATTACTCTAACCTCTAGGCTATACTGCCAGCCCCTTGCTCAGAGTTTCCCTGTGTGCACTGGATGTTGTACCCAGGACTGCTGAATGTACCCAACTCATGCGCAGCTGGCTCTTCCTTCCAGGCATACTGCCCAAAAGTTTGCCCCTGGATACTCCGGAACCTGCCAGCCTCTCCCACTTGCCTCCTTGCCCTGGGTGCATGGCAGCTGCTCAATGCCATACCAAAGATGGTGGCCGCCATGTCTATATGCATGCATGAGTCGGAATTGTCCTTACGCATATGCACTGGACGCTACCACGTCACTTTCCTGGCCATTGCAGTCAAATGACGTCACTGTGCCAGGTACTGTCCACCTTGTGGGGCCCAGGATGCGGCGGTGGGGAGGCTATGCCACTGCCTCTGGAGCATGCAGCCTTCCGGGCTTGGGCCCACTACCCTGCCATAAGAGGAGAGGGCACAACGGGGACCACTGGGAATGCACAGTTCACCCACCCCCTCCGCATTGCCACTTGGATGTGAACTTTTTCTTTTATTTAAAATGACTGCCACGTACCTGAACCTCCCTGGATACCAAGGCCCTACTCCTGAGCTGCCTAGGAGGTGGGGGTGGCCAATCACCGGGAGGCCTGGCCCATGACGGAGGACCTGCTGAGAGCTCCCTGACCCCGGGGCTGCCACCTCGAGGATAGACCACTGCACCACCCAGGCAAGCCCCCCTCTCACTTGGGGAAGGGGCCTGGCTCCCTTGCTGTGCACCGCCAAACAAAACTACCACTTGATTCAGGTGGGGGCAGGCTCGCAGGGCGGGCAAAGCCCTGTCCTCTTTTTTTTTTTAATTCACTGGGTGGCTCCGGGAGCCCAGAAAGCAATTGACTTGCTGCCCAGCACCCAGCATGCGGTGATGGCTAGGATTCCCTGTCCAATCATTCAGCCCTTACCACCTCTGTTCCCAGTGGGTAGGTTGCTACCTCTTAGCTGCTGGACTCAACAATCAAGTAAATACATAATCACCATGTTTACACAAAAGCTTGAGTACCAAAATATGATTGATTTGGGGGTCAGTCTCTGCTGGAAGCCAGTCTGTGGATGCGACCCGGCAGTACAAGCAAGTTAAGGGCCTGCTCAGGGTCACTTGCAAGTGGTGGCTGAGGAATTCAAACCCAGAAATCCAGGTCTGCAGCCCAGGGCCTTAACCACTTCATTTTCTCCTCACAGGGCCATCGGTCACCATGTCAATCCAGCAGGAGAACAAAGAAAAGTTGTTGTTTTATGTGCCCCAGCACACCAAGTGTGTTTACAGCTCATTCCTTTAAATACTAGTCTAATGTCTATGTAACCCCTTGGTGGCGCTATCCCAAGGGCCACTCCCCTGCCTGCTTAACTACAACAGGTTGAGGGGCCTGGGTCCAATGGTGCCTCCACCCAGAGGTCAGGGTTTGCAGTAGTTAAACTAACTTGGTCACAGCCCTCTGGGACACTGTAACCCCCCTTTCTTCCCACTAGTGGCCCATACAATGCATTAGGAATATCTTCATAATGTACACTTACCCCCAGGACTGGCTCTGTCGACTGGACTCTGGGGACCCCCTGTAAAACCAGATGATACAGTGCAAAAACCACAGTACAATACTTTAACATAAATGAATACCTCAGTCGGTGTAACTTTGATGAAAACCAACAGATCTGATTTATTTAAGGAGCTGTAACAAGGAAGGGGGAAATCAGGTTAATTAGGTTAAACACATTAATAATCACAGTACTGTGCGCATATTCAGAGTCCCAAATTGTCACTTTCACTGGGTGGGGGTGGGGCTAGCCAGGATCGGTGCAGCTGGATGGGCCCTGTGATGGAAAAAACACTTGCACAATACCCAATTGTAATCCGGAGCCAGAGGGCTCAGTTCGTGAAGAAATGAAAAAAAAAACAACAATTAGATGACACACTTGCAATTTGATAAACAGATGGCAGGGAACTACCCTGCTTTGTACTCGCAAACTCAAGGCTGGGAACTGGATGGAAGGCTGATTGTCCTGGATTGCCAGGAGGAGCAGACCATGTGGACAAGGTCCTTGTGACTGGACCCCACTGCAGTTTAGAGCAAATGGATGTAGTCTGGATTAAGCTGGGGTTTACTTCCAGCTTCATGCACTCAATTCACTGTACAGGGGATTTGAAATGTGATTCCCCACAAGCACTACACATATTTATATGTAAAAGGAAAGTACTATACCAGGCAGGCTGCTTCTCGATCCCGATCGCAATTACTGCACAATACCCGGGAGAACACACAGCAGATTCAGTTCCTGACAGACCAAGCGCGATTCAGCAATTTCTCCAGTCTTCTACAGGGTGAGCCTGGTTTCTACTCTTCAGATCTCCTTGATTCTCCTCACAAGTCAAATTCAGTCCAAACAGGCACTTGCACAAGCTGCAGACCAAAACGTAGGGCCTTACACGTGCTTACTGTGTGGAACTATACAGTGCAGAAGCTCACAGCTCCTTGTCTCTTCACTGCCACAAACTGATCTGATCTTTCCAGTAGACAGAGCCGGGCATTTCCTTTGAGTTCCATCCTGTTCAGTTGGCTGGTTTGGCTGTCACTCACAGTAAACTCCCCCTGTTGGTGGAAAAAAGGCGCCGAAGTCCAAACTATAATTCCCAGAAGCATTGGCCATACAGTACATAGGTGGCTGGCTCCACAATGAGAGTCCAAGTTCTGATTTGCCAGGAGCAGGCTCCATTTCAAAGGTTCCCCCACACTGATTGATCCAGTTCAGTAGTTCAAAACCAGAATGGGGGACTAGGCAAACACAGTTCTGACTGCAAAGAAAAGCAGGTTAGACAAACTGCATTTTCGTTATTACTCTAAATAATTTCTGGCAAACAGTTACATCTTTGAAAAGTGCTCACTCTGCCCAATTAGTGACGGCAGAAACGGAAGTGATTTGGCAGCAGCTCAAGTGGGACTCAAGCAGGGAAACACACAGACCCCCTTTCAAATAAATTATGTCTGCAGGCAGACAGCTCTTAAAGAGACAGTACTAGAGGCTCTAAAAGCACTCACAGATAAACGGCTTAGATGCCGAACACCATCCAGGCTTGGAGCATTCAAGCAAGCTCCTGGAAGACTTTTGGGAACCCCCATTTTCAGGGGGGTTACATCTAAGGAACCAGCTTCGGGCCAGCCTACATAAAACTTTAACCTGACACACTACCCCCAGGTCATGCGGCCTATGGGCCATGATCCAGGCCTTACCTCTGGTGTGCTGGTGAATCCTGGCAATCTCGGCTTCCTTCTGCGATCTGGGACAAGGAGGAATGAGGAGGAATTCCTCCCAGTGCAGCCCCTCTTAAGGGCTTAGCTCTTCCCTGTCCCTGGCTGCAAGCTCCCTCCCTCCTGGGAACTCTCTTCCCTACCCCAGCCCCTTCTGGGCAGTCCTACCTGCATCACCTATTGTCTGTCCAGGTGGCCTTGGTCATGCCCTCAGTCTCACCTGCTGTGATACCTTCCAGGCTCTTTCATAATCTATGAGACATCGCCCTATAAAGCTGCCTTCTTTCATTCTTAGTAACGCCCCAACTTCACTTACATGAACTTGGGTATTGATGATAAATATGGTAATACCATCTGCATTTCCCCACCATTCCAAAAGTGGCCCCAAAAAAGGCAAGGGGAATTGGCATCAATACAAGAAGAAGTGACATAAACTAAATTAAGATGCCTAAAATCAAAAACATGATTATTAAAACCAAAATCCCCTTCCCCTCCCAATCACCCGTAACAGACATCAATACAAAACATATTAGGAAGTGCAACAACATTATTGAAAAAACACAATGTCTACAATACACGCTAATAGCTAAGAACTGACTTAGGGTTATAACTCACTAAACTGAAGGTATCAGGCAGTCTACTTAGTAACCCAACAGCATAGTGAATCAGGTGTTTTTAGGAAGGAATACTCACACTTTCGCTCCGCTCGAAGCTGAGTAGACAACATAATCATTTAAAGAAAAGACCCCATCTCCTCCTTGAGCATCACCAGCTGTCCCTCCTCCCGATCCCCAAACACCAGTGTTATGTGGGTGTTAGAATTCAAACACAAGGCGGTCTCTCACACCTTTCTGGTGCAGATGATAAAGCACAATTCGAAATAGGTTTAATTGCAGTTCAACACACAGATGAAGTGTAACAGAGGATATGTGGTGTAGAAGAGCAGTATTTCACCCAGTCTCTCCAAACAAGCCAGATCTCACAACAAGTAGAGGGAATACAGAGTCTTGCAGTGCACAATTCCAGCAGTTGTTACAAAGCGCAGAAGTAGGGAGCCCATCTCAGCCTCCGAGATAAAAGCGATCTCCACTCTACTCCTGGTACAATGGAATCCCCCACTAGGAGAAGCTTCCCCTTCCCCTTCTCTGGGTCTCCATCCTGGAGGACCTGCCCATACTCCCTGGTCAAAGCTGCAAGTGCCTGTGTATGGAATTCCCATTTATCCAACATAGTGTAGGAGTTACTAATCTGGACCGGCTGGTGGATGTGCTTCCACCCCCCCCCCATCTTCCCTGAGCTCACAGTGGTCCAGTCACTCTTTTTCCTGGGCATCCTTTGAGGTTCCAGTTGTGGACCCGGTGGTATCTGGGTGGGGGTGGATGCTGCCTGTAGCCTGGCCAACTCTGCTTGAAGACAGGCAATATCCTCACTAAGCTCAGAGAGGTGCCTGCAGATAGGACAGTATTGCAGTCTTCACCTCTCGTAATTGACATCATATCCAATAGGACTCCATCCACTTTGATCCTTTACAGCCTGCTTGTAAGATAGCTGGAGAACTAGCTTAGGGGTGGACCATTCATGCCCAGAGATCTGAGGCAGAGAAGGAGAAGGTTGTGATCCACTGTGTCAAACACCTTGCTGAGATCTGGAAACATGGCACATGTGGTTTGCTTAGCATCAACAGCAGTGAACCAGTCATTGGTGACTTTGGCCAAGGCTGAGACAGTGCTATGCTTCTGCCTAAAACCGGACTGCAGAGGACTGAATAAATTATTATTTTCCATGAACTCCTTTAGCTGAGTGTGAATAAGTTTCTCCATCATTTTGGACAAAACTGACAGGATAGATATGGGTCTGTAATTGTTGAGGTTAATCCAGTCACCAGACTTAAAAAATGGCAGAACAGGTGTTTTCCAGCAGGAGGGGACAGTGGCCGAGGAAATGAATAAACTAAAAATATGCATAATAGATACTGTTAGGAGGTGACTCCCTATTTTTAGAAAAAAGGCCTCAATCCCATCAGCCCCAGCACTTTTCGTAGTATATAGTTTGCTCAAGAGGTCCTCAATTTGCTTGTAAGATATTGGTGGAAGCTGGAAGGAGTCCTAAGGTCTCGTGGGTTGGGGGTCCGCCCAAGGGGGATGTGCTGCCAATCAGCGCAGCAGCTGGCAATGAGTCAAACACCAGTCCTGCTGTGGCGAAGTGGGTATTCGACTTTTCTAATATGGTGCCTTGGTCAGTGACCATGGTACTGTCCAAGGTAATTTTTAATGGTAAGGAAAGGGTTGATTTATGACCTTTGACTGCTTTGAGTGTCTCCAGATTTTGGAAGAGTTGTCCTTTGCCTCCTCTAGAGTTTCTACAAAGTAGTTGGCCTTGGCAGACCTGATAAGCTTGGTACAGGCATTTCTGGAGGCTCTAAATGCCTGTGAGTCTGTAGAGGACGTAGACTGTCTCGTACGGGCCCAGAGTTTGTCACACCGTGTGAGGGTGGCTTTCTGCTCTGAAGTAAACCATCGGTACAACGCCTTCCTCAGTCTGCATTTTACAAAAGGAGTGTGCTTGTTAGCTAAATTTGTAATTACATTATTCAGGATGGTGACAGCTGCATCTACTGAGGTGGCCTGGTCGAATTTTTGCCAGTTGACACATTTTAAATCAGCCAGGAAGTTGTTGATTTTTTTTTTTTTTAAATGCAACATATTTTATTTGGTTTATACATAAGTTCTGAAAAGGCCATTTTACAGAGGAACATAAAAACAGAAGACAGAACCAGAAATTGCATTAAATACACAAGTTGTTGATTTTAAACTTGTGAAAGCTTCATCTCGTGATGAATTTAGAGCAAGAGGGGCATTTATTGTGAGTGCATGTACATACCACAATATTGTGGTAACTCATGTCATTATGAAAGACTGCTGTGTGCATAATTTTGTGTGGGCGACTAGTAAGGATTAAGTCAAGGGTGGAGCTTTTATCCTTATTTTTTTGTGTTGATCCTAGTGGGTTCTGTAACAAGTTGAGAGATACCAAACTCGTCACATAGGTCCTTTAGGGCATTTGCTTTGGGTGAGAGCCAGTCAAGGTTCAAGTCGTCAAGATTAATGGTTTCGCTAGTGTTGGATTCTATAAGGCCGTTGAGGGTTGATAGAATTTCCATGCACCCTGAAAGTGGTTTATAGCAGCCCACAATGTTGAACACTTCAGTTGAGGGAAGAAAGATCTTTAATGCTAAGCATTCAAATTCTTTAGGCTTTGATGCCGAAAATGTTTCGTGGTGTTAAATTTTGAATTCAAGCAAATAACTACCCCCTCCCCTGGCCAGTCTATCCACTCTATGCATGTTGAAGGAGGGAAGCATGATTTGTTGATCAGTGATTGTGTTGCTTAGCCATGACTCGCTAATTATTTTCACATCAGGGTTAGAATGGGCAGCCCAGATATTTATTCGGTCAAATTTTTTAAGGAGGCTACAGATGAAGGTGTATGAGATGGCCTTACAAAAAATCCACGCGAAGCATGGACTTGCAAAGGACACTGCACTGCCACATGTCCTGGAGGCTTGGGTGCATGCCAGGTCTCTCATGGACACTGTTTATAGGAGAAAAACAAAATGATAATGTAAAATGCATGCTGAAAATAGAAAATAGAGTTAGATTAGATGTTACACATCGATTCTAACTTTATTTTCTATTTTCAGCATACATTTAATATTACCATTTTATTTTGGTTTTAGACCACACACAGAAGCAGCACTTCATTTTTCTGTCCTTACATTCTGTTTACGAGGGGCTGACCATCTTGAAACATCATGTACTGCACCAGAACATCAAGGGCAACAGAATGAGGTATGGGGTGGACACCACAGACTTGTTCCATGAGCTCTGCACTAAGTCAGACCCCCAGTACTATTTCTAGCTGGCCACAGAGGCACTGGCGCACCCTATCGGGGTGGCCTATGTCTTCAGAAATATCTAGGAGACAGACAGATGTGCCAGGACACTATGTAGAGGGCCCATGTTTGCAATGGGCCACCGTCCTAATTAGGACCATTTGTTTAATCATTAATCCTTATTTGGGACCATTTGTTTAATCATTAACCCTAGATGGACCACAAGGGACACCTTTCCTGTTATGACAATAGCAATGCATAACATTACCATGTTATTATGAGTGGCGTCTCCGCCACATATATTGCATCACTGTTTAGTTATATATGCTGCCATTTGTATGGCTCTGCCAGGTCTTCTGTTGCCATATAAATACTGCACTGTTCTGAAGTCTACTGTTTCGACTGGCTTCTTATATGGGTATGGGGTTGGCCCGGCCCTTTGCGCATATACATATGGGACAGCCCCTTTGAGGGACATAGGTGGTAGGATGTTATCAGGGACTATTTTTATGTACACTATCATGGAGTGCTGCAGCTGGTGATGGGACCACAGGGTTCTGAGTGGGGTACCCATGTGTCACACATTCACCGTATACTGTGTGGTACAGCACAATTGTTACCTGTTCCTCAGGGGGCCCATGTCGTGTCCTGGAACACATGGTATGCATGTGGTGTGTCAGACTCATTCACAGGTCCAGTGGATGCCCCCAGTATGTGCACAGCCCACTACTACTCACCCCAGGGAGCACCGAACAGCACTGGGAACAAATGACCTGCATCGGGGATGCTGCATACTGTGGGGAACTGACAGTGGCCATCACTGCTACAATGAGTATTGTACTCCTCCAGGCATTCCCACATGGCATATGAGACGTGGTACTAAATCTCTGGACCATTGTCCAGTGCAGGTCTATCCCTCACATCCCTACACCTCTGTGGCATGTGTACCACATGGGGCGGGAGGCAGTGTAGCGACGCAGTGCATGTTCGGCTACGTCCCTGTGGGATAGCGGCTGTTGGAGGCATATTCTGTTCTTTACAGAAGGGGTCTGCCTGGCATAAGAATGACATGACCTGTACACATTTCTTATTAGAACAAACAGCATTCTACATATACATTGTCACATATGCTGCGTGTGTCTGCCAGTGCCAATGTGCCTCTGCACACTTCTGTGCTGAGCTTCCCTGTCTGTGTGCACTATGTCTATGCATGCTGCATAACCCAGCTGTGCATCTTGTTTAGGTGGGACAAGCGTGTGCTTCATGCGTAAGGCTGTACATGGGGACTTACGTGGTGTGTAGTGTGCTATGCACGTTGGTGAATAGAGGTCCGTATGCTTCATTTACTGTACATACTTTATTTAGTCATGTTTACGCCTTTGGGGGTACATTTTTAAACAGGAGCAGTCCATCCTCATTTTATTCTTGGAACTGAGTCAGACTTTTAATTTCATTTCCAGAACTGAGTCCTCTCAGACCCCCGCATTTCCACCATTAGCTCTGATAATTTTATACGCTCTATCAAATTCCTTTCAGGCTTCTTTTCTAAGTGTAGTAACCTGTGATTGGGTGCTGTACAGCATGGTAGTCTGTGTCTGAGCTGTTTAGCTGTCAGGCACAACCAGAGTTTGCCTCCTTCTTTGTGATCCCAAACCCTTTCAGGCATCCCTTAAGCTGCGGTAAAATACATATTGTTGATCAAAGCTGTTTACTACAGCTCTAGCTCTTCAAAGATCACTGAAAGAGGTAGCCCAGAGATGAAAGCTTGAATATTCTCTCTGAACATCGGATCTGATATTTTACTGACACAGCTGGCAATTGTACTAGCTATGGCAGACTCTATTTAGTCTAAGGTCAGTTTCAGCCCTTCTGTTATTTTTGTGAACACTGCTTATTTCAGTTAAAGGGATTTTACTGGTTTTCAACAAAAAAAATCATGGCTGGCATCAACAGAACTCAGTTACATGAAATTCACCAACAATTTGAATTTCTGGACCTACAGTAGTTTTTTTGTTCTTTTTAATGGGATCTTTTCAACTTAAACCTCATCTGCTCTTGTTGTTTAAACCTGCTATAGAGAATTTGTTAATGTAGGTACTTTCTTTCATCTGTTTCCTTTTTCTTATTAAAGTAGAACATGTGTTATTGGTGTAATAATCATACTAAGGTTCATACTAAGGTCATTAGAATGGAAAAAGGCTGAAGTGCCTATGAAATCCACTCCTCACTTCTCAGTCGTAATATCTGTTTTCCGTAGTAATTTATCTAGGTTATTTTTAAAACTAATTTTAGTTTTGCAGGACACAATTTCAGTTGTGAGGTCATTTCATTTTCCCACAATCTTTTGTGAATAAAAGTATTTACTTTTTTTGTGTCCAAAATACTATTCTTTTCTATTGCAGTCTATGGCCCCATGCTAACTTATCCATGATACAGTGGTTCATATGATAATATGAGTCAGTTAGCCAAAGACCTATATTGACTTGACTAGTCCTACTAAGAAAAGAGGTAGTTTTATTACTCATATATTGGTCCAGCACTATTTCAAGGCATTCAAAGAATTGTTGTTGGCCACATTCACTAGTACACCATTCCAGAGGTTCACCACTCTTTGATTAAACCACATGCTTCTTTTACTTGTTTTATAGAATTCACCTTTTAACTGAGCACTACTGTATGTAATCTGGTCTCTCTTTCAATTAAATTCTCTCAAGCCCCACACATTTCCACAGCTCCTCATCATGAAATGCTTTATATGCTAAACACAAGTCACCCCTATGTCTTCTATATTTAAGTGAGTATAAGTTCAAATCCCAGTAACCTCTCCCCATAAGACTTATTAGATAGTGTCCTAATGCTTCTTGCAGCCTTTCTTTGAATTCTCCCAAGTAGCCCAACATTATTCTTTGTTTGTGGTGCCCAGAACTGAACACAGTATTCCAGGTGTGGTCGAACCAAAGCCCTATACAGCAGCACCGTGACCTCCCTTTCCCTACTCATAATGTTTCATAGGATACAACCCCAAATCCCATTACCCTTTGTAACTGCTTCCTACACTGCTCATCAGGCAATAATTTGTTAGTGATAAACATAGACTTTGACAGCAGATAAGGACCGCTTGGCCCACCTAGTCAGCCCATTTCCCTACCTATTGGATAAGCTGCAGATCCTAGTTAACCAGCAGCCTACTTCTTCCTACTCCCCACCACCAGAATTGCCTATGTCTGTCCCATGGTTCTTGAATTCCCCACTGTTTTTGACCCCATGACCTCCTCAGGAAGGCCGTTCCATGACGTCTACCACCTTCTCTGTAAAAAATACTTCCTCATATTGAGCCTGAGCTGTCCCACCTCCATCTTCAGATTGTGTCCCCTTGTTCTTGCACATCTCTTTTTCTGAAAGATGCTACCCTCTTGGACTTTGTCGATTCCCTTGAGGTACTTGAAAGTTTCTATCATGTCCCCCCCTTTCCTCAAGTGTATACATATCAAGCTCCTTTAGTCTTTCTTCATATGGCTTCTGTTGCAGACCCTGCACCATTTCAGTTGCCCTTCTCTGGACTGCCTCCATCCTGTCTATGTCCTTGCAGAGATGGGGTCTCCAGAACTGCACACTGTACTCCAGATGGGGTCTCACCAACAGTCTGTACAGATAGATAACAACTTCCTGTTTTCTGCTGGTGATGCCTCTCCCTATACAACCCAGTATCCCCCCAGCCATCCTTACTGCCTTCTCACATTGCTTGCCTACCTTCAAGTCATCTGATATGACCACCCCAGGTCCCTTTCCATTTTTGTTGTTGTTAAGACCCCCCCCCCCCCACTGTGTACTCTTCCTCTGGATTTTTGTTTCCCAGGTGCATTACTGTGCACGTCTTTTCATTGAATCTAAGCTGCCATATTTTTGACCATTCCTCCAACCTTGCCAAGTCCCTTCTCATCCTTTCCACCCCCCCCTTGTGTATCAACCCTGCAGATCTTTGTGTCATCTGCAAATTGACATACTTTTCCATCCAGTCCCTCTGCAATGTCACTTATAAAGACAATAAAAGGACTGGACCCAGTACTGAACCCTTCAGTACCCCACTAGTAACCCCTTTTTGGGTGGACTCTGTTTACTATTACCCTCTATGTCCTGTTGTCCAGTCAATTTTTACAGGCTACCACCATGGGACCCACTCCCATGCTGGCTAATTTGTTTATTAATCTTTGTGTGGGACTGTGTCAAATGCCTTGCTAAAGTCTAGGTAGGCCATGTCCACAGCCACTCCCTGGTCTACTACTTTGGTCACCCAGTCAAAGAAATCTATTAGGTTTGTCTGACATGACCTTCCTGATGTGAAACCATGCTGCCTTGGGTCCTGGTCCCTGCTGGCCTCTAGGTTCTCAACAATTCTTTTTCAGAGCGATTCCATCATTTTCCTTACCACTGAGGTCAAGCTAACAGGTCAGTAGTTTCATGCCTCTGCTTTGCTCCCATTTTTGTGAATAGGAATCACATCCATCCTCCTCCAGTCTTTAGGTACCACACCATCCTTCCATGATTTTTTAAAAAGGATAGTCAGTGGTGTCACTAGTTCTCCCCTTAGATCTTTTGGAATTCTGGGATTAATCCCATCAGGCCCCATTGCTTTGTCCACCTTCAGTTTTAGGAGTTCTTTCAGAACCCTTTCTTCTGTGAAAGGACTGGTATCGACCCCCCCATCCAGAGTGCTTCTATTGATTGGATTAGGTACCTCCCCATCCTCCTGTTTTGTAAATACTGAGCAGAAGTATTCGTTCAGTATCCCTGCTTTTTCATTGTCCCTCTCTGCCCATCCAGCCTCCCCTTTATTAAGCCTCACTATCCCTCCCTTGGTCTTTCTTCACTCCCTGATATACCTATAAAGGTTTTTTTCCTCCTTCTTAACTAAGTTGGCTATCTTTTCCTCAGTTTGGGCCTTGTTATTCTGACTGCCTTCCCCACTTTCTTCTGCTTTAACTGGTACAGTTCTCTGTCCTGCCCCTTCTGTGTTTCCTTATACTTCCTGAATGCTGCCTTTTTCTCCCTAACCTTCCTCGTCACCTCTTTTGAGAACCACAGTGTTTTTCTTCTGTTTTGATTTATTTGCTTCACAAAAGGCTTGTTGCCTCTGTGATGGCAGTTTGATGTTTCCCCTGGTTCCTCACCCCTCCTTCTTGTCTGTTTGCTAGTGCTTTTCTGAGGCACTCTCCCATTTTGACAGTCAGCCCTCCTAAAGTCCAGTACCCTCACTTTTGTATGGCTGGACTCTGCAACTGTGTTTATCGTGAACCACATTGTTTGGTGGTTACTTGTTCCCAGATGGCTACCCATTTCTAAATCTGAGATCCTCTCTCTGTCCCTGTTTGAGAGTACCAGGTCTAAGATTGCTCCCTTCCGAGTGGGTTCCAACACTAGCTGCTTGAGGCATGCTCCCTGTAGGGCATCGAGAAAGAACCTGTTCTTGGATGTGGCTGCAGCAAAGGTGCTCCAGTTAACATCTGGCATATTCAGGTCCCCTATCAACAATATCTCCCCTGTTTCTGCCATCTTAAGGATGCCTTCTAATATTTCCTTGTCCATTTCCTCCCCTGAGATGGGGGTCTGTCTAAACCCGTGTGGATTGTGATGCCATTTCCAGTCTCCAGGGTGACCCACAGTGTCTCCTCTCCTCCCTGTTTACCCTTTAGTTCCGTGGCTTTGATCCCTTCCTTTATGTGGAGCGCTATTCTTCCACCTCTTCTACCCTCCCTGTCCTTCTTGTAGATTGTGTACCCTGGTATGTAGATATCCCAGTCATGGTTCTCTGTGTACCATGTTACTGTGACTGCCACCATATCCAGGCATCCCTCGTCCATCAAGGCCACCAGTTCAGGGAGCTTGTTATCCAGGCTACGAGCATTGGTACTCATTACCCTCCATTTTTTTGATGGTCTTACCTCTTTTTGCCCTATCCCTGTCCTTACTGCCTTTGCCTTTTTCTCCATTTCTCCCTGCCCTTCTCCCTATGGTTCTCTTTATCTTGGTGTTTACCTCATTAACTACCCTGATTTTTTTGGGGGGTCTAGGATTTCCCTGCTTCTTTTCAGTGTCTTCTCCCTTGACTAGTTTAAATGCTTGCTAATGAAGCATTTAAACCTATCACCTAGGATCCTGGTTCCCCTCCTGGACAGATGCAGACCATGGCACCAGTATAGGCCTGCATCCCTTCAGATGGACTCCCAGTCCTCAATGAAGGCAAAACCCTGAGCTCCACACCAGTTTTTCAACCATTGATTGAATCCCATGGTGTGGAGCACCCTACCTTCACCCATGCCATAGACAGTTATCACCTCCGAGACAGTTACCGTGCGTGCTATTTATCAAAGGCCCTCCCCAACTCTACAAACTCCTCCTGTACTGCTCTGATCCTTTCCCAGCCAGGTCATTTGTCCCTAGGTGGACAATGACATCCAGCTTCCTCCCGTCCAGCTGCTGTCTCAATCCTGAGGATTTGCTCCCTATCCCTCAAGCCATGGCGCCAGGCAAGCCTTAATTGTTTGTTTAGTTTCTATTGACTTGGAAAGGAGGACTAGACACTTTTTCCTACTTTCAGCCTCATCCCGGGGAAGGGGGAAACAGATGTATGCCAATTGACATTGAACCAGATTAAGCTGTTCATGGTATGTTTAACGAATGGGGGAAATTTGACCAGGACAAATAATACTCCATAGTTACTCCCAAGATCTCTTTCTGTATGAGTATCCTTTAAATTTTTACTCTCCAGAGTATATGCTGCCATCACATCTCTATTGCCTAGATGTAAATATGTGGTAATATGATCTTTTTGCTTCTGATTCTGCTGTGTATTCTCCATATGATGTTTTTTAACACCCTGTTTGCTTCATTATAAACTGTTAGACCCTGCCTGCTGTATTTGCAGTCTGCTGTGATGATTATTGCCTCTCCTCTTTGGTTTCCGTAACCCACACCCCCTCGTATAATATATTGCCTTTACATTATTATTCTTGCCAAACTGCATATGCATCATTCCAAAACTAGTTTTGTTTCAAATCACTGAACTTCGCTATGTAGTTCATGAACTTTGGCAATACCCACACAAGTCGCTTATTGAGGGGTAACTCTGGTGAAGCTGGAGTGATAGTGATAGCACTGACAGAACTAGAGCTGATGGAACCAGGCTGAGGTTCTTGCATAAGATGGAGCTGGTCCCCTATAGACAAGCAAACAAACTTTCCGATATTGGCACCCTTGAAGATGACTACTGGCTCATCTGTAAAGTTGCAGCATTTTTAAAAGACTGTTCCTTCATGCACAGCAGACAAGGTGTTTCCTGGGAGAATACTTGATGAATGCAGAGCAGGGATCCTGTGATGATGTCAGCAACACCTTGTGGAAGTGGTTCCCACGTAACAGCAATCAAAACCATCTCTGTCTTAGGAGGCACAGTGACTGAATCTGTAGTTGCGAGTTGCCTCCGAGGGTCAAGTGACAGTTTGTTGATGCAAAGACTAGGATGGCTTTGTGAGATTTGAGGATGTCCATGCCAAGAATCATGGATAGTTGTAGCTCTGGTACCAGATAGAACTTCAGAATAGTGTGGAGGGGTTGTGGGATAACAGATGGACCAGACACCGATCTTTAGGTTGGCTGGCAGTATAGCCTAGAGGTTAGAATAATGAGCTGTGAATGAGCTTGGTACATCCAGCAGACCAGACCTGGGTTTGATTCTCACAACCTCCACTTGCATACTGTGTGACTCTGAGCAAGTCACTTAACTGCCCAGTACTCCCAGATCGCCCCTGAAAACAGGCACTTGTGCCTAGTGGGCCTTACCTGGTTACCAAAGACTAAAATAAAAAATAAAACACACAATCTCTGTGTGATGTTTATTCAAAATACAGTAAATAACCTTCAGCAATGGCATATTCTTCTTCAGTACATCAGTTTGTAGCAACAGACTATGAATATCATTTCTCTGCACTTAGCCAGCACCTACTGATACTGATCTCTGATCTAACTACTAGTTGAGATTAAGCCTCCACCCTTATGTTGGCCTTGTTTGCTTGGGTAGTGGGGGCTCAAAAAAAAAACCTAAAAACAAAGAATCTCAGTGCAGAAGCACTGAAAAAAGGGTTACCCCAAAGGGCACTGGCAACAAATTAAATTTCAAAGAAATACAGCATCATACATACTTCCATAATGAAAAGCATCATGGGATATATGCAAATCACCATGACATTTCAGACTTGTTCAGTTTACAGCAATTTACATACATTTTAAATAGCACAACTAACTTAATTTTTTATAATAGTCACCTAGTACTTTTTACCATTATCAAAAACACCTAATGCCATGGTATTTTCAACATTTACAGATTTCATAAACATAAGGTATATACATCAAGGTATTTTATGACATAGTGCTATTACATACTAAATCCAACAATGATAAACATAACCTGTTTTACATACGCTTGGAGGTCACCACAATAACCTCCCTATGTGAGGACCCAAGAGGAAAAAGGAAAATTAAAGAGGACACTATAGCATAGTCAAGAAAGGGAAGGGGGTGCCCATAGGTGGCCAGCCTTATGGACTAGAAATTGTAAAGGATAGAGTAGGCTAAGAAATTGAAGAACTGTTGCAACAGATTTAAGAAAAGGTCAGCCCTCAAGAGTGGCAGGAGATCCCTGTCACAAGTAGCTTTCTGTGAGCCAAAGTGTAGCTTGAGATGGACCATGCCTGTGATAGGCAGTGTAGCGCCATTTGCTGTGGTAATGTACTTTTGGTCAGCTGAAGAGACATTAGGTAAGCAAAGAACTGCTTTGTTGTTCAAAATACTAGTGTTGATAAATACAGGTTACTCACCTGTAACAGGAGTTCTAGGAGTGGTATATGTTGTTCATCCACATGGACCCACCCAACCTCCCCGGCTTCAATGCACAACCTGGCTTTCAGTGGGCTAGATCTGGCACCATGGGATGGAGTCGAGAGTTTCATCACCTGGGTGGGTGGGAGGAACCAGCTTGAAGACTTTACGGACCATCTTAAAACAGCAAGGTACCTGTTAGACAGTGTCGATAAACAACATATACCACTCCTAGAACTCCTGTTACAGGTGAGTAACCTGTATTTCTAGGGGCATGGATATGTTGTTCTATCCACACTGTCTGGCAGACTCCTAGCAGTTCTCAGGGAGAAGGTCGACAAGGTGCACACCCCCTACTTAGGGGACAGGGACTGGAGAACTGAGTTCCAAAACCAGCATCCCGGCATGACTCAAGGTCGATACGGTAATGGGAAATGAAGGTGTGTGCTGACTTCCAGGTAGCAGCCTTGTAGATTTCCTGGCTAGGGACATCCCTAAAAGCAGCCCCCGACACAGCGGCATGATGGGTGGAATGAGTGCTAAGCTGTAAGGGAGGCACCCTACCCACCAACCTATAGCAGAGATCAATGCAGGAAGTGATCCACCAGCCAATCACCCACTTTGCTGCAGGTGTGCCAGATGTGGCTTCAGGGTAGGTGACAAACAACTGATGAATCTCTCCCTGAACTTCCACCTTATGCTCTTTGTAGTAAGCAAGCACTCTTCTCAGGTCCAAAGTATGGAGCCTGTACTCAGCCTCCGAGGTGTGATTGGGGTAGAACACTGGCAGAGTCAACATCTGGTTCAGGTGAAACTCTGACACCACCTTCAGGAGAAATTTTGGGTGGGGCGCAGGACAACCATGTCCCTGTGGAAGATCAGATAGGGAGCTTTGATAGAAAGCACCTGGAGCTCCCCAATCCTTCTGGCTGACATGATAGCCACCAAGAAGGCAGTCTTCCATGACAGGTAACAGATGTCACACCTGTGCATCAGTTCAAATGGCTTGCCCATGAGCTTGACCAATACCAGCAGTAAATCCCACCGGAGTAGTAGTTCAAGCACCAGAGGATATGTGATCTAGGCCATTGAAAAGCGCCAGACCACCTTCTCCTGTGCCACCAACTGCTTGCTGGCCTGCACCCAGTAAGCTGAGATGGCTGCCAGGTGCACCTTGAGGGTTGTCACCTGAAGCCCCTGTGGGAAAGGACCACAGCTAGTCCAAAATGCTAGCCAGCAGACAGGATGAGGGGTCCAACCCTTGCCCTGATACCAAATGGAGAATCTCTTCCATTTTAAGGCATATTATTTTCTGGTTGACTCCTTGTGGGATGTCTCCAACGATGTTGAGGACCTAGTCAGAAAGATTCAATGCCTGGAACTCTAGCCGCTCAGGAACCAGGCTATCAGGTGCAGGGATTGAAGGTCTGGATGGAGTTCCTTCCTCTCGTTGATGGAGAGCAGGCCCGGGTGGGCTGAAAGCCACCTCAGGAGCCTGGAGCTGAGGCTAAGGAGATCTGGATACCAGAACTGGTGAGGCCAGTCTGGGGCTACCAGGATCACCTGTGCCTTGTCCCTCCTGATCTTGAGGAGCACCTTGTGGATCAAGGGAAGAGGAGGGAAGGCGTAGAACAGGCCTGGGGTCCACGGCCTGGAGAAGACATCCCTGCAGTGAGCCCTTCTGAGGGGGCAGGCATGGTACAGCCTAAGCTGGTGTTCTCCCTGGAGGTGAACTGGTACACTGAAGGTGTGCCTCAGTGGAGAACAGGTCTTGTACTATCTCCGGCAGGAGAGACCACTCGGTGGAGCGCATTGCCTATCCGGCTGAGGGCATTGGCTAGACTGTTCGAGGCTCCTGCCACATGAATGGCTAGGAGATCCACCTCCAGGATGAGCACAAGAGACCAAATACGAAGAGCTTCCTTGCACAGAAGCAAGGAGTGTGTCCTGCCCTGTCTGTTGAGATAGTACATGGTCGTGGTGTTACCCATCTGGACCTGGACCACTTGATCCCGAACAAATGGCGTGAAGGCGGTCAGGGCTAGCCGGACCACTTGGCACTCCAGCAGGTTGATGTGGCATTGGGACTCCTAAGGGGACCAGAGTCCGTTGGATCTGTGCTCCCCCAGATGGGCACCCCAACCCATCAGAGATGCGTTGGTCAACAGGATGACCATCGGATCGTGGCAGACAAACAGGATTCCCTCCTGCAGATAAGCTGGGATGAGCCACCACTGCAGGTCATCCCACATCTCCTGGGTCACAGAGAATGGCTGATCTAGATGACCTGAGTGCTGAGACCATTGGCGGGCAAGCCCCCACTGCAGGGGGTGCATATGCCAGAGGGCCTAATGGACCACGCTGGTGCAAGCTGTCATGAGACCCAGAAGGCACAGAAAGTCCCAGGCAGGGCACAATTGCCCAACCAGAAATGATTGGGCAAAGGAGGAAAGGACCTCAGCCCTGTCCGCCGAGAGCCGGGCTCTAGTTAGGAGAGAGTCAAGCTCCACCCTGATGAACTGAATCACCTGCGAGGGCACGAATTCTGATTTGGCCTCGTTGATGAGGAGGCTGAGTTGAGAGCAAGCCTGGAGGGCCAGATCTCTGGACCGCTTCCATCTCCAACCTGGAGGGACCTGCTATCAGCCAGTCATCCAGGTAAGGGTAGACCAGGACCCCTCAGCACTGCAGGAATGCTGCCACCACTGCGATGCATTTGGTGAAGACCCTGGGAGCTGATGAGAGGCCAAAGGGCATGGCCCAGAACTTGTAGAGGGCTCCCCCTGCCCGAAAGCGGAGGAACCACTGATGAGATGGATGGATTGGGACGTGAAAGAATGCATCCTGGAGGTCCAGAGAGCAGAACCACATACCCTGCTCCAGGGATGATATTATCTTTTATTTATTTATTAATTTTGAAAGTCAGATTTACAACCTTTGAGTCAGGGACTCATTTACAAAACACCTCATACCAGGGTGGGTAGAATATGGTTACAATCTGAGATACAACAGTGGTAACATACAGGTGCAATACAGATAACAAAAAGAACTCAATATAACAGTGGTTTATGGGATAAAGTTACATGCAGTAAATAGCAATCGTATAAAGTATAACACTAATAGAGGTCACAACCCTGGTTGTACTGGGGAAATACCTAAGTGGAAGAGTGGGGGCAACAGGGGTGAGGAAAAGAGAAAAAAAAAGTAGGGGAAGCAGTCCAACGGACATTGTCAAGGCTATGAGCAAGAAACGGGAAGGGACCCCAACATTAGGTGATTAAGGGCAACTACAGCCTCAGACACCAAGAGGTGGTTATGGAGAGCGACTTTAAAGGGACCAATTTTGGTAGACTTTGTGACAGAGGCGTGAGTGTGGTTGAACCATGTGGGAAGCGGTAGTGGAAGGACTTTTGGGCTGGGAGGTCTTAGTACGGGGCACCAGAAAGGTAGTCTTAACTGAGCTACAGGTGGCAATGGATGGGGATGCAAGCCACAGGGATGCAGTGACCCCTGGGGGGGAAGAGTCCAAGCAGGGATTTTTTGGCAAGTAAGCAGACTTGGTAGCGCAGGCGCTTCTCCAAGGTGAGCAGGTTGGCGGTGGAATAGAGCAGGCAAGTATGGGTGCAGAGGGGTGCACCAGTCAGGAGCCTGTAGGCCTTGTTTATCAAGGTCTGGATTCTGGTGAGGGCAGTATTGTCAGCAGCATAGATAGGTAGGCTGTAGTCCACTAGGGACAGGATGGAGAAGTTGATGGCCAGTCGGACAGCGGTTTGAGGGAGGCAATCTCTGTGACAATAGAGAAGGCCAATCCAAGAGTTTATGGCTGAGGACAGGATATTGATGTGGGTGTGGAATGTAAGAGCCAAGTAGAAAGTGATGCCCAGGTACTTGTAGGATGACACCTGCTTGAGAGGGTGAGCATTACTGGGGAGAATGCAGAAGGGGACATTTTTGGCCTTATTCTGGTGATGCGAAAAAAGCATGGATTTGGTTTTTTGAGGTTAATGACCAGCTGGTGGTCAAGGAACGACTTTTCAGCTTAGTTGAATGTGTGCTGCAGGGATACCCGTAGAGATGCGGGGTCAGGGTGGGAGGCAAAAAGAACCGCATCATTGGCATAGAGTACCATATTGCCCGAGCAGGAGCTGGGGAGCGTATTGAGAAATAGGCTGAACAGAACGGGGACCAGGATGGAACCCTAAGGGGACCCTCGAGTGAACAGGCAGGGTATTGGACAGTTTGCCATTTACCATCATGCGCTGTGATCTGGCACAGAGTTAACTGGTGGAACCAAGCCAGTGGGCGAGGGAGGAGAAGCCAAGTTGGTGGAGGGAGTCAAGTAGGAGGGGGGTGACAGACAGTGTCAAAGGCCTTGGAGAGGTCAATGAACACTGCACTCGCAACATGTCCAGGGTAGAATCCATGTTGTTCCGGACACTGCAGGTCATATTTGGCCAGCTACTCGGAGAGCTGAATGGCCACTACTTTTCTAGTGCTTTGGAGAGAGGGGAGAATGGAGATGGGCCTGAAATTGTTGGGAGGTTCTATCTCCACTCTTATGGTTGAGATTGATTTCTACAATTTTCCAGGCATAGGGAAATTGACCAGAACATAGTGACGGTTTTAAAGGTTGGTGAGGCGCTAGTACAGTATCTAGGACCAATCGAGAATCCTGGAGTTCAGGGATCACAGCTGTAGTTGTTGCTAGCTAAGGCTTTTTGCAGGTGAGGCCTGGCTTCAAGGGTTATATAGCACACAGGTAGAAAGGGGTGATCTGAGGTGAGGGTGGGAGGCAGGGATAGGGTCAAAAAGTAGTTGGGAAGGACAGAGCTTAGATCTGAGAAAAGCCATATTGAGGGCACTCAGCTGTCATGAGGGAGGATCAGTAGCGACAGTACCGTCTATGGAGAGTAGTGATGGTGGGGGAGAGCGGGTCTTTCCATTGAGCTCTTTCATATTGTCTCAGAAGGCACGGGATGAGCTCCCCATGGATTCAAGGGTGGCTTGATAATATTTGGTCTTAGCCTGCCTTATAGCCCATGTGCACTTGTTACATGCTGCATTATAGGCTAGTCTGTCAGCCAGTTTGCCTGTCTTGACAGCAATATGCCAGAGATTATCTCTTTGTTTCAGTGTTTGGATTAGGGATGAAGAGATCCATGGGGCGTTGTGTTTCTTGGTACGGATTCTGGTCAGGGGAGCGAAAAGTTCACAGGCCTTGCTGAAGGCACTGGAGAAATAGGCTAGGGCAAAGTCAATATCCATATCTGAGCCAGGGTTACCATCTGAAAGGTGCATGACCTTAGGAATTTGTTCAAGTCATGCAGATTGAGAATGGGGCTCCAGCCCCCCATCCGTTTTGGAACCAGGAAGTACCTGGAAACAAACCCTAGGCACAGAGGAGGATACGCAACCTTGCTGACTATCCCCTTGCAGAGGAGCTGGTTGATGTCATCTCGGAGAGCCAACTGGGAGGCTGTGGACCCAGTCACCCCCACAAAGTATGGGCTTGAAATGGAGGGACCTGCTTGAACTCCAGAGGCAGGCCCCTGCCAACCACTTCCAGCATCCAGTGGTCCATGGTGATAGCAGACCAGGAGGAAAGGTAGTGATTGAGCCGGCCCCCCATGGGGGGATCCAGGGGAGGTGAGATGAGTTGAGGGTGGTACCCCACAACTGGGCAGGCTTGGAGGAGGAGGGACCAGCCGTGGAGCCACCAGGGCACTTCCCCCTGGGCTTCCTGACCAAGGAAGCGACGGACTTGGCTCTAGGGCACCAAGTTTGAGCCTGCTGGCCCTGCTGCCAGTGCTGCTGAGCAGGTTTTACCACAGGAACAGATGGACAAAAGGGCTGATGCTGCTGATGGTGGTCTTTGTCCTTCTGTGCAGATGTGACCGAATCTAGGGTGGCATTGGATTTTTCAATGCACTGGAGGTGGCCCTCCACACCGGGCCTGAACAGGTCAGTGCTCAGAAAGGGAACATCTGCGAGCTTGTGTTGGGTGTCTGCCATGAAGGTCGAGATCCGCAACCAAGCCCTGCGGCGCATGGCCACTGTGGCCATTACCGAACGGGCACAAGAGTCTCCAATGTCCAGAGCCATCTGGAGCTGCTGCTTTGCCACCACTCTTCCCTGATCTCAGACCTGCTAGACTGTGGTCTGGAGGTCACCCAGGAGATGAGGGAGCACCTCACCCAAGGAGCCCAACAGGGCATGAGAGAAGTGTGCCATCATAACAGCTGAGCTGGCCTGGCAAAGGCCCAAAGAGGCAGCAACGTACACCTTTCTCCCTGAGTAGTCCAGTTTCTTGGACTCCTTATCTGGGGGATTGTCCACATCCCTCATGTTGCCCAAGCACCTGAAGACAGAATCTGCCACCAACCCCTTGGCCGAGGAGTGCTCCGAGAAGCCGGAGAGAGAGAGAGAGAGCCGGTAGAGACTGCATACTTGAGGGCTATCCTGACTGATGGCACTGGGCAGGAGGCTGGGCACTGCCAGAGTTCTAACACCAGGCCCACAATGGCCTCAGCTATGGAGAAGGCCTCTGTGGGGGAGTCTCCTTTGTCCAGAATCTCCATAAGGGGATATCTAGCCCGTTTCTGCATGGGTTCGAGAGGCATCCCGGTGGACTCCAAGATGAGTCGAAGGATACCGAGGTATGAGGTGGGGCTCTCGTCCACAGAAAGACCCCACAAGGATTCCAGGTCAACTGGACAGGAATGCAACAAGGAGTCTTCAGACTCCGATGAGTCCATGTGCAGCTGGTGACCACCTGAGCCACTCTTCACTTGCCGAGGGTGATTGAGGGTGAGAGTGACCGACAACCAATGGGCAAACCTTGAGCCAACTGAGAATCCTTGGTTGGCACCCCATTCTTTGGCTGGGGAGGCAGTGGTTCCACCACAAAGGGCAGGGCAGCCGGTTTTGGCCGAGTCATTGGCGTCGGAACCGGGTCCTCAACCGGGGAACCGGTGGCAGGAGTCGGCTTTGGCCTTTCGGGCATCAGCCACTTAATTGCCAGTGTGGAAGCTGGCGTCGGCTTGCTGCCATCCAAAAGGAGCTGTTGCCACATTAGATCCTCATAGCATCGACACAACTTGCACCGGAGCCTCTTCTAACGAGGAGGATGAGGAAGAAGCGGGGTGCGCTTTCTGTGATGTCGGGACCGAGACCGCCGGCATCAGTGGGATTTCCCCAAGCGAAGGAGGACCGAGACCGAGACCATGGTAGGCTGAGGAAGGAGCAGGGAAACTCGCTGCCCTCCAGTTCAGGGACCTGAGCCAGGGACTTCAGCTCATTGGTCTGAGGCAAGTCCTCAGAAGGCATCAAAGCACCAGCATCTGAGAGAGAGAGCTGTCAGCCTCCTCAGTCGACAACCTGTCGGTGGGCTCGAAAAAAATCTCGGCTGCATCAACAGGTGTCTTGGCCGGTTGGTCTGGCCCAGGGGACACTGTGAGAACCAGCAGCCTGGGCTGCAACATCGACCGAAGTCGAGGCAGCGTTCGGAGGGCGGGCAGAGACCTCCCCACTCCCAAGGCGTCTATGGTGGGTCTTACCTTTTTCACATCCTTCTTCTGGGACCAAAGGGTGTGAGATCCAGAAGGACCTCCCTTTAGTTGAGAGGGGCTGGCACAGGTCCGAAAGAACCATGTAAGAAGAGCCCAGTTGGAGCGGAATAAAGGCTGAAGCTGAAAAGGAGCTTGCCACGGCTTGGGCTGCCTTCTCCTCGAGGGCCGTGAGCTGTTCAAGCTGTTCCAGTTGTTCCACAGAGCCCGCTGCCACCGACACCACCCAACGGGCCTCCTTCAATTTGACCGGCCGGTACTGTTTCTACCGTCACCCCAGCTGGAGTTGGGGAAAACACGGTCTTTGAGCACCGATGGAGAAAAGGACAGACACATCCGCAAGCCTGTGGATCATGGTCATGCCCGAGGCAATAAACGCATGAGACACGGGGTCAGTGCATGGCATCTTCTGCCCACAGGGACAACGGGCGAAACCAGGACAGTCTTGTCCCTCCATCGTCACCCATGAGGGAAGAGGGTGAAGACTGAACCGAATGAGTTAAAAGTAAGTTTAGGAAAAAAATCCTAAGTTTTTAGAGCCATGACCTGCAAACGTGAGAGTGCTAAGGAGGGAACCTGATGCTTCCAAGTGGTAAGGAAGATCTGACATCATTGGGCAGATCCAAGAGTTTCATCACCCCCGGGTGGATGGGAGGAGCCAGTTTGAAGACTTTCCAGCCCATCTTAAAGCGGCACGGTACCTGCCAGATAGTGTGGATAGAACAACATAACCATGCCGCTAGAACTGAGATTTCTGCTCCAGTGTTGACCAAGACATGCATGGACCAATCTTCAATGGTCACAGGGACACAGTTTACTAGTAGTGGTGATCTGATAACAGGTATAAATGTCCCTGGAAGAGAGAGGGTGCCAGAGCTGGCAGTTGGAGGATGCTGGTTGCGTGAATTGTGAGAGTCAGAGGGACAGTCGGTTGATGTGTTCCCCTGCCCAACAAAAGCCCCTAGTTTGTTGGGCAGCACTCGTTTCCCTGATAGTGGGAGTAGTTGTGATCATCTTGCTGATTGTGCTGTGGTGGGTGTCGTTGGTTCCTTGATTTCTATTGTCATACCTTAGCTTTCAGCAGACAGAAGCAGTGTGTCCTCTGAATCCACACTACTGGCAGGTCACAAGCTCTCGTGAAAGGTGAGGGTGGATCAGGTGGCTGTCAAGCTGGTTGCAGAGTATTGACAGAAGTAGCAGAAGAAGTTGTTGAGCTGAGGTGTACGTTATTGACAATTGTGATGAGCTTGTCTATCATTGCTTGTTGCTTCTGGACTCAAGTTGCTAGTGCAGCCATTTGTGAGGACTAAGGTGCTTGTACACTGGTGGACTGGAACAATGACATGGATTCCTGTGCAAGTCATGCAGCTTGGATTGTGTCCATCCAGGTTATTGTCTTCTGCTGAATTACATAAGTGCGAATTGAGCAGTCCCAGGCAAAAGCCATGATTTGATCTTTCTCGTTTTCTGCAGATGTTTGCAGCATGACAATGCTCACTATGAAGGCTTCCAAAGATTCAGAGGGTTGCATGGTGCATTCCACAGCTGTTGTTCCAATAACCAGGGCAGATGTGCTTGGACAAAATGGTCTCTGAAAGTTGTATACAGAGTTGCAGTATCTCCTTTGACTTGTTCTGGAAGTGCATTAAACCAGAAATGGCAGTCCCTCTCAGAAGTAAGCACAAGGCATTGGAAATATGCAAAGGTTCAGTCCAACCATTGAAGGCAATCCAGGCGTTGAAATTGCTTAAGCCAGTCGACAGCATCTTCATGAGGCAAAGCTGAGAAGGGTACTGGCTGTAGGCTGGTAAGGACCATGGACTGAGGAGAGAGAGTTTTAATGTAAGCCAGGTCATCTTAAATGGCTCACGTAGCTGGTGTTCACTGAACCAAGAGAAGACTATGTCATGCAGGATGGTTTCTATTTTGTAGCCCCACAACCTTGAGGTGGGTGAAGGTAAATGTCCGGATGCTCCACCCATATCTGCATCTTCTTGAACACTGTGGTTGGAGATGAGCTTTGTTTCACCAAGCAAAGGTCGTATGAGTGAAAAGGAGTTGCCATCATGCAGGAAATGGGATACCGTGGAGTAGATGGAGTGCCACAGAGAAATTATTTTTGTAGACAAAGTACAATTATTTATAAGTAAAGTGCATCTAATGACACCTTTAATAAACAATTACAGCCCAGATCCTTGTTGTCTGTTATTTAAATAAAGATTTCCTTGCAAAAATCTGCTATTTGTTTCAGTGTCCTTTCATTTGAATATGTTGCCCCTCAAAAACATGGTCATGATTGATTTCTATGGAGTGAAGTCATTCGAACAAGCTGGTGCTCCTCACAAACATGGCTGCTGAATGCTTGACATATTATTCCTGTATTGTGCCTGTACCAAGATGGCCATGATGGGGTGAAAGATCACTTCTTGTCTTGCTCTCTTTTTGTACACAAAGATGGCTGCTTCTGCCACGGGCTGACTGTAGCTGTCTTCATATCGTTTGAAATAGCGATTCCTACAGTCATCCTTCTTCCTGAACTGCAGCTGGGAAAATGGTGTGCATTTTATTTGTGAGTGACAGAGTGCTGGGGCAATATTATATTTGTTTGACTGTGCCTAGATGCTTTTCATGTCTTGTGCTGCTTTGTTTTGTTTTTCATTCTTTGTTTGGCTTCTAAGCTGTCCTCTGTATATGCTTTTCTGTTCTGTGTGAGGTACTGCCTCCGTTGTATTTATTTGCTGTGCCCTGCTTACTTGAAGAGCTCTCTCTTGGTTACCTTGCTGTACATGGTGGGGGGTATCCTGCTTAAAATTCCTGTGAGGTACTGCTTTTTTTTTATTTATTTACTATCTGCTCCCCTCCCCCCTTTTTTCTCTTTTTCCTGTCGTTTTCCGAATGCCTCCCAGGCCATCATTTTGTTTGTTTTCTTTTGATTCTTGCCCTGCTTGGCTATCTCCGCTGTTTGAAAATTCATTTGTAGCTGCCCCAGTTTACTTCTCTGCAATGCACAATTTTATTTACTGTTTGGTTTGTATGGCTGGGGCTCATGAGGTGGCTTGTAGTCTATTATTTTATTTTATTTATTTGTTGGTTTGTATGGCTCGCTGTTGGAGTGTGGCCGAGTGGAGAGCAGCAGAGCTCTGTGTGAGTGCCGTGGTGAGTTGGGGCCAAGTGGGGAACAGAGGCTCCATTTTGCAGTACAGTGAGAGTGTGGTGAATGGATTACTGCATGTGGCAGGAGCAGAGCTGCTGGTACGGCAATTTAGGACAGCAGAGACAAGGTCTGCTGCAGCTGTTGGGGAGGACAGAGAAGCTTGTTGCTGAGCCATGTTTATTGTGTTGAGTGGCAAGGTGGGTTTTGTAGCAGTGGATTTGGTGAGAGAAGCCGCAGACTTGTGTGCTGAGCTGTTCCAGGCTGGCGAGCGGGTTAGCTGCAGCTATTCAGGAGGAGCAGAGTCGCGTTCAGTCCTATTGTGTGCTAGGGCAACGGGTGACCTTGGAAGGTCTGAGAGGCTGGGATTGTTTGTGAGGAGTAATCTGCCAGAAGCGGCGGTAAGAGGAAAGCCAGTAGTTGCTGTGGGAATGATCGCATGGCAGGGAGACAATTTCTGTGGAGCTGCAGGGAGGGCCTTGATTGCTGATGGGAAAACTCCCAGGAAGGCTGTACAGTTCCCTTTACTGTATTTATTTTGTTGTGATCCCCAATGGGAGAGGCCCCAGGGCTGTGTCTGCAGCTGGAAGGCAAAGGCCACATAGAGAGAGCTTGCATGCTAGTGTCATGGTTGGGAGAGAGGGCTGGTTGCAGCAGCATGGAGCATGTACTGTATAAGGAAAAACCAGGACACTGCATCAGGCAGTGATACAGGGCTGAAAGAATTTAAACCCTTTGCAGGTCATTAGCCGTTAGTTGGCAGTGCCCCACAATTTTTTTTTCTTTAATTTTCAGTATTGCAGGAAGGTTATAGATTGAGCAGGAGACAGTCATTTCTCTGCAGACAGGACTGTGGTGCCAGTACCTGGGGGTCCAAATCTTCTAAGCGCTGCACTGGGATACATGACTTGGGGTACCCAGCAATGCATGTAGCAGTAGGGGGTCAGCGCAGGCTAGCGAGATAGGGTCTGGGCAGAAGAAGGGCCGCATTCTACACCATGTGTGGTGTTTTGGTGTTGGTCTGCACAAGGATCCTTACCTTCTCTTCAGGTCTGCCGCACCCATCTCTTGCTGCTCTGGTGGATGCCTCACTGGACCATACAAATAATTGACGGATGCATAAAAAATGAATAAATCGGTGTTTATTTTCATACTTCAGAGACATCAGGAAACTCCATCACCCAAGAGGTTCAGACTCAGACTGACTATCAGACAGATTATCTAAGGGGTTTCTTAGGAGCCCCTGCTAACACAGTATTTAGTGTATTTAGCATAAATTGCTACAGTTGTCCTTAGCTCTTAAAGGGGCGGCAGCTAGCTTTAAGCCCCATACTTAATGTGTAGTCCATATTTCCCTAAACTCTGATCCTCTTTTCCCCTGTCCATCCACTCTACCTCTTCCCCATTTTCACTTAAGTCTCTTCTTTGTGACTTTAGAACTCCCTCCTGAATCTGTCCCTGGCACCTGGCCTTACTGTCTGCCCTCCTCTCTCCTTCCATGGATTGCTCATGGAGCAAATATGCTGTTGAGTTACCCCCTTTTCCATTATACCCCAGTTGGGTTTGTTCATTGCTCCTGACCAAACACAAATAATATTTACAGTACATTATGCACCTTGATATACTGTTTTCCCTGCACTGTATATTATGTTTTCTCCTGCACTATTTATTGGTTTGTACATCTGCAGTTTATTGTACTTTGCACCTGGTGTATATATTACTTGGCAGACTATTGTTGATGCATATCTGTTGGTGTACTAATCATTAGTCACTTATTGTACTTATCTTCCACACTCCCCTTCCCCCAGGACACATTTGGAAATGAGTTGCTATCAGCTTAGTTTGTCTTTCCTGATAAAATATTTTGAAAAAAAAAAAAATAGATAAACCAAGAAACAAACATGCATGTGTGGTAATCCCCCAGACCCAGTTCTTCCCTATTAGGTCCAAATAGGAATGTAACCCGCTGTCTTCTCTGAAGACCTACTATATCCATTATTGTAACTCACAATTTTGTAACATTATGTAACCTAAGTAACATACAAACTACTATATTATGTAACCTAAGTGTATCTATGTTAAATGTTCCTTTTATTGCACCTGTAATGTTATCCTCTGTTTTAATCTGCACTGTAATAACTGTCTTGATGTCTGCCCTCCCTGCGACGAGGTGTCTTTGTAAATGAGTCTCTGACTCAAAGGTTGTAAACCCGATTTGTAATGAATAAATAAAGGATAAATAAATAAAGTAATACCAATATGGTGGAAAAGAGTTTTCACTTTTATTTAGAAATAAACAGATACACATCAACCTGCTATAGCACAAATCTACAGAGAGGAGCAATCATGAAATACTTTTCAGACTAGGAAACATAGAAACACAGAATTTGATGGCAGATAAGGACGCTTGGCCCACCTAGTCTGCCCATTTCCCTACCTGATGGATAAGCTGCAGATTCTAGTTAATCAACAGCTTACTTCCTCTACCCCCCACTAAAATTGCCTTATGTCTGTCCCATGCATTCTTGAATTCTCCACTGTTCCTGACTCTACAACCCTCAGGAAGGCTGTTCCATGCATCCACAATCCTCTCTGTGAAAAAATACTTTCTAACATTACCCTCTGAGCCGCCTCCCATCTTTAAATTGTGCTCTCGTTTTGCACATCTCTTCTTCTGAAAGATGCTACCCTCTTGTACTTTGTTAATTCCTTGAGATACTTGAAAGTTTCTATCATGTCCCCCTCCCTCCTTTCCTCAAGGATATACATATTAGCTGCTTTAGTCTCTCCTCGCATGTCTTCTGGTGCAGACCCTGCACCATTTTAGTTACCCTCCTGAACAGCCTCCACTCTGTCTATGTTTTTTCGGAGATGGGGTCTCCAGGATTGCACGCAGTACTCAGATGGGGTCTCACTAACTGTCTGTACAGAGGGATAACAACTTCCTGTTTTCTACTGTTGATGCCTCTCCATATGCATCCCAGTATCCCCAGCCCTCCTTACTGCCTTCTCACATTGCTTGCCCACCTTTAGGTCATCTGATATAATTACTCCTAGGTCTCTTTTGATTTTGTTGTTGTTATTAACTCACCCCATTGTATACTCTTCCCTGGGTTTTTGTTTCCCAGATGCATTACCTTGCACTTCTTTTGCATTTGAATCTGAGCTGCCACATATTTGATCATTCCTCCAACCTTGCAAGTCCCTTTTCATTCTTTCCGCCACCTTGTGTATCAACCCTGTGGCAGGATCTGTGTCATCTGCAAAGAGACATGCCTTTCCTTCAGGTACTCTCCAATGTCACTTATAAAGACATTAAAGAGGACCAGTCCCAGTACCGAACCCTGAGGTACCCCGCTAGTTACCCTCCTTTGTTCACTGTGGACTCTGTTTACTATTACCCTTTGTGTCCTGTTGTCCAGCCAGTTTTTTATCCAGGCTACCACCTTGGAATCCACTCCAAGGGTGGCTAACTTGTATATTAATCTTTTGTGTGAGACTGTGTCAAATGCCTTGCTAAAATCTAGGTAGGCCATATCCACAGCCCCTCCCTGGTCTACTACTTTGGTCACCCAGTCAAAGAAATCTATTAGGCTCATCTGACATGACCTTTCTGCTGTGAAACCATGCTGCCTTGGGTCCTGTGCCCCACTGGCCTCTAGGTACTCAACAATTCTTTCCTTCAGAAGTGATTCCATCATTTTCCCTACCACTGAAGTCAAACTAACTGGTCTGTAGTTCCTGCCTCTGCCCTGCTCCCACTTTTGTGAAGTGGAATCACATTGGCCCTCCTCCAGTTCTCAGGTACCACCCCATCCTCCCATGATTTGTTAAAGAGAGTAGTCAGTGGTGTTACTAGTTCTGCCCTTAGTTCTTTTAGAATTCTTGGGTGAATCCCATCAGGCCCCATTGCTTTGTCCACCCTCAGTTTCAAGAGTTCTTTCAAAACCCTTTCTTCTGTAAATGGACTGGTATCGACCCCCCTATTCAGAGTTTCTGTCTTGTTTGGTTTAGGTACCTCCCCCTCCTCTTCCTTTGTGAATACTGAACAGCAATATTCATTCAGTATCCCTGCTTTCACTGTCACCCTTTGCCCACATTTCCTCCCTTTATTAAGTCTCTGTATCCCTCCTTGGTCTTTCTTCGCTCCCTAATGTACCTATAAAAGGTTTTATCCCCCTTCTTAACAGAGTTGGCTATCTTTTCCTCAGTTTGTGCCTTTGCTATTCTGACTGCCTTCCCTGCCTCCTTCTGCTTTAACTGATAAAGTTGTCTGTCCTGCTCTTTCTGTGTTTCCTTATATTTCCTGAATGCTATCCTTTTCTCCTTAACCATCCCTGCCACCTCTTTTGAGAACCATAGTGTTTTTTTCCTTCGTTTTGTTTTGTTGATTTGCTTCACACGAAGGCTTGTTGCCTCTGCGATGGCTGTTTTGATTATTCCCCATTGTTCTTCCACCCCTCCTTCTTGCCTGTTTGCTAGTGCTTGTCTGAGGCATTCTCTCATTTTCCCAAAGTCAGCCTTCCTAAAGTCCAGTACTCTTGTTTTTGTATGGCTTGTCTCTATAGCTGTGTTTTATTGTGAACCACACTGTTTGGTGGTCACTTGTTCCCAGATGGCTACCCACTTTTAAATCTGAGATCCTTTCTCCTTCCCCATTTGAGAGTACCAGGTCTAAGATTGCTCCCTCCTGAGTGGGTTCCAACACTAGCTGTCTGAGGCATGCCCCCTGTAGGGCATCAAGAATGACCCTGCTCTTGGATGTGCCTGCAGCAAAGGTACTCCAGTTAACATCTGGCATATTCAAGTCCCCTATCAAGAATATCTCTCCTTTTTCTGTCATTTTAAGGGTGCCTTCTATCATTTCCTTGTCCATTTCTTCCCCCTGAGATGGGGGTCTGTACACAACCCCCATGCAGATTGTGGTGCCATTTCCTGTCTCCAGGGTGACCCATAGTGACTCACCAACTTCCTGTTTACTCTTTAGTTCTGTTGCTTTAATCACTTCCCTTATATAGAGAGCTACTCCTCCTCCTCTTTTATCCACCCTGTCCCTCCTGTAGACTGTGTATCCTGGTATGTTGACATCCCAGTCATGGTTCTCTGTGTAAGGACAATTTACAAATACATGAACTAGCTAGCAGAAGTCAGCCTTTTGTTCTACTCTGCTCAATTGTGAGGGTCCTGCTCTAGAGATTACAGAGCCCCCATACCAATCCTGACCCTCCTCTTCATCCTGTCCCTCCCCTTCTTGGACCCCCTCAATCGTCTTCTGATTTACTATCTTAAATGAGAGCTCTTCTACCCTGCCACCACCAGTTCTGTAAAGAAGTGTCTCCTGATCTCTTTGAACCTTTCCTCCACCAGTTTGTAAGAGTACTCCTGGGTGATCTTGCTATTACTAGGATGGAAATGTCCCTGCTCCACCTCGTTTATACCTTTTAGGTACCTGAAGGTTTCAAAGTGTGTACATACTGAGTTCTCATAGTCTGTCCCCATGAGCTCTATCATGCTGTCTCTGAACCATCTTTGTTGCCCTCCTCTGCACTGCCTCAAGATGGTTGATATCTGTTCTCAGGCAGGGACTCTAGTACTGCATGCCATAATCCAGATGTGATCACACCAGGGATCTGTACAATGGCAGGATAACCTCTTTTTTTATTCATATATTTATAGATTCTGTCAGCAAATAAGGACCGCTTGGCCCACCACATACTCCCTTCTACTTCTGAACCATCTAACAATGCAGACCAGCATTTTTCTGGCCTTGACCACAACCTTTCTACATTGTGTAGCTTGTTTTAAGTCACTGGTAATGGCTATCCCCAAGTCATTCTCCTCTTCTGATACAGTGATCTTGACCCCCTTGACTGTACTTGGTTTTCTGATTCTTTCTTCCTATTTGCATAATCTTACATTTCTTAGCACTGATTCCCTATCTGCCAAAACCCAGACCACCTCTCCAGCTTCACTAGGTCTTCCCTTAGATCCTGTACCTCTTCATCCATATCCCCACCCACCCCCACCACTGAGCTTGGTGTCTTCCGCAAAGAGGCATATTTTCCCTTTGATGTCATCTCCAGTGTCATTAATGAATACACTGAATAACACTGAGCCAAGTAGTGACCCCGAGGAACTCCATTGGTTATGTCCCTCATACCTGGGAGCTCTTCCCCATAATCAACTTTTGGGTTGGGTCCTGTCACTGAAACAACTGATCACCAACCTTGTTAATTTGTTTCCCACTCCTAGGTCCTCTAACTTTCTGCTTTCTTCATGAAGCTTGTCTAACCTTTCCTTCAGAATGGTCTCCATCAGTTTACCCATGATGGAGGTCAGACTGACCAACCTGTAGTTCCCAGGGTCATCCCTTGTCCCACTCTTGTGCAGCAGCACCACATGAGTGGCTCTCCTATTTTTTATTTATTTTTGGTAACCAGATAAGGTCTGCTAGCTACAAGTGACTGTTTTCAGGGGTGACCCTGGAGCACTGGGGTGGTTAAGTGATTTGCTCAGAGTCACACAGTATGCAAATGGAGGTGTGGGAATAAAACTCAGGTGCTCATACACAGCTCATTACTCTAACCTGTAGGCTATACTGCCAGCCTATTTGAAGCTGCTTAAGTCAATTTAAGGTGGAAAATCCTCAAAATTTTAAGGAAAAGCTTGGCTGACAAAGCTTGGTTTGTGAAACCTTAAAATTACACAAACATTCCTGACAGAGAAGGCTTTACCAGTCAAATAATGCCCTTATGTGATTGGTAAGGACAAATACTGAGGGCCTTACTGCTATTCTAATCTTATTGCTGTTCTAATTCTCCTGGAGAGGTTTCAGTCCCAATCCTCTGGGCACTCACAAGTTTGTCCCCTCTGCCTGTCAGACTCACCCCCACTGCTGTACCTACCTCCAGGCTTCCTGATATCCTCCAACAACATCCACCCCATGTGGCTAGTGTATCCCTGCTGCCCCTCCCTACTGTACTATCCAGGGGGGAAGCACTTTAAGTTCACCAGGAAAGGTTGTTAGTCAGGGGAAAGACATGGTGCACAGATCAGTCAAGTGGTGTGGGGGTGGAGGAACTCACTGAGACCATCATCTAGCACCATCAGGTGAGCCATTTTCTGTGTTCTTCTTTCCCTCCACCCCCCCACTCCATGTCATGTCTGCCCTTCCATGGCATCCTGGGAAGGATGCACAGCAGCACATGGTCACCCATGCTGCCAAGTGTGCCTTACACTAGACCAACAGCAGGAGCCACTCAGGGAGCAGTGCAGTCCATACCCTCCATTCTAGGGATCAAAGCATCTGGTCAGACACTTCTTAACCTCCCCACCAGTCTCTGTTCATCACCCCAGGTACAGCTCATGAACCTCGGTCACCAGCATGATGAGGCAGAACGTTTTTAAAATTAAAATAAAGTGACAATGCTTTATTTTAATTTAAGAACAGTAGTAGTGCTATACACATGCTGCAAGTCAAGTCTTCTGTTTAAACTAGGGTTTCATCACAAGTGGAATAAGGACCACTAATGGTCCAATCAGACAGCAGGATTAGCCACTGAACAGTCTGCAAGGTTTATAATTTCTAGTAGGTCTGGTGTTTTCCTTGAACTTGGATAAAATAAAAAGCTTAGAAAAACTATGAAGTTATTAACACTTATATTTTCTAGGAAAAGGTTGTATCATTTGTAAGTCTCAGTCTTAACTTTCCTGAGCTATGGTAGTTGTTTGTTTAAAAAAGGTGTTTACTGCCAACTCCTTTACATGGTTTGTGTCCCTCAGGAGAACTGAATCTGCAATGTATTAATTCATAGGTCTGTACCTATATCCTCCTCACCGTCCAGCCATAAGAGTTCACAACTATACCACTGTGCCCTATTGTATATCACTTCCCTGCTGATCCCAGCTATTCTGAGTTTTTCCATTGGCAGCCTGAATTCTTCTGGGTGGTTTTTGTCTAAATTATTTCATCTGCAGCACCATCAGCTTTCAGATTCTCTCTTCATACTTTAAAATTGAAGCAACAACACAAATGTAATGGAGTAACAATGTAACCCTGGTAGTTTTAGTAGTGTGAGGTGCAAAAGCAGTGCTGTATATGCAACATCTTTTCAAAAGCCTGTTTTCAGAGGAGTCCTTGACCCTAAACCACTCACAACAAAGTTATAAAGGCTATAGGTTATAAGGATGGAGACCCATCTCCATGAAAGACATAGACAGAGTGGAGGCTGTCAGAGGAGGGCAACCAAAATGGTGCAGGGTCTGCACCAGAAGACATCTGAAGAAAGACTGAAGGAGCTTAATATGTATACCTTTGAGGAAAGAAGGAGAGAGGGACATGATAGAAACTTTCAAGTACCTCAAGGAATCAACAAAAGTCAAGAGGGTAGCATATTTCAGAAAAGAGATGTGCAAGAACAAGGGGCACAATTTGAAGATAGAGAGGGACGGCTGAGAGGTAATGTGAGGAAGTATTTTTTCACAGAGAGGGTTGTGGATGCATGGAACAGCCTCCCTGAGGAGGTCGTGGAGTCAAGAACAGTGGGGGAATTCAAGAATGCATGGGACAGACATAAGGCAGTCCTAGTGGGGGGTAGGAGGAAGTAAGCTGTTGGTTAACTAGGATCTGCAGCTTATCTGTTAGGTAGGACAATGGGCAGACTAGGTGGGCCAAGCGGTCCTTATCTGCCGTCAAATTCTGTGTTTCTATGTTTCTATGTTAGACTATGCATATTAAAGTACATATGAGATCAATTAGAAAGCAAGCAGATATAATCAGAAATGTATAACGCAGGGCACTGAGACTCAATGTTAGAGAAAAGACATTCTGAAACACTATAAATCTGCACTGCACCTTCTCATTGACTATGAACTGAACAATTTTTTTATTTTTATTTCAGTAGTTTTTTCTTTTCAACACATTGCACTAAATTTCTGACAGGCTGCTGAAGTATGAAATATTTAGTCCAAACCTATCCTTGCTAATCTCAAGCTCCTATGGTCTAAAACTAAAAGTCCAAAAGTTCATAGGAACAATGTTTGTTCTTGGGCATCCAAGCTTCAAGAAAGATGGGAGTCCAAGATTTCTATGCTTTGAAAAGTTAAAGCTTTACTTGTTGTAATCTTGGAAAGAGCTGAGAAATCCTCAGTCCTCATACACATTCTATCCTGTTTATGTTTGCTTTCTGAAGGCACAGCAACCTTATGCAGTATGTATCACAGCATGGGGATTTGGAGGCTTGGCAGAGCTCAAACAGTCACAGCCCTATAATCCGCATTCTTTGTGTGCTTTTTCTGCACTATCAATTTCCTATGCAGAGTTGTCAGCTAATGACAGTGGTGCAAAATGCAAAGTGGAATTTCAAGCAGTCTTCTGCAGCTTTCCTGCCCCTGGTGTGGATTTTCCTATTTCTTCCCTTTCAGTGCTCCTGTGCTTTTGCTACAGTAAAGCTTCTCTGTTGAAATTCTCCTTTTCTCCCTCCACCACACCACAGGAGCAGCAACACTGGTTATACTGGTTCAAATACAAAACTGCTCTGTGGCAATTCTTCTATCAGTGTCAGTAGTTCATCAGGTTGCACACTTGCCTCTGAGACTGGAAGATCAGAAGGGGTTTCTATCACGCTGGGAACTTGTGGTAAATTCACAATACAGACTGTGAGTGCAGCATGAAGGGGTGCTATGCTCTTGAGGTGCCATCTTTCAGATGAATTATTAAACTGATGTCCCATCTGCCTGTTGTGGTTACTCAGGTGGTCGCGAAGATCCCTTGGTACTTCTCAAAAAGAGCAGGGGAGATTTTATTAAAAGAAAAGAAATCATACATGCATATACTGAAATACATTTCTCAAATTAGGTACAAATCAAAGAGAATAATAACAAAACAGCAGCAACAGGAATAACAAAAAAAATACTAATTTCTATTTTATCCAACGATATACCTTCTACACCCCTTACATTCTAAGGTAAAGTATTATTTATGAATCCATGTGAAACCTTTCCATAACCTATTTACAATAGTGCCCTGTACTGTTTTGCAGTCATTAATATATACATATGTCATACCAGAAGATACAATCCTAATAACAGAATCGGGGGAAATATACTTCTGTTGCATTTACACACCACAGTGTGCTTGCCATAAGTAAAATTTGCAACACGAAAAACAAATCTGTAATGTGGAAAAAGGGAATTTATTCCAATGACATGAATATATTCCTACTACAACTACCTGATACCTAGAGTAGAAAATATTGGTTCTTTCTATACATTACTGAGTTGTAACCAACATTTTTGGCATACTGACATTCAAACAACAAATGTATTTGTGTTTCTAATAGTAATACACACTCTTCTCTAGGACAGTACCTTTCTTTGATTTTTTAAAGGAATCTTTAACAGACATTCTACTATACAGTCCAAGCAAGTTATTTCCACATTTGTCTAGGAATATGTGGGTTATCTAGTTGTTTGTTAGCTACTGAAATCATGTTATCACGACACTATTTCAACATCAGTGGGGACTACAGCAACTGAGCATTGTATGAGAGCACAATTGTTTTCTATTATTCGATTTTACTGCCTCTAGGGAAAGTTTTCATATTTTTATCTTCCTTATTGCTATAAATATGTAGGATTGGATCACGTGAGTATAATTTTTCAGTCTACTAACCCATTTCACAGTTTGCCATTCAGTTACCCATGGCATAAGTCAGTCTATAATTAACAGGAGTCACATTTTATCCACCTCTTGAAGAGCTCTTGTTATGTTAAAATATAAAAATATTGCCATTAGAAACACACGATTTATCATAACAACATCACCATTTTTAATTGTGCTTTACATAAATTGTCTTTTAATTGGGTTTAGCCTGCTGTCATAATCCCTGAAAAAATATGCTATACAATTTTACTTCTACGTTTGGCGGGGGGGGGGACTACACTGACATACAGAAAGCAATAAAATAATAAAGTGTGAATTAGGAAAATTCTTTTTTGCTTTGACAGAGGCCTGTTTTTCCAGTGACATACGTAGTTTCTGCTCTGCTTGTATCATACATGCTAGCCAGTTATCTGTAGACATGTCTCCTGGACTAAATATCAAACCTAACATTTTTAAAGGTGCTGCTGTTATACTGATTGCTCCTATAGACAAACCTGGCTGATAAGCTACTGGGTTTCCTATCGGGATACCAGCACTCTTAAAATAATTTACAGTAGCACCAGCTACTGTAGAAAATAAATCAATAACTTCTTTAAGGGCATCTCCTGAGTTGGCAGATCTAAGTACTATACATAAAATCATTGGAACATGCCAGTGTAGTAAGCTCTGGTATAGAAACATAGAAACATAGACTTTGACGGCAGATAAGGATCTCTTGGCCCATCTAGTCTGCCCATTTCCCTACCTTCAGGATAGGCCACAGATCCTAGTTAACCAACAGCCTATTTCTTCCTACCCCCCACAAGAATTGCCTTATGTCTGTCCCAAGCATTCTTGAATTCTCCCACAGTTTTAGACCCCACAACCTCCTCAGGAAGGCTGAACAACTGAATACCCTGAATGTTTGGATGCTTATGAATTAACCGTAACAGAGAGTCTAAAGCAAAAATATATGACAAAGGATTTAGGGGACATCCTTGCTTACTCCTCTTTTGATTAAAATCTTAGGCTCTAATACTGAGTTTAAATAAGGGTATATATCAGAGTCGCTATACCAGGATTTTCAGCCATTTTAAAAATTCATTTGGTATACCATAGTGCTTAAGTATTATGACTAAATATTCACATGGGACCCTATTGAATTCTTTTGCCTGATCTATGGATATCAGATATCCATCAGTTATGCCTTGTTGTCCTCTTTCCCATATTTCCCAAAGCAGAATTTAAATATCTGTAATATTTCTCTGAGAGATCACATCTGTGTTTCAACCACAGCAATTTCAGCCACCTTTGTCAGTATTTTAGCCAAAATGTTAGTAAACTTTTAAAATCAGTGTTTAAAAGGCACAGCAGGGGCCAGTTTTTAATTTGTGACTTTATTCTTTTTAAACAAGAAAACTAGAATAGCCGATTGCACAGATGTAGACAAAGGCCCAAACGCTAATATAGAATTAAAAAAGTTCTTTTAATACAGGGCCAAGATCACTACTAAACTTTTTGTAAAATTCTGAGGGTAACTCATCTAATCCAGGAGCTATATTCTTTCTTAAATTTATTTTCCACTCAGTTTCTTGCAACTGCATGGGTCCTGTTAACCGCTGAAGTATGTGCTTAGGCAGCTGAGGTATGCCTGAACATGATATAATCAATTGATCCCATACTGTGTTTGCAGGTATTCCGAACTGTTCAAATAAATGGTTCCCAGTTACCTCCACGTTATTTATTGATGTCAGTACTTCCCCATCCTCTTCTTTACTCAACCCTACAATATGTCTATGCCGTACTCTGCTCTGACAACCTGCAAACATATCTAATATTTGTGATTTACCCTGAGTGCCACATTTAAGCTCTTGTTCCAAAGATATTGCTCGCTCATGCCGATATGCTTTCATTTCTTCCTTATATTTTTAACTTGGTTTTGATAAATTCCAATTCTTTGTAGACTTATCAGATAAGATCTGATCTGATTTTAACTATTTTCTATTTTCAGTGTGCATTTAATATTACCATTTTGTTTTGTTTTCAGACCACACGCTGATGTAGCAACTTGTTTTTTTGATATCAGATATGAGTTTGTGTAGTTTGGATCTCAGTTCTAAATAATGTAAATATTTATTATTATTCCTATTACAGATTTCTATTTTGAACAACCTACAAAATCATTTTTTGTGTCCTCCACCAGTCCAGTACATTCTCATAGGCAGAGACAATAGAGTATCTTGCTCTAAATAGTTCTACCCATTTGTTTTGTACATGCTCTACCTCCAAAAGCGAGTTGTTTATCCTCCAAGGTTTTGTTGTTGAAGTCCTAGGTTGAGTTGTATAGCACTGGCATGCAACAGCTAGGTGATCTGATGTTTCCACCGTAATTGTTTTAGATACACTTATGTTCAAGGCTGATGATACAAATAAAAAAAATCTATTCTCGTATCTAGAGAACCTTTTGTTAAAGTAACTTTACAGATATTTTCATTCTTCAAAAAAAGATCTTGCAAACCAGCAGAAGTGATCATCTCTTTTAGGTATAAAGAATTATTATACAAGTTCCCAACTTAATTCCTTCTATCTTTTAGAGAGAGGACACAGTTAAAATCACCACCCAGTACTAACAGTTTACTTGTATGCAAATAAGGCTTCACTTCTTTAAAATAATGTCACTCTAGCAGCTTTTGTTTGTGGCATTTAAACATTTATGAGTCTAAAGCATTTACCACCCCCCCCCCCGAGGTAACTTCCAACAACAAGGCTTTCCAAGGTTGAATGTCTACCAGTTTTAAACCCAGGTTTCTCAAACTAGGGGCAGCAGCACTCGCCGCAGCTGTCTGTGATCTTCTAAATAGATCCATCCTCTCTAGTGAAGTGCCAAGTCTTTGGAAAGTGGATGTGGTGGTCCCCCCTCCATAAAGAGGGGACCCACACTGTGGAAAATTATAGGCTTAGTTCAATTCTCTGCCCACTGGCTAAGATCCTGGAGCGGATCCTGCACATTCAGCTACAATCCTACCTTGACTTACATCATCTTCTCACAGACTGCCAGAATGGCTTCAGGAAGGGCTATAGTACTACCACAGCCCTTGTCAAAGTCTCGACTGACATTCTTAATGCAAATGATGCTGGTCTTCTAACTGGTGGAGTATTTGTCAACGTGACTAAGGCCTTCAATCTAGTCAACCACCACCTTCTCCTTGGTAAATTGCATTAATTAAGTCTAGATCACTTAGCACTCACATGGTTCCATGACTACCTCCTTATAAGATCGCAAAGGGTAAAATGGTTTGGTTCACTCTCCTCTTCAACGCCTATCTCACACGAAGTACTCCAAGGTTTTATTCTTAGCCCCGATACTATTCTTGCTTTTTATCAATGAGCTCCCAACTTCTGTGGCAGTGCGTCCTTGCAATTATATGCTGATATTTGCAATCTTATAACACTCATCTAACAATATAGACTGGCTTAACCAAAGCCTTAACTCTGATTTCATTGCACTCGAGACCTGGTTCTCTGACAATCGCCTAATTCTAAATAAAAAAAAAAACCTAAAGCTATGCTTTTCCATAACCTGTCCTCCAAACCCACCAAACAGCTCCAGATCAGTACACAGTCAGGAGACCCCATAGAGGTGGTTAGTACTTTTAAATACCTTGGGGTTCACTTAGATGCCTCCTTCTCAGTGGAGCATCATGCAACTCAGCTTACCAAAATGGTAAACCAGAAGCGTGGATTATTATACCACCTCCACCTTCTTTTATCCAATGCTGCCTGTAAAAAGATTGCATCAACATCCCTTCTCTCTATTTTGTTCTATGGTGCCCCTCTACTACTCTCCACCCAATCCTCTTCCCTTGCACAGGTGCGTCAACTCTATCATAGGATTGGACGTTTTGACCTTGGAGCGGACTCCAGAAAACACCACTGTGAGGCCCTGTATTCTCTTCAATGGCCTACCTATGACTCAATGTTACAGTTTCACACCTTATGCCTTGTATTCAAACTTACCAAGCTCTTTAATCCTCCTTGACTAAGGGGAAATGTTTACAAAAAAGCACCCATGCTGGCCTGCCGGCGCAGCAGTTGGATTTCCGCTTGTGACACCAGCGACCTGGGTTCGGGAATGAGCCCACGTCACTGGAGGGCTGGCCGGGGGGAGAAAGATTGAGCATCCCAGGGACAGCTCTCCTTCTCTGGGGGGAGGGCAGGGGACAGGTCCGGCGTCTGCTGGCTCCTAGCGGAGGCTGGGAGTATCACAGGACTCATGGCCCAATACTAACTGGGGGAGGATCGGACGTCGGCATATGCCGTGACGTCACTAGGCTACCCCCAAAACAGAAAGCCAGGAAAATCACTCGCTGGCCCTCTGGATGATGGCTTTCTGTTCCTAAGGGCCTCCAGCACCTTTCTGGTGCTTCCTGTTCCCAGCAGCACCCCGGGCCCTAGAAGGATGTGCTGGGGCTAGCCTCCCCTGGTGCCTTCCCTGGAGAGAGGACCCGCCCGGTGAAGGGATACACGGGATATCCGGGGTTGGCTGCGATCTGGGGACTAGAGGAGGCCAGGCAAGGACAGGAGAGGTCAGGGAACTTGTCAAAGCCTGAAGGGTGGAGGACCAGTGAGCACGGAGGCAGAAAAATAGATAATACAAAAAAAAGCACCCACATGCACACTTAGATCTACTTCCTTACTCTTATTAGCAATCCAGAAGATGCAACGCCTATCAGGTGAGCGCTCATTTGCCTTCTCAGCTCCCTATGCTTGGAATTCCCTCCCCCAATTTACTCTCCTGCCCCACCCTATCCTCCTTCAAAAAAGAGCTTACCTCTTTTCTACTAACCCCATAATTGCTTTATATAGCCCTTATAGCATTGTTAATGCCTGGTCTATGTTACTCTGATAGAAGTATCTTGTAATCCACCTGCTCTCGTGTTCCTGCTATGTGTATATTGTATAATATTAATTATTCTGTTTATTTATATATGCTTAATGCCTAATCTGTTTTAAGTTACTTACCTGGCTTTCCATTGTTGTAATTTTGCAGCATTGTTAAATCTCTCTGTATCCTGTATATTATTATTGTATTTATCTATTGTACTGTGTTCACCATTGATACCTGGGTTGTCACTGAAAAAGAGACTGCATGGCCTCAGTGGACTTACTCGGTTACCAAAATTCTGATAAATAAATAATGCCTTGATATCCTTGTTTAAAAAAGTATACCTACCCCCATCACACTCTCTGTGACCAGTAAGAAGGCCCTTTTGTTCACATTTTTTTTATGGCTGATATTTCAAATAAAGATTTAATTTTGGTGTCTTGGATAAACAATACATTATCTGAGAGGGTTTCTAATGTAGCCATAGTTGTTACTCTTTTCTATGACCTTTAATACCATTTAAATTTAGGGTTACAGTGGATATTGGGGGAGACAAGACATATTTTGTCAGTTTAGGGAGAATTCTCTACCTCAAAAACATTTTTTGAGACCTCGCCTTCATCCAAATTTTCTTTTAGACAGGCATTTCACTTATTGTATCTTTGCAGTTGGAAGACTAATCCCTAACTAAAGAAGTTAAAGGAGATGCCTCTGAGTCTTCTTCTTCTTCCTCCATATCTTGTTTGATACCGGTCTCAGTACTGGTTTTAAGGGCCTATTCTGGGTTTACATCACCCCCTTCTCCTGAATAGCACAACTTCCATCTCTTGTTTATTAGGTGCTAAAAGGTGGGGCATTTCTGGTTGTGAGACCTCCTTGTTCAGATTTAGCCTAGCGACAGAATGGGTTTCAACTGTATTGTCTGTTGAAGGTGCAACAAATGCCTTAGGCTGGAGGCTAATTTCCATATTAGAGTTCTCTTCATCTGCAATCTGTAACCCCAAAACTGTTTGTGGAGTAGGCACCTGGGCGGATATTGTTGGGGTTTGAGAGGAAGATGCAGGGCTCTGTAGGACCATCCTCTGCTACATCTTCAAACCTTTTAGCAGAAGCTTGAGCAGCTCCTTGTGCTTAGCTTTTACCAATCAAATCATCCTGATTTATCCCCCTCATCTTATTATGGGCTGTCCAGGGACATTTTCTGTAGGTATGCCCTCTCTCCACACATAAATTGCATTTACAGGGATTTGAACAGTGTTGACTAGTATGTCTATATTCAAAGCAGTTATTACCTGTCCATCTCACATATAGTGCTTAAATGGAATTGGGACCCACACTTGTAACATGTCCAAGGTTGCTCAGGATAAAAACACTTCCTCTGTCCTGGCCTAACAAAAACTTCCAGGAAATGACAAATACCAGTATTGGGCTGTCTTAATTTAACCCTGATTTTCCACCCCTGTCCATAGCTGTTCAGAATCAATGATTGGACTAGGTAAATCTAATACCTCATCTGCTTTAGCTAATAAATTATGTCAGCAACACTGGACTCCTTATATTGAAATTACACAGTTATGATTTTTAGGGTCGGCTATGAGTGTGGGGCAGTCATAACTGGCAACTACAGTGTTGTATTTTCAACTGCTCATACTTCACCCAGAATCTATCTCTGATTTTAGTGTTTTAAAGCTCACATCATGAACCGTTTCACCTGAAACATCACAGCATATAGTTCTGATGAAAGAAAAACAACATAGATTCTTTCAATAATGTTCTAATAACAACAAGCATTTGTCAATGCCGAATGTTTGCTTACTGGCATTGGCAGTGGTAGTGTAAAAGTTACAGAGCTGCGTAATAGGAATGGCAGTGAAGTATTGAACTGAAGCCAACCCCACTACCACCCTGCAGAGAGTGACAGGCATCGGGGTGTGCATTTGGGTCGTCAGGCATAACGGCCACGCCGATTTCACTCACACCCCACTCTGCAGAGACGCAAGTGTGACGTGTTCCTTGGGGTCTTTGGCCTTATGCTTACCCATTTCATTAAGAAACACGGTGAGATGGGTGCGATATAGAGAATGGGGTGAAGTTTGGGGCGAAGAGTCCAAGGCATGCCTCGATGCCTCTCAGTGACTGCAGGGTGTGGAATGGTATGAGCATCACAGGCAAGAATCCCAAGTCACACCCTGATTCCTGTTATTCTCTATAGGGTTGAGGCGATTTAGTTGAAAAGCCTAATACCTCAGGCATTCGTTGGTATTTTAACTCCAAATTTTCAACATGTTTGTTTTGTGACCCCACCTCATGAACAGGGGAATATCAGTTTGGTGACGAAGCTGCTTATGCACAATGACTATGGGATTTAGCACCACAGGTGCAAAAATATTCGAACAGGCTGTAAAAATGACAGCTGTACTCTTTCATGGGAGGTGTAAAATGGCTATGTTGCAAATGTGTAGTAAAAATATTTAAAAAATGGTGAAGTCACGAGCTACATAGAAACTGTGCAACGACACCTCGTTATATAAGTAGGTTGGGGATATTTTATACAGATTGTCAACTCAGGCATTTTGGTGCCTCCGATCATGAACAGTGTCACTGTGATTTTCTTTATCTGTGCCGAACAATGATTTCCCACAGCGACCACCATCTCTGCACTGAAAGTGTGAAAACACCCCGGCCATGTTGTGAAAAATGGCAGCTGTACTGTTCATAAGGAAGTGTTGAAAAATGCCACTAGTGAAAATCTGGACTGAAAATATTACTAAGTCATGAACTAATGAGGATGCGTGGAAACTGCACAATGCTCACTCATGAACACAGTCATTTTATGGACTTTTGTCACCAAATTTTCAACATAGCCATTTTAAGACCTCTGCTCATGAACAGTGTAACTGTGATTTTCTTAATCTGTCCAAACATTGCTTTCCACACCAACAGCACCATTGTGCGCTACATGTGCGATAACATTTGGGGTGACATATGAAAAATTGTAGCTGGACTGTTCATAAGGAAGTTTAATAAAATGGACATGTTGAAAATCTAGAGTGAAAATATTAAATTTGCAAACTTACGAGCATGCGGAACTGTTAGCCTTACGCTCGTAAAGTCATTTTAGGCATTTTTCACCAAGTTTCAACATAGCCATTTTAAGACCTCTGCTCATGAACAGTGTCACTGTGGTTTTGTTAATGTGTCCCATACATTGAGTTTGCACACCGACTGCGCCATTGTGCGCTACATGGCAGAAACACGTTTTGGGCAGGATGTGAAAATGACAGCTGTACTGCTCATAAGGAGGTGTGGAAAAATGGCAATGTTGGAAATCCCAAGGTGGAAATATTGAAAATTCGCCAAACCTACAGTGCGTGGAAACTGTACAGCGCACACTCGTTTCCACCAAATTTTCAACATAGCCATTTCAAGACCTCTGCTCATGAACAGTGTCACTGTGATTTTCTTAATTTGTCCCGAACATTGATTTCGCACACCGACTGCGCCATTCTGTGCTACAAGGGTGGAAACACATTTTGGGTGAGATGTGAAAAATGACAGCTGTACTACTCATAAGACAGTGTGGTGAAATGGCAATGTTGAAAATCTGGAGTGAAAATATTGAAATTTCGTGAACTTACGAGCCTGCGTAGGAACTGCGCAAAGCACGCTCGTTAAACAGTCATTTTTGAATTTTGGCACCAAATTTTCAACATGGGGTTTTAGTCCCTCTCATGAATGATGTCACTGTCATGGTGGTATTCAGTCCGAAGGGTGATTTCACAGTCACTGCACAGTCACCGCGCCAAATCACCCTTCAAGCCCTGATAACGCCCATGACAGTGACATCATTCATGAGAAGGGGTCCCAAAACCCCATGTTGAAAATTTGCAAAATTCTACAAATGCCTGAGATATGCAATAAAGTTGAACCCTCTCCTATCTAGCCCATTATACAGCTTACTGGCATTTCCTCAGTTCGCGGTCGGCTTTGAAGAGTGCAGACGTGTTCCCGGTCCACCGAAGATCGTCGCGCGGAGTCCGGAGGTAAGTATGGGGTGGGGTGTGTGGGGAGGCTGGGTGCACAGTGGATGGGTGCGGGTTGTGGGAGGGGTTGAGGAGGCGCGCGTGAGACCGTTTTGTTTTACAGGTTAAAACAAAAAAGAGCGTCATGGGACCGCTGCCATGCTGGGGTGGGCTCCCATGGCACCAGGACTTTGGGGGCTTCAGCCGACGGGATTGGGCACCTCCGGCAAAAAAAAAACGTGATCGCTCACGCTGGGGTGGCTCCCAGCTGGCAGAAGGACTTTGGGGAGGGGCACGTTCAGCCGACGGGAATTGGGCACCCCGCTGGCAACATGACAGATTGCCACACTGGGGTGGGCTCCCAGCATGGCACAAGGACTTTGGGAGAGGCACGTTCAGCCGGCGAGTTGGGCACCCCGTCGGCAACATGACGGATTGCCATGCTGGGGTGGGCTCTCAGCTGGCATCAACTAATGGGAGGAGGGGAGGAGACAGACGCGAGTTCAGCCAACGGGGATTGGGCACCCGTCAGCTATCACGCTGCGCGCGGGCGTGCGCCTGCGGCTGGGGGAGCTGCGCGTGAGCAGCTTCTTATCGCTGCTCACTCAAGCATAGCTCCGCTTTCAACTGCAATGCCACTGCATTTTGGGCGTGTCATAGACAACTCAAAATGCATTGGCTTACAGAAACGGCGCCTGCCAGCACAGTGCCTGAATTGAGGAGGAGGTGACACACCTCCGAAATCTCCGATGAAGGCACTATTTCTTGCACATGCGGCAAGCAAACATAAAATCATGTCAGGAGGAAATTCTAGATCTCTTACATAAGATACAGCATTTCTTTTTTTTTTTTTTTGCACGCCCGTACGTCCGACATCTGCACTGGTCACGGCCTCCGGGATCCCCGGCCACCGGAAATCACCGACTCCCCACGGTCATCCCTGGCTTTCCCCCCAGAGAGTGGGGCCGCGGCTCCGACCCCCCATATCGGGCCGCGGAACTAGTGACTAGTCGGGGGAACGGCTCCGGTGGCCAATCAGGGCATTTTCCCAGAGCAGAGCGTCATTTAGACGCTGGGCGTGGGCTTTTCCCTCCTCTCTTTTTCCCCTGAGGAGGCGGGGCAGTGCAATGACACGAACGTCCGCTTTCCGCCTCCCTTATCAAGCAGTCGGATTATGCGTAGGACTCCCCGGTCTCCACCAGGGGTCCCCACATACCGAAAGTGCACCGCATTCCCCGGAGTAGGAGAGCTGTCCGCCGGACGCTCGATCTCTCCCGGCCGGCCTCCGACGACCCGAGTCCGCTCGAACTCCGGTCGCCGACGCCGAGGCGGAAATCCCACCGCTGCGCCGACGGGCCGGCCAAGATACAGCATTTCTGTGTTATGCAGGTTCCCCTTTGCTTGCAAACAGGTCTGCCAGGTAAAAATTCTGAGGTCTGTCAGAAGACCGCTGATACCGTCTGGAGTGTTCTGTGTCTGAGTCCACGGTTTCTATAGACAGTATGGATACTCCACTGTTTCACCTTTGTTTTTCAGGTAGAGAAAAAGAAGCAGTTCCAGCCTGCTGATATTTCTCTGGCCCATTTTCTTCCTGTGGAGGAAGATGTACTTCAGCTGCAGACTATATATCCTGAAAAGACTGGGCATTATTTGTGGTTTGCTGCCCAGAGGGAGAGTTCGCATTGTTATTATCAGGGGAAAGTGCAGAACAAGGCATGTTTATTATAGTAGTCGGTGTGACGAACTCTCCTTATTGAACCGGAAAGTCTTTAGAGAGTTGTCTGAATCTACTTCTTCTCGCCACCACCAACGGGGGTTTCTCATAGAAACATAGAATTTGACGCAGATAAGGACCGCTTTGGCCCACCCAGTCTGCCCATTTCCTACCTACTGGATAAGCTGCAGATCCTAGTTAACCAGCAGCCTACTTCTTTCTACCCCACCCCAGAATTGCCTTATGACTATCCCATGCATGCTTGAATTCCACCACTGATTTTGACTCCACAACCTTCCTCCGAAGGCCATTCCATGCATCCACAACCCTCTCTGTGAAAAAATACTTCCTTAAATTACCTCTGAGCCGCCCTCTATCTTCAAATTGTGCCCTCTGTTCTTGCACACCTCTTTTTGAAAGATGCTACCCTCTTGGACTTTGTTGATTCCTTGAGGTACTTGAAAGTTTCTATCATGTCCCCTCTCCTCCTTTCCTCGAGGCTATACATATTAAGCTCCTTAAGTCTCTCTTCTATGTCCTCCGGTGCAGACCCTGCACCATTTTAGTGCCCTCCTCTGGACAGCTTCCATCCTGTCTATGTCTTTACGGAGATTGGGTCTCCAGAACTGCACACAGTACTCCAGATGGGGTCTCACCAGCTATCTGTACAGAGGGATAATAACTTCCTGTTTTCCACTGGTGATGCCTCTCCTATGCATCCCAGTAACCCCCAGCCCCTCCTTGCTGCCTTCTCACATTGCTTGCCCACCTTTAGGTCATCTGATGTGACTACCCCCAGGTCCCTTTCCATTTTGTTGTTGTAGTATCTCACCCCCATTGTGTACTCTTCCCTGGTTTTTGTTTCCCAGGTGCATTACCTGCACTTCTTAGCATTGAATCTAAGCTGCCATACATTTGACCATTCCTCTAACCTTGCCAAGTCCCTTCTCATCCTTTCCACCCCACCCTGTGCATCAACTCTGTTGCAGATCTTAGTGTCATCTGCAAAGAGACATTTTCTCTTCCAGTCCTTCTGCAATGTCGCTTATAAAGACATTGAAGAGGACTGGTCCTAATACTGAACCCTGCGGTACCCGCTAGTAACCCTCCTTTCTTCTGAGTGGACTCCATTTACTATTACTCACTGTGTCCTATTCTCCAGCCAATTTTACCCAGGCTGTCATCTTGGGACCCACCCCAGGCTGGCTAACTTATATATTAATCTTTTGTGTGGGACTGTGTCAAATGCCTTGCTAAAGTCTAGGTAGCCCATGTCCACAGCCCCTCCCTGATCTACTACTTTGGTCACCCAGTCAAAGAAATCTATCAGATTCGTCTGGCATGACCTTCCCGCCTGAATCCATGCTGCCTAGGGTCTTGCTGCCCTCTGGCCTCTAGATACTCGACAATTCTTTCCTTTAGAAGTGATTCCATCATTTTCCCTATCACTGAGGTTAAACTAACAGGTCTATAGTTTCCTGCTTCTGCCTTGCTCCCACTTTTGTGAAGGGGAATCACATCTGCCCTCCTCCAGTCCTCGGGTACCACCCCATCCTCCCATGATTTGTTAAAGAGGGTAGTCAGTGGTGTCACTAGTTCTACCTTTAGTTCTTTAGAATTCTGGGATGAATCCCATCAGGCCCCATTGCTTTGTCCACCTTCAGTTTTAAGAGTTCTTTCAGAACCCTTTCTTCTGTAAATGGGCTGGTATCAACTTCTGTATCCAGAGTGTTACTACTGTTTGTTTTATGTACCTCCCTCTTCCTTTGTAAATACTGAGCAAAAATATTTGTTTAGTATCTCTGCCTTTTCACATTCTCACTCTGCCCACCCTCCTCCCTTTATTAAGCCTCACTATCCCTCCCTTGGTCTTCCTTTTGCTCCCTGATGTACCTATAAAAGGTTTTATTCCCTTCTTAACTGAGTTGGCTATCTTTTCCTCAGTTTGGGCCTTTGCTGTTCTGACTGCCTTCCCAGCCTCCTTTGCTTTAACTGATACAGTTCTCTGTCCTGCTCCTGCTGCGATTCCTTGTACTTCCTGAATGCTTTCTTTTCTTGAACCTTCACTGCCACTTCCTTTGAGAACCATAGTGGTTTCTTACATCGTCTTGTTTTGTTTATTTGCTTCACACAAAGCTCGTTACCTCTGTGATGGCAGTTTTATTATTCCCATTGTTCTTCCACCCTCCTTCCCACCCATTTGCTAGTGCATTCCTTAGGCACTCACCCATTTTGGCAAAGTCAGCTCTCCTAAAGTCCAGTACTTTTGTCTTTGTATGGCTTGACTCTATTGCTGTGTTTATTGTGAACCATACTGTTCGATGGTCGCTAGTTCCCAGATGGCTACCCACTTCTACATCTGTGATCCTCTCTCCATCTCCATTTGAGAGTATCAAGTCTAATATTGCTCCCTCTCGAGTGGGCTCCAGTACTAGTTGTCTAAGGCATGCCCCCTGTAGGGCATCTAGAATAACTGCACTCTTCAAAGTGGCAGCTGCAACTGCGCTCCAGTTAACATCTGGCATATTCAGATCACCCATCAGCAATATCTCCTTTTTCTGCCATTCTAAGTATACTTTCTATCATTTCTTTGTCCATTTCCTCCCCTGAGAAGGGTTCGTATACAACCCCTGTGCGGATTGTGGTGCCATTGCCTGTCTCCAAATTTACCCACAGTGCTTCTTCTCCTCCCTGTTTACCCTTTTGTTCTGTTGCTTTATTCCTTCCTTATGTAAAGAACTACTCCTCCCTCTTTTACCCTCCCTGTCCCTCCTGTAGATAGTGTATCCTGAGTATGTTTACGTCCCAGTCATGGTTTTGTGTACCATGTTTCTGTGACTGCCACGATATCCAGATGTTCCTCCTCCATCAAGGCCACTAATTCAGGAAGCTTGTTACCTAGACTACGGGCATTGGTACTCATTGCTCTCCATTTTTGATGGCCTTACCTTCTGTTGCAGCATCCCCACTGACCGTTCTACCTTGGTCTTTTTCTCATTTAGTACCCTGTTTTGTAGGGAGAGGCTGGATTTTCTGCTGCTTGTCAGTGCCTCCCCATTGACTAGTTTAAAAGCTTGCCAATGAAGCATTTAAACCGATTGCTCAAAAGACTTGTTCCTTCCTGGACAGATGCAGACCATCCTGCTAGTATAGGCTGGTGTCCTCCAGGTGGAACCCCAGTCCCAATGAAGCCAAACCCTGTGCTCCGCACCATTTTTTCAACCATTCATTAAACTGCATGGTGCCATACCTCGCCTCCCCATGCCTTTGACAGGCAGCACCTCTGAGAAGGATACTGTGTTTGCTACTTGTCTTAGGCCCCTCCCCAACTCTGCAATGTCCTCCTGCACTGCTCTAACCTCATGATGAGCCAAGTCATTTGTCCCTAGGTGGACAATTACGTCCAACTCAGAATCCCTTGCAGCTGTTGTTGTGATCCTGAGGATGCGCTTCCTGTCCCTCCAAGCCATGGCACCAGGCAGGCACCTTACTTCAGATTTCCCAGCTCCTCCCAGTTCTATCCCCCTAATAATTGAGTCCCCCACCAGGAGCTGCTTCCTTTCCTTGTGGTGTCCTCTGCCTCCTTCCTGTGGGCCTCTCTTGTGACAGTTGTCCTCAGCCTCCTTAGTCTCCTCTGCGGGTGTATCTATAGGGGAGCTATACTCCCCCAGAATGGCGTATGGATTGTGGTGTGTAACATGTGACTGGGTGTGCCTCTGTTTCACCATCCTCATCCTCCCTGAGCCCACTGTGATCCAACTGCTGTGCTTTCTTTGCAACCTCTGAGGTAGTGGTGGTGGTTCTGGTGCTCCCTGGATAGGGGAGGTTCCCTTCCTACTGTCCATTGTGGCCTGGGGGAAGGTCCCCGTACTACTGTCCAGTGTGGCCTGAAGACGGGCAACTCAGTACATTTACCTTGCCTTGCACCAAGCTGGGAGGTCAAACACAGTTACACAGTTCAAAATCTGGTAGAGTGGTCTCAGCTGACAGATGCTAAACAGAGTTTTTCTCTTAGCCAGTGAAAATTATGCAGTACCTTAGTAAGGAAGGCATAGTCTATTTATTTATTTATTTAATAACATTTGGAATTAGAACCCTTTCTAGCCATAGACTCCTTTACAAAGGCACCATGTCAAACAACAATAATGACATACATATAGTTTTAATATAGTAATAATCATGGATTTTATGTAAATAAAATATTTACTTTAAAAGTCGGGTTGCAACTACAGGATACATATGCTGTACAAAGAAGAAATGTTTTACAGGAAAGTAAATAAATGATTTGACTGACACACAACAGAAAGAAAAAAATGCTACAGGCTATGTTATTCTAACCATATCTTGTCTTCTAGCTATACAGCACTTAGAGAGAGACATTATGGGTGGGATATTGAAAGCAGGTGCACATAGAGTAACTGGGTTGCACACATGCAACTGCAGAATTGCACCAACGAGCAATATTCAGCAGCAGCAACTTTGCAGCACAAGTAGCAGTGCACCAATGCACAATGGGAACGTATGCATGTGCAAGAGCAGGGGACAGATCCATGAATATACAGCACAGTGAGATATTCAACCCCCAACCAATGGCGCAAGCGAGGAGTAACCATCAATTGCGTGGAGCAGACTTGAGCCTATAAAAACTGGGAGCAAGTAAGAGGAGGGCACTTGCGCCAGAGGGGAGCAGGACAGAGGGAAACGACAGACCGTCTGCTGACAAAGAAGGAGAAGACAAGGAGAGAGAAAGAGACAGGGACAGAGAGGGAGAGACAGTGTGAGAGAAAGTGTGAGTGAGAGTGTGACTTACAGGGAGGCGACGGTGGATGTGAGAGAGCGCGGGAGTGACACAGAGCCACCAGGCCCAGGTGGAGCAAGACAGGCACCCACAGGGGTGGGAGACAGAGGCCGCAGGCAACAGCCAGCCACTTGGGGGCAGGGTGCCCAGGAGGGGGCCCTGCTGAGCCACACGCACAACCACACACAGCTGGGTGGGCCAGTGGAGCTGGACGCCCAAGGGGCGACAGGACAACAGGGGCCATGGCCAGTGCAATATTCCAGATGGAGACTGTAATGAGGGGTGTGAGGAGGCAGGAAGCAGAGTGCTGTGGCTGTGAGAGGGTCCATCGGAGGTACGCCTAGAACAGGCAATACCGACCCCACATCAGCTATGAGACCTACACTGACATAGAGATCATGGGCCAGTACCGACTGAACCAGGCAATTCTGAGGCAGCTCTGTGAGCTGTGCAGTGAGGAGATGCAGGCACCCACTAGACAGAGCCATGCCCTGACAGTGGAGACAAAGGTAACAGCTGTCATGTGCCTGCTCACCACGGGCACCTTCCAGAGACCAACAGAGGACACCACAGACATAACCCAGTCAGCCGCGTCATGGCTCCTCACACAATTCCTCAGTGCCCTGCTGTCACACACTGCGTAATACATCCACTTCCCCAGCACACAGGCAGAGCATACAGCACACATCAATCAATCAATCAATCACTTTATTTAACCAGGCATAAACACCATTGAGCAAGCTCATTCTCAAGGTGGTCCTTGGCATTAATACAATACAGTACACTTCATAAGGTTACAATTATGGTGGACACATGCAGGAGTTCCACAGGGTGGCACGTATGCCTGGTATGCTAGGGATCATCGACTTCCCCCATGTGGGCACCCACATGCCACCTGGCCTGGAGGGGGTAGCCGACATCAACAGAAAGGGCTACCCCAGTATCAACTGCCAGGTGGTGTGCGATGCCTGGGGCGCATAACCAATGTCTGTGCCACACGTCCTGGGGGAGTACATGACACCTTCATCTGGCACAGCTCAGCACTGTGCCACAGGTTCGAGAGTGAGGACATCCTCACCGTCATCTAGTGGGTGAGTATGCTGAGACCACAGGCATCAGGCCACACCAGGGCATGGGAGGGGGGGCAGCCAGGGTAGGGGCGCTGCAGAGTGCGGCTGGGAAGGACAAGGGGCACAGTGACAGAGGACACCAGGCTAACCATATCTCCATCTACACCGGTGACATTGGCTACCCACTCCTGCCCTGGCTGCACACCCCCTACCGGCACCCATCATCCCCAGTGGAGGCGCAGCACAGTGGGGCACATGCCAGCATGTGGAACATCAATGCATGTGTTTTTGGTCTGCTGAAGGCACATTTCCATTGCCTGCACAGGTCTGGTGGTGCCCTACAGTACAGCCCTTCAAAGGCCTGTGGCCTATTCCTGGCCTGCTGCATGCTGCACAACATGGCCACTGACCATGGGATAGCTGTCGAGGTCGAAGAGGGGAACAGCAGTGGGGACAATGTGGCCGACAGTCCATGTGGTGGTGGGAAGCCCCCCCTCGGGTGGAGGGATCCCTGGCTGACGAGGATGGCATGCCAGCACTGAGACACCATAGTGGAGGAGCACTATGGCACATGCAGGTAGATGGACAAACATCCATGCACAGGACAGACACAGTGGCAATGCACACAGGCATGTGTGGGCGTGTCCTGCAGCTTGCCCAGACCGGTGGGGGCAGGGGCAGCTGTGGGGCTATGCCACATGTCCACACCCAACAACACACAGCACAGCACACCACTCACATGCACACACACACACACACTGGCGCCCACAGCACGCACCGCACCGGTGCACATATGTAACCAGTGCTGTGGTGGCATCATCGGCACACGCCACATGGGCCAGCAGCTGGGCAGGTGCACACATGGCCAGTGTGATGGCAAATCCACAGATGCCATGTCCATGGCATGCACACACACACAATGCCCATGTGCACACAGAGTGGCAGCAGCAGACAGCAGAGAGGGTGGCAGGTACATCAGCTCCGCCGCGCTGTTACACATGCCACCATGGACATGAGGATGGCCGTGTTATGGCCGGCCAGCAGACCCAGACTGCGTGACGGTTACAGGGGGGTCTGCGACCGTCCCCCAGGGGTGGCATTGTGGGAATGTGACGTGTCCTCGCAGAAGACTGCAGGCTCCCAAACAGGCCGGCACCGGGCATGTCTGGGATGCCCACAGCAGAGCCCGGCGTCATCATCGAGGGGGTCACTCGACACCAGGTTCATGGGGTGGACAATGCACTCTGTGGGGTCTGCGGTGGCCGGCTGCACCCCATGGCAGCCAGTGGGGCAAGGCCGACCATGACCGCAGTGGCTAAGTGGTCCAGGGCCACGGTGGTATCCTCCCCCAAGTGATGAATAGACTCTTGGACCTGCGCGTTACCTCTGTCACACTGCTCAGATACCTGGTGCACCTCTGCACAGAGTGCACGCACCCCAGCCATAAGCAGCACCTATTGGTCCAAGGAGGCCTGCAACAATCGGGTGTGTTCGGACAAGGGGTCAGTGCCTGGGGGCTCATGGATGTGGTGCCGACCCACTGGAGGTGTACGACCCCACTGCACTGCCTCCCGCTCAGGTGGGCGCTGCACAGTAGGGACTCCATGGGTTTGCTCAATGACAGGTGCACCAGCAGCGGACGCTGTGCCTGGCCTCCCAATGTCCCCTGCCATCTACCACTGCCACCCCCTGGTCCCTGTGCACTGGCCAGCACCTGTGTGGCTGCACCACCACCACTGCCCCCCAGCGTCACATTGCCACCGCACACAGCAGTGCCAGGGATGGTGGCGGGCAGCTGTCCCACCACCAACAGGCCACTGGCTGTGCTGCCAGGGATGGTGGATGGCATGAGTTTCTCCTCCCGACAAGTCCCTGGCTGTCCAGGACAATAGTCACATCATGATCGGAGTTGGACCCCGTCCGGATCTGTGTCTCCGCCACACAGCTGTAGCTGGCATCCCACTGGAACACAGCCAGGGCCTCGTCCGCCACCAGACCGAGTCATCCAGCCAGATGGCGGAGGTGTGCTGCAGCCATTCGGGCACCCGAATGCCAGTGGATGTGGATGATTGATCCTCCAGGGCTGGGCATGCCCACATGGCAGCTGCAGGTGCCCCTTCCACTGCATGCTAGCGTTCTGGTGCTGAAAGGGAGCACAGATGCATTAGTGCCACTGATGCAATGGACCCCCAACCCCTGATGCCACTGTACCTACCATGCAGTAATGGGCTTCCTCCAGTCTGGAAGCCACCACCCGGCACACCCTCGACAGTGCTGCACCGCATGGTGGCCACCACCAGCTCCTCCTGCAGAGTGAGCTGTAACATGTTGGCCTGGCCCCCACCTGTGACTGACCTGGGGGCCCATATGGCTGCCACCTTCTCCTTGATCCGATGCTTGTCAGTGCCCACCTTCTTTCTGCACTCCTGTACAGATTGCTGGTGGCTGCCCTGCTGGTTCACAGCCTCTGCCACCTCCTCCCAGGCTGCGACCCTGGCCTGGGGTGTGCCAGTGGTGCCACTCAGCAAAGGCTCCCTGTTGAAGTACGCCTCGAACAGGGCATCTGCCTCCGCCTTCATAAAGTTGGGCCTGCGCTTGCGGGCAGGCCCACACTCCTCACCCTCCTCATGTTCGGACATTCTGCTACCTGTGGGCAGGGACATGTCATTAGTGGCTGCAGTGGCCCACACCAGCCATCCATCCTGTTGTGCTGTCCATCCTCTCAGCAGGCGCAACTTACCTCTGATGGCTGCAATACCTGTCCATGGCCTGTGCTGTCGTACGGTGCCTTTATAGTGCATCACATGCAAATGAGCTGTTGAGCAACAGTAATGAGATGTTAATTCCCCCTGTGCACCGCGGATAGGCTGATGAGCTAATATGCATATGCCAGCTGAATATCACGTTGTTGCGCCTTGTGCAATGGACTTGCACCAGCACAAGTCAAGGCGCAATGCTGTGATATGCGCAGTGCGCCCATCAGCACACATGCACCATGGCATGTATTGCACAGTGTGTGCTAGGAATGCTATTGGCAGCCAATGCGCCCTATGCACAAGGGCCTATGGCATTCGAGTGCTATAGAGCCTATGGCGCTCGGGCGCTGTAGGGTCTATGGTGCTCGGGTGCCATTGGGCCTATGGCACTGGGGTACTGTAGGGCTATGGTGCTATAGGGCCTATGGAGTGTGGTACCCTCAGGGCCCTATTGAGCAACATGCATCATGGCCCCAATAGTGCTTACGCACACTTTGCACGTGGTGACCCCTGACCCCCACCCTGTGTTCCCCAAGGACCTCTGCCCCACATGCCAGTATGGTTACGACCATGCTGCGCATCCTGGAGATGCTGATTGTCAGCCAGTGCATCTCAATGCAGGGAGTGCATCCTGAGCACATTGAGCTTGTGCGCTACAGGGCACCATTTTGGACTGCTTCATTATAGAAGAAGCATGCCATGGTGCACAGTGCCCCATTCCCAAAACTGGAGCTAGGTCAAGCTCATGAACCTGGTGGCCCAGGTGGAGCCCCATGCTGCCAGCCTATTCAGCCAGCAGCCCCTCGACAGGCCCAGGACTTGAGGTGTGGCAAGAAGTGGCTGATGGGCTTGGCCAGGCAACCAGTGTGGAGCACACAAGGGAGCAGTGTCATCACCAGTGTGGGGACCTGTTACGGAGGGACTGGAGAGGCTCAGGTCACTGCAGGCATGCATCCAGAGGGGGGCCATGCCACGGCCGGTAAGTGTGCTCCACCTGCATCTGTGCATGTCCAGTATTCCATGGGCAAGCAGGGCTGCATGCCATGCCGGGGTGCTGTCACTGCATGCCCTGTGGCTTAGCATTGCCAGTCACTGGGTGTGCTGCGCCACTGTCCTGCAGCCTTGCTGGACCGTGGCGCTCTGTGCTGGGGGTGAGGAAGTGGGCTCATGGTGTGGCTGTGTTCTGATGTGTGCCTGTTTGTGTTCCTGTCCTAGGCCCTGAAGACCGGAGGAGAGCCAAGGCAGTGGGGGCGCCTGGCGGACCGTGGCAGGCCACTGCGGGCCCTTCTGCAGGTGCTATGGGACTGAGGGGAGGAGCAGCAGGACCAGTGTGTGCAGTGCCACGGCGGGCAGGTAGGTGATGTTCATTCCAACATTGTTGTGCAGGGTGGTCGGCGGGGGTTGGTGTACAGCCTCAGCCCCCTGTGTGCCAAGCTGTGGCAAGCTGTGTTCAGCCTATGGTGTGTGTGGTGCCATAAGGGGGCCATTGCACATGTGTGGCAGCTGTTGGTAAGCTGTGGGTGCGTCTGGCTGCCACCAGTGCCACTGCAGTTCCACTACTGCACCATGCCACCTGCCTGCCACTGTGTTGGTGGATGGCCCTTGGGCGGTGGTGTCCAGCACTTTACACAGCTGTGGCATGCTGGGTTGGCAGCAGTCATAGGCCCACCCACTGCGGGTGGCCAGGGTGCCACCCCAGGGGCGTGTGTCCCCCACTGTCCACTGCGCACAGTGGGAGGGCTAGGTGCCCTGGACATGCACTGATCTCCTGTTCCTTCCTTTGACATAGGTGTCCAATGGGGTGGTCACCTTCCCTCTCGGATGCCTCCTGTGGCGCATCATTTCGATCACCACCACCACCCTGGAGATTCCAGGTGGATGAGAAGAGCTCTGGCCATAGGGCAGCACAGAGGACAACACCAGGTGGTGGGACATGGCTGCCCATAGTGGCTGATGTTACCTTTCCTGCCCCTGACTACCCTTCCCTGTTCCATTGTATAGCCCTGTCCCCATCCCTCCCTCACCTACCCTATCCCTGCTTTGTATATAGTTCCCCTGCCTTATTCCCTGTTTTGTATTGTACACAGTTCTTTTATACGGTTTGCTTTGCTTACCCATCTGTGTCCGTGTCTGCTTTGTGGCTGGCGAGTGGAGCCAAGCTGCAGTGGCGTGGTGGATGGCTGTATGTTGCACCTGTGTTGTTCTGTGGGCTGGGCATGGTGGTGTATGCCCATCGGTCAGTGGCTGTGCCTTGGGGTGGCCATCGGCTGGTTTTTTGGGCTGTGTGGCATGTGTGTTGGGTGCCGTGTGCCAAGGTGTGGCTGGCTGTGGACCAAGTGGGAGGGCATGCCCGTCCAGCGGGGGTGGCTGGTGGCAGCCCACCCTTGGCCGTTAGTGCTGCCTGTTTCATGCATCCACTGCTCTGGTGCTGGTGGATGGTGGCTGGCTACCCCGCACTCTGTGGATGATGTTCTCATGGGGCCAGCTGTGCCTCCCGGCCTGGCTCCACCACCTCCCAGCGCACCCCCCCCTTCCCTGGTGCCTTGCTCCCTGCTGTGCTGTGGCTGGTCCTTTTGTGCCTTGGCACACCTTCCTTGGCCCCTTGCGCATCTATGGTTGTGCCATTGCACATGTTGGGTTGCTCCCTGGTGCACCTCTGACTGCGCTCTGGTGCATCCTTGCGATATTCAGTCTTGTTGCGCTGGCACATGTCACCATGTGCAACCTTTGAATATCACACTCATTGAGCCATGGCACATCAGACTTGCACTGTGCTGGCCTTGCACTGGCGTCTGGTGCATTTCTGAATATCCCACCCTGGATTCCTACCCTTATCTTCTTGGCTCCCAGACACACAGCTAGGAAAGCAGGCATGGTGTTTAATCACAAATGGGTGTTCCCCAGGCAAAAGCTCCTCTTGCAAATAACTCTCTGAATTTATCGCCTAACCTGAAATTTGGTTATTAGGTCATTCTTTGAATTTACTATTTAGCATATGCAATATGGGCTGGATATTCAAACTGCGGCCAAAATGTGTGCAATAACAGGAGCAAGTACAAGTCCATTACGCACATTTGCAATAAGCGATATTCAAAAATGGAGCAAGCCAAATTGCGCAAACAGCCAACATCTGAATATCACAAACCTGCGCCATAGCGCAACCAGGAAGGAGAAGCTGATCAGATATGATGAGCTATAGCGCAACAAGGGCAGCCCAGCTGAGCAGCCCAGAGGTGCCATAGCGCAAGCAGGGAGCCCCAGCAGCAGAGCAATGGAATCAGAACCAGGGAGGTAGGCAGGGGCCCACCACCCATGCCACAGATGGGCACAGGAACACACTGCAGAACTGACAATGCACCCCCACACCCCAAGCACAGCACAACTGGGGGAGGGACGGAATATCCACCGGCCCATGGGGACAAGCAAACAAAGCACAGCTGGGCCATGTTGCCCCAGCACACCCACCGGCAAGCTGAGACTGCCACACAAGGGGGGGGCGGACCACCCCATGGCACAGCAACCTCCCCTGTGCACAGCACACCCTGCACTGTGACCCCAAGACATCCCCCATGAGCAGTGACCATCACTGCAGGAATCCCCATGCATACCCCCCCACTGTCACACTGCAGCCTCGTGTACCACAGAACCATACAAGCCAGAGCCACCATGAGCACCCAGCAGTGGGTGGTAGCACATGGAAATGCAACAATGGCAGACACAGTGCCAACACGCACAAACCCCCTGAGGCACAGCTGAGAGACCGAACATGTGTTGCCACAAGAGGTACCGCACACAGGAAAGGGCATACCCCTGACACAACTGCCATTGATACAGCACCCTGCACAGTAGACAAGTGTCACAGCGCGACCCACCATGAGCCACATCAGCCAGCACAGACACCCACAGTGCTGCGTGGAAGCATGCAGCACACTGGATGCAACACAGTGCAGGGGCAAACACACACCCATACCCTCGGGGACACCAACACAGGGCGCACAGTAGTGTGGCAGCAAGCCCCCAGTGTGGGCCCATGTAAACTGTGCACACACAGCCTGCAGTCCACCATAGTACAGGGATTACACCCATCCTGTGCTTGAACTGTGGCCCTGTACACCACCAGCATATGCCTGGATCACAAGTCACAGACAGTGGTGCACAGCCCCTGCAACACACACAAGCCACAGCATGGAGGTGGGACAGCAACTGTGGAGGCCACAGTGTCACCCGAGGCAAATATGCACCTCACCAGTGACAGGAGGCAACCCAGCATTGTGACGGTCACAGTGGATGACCTGCAGGGAGAGCCACCACTGACAAGGCAGCAGACCTCGCAGGCCACAGACATGCAAGGGTGTCAGCTGCACAGGCCAAGGACAGTTTGACAGGGGCACAATGGACACAGAGCAGGCACCATGGATCACTGCACACAGCAGCGCAATGCACAGTCTAGAACAACACACACCACAGATACCGACTGATAGCTACTCCCACACCAGAGACACTTCCCCATGCACACACACACATACCCATGACTGAACCACCCCAGATGCCATGCAGACCACTGCAACTGAGAACCTATAGCCAGCTGCAAATCAGAGACCACCACAGTATTCATATCAAAATCTGTATTATAAAATATATAACAACAACAACAACATCTATATACAAATATACATATATGGGGTGGAGGTACAGGAACAAGGTGGGGGTGGGTAAGGGCACGGAGTGAACAACTGGGAGAGGAAGGCGGGGTATGAGTCAGTAAAAGGGGAGGTAATATGCGATCAGTGGCATCCAGCCTGCTCCTCCGCTGCCTGGGGCCGTTCCTGGTCGCTTTCTCCTCCTCACCCCATGCTGATGGAGGTCCTGCAGTATGGCCAGGGATTTGGCCGCCACACGAACCAGCTCCTGGAAGGAATGCTCCATGCATAGGAGTATCTGCACACACCTAAGACAAGGGATCAGAGTTAATGGGTGTGATTGTCCATCCCCCTGCAGCCCACCCATCAAGCATGGCATACAGCCATGTGCCCCGCTCCTGTGATGGTGTGCACCCACCCACAGTGACCGTGTGCACAAGACATGCCCAACCAGGCAGCAACAGCCATGTGTACCACTGCACACACACACCACCCATGTCCAGCACAGCACAACCAAGGCCATACAGTAACGTGGCTATGTGGTGGGCAGGCAGTGCCACAGCCATGTGCCCAGTGCACTCATGGACCACCATTGATGCACTCCCAGACATGCAGTGCCACTGGACAGTGCTGACTATCACATGTCGTGTGCATGGCAGTGGTGTCCATGGATGGTGGCCATGCCCTGCTCCCCACCCTGTCACACAGCATGCAATAGCAATCATCGTGTCATGGCACTCACCCTCATTGGGCTGTTGCTGGCGTTGGGGTTGTTCCCCAACACGCTCCAGTTCTGCATCCACCACCCTCCACTGCTGCTCCGTGGCCCTCCTCTGCTCTGCCACGCCTGTGGGAAACAAAAGGTGAGAAACACATCAGTACCAACCCAAAGCATATTCCCCCTGCCCCAATGTGTGTGCCCACCCACCCAGCCAGACCCATCCATTCCATACCCTGTAAACACTGCCACAGCCAACCCTAGACCATCCCTCCCCTATGTGCTGGACACATAAGACAGTTTTACCCATATGGACCATACAGGTGTGTACAAGTATCACCCACCGGGACGAGGCACCACGCCCCTCCTGGCGCGCGACCGCAGACGTGCCAGTCACTCCCTCTGTAGCAGGTCACCATACCGGTGCCTGCACTGCTCAGCCGACCTCCTGCAGCCAGTGGCTGCCCCCAGGTCATTGGCCACCTCTTGACAGACCTGGGTCCTGGCCCTGTCCAGTGGCACCTCTGCAAAGAGTGGGCCATAGTGTGGCTCCACAATGGCCACAAGGTTGGCCAGCTCGAGGGCACTCCATTGGGGGTCTCTCCTGCGTGCCATCTCCAGTGCTATAGTAGGCAATAGCTCTTGCAGTCGCGGCTACCCCGTGGGTGCTGTGCCGACACATCACCGCCATTCCCTATCCGCTGTTGGTAGCAAGCTGCCATTCCTATCGCGCTGTCACGAACAGCGCGATAGAGCTGCAGACATGCCATATGTACAGCGCCAAGGGGGCAAAGGTCGGGCACAGGGTCATGGGTCTCTGGCGCAAGGCCATGCACAGCGCCACTGGACATCTATGTGTCTAGCATGATTGGTGGCCTGTGTGCCATTGCCACAGCGAACTATTGTGCAGTTGTGCCACAGCGCCATGTAGTGACCATCACCGTAGCACCACTGGCATAATGGTGGCCGTGCCCTGAATTGTCTACCGCACACAGCACATCATCAGCATTGCAGACACCTGCGTAAGCTACCTGGGCATGCGCAGTGTGGTGTACTACTCAGTCACAGAACTGCGCCATTGGCTCAGCACGTTCAACCCTAAATTGCGCAAAGTGCAACAGCACGATATTCAGCCATCATATGCAAATCATCCGATCAGCCATTCAATGGTGCAGCAGCATGATTTGCATCTCATTAAGATTGCTCCACACCTAATTTGCATGGACTGCGCCATAAAACTGCGACACTGTTCTGCAGTGGCCATATTCGGTTACTGCAGTTTATAGGTGAGTTGCATGCTGTGTGAGTGTTCTGGACTGTGGTCTCAGGGACTTGCTTTGTACTGCACAGTCACAGGTCACCACTGTCACCCATACAGGCTGAAAATGACAGAGCGAGGACTGGGTGAGGAGGATGATGGTGGGTGGAAGAGGCCCAATTTTACCAAGGCCGAGAGCGGATGCACTCTTCAAGGCCTACATCGATCAGGATCCACTTCTCAGTGGATGGTGGGGCACTCCTCAGGCCCATGCTGCTGCATGGGAGGGGGTGGCACGTGCCGTCAACCTGCATGGCAGCCACCAGCACTCTGTGCAGGAGTGTAAGAAGAAGATGGGTACCGACAGGAGGAGGGTGAAGGAGAAGGTGGCTGCCATCAGGGTGGCACGTGCTGCAACAGGCGGGGGCCAGCCGGAGGTGGTGCAGCTGACTCCGGCAGAGGACAGGCTTGCTGCAAGCATGCAGCGCAGTGCCATTGAGGCGTTGAAGGAGGTGGCTTCCAGACAGGTGGTAGCCCATCACTGCATAGTGCGTCATGGTCTTGGGGAGGTAGATCACATGCACTATCATGTCCCACTTTCTTTTACAAATCCTGCATGTCTGCAGGGGTCAGCGATGGAGGGCCTGTCCACTGCAGACAGCCATCTGGGTGGAGGAGGACCATCCACCTCCAGGGTAGCTAGCATGCATTGCAACAGTGGTACCGCCTGCCCATCAACAGTGATGTCACTGAGACAGGTGTGGGGAGGCCCTTCCTGTGTCTCAGCAGTCTGGCATCCAAGCATGCCAGCACACTGTGGCTGTGACTGTGGCACAGACCTGCACCAATGATGATGCAATGACCATTATGGGCAGTGGCGTGTGTGTCATGGAATGGACACACAGCAGGCCAACACACGCCCATGGACCTGGCTGTTTCTACGGCGTGTGTGCCAGCATGTCAGCACAGTCCCAGGCTGTGCCTGTCATCACCAGTGGGGCAGCACCGGTGGCTGGTCAGGTCAGTGGCACTGTGGCCACAGCGCGAACAGCCGATCCCTCTGGGCACAGCAGGCAGAGGGGCAGCAGCAGCAGTCAGCCACCGGGACTGGGGTACAGGGCTCAGTGGTGGCATCTGTGCACCACCTATGGACTTGCTCTACCTGACCCTGGTGAGCAGTGCCCACCCTCAGAGGTGCTGAACATCAGGCCCTTCCATACCCTGAGGGAAAGGTTGCCGGGTGGCAGACAACCTCTTGTGAAGCACACCGCCTGCTGCAGGCATCAGTACAACAGCAGATGTGGCTTGCAACATCCGTGGAGGCTCTGTGTGTGCCCTGGGTAGGGTCGTGGAGCAACTCGCAGGGACTTCGAAAGGATCCTGTCATGGATTGACCATTTGCGGAGGATCGACCGCTGCCATTGACAGGCTACCACAGATGTTGGTCGCTGTTGTGGCCATGATGGGCACACAGTCAGGTGCCCATGTGTCACCACACCGCCAGTAGTTCGCCATCCACTCCCTTTCCCGCATCATGCGACACCCACCCTGTCGATGCCGGGTTCAGCTGTGAGCATCCCGAGTACTCCTGGTGCAGGTTTGTTTGTGCGCTGCTGCAGACACCTGTGCGGGCACGGTCATGTTCCTGCAGTGGAACCCTGGTGGACCATCGTTCCACCATGAGACCATGCTCAGCCTGCCAGTGCTGCTGGGTCTCAGCTGGGCAGCCCGCATCCGAGGTGGATGTGGCACTGTGCCGCATGACTGAAGGGGCATGGTGCCTCATCCAGGTGGGTGAACCGTCGCCCTGTATGCCATTCCATATAGGTAACACTGTCTTTTGTGTCCAGCACATAAGGGAGGGATGGTCTCGGGTTGGCTGTGGCGGTGTTTAAGGGTATGTGAGGATGGGTCTGGCTGGGTGGGTGGGCACACACATTGGGGCAGGGGAAATATGCTTTGGGTTTGTACTGATGTGTTGCTCTTCTTTTGTCTCCCACAGGCGTGGCAGAGTGGAGGAGGGCCACGGAGCAGCAGCGGAGGGTGGTGGACGCAGAACAGGAGCGTGTCGGGGAACAACCCCAACCCCAACGCCAGCGACAGCCCAATGAGGGTGAGTGCCATGACACCACCATGATTGCTATTGCATGCTGTGTGACAAGGTGGGAGCAGGGCATGGCCACCATCCATGGACACCACTGCCATGCAGGCATGTAGTCAGCACTGTCCAGTGGCACTACATGTCTCGGGGTAAGTCGTAATTCAGTCCATGTGCACACTGGGCACATGGCTGTGGCTTTCTGCCCACCGCAGCCACGTTACTGTATGGCCTTGGTTGTGCTGTGCTGGACATGGGCGGTGTGTGTGTGCAGTGGTAACATGGCTGTTGCTGCCTGGTTGGGCATGTCTTGAGCACATGGTCACTGTGGGTCGGGTGCACACCATCACAGGAGAGGGGCACATGGCTGTATGCCATGCATGATGGAGTGGGCTGCAGGGGATGGACAGTCACACCCATTGACTCTGATCCCTTGTCCCTAGGTGTGCGGATACTCCTTCAGCATAGAGTGAACCATCCAGGATCTGGTTCGTGTGGCGGCAGATCCCTGGCCATACTGCAGGACCTCCATCAGCATAGGGTGAGGAGGAGAAGGCGACCCGGGAACAGCCCCAGGCAGTGGAGGAGCAGGCTGGACACCATTGAATGCACATTACGTCCCCTTTGACTGACCCTCACATCCACCCTCCCTCCTCCCATTTGTTCACCCCTGCCCCCTTACCTACCCCCACCATATTCCTGTACCTCCACCCATATAATTGATATATGTATATAGCTGTTGTTGTTGTTGTTATATATCTTATAATACAGATTTTGATATGAATACTGTGGTGGTCTCTGATTTGCAGCTGGCTATAGGTGCTCAGTTGCAGTGGTGTGCATGGCATCTGGGGTGGTTCAGTCATGGGTCAGTGTGTGTGTGTGTGCGTGGGGAAGTGTCTCTGGCGTGGGAGTGGCTATCAGTCGGAATCTGTGGTGTGTGTTGTTCTCTGTGCATTGCATTACTGTGTAGTGGTCCATGGTGCCTGCTCTGTGTCCATTGTGCCCCTGTCAAACTGTCCTTGGCCTGTGCAGCTGACACCCTTGCATGTCTGTGGCCTGCAAGATCTGCTGACTTGTCAGTGGTGGCTGTCCCTGCAGGTCATCCACTGTGACTGTCACAATGCTGGGTTGCCTCCTGTCACTGGTGAGGTGCATGTTTGCCTCGGGTGACACTGTGGCCTCCACAGTTGCTGTCCCACCTCCATGCTGTGGCTTGTGTGTGTTACAGGGGCTGTGCACCACTGTCTGTGACTTGTGATCCAGGCATATGCTGGTGGCATACAGGGCCACAGTTCATGCACAGGGTGGATGTCACTCCTGTGTCATGGTGGACTGCAGGCTGTGTGTGCACAGTTTACATGGGCCCACACTGGGGGCTTGGTTTCCACACTACTGCGTCCCTGTGTTTGTGTCCCCGAGGGTATGGGTGTGTGTTTGCCCCTGCACTGTGTTGCATCCGGTGTGCTGCATGCTTCCACACAGCACTGTGGGTGTCTGTGCTGGCTGCTGTGGCTCGTGGTGGGTCGCGCTGTGACACTTGTCTACTGTGCAGGGTGCTGTATCAATGGCAGTGGTGTCAGGGGCACGCCCTTTCACGTGTGGGGTACCTCTTGTGGTGACACATGTTCGGTCTCTCAGCTGTGCCTCAGGGGGCTTGTGCGTGTTGACACTGTGTCTGCCATTGTTGCATTGCCGTGTGCTGCCACCCACTGCTGGGTGCTCATGGTGGCTCTGGCTTGTATGGTTCTGTGGTACCCGAGGTTGCAGTGTGACAGTGGGGGGTATGCATGGGTATTCCTGCAGTGATGGTCACTGCTCATGGGGTGTCTTGGGGTCACCGGTGCAGGGTGTGCTGCATGGGGGGCCTGCTGTACCATGGGGTGGTCCACCCTCCTTGTGTGGCAGTCTCAGCTTGCCGGTGGGTGTGCTGGGGCACCATGGCCCAGCTGTGCTTTGTTTGGTTGTCCCCATGGGCTGGTGGATATTCCATCCCTTCCCCAGTTGTGCTGTGCTTGGGGTGTGGGGGTGCATTGTCAGTTCTGCAGTGTGTTCCTGTGCCCATCTGTGCCATGGGTGGTGGGCCCCTACCTACCTCCCTGGTTGTGCAGTTCCATTGCTCTGCTGCTGGGGGGCTCCCTGCTTGTGCTATGGCGCCTCTGGGCTGCTCAGCTGGGCTGCCTTGTTGCTCTATAGCGCATCCGTATCTAGCTGAGCTTCCCTTCCTGGTTGCACTATGGCGCAAGTTGTGTGATATTCAGACGTTGGCTGTTTACGCAATTTGGCTTGCTCCTTTTGAATATCGTGTCTATTGCGCATGGCGCAATGGACTTTGCCTGCTCCTGCTATTACGCACTTTTGGGTGCAGTTTGAATATCCAGCCCACAATCTAAATTACATAAAAACACATACAGTAAATAACATCATTATACTATTTCAAAACAAATACATTCATCCTTATCACAAAGCCACTTCCACAAAGATATTTTAAAAGTAAGTAAAAAAGTGCAGTTGGTAATATAGGAGGAAGTAAATTAAAATAATAAGGGTCAGTAAATAGAAAAGACCTTTGACCAATAGAACAAACCCAAACACCCTTAAATAAAAAAGAGCTGACTTGAAACAGATCCTTTTTCGAAAAGAAATGCAACATGAGATCTTAAACAGGTCACAAGAATAAGTGCGAGGAGCAGCCCCCATCAAAAATCTAAGTATGGAATTACAGTATATGTTACCTTTAGTCTATCCAAAACACTGTTGGTGGTAGCGGTATAGATATTAATACCATATTCTAAAAGGCTAAAAAGAAAACTATGGGTCAGTAATTTCCTGGACTCTATAGTTAAACAAGCATTTGTCAATGCCGAATGTTTGCTTGCTGGCATTGGCAGTGGTAGTGTAAAGTTACAGAGCTGCATAATAGGAATGGCAGTGAAGTATTGAACTGGAGCCAACCCCCACCACCCTGCAAGAGTGACAGGCATTGGGGTGTGCGTTTGGGTCGATCAGGCATAACGGCCATGCCATTTCACCACACCCCACCCTGCAGACACTGACAAGTGTCACGGTGTTCCTTTGGGTCTTTTTCCCTTATGCGCACCCCATTTCATTAGGAAATATGGTGAGATGGGTGCGATATAGGAGAATGGGGTGAACTTTGGGGCCAAAGAGTCCAAGGCATACCTCGATGCCTCTCACTGACTGCAGGGTGTGGAAAGGTATGAGCATCACAGGCAAGAATCCCAAGTCACACCCCTGATGCCTGTCATTCTCTACAGGGTTGGGCATTATGGTTGGAAACCCTAATACCTCAGGCATTCGTTGGTATTTTCACTCCAAATTTTCAACATGTTTTTTGTGACCCCACCTCATGAACAGGGGGAATATCAGTTTGTTAGCCGAAAGCTGCTTATGCACAGTGACTACGGCATTTAGCACCACAGGTGCAAAAACATTCCGAACAGGATGTAAAAAATGACAGCTGTACTGTTCATGGGGAGGTGTAAAAAATGGCAATGTTGCAAATCTGCAGTAAAAATATTAAAAAAATGGTGAAGTCACGAGCGTACACAGAAACTGTGCAACGCACACCCGTAATATAATTAGGTTGGGGATTTTTTACAGCAGATTGTCAACTCAGGCATTTTGGTGCCTCTGATCATGAACAGTGTCACTGTGATTTTCTTTATCTGTGCCGAACAATGATTTCCCACAGCGACCATGCATCTCTGCGCTGAAAGTGTGAAAACACACTTCAGCCATGTTGTGAAAAATGACAGCTGTACTGTTCATAAGGAAGTGTGGAAAAATGCCACTGGTGAAAATCTGGACTGAAAATATTACAAAGTCATGAACTTACGAGGGTGCATGAAAACTGCGCAATGCTCACTCGTAACACAGTCATTTTATGGACTTTTGTCACCAAATTTTCAACATAGCCATTTTAAGACCTCTGCTCATGAACAGTGTCACTGTGATTTTCTTAATTTGTCCCGTACATTGATTTCGCACATCAACTGCGCCATTGTGCGCTACATGGGCGGAAACATGTTTTGGGTGAGATGTGAAAAAATGACAGCTGTACTACTCATAAGAAGGTGTGGTAAAATGGCAATGTTGAAAATCTGGAGTGAAAATATTGAAAATTCACGAACTTACGAGCCTGCGTAGGAACTGCAGCAATGCACGCTCGTAAAACAGTCATTTTTTGGAATTTTGGCACCAAATTTTCAACATGGTGATTTTGGACCCTTCTCATGAATGATGTCACTGTCATGGCGTTATTCAGGCCTGAAGGTGATTTCATGCAGTAACTGCGAAATCACCCGCCGAATCAGCTCTTGACAACTGATCGATCATGAAAGAGTCCCAAAACCATGAATTCAATTCAAATCAAACCTGAATATGCAATAAAGTTGAAAACCCCCTATCTAGCCCATTATACAGCTTACCGGCATTTCCTCAGTTAGTGGTCAGCTTTGGAGAGTGCAGACATGTTCCCAGTTCACCGAAGATCGTCGCGCCGAGCTCCGGAGGTAAGTATGGGGTGTGGGGGTGTGGGGAGGCAGTGTGTGCAGTGGGTGGGTGCGGGTTGTGGGGGAGGGCCAGGGAGACTACGTGGGACTGTTTTTCCTTTACAGGTGTTATTTTAGTTTATAATGACGACGCGGGATGTTTGCCACGCTGGGGTGGGCTCCCAACATGGCACAAGAACGGTTGGGGGGCGTTCAGCCAATGGGGGATTGGGCACACCCGTCGGGCAAAGCATCGATTGCCATGCTGGGGTGGGCTCCCAGTGTAACACCCAGTACTCGGGGGTGAGGACAGTGGAGCCGGCGGGGTTGGGCACCCGTCGGCTATATCGTGAATTGCCACGCTGGTGGGCACCCAGCGTGGCATTCAGAAAACTTTGGGCGGGGCGCAGCACGGCGGCGGGGATTAGGCAGCCCGTCGGCTATACAGTGTGTGTGTGCGTGCGTGGGGGTGCGCACGCTCGCGTGGGCGTGTGTGTGGGGGGAGCTGCAATGAGCAGGCGATATCTTATTGCTGCTCACTCAAGCGTATCCCTTTGAACTGTATGCCACTGCATTTTGGAGCTTGTCATAGACAGCTCCAGCATGCATTGGCTTACAGGGCCACGCCTGCCAACACACTGACTGAATTGGAGGAGGTGACACCGAAATCTCGATGATGGCATATGTTTCTTGCACATGCGCAAGCAAACATAAAAAGGGCGTATCCTATACAACATTCCCAATCGTTGGTGTAGGAACTTATGTAAATAATTAACATGATGCTCAAAGGTCAAATGTGAGTCTAGGTAAATACCTACTGTAGATATTTAAATGTATCGACTCTTTCAACAGTAACACCCCTAGAATCAACCACAAACAGCATGGGGGGGGCACTAAGCTTCGTCTTCTTCAAGTTCAGCACCATATGCCTGGAAATAAGCCATTTCTGAAAAAAAATAAAATCCTCCTGGATATTTTTTGTTTCCAGAGAGTGATTATCGGCAATGTCATATAAAACTGCATCATCTGCATAACAAGACATAGAATACAACTAGTAGGTGCTGAATTCAAAAAGAGAGAGAAAAATAAATAAATGGGCCCAGGATGGGACCCTGAGGAACCCCACAATGATTGTCATGTGGACTAGAAGAAATACTGCCAATCAAGGTACAATGACTCCTATTCTGTAAATAGAAAACCAACTAACAACATGTTGTGAAAATAGAATTCAGTCAAAACAGATGGAAATAAATCATATTCAACTAAATCGAAAGGCTAGGTAAGGTCCATGAATATGGCCACAGTGGAGCGCCCCTTATGTAGGCCGCCCTGTATGTGGCCAGTGAACCCCACCAAGGCTCTCTCAGTATTATGACCATGCCTAAATCCATGCTGAACATCAGAAAGCAAACCATAATTATCCAAGAATTCAGTGATTTGATCCAGAATGTTTTTCTCTAGGACCTTAGAGAGTGGGATGGTAATTGGATATAGTAGAAGGATTACCATCTTTTAGGATAGGCTTAACATTTGCCTTTTCCCAGCTGATGGGAAAAGGAGCAGAGTGCATAGATAAATTAAACAATACTGTAGGTGATGCAAAAAAATCTATTCCAAGCTTAATAAACCTATAATCAATATTATCATGTATTAAGTTCTACCTGGGGTTCAATTTAAGTATATAATCCCTGACCTGAGCCAGGATACCTCACTAAAGTGAAAATAGGGGTGAGATTTAGAATTAGTATCAGAATATAATACATGGGCAACGTGGGACTGAGGCAACCTAAGATGTTCAAGGTTCCAAAAAAAATTTATTAAAAGCTTGTGCAACTTGTAGGGGTTCATTTAGGGTGGTACCATCAAAATTTAGAGTTACAGAAGTATCCTTATGCCCATTCCCCAAGGTCTGTCTAGAATTACTAATAAATTTACCTTGTAGAGAAGCAAAATATTGTCTTTTTGCTCTCCTGAGTCTTGCATTTATTACACAACATGTTATAATTCTGTAGGTCAACACTATCCTTAGTGACCTTATATTTCTTCCATGCTTTATCCTTAATTTTCATAGCTCTAAGTAAATCTGGAGTAATCCATTTATGTCTCTGGGCTCTAACCTAATTCTTTTCAAAGGCGCCAACTTATCTACAATTGTGGTATAAATACTACAAAACTTCCAAAACAGATCAGCATCCATACTGAGTCCACCTTAGATCGGTCAGCTTGCTTGCATGCCTCATTGACACATAGGGGATCAAGGTTATTAAAATTCCTGTATTCAGTAAGTGTTGGTGAGCACCCCCTCACCGGGACCTAGCTGACCACTCACAATAAATAGGACAATGGTTGCTGATGACATCAGGCAAAACCATGGGATTTAACATCCTATTATTAAAGGGGGCTATTAACCAATTCAAAGTGGTTCCCCCACCAGTTTTATATTTATGCCTAGTGACAGCAGTGATTAACTGTTGGAGGCCCTGGTCCTGGAGGAGCTCCCAAACACCTTCTTTATGCTGAAAACCCCAATCTTTATTAAAGTCTCCCATAAAACCCATTCTCATTTAGGGGTAAACAATTCTTTACTTCCATAACCACATTCCAGCCATCTTTAAAACAACCAGGGGTATATAAATGGTGCTCAGACAAGTGTTTCTGGTGCCCAGAACAATATTTATTGTTAACAGGTCACAGTTTGAGTCAAATAGTTGTGCCCAACCAGTGTAACCTTAAGATGAGATTGGAAATATATAAGAACCCCAAAAAAAAAAAAAAAAACCCTTACAATATTTTCTAATAAAACTAAAACCAGGCAGAGAAATCTCAGCATCAGATATATTATCATGAAGCCATGTTTCAGAAAGGGTCACTATATCAAATTTATATTATTCCACCTAGACATTAAAAGCAGGGTCAATCTTAACTTTTCTTTGCACTAGCCAACAGGACAAGTTGATTCAAAATTGCACTAGCCACAATTATATTGATAAATTTTAATCACTTATACAGCAAAATGCAAGCCAAGAAAATATTCAGATTATCACACATTTATCATGCTTCCACATTGCTTCTGGCCCCAGCAAAAAAAAAAAGACTGCAATGACATCACACACAGTGTTTTGTACCATGGCCTCCTCTTTCCTCTTTCTGTACACCCCAAACCAGAGGATAACTGTGGAGGGATTGTGGTATAACAGAGGGACCAGACAATGAACTTCAAGTTCAACACACAACCTCTGTGTGATGTTTATTCAAAATGCAGCAGATAACGTTCAGCAATGGCATATCCCTTCTTCAGTACATCAGTGTGTAGCAACAGACTATGCAAGTATTTCCTCTACACTTAGCCAGCACCTACAGGCTCACTGATCTCTGATCTAACTTATCTGTGAAATTTAACCTCCCCATGTGGGTCTTGTTTGCTTGGGTGGTGGAGCACAAATTAAAAACAAAAAAACAAGCTAAAGATAAAGAACCTCAGTGCAGAAGCACTGAAACAAGGGTTACCCAAAGGGCATTGACAGTAAGCCAAGTTTCAAAGAAACACAACAGCACACATACTTCTAGAATGCAAAGCATCATAGGACATATGCAAATCACCATGACATTTCAGACTTGTTCAGTTTACAGCAATTTACATGCATTTTAAACGGCACAACTAACTTAATTTTTATCATACAGTCCCCTAGTAACTTTTTATCTTTATCAAAAACACCTAGTACCATGGTATTTTCAACATTTATAGGTTTTATACACATAGAGTGGGGTATTCAAAGGGGTTGCACATGGCGCAACAGTGTTGCGCAATGCGCAACCCACTGATGCACCCCGGCATGATATTCAAAGGTGGAAGTTGCACTGTGCAAATCCCGATGCGCCAGGGTGCACCATTAATGTATGTGCACAAGTCTGGGGTGCCCATGCATATTCCGTGATATCCCGATATTCAGCCTGGGATGTGCGGGCATATGCAGGCACACACCCACCTTGCGCTGCACAGGGAGACGCAAAGATCCACCTGTAAAAAGAAGGAACAAGGCCTGGCCACCCACAGGTGAGTTGCCGTATTGCAGGATGCAACATGGCAGTTGCCAGCTATGGGTGGCCACCTGACCTCCAGAGACAAAGTCCGGGTATCATTGCCTCCCCTTGCCCAATCGTGGGCATTATGAATACATAAATTCCCTGGGTGTTCAGTGGACCTGTTCCCCAGCCTGATCGCTGACTTTATAAGTACAAGTAAACCCTGGTGGTCCAGTGGACCAGCTCCCCAGCCCGATCGTGGGCTTAAGTAAAATAAATAATTCCCTGGTGATCCAGTGGACCCGAAACCCATTCCAATTGTGGGGTTTAGCAAATGTAACATTCCTGGTGGTCAGGCAGTACCCCCCCTCCCCATCCGCCCACTCAGACCTGCCACCCCACTCCCCCCCCGGTCAGCGGTGGGTGGGAACTCCCCACCAGGCCACCTGGCTGCCGCCCGACTGACAGCGTACAGTACAGCTGTATGCCCATTGGCCCGCTGCATGGGCCAATGGGCATGCAGACTCATACTGTACTACACAGTCCCAAAATGAATGAAACCATTCACATTTTGGGACTTTAATAATACAGGCTCTGATCTACATGCTCATTAGCCCACACAGTGGGCCAATGGGCACATGTACAGCACACAGTCAGCTGTCAGTCAACTCAACAGGTGGCTTCTGCAGTGAGGAGCTGCTGCCCACCGCTAACCAGGGAGGCGGGGTGGTGGGTCTGAGTGGGTGGGGAGGGGACCACTGACCACCAGGAATGTTATGTTTTTTAAAGCCCGCGATTGGGCTGGGATTCGGGTCCACTGGACCACCAGGGAATTATTTATTCTACTTAAGCCTGTGATCAGACTGGGGAGCGGGTCCACTGGACCACAAGGGACATTTCATTTCACAAAAGCCCATGATCGGGCAGGGGTGCAGGTCCATTGGACCACCAGAGAGGTTTCATTTATCTAAAGCCCGCAATCGGGCAGTGAGGTAGGGTCCACTGGACCACCAGGAATATTACATTAACTACAGCCCACGATCGGGCATTGGGGCACGTTGCCCGCCAAGGGGCAGGGGGCGTCGGTCTCCGACGGCTGCAGCCTGGCAGGCACCAGGCACAAGTCGCCGGGGATCGGCGCACCTGCATGCAAATGGGCCATAATGACTTGCAAATGGCCCCATTTGTGCCTTGCATGCATAATGGCCTCATTTGCATGTCCAGCACTGAATATCATGGGTCATGCACCTAGCGCACCTGCACTTGTGCTGGCGCATCCCCCTGCTCCTCACTTGCCACTTGCGCTGGCGCAGTGTCACTGCACCCTGCGCAGTGTGGGCAGCCCTAGTGCTATATTCAACGGTGCTGAGCCATGGCGCAGCACCATTGAATATCACCCAGACCATGCCCTGGCGCATCCCAGTTGTGCTGCGCCCAGGCTTATGCCCCTGCCTGGTGCATTCTGAATATCCCACCCATAAGGTATATACATTAAAGCATTTTATGACATAGTGCTATTGCATACTAAATCCAGCAACGAGGAACACAGCCTATTGTTTTATATTAGCTCAGAGGTTGCAACAATACCTCCCTGTACAAGGACCTGAGAGGGAAAAGAAAAATTAAAGAGGATACTATAGCATAGTCAAGAAAGGGAAGGGGGTGCCCAGAGGTGGCCAACCTCATGGACAAGAAATTGTAAAGAATAGATTAGGCTAAGAAATAGAAGAACTATTGCAACAGAGTTAAAAAAATGTTGGTCCTCAAGAGTGGCAGGAGCTCCCCGTCACAGTAACATAGCAGCAAATGTCCAATCAGGCAGTCCTAACTCTGCACACACAATAGCTGACATCATCATGCACCTCACCACACTCTCACCACCACCCACAGGGCAATGAACAGAATCAGGAAGAGAAAGACGCTCTCAGACCCCACCCTGTGATCAACTGGAGCACAGCAAATCTGGAAGTTTTTATACAGTGTCAAGTGAGCCAGGAGCACAGCTAGGATTTCTTTGGGGAGGAGGCTACACATACCTAAGGGGCCTGGGAAACAGAAAACTTCATGACATTTTTATTTTTAAAGGTATTAATTTTCACCATGCTATGCCCCAACAGTAACAGATTTTTTTAAACATTCTCCTTTCAACAGGCCTGGGTGAACAGTACACAGGCATGGTACTATACTACCCCTGTTTCTATATAGAATGATCTATGCTCCCCAGGAATGCTTATTTTAACCTTTCAAATTACGTGTTTTATTAAGGTATTTTGAACCATACATGCTCCGAAGCTTTGTTTTTAGGATGAAAGAACATGCTGAGTAGGATAAGAGTGGGACTATATTGATGGCATTGGCCAGCATGGTTTATTTAGAGGATCTGGGGGACCCCTACACGTGCCAGTAATAGCAGCTATGTGTCTATGGATAGGTCATTTTAGAGTATGGTCTGCGGTGGTGTCCAGGAAAAGTACAGAGCTGAGAGATCTGAAGGGGAGAGGGAGCAGCCATGGTGAGGCTGAGATAAAACCCACCTGCAGAGCACGGCCTATATGTCTCTTAGCATTCTTTGACTGACATGTTGGATGCAGACATTCAAAATGTAGGGAAATGAGGGGTACTGGTACTAATAATGAGGGACAAATTGTCAGATAGAGACACATTCAGAAAACTGGAAACTAGTGACTCAACAGCTTCTACCCTTGCTCACACCCTGGACGCTAGCTGAAAGTTCTAACAGTGGAGTGATAATTACTGACATTGAACCTTTTGTGAGATCCCCTTCTTGAACTGCCAGATAACTGCAGCTAACACCAGGCCATCTGCAACACCGAGAGAGATTAGCATGAGGATTAGAGCCTGCTAAAGTAAGGACTTTTTTAACTTCATTAACAGCCATAGAAAACCTGAACTAGTCAAGACGGACAAGTAGAGGGTTAGCTGCACTAGCCCTGGCCAATTTGTACTAGGTTTTGGGCTAGTAAAACAATGTTAAAATCAAACCCTGATTAAAAGTATCTCCACTTTGCAGTAAGACTGCATGTTTAGGTGAACCATTTTAATAACAGATTTAAAGTAATGTTATAGTTTGATAAATTAATAGATTAAAAACTACCAAAAACACTAGGACCTGGATGAGAGTAGACTGACCCAGAGATTAACAGCAACAATAGCCATAATCTATGAGATAAAACCCACCTGCAGAGCATAGCCTTCTCTGGTACGCTTTTCGCGTCCTAGGTGCCAGTGCATTCTCAATTAACTCCCAGGCTCCTGGGTTGTCAATTCCCAAAGGAATGGTGGGACTTCACTGGGCTGGAGGTCTGCCACTGGAGCCAATTCTCAGAACCTCTGCCACTGCAAATGAGAAAGAGCATCAGCGATGGCATTTTTGATTCCTGGTACGTGTACAGCCTTAAAGTTGATATTCAACAACTAACATTTTAGGACGAACACCCGCATGAGGTTGCCTATCAGGCCTTTGCCCCCTAATTGTTTGCTTATGGCATACACCACTCTGGGGTTGTCCAACCTGAATGTGAAGTACTTGTCCCTCAGCATATCCCTCCAGATCACCAATGCCACTGCAATGGGGAAGAATTCCATCACCATTATCTGCCTCGTAATGCCTTGTCTTACCCATTCTGGCGGCCACCTCCCTGCACACCACTTACCTTGCAGGTAAGCCCCAAAGCCCAAGCCACCCAAGGCATCTGCAAAGAGTTCCAGTTCCTGGCTGGACACTGGAACCGGCCACATCGATACCCCATTAAAGCAGTGCAAAAATGCCTGCCAAATGCCTAGACCCTCCCGCATTGCCGCTGTGACATGGATTCTGTGATGTGGTTTTGTACAGCCCACCCCAGCACCCTCCTGGTGCCTCATGAATGTCCTGCCCATGGGCATTACCCAGCAGACAAAGTTGAGGTGGCCCACCAATTGTTGGAGCTCCCATAATGTGACTTTACGTGCTCTCATCATTGAGTCCAGCCAGGTGCGCAAGGCCGCCAACTTTTCCTGGGGGAGCTGGAGCACTTGCTCGCTCATGTCAATTTCGATCCCCAGGAAGGAAAGCTGTGTGCATGGCCCCTCCGTCTTATCCTGGGCTAGTGGTACTCCCTGTTCATCGTACACCTATTGGAATGCTGCCATAATGTGTGTGCATTGCTCCGAGCCGGCCTTCCCCACAAACAGGAAGTTGTCCAAAGAATGTACCGCATGGTCGAGTTTGGCTTTTTGGGCTGTGACCCAGTGCAGAAATGTGCTAAATTGCTCAAAAAACACTCACACCATGGCACACCCCATGGGCATTTTATTTATGTATTAGCTTTTGTTGACCAGGTAGGTACATTAGGCAAAAACCCTGCCTATTTTCAAGCACAACCTGGGAGAGTACAGCATACAGTTTACAAAAAACAAGCAGCAAATAATACAGAACCAGTAGATATCCTCACAGGGATAGTTGTGGAAAAAACATATATGTGACAGTGGCCATCCACACAGGGGATGAAAGGAAGCAGGCATGAAACAAGGCAAAGCAGACAATAATTGGAGAGAGACAGCGGTAAGCTAGCTTAAGGAGAGAAAAGCAAGAGGGGGTTAGGTACAGACACAGGAATCAAGTGCATGCATGCAGTTGTCAATGTAGTAGCACCCGCCAAATTTTATGCCCAGTAGCTCTCTATCTGCTGGGTGCACCAGCAACAGGTGGAATGCTGATTCTATGTCAGCCTTCCCCAGTAGTGCACCCCGGCCCACCTGTCGCACCATTTCCACTGCCCTGTCGAATGACACGTAAGACACCGCAGTGTTTACCGGGTCAATGTAGGAGTTGACTGAATCCCCAGGTGGTTTATCATCCAGAACTCACCTGGTGCCTTTTGGGGACTAACCCAATGGGAGACACCCTAAGGTGTGGGCAAGGGGGGGGTGAGGGGCCGCTGATCTGACCCATGGCCAGCTCCTTCTGGAGTTTGCCCCACATGACTTCTGGTTGCTCTTTGGGGGATTGCATGTTGTCAGCCTCATATGCCCTCCTTGGGCCTTGATTAGGTATACAAAACCCCTCCCCTGAATCTTGCTGCCAAAGAATGAGCGGCCGCCCTGTCTGGGTAGTTGACCAACCACCCCTCAGTATTTTCGGCCTTCACTAGCGTTGGTAGCCTTTGTGGCTCCTTTCCAAAAGGAGTGGAAATGATTGGCCTTCCTCGCTCCAGCCTCTGCAGCTTTCCCACACTGTTGAAATGAGTGTGGCTTCCCGCACACTATGCACTCGTGCTTGTATCTGCAATGTTCAGCCTTACATGATCCCGGGTTATAGCTGAAGCAACACCCTTTCCTGCCCCCCCTTTCCCTCCATTACCCCCTTGATAGCCTTTCTTCAGTGACAGGGGTGCCTCTCAGGAAAGCCACTGTCTGTATGTTGGACCCCTCACCCCCAGCTCTATCGTCCACAGCAGCAGGAGGTCCAAGACCACCCAAGACTGTGCCGTGTCCATCTACTTTCTCATCCAAAACTCCTCGTCATGTTCTAACCACTCCCCATCTCGCTTACTAGCATGCATTGTCATTATCCTATTAAGACAGACCCACAGCCAGTCAGCTTTTCCCAGGCTGCCCTGGGTGAGGATCCCTGCATAAATTATGAAACCTGCTGGCCAATTTTCCCAAGTTCGGCACACCATTGCTTTGTGCTTCTGCTCCACCCCGTCATCTCCATCCTTGTCCTTCTTGTCCTTTTCTGGCTCTTTAGGCCAGTTCAGCAGGGCAAAGACATCACTGTATTCCCCATTGAGTATTTGCTGCCTCACCTTGTCAGGCAAGTGTGACCCAATGAGTTCTGCCAGGGATGGGAAGCTCACTACCCCTTCTTGCCCCAGTATTGGTGGTGGCGGCGATGCTGCCCCATTCCAGCATCCCAGTCTCCACTCAGCAGAGGCCACCTGGACGCTCCTGGCCTAGCCTCTCTGGTCCACCAGTAGTTCCAGCAACTGGTCTAGCTTTTGCTGTACCCCAGATTGGCCTGAGTTGCTCACCGGTGCCTGTATGCCAGTATTCCCCTGCCCCTATTGGTATTGCCTGGTTGGGCCTCTGAGGCACTGCCATCGGCTGGTTAACCTGAGTTTCCTGAGCCAGCTGCCGTGGGAGCCACGGCCAATACCCCATGATGGGGAGTTTACATGCAGTGAAATGAGCTGTCTGTGCCCTGCTAGTTCAGAGGTCCCCACGCATGCCTGCAGTGGTACCAGTTGACCCTGTGGTAGGCCCCCCAGCAAGCCCAGGCTTAGAGATGCTGGCGCAACTCTTTCCACCCCATGCCCTACCGGCACCTCCCCGGAATCCCCCTCTCTACCCCGGTTCTGCTGTCACCCCCTGTTCTTTTTGAGGGCACCCCCACTCCAAACCAGAGCCCTAAGTTCATCAGCTGACAGCTGGTCTAAATCAGACACACCTGCTCCTTGATCTGCTGCCGCTGCTCCCTGATTGGATCTCTTCCGGCTTGGCTTTTTTAGAAGAGGAGGAGGAAGCACTGGCGTCTCATCTGGGGTGGTGATCAGACTCTCTGTCCCTTGCCCTGGCGTGCCAGGCACCACCGTCAGGGTTACAGGTTCAGGCAGCAGGGTCAGCAATGCCGGGGTTCCCAGCTGCTTCTCTGGAATGGCCTCCCCTGGGTTCTGGGGTTCCTGTGGGGTTGGCAGCCCTAGCGGCCCTGACCCCCCCTTCTTCACCCTGATCCCTGAAAAGTGCATCCCATCATGCCTTGCCCTTGCCTCAAACGAGGGCGCCAGCTGCTGCTCTAGGTCTCACTCATCTTCTCAGAATGATTCTCATTAATCTGCAATCAAAACACAGTCATGGCCCTCTCCCTTGCTGTTGCTTAAGCTGACACTGCTTCACAACATGGGTCAATGACCATGGAAGATTATTAATACCGAAACCACTGACCCTTTCCTTTGGACCCTCCCTGGGCCTTATGGCTTTTGGGCCTTCCATTAGCTTGGACTCGGCCACGGTGGGGTGTGACTTAGCTGGACTCAAACTCCAGGGATGGCTTCTTCAACAAACTGAGCCTCTTAGCCATTATATGAAGTGGTTTAAAGCTGACCTTCATACTCGTTACAGTGCCAAATGACCCATAACCATACTTCCTGCCCCCTTATTTATTTATTTATTTTATATGCCTATGGCTACCACTCATCTCTCTTGGTTTTGTGCCTTTTCAAACCCTGTCCCCTGCCCCCAAGCTGGGCAGGCTTAAGACTTTGAACCAGGAGATGCCTGCTAGGCACCACTGCCTGTTTCTGGGGGCTACCAGGGAGCACTGGGAGGTTGCTTACCTAAATTATACAGAGTTAGGTAGGAACATTAGCCTGTTTCAAATGTTTTTTGGTAACTGGGTAAGGCACAAGTGCCTGTTTCAGGGGTGACCCAGGAGCACTGGGAGGTTAAGTGACTTGCTCAGAATCACACAGTATACAACAGGAGATTGGGAATAAACCCAGATCTGCCTGCTGGATGTAACAAGTTCTTCGCAGCTCATTACTCTAACCTCTAGGCTATACTGCCAGCCCCTTGCTCAGAGTTTCCCTGTGTGCACTGGATGTTGTACCCAGGACTGCTGAATGTACCCAACTCATGCGCAGCTGGCTCTTCCTTCCAGGCATACTGCCCAAAAGTTTGCCCCTGGATACTCCGGAACCTGCCAGCCTCTCCCACTTGCCTCCTTGCCCTGGGTGCATGGCAGCTGCTCAATGCCATACCAAAGATGGTGGCCGCCATGTCTATATGCATGCATGAGTCGGAATTGTCCTTACGCATATGCACTGGACGCTACCACGTCACTTTCCTGGCCATTGCAGTCAAATGACGTCACTGTGCCAGGTACTGTCCACCTTGTGGGGCCCAGGATGCGGCGGTGGGGAGGCTATGCCACTGCCTCTGGAGCATGCAGCCTTCCGGGCTTGGGCCCACTACCCTGCCATAAGAGGAGAGGGCACAACGGGGACCACTGGGAATGCACAGTTCACCCACCCCCTCCGCATTGCCACTTGGATGTGAACTTTTTCTTTTATTTAAAATGACTGCCCGTACCTGAACCTCCCTGGATACCAAGGCCCTGACTGAGCTGCCTAGGAGGTGGGGTGGCCAATCACCGGGAGGCCTGGCCCATGACGGAGGACCTGCTGAGAGCTCCTGACCCCGGGCTGCCACCGAGGATGAACCACTGCACCACCCAGGCAAGCCCCCTCTCACTTGGGAAGGGCCTGGCTCCCTTACTGTGCACCGCCAAACAAAACTACCACTCGATTCAGGTGGCAGGGATGCAGGGCGGGGAAGCCGCGGTCCTCTTTTTTTTTTTAATTCACTGGGGTGGCCCGGGAGCCCAGAAAGCAATTGACTTGCTGCCCAGCACCCAGCATGCGGGTGATGGCTAGGATTCCCTGTCCAATCATTCAGCCCTTACCACCTCTGTTCCCAGTGGGTAGGTTGCTACCTCTTAGCTGCTGAGACTCAACAATCAAGTAAATACATAATCACCATGTTTACACAAAAGCTTGAGTACCAAAATAATTGATTGCGGGGGAGGGGGGTCGAGTCTCTGCTGGAAGCCAGTCTGTGGATGCGACCCGGCAGTACAAGCAAGTTAAGGGCCTGCTCAGGGTCACTTGCAAGTGGTGGCTGAGGGAATTCAAACCCAGAAATCCAGGTCTGCAGCCCAGGGCCTTAACCACTTCATTTTCTCCTCACAGGGCCATGCGGTCACCATGTCAATCCAGCAGGGAGAACAAAGAAAAGTTGTTGTTTTTATGTGCCCCAGCACACCAAGTGTGTTTACAGCTCATTCCTTTAAATACTAGTCTAATGTCTATGTAACCCCTTGGTGGCGCTATCCCAAGGGCCACTACCCCTGCCTGCTTAACTACTAACAGGTTGAGGGGCCTAGGTCCAATGGCGGGTGCCTCCACCCAGAGGTCAGGGTTTGCAGTAGTTAAACTAACTTGGTCACAGCCCTCTGGGACACTGTAACCCCCCTTTCTTCCCACTAGTGGCCCATACAATGCATTAGGAATATCTTCATAATGTACACTTACCCCCAGGACTGGCTCTGTCGACTGGACTCTGGGGACCCCCTGTAAAACAAGATGATACAGTGCAAAAACCACAGTACAATACTTTAACATAAATGAATACCTCAGTCGGTGTAACTTTGATGAAAACCAACAGATCTGATTTATTTAAGGAGCTGTAACAAGGAAGGGGGAAATCAGGTTAGTGGGTTAAACACATTAATAATCACAGTACTGTGCGCATATTCAGAGTCCCAAATTGTCACTTTCACTGGGTGGGGTGGGGCTAGCCAGGATCGGTGCAGCTGGATGGGCCCTGTGATGGAAAAACACTTGCTGTGCCAATTGTAATCCGAGCCAGAGGCCAGTTAGTGAAAAATGAAAAAAAACAACAATTAGATGACACACTTGCAATTTGATAAACAGATGGCAGGAACTACCTGCTTTGTACTCTCAAACTCAAGGCTGGGAACTGGATGGAAGGCTGATTGTCCTGGATTGCCAGGAGGAGCAGACCATGTGGACAAGATCCTTGTGACTGGACCCACTGCAGTTTAGAGCAAATGGATGTAGTCTGGATTAAGCTGGGGTTTACTTCCAGCTTCATGCACTCAATTCACTGTACAGGGGATTTGAAATGTGATTCCCCACAAGCACTACACACATTTATATGTAAAAGGAAAGTACTATACCAGGCAGGCTGCTTCTCGATCCCGATCGCAATTACTGCACAATACCCGGGAGAACACACAGCAGATTCAGTTCCTGACAGACCAAGCGCGATTCAGCAATTTCTCCAGTCTTCTACAGGGTGAGCCTGGTTTCTACTCTTCAGATCTCCTTGATTCTCCTCACAAGTCAAATTCAGTCCAAACAGGCACTTGCACAAGCTGCAGACCAAAACGTAGGGCCTTACACGTGCTTACTGTGTGGAACTATACAGTGCAGAAGCTCACAGCTCCTTGTCTCTTCACTGCCACAAACTGATCTGATCTTTCCAGTAGACAGAGCCGGGCATTTCCTTTGAGTTCCATCCTGTTCAGTTGGCTGGTTTGGCTGTCACTCACAGTAAACTCCCCTGTTGGTGGAAAAAAGGCGCGAAGTCAAACTATAATTCCCAGAAGCATTGGCCATACAGTACATAGGTGGCTGGCTCACAATGAGAGTCCAAGTTCTGATTTGCCAGGAGCAGGCTCCATTTCAAAGGTTCCCCACACTGATTGATCCAGTTCAGTAGTTCAAAACCAGAATGGGGACTAGGCAAACACAGTTCTGACTGCAAAGAAAAGCAGGTTAGACAAACTGCATTTCGTTATTACTCTAAATAATTTCTGGCAAACAGTTACATCTTTGAAAAGTGCTCACTCTGCCCAATTAGTGACGGCAGAAACGGGTGATTTGGCAGCAGCTCGAAGTGGGACTCAAGCAGGGAAACACACAGACCCCTTTCAAATAAATTATGTCTGCAGGCAGACAGCTCTTAAAGAGACAGTACTAGAGGCTCTAAAGCACTCACAGATAAACGGCTTAGATGCCGAACACCATCAGGCTTGGAGCATTCAAGCAAGCTCCTGGAAGACTTTTGGGAACCCCATTTTCAGGGGTTACATCTAAGAGAACCAACTTGAGCCAGCCTACATAAAACTTTAACCTGACACACTACCCCCAGGTCATGCGGCCTATGGGCCATGATCCAGGCCTTACCTCTGGTGTGCTGGTGAATCCTGGCAATCTCGGCTTCCTTCTACGATCTGGGACAAGGAGGAATGAGGAGAATTCCTCAGTGCAGCCTCTCTAAGGGCTTAGCTCTTCCCTGTCCCTGGCTGCAAGCTCCCTCCCTCCTGGGAACTCTCTTCCCTACCCCAGCCCCTTCTGGGCAGTCCTACCTGCATCACCTATTGTCTGTCCAGGTGGCCTTGGTCATGCCCTCAGTCTCACCTGCTGTGATACCTTCCAGGCTCTTTCATAATCTATGAGACATCGCCCTATAAAGCTGCCTTCTTTCATTCTTAGTAACTCCCAACTTCCTTACATGAACTTGGGTATTGATGATAAATATGGTAATACCATCTGCATTTCCCACCATTCCAAAAGTGGCTCCAAAAAGGCAAGGGATTGGCATCAATACAAGAAGAAGTGACATAAACTAAATTAAGATGCCTAAAATCAAAAACATGATTATTAAAACCAAAATCCCCCTCCCCTCCCAATCACCCGTAACAGACATCAATACAAAACATATTAGGAAGTGCAACAACATTATTGAAAAAACACAATGTCTACAATACACGCTAATAGCTAAGAACTGACTTAGGGTTATAACTCACTAAACTGAAGGTATCAGGCAGTCTACTTCGTAACCCAACAGCATAGTGAATCCAGGTGTTTTTTAGGAAGGAATACTCACACTCGCGCTCCGCTCGAGCTGAGCGGGCAGCATAATCATTTAAAGAGAAAGACCCCATCTCCTCCTTGACATCACCAGCTGTCCACTCCTCCCGATCCCCAAACACCAGTGTTATGTGGGTGTTAGAATTCAAACACAGAGCGGTCTCTCACACCTTTCTGGTGCAGATGATAAAGCACAATTCGAAATAGGTTTAATTGCAGTTCAACACACAGATGAAGTGTAACAGAGGATATGTGGTGTAGAAGAGCAGTATTTCACCCAGTCTCTCCAAACAAGCCAGATCTCACAACAAGTAGAGGGAATACAGAGTCTTGCAGTGCACAATTCCAGCAGTTGTTACAAAGCGCAGAAGTAGGGAGCCCATCTCAGCCTCCGAGATAAAAGCGATCTCCACTCTACTCCTGGTACAATGGAATCCCCACTAGGAGAAGCTTCCCTCCCTTCTCTGGGTCTCCATCCTGGAGGACCTGCCCATACTCCTGGTCAAAGCTGCAAGTGCCTGTGTATGGAATTCCCATTTATCCAACATAGTGTAGGAGTTACTAATCTGGACCGGCTGGTGGATGTGCTTCCACCCCCCCCCCATCTTCCCTGAGCTCACAGTGGTCCAGTCACTCTTTTTCCTGGGCATCCTTTGAGGTTCCAGTTGTGGACCCGGTGGTATCTGGGTGGGGGTGGATGCTGCCTGTAGCCTGGCCAACTCTGCTTGAAGACAGGCAATATCCTCACTAAGCTCAGAGAGGTGCCTGCAGATAGGACAGTATTGCAGTCTTCACCTCTACGTAATTGACATCATATCCAATAGGACTCCATCACTTTGATCCTTTACAGCCTGCTTGTAAGATAGCTGGAGAACTAGCAGGGGTGGACCATTCATGCCCAGAGATCTGAGGCAGAGAGGAGAAGGTTGTGATCCACTGTGTCAAACACCTTGCTGAGATCTGGAAACATGGCACATGTGGTTTGCTTAGCATCAACAGCAGTGAACCAGTCATTGGTGACTTTGGCCAAGGCTGAGACAGTGCTATGCTTCTGCCTAAAACCGGACTGCAGAGGACTGAATAAATTATTATTTTCCATGAACTCCTTTAGCTGAGTGTGAATAAGTTTCTCCATCATTTTGGACAAAACTGACAGGATAGATATGGGTCTGTAATTGTTGAGGTTAATCCAGTCACCAGACTTAAAAATGGCAGAACAGGTGTTTTCCAGCAGGAGGGACAGTGGCGAGGAAATGAATAAACTAAAAATATGCATAATAGATACTGTTAGGAGGTGACTCCCTATTTTTAGAAAAAAGGCCTCAATCCCATCAGCCCCAGCACTTTTCGTAGTATATAGTTTGCTCAAGAGGTCCTCAATTTGCTTGTAAGATATTGGTGGAAGCTGGAAGGAGTCCTAAGGTCTCGTGGGTTGGGGGTCCGCCCAAGGGGGATGTGCTGCCAATCAGCGCAGCAGCTGGCAATGAGTCAAACACCAGTCCTGCTGTGGCGAAGTGGGTATTCGACTTTTCTAATATGGTGCCTTGGTCAGTGACCATGGTACTGTCCAAGGTAATTTTTAATGGTAAGGAAAGGGTTGATTTATGACCTTTGACTGCTTTGAGTGTCTGCCAGATTTTGGAAGAGTTGTCCTTTGCCTCCTCTAGAGTTTCTACAAAGTAGTTGGCCTTGGCAGACCTGATAAGCTTGGTACAGGCATTTCTGGAGGCTCTAAATGCCTGTGAGTCTGTAGAGGACGTAGACTGTCTCGTACGGGCCCAGAGTTTGTCACACCGTGTGAGGTGCTTTCTGCTCTGAAGTAAACCATCGTTAGCGCCTTCCTCAGTCTGCATTTACAAAGAGTGTGTGTTAGCTAAATTTGTAATTACATTATTCAGGATGGTGACAGCTGCATCTACTGAGGTGGCCTGGTGAATTTTTGCCAGTTGACACATTTTAAATCAGCCAGGAAGTTGTTGATTTTTTTTTAAATGCAACATATTTTATTTGGTTTATACATAAGTTCTGAAAGGCCATTTACAGAGGAACATAAAAACAGAAGACAGAACCAGAAATTGCATTAAATACACAAGTTGTTGATTTTAAACTTGTGAAAGCTTCATCTCGTGATGAATTTAGAGCAAGAGGGCATTTATTGTGAGTGCATGTACATACCACAATATTGTGGTAACTCATGTCATTATGAAAGACTGCTGTGTGCATAATTTTGTGTGGGCGACTAGTAAGATTAAGTCAAGGGTGAGCTTTTATCCTTATTTTTGTGTTGATCCTAGTGGGTTCTGTAACAAGTTGAGAGATACCAAACTCGTCACATAGGTCCTTTAGGGCATTTGCTTTGGGTGAGAGCCAGTCAAGGTTCAAGTCTCAAGATTAATGGTTTTAGCTAGTGTTGGATTCTATAAGGCCGTTGAGGGTTGATAGAATTTCCATGCACCCTGAAAGTGGTTTATAGCAGCCCACAATGTTGAACACTTCAGTTGAGGAAGAAAGATCTTTAATGCTAAGCATTCAAATTCTTTAGGCTTTGATGCGAAAATGTTTCGTGGTGTTAAATTTTGAATTCAAGCAAATAACTACCCCCTTCCCTGGCCAGTCTATCCACTCTATGCATGTTGAAGGAGGGAAGCATGATTTGTTGATCAGTGATTGTGTTGCTTAGCCATGACTCGCTAATTATTTTCACATCAGGGTTAGAATGGGCAGCCCAGATATTTATTCGGTCAAATTTTTTAAGGAGGCTACAGATGAAGGTGTATGAGATGGCCTTACAAAAAATCCACATGAAGCATGGACTTGCAAAAGGACACTGCACTGCCACATGTCCTGGAGGCTTGGGTGCATGCCAGGTCTCTCATGGACACTGTTTATAGGAGAAAAACAAAATGATAATGTAAAATGCATGCTGAAAATAGAAAATAGAGGTTAGATTAGATGTACATCGATTCTAACTTTATTTTCTATTTTCAACATACATTAATATTACCATTTATTTTGATTTTAGACCACACACAGAAGCAGCACTTCATTTTTCTGTCCTTACATTCTGTTTACGAGGGGCTGACCATCTTGAAACATCATGTACTACACCAGAACATCAAGGGCAACAGAATGAGGTATGGGGTGGACACCACAGACTTGTTCCATGAGCTCTGCACTAAGTCAGACCCCCAGTACTATTTCTAGCTGGCCACAGAGGCACTGGCGCACCCTATCGGGGTGGCCTATGTCTTCAGAAATATCTAGGAGACAGACAGATGTGCCAGGACACTATGTAGAGGGCCCATGTTTGCAATGGGCCACCGTCCATAATTGGGACCATTTGTTTAATCATTAATCCTTATTTGGGACCATTTGTTTAATCATTAACCCCTAGATGGACCACAAGGGACACCTTTCCTGTTATGACAATAGCAATGCATAACATTACCATGTTATTATGAGTGACGTGTCTCCGCCACATATATTGCATCACTGTTTAGTTATATATGCTGCCATTTGTATGGCTCTGCCAGGTCTTCTGTTGCCATATAAATACTGCACTGTTCTGAAGTCTACTGTTTCGACTGGCTTCTTATATGGGTATGGGGTTGGCCCGGCCCTTTGCGCATATACATATGGGACAGCCCCTTTGAGGGACATAGGTGGTAGGATGTTATCAGGGACTATTTTTATGTACACTATCATGGAGTGCTGCAGCTGGTGATGGGACCACAGGGTTCTGAGTGGGGTACCCATGTGTCACACATTCACCGTATACTGTGTGGTACAGCACAATTGTTACCTGTTCCTCAGGGGGCCCATGTCGTGTCCTGGAACACATGGTATGCATGTGGTGTGTCAGACTCATTCACAGGTCCAGTGGATGCCCCAGTATGTGCAGCCACTACTACTTCACCCCAGGGAGCACCGAACAGCACTGGGAACAAATGACCTGCATCGGGATGCTGCATACTGTGGGGAACTGACAGTGGCCATCACTGCTACAATGAGTATTGTACTCCTCCAGGCATTCCCACATGGCATATGAGACGTGGTACTAAATCTCTGGACCATTGTCCAGTGCAGGTCTATCCCTCACATCCCCACACCTCTGGCACTGTATTGCCACATGGGCGGGGAGGCAGTGTGGCGACGCAGTGCATGTTCCGAATGCGTCCCTGTGGGATAGCGGCTGTTGGAGCATATTCTGTTCTTTACAGAAGGGTCTGCCTGGCATAAGAATGACATGACCTGTACACATTCTTATTAGAACAAACAGCATTCTACATATACATTGTCACATATGCTGCGTGTGTCTGCCAGTGCCAATGTGCCTCTGCACACTTCTGTGCTGAGCTTCCCTGTCTGTGTGCACTATGTCTATGCATGCTGCATAACCCAGCTGTGCATCTTGTTTAGGTGGGACAAGCGTGTGCTTCATGCGTAAGGCTGTACATGGGACTTCGTGGTGTGTAGTGTGCTGAGCCACACGTTGGTGAATAAAGTCCATTGTCTTCATTTACTGTACATACTTTATTTAGTCATGTTTACGCCTTTGGGGTACATTTTTAAACAGGAGCAGTCCATCCTCATTTTATTCTTGGAACTGAGTCAGACTTTTAATTTCATTTCCAGAACTGAGTCCTCTCAGACCCCCCGCATTTCCACCATTAGCTCTGATAATTTTATATCGCTCTATCAAATTCCTTTCAGGCTTCTTTTCTAAGTGTAGTAACCTGTGATTGGGTGCTGTACAGCATGGTAGTCTGTGTCTGAGCTGTTTAGCTGTCAGGCACAACCACAGGTTTGCCTCCCTTCTTTGTGATCCCAAACCCTTTCAGGCATCCCTTAAGCTGCGGTAAAATACATATTGTTGATCAAAGCTGTTTACTACAGCTCTAGCTCTTCAAAGATCACTGAAAGAGGTAGCCCAGAGATGAAAGCTTGAATATTCTCTCTGAACATCGGATCTGATATTTTACTGACACAGCTGGCAATTGTACTAGCTATGGCAGACTCTATTTAGTCTAAGGTCAGTTTCAGCCCTTCTGTTATTTTTGTGAACACTGCTTATTTCAGTTAAAGGGATTTTACTGGTTTTCAACAAAAAAAATCATGGCTGGCATCAACAGAACTCAGTTACATGAAATTCACCAACAATTTGAATTTCTGGACCTACAGTAGTTTTTTTGTTCTTTTTAATGGGATCTTTTCAACTTAAACCTCATCTGCTCTTGTTGTTTAAACCTGCTATAGAATTTGTTAATGTAGGTACTTTCTTTCATCTGTTTCCTTTTCTTATTAAAGTAGAACATGTGTTATTGGTGTAATAATCATACTAAGGTTCATACTAAGGTCATTAGAATGGAAAAAGGCTGAAGTGCCTATGAAATCCACTCCTCACTTCTCAGTCGTAATATCTGTTTTCCGTAGTAATTTATCTAGGTTATTTTTAAAACTAATTTTAGTTTTGCAGGACACAATTTCAGTTGTGAGGTCATTTCATTTTCCCACAATCTTTTGTGAATAAAAGTATTTACTTTTTTTGTGTCCAAAATACTATTCTTTTCTATTGCAGTCTATGGCCCCATGCTAACTTATCCATGATACAGTGGTTCATATGATAATATGAGTCAGTTAGCCAAAGACCTATATGACTTGACTAGTCCTACTAAGAAAAAGAGGTAGTTTTATTACTCATATATTGGTCCAGCACTATTTCAAGGCATTCAAAGAATTGTTGTTGGCCACATTCACTAGTACACCATTCCAGAGGTTCACCACTCTTTGATTAAACCACATGCTTCTTTTACTTGTTTTATAGAATTCACCTTTTAACTGAGCACTACTGTATGTAATCTGGTCTCTCTTTCAATTAAATTCTCTCAAGCCCCACACATTTCCACAGCTCCTCATCATGAAATGCTTTATATACTAAACACAAGTCACCCTATGTCTTCTATATTTAAGTGTAGTTCAAATCCAGTAACCTCTCCCCATAAGACTTATTAGATAGTGTCCTAATGCTTCTTGCAGCCTTTCTTTGAATTCTCCCAAGTAGCCCAACATTATTCTTTGTTTGTGGTGCCCAGAACTGAACACAGTATTCCAGGTGTGGTCGAACCAAAGCCCTATACAGCAGCACCGTGACCTCCCTTTCCCTACTCATAATGTTTCATAGGATACAACCCCAAATCCCATTACCCTTTGTAACTGCTTCCCTACACTGCTCATCAGGCAATAATTTGTTAGTGATAAACATAGACTTTGACAGCAGATAAGGACCGCTTGGCCCACCTAGTCAGCCCATTTCCCTACCTATTGGATAAGCTGCAGATCCTAGTTAACCAGCAGCCTACTTCTTCCTACTCCCCCACCACCAGAATTGCCTTATGTCTGTCCCATGCGTTCTTGAATTCCCCCACTGTTTTTGACCCCATGACCTCCTCAGGAAGGCCGTTCCATGCGTCTACCACCTTCTCTGTAAAAAAATACTTCCTCATATTGAGCCTGAGCTGTCCCACCTCCATCTTCAGATTGTGTCCCCTTGTTCTTGCACATCTCTTTTTCTGAAAGATGCTACCCTCTTGGACTTTGTCGATTCCCTTGAGGTACTTGAAAGTTTCTATCATGTCCCCCCCTTTCCTCAAGTGTATACATATCAAGCTCCTTTAGTCTTTCTTCATATGGCTTCTGTTGCAGACCCTGCACCATTTCAGTTGCCCTTCTCTGGACTGCCTCCATCCTGTCTATGTCCTTGCAGAGATGGGGTCTCAGAACTGCACACTGTACTCAGATGGGGTCTCACCAACAGTCTGTACAGATAGATAACAACTTCCTGTTTTCTGCTGGTGATGCCTCTCCCTATACAACCCAGTATCCCCCAGCCATCCTTACTGCCTTCTCACATTGCTTGCCTACCTTCAAGTCATCTGATATGACCACCCCAGGTCCCTTTCCATTTTGTTGTTGTTAAGACCCCCCTGTGTACTCTTCCTCTGGATTTTGTTTCCCAGGTGCATTACTGTGCCGCGTCTTTTCATTGAATCTAAGCTGCCATATTTTGACCATTCCTCCAACCTTGCCAAGTCCCTTCTCATCCTTTCCACCCCCTTGTGTATCAACCCTGCAGATCTTTGTGTCATCTGCAAATTGACATACTTTTCCATCCAGTCCCTCTGCAATGTCACTTATAAAGACAATAAAAAGGACTGGACCCAGTACTGAACCCTTCAGTACCCCACTAGTAACCCCCCTTTTTTTGGAGTGGACTCTGTTTACTATTACCCTCTATGTCCTGTTGTCCAGTCAATTTTTTAACCAGGCTACCACCATGGGACCCACTCCCATGCTGGCTAATTTGTTTATTAATCTTTTGTGTGGGACTGTGTCAAATGCCTTGCTAAAGTCTAGGTAGGCCATGTCCACAGCCACTCCCTGGTCTACTACTTTGGTCACCCAGTCAAAGAAATCTATTAGGTTTGTCTGACATGACCTTCCTGATGTGAAACCATGCTGCCTTGGGTCCTGGTCCCTGCTGGCCTCTAGGTTCTCAACAATTCTTTTTTCAGAAGCGATTCCATCATTTTCCTTACCACTGAGGTCAAGCTAACAGGTCAGTAGTTTCATGCCTCTGCTTTGCTCCCATTTTTGTGAATAGGAATCACATCCATCCTCCTCCAGTCTTTAGGTACCACACCATCCTTCCATGATTTTTTAAAAAGGATAGTCAGTGGTGTCACTAGTTCTCCCCTTAGATCTTTTGGAATTCTGGGATTAATCCCATCAGGCCCCATTGCTTTGTCCACCTTCAGTTTTAGGAGTTCTTTCAGAACCCTTTCTTCTGTGAAAGGACTGGTATCGACCCCCCCATCCAGAGTGCTTCTATTGATTGGATTAGGTACCTCCCCATCCTCCTGTTTTGTAAATACTGAGCAGAAGTATTCGTTCAGTATCCCTGCTTTTTCATTGTCCCTCTCTGCCCATCCAGCCTCCCCTTTATTAAGCCTCACTATCCCTCCCTTGGTCTTTTCTTCACTCCCTGATATACCTATAAAGTTTTTCCTCCTTCTTAACTAAGTTGGCTATCTTTTCCTCAGTTTGGGCCTTGTTATTCTGACTGCCTTCCCCACTTTCTTCTGCTTTAACTGGTACAGTTCTCTGTCCTGCCCCTTCTGTGTTTCCTTATACTTCCTGAATGCTGCCTTTTTCTCCCTAACCTTCCTCGTCACCTCTTTTGAGAACCACAGTGTTTTTTCTTCTGTTTTGATTTATTTGCTTCACACAAAGGCTTGTTGCCTCTGTGATGGCAGTTTTGATGTTTCCCCCTGGTTCCTCCACCCCTCCTTCTTGTCTGTTTGCTAGTGCTTTTCTGAGGCACTCTCCCATTTTGACAGTCAGCCCTCCTAAAGTCCAGTACCCTCACTTTTGTATGCAGCTCTGCAACTGTGTTTACTCGTGAACCACATTGTTTGGTGGTTACTTGTTCCCAGATGGCTACCATTTCTAAATCGAGATCCTCTCTCTGTCCCTGTTTGATACCAGGTCTAAGATTGCTCCCTTCCGAGTGGGTTCCAACACTAGCTGCTTGAGGCATGCTCCCTGTAGGGCATCGAGAAAGAACCTGTTCTTGGATGTGGCTGCAGCAAAGGTGCTCCAGTTAACATCTGGCATATTCAGGTCCCCTATCAACAATATCTCCCCTGTTTCTGCCATCTTAAGGATGCCTTCTAATATTTCCTTGTCCATTTCCTCCCCCTGAGATGGGGGGGTCTGTATACAACCCCGTGTGGATTGTGATGCCATTTCCAGTCTCCAGGGTGACCCACAGTGTCTCCTCTCCTCCCTGTTTACCCTTTAGTTCCGTGGCTTTGATCCCTTCCTTTATGTGGAGCGCTATTCTTCCACCTCTTCTACCCTCCCTGTCCTTCTTGTAGATTGTGTACCCTGGTATGTAGATATCCCAGTCATGGTTCTCTGTGTACCATGTTACTGTGACTGCCACCATATCCAGGCATCCCTGTCCATCAAGGCCACCAGTTCAGGAGACTTGTTATCCAGGCTACGAGCATTGGTACTCATTACCCTCCATTTTTTGATGGTCTTACCTCTTTGCCCTATCCCTGTCCTTACTGCCTTTGCCTTTTCTCCATTTCTCCCTGCCCTTCTCCCATGGTTCTCTTTATCTTGGTGTTTACCTCATTAACTACCCTGATTTTTTTGGGGGGTCTAGGATTTCCCTGCTTCTTTTCAGTGTCTTCTCCCTTGACTAGTTTAAATGCTTGCTAATGAAGCATTTAAACCTATCACCTAGGATCCTGGTTCCCCTCCTGGACAGATGCAGACCATGGCACCAGTATAGGCCTGCATCCCTTCAGATGGACTCCCAGTCCTCAATGAAGGCAAAACCCTGAGCTCCACACCAGTTTTTCAACCATTGATTGAATCCCATGGTGTGGAGCACCCTAGCCTCACCCATGCCATAGACAGTTATCACCTCCGAGACAGTTACCGTGCGTGCTATTTATCAAAGGCCCCTCCCCAACTCTACAAACTCCTCCTGTACTGCTCTGATCCCTTTCCCAGCCAGGTCATTTGTCCCTAGGTGGACAATGACATCCAGCTTCCTCCCCGTCCAGCTGCTGTCTCAATCCTGAGGATTTGCTCCCTATCCCTCCAAGCCATGGCGCCAGGCAGGCACCTTAATTGTTTGTTTAGTTTCTATTGACTTGGAAAGGAGGACTAGACACTTTTTCCTACTTTCAGCCTCATCCCGGGGAAGGGGGAAACAGATGTATGCCAATTGACATTGAACCAGATTAAGCTGTTCATGGTATGTTTAACGAATGGGGAAATTTGACCAGGACAAATAATACTCCATAGTTACTCCCAAGATCTCTTTCTGTATGAGTATCCTTTAAATTTTACTCTCCAGGTATATGCTGCCATCACATCTCTATTGCCTAGATGTAAATATGTGTAATATGATCTTTTTGCTTCTGATTCTGCTGTGTATTCTCCATATGATGTTTTTAACACCCTGTTTGCTTCATTATAAACTGTTAGACCCCTGCCTGCTGTATTTGCAGTCTGCTGTGATGATTATTGCCTCTCCTCTTTGGTTTCCGCGAACTCACACCGTATAATATATTGCCTTTACATTATTATTCTTGCCAAACTGCATATGCATCATTCCAAAACTAGTTTTGTTTCAAATCACTGAACTTAGCTATGTAGTTCATGAACTTTTGGCAATACCCACACAGTCGCTATTGAGGGGTAACTCTGGTGAAGCTGGAGTGATAGTGATAGCACTGACAGAACTAGAGCTGATGGAACCAGGCTGAGGTTCTTGCATAAGATGGAGCTGGTCCCCTATAGACAAGCAAACAAACTTTCCGATATTGGCACCCTTGAAGATGACTACTGGCTCATCTGTAAAGTTGCAGCATTTTTAAAAGACTGTTCCTTCATGCACAGCAGACAAGGTGTTTCCTGGGAGAATACTTGATGAATGCAGAGCAGGGGATCCTGTGATGATGTCAGCAACACCTTGTGGAAGTGGTTCCCCTCGTAACTTGGCAATCAAAACCATCTCTGTCTTAGGAGGCACAGTGACTGAATCTGTAGTTGCGAGTTGCCTCCGAGGGTCAAGTGACAGTTTGTTGATGCAAAGACTAGGATGGCTTTGTGAGATTTGAGGATGTCCATGCCAAGAATCATGGATAGTTGTAGCTCTGGTACCAGATAGAACTTCAGAATAGTGTGGAGGGGTTGTGGGATAACAGATGGACCAGACACCGATCTTTAGGTTGGCTGGCAGTATAGCCTAGAGGTTAGAATAATGAGCTGTGAATGAGCTTGGTACATCCAGCAGACCAGACCTGGGTTTGATTCTCACAACCTCCACTTGCATACTGTGTGACTCTGAGCAAGTCACTTAACTGCCCAGTACTCCCAGATCGCCCCTGAAAACAGGCACTTGTGCCTAGTGGGCCTTACCTGGTTACCAAAGACTAAAATAAAAAAATTAAAACACACAATCTCTGTGTGATGTTTATTCAAAATACAGTAAATAACCTTCAGCAATGGCATATTCCTTCTTCAGTACATCAGTTTGTAGCAACAGACTATGAATATCATTTCTCTGCACTTAGCCAGCACCTACTGATACTGATCTCTGATCTAACTTACTAGTTGAGATTAAGCCTCCACCCTTATGTTGGCCTTGTTTGCTTGGGTAGTGGGGGCTCAAAAAAAAAACCTAAAAACAAAGAATCTCAGTGCAGAAGCACTGAAAAAAGGGTTACCCCAAAGGGCACTGGCAACAAATTAAATTTCAAAGAAATACAGCATCATACATACTTCCATAATGAAAAGCATCATGGGATATATGCAAATCACCATGACATTTCAGACTTGTTCAGTTTACAGCAATTTACATACATTTTAAATAGCACAACTAACTTAATTTTTTATAATAGTCACCTAGTACTTTTTACCATTATCAAAAACACCTAATGCCATGGTATTTTCAACATTTACAGATTTCATAAACATAAGGTATATACATCAAGGTATTTTATGACATAGTGCTATTACATACTAAATCCAACAATGATAAACATAACCTGTTTTACATACGCTTGGAGGTCACCACAATAACCTCCCTATGTGAGGACCCAAGAGGAAAAAGGAAAATTAAAGAGGACACTATAGCATAGTCAAGAAAGGGAAGGGGGTGCCCATAGGTGGCCAGCCTTATGGACTAGAAATTGTAAAGGATAGAGTAGGCTAAGAAATTGAAGAACTGTTGCAACAGATTTAAGAAAAGGTCAGCCCTCAAGAGTGGCAGGAGATCCCTGTCACAAGTAGCTTTCTGTGAGCCAAAGTGTAGCTTGAGATGGACCATGCCTGTGATAGGCAGTGTAGCGCCATTTGCTGTGGTAATGTACTTTTGGTCAGCTGAAGAGACATTAGGTAAGCAAGAACTGCTTTGTTGTTCAAAATACTAGTGTTGATAAATACAGGTTACTCACCTGTAACAGGAGTTCTAGGAGTGGTATATGTTGTTTATCGACACTGTCTAACAGGTACTTGCTGTTTTAAGATGGTCCAGAAAGTCTTCAAGCTGGTTCCTCCCACCCACCCAGGTGATGAAACTCTCGACTCCATCCCATGGTGCCAGATCTAGCCCACTGAAAGCCAGGTTGTGCATTGAAGCCGGGGAGGTTGGGTGGGTCCATGTGGATGAACAACATATACCACTCCTAGAACTCCTGTTACAGGTGAGTAACCTGTATTTCTAGGGGCATGGATATGTTGTTCTATCCACACTGTCTGGCAGACTCCTAGCAGTTCTCAGGGAGAAGGTCGACAAGGTGCACACCCTACTTAGGGACAGGGACTGGAGAACTGAGTTCCAAAACCAGCATCCGGCATGACTCAAGGTCGATACGGTAATGGGAAATGAAGGTGTGTGCTGACTTCCAGGTAGCAGCCTTGTAGATTTCCTGGCTAGGGACATCCCTAAAAGCAGCCCCCGACACAGCGGCATGATGGGTGGAATGAGTGCTAAGCTGTAAGGGAGGCACCCTACCCACCAACCTATAGCAGAGATCAATGCAGGAAGTGATCCACCAGCCAATCACCCACTTTGCTGCAGGTGTGCCAGATGTGGCTTCAGGGTAGGTGACAAACAACTGATGAATCTCTCCCTGAACTTCCACCTTATGCTCTTTGTAGTAAGCAAGCACTCTTCTCAGGTCCAAAGTATGGAGCCTGTACTCAGCCTCCGAGGTGTGATTGGGGTAGAACACTGGCAGAGTCAACATCTGGTTCAGGTGAAACTCTGACACCACCTTCAGGAGAAATTTTGGGTGGGGCGCAGGACAACCATGTCCCTGTGGAAGATCAGATAGGGAGCTTTGATAGAAAGCACCTGGAGCTCCCCAATCCTTCTGGCTGACATGATAGCCACCAAGAAGGCAGTCTTCCATGACAGGTAACAGATGTCACACCTGTGCATCAGTTCAAATGGCTTGCCCATGAGCTTGACCAATACCAGCAGTAAATCCCACGGAGGTAGTAGTTCAAGCACCAGAGGGGATATGTGATCTAGGCCATTGAAAAAGCGCCAGACCACCTTCTCCTGTGCCACCAACTGCTTGCTGGCCTGCACCCAGTAAGCTGAGATGGCTGCCAGGTGCACCTTGAGGGTTGTCACCTGAAGCCCCTGTTGGGAAAGGGACCACAGCTAGTCCAAAATGCTAGCCAGCAGACAGGATGAGGGGTCCAACCCCTTGCCCTGATACCAAATGGAGAATCTCTTCCATTTTAAGGCATATTATTTTCTGGTTGACTCCTTGTGGGATGTCTCAACGATGTTGAGGACCTAGTCAGAAAGATTCAATGCCTGGAACTCTAGCCGCTCAGGAACCAGGCTATCAGGTGCAGGGATTGAAGGTCTGGATGGAGTTCCTTCCTCTCGTTGATGGAGAGCAGGCCCGGGTGGGCTGAAAGCCACCTCAGGAGCCTGGAGCTGAGGCTAAGGAGATCTGGATACCAGAACTGGTGAGGCCAGTCTGGGGCTACCAGGATCACCTGTGCCTTGTCCCTCCTGATCTTGAGGAGCACCTTGTGGATCAAGGGAAGAGGAGGGAAGGCGTAGAACAGGCCTGGGGTCCACGGCCTGGAGAAGACATCCCCCTGCAGTGAGCCCTTCTGAGGGGGGCAGGCATGGTACAGCCTAAGCTTGGTGTTCTCCCTGGAGGTGAACTGGTACACTGAAGGTGTGCCTCAGTGGGAGAACAGGTCTTGTACTATCTCCGGCAGGAGAGACCACTCGTGAGATGCATTGCCTATCCGGCTGAGGGCATTGGCTAGACTGTTCGAGGCTCCTGCCACATGAATGGCTAGGAGATCCACCTCCAGGATGAGCACAAGAGACCAAATACGAAGAGCTTCCTTGCACAGAAGCAAGGAGTGTGTCCTGCCCTGTCTGTTGAGATAGTACATGGTCGTGGTGTTACCCATCTGGACCTGGACCACTTGATCCCGAACAAATGGCGTGAAGGCGGTCAGGGCTAGCCGGACCACTTGGCACCCAGCAGGTTGATGTGGCATTGGGACTCCTAAGGGACCAGAGTCCGTTGGATCTGTGCTCCCCAGATGGGCACCCAACCCATCAGAGATGCGTTGGTCAACAGGATGACCATCGGATCGTGGCAGACAAACAGGATTCCCTCCTGCAGATAAGCTGGGATGAGCCACCACTGCAGGTCATCCCACATCTCCTGGGTCACAGAGAATGGCTGATCTAGATGACCTGAGTGCTGAGACCATTGGCGGGCAAGCCCCCACTGCAGGGGGTGCATATGCCAGAGGGCCTAATGGACCACGCTGGTGCAAGCTGTCATGAGACCCAGAAGGCACAGAAAGTCCCAGGCAGGGCACAATTGCCCAACCAGAAATGATTGGGCAAAGGAGGAAAGGACCTCAGCCCTGTCCGCCGAGAGCCGGGCTCTAGTTAGGAGAAAGTCAAGCTCCACCCTGATGAACTGAATCACCTGCGAGGGCACGAATTCTGATTTGGCCTCGTTGATGAGGAGGCTGAGTTGAGAGCAAGCCTGGAGGCCAGATCTCTGGACGCTTCCATCTCCAACCTGGAGGGACCTGCTATCAGCCAGTCATCCAGGTAAGGTGAGACCAGGACCCCTCAGCACTGCAGGAATGCTGCCACCACTCGATGCATTTGGTGAAGACCCTGGGAGCTGATGAGGGCCAAAGGGCATGGCCCAGAACTTGTAGAGGCTCCCCTGCCCGAGCGGAGGAACCACTGATGAGATGGATGGATTGGGACGTGAAAGAATGCATCCTGGAGGTCCAGAGAGCAGAACCACATACCCTGCTCCAGGGATGATATTATCTTTTATTTATTTATTAATTTTTGAAAGTCAGATTTACAACCTTTGAGTCAGGGACTCATTTACAAAGGCACCTCATCGCAGGGTGGGTAGATATGGTTACAGTACGAGATACAACAGTGGTAACATACAGGTGCAATACAGATAACAAAAAGAACGCAATATAACAGTGGTTTATGGGATAAAGTTACATGCAGTAAATAGCAATCGTATAAAGTATAACACTAATAGAGGTCACAACCCTGGTTGTACTGGGGAAATACCTAAGTGGAAGAGTGGGGGCAACAGGGGTGAGGAAAAGAGAAAAAAAAAGTAGGGGAAGCAGTCCAACGGACATTGTCAAGGCTATGAGCAAGAAACGGGAAGGGACCCCAACATTAGGTGATTAAGGGCAACTACAGCTTCAGACACCAAAGAGGTGGTTATGGAGAGCGACTTTAAAGGGACCAATTTTGGTAGACTTTGTGACAGAGAGCGTGAGGTAGTTGAACCATGTGGGGGCGCGGTAGTGGAAGGACTTTTGGGCTAGGGAGGTCTTGGTACGGGGCACCAGAAAGGTAGTCTTAACTGAGCTACAGGTGGCAATGGATGGGGATGCAAGCCACAGGGATGCAGTGACCCCTGTGGGGGAAGAGTCCAAGCAGGGATTTTTTGGCAAGTAAGCAGACTTGGTAGCGCAGGCGCTTCTCCAAGGTGAGCAGGTTGGCGGTGGAATAGAGCAGGCACTATGGGTGCAGGGGTGCACCAGTCAGGAGCCTGTAGGCCTTGTTTATCAAGGTCTGATTCTGGTGAGGCAGTATTGTCAGCAGCATAGATAGGTAGGCTAGTCCACTAGGGACAGGATGGAGAAGTTGATGGCCAGTCGGACAGCGGTTTGAGGGAGGCAATCTCTGTGACAATAGAAAGGCCAATCCAAGAGTTTATGGCTGAGGACAGGATATTGATGTGGGTGGAATGAAGAGCCAGTAGAAAGTGATGCCCAGGTACTTGTAGGATGACACCTGCTTGAGAGGGTGAGCATTACTGGGGAGAATGCAGAAGGGGACATTTTTGGCCTTATTCTGGTGATGCGAAAAAAGCATGGATTTGGTTTTTTGAGGTTAATGACCAGCTGGTGGTCAAGGAACGACTTTTCAGCTTAGTTGAATGTGTGCTGCAGGGATACCCGTAGAGATGCGGGGTCAGGGTGGGAGGCAAAAAGAACCGCATCATTGGCATAGAGTACCATATTGCCCGAGCAGGAGCTGGGGAGCGTATTGAGAAATAGGCTGAACAGAACGGGGACCAGGATGGAACCCTAAGGGGACCCTCGAGTGAACAGGCAGGGTATTGGACAGTTTGCCATTTACCATCATGCGCTGTGATCTGGCACAGAGTTAACTGGTGGAACCAAGCCAGTGGGCGAGGGAGGAGAAGCCAAGTTGGTGGAGGGAGTCAAGTAGGAGGGGGGTGACAGACAGTGTCAAAGGCCTTGGAGAGGTCAATGAACACTGCACCCGCAACATGTCCAGGGTAGAATCCATGTTGTTCCGGACACTGCAGGTCATATTTGGCCAGCTACTCGGAGAGCTGAATGGCCACTACTTTTTCTAGTGCTTTGGAGAGAGGGGGGAGAATGGAGATGGGCCTGAAATTGTTAGGGGAGGTTCTATCTCCACTCTTATGGTTGGGGTGATTTCTACAATTTTCCAGGCACTGGGAAATTGACCAAGGCATAGTGACCGGTTTAAAAGGTTGGTGAGAGGCGCTAGTACAGTATCTAGGACCAATCGGAGAATCCTGGAGTTCAGGGGATCACAGCTGTAGTTGTTGCTAGCTAAGGCTTTTTGCAGGTGAGGCCTGGCTTCAAGGGTTATATGGCACACAGGTAGAAAAGGGGGTGATCTGAGGTGAGGGGGTGGAGGCAGGGATAGGGTCAAAAAAGTAGTTGGGAAGGACAGAGCTTAGATCTGAGAAAGCCATATTGAGGCACTCAGCTATGCGGGGAGGATCAGTAGCGACAGTACCGTCTATGGAGAGTAGTGATGGTGGGGGAGAGCGGGTCTTTCCATTGAGCTCTTTCATATTGTCTCAGAAGGCACGGGATGAGCTCCCCATGGATTCAAGGGTGGCTTGATAATATTTGGTCTTAGCCTGCCTTATAGCCCATGTGCACTTGTTACATGCTGCATTATAGGCTAGTCTGTCAGCCAGTTTGCCTGTCTTGACAGCAATATGCCAGAGATTATCTCTTTGTTTCAGTGTTTGGATTAGGGATGAAGAGATCCATGGGGCGTTGTGTTTCTTGGTACGGATTCTGGTCAGGGCGAAAAGTTCACAGGCCTTGCTGAAGCACTGGAGAAATAGGCTAGGGCAAAGTCAATATCCATATCTGAGCCAGGGTTACCATCTGAAAGGTGCATGACCTTGGAATTTGTTCAAGTCATGCAGATTGAGAATGGGGCCCAGCCCCCATCCGTTTTGGAACCAGGAAGTACCTGGAAACAAACCCTAGGCACAGAGGAGGATACGCAACCTTGCTGACTATCCCCTTGCAGAGGAGCTGGTTGATGTCATCTCGAGAGCCAACTGGGAGGCTGTGGACCCAGTCACCCCCACAAAGTATGGGCTTGAAATGGAGGACCTGCTTGAACTCCAGAGGCAGGCCCTGCCAACCACTTCCAGCATCCAGTGGTCCATGGTGATAGCAGACCAGGAGGAAAGGTAGTGATTGAGCCGCCCCCATGGGGGATCCAGGGAGGTGAGATGAGTTGAGGTGGTACCCACAACTGGGCAGGCTTGGAGAGGAGGGACCAGCCGTGGAGCCACCAGGCACTTCCCTGGGCTTCCTGACCAAGGAAGCGACGGACTTGGCTCTAGGGCACCAAGTTTGAGCCTGCTGGCCCTGCTGCCAGTGCTGCTGAGCAAGGTTTACCACAGGAACAGATGGACAAAGGGCTGATGCTGCTGATGGTGGTCTTTGTCCTTCTGTGCAGATGTGACCGGAATCTAGGGTGGCATTGGTTTTTCAATGCACTGGAGGTGGCCCTCCACACCGGGCCTGAACAGGTCAGTGCTCAGAAAGGGAACATCTGCGAGCTTGTGTTGGGTGTCTGCCATGAAGGTCGAGATCCGCAACCAAGCCCTGCGGCGCATGGCCACTGTGGCCATTACCGAACGGGCACAAGAGTCTCCAATGTCCAGAGCCATCTGGAGCTGCTGCTTTGCCACCACTCTTCCCTGATCTCAGACCTGCTAGACTGTGGTCTGGAGGTCACCCAGGAGATGAGGGAGCACCTCACCCAAGGAGCCCAACAGGGCATGAGAGAAGTGTGCCATCATAACAGCTGAGCTGGCCTGGCAAAGGCCCAAAGAGGCAGCAACGTACACCTTTCTCCCTGAGTAGTCCAGTTTCTTGGACTCCTTATCTGGGGATTGTCCACATCCCTCATGTTGCCCAAGCACCTGAAGACAGAATCTGCCACCAACCCCTTGGCCGAGGAGTGCTCCGAGAAGCCGGAGAGAGAGAGAGAGAGCCGGTAGAGACTGCATACTTGAGGGCTATCCTGACTGATGGCACTGGGCAGGAGGCTGGGCACTGCCAGAGTTCTAACACCAGGCCCACAATGGCCTCAGCTATGGAGAAGGCCTCTGTGGGGGAGTCTCCTTTGTCCAGAATCTCCATAAGGGGATATCTAGCCCGTTTCTGCATGGGTTCGAGAGGCATCCCGGTGGACTCCAAGATGAGTCGAAGGATACCGAGGTATGAGGTGGGGCTCTCGTCCACAGAAAGACCCCACAAGGATTCCAGGTCAACTGGACAGGAATGCAACAAGGAGTCTTCAGACTCCGATGAGTCCATGTGCAGCTGGTGACCACCTGAGCCACTCTTCACTTGCCGAGGGTGATTGAGGGTGAGAGTGACCGACAACCAATGGGCAAACCTTGAGCCAACTGAGAATCCTTGGTTGGCACCCCATTCTTTGGCTGGGGAGGCAGTGGTTCCACCACAAAGGGCAGGGCAGCCGGTTTTGGCCGAGTCATTGGCGTCGGAACCGGGTCCTCAACCGGGGAACCGGTGGCAGGAGTCGGCTTTGGCCTTTCGGGCATCAGCCACTTAATTGCCAGTGTGGAAGCTGGCGTCGGCTTGCTGCCATCCAAAAGGAGCTGTTGCCACATTAGATCCTCATAGCATCGACACAACTTGCACCGGAGCCTCTTCTAAGCCGAGGAGGATGAGGAAGAAGAGCGGGGGTGCCGCTTTCTGTGATGTCGGGACCGAGACCGCCGGCATCAGTGGGATTTCCCAAAGCGAAGGAGGACCGAGACCGAGACCATGGTAGGCTGAGGAAGGAGCAGGGGAAACTCGCTGCCCCTCCAGTTCAGGGACCTGAGCCAGGGACTTCAGCTCATTGGTCTGAGGCAAGTCCTCAGAAGGCATCAGAAGCACCAGCATCTGAGAGAGAGAGCTGTCAGCCTCCTCAGTCGACAACCTGTCGGTGGGCTCGAGAAAAATCTCGGCTGCATCAACAGGTGTCTTGGCCGGTTGGTCTGACGGGGACACTGTGAAACCAGCAGCCTGGGCTGCAACATCGACCGAAGTCGAGAGACGACGTTCCGGAGGACGAGGACGAGACTGCTCCCACTCCCAAGAGCGTCTATGGTGGGTCTTACCTTTTTTCACATCCTTCTTCTGGGACCAAAGGGTGTGAGATCCAGAAGGACCCTCCCCTTTAGTTGAGAGGGGCTGGCACAGGTCCCGAAAGGAAGCCATGTAAGAAGAGCCCAGTTGGAGCGGAATAAAGGCTGAAGCTGAAAAGGAGCTTGCCACGGCTTGGGCTGCCTTCTCCTCGAGGGCCGTGAGCTGTTCAAGCTGTTCCAGTTGTTCCACAGAGCCCGCTGCCACCGACACCACCCAACGGGCCTCCTTCAATTTGACCGGCCGGTACTGTTTCTACCGTCACCCCAGCTGGAGTTGGGGAAAACACGGTCTTTGAGCACCGATGGAGAAAAGGACAGACACATCTCGCAAGCCTGTGGATCATGGTCATGCCCGAGGCAATAAACGCATGAGACACGGGGGTCAGTGCATGGCATCTTCTGCCCACAGGGACACCGGCGAAACCCAAGGACAGTCTTGTCCTCCATCGTCACCGCGAGGGAAGAGGGTGAAGACTGAACTCGAATGAGTTTCAAAGTAAGTTTAGGAAAAAAATCCTAAGTTTTTAGAGCCATGACCTGCAAACGTGAGAGTGCTAAGGAGGGAACCTGATGCTTCCAAGTGGTAAGGAAGATCTGACATCATTGGGCAGATCCAAGAGTTTCATCACCCCCGGGTGGATGGGAGGAGCCAGTTTGAAGACTTTCCAGCCCATCTTAAAGCGACACGGTACCTGCCAGTAGATAGTGTGGATAGAACAACATAACCATGCCAGCTAGAACTGAGATTTCTGCTCCAGTGTTGACCAAGACATGCATGGACCAATCTTCAATGGTCACAGGGACACAGTTTACTAGTAGTGGTGATCTGATAACAGGTATAAATGTCCCTGGAAGAGAGAGGGTCAGAGCTGGCAGTTGGAGGATGCTGGTTGCGTGAATTGTGAGAGTCAGAGGGACAGTCGGTTGATGTGTTCCCCTGCCCAACAAAAGCCCCTAGTTTGTTGGGCAGCACTCGTTTCCCTGATAGTGGGAGTAGTTGTGATCATCTTGCTGATTGTGCTGTGGTGGGTGTCGTTGGTTCCCTTGATTTCTATTGTCATACCTTAGCTTTCAGCAGACAGAAGCAGTGTGTCCTCTGAATCCACACTACTGGCAGGTCACAAGCTCTCGTGAAGGTAGAGGTGGATCAGGTGGCTGTCAAGCTGGTTGCAGAGTATTGACAGAAGTAGCAGAAGAAGTTGTTGAGCTGAGGTGTACGTTATTGACAATTGTGATGAGCTTGTCTATCATTGCTTGTTGCTTCTGGACTCAAGTTGCTAGTGCAGCCATTTGTGAGGACTAAGGTGCTTGTACACTGGTGGACTGGAACAATGACATGGATTCCTGTGCAAGTCATGCAGCTTGGATTGTGTCCATCCAGGTTATTGTCTTCTGCTGAATTACATAAGTACGGAATTGAGCAGTCCCCAGGCAAAAGCCATGATTTGATCTTTCTCTGTTTTCTGCAGATGTTTGCAGCATGACAATGCTCACTATGAAGGCTTCCAAAGATTCAGAGGGTTGCATGGTGCATTCCCACAGCTGTTGTTCCAATAACCAGGGCAGATGTGCTTGGACAAAATGGTCTCTGAAAGTTGTATACAGAGTTGCAGTATCTCCTTTGACTTGTTCTGGAAGTGCATTAAACCAGGAAATGGCAGTCCCTCTCAGAAGTAAGCACAAGGCATTGGAAATATGCAAAGGTTCAGTCCAACCATTGAAGGCAATCCAGGCTTGAAATTGCTTAAGCCAGTCGACAGCATCTTCATGAGGCAAAGCTGAGAAGGGTACTGGCTGTAGGCTGGTAAGGACCATGGACTGAGGAGAGAGAAGTTTTAATGTAAGCCAGGTCATCTTAAATGGCTCACGTAGCTGGTGTTCACTGAACCAAGAGAGAAGACTATGTCATGCAGGATGGTTTCTATTTTGTAGCCCCACAACCTTGAGGTGGGTGAAGGTAAATGTCCGGATGCTCCGGCACCCATATCTGCATCTTCTTCGAACACTGTGGTTGGAGATGAGCTTTGTTTCACCAAGCAAAGGTCGTATGAGTGAAAAGGAGTTGCCATCATGCAGGAAATGGGATACCGTGGAGTAGATGGAGTGCCACAGAGAAATTATTTTTGTAGACAAAGTACAATTATTTATAAGTAAAGTGCATCTAATGACACCTTTAATAAACAATTACAGCCCAGATCCTTGTTGTCTGTTATTTAAATAAAGATTTCCTTGCAAAAATCTGCTATTTGTTTCAGTGTCCTTTCATTTGAATATGTTGCCCCTCAAAAACATGGTCATGATTGATTTCTATGGAGTGAAGTCATTCGAACAAGCTGGTGCTCCTCACAAACATGGCTGCTGAATGCTTGACATATTATTCCTGTATTGTGCCTGTACCAAGATGGCCACTGATGGGGGGTGAAAGATCACTTCTTGTCTTGCTCTTTTTTTGTACACAAAGATGGCTGCTTCTTGCCACGAGGCTGACTGTAGCTGTTCTACAATGTTTGAAATAGCGATTCCTACAGTCATCCTTCTTCCTGAACTGCAGCTGGGAAAAATGGTGTGCATTTTATTTGTGAGTGACAGAGTGCTGGGGCAATATTATATTTGTTTGACTGTGCCTAGATGCTTTTCATGTCTTGTGCTGCTTTGTTTTGTTTTTTTCATTCTTTGTTTGGCTTCTAAGCTGTCCTCTGTATATGCTTTTCTGTTCTGTGTGAGGTACTGCCTCCGTTGTATTTAGTTGCTGTGCCCTGCTTACTTGAAGAGCTCTCTCTTGGTTACCTTGCTGTACATGAGTGGGGGGTATCCTGCTTAAAATTCCTGTGAGGTACTGCTTTTTTTTTATTTATTTACTATCTGCTCCCCTCCCCTTTTTCTCTTTTCCTGTCGTTTTCCGAATGCCTCCCAGGCCATCATTTTGTTTGTTTTCTTTTGATTCTTGCCCTGCTTGGCTATCTCCGCTGTTTGAAAATTCATTTGTAGCTGCCCCAGTTTACTTCTCTGCAATGCACAATTTTATTTACTGTTTGGTTTGTATGGCTGGGGCTCATGAGGTGGCTTGTAGTCTATTATTTTATTTTTATTTATTTGTTGGTTTGTATGGCTCGCTGTTGGAGTGTGGCCGAGTGGAGAGCAGCAGAGCTCTGTGTGAGTGCCGTGGTGAGTTGGGGCCAAGTGGGAACAGAGGCTCCATTTTGCAGTACAGTGAGAGTGTGGTGAATGGATTACTGCATGTGCAGGAGCAGAGCTGCTGGTCGCGGCAATTTAGGACAGAGAGACAAGGTCTGCTGCAGCTGTTGGGGAGGACAGAGAAGCTTGTTGCTGAGCCATGTTTATTGTGTTGAGTGGCAAGGTGGGTTTTGTAGCAGTGGATTTGGTGAGAGAAGCCGCAGACTTGTGTGCTGAGCTGTTCCAGGCTGGCGAGCGGGTTAGCTGCAGCTATTCAGGAGGAGCAGAGTCGCGTTCAGTCCTGTTGTGTGCTAGGGCAACCGGGTGACCTTCGGAAGGTCTGAGAGGCTGGGATTGTTTGTGAGGAGCACTCCGTTGTAGCGGCTGTGGTAAGAGGAAAGCCGCAGTTGCTGTGGAATGATCGCATGGCAGGGAGACAATTTCGTGGAGCTGCAGGGAGGGCCTTGATTGCTGATGGGGGGGAAAACTCCCAGGAAGGCTGTACAGTTCCCTTTACTGTATTTATTTTGTTGTGATCCCCAATGGGAGAGGCCCCAGGGCTGTGTCTGCAGCTGGAAGGCAAAGGCCACATAGAGAGAGCTTGCATGCTAGTGTCATGGTTGGGAGAGGGCTGGTTGCAGCAGCATGGAGCATGTACTGTATAAGGAAAAACCAGGACACTGCATCAGGCAGTGATACAGGGCTGAAAGAATTTAAACCCTTTGCAGGTCATTAGCCGTTAGTTGGCAGTGCCCACAATTTTTTCTTTAATTTTCAGTATTGCAGGAAGGTTATAGATTGAGCAGGAGACAGTCATTTCTCTGCAGACAGGACTGTGGTGCCAGTACCTGGGGTCCAAATCTTCTAAGCGCTGCACTGGGATACATGACTTGGGGTACCCAGCATGCATGGTGAGTAGGGGGTCAGTGAGGCTAATGTAGATAGGGTCTGGGCAGAAGAAGGGCCGCATTCTACACCATGTGTGGTGTTTTGGTGTTGGTCTGCACAAGGATCCTTACCTTCTCTTCAGGTCTGCCGCACCCATCTCTTGCTGCTCTGGTGGATGCCTCACTGGACCATACAAATAATTGACGGATGCATAAAAAATGAATAAATCGGTGTTTATTTTCATACTTCAGAGACATCAGGAAACTCCATCACCCAAGAGGTTCAGACTCAGACTGACTATCAGACAGATTATCTAAGGGGTTTCTTAGGAGCCCCTGCTAACACAGTATTTAGTGTATTTAGCATAAATTGCTACAGTTGTCCTTAGCTCTTAAAGGCGGCAGCTAGCTTTAAGCCCCATACTTAATGTGTAGTCCATATTTCCCTAAACTCTGATCCTCTTCCCTGTCCATCCACTTCTACCTCTTCCCCATTTTCACTTAAGTCTCTTCTTGTGACTTTAGAACTCCCTCCTGAATCTGTCCCTGGCACCTGGCCTACTGTCTGCTCCTCTCTCCTTCCATGGATTGCTCATGGAGCAAATATGCTGTTGAGTTACCCCCTTTTCCATTATACCCCAGTTGGGTTTGTTCATTGCTCCTGACCAAACACAAATAATATTTACAGTACATTATGCACCTTGATATACTGTTTTCCCTGCACTGTATATTATGTTTTCTCCTGCACTATTTATTGGTTTGTACATCTGCAGTTTATTGTACTTTGCACCTGGTGTATATATTACTTGGCAGACTATTGTTGATGCATATCTGTTGGTGTACTAATCATTAGTCACTTATTGTACTTATCTTCCACACTCCCCTTTCCCCAGGACACATTTGGAAATGAGTTGCTATCAGCTTAGTTTGTCTTTCCTGATAAAATATTTTGAAAAAAAAAAATAGATAAACCAAGAAACAAACATGCATGTGTGGTAATCCCCAGACCCAGTTCTTCCCTATTAGGTCCAAATAGAATGTAACCCGCTGTCTTCTCTGAAGACCTACTATATCCATTATTGTAACTCACAATTTTGTAACATTATGTAACCTAAGTAACATACAAACTACTATATTATGTAACCTAAGTGTATCTATGTTAAATGTTCCTTTATTGCACCTGTAATGTTATCCTCTGTTTTAATCTGCACTGTAATAACTGTCTTGATGTCTGCTCCTCCCTGCGACGAGGTGTCTTTGTAAATGAGTCTCTGACTCAAAGGTTGTAAACCCGATTTGTAATGAATAAATAAAGGATAAATAAATAAAGTAATACCAATATGGTGGAAAAGAGTTTTCACTTTTATTTAGAAATAAACAGATACACATCAACCTGCTATAGCACAAATTCTACAGAAGAGGAGCAATCATGAAATACTTTTCAGACTAGGGAAACATAGAAACACAGAATTTGATGGCAGATAAGGACCGCTTGGCCCACCTAGTCTGCCCATTTCCCTACCTGATGGATAAGCTGCAGATTCTAGTTAATCAACAGCTTACTTCCTCTACCCCCACTAAAATTGCCTTATGTCTGTCCCATGCATTCTTGAATTCTCCCACTGTTCCTGACTCTAACTCCTCAGGAAGGCTGTTCCATGCATCCACAATCCTCTCTGTGAAAAAATACTTTCTAACATTACCCTCTGAGCCGTCCTCCCATCTTTAAATTGTGCTCTCGTTCTTGCACATCTCTTTCTCTGAAAGATGCTACCCTCTTGTACTTTGTTAATTCCTTGAGATACTTGAAAGTTTCTATCATGTCCCCCTCCCTCCTTTCCTCAAGGGTATACATATTAAGCTGCTTTAGTCTCTCCTCGCATGTCTTCTGGTGCAGACCCTGCACCATTTTGGTTGCCCTCCTCTGAACAGCCTCCACTCTGTCTATGTCTTTGCGGAGATGGGGTCTCCAGAATTGCACGCAGTACTCCAGATGGGGTCTCACTAACTGTCTGTACAGAGGGATAACAACTTCCTGTTTTCTACTGTTGATGCCTCTCCCTATGCATCCCAGTATCCCCCAGCCCTCCTTACTGCCTTCTCACATTGCTTGCCCACCTTTAGGTCATCTGATATAATTACTCCTAGGTCTCTTTTGATTTTTGTTGTTGTTATTAACTCACCCCCCATTGTATACTCTTCCCCTGGGTTTTTGTTTCCCAGATGCATTACCTTGCACTTCTTTGCATTTGAATCTGAGCTGCCACATATTTGATCATTCCTCCAACCTTGCCAAGTCCCTTTTCATTCTTTCCACGCCACCTTGTGTATCAACCCTGTGGCAGATCTTTGTGTCATCTGCAAAGAGACATACCTTTCCTTCCAGGTACTCTCCAATGTCACTTATAAAGACATTAAAGAGGACCAGTCCCAGTACCGAACCCTGAGGTACCCGCTAGTTACCCTCCTTGTTCACTGTGGACTCTGTTTACTATTACCCTTTGTGTCCTGTTGTCCAGCCAGTTTTTATCCAGGCTACCACCTTGGAATCCACTCAAGGGTGGCTAACTTATTAATCTTTGTGTAGACTGTGTCAAATGCCTTCCTAAAATCTAGGTAGGCCATATCCACAGCCCTCCCTGGTCTACTACTTTGGTCACCCAGTCAAAGAAATCTATTAGGCTCATCTGACATGACCTTTCTGCTGTGAAACCATGCTGCCTTGGGTCCTGTGCCCCACTGGCCTCTAGGTACTCAACAATTCTTTCCTTCAGAAGTGATTCCATCATTTTCCCTACCACTGAAGTCAAACTAACTGGTCTGTAGTTTCCTGCCTCTGCCCTGCTCCCACTTTTGTGAAGTGGAATCACATTGGCCCTCCTCCAGTTCTCAGGTACCACCCCATCCTCCCATGATTTGTTAAAGAGAGTAGTCAGTGGTGTTACTAGTTCTGCCCTTAGTTCTTTTAGAATTCTTGGGTGAATCCCATCAGGCCCCATTGCTTTGTCCACCCTCAGTTTCAAGAGTTCTTTCAAAACCCTTTCTTCTGTAAATGGACTGGTATCGACCCCCCTATTCAGAGTTTCTGTCTTGTTTGGTTTAGGTACCTCCCCCTCCTCTTCCTTTGTGAATACTGAACAGCAATATTCATTCAGTATCCCTGCTTTCTCACTGTCACCCTTTGCCCACATTTCCTCCCCTTTATTAAGTCTCTGTATCCCTCCCTTGGTCTTTCTTCGCTCCCTAATGTACCTATAAAAGGTTTTATCCCCCTTCTTAACAGAGTTGGCTATCTTTTCCTCAGTTTGTGCCTTTGCTATTCTGACTGCCTTCCCTGCCTCCTTCTGCTTTAACTGATAAAGTTGTCTGTCCTGCTCTTTCTGTGTTTCCTTATATTTCCTGAATGCTATCCTTTTCTCCTTAACCATCCCTGCCACCTCTTTTGAGAACCATAGTGTTTTTCCTTCGTTTTGTTTTGTTGATTTTAGCTTCTGAGGCTTGTTGCCTCTCTTGATGGCTGTTTTGATTATTCCCCATTGTTCTTCACCCTCCTTCTTGCCTGTTTGCTAGTGCTTGTCTGAGGCATTCTCTCATTTCCCAAAGTCAGCCTTCCTAAAGTCCAGTACTCTTGTTTTGTATGGCTTGTCTCTATAGCTGTGTTTATTGTGAACCACACTGTTTGGTGGTCACTTGTTCCCAGATGGCTACCCACTTTTAAATCTGAGATCCTTTCTCCTTCCCCATTTGAGAGTACCAGGTCTAAGATTGCTCCCTCCTGAGTGGGTTCCAACACTAGCTGTCTGAGGCATGCCCCTGTAGGGCATCAAGAATGACCCTTTGGATGTGCCTGCAGCAAAGGTACTCCAGTTAACATCTGGCATATTCAAGTCCCTATCAAGAATATCTCCTTTTTCTGTCATTTTAAGGTGCCTTCTATCATTTCCTTGTCCATTTCTCCCCTGAGATGGGGGTCTGTCACCAACCCCATGCAGATTGTGGTGCCATTTCCTGTCTCCAGGGTGACCCATAGTGACTCACCAACTTCCTGTTTACTCTTTAGTTCTGTTGCTTTAATCACTTCCCTTATATAGAGAGTCTACTCCTCCTCTTTTATCCACCCTGTCCCCTCCTGTAGACTGTGTATCCTGGTATGTTGACATCCCAGTCATGGTTCTCTGTGTAAGGACAATTTACAAATACATGAACTAGCTAGCAGAAGTCAGCCTTTTGTCTCTCTGCTCAATGTGAGGGGTCCTGCTCTAGAGATTACAGAGCCCCCCATACCAATCCTGACCCTCCTCTTCATCCTGTCCCTCCCTTCTTGGACCCCTCAATCGCCTTCTGATTTACTATCTTAAATGAGAGCTCTTCTACCCTGCCACCACCAGTTCTTGTAAAGAAGTGTCTCCTGATCTCTTTGAACCTTTCCTCCACCAGTTTGTAAGAGTACCTGGGTGATCTTGCTATTACTAGGATGGAAATGTCCCTGCTCCACCTCGTTTATACCTTTTGTAATTTTGGTGTTCAAAGTGTACATACTGAGTTCTCATAGTCTGTCCCATGAGCTCTATCATGCTGTCTCTGAACCATCTTTGTTGCCCTCCTCTGCACTGCCTCAAGATGGTTGATATCTGTTCTCAGGCAGGGACTCTAGTACTGCATGCCATAATCCAGATGTGATCACACCAGGGATCTGTACAATGGCAGGATAACCTCTTTTTATTCATATATTTATAGATTCTGTCAGCAAATAAGGACCGCTTGGCCCACCACATACTCCCTTCTACTTCTGAACCATCTAACAATGCAGACCAGCATTTTTCTGGCCTTGACCACAACCTTTCTACATTGTGTAGCTTGTTTTAAGTCACTGGTAATGGCTATCCCCAAGTCATTCTCCTCTTCTGATACAGTGATCTTGACCCCCTTGACTGTACTTGGTTTTCTGATTCTTTCTTCCTATTTGCATAATCTTACATTTCTAGCTTTGATTCCCTATCTGCCAAAACCAGACCACCTCTCCAGCTTCACTAGGTCTTCCCTTAGATCCTGTACCTCTTCATCCATATCCCCACCCACCCCACCACTGAGCTTGGTGTCTTCCATGAAAGAGGCATATTTTCCCTTTGATGTCATCTCCAGTGTCATTAATGAATACACTGAATAACACTGGAGCCAAGTAGTGACCCCGAGGAACTCCATTGGTTATGTCCTCATACCTGGGAGCTCTTCCCCATAATCAACTTTGGGTTGGGTCCTGTCACTGAAACAACTGATCACCAACCTTGTTAATTTGTTTCCACTCCTAGGTCCTCTAACTTTCTGCTTTCTTCATGAAGCTTGTCTAACCTTTCCTTCAGAATGGTCTCCATCAGTTTACCCATGATGGAGGTCAGACTGACCAACCTGTAGTTCCCAGGGTCATCCCTTGTCCCACTCTTGTGCAGCAGCACCACATGAGTGGCTCTCCTATTTTTTATTTATTTTTGGTAACCAGATAAGGTCTGCTAGCTACAAGTGACTGTTTTCAGGGGTGACCCTGGAGCACTGGGGTGGTTAAGTGATTTGCTCAGAGTCACACAGTATGCAAATGGGTGTGGGAATAAAACTCAGGTGCTCATACACAGCTCATTACTCTAACCTGTAGGCTATACTGCCAGCCTATTTGAAGCTGCTTAAGTCAATTTAAGGTGGAAAATCCTCAAATTTTAGGAAAAGCTTGGCTGACAAAGCTTGGTTTGTGAAACCTAAAATTACACAAACATTCCTGACAGAGAAGGCTTTACCAGTCAAATAATGCCTTATGTGATTGGTAAGGACAAATACTGAGGGCCTTACTGCTATTCTAATCTTATTGCTGTTCTAATTCTCCTGGAGAGGTTTCAGTCCCAATCCTCTGGGCACTCAGTTTGTCCCTCTGCCTGTCAGACTCACCCCCACTGCTGTACCTACCTCCAGGCTTCCTGATATCCTCCAACAACATCCACCCCATGTGGCTAGTGTATCCCTGCTGCCCCTCCCTACTGTACTATCCAGGGGGGAAGCACTTTAAGTTCACCAGGAAAGGTTGTTAGTCAGGGGAAAGACATGGTGCACAGATCAGTCAAGTGGTGTGGGGGTTGAGGAACTCACAAGAGACCATCATCTAGCACCATCAGGTGAGCCATTTTTCTGTGTTCTTCTTTCCCTCCACCCCCCCACTCCATGTCATGTCTGCCCTTCCATGGCATCCTGGGAAGGATGCACAGCAGCACATGGTCACCCATGCTGCCAAGTGTGCCTTACACTAGACCAACAGCAGGAGCCACTCAGGGAGCAGTGCAGTCCATACCCTCCATTCTAGGGATCAAAGCATCTGGTCAGACACTTCTTAACCTCCCACCAGTCTCTGTTCATCACCCCAGGTACAGCTCATGAACCTCGGTCACCAGCATGATGAGGCAGAAGTCGTTTTAAAATTAAAATAAAGTGACAATGCTTTATTTTAATTTAAGAACAGTAGTAGTGCTATACACATGCTGAAGTCAAGTCTCTGTTTAAACTAGGGTTTCATCACAGTGGAATAAGGACCACTAATGGTCCAATCAGACAGCAGGATTAGCCACTGAACAGTCTGCAAGGTTTATAATTTCTAGTAGGTCTGGTGTTTTCCTTGAACTTGGATAAAATAAAAAGCTTAGAAAAACTATGAAGTTATTAACACTTATATTTTCTAGGAAAAGGTTGTATCATTTGTAAGTCTCAGTCTTAACTTTCCTGAGCTATGGTAGTTGTTTGTTTAAAAAGGTGTTTACTGCCAACTCCTTTACATGGTTTGTGTCCTCAGAGAACTGAATCTGCAATGTATTAATTCATAGGTCTGTACCTATATCCTCCTCACCGTCTAGCTGCATAAGAGTTCACAACTATACCACTGTGCCCTATTGTATATCACTTCCCTGCTGATCCCAGCTATTCTGAGTTTTTCCATTGGCAGCCTGAATTCTTCTGGGTGGTTTTTGTCTAAATTATTTCATCTGCAGCACCATCAGCTTTCAGATTCTCTCTTCATACTTTAAAATTGAAGCAACAACACAAATGTAATGGAGTAACAATGTAACCCTGGTAGTTTTAGTAGTGTGAGGTACGAAAGCAGTGCTGTATATGCAACATCTTTTTCAAAAGCCTGTTTTCAGAGGAGTCCTTGACCCTAAACCACTCACAACAAAGTTATAAAGGCTATAGGTTATAAAGGATGGAGACCCCATCTCCGCAAAGACATAGACAGAGTGGAGGCTGTCCAGAGGAGGGCAACCAAAATGGTGCAGGGTCTGCACCAGAAGACATACGAAGAAAGACTGAAGGAGCTTAATATGTATACCTTTGAGGAAAGAAGGGAGAGAGGGGACATGATAGAAACTTTCAAGTACCTCAAGGGAATCAACAAAGTCCAAGAGGGTAGCATATTTCAGAAAAAGAGATGTGCAAGAACAAGGGGCACAATTTGAAGATAGAGGGGGGACGGCTGAGAGGTAATGTGAGGAAGTATTTTTTCACAGAGAGGGTTGTGGATGCATGGAACAGCCTCCCTGAGGAGGTCGTGGAGTCAAGAACAGTGGGGGAATTCAAGAATGCATGGGACAGACATAAGGCAGTCCTAGTGGGGGGTAGGAGGAAGTAAGCTGTTGGTTAACTAGGATCTGCAGCTTATCTGTTAGGTAGGACAATGGGCAGACTAGGTGGGCCAAGCGGTCCTTATCTGCCGTCAAATTCTGTGTTTCTATGTTTCTATGTTAGACTATGCATATTAAAGTACATATGAGATCAATTAGAAAGCAAGCAGATATAATCAGAAATGTATAACGCAGGGCACTGAGACTCAATGTTAGAGAAAAGACATTCTGAAACACTATAAATCTGCACTGCACCTTCTCATTGACTATGAACTGAACAATTTTTTTATTTTTATTTCAGTAGTTTTTTTCTCTTTTCAACACATTGCACTAAATTTCTGACAGGCTGCTGAAGTATGAAATATTTAGTCCAAACCTATCCTTGCTAATCTCAAGCTCCTATGGTCTAAAACTAAAAGTCCAAAAGTTCATAGGAACAATGTTTGTTCTTGGGCATCCAAGCTTCAAGAAAGATGGGAGTCCAAGGATTTCTATGCTTTGAAAAGTTAAAGCTTTACTTAGTTGTAATCTTGGAAAGAGCTGAGAAATCCTCAGTCCTCATACACATTCTATCCTGTTTATGTTTGCTTTCTGAAGGCACAGCAACCTTATGCAGTATGTATCACAGCATGGGGATTTGGAGGCTTGGCAGAGCTCAAACAGTCACAGCCCTATAATCCGCATTCTTTGTGTGCTTTTTCTGCACTATCCAATTTCCTATGCAGAGTTGTCAGCTAATGACAGTGGTGCAAAATGCAAAGTGGAATTTCAAGCAGTCTTCTGCAGCTTTCCTGCCCCTGGTGTGGATTTTTCCTATTTCTTCCCTTTCAGTGCTCCTGTGCTTTTGCTACAGTAAAGCTTCTCTGTTGAAATTCTCCTTTTCTCCCCTCCCACCACACCACAGGAGCAGCAACACTGGTTATACTGGTTCAAATACAAAACTGCTCTGTGGCAATTCTTCTATCAGTGTCAGTAGTTCATCAGGTTGCACACTTGCCTCTGAGACTGGAAGATCAGAAGGGGTTTCTAGCCCCACGCTGGGAACTTGTGGTAAATTCACAATACAGACTGTGTAGTGCAGCATGAAGGGGTGCTATGCTCTTGAGGTGCCATCTTTCAGATGAATTATTAAACTGATGTCCCATCTGCCTGTTGTGGTTACTCAGGTGGTCGTTAAAGATCCCTTGGTACTTCTCAAAAAGAGCAGGGGAGATTTTATTAAAAGAAAAGAAATCATACATGCATATACTGAAATACATTTCTCAAATTAGGTACAAATCAAAGAGAATAATAACAAAACAGCAGCAACAGGAATAACAAAAAAAATACTAATTTCTATTTTATCCAACGATATACCTTCTACACCCCTTACATTCTAAGGTAAAGTATTATTTATGAATCCATGTGAAACCTTTCCATAACCTATTTACAATAGTGCCCTGTACTGTTTTGCAGTCATTAATATATACATATGTCATACCAGAAGATACAATCCTAATAACAGAATCGGAAATATACTTCTGTTGCATTTACACACACACAGTGTGCTTGCCATAAGTAAAATTTGCAACACGAAAAACAAATCTGTAATGTGGAAAAAGGGAATTTATTCCAATGACATGAATATATTCCTACTACAACTACCTGATACCTAGAGTAGAAAATATTGGTTCTTTCTATACATTACTGAGTTGTAACCAACATTTTTGGCATACTGACATTCAAACAACAAATGTATTTGTGTTTCTAATAGTAATACACACTCTTCTCTAGGACAGTACCTTTCTTTGATTTTTTAAAGGAATCTTTAACAGACATTCTACTATACAGTCCAAGCCATGTTATTTCCCACATTTGTCTAGGAATATGTGGGTTATCTAGTTGTTTGTTAGCTACTGAAATCATGTTATCACGACACTATTTCAACATCAGTGGGGGACTACAGCAACTGAGCATTGTATGAGAGCACAATTGTTTTCTATTATTCGATTTTACTGCCTCTAGGGAAAGTTTTCATATTTTTATCTTCCTTATTGCTATAAATATGTAGGATTGGATCACGTGAGTATAATTTTTCAGTCTACTAACCCATTTCACAGTTTGCCATTCAGTTACCCATGGCATAAGTCAGTCTATAATTAACAGGAGTCACATTTTATCCACCTCTTGAAGAGCTCTTGTTATGTTAAAATATAAAAATATTGCCATTAGAAACACACGATTTATCATAACAACATCACCATTTTTAATTGTGCTTTACATAAATTGTCTTTTAATTGGGTTTAGCCTGCTGTCATAATCCCTGAAAAAATATGCTATACAATTTTACTTCTCGTTTGGCGGGGGGGGGGACTACACTGACATACAGAAAGCAATAAAATAATAAAGTGTGAATTAGGAAAATTCTTTTTTGCTTTGACAGAGGCCTGTTTTTCCAGTGACATACGTAGTTTCTGCTCTGCTTGTATCATACATGCTAGCCAGTTATCTGTAGACATGTCTCCTGGACTAAATATCAAACCTAACATTTTTAAAGGTGCTGCTGTTATACTGATTGCTCCTATAGACAAACCTGGCTGATAAGCTACTGGGTTTCCTATCGGGATACCAGCACTCTTAAAATAATTTACAGTAGCACCAGCTACTGTAGAAAATAAATCAATAACTTCTTTAAGGGCATCTCCTGAGTTGGCAGATCTAAGTACTATACATAAAATCATTGGAACATGCCAGTGTAGTAAGCTCTGGTATAGAAACATAGAAACATAGACTTTGACGGCAGATAAGGATCTCTTGGCCCATCTAGTCTGCCCATTTCCCTACCTTCAGGATAGGCCACAGATCCTAGTTAACCAACAGCCTATTTCTTCCTACCCCCCACAAGAATTGCCTTATGTCTGTCCCAAGCATTCTTGAATTCTCCCACAGTTTTAGACCCCACAACCTCCTCAGGAAGGCTGAACAACTGAATACCCTGAATGTTTGGATGCTTATGAATTAACCGTAACAGAGAGTCTAAAGCAAAAATATATGACAAAGGATTTAGGGACATCCTTGCTTACCTCTTTTGATTAAAATCTTAGGCTCTAATACTGAGTTTAAATAAGGGTATATATCAGAGTCGCTATACCAGGATTTTCAGCCATTTTAAAAATTCATTTGGTATACCATAGTGCTTAAGTATTATGACTAAATATTCACATGGGACCCTATTGAATTCTTTTGCCTGATCTATGGATATCAGATATCCATCAGTTATGCCTTGTTGTCCTCTTTCCCATATTTCCCAAAGCAGAATTTAAATATCTGTAATATTTCTCTGAGAGATAGCACACATCTGTGTTTCAACCACAGCAATTTCAGCCACCTTTGTCAGTATTTTAGCCAAAATGTTAGTAAAACTTTTAAAATCAGTGTTTAAAAGGCACAGCAGGGGCCAGTTTTTAATTTGTGACTTTATTCCTTTTTTAAACAAGAAAACTAGAATAGCCGATTGCACAGATGTAGACAAACGCCCAAACGCTAATATAGAATTAAAAAGTTCTTTTAATACAGGCCAAGATCACTACTAAACTTTTGTAAAATTCTGAGGGTAACTCATCTAATCCAGGAGCTATATTCTTTCTTAAATTTATTTTCCACTCAGTTTCTTGCAACTGCATGGGTCCTGTTAACCGCTGAAGTATGTGCTTAGGCAGCTGAGGTATGCCTGAACATGATATAATCAATTGATCCCATACTGTGTTTGCAGGTATTCCGAACTGTTCAAATAAATGGTTCCCAGTTACCTCCACGTTATTTATTGATGTCAGTACTTCCCCATCCTCTTCTTTACTCAACCCTACAATATGTCTATGCCGTACTCTGCTCTGACAACCTGCAAACATATCTAATATTTGTGATTTACCCGAGTGCCACATTTAAGCTCTTGTTCCAAAGATATTCCGCTCATGCCGATATGCTTTCATTTCTTCCTTATATTTTTAACTTGGTTTTGATAAATTCCAATTCTTTGTAGACTTATCAGATAAGATCTGATCTGATTTTAACTATTTTCTATTTTCAGTGTGCATTTAATATTACCATTTTGTTTTGTTTTCAGACCACACGCTGATGTAGCAACTTGTTTTTTTGATATCAGATATGAGTTTGTGTAGTTTGGATCTCAGTTCTAAATAATGTAAATATTTATTATTATTCCTATTACAGATTTCTATTTTGAACAACCTACAAAATCATTTTTTGTGTCCTCCACCAGTCCAGTACATTCTCATAGGCAGAGACAATAGAGTATCTTGCTCTAAATAGTTCTACCCATTTGTTTTGTACATGCTCTACCTCCAAAAGCGAGTTGTTTATCCTCCAAGGTTTTGTTGTTGAAGTCCTAGGTTGAGTTGTATAGCACTGGCATGCAACAGCTAGGTGATCTGATGTTTCCACCGTAATTGTTTTAGATACACTTATGTTCAAGGCTGATGATACAAATAAAAAAAATCTATTCTCGTATCTAGAGAACCTTTGTTAAAGTAATTTTACAGATATTTTCATTCTTCAAAAAGATCTTGCAAACCAGCAGAAGTGATCATCTCTTTTAGGTATAAAGAATTATTATACAAGTTCCCAACTTAATTCCTTCTATCTTTTAGAGAGGACACAGTTAAAATCACCACCCAGTACTAACAGTTTACTTGTATGCAAATAAGGCTTCACTTCTTTAAAATAATGTCACTCTAGCAGCTTTTGTTTGTGCATTTAAACATTTATGAGTCTAAAGCATTTACCACCCCCGAGGTAACTTCCAACAACAAGGCTTTCCAAGGTTGAATGTCTACCAGTTTTAAACCCAGGTTTCTCAAACTAGGGCAGCAGCACTACGCCGCAGCTGTCTGTGATCTTCTAAATAGATCCATCTCTAGTGAAGTGCCAAGTCTTTGAAAGTGGATGTGGTGGTCCCTCCATAAAGAGGGGACCCACACTGTGGAAAATTATAGGCTTAGTTCAATTCTCTGCCCACTGGCTAAGATCCTGGAGCGGATCCTGCACATTCAGCTACAATCCTACCTTGACTTACATCATCTTCTCACAGACTGCCAGAATGGATTTCAGGAAGGGCTATAGTACTACCACAGCCCTTGTCAAAGTCTCACTGACATTCTTAATGCAAATGATGCTGGTCTTCTAACTGGTGGAGTATTTGTCAACGTGACTAAGGCCTTCAATCTAGTCAACCACCACCTTCTCCTTGGTAAATTGCATTAATTAAGTCTAGATCACTTAGCACTCACATGGTTCCATGACTACCTCCTTATAAGATCGCATAGGGTAAAATGGTTTGGTTCACTCTCCTCTTCAACGCCTATCTCACACGAAGTACTCCAAGGTTTTATTCTTAGCCCGATACTATTCTTGCTTTTTATCAATGAGCTCCCAACTTCTGTGGTAAAGGCCCTGTAATTATATGCTGATATTTGCAATCTTATAACACCATCTAACAATATAGACTGGCTTAACCAAAGCCTTAACTCTGATTTCATTGCACTGAGACCTGGTTCTCTGACAATCGCCTAATTCTAAATAAAAAAAAAAACCTAAAGCTATGCTTTTCCATAACCTGTCCTCCAAACCCACCAAACAGCTCCAGATCAGTACACAGTCAGGAGACCCCATAGAGGTGGTTAGTACTTTTAAATACCTTGGGGTTCACTTAGATGCCTCCTTCTCAGTGGAGCATCATGCAACTCAGCTTAACAAAATGGTAAACCAGAAGCGTGGATTATTATACCACCTCCACCTTCTTTTATCCAATGCTGCCTGTAAAAAGATTGCATCAACATCCCTCTCTCTATTTTGTTCTATGGTGCCCTCTACTACTCTCCACCCAATCCTCTTCCTTGCACAGGTGCGTCAACTCTATCATAGGATTGGACGTTTTGACCTTGGAGCGGACTCAGAAAACACCACTGTGAGGCCCTGTATTCTCTTCAATGGCCTACCTATGACTCAATGTTACAGTTTCACACCTTATGCCTTGTATTCAAACTTACCAAGCTTCTTTAATCCTCCTTGACTAAGGGGAAATGTTTATAAAAGCACCTATGCTGGCCTGCCGCAAGAAGCAGTTGGATTGCCAGACACCAGCTACCTGGGTTCGGAATGAGCCACACTGGAGGGCTGGCTGGGGAGAAAGATTGAGCATCCCAGGGACAGCTCTCCTTCTCTGGGGGGAGGGCAGGGGACAGGTCCGGCGTCTGCTGGCTCCTAGCGGAGGCTGGGAGTATCACAGGACTCATGGCCCAATACTAACTGGGGGAGGATCGGACGTCGGCATATGCCGTGACGTCACTACGCTACCCCCAAAACAGAAAGCCAGGAAAATCACTCGCTGGCCCTCTGGATGATGGCTTTCTGTTCCTAAGGGCCTCCAGCACCTTTCTGGTGCTTCCTGTTCCCCAGCAGCACCCCCGGGCCCTAGAAGGATGTGCTGGGGCTAGCCTCCCCCTGGTGCCTTCCCCCTCGGAGGAGAGGGACCCGCCCGGTGAAGGGATACACCGGGATATCCCGGGGGTTGGCTGCGATCTGGGGACTAGAGGAGGGCCAGGCAAGGACAGGAGAGGTCAGGGGAACTTGTCAAAGCCTGAAGGAGTGGAGGACCAGTGAGCACGGAGGCAGAAAAATAGATAATACAAAAAAAAAAGCACCCACATGCACACTTAGATCTACTTCCTTACTCTTATTAGCAATCCAGAAGATGCAACGCCTATCAGGTAAGCGCTCATTTGCCTTCTCAGCTCCCTATGCTTGGAATTCCCTCCCCAATTTACTCTCCTGCCCACCCTATCCTCCTTCAAAAAGAGCTTACCTCTTTTCTACTAACCCCCTAATTGCTTTATATAGCCCTTATAGCATTGTTAATGCCTGGTCTATGTTACTCTGATAGAAGTATCTTGTAATCCACCTGCTCCGTGTTCCTGCTATGTGTATATTGTATAATATTAATTATTCTGTTTATTTATATATGCTTAATGCCTAATCTGTTTTAAGTTACTTACCTGGCTTTCCATTGTTGTAATTTTTGCAGCATTGTTAAATCTCTCTGTATCCTGTATATTATTATTGTATTTATCTATTGTACTGTGTTCACCATTGATACCTGGGTTGTCACTGAAAAAGAGACTGCATGGCCTCAGTGGACTTACTCGGTTACCAAAATTCTGATAAATAAATAATGCCTTGATATCCTTGTTTAAAAAAGTATACCTACCCCCATCACACTCTCTGTGACCAGTAAGAAGGCCCTTTGTTCACATTTTTTTATGGCTGATATTTCAAATAAAGATTTAATTTTGGTGTCTTGGATAAACAATACATTATCTGAGAGGGTTTCTAATGTAGCCATAGTTGTTACTCTTTTCTATGACCTTTAATACCATTTAAATTTAGGGTTACAGTGGATATTGGGGAGACAAGACATATTTTGTCAGTTTGGAGAATTCTCTACCTCAAAACATTTTTGAGACCTCTTCATCCAAATTTCTTTTAGACAGGCATTTCACTTATTGTATCTTTGCAGTTGGAAGACTAATCCCTAACTAAAGAAGTTAAAGGAGATGCCTCTGAGTCTTCTTCTTCTTCCTCCATATCTTGTTTGATACCGGTCTCAGTACTGGTTTTAAGGGCCTATTCTGGGTTTACATCACCCCCTTCTCCTGAATAGCACAACTTCCATCTCTTGTTTATTAGGTGCTAAAGGTGGGGCATTTCTGGTTGTGAGACCTCCTTGTTCAGATTTGCTTCTGCTGACAGAATGGGTTTCAACTGTATTGTCTGTTGAAGGTGCAACAAATGCCTTAGGCTGGAGGCTAATTTCCATATTAGAGTTCTCTTCATCTGCAATCTGTAACCCCAAAACTGTTTGTGGAGTAGGCACTCATGGATATTGTTGGGGTTTGAGAGGAAGATGCAGGGCTCTGTAGGACCATCCTCTGCTACATCTTCAAACCTTTTAGCAGAAGCTTGAGCAGCTCCTTGTGCTTAGCTTTTACCAATCAAATCATCCTGATTTATCCCCCTCATCTTATTATGGGCTGTCCAGGGACATTTTCTGTAGGTATGCCCTCTCTCCACACATAAATTGCATTTACAGGGATTTGAACAGTGTTGACTAGTATGTCTATATTCAAAGCAGTTATTACCTGTCCATCTCACATATAGTGCTTAAATGGAATTGGGACCCACACTTGTAACATGTCCAAGGTTGCTCAGGATAAAAACACTTCCCTCTGTCCTGGCCTAACAAAAAACTTCCAGGGAAATGACAAATACCAGTATTGGGCTGTCTTAATTTAACCCTGATTTTCCACCCCTGTCCATAGCTGTTCAGAATCAATGATTGGACTAGGTAAATCTAATACCTCTCATCTCTGCTTTAGCCAATAAATTATGTCAGCAACACTGACTCCTTAATATTGAAATTACACAGTTATGATTTTTAGGGTCGGCTATGAGTGTGGGGCAGTCATAACTGGCAACTACAGTGTTGTATTTTCAACTGCTCATACTTCACCCAGAATCTATCTCTGATTTTAGTGTTTTAAAGCTCACATCATGAACCGTTTCACCTGAAACATCACAGCATATAGTTCTGATGAAAGAAAAACAACATAGATTCTTTCAATAATGTTCTAATAACAACAAGCATTTGTCAATGCCGAATGTTTGCTTACTGGCATTGGCAGTGGTAGTGTAAAAGTTACAGAGCTGCGTAATAGGAATGGCAGTGAAGTATTGAACTGAAGCCAACCCCACTACCACCCTGCAGAGAGTGACAGGCATCGGGGTGTGCATTTGGGTCGTCAGGCATAACGGCCACGCCATTTCACCACACCCCACTCTGCAGAGACTGACAAGTGTGACGTGTTCCTTGGGGTCTTTGCCTTATGTTAATCCATTTCATTAAGAAACACGCAGAGATGGTGCGATATAGAGAATGGGGTGAAGTTTGAGTCGAAGAGTCCAAGGCATGCCTCGATGCCTCTCAGTGACTGCAGGGTGTGGAATGGTATGAGCATCACAGGCAAGAATCCCAAGTCACACCCTGATTCCTGTTATTCTCTATAGGGTTGAAGCAATTTGATTGAAAAGCCTAATACCTCAGGCATTCGTTGGTATTTTAACTCCAAATTTTCAACATGTTTGTTTTGTGACCCCACCTCATGAACAGGGGAATATCAGTTTGGTAGACTAGAGCTGCTTATGCACAATGACTATGGGATTTAGCACCACAGGTGCAAAATATTCGAACAGGCTGTAAAAATGACAGCTGTACTCTTTCATGGGAGGTGTAAAAATGGCTATGTTGCAAATGTGTAGTAAAAATATTTAAAAAATGGTGAAGTCACAGGCGTACATAGAAACTTTATCGCATTCGCTTATATAAGTAGGTTGGGGATATTTTATAGCAGATTGTCAACTCAGGCATTTTGGTGCCTCCGATCATGAACAGTGTCACTGTGATTTTCTTTATCTGTGCCGAACAATGATTTCCACAGCGACCACGATCTCTGCACTGAAAGTGTGAAAACACACTCGCCATGTTGTGAAAAATGGCAGCTGTACTGTTCATAAGGAAGTGTTGAAAATGCCACTAGTGAAAATCTGGACTGAAAATATTACTAAGTCATGAACTAATGAGGATGCGTGGAAACTGCACAATGCTCACTCGTAACACAGTCATTTTATGGACTTTTGTCACCAAATTTTCAACATAGCCATTTTAAGACCTCTGCTCATGAACAGTGTAACTGTGATTTTCTTAATCTGTCCTAAACATTGCTTTCGCACACCAACAGCACCATTGTGCGCTACATGTGCGATAACATTTGGGGTGACATATGAAAAATTGTAGCTGGACTGTTCATAAGGAAGTTTAATAAAATGGACATGTTGAAAATCTAGAGTGAAAATATTAAATTTGCAAACTTACGAGCATGCATAGGAACTGTGCAACGCACGCTCGTAAAAGTCATTTTTAGGCATTTTTCACCAAGTCAACATAGCCATTTTAAGACCTCTGCTCATGAACAGTGTCACTGTGGTTTTGTTAATGTGTCCCACATTGAGTTTGCGTAATCGACTGCGCCATTGTGCGCTACATGGGCAGAAACACGTTTTGGGCAGGATGTGAAAAATGACAGCTGTACTGCTCATAAGGAGGTGTGGAAAAATGGCAATGTTGGAAATCTGGAGTGGAAATATTGAAAATTCGCAAACCTACGAGAGTGCGTGGAAACTGTGCAACGCACACTCGTTTCCACCAAATTTTCAACATAGCCATTTCAAGACCTCTGCTCATGAACAGTGTCACTGTGATTTTCTTAATTTGTCCCGTACATTGATTTCGCACACCGACTGTGCCATTCTGCGCTACAAGGGTGGAAACACATTTTGGGTGAGATGTGAAAAATGACAGCTGTACTACTCATAAGACAGTGTGGTGAAATGGCAATGTTGAAAATCTGGAGTGAAAATATTGAAATTTCGCGAACTTACGAGCCTGCGTAGGAGCTGCGCAACGCACGCTCGTTAAACAGTCATTTTTGAATTTGGCACCAAATTTCAACATGGGGTTTTAGCCCCTCATGAATGATGTCATGGTGGTATTCAGTCCTGGGGTGATTTCACAGTCACTGCACAGTCACTGCGCGAAATCACCCTTCAAGCCCGAATAACGCCATGACAGTGACATCATTCATGAGAAGGGGTCCCAAAAACCCCATGTTGAAAATTTGGTGCAAAAATTCCCAAAAATGCCTGAGATATGCAATAAAGTTGAACCCCTCCTATCTAGCCCATTATACAGCTTACCGGCATTTCCTCAGTTCGCGGTCGGCTTTGAAGAGTGCAGACGTGTTCCCGTCCACCAAGATCGCCGCTACCGGAGTCCGGAGGTAAGTATGGGGTGGGGGTGGGGGAGGCTAGAGTACAGGATGGGTGCGGGTTGTGGAGGGGGGTTCGGGAGACGCGTCGGAGACCGCTTTTTGTTTTACAGGTTAAAACAAAAAAAGACGCCATGGGATTGCTTGCCATGCTGGGGTGGGCCTCCCATGGCACCAGGACTTTGAGGGCTCGACCGACGGGGATTGGGCACTCGCCGGCAAAAAAAAAACGGATCGCTTGCCCGCTGGGGTGGCTCCCAGCGTGGCAGAAGGACTTTGGGGAGGGGCACGTTCAGCCGACGGGAATTGGGCACCCCGCTGGCAACATGACAGATTGCCACACTGGGGTGGGCTCCCAGCATGGCACAAGGACTTTGGGAGGGGTGACGTCAGCCGACGGGGATTGGCAAGCACCCCGCCGGCAACATGGACGGATTGCCATGCTGGGGTGGGCTCTCAGCTGGCATCAACTATTGGGAGGGGAGGAGGAGACAGACGCAGTTCAGCCAACGGGATTGGGCACCCTCTCAGCCTATACGCTGCGCGCAGGGGCGCACGCCGCGGCTGGGATGCGCGTGAGCAGCTTCTTATCGCTGCTCACTCAAGCATAGCTCCGCTTTCAACTGTATGCCACTGCATTTTGGAGCGTGTCATAGACAACTCCAAAATGCATTGGCTTACAGGGGCCCCGCCTGCCAGCACAGTGCCTGAATTGGAGGAGGAGGTGACACACCTCCGAAATCTCCGATGAAGGCACTATGTTTCTTGCACATGCGTGCAAGCAAACATAAAAATCATGTCAGGAGGAAATTCTAGATCTCTTACATAAGATACAGCATTTTTTTTTTTTTTTTTGCACGCCCGTACGTCCGACATCTGCACTGGTCACGGGCTGGGATCCCCCGCCACCGGAAATCACCGACTCCCCACGGTCATCCCTGGCTTTCCCAGAGAGGGGGCTCGCTGCCCCGAACCCCCATATCGGGTCGCGGAACTAGTGACTAGTCGGGGGAACGGCTCCGGTGGCCAATCAGGGCATTTTCCCCAGAGCAGAGCGTCATTTAGACGCTGGGCGTGGGCTTTTTCCCCTCCTCTCTTTTTTTTCCCCCCTGAGGAGGCGGGGCAGTGCAATGACACGAACGTCCGCTTTCCGCCTCCCCTTATCAAGCATCGGATTATGCGTAGGACTCCCCGGTCTCCACCAGGGGTCCCCACATACCGAGTGCTACCCGCACCCTCCCCGCGAGTAGGAGAGCTGTCCATCGACGCCGATCTCATTTCGCGCCGGGCTCCGACGACCCGAGTCCGCTCGAGTTCCGGTCGCCGCGCCGCAGGCGGAAATCCTACCGCTGCGCCCGACGGGCCGCCAAGATACAGCATTTCTGTGTTATGCAGGTTCCCTTTGCTTGCAAACAGGTCTGCCAGGTAAAAATTTGAGGTCTGTCAGAAGACCGCTGATACCGCCTGGAGTGTTCTGTGTCTGAGTCCACGGTTTCTATAGACAGTATGGATACTCCACTGTTTCACCTTTGTTTTCAGGTAGAGAAAAGAAGCAGTTCCAGCCTGCTGATATTTCTCTGGCCCATTTCTTCCTGTGGAGGAAGATGTACTTCAGCTGCAGACTATATATCCTGAAAGACTGGGCATTATTTGTGGTTTGCTGCCCAGAGGGAGAGTTCGCATTGTTATTTCAGGGAAAGTGCAGAACAAGGCATGTTTATTATAGTAGTCGGTGTGACGAACTCTCCTTATTGAACCGGAAAGTCTTTAGAGAGTTGTCTGAATCTACTTCTTCTCGCCACCACCAACGGGGGTTTCTCATAGAAACATAGAATTTGACGGCAGATAAGGACCGCTTGGCCCACCCAGTCTGCCCATTTCCCTACCTACTGGATAAGCTGCAGATCCTAGTTAACCAGCAGCCTACTTCTTTCTACCCCCAACCCCCAGAATTGCCTTATGACTATCCCATGCATGCTTGAATTCCACCACTGATTTTGACTCCACAACCTTCCTCCGAAGGCCATTCCATGCATCCACAACCCTCTCTGTGAAAAAATACTTCCTTAAATTACCTCTGAGCCGCCCTCTATCTTCAAATTGTGCCCTCTTGTTCTTGCACACCTCTTTTTGAAAGATGCTACCTCTTGACTTTGTTGATTCCCTTGAGGTACTTGAAAGTTTCTATCATGTCCCCCTCCTCCTTTCCTCGAGGCTATACATATTAAGCTCCTTAAGTCTCTCTTCATATGTCTTCCGGTGCAGACCCTGCACCATTTTAGTTGCCCTCCTCTGGACAGCTTCCATCCTGTCTATGTCTTTATGGAGATTGGGTCTCCAGAACTGCACACAGTACTCCAGATGGGGTCTCACCAGCTGTCTGTACAGAGGGATAATAACTTCCTGTTTTCTACTGGTGATGCCTCTCCCTATGCATCCCAGTAACCCCTCAGCCCTCCTTGCTGCCTTCTCACATTGCTTGCCCACCTTAGGTCATCTGATGTGACTACCCCCAGGTCCCTTTCCATTTTGTTGTTGTTAGTATCTCACCCCCATTGTGTACTCTTCCCTGGGTTTTTTTTTCCAGGTGCATTACCTTGCACTTCTTAGCATTGAATCTAAGCTGCCATACATTTGACCATTCCTCTAACCTTGCCAAGTCCCTTCTCATCCTTTCCACCCCACCCTGTGCATCAACTCTGTTGCAGATCTTAGTGTCATCTGCAAAGAGACATATTTTTCCTTCCAGTCCTTCTGCAATGTCGCTATAAAGACATTGAAGAGACTGGTCCTAATACTGAACCCCTGCGGTACCCCGCTAGTAACCCTTTCTTCTGAGTGGACTCCATTTACTATTACTCTTGTGTCCTATTCTCCAGCCAATTTTTACCCAGGCTGTCATCTTGGGACCCACCCCAGGCTGGCTAACTTATATATTAATCTTTTGTGTGGACTGTGTCAAATGCCTTTGCTAAAGTTCAGGTAGCCCATGTCCACAGCCCCTCCCTGATCTACTACTTTGGTCACCCAGTCAAAGAAATCTATCAGATTCGTCTGGCATGACCTTCCTGCCAGAATCCATGCTGCCTAGGGCTCAGCCCTCTGGCCTCTAGATACTCACAATTCTTTCCTTTAGAAGTGATTCCATCATTTTCCCTATCACTGAGGTTAAACTAACAGGTCTATAGTTTCCTGCTTCTGCCTTGCTCCCACTTTGTGAAGGGGAATCACATCTGCCCTCCTCCAGTCCTCGGTACCACCCCATCCTCCCATGATTTGTTAAAGAGGGTAGTCAGTGGTGTCACTAGTTCTACCCTTAGTTCTTTAGAATTCTGGGATGAATCCCATCAGGCCCCATTGCTTTGTCCACCTTCAGTTTTAAGAGTTCTTTCAGAACCCTTTCTTCTGTAAATGGGCTGGTATCAACTTCTGTATCCAGAGTGTTACTACTGTTTGTTTTATGTACCTCCCTCTTCCTTTGTAAATACTGAGCAAAAATATTTGTTTAGTATCTCTGCCTTTTCACATTCTCACTCTGCCCACCCTCCTCCCTTTATTAAGCCTCACTATCCCTCCCTTGGTCTTCCTTTGCTCCCTGATGTACCTATAAAAGGTTTTATTCCCTTCTTAACTGAGTTGGCTATCTTTTCCTCAGTTTGGGCCTTTGCTGTTCTGACTGCCTTCCCAGCCTCCTTTGCTTTAACTGATACAGTTCTCTGTCCTGCTCCTGCTGCGATTCTTTGTACTTCCTGAATGCTTTCTTTTCTCTTGAACCTTCACTGCCACTTCCTTTGAGAACCATAGTGGTTTTCACATCGCCTTGTTTTGTTTATTTGCTTCACACAAAGGCTCAATACCTCTGTGATGGCAGTTTTATTATTCCTCATTGTTCTTCCCACCCTCCTTCCCACCCATTTGCTAGTGCATTCCTTAGGCACTCACCCATTTTGGCAAAGTCAGCCTCCTAAAGTCCAGTACTTTGTCTTTGTATGGCTTGACTCTATTGCTGTGTTTATTGTGAACCATACTGTTCGATGGTCGCTAGTTCCCAGATGGCTACCCACTTCACATCTGTGATCCTCTCTCCATCTCCATTTGAGAGTATCAAGTCTAATATTGCTCCTCTCAGTGGGCTCCAGTACTAGTTGTCTAAGGCATGCCCCCTGTAGGCATCTAGAATAACTGCACTCTTCAGAGGCAGCTGCAACTGCGCTCAGTTAACATCTGGCATATTCAGATCACCCATCAGCAATATCTCCCTTTTTCTGCCATTCTAAGTATACTTTCTATCATTTCTTTGTCCATTTCTCCCCTGAGAAGGGTTCTGTATACAACCCCTGTGGGATTGTGGTGCCATTGCCTGTCTCCAAATTTACCCACAGTGCTTTTCTCCTCCCTGTTTACCCTTTGTTCTGTTGCTTTATTCCTTCCCTTATGTAAAGAACTACTCTCCCCTTTACCCTCCCTGTCCTCCTGTAGATAGTGTATCCTGGTATGTTTACGTCCCAGTCATGGTTTTGTGTGTACCATGTTTCTGTGACTGCCACGATATCCAGATGTTCCTCCTCCATCAAGGCCACTAATTCAGGAAGCTTGTTACCTAGACTACGGGCATTGGTACTCATTGCTCTCCATTTTTGATGGCCTTACCTTCTGTTGCAGCATCCCCACTGACCGCTTCTACCTTGGTCTTTTTCTCATTTAGTACCCTGTTTTGTAGGGAGAGGCTGGGATTTTCTGCTGCTTGTCAGTGCCTCCCCATTGACTAGTTTAAAAGCTTGCCAATGAAGCATTTAAACCGATTGCTCAAAAGACTTGTTCCTTCCTGGACAGATGCAGACCATCCTGCAGTATAGGCTGGTGTCCTCCAGGTGGAACCCCAGTCCCAATGAGCCAAACCCTGTGCTCCGCACCATTTTTTTCAACCATTCATTAAACTGCATGGTGCCATTCCTCGCCTCCCCATGCCTTTGACAGGCAGCACCTCTGAGAAGGGATACTGTGTTTGCTACTTGTCTTAGGCCCTCCCCAACTCTGCAATGTCCTCCTGCACTGCTCTAACCTCATGATGAGCCAAGTCATTTGTCCCTAGGTGGACAATTACGTCCAGCTCAGAATCCCTTGCAGCTGTTGTTGTGATCCTGAGGATGCGCTTCCTGTCCCTCAAAGCCATGGCACCAGGCAGGCACCTTACTTCAGATTTCCCAGCTCCTCCCAGTTCTATCCCCCTAATAATTGAGTCCCCCACCAGGAGCTGCTTCCTTTCCTTGTGGTGTCCTCTGCCTCCTTCCTGTGGGCCTCTCTTGTGACAGTTGTCCTCAGCCTCCTTAGTCTCCTCTGCGGGTGTATCTATAGGGGAGCTATACTCCCCCAGAATGGCGTATGGATTGTGGTGTGTAACATGTGACTGGGTGTGCCTCTGTTTCACCATCCTCATCCTCCCTGAGCCCACTGTGATCCAACTGCTGTGCTTTCTTTGCAACCTCTGAGGTAGTGGTGGTGGTTCTGGTGCTCCCTGGATAGGGGAGGTTCCCTTCCTACTGTCCATTGTGGCCTGGGGGAAGGTCCCCGTACTACTGTCCAGTGTGGCCTGAAGACGGGCAACTCAGTACATTTACCTTGCCTTGCACCAAGCTGGGAGGTCAAACACAGTTACACAGTTCAAAATCTGGTAGAGTGGTCTCAGCTGACAGATGCTAAACAGAGTTTTTCTCTTAGCCAGTGAAAATTATGCAGTACCTTAGTAAGGAAGGCATAGTCTATTTATTTATTTATTTAATAACATTTGGAATTAGAACCCTTTCAGCCATAGACTCCTTTACAAAGGCACCATGTCAAACAACAATAATGACATACATATAGTTTTAATATAGTAATAATCATGGATTTTATGTAAATAAAAATATTTACTTTAAAAGTCGGGGTTGCAACTACAGGATACATATGCTGTACAAAAGAGAATGCAGTTTTACAGGAAAGTAAATAAATGATTTGACTGACACACAACAGAAAGAAAAAAATGCTACAGGCTATGTTATTCTAACCATATCTTGTCTTCTAGCTATACAGCACTTAGAGAGAGACATTATGGGTGGGATATTGAAAGCAGGTGCACATAGAGTAACTGGGTTGCACACATGCAACTGCAGAATTGCACCAACGAGCAATATTCAGCAGCAGCAACTTTGCAGCACAAGTAGCAGTGCACCAATGCACAATGGGAACGTATGCATGTGCAAGAGCAGGGGACAGATCCATGAATATACAGCACAGTGAGATATTCAACCCCCAACCAATGGCGCAAGCGAGGAGTAACCATCAATTGCGTGGAGCAGACTTGAGCCTATAAAAACTGGGAGCAAGTAAGAGGAGGGCACTTGCGCCAGAGGGGAGCAGGACAGAGGGAAACGACAGACCGTCTGCTGACAAAGAAGGAGAAGACAAGGAGAGAAAGAGACAGGGACAGAGGAGAGAGACAGTGTGAGAGAAAGTGTGAGGAGAGTGACTTACAGGGAGGCGACGGTGGATGTGAGAGAGCGCGGGAGTGACACAGAGCCACCAGGCCCAGGTGGAGCAAGACAGGCACCCACAGGGTGGGAGACAGAGGCCGAGGCAACAGCCAGCCACTTGGGGCAGGGTGCCCAGGAGGGGCTCTGCTGAGCCACACGCATAACCACACACAGCTGGGTGGGCCAGTGGGAGCTTGACGCCCAAGGGACAGGACAACAGGGCCATGGCCAGTGCAATATTCCAGATGGAGACTGTAATGAGGGGTGGAGGAGGCAGGAAGCAGAGTGCTGTGGCTGTGAGAGGGTCCATCGAGGTACGCCAGAACAGGCAATACCCGACCTCCACATCAGCTATGAGACCCACACTGACATAGAGATCATGGGCCAGCACCGACTGAACCAGGCACTTGAGGCAGCTCTGTGAGCTGTGCAGTGAGAGATGCAGGCACCCACTAGACAGAGCCATGCCCTGACAGTGGAGACAAAGGTAACAGCTGTCATGTGCCTGCTCACCACGGGCACCTTCCAGAGACCAACAGAGGACACCACAGACATAACCCAGTCAGCCGCCATGGCCTCACACATTCCTCAGTGCCCTGCTGTCACACACCGCGAATACATCCACTTCCCCAGCACACAGGCAGAGCATACAGCACACATCAATCAATCAATCAATCACTTTATTTAACCAGGCATAAACACCATTGAGCAAGCTCATTCTCAAGGTGGTCCTTGGCATTAATACAATACAGTACACTTCATAAGGTTACAATTATGGTGGACACATGCAGGAGTTCCACAGGGTGGCACGTATGCCTGGTATGCTAGGGATCATCGACTTCCCCCATGTGGGCACCCACATGCCACCTGGCCTGGAGGGGGTAGCCGACATCAACAGAAAGGGCTACCCCAGTATCAACTGCAGGTGGTGCGATGCCTGGGCGCATAACCAATGTCTGTGCCACACGTCCTGGGGGGGAGCACATGACACCTTCATCTGGCACAGCTCAGCACTGTGCCACAGGTTCGAGAGTGAGGACATCCTCACCGTCATCTAGTGGGTGAGTATGCTGAGACCACAGGCATCAGGCCACACCAGGGCATGGGAGGGGGGGCAGCCAGGGTAGAGGCGCTGCAGAGTGCGGCTGGGAAGGACAAGGGGCACAGTGACAGAGGACACCAGGCTAACCATATCTCCATCTACACCGGTGACATTGGCTACCCACTCCTGCCCTGGCTGCACACCCCCTACCGGCACCCATCATCCCCAGTGGAGGCGCAGCACAGTGGGGCACATGCCAGCATGTGGAACATCAATGCATGTGTTTTTGGTCTGCTGAAGGCACATTTCCATTGCCTGCACAGGTCTGGTGGTGCCCTACAGTACAGCCCTTCAAAAGGCCTGTGGCCTATTCCTGGCCTGCTGCATGCTGCACAACATGGCCACTGACCATGGGATAGCTGTCGAGGTCGAAGAGGGGAACAGCAGTGGGGACAATGTGGCCGACAGTCCATGTGGTGGTGGGAAGCCCCCCCTCGGGTGGAGGGATCCCTGGCTGACGAGGATGGCATGCCAGCACTGAGACACCATAGTGGAGGAGCACTATGGCACATGCAGGTAGATGGACAAACATCCATGCACAGGACAGACACAGTGGCAATGCACACAGGCATGTGTGGGCGTGTCCTGCAGCTTGCCCAGACCGGTGGGGGCAGGGGCAGCTGTGGGGCTATGCCACATGTCCACACCCAACAACACACAGCACAGCACACCACTCACATGCACACACACACACACACTGGCGCCCACAGGCACGCACCCGCACCGGTGCACATATGTAACCAGTGCTGTGGTGGCATCATCACGCACACGCCACATGGGCCAGCAGCCGGGCAGGTGCACACATGGCCAGTGTATGGCACAATCCACAGATGCCATGTCCATGGCATGCACACACACACAATGCCCATGTGCACACAGAGTGGCAGCAGCAGACAGCAGAGAGGGTGGCAGGTACATCAGCTCCGCCGCGCTGTTACACATGCCACCATGGACATGAGGATGGCCGTGTTATGGCCGGCCAGCAGACCCAGACTGCGTGACGGTTACAGGGGGGTCTGCGACCGTCCCCCAGGGGTGGCATTGTGGGAATGTGACGTGTGCTCGCAGAAGACTGCAGGCTCCCAAACAGGCCGGCACCGGGCATGTCTGGGATGCCCACAGCAGAGCCCGGCGTCATCATCGAGGGGGTCACTCGACACCAGGTTCATGGGGTGGACAATGCACTCTGTGGGGTCTGCGGTGGCCGGCTGCACCCCATGGCAGCCAGTGGGGCAAGGCCGACCATGACCGCAGTGGCTAAGTGGTCCAGGGCCACGGTGGTATCCTCCCAAGTGATGAATAGACTCTTGGACCTACGCGCGTTACCTCTGTCCCACTGCTCAGATACCTGGTGCACCTCTGCACGAGTCAGCACCCCAGCCATAAGCAGCACCTATTGGTCCAAGGAGGCCTGCAACAATCGGGTGTGTTCGGACAAGGGGTCAGTGCCTGGGGCTCATGGATGTGGTGCCGACCCACTGGAGTGTACGACCCCACTGCACTGCCTCCCGCTCAGGTGGGCGCTGCACAGTAGGGACTCCATGGGTTTGCTCAATGACAGGTGCACCAGCAGCGGACGCTGTGCCTGGCCTCCCAATGTCCCCTGCCATCTACCACTGCCACCCCCTGGTCCCTGTGCACTGGCCAGCACCTGTGTGGCTGCACCACCACCACTGCCCCCCAACGTCACATTGCCATCGCACACAGCAGTGCCAGGGATGGTGGCGGGCAGCTGTCCCACCACCAACAGGCCACTGGCTGTGCTGCCAGGGATGGTGGATGGCATGAGTTTCTCCTCCACGACAAGTCCCTGGCTGTCCAGGACAATAGTCACATCATGATCGGAGTTGGACCCCGTCCGGATCTGTGTCTCCGCACACAGCACGCTGTAGCTGGCATCCCACTGGAACACAGCCAGGGCCTCGTCCGCCACCAGACCGAGTCATCCAGCCAGATGGCGGAGGTGTGCTGCAGCCATTCGGGCACCCGAATGCCAGTGGATGTGGATGATTGATCCTCCAGGGCTGGGCATGCCCACATGGCAGCTGCAGGTGCCCCTTCCACTGCATGCTAGCGTTCTGGTGCTGAAAGGGGCACAGATGCATTAGTGCCACTGATGCAATGGACCCCCACCCTGATGCCCTGTACCTACCATGCGGTAATGGGCTTCCTCCAGTCGGAAGCCACCACCGGCACACACCCGAGCAGTGCTGCACCGCATGGTGGCCACCACCAGCTCCTCCTGCAGAGTGAGCTGTAACATGTTCGCCTGGCCCCACCTGTGACTGACCTGGGGCCCATATGGCTGCCACCTTCTCCTTGATCCGATGCTTGTCAGTGCCCACCTTCTTTCTGCACTCCTGTACAGATTGCTGGTGGCTGCCCTGCTGGTTCACAGCCTCTGCCACCTCCTCCCAGGCTGCGACCCTGGCCTGGGGTGTGCCAGTGGTGCCACTCAGCAAAGGCTCCCTGTTGAAATGCACACCCGAACAGGGCATCACCTCCGCCTTCATAAAAGTTGGGCCTGCGCTTGCGGGCAGGCCCACACCTCACCCTCCTCATGTTCGGACATTCTGCTACCTGTGGGCAGGGACATGTCATTAGTGGCTGCAGTGGCCCACACCAGCCATCCATCCTGTTGTGCTGTCCATCCTCTCAGCAGGCGAACTTACCTCTGATGGCTGCAATACCTGTCCATGGCCTGTGCTGTCGCACGGTGCCTTTATAGTGCATCACATGCAATGAGCTGTTGAGCAACAGTAATGAGATGTTAATTCCCCTGTGCACACGCGGATGATGGGCTGATGAGCTAATATGCATATGCCAGCTGAATATCACGTTGTTGCGCCTTGTGCAATGGACTTGCACCAGCACAAGTCAAGGCGCAATGCTGTGATATGCGAGTGCGCCATCATCACACATGCACCATGGCATGTATTGCACAGTGTGTGCTAGGAATGCTATTGGCAGCCAATGCCCTATGCACAGGGCCTATGGCATTCAGTGCTATAGAGCCTATGGCGCTCGGGCGCAGTAGGGTCTATGGTGCTCATGTGCCATTGGGCCTATGGCACTGGGGTACTGTAGGGCTATGGTGCTATAGGGCCTATGGTGTGGTACCCTCAGGGCCCTATTGAGCAACATGCATCATGGCCCCAATAGTGCTTACGCACACTTTGCACGCTAGACCCCGACCCCACCCTGTGTTCCCCAAGGACCTCTGCCCACATGCCAGTATGGCCACACCCATGCTGCGCATCTCCGGAGATGCGTGATTGCCTCAGCCAGTGCATCTCAATGCGAGGAGTGCATCCTGAGCACATTGAGCTTGTGCGCTACAGGGCACCATTTTGGACTGCTTCATTATAGAAGAAGCATGCCATGGTGCACAGTGCCCCATTCCCAAAACTGGAGCTAGGTCAAGCTCATGAACCTGGTGGCCCAGGTGGAGCCCCATGCTGCCAGCCTATTCAGCCAGCAGCCCCGACAGGCCCAGGACTTGAGGTGTGGCAAGAAGTGGCTGATGGGCTTGGCCAGGCAACCAGTGTGGAGCACACAAGGGAGCAGTGTCATCACCAGTGTGGGGACCTGTTACGGAGGGACTGGAGAGGCTCAGGTCACTGCAGGCATGCATCCAGAGGGGGGCCATGCCACGGCCGGGTAAGTGTGCTCCACCTGCATCTGTGCATGTCCAGTATTCCATGGGGCAAGCAGGGCTGCATGCCATGCCGGGGGGGTGCTGTCACTGCATGCCCTGTGGCTTGGCATTGCCAGTCACTGGGTGTGCTGCGCCACTGTCCTGCAGCCTTGCTGGACCGTGGTGCGCTCTGTGCTTGGGGGTGAGGGAAGTGGGCTCATGGTGTGGCTGTGTTCTGATGTGTGCCTGTTTGTGTTCCTGTCCTAGGCCCTGAAGACCGGAGGAGAGCCAAGGCAGTGGGGGCGCCTGGCGGACCGTGGCAGGCCACTGCGGGCCCTTCTGCAGGTGCTATGGGACTGAGGGGAGGAGCAGCAGGACCAGTGTGTGCAGTGCCACGGCGGGCAGGTAGGTGATGTTCATTCCAACATTGTTGTGCAGGGTGGTCTGAGGGGTTGGTGTACAGCCTCAGCCCCTGTGTGCCAAGCTGTGGCAAGCTGTGTTCAGCCTATGGTGTGTGTGGTGCCATAAGGGGCCCGTGCACATGTGTGGCAGCTGTTGGTAAGCTGTGGGTGCGTCTGGCTGCCACCAGTGCCACTGCAGTTCCACTACTGCACCATGCCACCTGCCTGCCACTGTGTTGGTGGATGGCCCTGGGCGGTGGTGTCCAGCACTTTACACAGCTGTGGCATGCTGGGTTGGCAGCAGTCATAGGCCCACCCACTGCGGGTGGCCAGGGTGCCACCCCAGGGGCGTGTGTCCCCCACTGTCCACTGCGCACAGTGGGAGGGCTAGGGTGCCCTGGACATGCACTGATCTCCTGTTCCTTCCTTTGACATAGGTGTCCAATGGGGTGGTCACCTTCCCCTCTACGGATGCCTCCTGTGGCGCATCATTTCGATCACCACCACCACCCTGGAGATTCCAGGTGGATGAGAAGGCTCTGGCTATAGGGGCAGCACAGAGGACAACACCAGGTGGTGGGACATGGCTGCCCATAGTGGCTGATGTTACCTTTCCTGCCCCTGACTACCCTTCCCCTGTTCCATTGTATAGCCCTGTCCCCATCCCTCCCTCACCTACCCTATCCCTGCTTTGTATATAGTTCCCCTGCCTTATTCCCTGTTTTGTATTGTACACAGTTCTTTTATACGGTTTGCTTTGCTTACCCATCTGTGTCCGTGTCTGCTTTGTGGCTGGCGAGTGGAGCCAAGCTGCAGTGGCGTGGTGGATGGCTGTGGGTTGCACCTGTGTTGTTCTGTGGGCTGGGCATGGTGGTGTATGCCCATCGGTCAGTGGCTGTGCCTTGGGGTGGCCATCGGCTGGTTTTTTGGGCTGTGTGGCATGTGTGTTGGGTGCCGTGTGCCAAGGTGTGGCTGGCTGTGGACCAAGTGGGAGGGGGCATGCCGTCCAGCGGGGGGGTGGCTGGTGGCAGCCCACCCTTGGCCGTTAGTGCTGCCTGTTTCATGCATCCACTGCTCTGGTGCTGGTGGATGGTGGCTGGCTACATGCCCGCACTCTGTGGATGATGTTCTCATGGGGCCAGCTGTGCCTCCCGGCCTGGCTCCACCACCTCCCCAGCGGCCACCCCCCCCTTCCCTGGTGCCTTGCTCCCTGCTGTGCTGTGGCTGGTCCTTTTGTGCCTTGGCACACCTTCCTTGGCCCCTTGCGCATCTATGGTTGTGCCATTGCACATGTTGGGTTGCTCCCTGGTGCACCTCTGACTGCGCTCTGGTGCATCCTTGCGATATTCAGTCTTGTTGCGCTGGCACATGTCACCATGTGCAACCTTTGAATATCACACTCATTGAGCCATGGCACATCAGACTTGCACTGTGCTGGCCTTGCACTGGCGTCTGGTGCATTTCTGAATATCCCACCCTGGATTCCTACCCTTATCTTCTTGGCTCCCAGACACACAGCTAGGAAAGCAGGCATGGTGTTTAATCACAAATGGGTGTTCCCCAGGCAAAAGCTCCTCTTGCAAATAACTCTCTGAATTTATCGCCTAACCTGAAATTTGGTTATTAGGTCATTCTTTGAATTTACTATTTAGCATATGCAATATGGGCTGGATATTCAAACTGCGGCCAAAATGTGTGCAATAACAGGAGCAAGTACAAGTCCATTGCGCACATTTGCAATAGACGCGATATTCAAAAATGGAGCAAGCCAAATTGCGCAAACAGCCAACATCTGAATATCACAAAACCTGCGCCATAGCGCAACCAGGAAGGAGAAGCTGATCAGATATGATGAGCTATAGCGCAACAAGGGCAGCCCAGCTGAGCAGCCCAGAGGTGCCATAGCGCAAGCAGGGAGCCCCCCAGCAGCAGAGCAATGGAACTGCAGAACCAGGGAGGTAGGCAGGGGCCCACCACCCATGCCACAGATGGGCACAGGAACACACTGCAGAACTGACAATGCACCCCCACACCCCAAGCACAGCACAACTGGGGGAGGGACGGAATATCCACCGGCCCATGGGGACAAGCAACAAAGCACAGCTGGGCCATGTTGCCCCAGCACACCCACCGGCAAGCTGAGACTGCCACACAAGGGGGGGGCGGACCACCCCATGGCACAGCAACCTCCCCTGTGCACAGCACACCCTGCACTGTGACCCCAAGACATCCCCCATGAGCAGTGACCATCACTGCAGGAATCCCCATGCATACCCCCCCACTGTCACACTGCAGCCTCGTGTACCACAGAACCATACAAGCCAGAGCCACCATGAGCACCCAGCAGTGGGTGGTAGCACATGGAAATGCAACAATGGCAGACACAGTGCCAACACGCACAAACCCCCTGAGGCACAGCTGAGAGACCGAACATGTGTTGCCACAAGAGGTACCGCACACAGGAAAGGGCATACCCCTGACACAACTGCCATTGATACAGCACCCTGCACAGTAGACAAGTGTCACAGCGCGACCCACCATGAGCCACATCAGCCAGCACAGACACCCACAGTGCTGCGTGGAAGCATGCAGCACACTGGATGCAACACAGTGCAGGGGCAAACACACACCCATACCCTCGGGGACACCAACACAGGGACGCAGTAGTGTGGCAACCAAGCCCCCAGTGTGGGCCCATGTAAACTGTGCACACACAGCCTGCAGTCCACCATAGTACAGGGATTACACCCATCCTGTGCTTGAACTGTGGCCCTGTACACCACCAGCATATGCCTGGATCACAAGTCACAGACAGTGGTGCACAGCCCCTGCAACACACACAAGCCACAGCATGGAGGTGGGACAGCAACTGTGGAGGCCACAGTGTCACCCGAGGCAAATATGCACCTCACCAGTGACAGGAGGCAACCCAGCATTGTGACGGTCACAGTGGATGACCTGCAGGAGAGCCACCACTGACAAGGCAGCAGACCTCGCAGGCCACAGACATGCAAGGGTGTCAGCTGCACAGGCCAAGGACAGTTTGACAGGGCACAATGGACACAGAGCAGGCACATGGATCACTGACACAGCAGCGCAATGCACAGTCTAGAACAACACACACCACAGATACCGACTGATAGCTACTCCCACACCAGAGACACTTCCCCATGCACACACACACATACCCATGACTGAACCACCCCAGATGCCATGCAGACCACTGCAACTGAGAACCTATAGCCAGCTGCAAATCAGAGACCACCACAGTATTCATATCAAAATCTGTATTATAAAATATATAACAACAACAACAACATCTATATACAAATATACATATATGGGGTGGAGGTACAGGAACAAGGTGGGGGTGGGTAAGGGGCACGGGTGAACAACTGGGAGAGGGAAGGCGGGGTATGATGGTCAGTAAAAGGGGGGAGGTAATGTGCGATCAGTGGCATCCAGCCTGCTCCTCCGCTGCCTGGGGCCGTTCCTGGGGTCGCTTTCTCCTCCTCACCCCATGCTGATGGAGGTCCTGCAGTATGGCCAGGGATTTGGCCGCCACACGAACCAGCTCCTGGAAGGAATGCTCCATGCATAGGAGTATCTGCACACACCTAAGACAAGGGATCAGAGTTAATGGGTGTGATTGTCCATCCCCTGCAGCCCACCCATCAAGCATGGCATACAGCCATGTGCCCGCTCCTGTGATGGTGTGCACCCACCACAGTGACCGTGTGCACAAGACATGCCCAACCAGGCAGCAACAGCCATGTGTACCACTGCACACACACACCACCCATGTCCAGCACAGCACAACCAAGGCCATACAGTAACGTGGTATGTGGTGGGCAGGCAGTGCCACAGCCATGTGCCCAGTGCACTCATGGACACCATTGATGCACTCCCAGACATGCAGTGCCACTGGACAGTGCTGACTATCACATGTCGTGTGCATGGCAGTGGTGTCCATGGATGGTGGCCATGCCCTGCTCCCCACCCTGTCACACAGCATGCAATAGCAATCATCGTGTCATGGCACTCACCTCATTGGGCTGTTGCTGGCGTTGGGTTGTTCCCAACACGCTCCAGTTCTGCATCCACCACCCTCCACTGCTGCTCCGTGGCCCTCCTCTGCTCTGCCACGCCTGTGGGAAACAAAAGGTGAGAAACACATCAGTACCAACCCAAAGCATATTCCCCCTGCCCCAATGTGTGTGCCCACCCACCCAGCCAGACCCATCCATTCCATACCCTGTAAACACTGCCACAGCCAACCCTAGACCATCCCTCCCCTATGTGCTGGACACATAAGACAGTTTTACCCATATGGACCATACAGGTGTGTACAAGTATCACCCACCGGGACGAGGCACCACGCCCCTCCTGGCGCGCGACCGCAGACGTGCCAGTCACTCCCTCTGTAGCAGGTCACCATACCGGTGCCTGCACTGCTCAGCCGACCTCCTGCAGCCAGTGGCTGCCCCCAGGTCATTGGCCACCTCTTGACAGACCTGGGTCCTGGCCCTGTCCAGTGGCACCTCTGCAAAGAGTGGGCCATAGTGTGGCTCCACAATGGCCACAAGGTTGGCCAGCTCGAGGGCACTCCATTGGGGGTCTCTCCTGCGTGCCATCTCCAGTGCTATAGTAGGCAATATGGCTCTTGCGAGCAAAGCTACCGTGGGTGCTGTGCCATACATCACCGCCATTCCCTATCGCGCTGTTGGTACAGCGCTGCCATTCTCTATCGCGCTGTCACCGAACAGCGCGATAGAGCTGCAGACATGCCATATGTACAGCGCCAAGGGGGCAAAGGTCGGGCACAGGGTCATGGGTCTCTGGCGCAAGGCCATGCACAGCGCCACTGGACATCTATGTGTCTAGCATGATTGGTGGCCTGTGTGCCATTGCCACAGCGAACTATTGTGCAGTTGTGCCACAGCGCCATGTAGTGACCATCACCGTAGCACCACTGGCATAATGGTGGCGTGCCTCTGAATTGTCTACCGCACAGCACATCATCAGCATTGCAGACACCTGCGTAAGCTACCTGGGCATGCGCAGTGTGGTGTACTACTCAGTCACAGAACTGCGCCATTGGCTCAGCACGTTCAACCCTAAATTGCGCAAAGTGCAACAGCACGATATTCAGCCATCATATGCAAATCATCCGATCAGCCATTCAATGGTGCAGCAGCATGATTTGCATCTCATTAAAGTTGCTCCACACCTAATTTGCATGGACTGCGCCATAAAACTGCGACACTGTTCTGCAGTGGCCATATTCGGTTACTGCAGTTTATAGGTGAGTTGCATGCTGTGTGGTGTTCTGGACTGTGGTCTCAGGGACTTGCTTTGTACTGCACAGTCACAGGTCACCACTGTCACCCATACAGGCTGAAAAATGACAGAGCGAGGACTGGGTGAGGAGGATGATGGTGGGTGGAAGAGGAGGCCCAATTTTACCAAGGCCGAGACGGATGCACTCTTCAAGGCCTACATCGATCAGGATCCACTTCTCAGTGGATGGTGGGGCACTCCTCAGGCCCATGCTGCTGCATGGGAGGGGGTGGCACGTGCCGTCAACCTGCATGGCAGCCACCAGCACTCTGTGCAGGAGTGTAAGAAGAAGATGGGTACCGACAGGAGGAGGGTGAAGGAGAAGGTGGCTGCCATCAGGGTGGCACGTGCTGCAACAGGCGGGGGCCAGCCGGAGGTGGTGCAGCTGACTCCGGCAGAGGACAGGCTTGCTGCAAGCATGCAACGCAGTGCCATTGAGGGCGTTGAAGGAGGTGGCTTCCAGACAGGTGGTAGCCCATCACTGCATGGTACGTCATGGTCTTGGGGGGAGGTAGATCACATGCACTATCATGTCCTTACTTTCTTTTACAAATCCTGCATGTCTGCAGGGGTCAGCGGTGGAGGGCCTGTCCACTGCAGACAGCCATCTGGAGTTGGAGGAGGGACCATCCACCTCCGCAGGTAGCTAGCATGCATTGCAACAGTGGTACCGCCTGCCCATCAACAGTGATGTCACTGAGACAGGTGTGGGGGAGGCCCTTCCTGTGTCTCAGCAGTCTGGCATCCAAGCATGCCAGCACACTGTGGCTGTGACTGTGGCACAGACCTGCACCAATGATGATGCAATGACCATTATGGGCAGTGACGTGTGTGTCATGGAATGGACACACAGCAGGCCAGCACACGCCCATGGACCTGGCTGTTTACGACGTGTGTGCCAGCATGTCAGCACAGTCCCAGGCTGTGCCTGTCATCACCAGTGGGGCAGCACCGGTGGCTGGTCAGGTCAGTGGCACTGTTGAGGCCACAGCGGCGGAACAGCCGATCCCTTGGGCACAGCAGGCAGAGGGGCAGCAGCAGCAGTCAGCCACCGGGACTGGGGGTACAGGGCTCAGTGGTGGCATCTGTGCACCACCTATGGACTTGCTCATACCTGACCCTGGTGAGCAGTGCCCACCCTCAAGGGGTGCTGAACATCAGGCCCTTCCATACCCTGAGGGAAAGGTTGCCGAGGTGGCAGACAACCTCTTTGACGAGCACACCCGCCTGCTGCAGGCATCAGTACAGCAGCAGATGTGGCTTGCAACATCCGTGGAGGCTCTGTGTGTGGCCCTGGAGCGGGTCGTGGAGCAACACAGCAGGGACACCGAAAGGATCCTGTCATGGATTGACCATTTGCGGGAGGATGCGACCGCTGCCATTGACAGGCTACCACAGATGTTGGTCGCTGTTGTGGCCATGATGGGCACACAGTCAGGTGCCCATGTGTCACTCACACCGCGCAGTTCGCTATCCACTCCCCTTTCCCGGCATCATGCGACACCCACCCTGTCGATGCCGGGTTCAGCTGTGAGCATCCCGAGTACTCCTGGTGCAGGTTTGTTTGGTGCGCTGCAGACACCTGTGCGGGCACGGTCATGTTCCTGCAGTGGAACCCCTGGTGGACCATCGGTACCACCCCATGAGACCCATGCTCAGCCTGCCAGTGCTGCTGGGTCTCAGCGGGGCCGCCCACGCATCCGAGGTGGATGTGGCACTGTGCCGCATGACTGACCTGTCTCCCAGTGCGGGCCCTGTCTGGTGCTGCCCTGTGTGCATTGTGTGTTTTGGAGGGCAGTGCACCAGTGGGTGCCCAGCCCTACACGCAGACACATGGTCCACCTGCACACCCTCCCGACTGCTGTCCACAGGTGCATGTGCATGATGATGCCTGCATTGTGCTGTACACCAGAGTGCAACGGTGCCCAGCATCTGACACACGCACATAGACAGTCAGTGGACGTGGTGATCTGTGGACATGTGTGTTGCTAGTGTCTGTGTTCTGGCTCTGTTGTGCACCTGACCCCTGTGCAGTGGGTGCCTATTGTGGGTACGTGTGTGTCTGTCCGTCAATGTGGCGTGTTACTGTTCACCCCTTCCTGGTTGTATGTGTGTGCTTCTGTGCCCTGCCACTTCCCTTGCCGTCATGCACCCCTGGTGTGTTTCCATGTGTGTACGTGGGTTGTGCCCTAGCCACTGGTGGTTGCACATGGCCCCATGACTTACCTGTGTTGACTGAAGTGCTTCTCTGTGATGGTGTCCCAGTGCAGCTGGGTCAGCCGGATCAGTCAGGGGTCCCGTCGTCCAAGGGGGGGCTGCCCATTCCCTTCATCACCGGCGTCCCCGTTGTCCCCATCGCTGTCCCCCTCTTTGACCTGTACAGCTATCCCACAGTCTTTGGCCATGTTGTGCAGGACACAACAGGCCAGGAATATCGCACAGGCCTTTGAGGGGCAATACTGTAGGGCACTGCCGGAGGTGTCTAGGCAACGGAAACGCGCCTTCAGCATCCCAAACACCCGCTCAATGATGTTGCATGTGGCAGCATGTGCCTGATTGAAGCATTGCTGCAATGGGGTCATGGGCCACCGGTAGGGTGTGAGCAACCAGGGATGGAGTGGGTATCCACTGTCACCTGTGTGGAAATAGTGGAGGTTAGTGTCTTGTTCAGGCTCAGACTGCCCCTAACCCTGTGTGCCACACCCATGGCACCTGTGGCTTACCCCCCCTTGCCCATGATTTGTCAGTTCTACATGCATGCATACTCACCCACTAGATGTCCTGTGGGGATGTCCCCACTCTCGAATCGATGGCACAGTGCCGACTGGTACCATATGAATGAATCATGTGCTCCCCCAGGGTGTGTGGCACAGACGTTGATGATGCACCCACTGGCATCACACACCACCTGGCAGTTGACACTGGCATATCCCTTCCGATTCATATATGAGGCCCCACTGGGGCCAGGTGGTGTGCGAATGGCCACATGGGTGCAGTCTATCGCCCCTAGCATGCCAGGCATACATGCTACCCTGTGGAACTCCTGTATGTTTGCTGTGCGCTCTGCCACGGTGCTGGAGAAATGGATGTACTCCGCAGCATATGGCAGCAGTGCGCTGAGGAATTGGGTGAGGATGCGTGACATGGCCAACTGTGTTATGCCTGTGGTGTCCCCTGTTGGTCTCTAGAAGGTACTCATGGCGAGCAAGCACATGTAGGCTGTTACCTTTGTCTCCACTGACAGACCATGACTCAGTCGTGTGGGTGCCTGCATCACATCACTGCACAGCTCACAGAGCTGCCTCAGTATTGTCCTGTTCAGGTAGTACCGGCCCACTATCTCGACATCTGAGTACAGCTCAAAGCTGGTGTGGGCTCAGTACTGCCTGTTGGGGCGATCGACTGGGGGGCCTTCCATTGCCATGTCCCCTGCAGCATGCCTTCTCACCCCCCTCATTACGGCTTCCATGTGGAAGGTGGCAATGTCCATGTCCCTGGCTTGTGTTTCCCCCCCAGCTGTTATTGCTTTGTTCCCCCTGCTGTCCTGACTGCTACCTCCCCTGCACCGGGTACACCTACTGGCCTCTGCGCTCTGTGGCCCCACACATCTTCCCTTGACCTTATTCTGTGTAGTGGTTTCCCTGGCCTGCCCTCTTTGTCCCTCTTGCTCTGCCTCTCTCTCCCTCCCTGCCTCATGTGGCTTCCCTGTAGCATTCTTGCACCTCTTCCTTGCTCCTTTTTATTTTGTCTCATTTCTGCTATGGCGCAACTTCCGCCTGCTCCACTGTTGCACATTGCGCACGTCTTTGAACATTGCACTGCGCACTTTATGCATGGTTCCACCCCTTCAGTTGCACATGCCTTCATTAGCATTGCGCTGTTGCTAAGCATGTTTTCAGTGGTCCAACTGCCTCCTGTTGGATATCGCAGAATCACGCATTTTCTGACTTGCGCTGGCGCAACCCTATTGTGCATTGCTCAACCCTTTTGAATATCCTGCCCTCTGTGTTTAATTGCCCTAATCAGTTTAAAAACCTATAGATGTCCAATTAGATCAATTCTGCAACCAGCTCATATTTAAATGCACCAATTCTTTTAAAAAGCATGTGTGTGTGTGTGTGTGTGTGTGTGTGTGTGTGTGTGTGTATGTGTATGTTCACCCCCCTTGGTCACTCTCAGATTTATTGTCTTGTCTAGAGGCACAGCCTGCTAGTGACCTAGAATTCCAATGTCTTTACTTTGGTGTTAGCATGCCAAGCAAAACCTCTGGTGAGACTCAGAAGACCAGAAAAATAGTTTTACAACCAATCCCATTTCTGTCACAGTCAATTTGTTTTTGTCAATAGTTACAGTACTCACTAGACACACCAAAGGTTCGCCAGGAACAGTGTGTTCAGTTGGTCCAGGTAGCCAGGACTATCCATTTGGAGCTTGTATCCAGTCAGCTGCTTCTAGAGCAGATTTCACTGACCATTCCATGCTGTGTATATCTTGTTGAGTCTGCCCAGCTGAATGCCCACATCTGGAATAGAGCAGTAGTCTGCTCAGCATGCCTTCCTGGTGAAACTTTTTAAATAAATCTTAGGCCAAGTGTTTCACTTGTGACAGCCTTTCCAGATGCTTTCGGCACTTTACTGAACACTTTTGAAAAAGTTTTTTCCATACATTCAGACTGTAAGCACTCGGGACTGCGATTGGTGCTTCCACTGGGGCCACATTACTAACAGTCTGTTTTACACTATCCACCAGTTTAGAAGCTGCTACTTCTTTCTGTTTACATTCTGAGGATTTTGGCATTACACAGTCACTCTTTTCTGTGTCGGCAGACATGGAATCAGCAGGTATTTTTTCATCTGAGTTAACAACATTCTAGTCTTTGATAGCTCATCAGTTTTCCCAATTAGTAGTTCCTTTAAAGTTCCCTCTCCAGTTAAGTGTATGTAACTTACAATGATAGAACTGTCTGGAGCTGTCACTGGTTCCCCAGAGAAAAAAGAGGATTTAATACTGGCATACAAGTTTTCATAGAATTTGATGGCAGATAAGGACCACTCAGCCCATCTTGTCTGCCCATGTAAGTCTTCGTTTTCCTGTTACATATCTGGCTTGTTCCTTACAGGAACAAGTTGAAGTAAACATTTTCTCTGTTCCTCTTGTCCTCTTTTTAGTTTTTCTTCTTCCTCAGCTAACAGCAGTTGCTATATTTCGATCCCACTCTGCACCATTTCCACTTTACTGGGCTCTGTAGGTATATCTGTGTATATTACCTGTAATAATCACACAGACACCAATGTGGAGTGAGCTAGTAAGTTTACTGTATGAAACACACACTTGAAACAACTGCAGAAAATGCAGGCTTCTGCCCGCCAAGCAAGGGTTTATATATGTTAGCACATACGCATTAGTAAAGCATACGCAAATCGCATATGCTAATTAACTTCTTTACATCTCCCTTCTCAATTGAACTTCCCTCCCAAAGTAAAATATTTATTATTCTATAGCTCAAAGTTTTTGTGGGTCTATATAGTCACAGTGCTAGGCGGGCCTTCGGATCTCCCATCCACTGACATGGCTGATTCTCGGGCTGGAGCTGGTGCCAGTCACTTGGTCCTGACTACTCGGGTGGGGCCGACACCACAGGCTCACTTTGTGACTGCCCCGGCGTCACTTGTGGAGGGACCTCCATTGTAGGCACCTCGGGGATCCCATCGTCCTCCATACTGTCGTCCTGCTCACTTCCCTCCTCCTCTCCTCGAATGTACGTGTTTTGTGGACCACAGGAGCGGCATGGCTCAGGGGTTAACAAAAGGTCTCTCCTGTTTCTGTCATACAATTTCCCATTTGCTTGGACTACATAGGAACATGGCTATTCAGTATGGCGTTCCACAACTGGGGGGGTCCAAGTATTCTCAGATGTTCACAGGTAAACAGGTTGTCTGGGCTGTAAGGCTTGGAGTGGTTGGGTGTGCAAATTGTAATAAGATTTTTGTTTTTCTTGAGCCCTTCGCACTGTAGCTCACAGTTCAGTTTCTGGTACTTTTGCTTAAGCAGCTCAGATATGGTAGGCATTAAAGTTCTGGTTCTGTGGCCCATAAGCAGCTGTGCTGGAGATCCTAGCCCCTCCAGTGGGATATTTCTCAATTCAAAAAGCACGAAGTAAGGGTCTTGATGGTCCACTTGTGCTTTCTTTAACAGTCTCTTTATTGTTTGAATAGCCCATTCTATCATGCCATTATTCTGGGGGTATCTTGGTGAAGATGTTACATGTTTAAACTCACACCTTCATTGAAAGTCTCTGAATTCAATACAGGCAAATTGTGGACCTTAATATGTTACAAGTATTTCTTGAATACCATGTCTTGCACATTGTAATTCAATATGGCTAATCACCATTTCACTTGCTGTATTTTGCAACTTGGATATCTCAATGTATGTGGAGTAGTAATCAACCATTACTGGGTAATTTTACCATTCAAGTTCAAATAGGTCAGCCCCAACCTTTTGCCAAGGTCTGTCTGGTATCTCATGTGGCTGCATCGGTTCTCTAGCTTGTGCTTTCCTGAACTGATGGCAAATGCCACATTTGGCCACCATGTCACTAATTTGACTGTTCATTCCTAACCAGAATAAAAGATCTCTGGCTCTGCACTTGCATTTTTCAATGGCCAAGTGTCTGCTGTGTAATCTAGTTAACATGTCTGATCTCAGTGACGCGGGAACTATCAGTTTCTCTCCCTTCAGCAAAAGTCCATTTTTATGTTTGCTTGCACGCATGTGCAAGAAACATAGTGCCATCATCCGAGTTTTCGGAGGTGTGTCACCCCCTCTTCCAATTCAGTCAGTGTGTTGGCAGGCGCGGCCCCTGTCCACCAATGCATGCTGGAGCTGTCTATGACAAGCTCCAAAATGCAGTGGCATACAGTTGAATGGGGGAGCTACGCTTCAGTGAGCAGCGATCAGATATCGCCTGCTCATGCGCAGCTCCCCCTATACACACACACACACACACACACACACGCATGCATGCATACTGTGTGCTTCCCTCCCCCCCACGCACACACTCTATAGCCGACGGGGGGTGCCCAATCCCCCGTCGGCTGTCGCTCCCCAAGCCTTCCAATGCCACGCTGGTGCCCACCCCAGCGTAGCAACTCAATGATATAGCCCGGCGGTGCCCAATCCCCGTTGGCTTCACTGTCTCCCAGTACAGGGTGCCGCGCTGGGAGGCCACCCCAGCGTGGCAACCATCTGTAACCGACAGGGTGCCCAATCCCCGTCGGCTCCATGCCCCCAGCCATCCTTCTGCCACGCTAGGGAGCCCACCCCAGTGTGGCAAACGTCCCACGTCGTCTTTTTTTTTAAACACCTGTAAAGAAAGAACGGTCCCACGCAGTCTTCCTGCCTCCCTTCCCACAACCTGCACCCACCCACTGTGCACCCTGCCTCTCCACACCCCCCTTCACCCCATACATACCTCCGGAGCTCAGCGCAATGATCTTCGGTGGAGTGGGAACACGTCTGCACTCTTCAAAGCCGACCATGAACTGAGGAAATGCTAGTAAGCTGTATAATGGGATAGATAGGGGTTTTTCAACTTTGTTGCATATCTCACGCATTTTTTGGAATTTTTGCACCAAATTTTCAACATGGGGTTTTTGGGACCCCTTCTCATGAATGCTGTCACTGTCATGGCGTTATTTGGGCCCGAAGGGTGATTTCGCAGTCACTGTGTGAAATCACCTTTTGGGACCAATTAATAAACGACACTGCCAGTGTTCATAAGGTGGGCTCTCAAGAAGCCTTTTTGTGTCTGGTGGAAAAATTCCAAACAACGTGCGTTTGCTTCTCATCATTGCGTGAGAAGTTCACGAATTTTCAATATTTTCACTCCAGATTTTCAACATTGCCATTTTACCACACCTTCTTTATGAGTAGTATAGCTGTCATTTTTCATCTCACCCAAAAGCGTGTTTCCAGCGCATGTAGCTCACAATGGCGCAGTGATTGTCTTGAGAAAATCAATGCTCTGGGACAAATTAAGAAAATCACAGTGACACTGTTCATGAGCAGAGGTCTTAAAATGGCTATATTGAAAATTTGGTGAATAAATCTAAAATGAATGTTTTACGAGCGTATGCTTGTACATTTCCTATGCACACTGTAAGTTCGCGAATTTTCAATATTTTCACTCCAGATTTTCAACATTACCATTTCACCACACCTTCTTATGAGTAGTATAGCTGTCATTTTTTACATCACCCAAAATGTGTTCCCGCCCATGTAGCGCACAATGGCGCAGTTGGTGTGCGAAATCAATGTACAGGACAAATTAAGAAAATCACAGTGACACTGTTCATGAGCAGAGATCTTAAAATGGCTATGTTGAAAATCTGGTGAAAAAATTCCAAAAAATGACTGTTTTATGAGCGTGCATTGTACAGTTCCTATGCACACTCGTAAGTTCGCGAATTTTCAATATTTTCACTCCAGATTTTCAACATTGCCATTTTACCACACCTTCTCATGAGAAGTGCAGCTGTCATTTTTCACATCTCACTCAAAACATGTTTCCGCCCATGTAGCGCACAATGGCGCAGTCGATGTGCGAAATCAATCAATGTGAACATTATTAAGAAAATCACAGTGAAACTGTTCATGAGCAGAGGTCTTAAATGGCTGTGTTGAAAATTTGGTGAAAAATCCTTAAAATGACTGTTTTAGAAGCCGTAGCTGACAGTTCCTATGCATGCTCATAAGTTTGCAATTTATTATTTTCACTCCAGATTTTCAACATTGCCATTTATTACTCCTCCTTATGAACAGTACAGCTGCCATTTTCATATGCACGCCCTAAATGTGTTTTTCAGACATGTAGCGCATTGCGGTGCTGTTGGTGTACCGAAAGCAATGTTTGGGACAGATTAAGAAAATCACAGTTACACTGTTCATGAGCAGAGGTCTTAAATGGCTATGTTGAAAATTTGGTGACAAAAGTCCATAAATGACTGTGTTAGTGAGCATTGCACAGTTTCCACACACCGTAAGCTCATGACTTTGTAATATTTTAAGTCCAGATTTTCACTAGTGGCATTTTTCCACACTTCCTTATTTACAGTACAGCTGTCATTTTCACAACATGGCAAGTGTGTTTTCACACTTTCAGCGCAGAGATGCGGGTCGCTGTGGGAAATCATTGTTCGGGACAGATAATGAAAATCACAGTGACACTGTTCATGATCGGAGGCACCAAAATGCCTGAGTTGACAATCTGCTGTAAAAATCCCAACCTAATTATATTACGGGTGCATTGCACAGTTTTCTATGTACCATGACTTCACCATTTTTTATATTTTACTGCAGATTTGTAACATTGCCATTTTTAACACCTCCCATGAACAGAACAGCTGTCATTTTTACATCCTGTTCGAATGTTTTGCACCTGTGTGCTAAATGCCGTAGTCGCTGTGCATAAGCAGCTTTCGCTAACAAACTGATATTCCCCTGTTCGTGAGGTGGGGTCGCAAAACCATGTTGAATATCTGGGTGAAAATATCAACGAGCATACTAGTATAGGGTTTCCAACCATAACGTCCAACCCTGTAGAGAATGACAGGCATCAGGGGTGTGACTTGAGATTCTTGCCTGTAATGCTCATACCATTCCACACCCTGCAGCCAGTGAGAGGCATCGAGGTATGCCTTGGACTCATTGGCCCCAAAGTTCACCCCATTCTCCTATATCGCACCCATCTCACCGTATTTCCTAATGGAATGGGGTGCGCATAAGGGCCAAAGATCCCAAGGAACACCGTGACACTTATCAGTGTCTATCAGTGTCTACAGGGTGGGGTCTGGTGAAATGGCGTGGCCGTTATGCCTGATGACCCAGAGGCACACCCCAATGCCTGTCACTCTCTGCAGGGTGGTGGTGGGGTTGGCTTCAGTTCAATACTTCACTGCCATTCCTATTACACAGCTCTGTAACTTCTACACTACCACTGCCAATGCCAGCAAGCAAACATTCAGCATTGACAAATGCTTGTTTATTGACATTTCATCTCTGAACTGCTATTGCTGCTTTATCTTGGGGTGCACTGATGTTTTCTCCTGGGGCCACCCATTCAAAACAGTGTCAGTCAACTTGACCAGTGCTGAATCATTATTTGTCTCTCGCTGAAACAATTTCAGTTTCTCATCATTGATTGGCATTTAGTTCATCATGTGAACCTCATATTTGTCTAATTCAGTTTCTAGCATAGAATTTTCTCCCACAGCCCTACTCAGGGTATCTGCTATATAAAGTTCTTTATCTGCTTTGTGCTGTACTCGCAAATCATACCTTTGCAGTTTTAGCATCTTGAGTTGAATTCTCGATGGGGCTGCAGCCAGTGTTTTTTTGAAAAGGTTTTCTAGGGGCTTGTGGTCCGATTCAACATAGACCCAAAGTCTGCCATAAATATATTGGTGGAACTTTGAACAACCAAACACAATAGCTAGCATTTTCTTCTCAATTTTGGGCATAATTTCTCTCAGCTTTATTAAGTGATCTGAAAGCAAAAGCAATAGGCTTGCCTTCCTGCAGCAGACAGGCACCCAGCCCAACAGAGGATGTATCAACAGATAATTCAACAGGTTTCTCTAGATCATAGTAGGCCAGCACTGTGGGGTTAGTAACAACTGTTTTCAGTTCTTGGAAGGCCTGTTGTTGGCTGTCACAGGGTGACCTGTGATGAGTGAGGGTTTTAGAAAAATGTCAACCCTCCCCTCCTGCAAAAGATATAAAGCACTTAGGTGATTTAGTTATTTATAGTACAGGTATAGATGCAGCTTTGTAATGAAATGGGGCTGAAAAATATTTGTTTGAGGTTCCTTTGGGGATTTGTTTTCCTAATAGGAATGATAGGTGTCCTGATGACGCTATGAAGTAGTGAATGCCCAAGTTAGAATTCCCTGCTTCTTTTGGAATGTACTTGAATAATAATAGATGCTAGTAAGCAATAGTGCAAAAAATGGTGCTTTGAATCTTGCAGTGCTCTGCTTTTTGTCCCTATATTTATAGTGGGAAGCTGGAGTGCTTGAATAGTAACTGTAGATAGTGAAGGTAATTAGTGGAAACTGCCACTCGGGGGCTTGCAGTTGGTAGATAAAGGCTGTTCCTTGTGGTGGTGGGGCTACTCTAGGTTCATGTTTATGCAGGCTGCATTTTGGGAGATAAAATGGTTCAAGCACAGTGCTGTGAGTTTGGTAGTTCTTTATGAATTAGGACTTGGAGTTTGCTTGCAGTTCAGGGAGAATGATAATACAGGGTTTTGAAAGAAATAAATGTTGTATAAAGTGCATGGTTATGCACCATGAGGGGAAACTGTTCGAATGGGAGCTTGAGTTTTAAGCTGTTCCCCCTCCTTTAGAATGAAAGTGGCAGATAGCCTTTGGGGAAAGTTTATTTATTTATTTTATTTATTTATTTATTGGAACATCAGTTTAACATCCTTTGAGCCAGAGGCTCATTTACAAAGGTACCTCGTCACAGAGAGGACAAAACAGCCCGAACAACTTACACACAAGAAAAACAGTGTACTGTTAAGAGACAAGGCGAGTTGGAAAAGCATGAGTCAGACCAAGGAATTCCATACTATTACAGCTGAGCATTACAGGATTGTACAGGATTACATTAAATAGTTGATACAAGCTGAATAGTGCAGTAGGCTGACAGAGGCAGCTGGGTGCAGGGGTTTGAGCTGTCTATCTTTTTGGTAAGGCTGGGTTTCTTTAGCTTCTTGAGTGTTTGCCTGTGTTGATGTGATTTTGGTGAGGGAGCACAGGGTTGGGAACAGTGAAGGCGCCACCCAAATAACTGCAAGGATATGGTGCATTGCTCCGTGGCGGCGCAGCTTGGTGTATTGTGTGTTCTGATTCCTGATTAGTTCCCTTTGCTTCGGTGCTGGGTGTGGTGGACCGCCATGACTTTAGGCACATTTGTGCTGCTGGGGATAATGCTACTGTGGGGTTGGTTTGTACTTTCTAGGTGATTATTTCTTGTGGGGCGCTGCTAGAAAATGTGGCTTCTCAGGTCAGGAGCTGCCCTTCCTCACCCTTCGTGGACACTACTATTTAACTATGCTGTAAAAAGGGTTATAAGGCATAGTAGTGTTAAGGTTAGACTGCAAAATTGTTTATGGATGTATCTTTTACAATACCTCTTTTCTCAGCACAGAAAATAAAAGGTATTGGGAATAAAATAGCTGTATTTGCACTTACTGTTGGTTTTCTGGCTGGGGCTTGGTCAGAATGCTGTGGGGAGGTTTGTTTCCGGTTTCCACATCACCTTTGTGTAATTTACTTAAAGGGCTTTAAAATACTGACGTAGAAACTGCCCAAAGAAACTGAAGCAAGTGAGTTTTGTTACTTCTTGTTCAAATGTTTACAGTTTGGTGAAACAATGGTCCTAAGGGAAAGGAACTCCTCTTACCCCTCTCACTGGTCTGCTCTCCCCTGTGTAAATTCAGGACTCCGTTAGGAGCCTGCTGGCCTGCAGCTTCTATTTTTATACAGTTCAAGGCAGGACTGTTTGAATGGAGGTGGAGCTCATTAATTATTTACGCAGTCTTTTGGTTTTTCTTTTGAAATTTAAATTAAACAGTATTTATTTCCAGTGTTATGTGATATAAATGGTAGAATAATAGTGTTAAATGAAGATAGAAGTAAAAACAGTTTGTATTGTGTAAATAAAAGTTTGAAATGCTAGATGGGGTGGGCTCAGAGTCACATGGGTTTGTAAGCAAGTACATAAGGGCAGTTATTCAAGCTACTTCAGATAGGTGTTGGGTCTGGAGACAGACTCCAGCAGGGAGCTCTGAGTATTGCTCCCAGGTATTAAAGCAGAACACCTGGGATGGCTAGCCCTTTCTAACCATGTATTCCCAGTGATGTTTATGATTTATGGTTGCCATTTATGTTTTTTATTTATGTCGTACCAGTTCGCAGTTTAAATATGTCTTGCTAAAAAACGATAAAGATGCTGAAGTAAAGTAAATTTGCTGATTTTTTTTTACCTGCAATCGTGTCACACTACTGTGCAGTTTGTTCAGTCCACGAAGTTACGAGCACCCTAAGACAGTGACGCTCCTCCCAGTGCCATGCCGTGTCTTTCCCTAGTAACTCTCTCAACAACTTATTTACATTTGTTAGGTTTGGAAAAATTTTGCCAGGTAGTTTACCATGCTCATAAATCTCTGTAAGTCAGTCTTACTTAGTGGAACAGGAATCTGGATAATTGCTTTGATTATCTTGGGGTTTGCCAACAACCTGTTGTTACTCACTTGAGTCCAATATATTGGACCTCTGACATTTTGATTTTGAGATTTAGAGACAAATGCTTATCTCTGGCTCTGGCCGTAACCTCTCATTGTGCTCTTGTACATTAGCTCCCCATATTAGGATGTCATCCATAAGGACCTCTGTGCCCTCAAGCCCTTCAAGCATGTGTGAAATTTTCTTTTGGAAGACTTCTGGTGCTGAGCAAATCCCAAAGGGGAGACGCTTGAACTTGTACCGCCCAAAAGATGTATTAAAAGTCACTAGATCAGAGTTAGGACCATCCAGTTTAATCTGCCAGAAGGCATGCCCAGCATCCAACACTGTCAATACTTTGGCCCCTGCTAGCTTGGCTGCAAATTCTTCAACTGTTTTCATCAGGTGATGTTCCCTTTTAATTGCTCTGTTAATATATCTGGGATCTATACAAATTCGTACTTTGGTTTTTCTACAACCACCATCGAGTTGACCCAGCTCTTGAGTTTCTCCACCTTCTCAATAACCCCCAATCTTTGCATGTTCTCTAGCTCAGTTTTCACTTTATCTTGTAATGCGAAAGGTATTTTCTTAGGGGGGTGGATCACAGGGCTGACTGTTTTAGCTATTTTATTGTGGTATTCACCTTCCAAGCATCCTAATTCATCAAATACATCAGTAAATTCAGTCAGTATTTCTTCTGTAGTTTCCCTTGCACTTCCATTTGCAGCATCTACTGAAAATAGCTTCTTTATAAGCTTCATTTCCAAGCAAGTAAACAGGCTCAACACTGCGGTCACTTTGCATTAACCACTTGAAATGACAGCAGGTAATACTTTTGCTTAAAGCATGTTAGCAGCATCACTTTGCCTTTTACATCCAGTTTATGCCCAGAATAGAAGCCAGTCTAGCTGATGAACTTTGAATAGCTTCTCCAGACCGTGTCTTAAACATCTGAAAAGGCATCACAACACGCTGTTCTTCTGTGTCTAACTTGATGTCACCATTTTCACATTTATACTCAGATTTCCTTTCCAATCAGTCTCTGGCTTATTGGTAGTCACAGTTTCAATGCTGAAAGTATTTTTATTCTCCTGAGCATCTTCTCTAACAGTGTGGATCTCACTGCCCTTGCCCACTCAACATACCCTAGCAAACTGATTTTTTTTCTGTGGCACAATCTACAAAACTGTCCATAGGTTGGCCATATATTTATCTCATGCTCACGACCACGCTTATCACATTTGATTTTACTCGCTTGAGGTGCATGACTCCCCTTGCTCACACTGGCACTTGCTTTGACTCTTTCTTCTTGGACAACTGTGCTTTTATACTGAGCATTCTCACTTTAGCGTTTTATCTGCATTTCACTCAGTTCAGCAGCCCCGCACATATCTATGGCATCATCTAATGTTAAGTCCGCTTTTCTCAACAGTCTGTATCTCACATGCTCACTCTGTATGCTGCATACAGTTCTATCTTTGATCAACGATTCAGTTAACTCTCTAGATTCACAAGATTTAGCCTTTAGCCTCAGTTCAGTTACATAGGAATCAATCAACTCACCCAAATTCTGGTTCCTCGTATTGAGCAAATGTCTTTCATAAGTCACATTCTTTCTTGGGTTATAATACCTCTCAAATTGTCCTGTAATTGTATTCCACTGTCCCTTCTCTTCCTCAGTTTCCCAAACAAAAGTATTGAATACCTCTAATGCATCAGGGCCTGCCATGTGCAAGAAGGTCATAGCCTGGATTGTTTGGGATTTTTCAGTGAGTTCACCAGCAACTGAGAAAATTTCACATTTCTGCTAAAATATTCTCTAGTTTTCAGGCACATTTCCATGTAAATTGAGAGTGGTGGGAGGTTGCAGGTGGTCCATTCTGACGCCATGTAATAATCACGCAGACATCAATGTGGAGTGAACTGGTATGTTTACTGTATGAAACACACACTTGAAACAACTGCAGAAAAATGTGGTTCATATATATTCCTTACATTATCAATATACATTTTCTCTGTTTGCATTTCTTACATTTCATGATGGGCCTCTGGCACACAGATAGAGGGGAGAAGGCCCTCTCCCCTACACCTACTGCATCAATCACATCACACTTCCTCCACCAGGTTGGCCATCTTGGCTAGCAGCCAGAGGTTCCCCCTGCAGGAGAGTAGGGGAATTTCTCAGTGTCCTGGCCAGATTTCTCCCTTTCACTAAACATACTACCAGCAGCTTAGTCTAGTTCAATTTCAGTTGGTTTCCATCTCTAACCCCCCCCCCCCTTCATGGAAAGTGGCTGAAAACTGGCAGAATGTCCTAGTCATGCTTTCCTTTTCAACAAAAGTGAAATATAAAATAAAGTTTCTATTCTCCCTCCTCCACTGGAGTAGCAATACCTGCCCTGGCATTTCAAATGTAAAGCTGCTCTTTGGCAATTCTTTTCCTGCTCTCTCTGCCCTTCCCCCCTTCACAGCAGCAGTAGCAGCACTGGTTTGATCAGTTCAAGCATAAAGCCACTCTGTGGATATCTGTCCCCCTCCTACAGTCAGTTCAAAGTGTAACCCCCCTACAAATGGGGGTTCCCAAAAAGTCTTCCTTGAGCTTGCCTAAATGCTCACTGCCAGGCTGGTGTTCTGTGTTTTAGCAGTTTAAATGTATTGCCAGAGAGTGCCTGTATAGCCTCTGTGTACTATCTCTTTAAGAGCTGCCTGGATTGCAGTCATAATTAATCTGAGAGGGAGCTCTGTTAGAAGATGTACATGTTTGCTAATCATTTGTTAGAGTAGTAATAATATTGCAGTTTGTTCTAACCTGCCTTCTTTGCAGCATGGGCAGTTCTGTTTGTTTCCGTCATCTTTGTCCTGGACTGCAGAATGGGCCAATCAGTACATTTGGGACTCTAAAATGGAGCCTGCCTACAGGGGTTTGGTGGGGCCAAAACTTGTAGGAATTGTAGTTTTGGGCTTTTGGCACCTAAAATTACCTGGAGGGGGAGCCCTTATTGTGACTGACAGTCAGATCAGCCAACCGAACCTTTTAGATCTTGGGGAAAGTCCCACAATGCTTGCAGTTTCAGTTAGATCTGAGTTGGGAAGTGAAGAAGTAACAGCTCGAGATAGTTCGAGCTGCAATCTATAGTGGATTAGTGTGGGAGAACTGTGGAAAGGCCTGAGTTTGGCCTGCATGCCTGCCTGCTGTTCCTGAGAGGGAACTTGTGCTTTTTTTTTTTGGCTGAATCCGAATTTAGAGAGCGAATTAAGCCACTGAATTGTGACCAGGCTTTAACCTGAAGAAGACTGAAGATTTGCTGAATACAATTAGCCTGTCAGAACTTCCAGCTACGTCTGACCACTGTGTGTCTGAACTGTGTTTTGCTTGCTGGAGGCTGTATTCAGCTCCACGGACTGAATCTGTATCCATTTCTGTGTGCCTGAGCCCTGCTACACTGGCCCAGCCAGAATACCTTCTATGCAGAGAAAGTCACTGACGAGAGATCAGCCTGGGGATCAGCCCCCTGCTCAACGCCTTGAACAGGAATGACGCCTCGGTGATTCACGTGGGCCCTGCTTCTCCAGGCACTCTAGCTCAACAGCCTGCAGTCTCGATTTCGTCCTGCCTTTGTTCAGTATTGGGTATCGTGAGTAAACATCAGGGTATTTCCCTGCAACAACAGCTAAATCTAAAAGTGTTGCCATCCGATTGTCTGTCTTGTTGCCTTTTCTTTCATGAACTGAGCCCTCCGGCTCCAGATTACAAATAGTGTGTGTTGTGCATGTTGCTTTCTTCCATCACAGGGCCCCAACCTGCTGCAACGTTCCTGGCTAGCCCACCATTTTCCTTCCTAGGTATCCAGAGTGTGTGACTGTGTAGGGACTCTGAACTGCATGCATAACTGTCTGATTAATATAGCTTTTAAGCAAACCAACCTGATTCTCCCCTGCCTTGTTCAAGTCCCCTGAATAAATCAGATTTAACTTTGTTTGCATTTGATGGGATTCACCCAAGAATTCTAAAAGAACTAAGGGTAGAGCTAGTAACACCACTGACTACTCTCTTTAACAAATCATGGGAGGATGGGGTGATACCTGAGGACTGCAGGAGGGCAAATGTGATCCCACGTCACAAAAGTGGGAACAGGGCAGAGGCAGGAAACTACAGACCAGTTAGTTTAACCTCAGTGGTGGGGAAAATGATGGCATCACTTCTGAAGGAAAGAATTGTTGAGTACCTAGAGGCCAGTGCGGCACAGGACCCAAGGCAGCATGGTTTCACAGCAGGAAGGTCATGTCAGATGAACCTAATAGATGTCTTTGACTGGATGACCAAAGTAGCAGACCAGGGAGCGGCTGTGGATATGGCCTACCTAGATTTTAGCAAGGCATTTGACACAGTCTCACACAAAAGATTAATGTACAAGTTAGCCAGCCTTGGAGTGGGTCCCAAGGTGGTAGCCTAGATAAACAAGCATTTGTCAATGCCGAATGCTGATTGCGTTGGTTCGTTGAGCTCGCTCACTGCTCCTGTGTCACTCGCTCTTTCTGTTTTTCCTGGTGCTGCAGGCTGCTGTTTAGTACTGGGCTCCTGCCTGCACTGGCACATTTTTCTCTCCACAAAGAAATCTGCAGCTGTCCTGACAGAGCTTTGTTGAGGTGGGTCACTCTCCATCTCTCACTCGCTCATTCTGTTTCTGCTGGTGCTGCAGGCTGCTCATTTGTCCTGAGCTCCTGCTTCTGTTGGCGGCTTTTTCTGCCCAAAAAGAAATCTGCAGCAGTCCTGACACAGGTCCATTGAGCTAGCTCACTCCCCCATTCTCGCTCGTTCCGTTTCTTCCGGCACTGCAGGCTGGCCTTTTGTACTGGGCTCCTGCCTGCGTTGCCGCCTTTTTCTGCCTACAAAGCTATCCGCAGCAGTCATGAGAGAGGTCTGTTGAGCTTGTTCATGCCCCCTCTCTCACTCACTCATTCTGTTTCTCCCAGTGCTGCTGGCTGCCCTTTTGTACTGGGCTTCTGCCTGCATTGGCACCTTGTTCTGCCCACAAAGAAATCTGCAGCTGTCCCTCCAGAGCTCCATTGAAGTCGCTCTCTCCACATGTCTCATTTGCTCATTGTGTTTCTCCTGGTGTTGCAGGCTACTCTTTTGTACTGGGCTCCTGCCTGTGTTGGCACGGTTTGCTGCCCACAAAGAAATCTGCAGCTGTCCCGACAGAGCTTCTTTGAGGTGGGTCACTCCCCCTCTCTCACTCTCATTCTGTTTCTGCTGGAGCTGCAAGCTGCCCTTTTGTACTGGGCTCCTGCCTCTGTTGGTGGCTTTTTCTGCCCACAAAGAAATCTGCAGCAGTCCTGACACAGGTCTGTTGAGGTAGCTTGCCCCCCATTCGTTTCCATTTCTGCCAGCACTGCAGGCTGGCCTTTGTACTGGTCTCCTGCTTGCTTTGCCACCTTTTTCTGCCCACAAAGCAATCTGCAGCAATCACGATAGAGGTCTGTTGAGCTTGCTCACGCCCCCTCTCTCACTTCCTCATTGTGTTTCTCCTGGCACTGCTGGCTGCTCTTTTGTACTGGATTTCTGCCTGCGTTGGCACCTTTTTCTGCCCACAAAGAAATCTGCAGCTATCCCGACAGAGATCCATTGAGGTTACTCTCTCCACCTGTCTCACTCGCTCATTCTGTTTCTCCTGGTGCTGCAAGTTGCTCTTTTGTACTGGGCTTCTGCCTGCATTGGCATATTTTGCTGCCCACAAAGAAATCTGCAGCAGTCCTGACAGAGCTCCATTGAGGTGGGTCACTCCGCCTCTCTCACTCTCTCATTCTGTTTCGGCTGGCGCAGCAAGCTGCCCTTTTGTACTGGGCTCCTGCCTCTGTTGGTGGATTTTTCTGCCCACAAAGAAATCTGTAGCAGTCCTGACACAGGTCCGTTGAGGTAGCTCACTGCCCCTCTCTCAGTCACTCATTCCGCTTCTGCCAGCACTGCAGGCTGTCCTTTTGTAGTGGGTTCCTGCCTGCATTGCCACCTTTTTCTGCCCACAAAGAAATCCACAGCAGTCCCGACAGACCTCCATTGAGCTTGCTCACTCTCCCTCTCTCACTCGCTCATTGTGTTTCTCCTGGCGCTGCAGGCTGCCCTTTTGTGTGGGGTTTCTGCCTGTGTTGACACCTTTTTCTGCCCACAAAGAAATCCGCAGCTGTCCCGACAGAGCTCTGTCGAGGTCGCTCACTCCACCTGTCTCACTCACTCATTCTGTTTCTCCTGGCGCTGCAGGCTGCCATTTTATAGTGGTCTCCTGCCTCTGTTGGCGCCTTTTTCTGCCCACAAAGAAATTTGCAGCAGTCCCAACAGAGCTCCGTTGAGCTCGCTCACTCCCCCTCTCACTCGCTCATTCTGTTTCTGTTGGCAGTGCAGGCTGCACTTTTGTACTGAGCTCCTGCCTGCATTCCCGCCTTCTTCTGGCCACAAAGAAATCTGCAGCTGTCATGATAGAGCTCCGTTGAGCTTGCTCACTCACTCGCCCTCTCTCACTCATTCATTCTGTTTCTCCTGGCACTGCAGGCTGCCCTTTTGTATTGGGCTTCTGCCTCTGTTGGCATTTTTTTCTGCCCTCAAAGAAATCTGCAGCAGTCCCAATAGAGCTCCATTGGTCTCACTCACTTCCCCTGTCTCACTCACTCATTCCATTTCTGCCGGCGCTGCAGGCTGCCCTTTTGTACTGGGCTCCTTCCTGCATTGCCACCCTTTTCTGCCCACAAAGAAACTGCAGCAGTCACGATAGAGCTCCGTTGAGCTCGCTCACTCACTCCCTCTCTCTCACTCGTTCATTCTGTTTCTCCCGCCACTGCAGGCTGCCCTTTTGTACTGGGCCCCTGGGTGCATTGCTGCCTTTTTCTGCCCACAAAGAAATCCACAGCAGTCACGATAGAGCTCTGTTGAGCTCGCTCACTCCCTCCTCTCACTTGCTCATTGTGTTTTTCCTGGCGCTACAGGCTGCCCTTTTGTACTGGGCTTCTGCCTGCATTGGCACCTTTTTCTGCCCACAAAGAAATCCGCAGCTGTTCCGATAGAGCTCTGTTGAGGTCGCTCACTCCGCCTATCTCACTTGCTCATGCTGTTTCTCCTGGCGCTGCAGGCTACCATTTTGTAGTGGTCTCCTGCCCCTGTTGGCACCTTTTTCTGCCACAAAGAAATCTGCAGCAGTCCCGACAGAGCTCTGTTGAGCTCACTCACTCACTCCCCCTCTCTCACTCGCTCGTTCTGCTTCTGTCGGTGCTGCAGGCTGCTCTTTTGTACTGGGCTCCTGCCTGCATTGCTGCACTTTTCTACCCACAAAAAAATCTGCAGCAGTCACGATAGAGCTCCGTTGAGCTTGCTCACTCACTCCCCCTCTCTCACTCATTCGTTCTGTGTCTCCCGCTGTTGCAGGCTGCCCTTTTTTATTGGGTTCCTGCCTGCGCTGGCAGCTATTTCTGCCCACAAAGACATCTGCAGCAGTCCTGATAGAGCTCAGTTGAGCTCACTCACTCCCCCTCTCTCACACGCTCATTCCATTTCTGCCGGGGCTGCAGGCTGGCCTTTTGTACTGGGTTCCTGCCTGCGTTGCCACCTTTTCCTGGCCACAAAAAAATTTGCAGCAGTCATGATACACCTCCATTGAGCTCGCTTGCTCCCCCTCTCTCACTCACTCATTCTGTTTCTCCTGGCTCTGCAGGCTGCCCTTTTTGTACTGGGCTCCTGCCTGCATTGGCATATTTTCCTGCCCACAAAGAAATCTGCAGCTGTCCCGACAGAGCTCGTTGAGGTTGCTCACTCCCCCTGTCTCACGTGCTCGTTCCATTTCTACCAGTGCTGCAGGTTGCCCTTCTGTACTGGGCTCCTGCCTGTGTTGCCACCCTTTTCTGCCCACAAAGAAATCTGCTGCAGTCATGATAGAACTCCGTTGAGCTTGCTCACTCCCCCGCTCCCACTCACTCATTCTGTTTCTCCCACCGCTGCAGGCTGCCCTTTTATGCTCAGCCCCTGCATGCATTGCTGCCTTTTCATGCCCATAAAGAAATGTGCAGCAGTCCCAACAGAGCTCCGTTGAGCTCCCTCACTTCCCCTCCCTCACTTGCTCATTCTGTGTCTCCCGGCACTGCAGGCTGCCCTTTTGTACTGGGCTCCTGACTGCATTGTCACCTTTTCCTGCCCACAAAGAAATCCACAGCAGTCTCGACAGAGCTCAGTTGAGCTTGGTCACTCCTCCCCCCTCAGTCACTCAATCCTAATCTGTCCCAAATACTGATTTCCGACAGCGACTGCAGTATTCTGCGCCGGAAGTGCAGAAACACATTTCAGCCAGGATGTGAAAAATGACAGCTTTACTGTTCATAAGGAGGTGTGAACAAGTACCAGTGTTGAAAATCTGGCGTGAAAATATTACTAATTTGCAAACTTACAAGGGTGTGTGGAAACTGCACAACACCCAGGTCTGGTCTGCTGGATGTCACCAGATTTGCAGCTCAGAGCCTTAAACCACTGCGCTATACTGCCTGCGCAATGCACATTCGTAACATACTCATTTTATGGACTTTCATCACCAAATTTTCAACATAGACATTTTAGGACCTCTGCTAATGAACTGTGTCACTGTCATTTTCAAAATGTGTCCCAAATCAGATTTCCCACAGCGACCACGCTATTCTGTGCTGGAACTGCGAAAACACATTTCAGCCAGGATGTGAAAAATGACAGCTGTACTGTTCATAAGGAGGTGCAGAAGAATGGCAATGTTGAAAATCTGGAGTGAAAATATTATTAATTCTTGAAGTTATGAGCGTGTGTGCAAACTGCGCAATTCACGCTCATAACACAGTCATTTTATGGAGCATTGTCACCAAGTTTTCAATATAGGCATTTTAGGACCTCTGCTCATGAACAGTGCCACTGTCATTTTCTTAATCTGTCCTGAACACTGATTTCCCACAGCGACTGTGCTATTCTGCGCCGGAAGTGCGAAAACACATTTTAACCAGGATGTGGAAAATGACAGCCATAATGTTCACAAGGAGGTCTGAAAAAAATGTCAGTGTTGAAAATCTGGCATGAAAATATTGCAAATTCGCAAAGTTATGAGCGTGCGTAGCAACTGCTCAACGCATGCTTGTAAAACAGTAATTTTTTGGATTTTTTTCACCAAATTTGCAGTATAGGCTTTTTGATAGCCCACCTCATAAACATTGGCACTGTCATTTCATTAATTGGTCCAGAAAGGGGATTCCATGCGGTGACTGCAAAATCACCTTTTGGGGCCAAATAACATCATGACAGTGCCAGAATTCATGAGGAGGGGTCCCAAAAACCCCATGTTGAAAATTTGGTGCCAAAATTCCAAAAAATTCCCGAGATATGCATCAAAGTTGAAAAAAAACTATTTATTCCATTATACAGTTTACCGGCATTTCCTCAGTTCGCAGTTGGCTTTGAAGAGTGCAGACGTGTTCCCGGTCCACCGAAGATCGTTGCGCTGGACTCCAGAGGTAAGTATGGGGTGAGGGGGGTGTTGGGAGGCAGGGTGCACTGTGGGTGGGCGTGGGTTGTGGGAGGGGGGCAGGGAGACCGCCGAGAGAACGTTTCCTTTTATACAGGTTAAAAAAAAAAGACCTCGCGGGACCATTTTTGATTTTATAGGGGCATGTGGCACGCTGGGGTGGGCTCCCAGTGTGCCAACAGAGTCTTTTTTGGGGGGGCAGCTGTAGCCGACAGGGGATCGGGCACCCCCTTTGGCAAACAACAAAGGGGGTGGTGTTACTTTATGCCGATGAGGATTGGGCACCCCGTCGGCAGACAACAAAAGCGGGGGGGTTTACATAATGCCAACGGGGAGTGGGCTTCTCCATCAGCAACATAAACCTTGGGGCACTGAAACCAATGGGGATTGGGGCCCCCTTTTCGGCAAATAAACACGGTGAGGGGGGCACATGCTGCCGAGTGTGATTGGGCACCCCCTCGGTGGGAGGGAGTTAATATTGTTTGTGAACACGGTGGCAAGCCACTACCATGTTCACAAATAATATCAGTGTTTCAAGGTCCCACCCTGCAATGACAGGTCGCTCCCTCACTGCAGCAAATGGCTGATGCTGCAATGACAAGGCGACCCCTGATTGTAGCGGCAAATATTTTACAAGTTGGTGGCATGCTGGCTGAACTAGTGTCAGCAGCAGCGTGCCACAGCATTGAGAAAAGCAGGCTGAGCCTTTAAAGGCTGTGGGGGCATTGGCCACAACAGTGCCACACCTCCACAACCTGCTTCTGGAGAAAGCTGCCGCAATATGTTTCTTGCGCATGCGCGCAATCAACATAAAAACTGGCTGGACAACAGGACGCAAAGGGTAATAGTAAATGGAGTCCACAGTGAAGAAATGAAGGTAACTAGCGGGGTACTGCAAGGTTCAGTACTGGGACCGGTCCTCTTTAATGTCTTTATAAGTTACATTGGAGAGCACCTGGAAGGAAAAGTATGTCTCTTTGCAGATGACACAAAGATCTGCAACAGGGTTGATACACAATGTGGGATGGAAAGGATGAAAAGGAACTTGGCAAGGTTGGAGGAATATTCAAATATGTGGCAGCTCAGATTCAGTGCAAAGAAGTGCAAGGTAATGCATCTGGGATACAAAAACCCAGGGGAAGAGTACACAATGAGGGAGTGAGTTAATAACAACAACAAAAATCGAAAGAGACCTAGGAGTAATTATATCAGATGACCTAAAGGTGGGCAAGCAATGTGAGAAGGCAGTAAGGAGGGCTGGGGGATACTGGGATGCACAGAGAGAGGCATCAACAATAGAAAACAAGAAGTTGTTATCCCTCTGTACAGACAGTTGGTGAGACCCCATCTGGAGTACTGTGTGCAATTCTGGAGACCCCATCTCCGCAAAGACATAGACAGAGTGGAGGCTGTTCAGAGGAGGGCAGCAAAATGGTGCAGGGTCTGCACCAGAAGACATACAAGGAGAGACTAAAGCAGCTTAATATATATACCCTTGAGAAAAGGGGGGGGGGGAGATGATAGAAACTTTCAAGTATCTCAAGGGAATTAACAAAGTACAAGAAGGAAGCATCTTTCAGAAGAAGAGATGTGCTATAACAAGGGGGCACAGTTTGAAGACAGAGTGGGAATGGCTCAGAGGTAATGTTAGAAAGTATTTTTTCACAGAGAGGGTTGTAGATGCATGGAACAGCCTTCCTGAGGAGGATGTGGAGTCAAATACAGTGGTGGAATTCAATAATGCATGGGACAGACATAAGGCAATTCTAGTGGGGTGTAGGAGGAAGTAAGCTGTTGATTAACTAGAATCTGCAGCTTATCCATCAGGTAGAGAAATGGGCAGACTAGGTGGGCCAAGCGGTCCTTATCTGCCATCAAATTCTATGTTTCTGTGTTTCTATGTTAACCTGACTGTGGTTCCAGTTTGTGCCAAAAGTATTGTACTGTTGCTATTTGCTTTGCTTAACCTTGTTTTACAGGGGGTCCCCAGGGTCATACCTCTTAACCTCTTGCCTCATGAATCAGGGACAAGGCTTAAAAAAATCAGGTACAAAGACCCAAAATCAGGGACGCATCTTAAAAATTGATACTATTCACTCAGAAAGCTGATAGAATAAAGGAATGTGTGTTAAGATGCATTTTCTGAAGAAGAACAAGTCTGTAACTTTAATGTTTGACATTGTTTTGTGATTTTAATCCCCACTATTATGTCACAAAAATGCAAATTTTATGAGGGACAGAGGAAAATTCTGAGGCAAAATCAGGGACGTCCCTGAAAATCAGGGACAGTTGAGAGGTATGCCCAGGGTCAAGCTAGAGGAACCAGCCCTGGTGGTAAGTGCAAACAGTGTGAGTAATTGCCTGGTGAATAAGTGTCATTGTGAAAGTAATTATTGTATATTGTTCAGGCCACTAAAAGGGAAAAAGGGGGGTTACAGTAGCCTGCCCAGGTTAGCTTGACCACTAACAACCCTGACCTCCAGGTGGAGGCACCCGTTTCATTATACAGGCCCCTTAACCTGCTACTAGCCAAGCAGGCAGGGGTAGTAACCTTTGGGATAGCACCACCTAGGGGTTACAAAAGTAAGGCCTCTCTGTGACGATTCTTATTCAGGAGGCATCTTTGAAATTAGCCCTTTGGGGTTTGGATCTGCCCTGGTCATCATCACAAGCATTAGAGTCTTACAAAAATACCCAGGCTCCAGTTTTCCTGCTTGCTGCTTGGCATGCACACCGTTTTCCTTCTCCTGGTCCTCCAGACAAAGTGGTAGTCCTGATCCTATGGGAAAGAGGGTACTTGCTCCAGTCATCCTGCCTGCACTATCCTTCTGCTAATAAAAAAAGTTGCCAGTTTGAATAAAACGCTTTCTCTCTCCAGGTCCTCAAAATACTCTGCCTTCTGCAACCTGCTGTCCACTCTCAGTGTGTCAGACTAACTGACAATCTAGTTCTATGGAAAAAGAGTGTACCCACTCTAGTCACCCAGGAGTTTAGCTTGAGTGATTGAGCTACATTGACAAGCATTTAAACTAGCCAAAGGAGGTGGCAGGCCAGCAAGGAGGGTACCTAATTGCCCACCCCCCCCCCACAGCAAGCAGTGGAACCAGTGAACCAGAGAAGCGGATATCTTTACAAAGCAGTGTGCAAAAGATGGCGATAAGCACCCAAGAGGTGGATAGGCAGAAAAGGGGCAAAATTCAACAGAAGGGCAGACAGCAAGGAGAACCAGTGATAAAGGACAACCAGGCAAGGGGATGGAGTAGAACAGCTAAACAGTCTAGGGTGGTCAGATCATGGAAAGCTATGTGTGCCAATGCCAGGAGCCTTAGCAACAAGATGGAGGATCTGGAGACTGTCATGGTGCAGTCAGACCTGGACATTGTGGCCATCACACAACACGCCAGAGTTGGACTGAACTCCTGGGATGTTCCGGCCACCTGCCCATCCCCAAGCCCTTGGGTATGGAGACTAGACAAGATGGCCTATGCTCTAGACTCCATTTCACCCCAGGGCATCTCCTGGGCATAACAACCCTGATGGGAGCATCCGCTCTTCCGCTCTTCCCGCCTCCACTGTTCATCCTCCCACCCACCCACCCTCCTGTGGGCAATACCTAAACCCGACATTGTTGATAGGTGAAAAGGCCAGCGGAGGGCTGAAAGGGCAGAGGGCATGGAGGCGGAGACTGAATAGCGTACGACTGGGGGAAAACAAACTGACAAATATCCCAGGCCCCCAACATAACAAAGCAATACAACTCTAACTGCTCAGTGGATAAAACCCACACATAGTATATAAAACCCCAGTAATCACAGCCTGTCCTAAACTACTCCTTGCACCCCCCCAACTAAATAATCTATACCTACTCCAAATTAAAACTCAATAACTAAATTAAATAACTTAAACCAACTAAATACCTAACCTCCCTATCATAGTAGTATAATTAGGCCACAAGTCCTCTCACTACCTGGGGGCCTCCAAACACATTAAACTAACAAAACAATAGTATAGCACCCAGGCCTCTCACTCCCAGGTGCTACTACAACTTAACACACTCACTACTTATTATAAAAATAAATACACATCAAAATAATAACATAATATACTAAACAAACTAAGAAAAAATTTAAGGAAATGATTTGGAAACCACCCTCCCGATAGATCTCTCACAAATATCTGTAATGGGATGGGTTCACCGATGTTTACTGAGCACTCTTACTGCTCATATGATTTCCAGAAATGTACATAAATCAAAAAGAAAAAGTACTTGCTGTCAGAACAGGTTTGAACTGACTGTAGACCCAACCAGCACACAATCTTAAACAATCAAATACAGAATTCGTTATGCCAAATCCAATGGCATCAAAAAGTTGGCGGCTTGAATGAGTCCCGGTCTTCCAGCCACAAGCTTCTGATACTGAAGACCATCAATAGACCGCAGGCTCTCTTCCACAGTTTACGAGGGAATCACCTCAGTAAGTCAGTGGCCCACCACTACGATTCTGGGACAAGCCAGCCCCCCGGTTGACTACCCCTTAAATCTAGGAGAGGGGGCTAACGGGCCTGGTCCTCCAAATGACCCCACTCCCTACCCCTATGTGAGACACTAACCCCCAAGGCCCCTCAAGAGGCCTGCAGATCAGGTAATAAACAGGTTCAAAGTCAGTGAATCAATCACGGACCAGAAGAACATCCAGCATGATCGAATTCCAGAGCACTAAGTTCCCAGATAAATCCTCCAGAGCACACTCCTAATTAAACCTCCTAAAATCGAGCACAAAAATGCTCCAAAAGACACTCCAGGATCCTCAGTTGATAATTAAGAATGATTCCATAGGTGCCACTGCTAAGCCCTGTGCAATGTAGTCGACGCAGAAAACAGCAACCAAAACCATCCGGTGCTCAGCAGAATACTGCCAGGCAACACCCCAGAAAATTCCAAGGTGCAGTCCGAGGTGCAAACCAATTACATCCAATTACATCGAGAAAAAAAGTGAAAAGGGATCAATCCTCCGTGTTCTCAGTGGAGCAGGGGGCCATTAACACCACCACAGCCTCCCTAGCCCCACGCTTTATCCAAGGCCACGAATAAAACTCAACACTCGATCGCGGACACAAACCGCGGTTCACAGTCAATACACAGTGCTTGCAGTGGCAAACTAAAAGTAACAAGCATTTGTCAATGCCGAATGTTTGCTTGCTGGCATTGGCAGTGGTAGTGTAGAAGTTACAGAACTGCGTAATAGTAATGGCAGTGAAGTATTGAACCGAAGCCAACCCCACCACCACCCTGCAGAGAGTGACAGGCATTGGGGTGTGCCTTTGGGTCGTCAGCCATCACGGCCATGCCATTTCAGTACACCCCACCCTGCAGACACTGGCAAGTGTCACGGTGTTCCATAGGGGTCTTTGGTCCTTATGCGGACCCCATTCCATTAGGAAATACAGTGGGATGGGTGCGATATAGGAGAATGGGGTGAACTTTGGTGCGAAAAGTCAAGGCATACCTCATAACTTCTCACGGCTGCAGGGTATGGAATGGTATGAGCATTACAGGCAAGAATCCCAAGTCACACCCTGATGCCTGTCATTCTCTACAGGGTTGGGTGTTATGGTTGGAAACCCTAATACCTCAGGCATTCGTTGGTATTTTTCCTCCAAATGTTCAACATGGTTTTGTGACCCCACCTCATGAACAGGGAATATCGGTTTCTTAACCCGGCTGCTTATGCTGTGACTACGACATTTAGCACCACAGGTGCAAAACATTCGAGCAGGATGTAAAAATGACAGCTGTACTGTTCATGGGGAGGTGTAAAAAATGGCAATGTTGTAAATCTGCAGTAAAAATATTTACAAAAAAATGGTAAAGTCATGAGCGTACATAGAAACTGTGCAACGCACACCCATAATATAATTAGGTTGGGGATTTTTATTTTTTTACAGCAGATTGTCAACTCAGGCATTTTGGTGCCTCCGACCATGAACAGTGTCACTGTGATTTTCTTTATCTGTCCCGAACAATGATTTCCCACAGTGACCACGCATCTCTGCACTGAAAGTGTGAAAACACACTCCGGCCATGTTGTGAAAAATGACAGCTGTACTGTAAATAAGGCAGTGTGGAAAAATGCCACTGGTGAAAATCTGGGCTTAAAATATTACAAAGTCATGAACTTACGAGTGCGTGGAAACTGTGCAATGCTCACTCATAACACAGTCATTTTATGGACTTTTGTCACCAAATTTTCAACATAGCCATTTTAAGACCTCTGCTCATGAACAGTGTAACTGTGATTTTCTTAATCTGTCCCAAACATTGCTTTCACACCAACAGCACGTTGTAAGCTACATGTCTTGAAAACACATTTTGGGCAGCATATGAAAAATGCAGCTGTACTGTTCATAAGGAAGTGTAATAAAATGGCAATGTTGAAAATCTGGAGTGAAAATATTAAATTTGCAAACTTATGAGCATGCATAGGAACGCTGCATAGCATCGCTCATAAAACAGTCATTTTAGAGTGTTTTCACCAAATTTCAACATAGCCATTTTAAGACCTCTGCTCATGAACAATGTCACTGTGATTTTCTTAATGTGTCCCATACATTGATTTAGCACATCAACTGTGCCGTTTATGCGCTACATGGGTGGAAACACATTTTGGGCAAGATGTGAAAAATGACAGCTGTACTGCTCATAAGGAGGTGTGGTAAAATGGCAATGTTGAAAATCTGGAGTGAAAATATTAAATTTGCAAACTTATGAGCATGCATAGGAACTGCACAACGCACGCTCGTAAAACAGTCATTTTTTGGAATTTTTTCACCAGATTTTCAACATAGGCATTTTAAGACCTCTGCTCATGAACAGTGTCACTGTGATTTTCCTAATTTGTCCCGTACATTGATTTAGCACACCGACTGCGCCATTGTGTGCTACATGGGTCTAAACACGTTTTGGGTGAGATGTGAAAAATAACAGCTGTACTACTTATAAGAAGGTGTGGTAAAATGTCAATGTTGAAAGTCTGGGTGAAAATATTGAAAATTTGCGAACTTACGAACGTGCATAGGAACTGCTTGCGGCTAAATAAAACAGTGGTTTTGAAATTTTCCACCAAATTTCAAAATAGGCTTTTGAGCCCACCTTATGAACACTGGCAGTGTCACTTATTAATCGGGTCCCGAAGGTGATTTCATAGTGACTGCGGTCACCGTTCGGTCAACGCCATGACATTGACATCATTCATGAGAAGGGGTCCCAAAATCCCCATGTTGAAAATTTGGTGCAAAAATTCCAAAAAAATGCCTGAGATATGCAACAAAGTTGAAAGCCCCCTATCTAGCCCATTATACAGCTTACCGGCATTTCCTCAGTTCGCGGTCAGCTTTGAAGAGTGCAGACGTGTTCTCGGCCCACCGAAGATCATTGCGCCGAGGTCCAGAGCTAAGTATGGGGTGAGGGGGGTGTGGGAGGCAGGGTGTGCAGTGGGTGGGTGCAGGTTGTGGGAGGGGGGTCAGGGAGACTACGTGGGACCGGTTTTTCTTTACAGGTGTTCTTTTTGTTTCCAATGACGATGTAGGGCGTTTGCCACGCTGGGGTGGGTTCCCAGCATGGCACAAGGACGGTTGGGGGGGCATTCAGCCGATAGGGGATTGGGCACCCCATTGCCCAAAGCATCGATTGCCATGCTGGGGTGGGCTCCCAGCGTGGCACCCAGTACTCGGGGGGGTGAGACAGTGGAGCCAATGAGGATTGGGCACCCCCGGCTATATCATGAGTTACCATGCTGGGGTGGGCACCAGCATGCGCATTTGAAACTTTGGGGGTAGGGTGAGTGCAGCACAGCCCGGCCGGGGATTGGGCACCCCGTCGGCTATACAGTGTGTGCGTGCAAGCGAAGCGCATACGCCTGCGTGTGTGTGTGGGGGAGCTGCGCATGAGCAAGCGATATCTTATCGCTGCTCACTGAAGCGTAGCTCCCCCTTTGAACTGTGTGCCACTGCATATTGGAGCTTGTCATAGACAGCTCCATCATGCATTGGCTTACAGAGGCCGCGCCTGCCAACACACTGATTGAATTGGAAGAGCGGGTGACACACCTCCGAAATCTCGGATGATGGCACTATGTTTCTTGCACATGTGTGCAAGCAAACATAACAAACATAATAAATGTATCTTAATTTTTGAAGACCGTTTTTTTCCTTTTTGTGCGTGCATATGTGATGTATGAATGAGGGATCCATTCACTGTAGATCAAGGGAGGATGTGAAATGGTGCAGGTACATGGGGTGATGTACAATGTGGTAGACAGTAAGCCCTACTAGAGCTTCAGGCTGATGTAGCACAGCGATACATGGGGGTGAACAAAGTGGTAGACAGTAAGCCCTACCAGAGCTTCAGGCTGATGTAGCACAGCTGGACTAAGGCAAGGGAGGATGTGAAATGGTACAGGTACATGGGGGGGTGAACAAAGTGGTAGACAGTAAGCTCTACCTGAGCTTCAGGCTGATGTTGCACAGCTGGACTAAGGCAGAGCACCCACGGCATGTTCTTATAGTCCCCATGTATATGTCCATTTATGTTCCTACAGCGCTGATTGCCTAACTGAGCCAAGATGTAAAACAGACACTAAAATGTCAGGTTTATTTCAGGTGACCAGGATCGTAGTGGGGAGAGGGGGCAAGTGAAACAATGTCCTGAGAATGTGCTTAAACTTATTAACCGCTTGCATGCACGGAGGATACACCGTCCAGAATCCTATCGTTCATATTATGTTTGCAGCCTAAAGGTGCTTAGGTGGATTGGCATTTACATTACTCAGCGGCAAATCTTTTCATACTTTTGTGATCATCGGTTAAGATATAACCACTAGCTGATGAGACACTTGGGGGCATGAAACTGTGCTACCAGTAAAGTTGCATTTGCAAAGCCCTGAATATTTATCTGTTGATAATGAAATGAAAACTGTCAGCTGATAACATTCAGCCACTGTCCATTGCACAGAATAGACATCTCACTGACAGATCTGGAGCAAAGGGACATGCACTTGCTAATAACACCACTACAGCTCCAGACACTGAAGAAAGAAGTTCATGCATTTTCATGACTGTTAACTTTTCAGCATTTTAAAACAGTTACTTAGCATCTGCACTAAGATGTTACACATCACTGAACTGAATTGTGACACCAGAATCCCTGCGATCAACATTTGTCAGCAAAAGTGAATTGAAAAAATCAATAGATGTATAAAATGGTAAGTGACATGAGTCAATAACGACATAACTGCATGTAATATTTGGCTTAAAATTTGAGCACCACCATATTCCACACCACAGTGTAAAACATGGATACCGTTTATAATTCAGCTAATGTCAAGCAGTTTTCGAGCCATAAAAAGTATTACTGTATCAGTATGGTGGCAGCAACAGGATCAGGAAATTATGAAATAAAATGCAACAGCACCCCCGTCGGCCATATGTTGTGCGGGTGGAGGGAGTGCATGAGCACCCAGGGGTGGGCTGTTAGGCGGCTTCAGATTCACTGGAGAAAAGGGTGGATTCGATTGTGAGCTACGGTTGAATTTGTGTTTTCTTTTTCTATACCTAGTTTTCGCAATTTTGTTAGGGCACATGTCCAACCCTAAGATGTTTAGGGTCACAAGGTGATGTGACTTCATTGAGCATCTGATTTGAGAAAGAGCTATGTGATTCTATCTAAATGCCTGCTTACGGCAACTCAGAGAAAAAAAAATATTTTGAAGCTGCATTACCAGACTAAGTGTGCAGTTTAGTAAATTACCACACAGGGGTGTGTATATGACAGCACTAAAAGGCGCATTAAAGTGCTTCAGTCATGAAAACCTCCCCCACTGGCTGCTGCTGAAATGCATAGCAGTATGTTCTCCTTTGTGCATTCTTTTAGGTTTTAGCAGCGGGGAGTTCACATTGACAGAGTCTAGTAAGAGAAAACGCTTGGATTTACACATACAACGAAGTCTGAGTTTTCACATCAAATGCTGAGGTATTTTTTTTCTGGAGGATTAGAACCCATGGAGTCCATAAAGGTGTGCTTTGGAGAGCTGGCGTGTGTAAGGACTGTTAGGCACCCACACATTTTGGTGGTCCAGCTTTGGCAGGGAACAGTTTATTAAAGTAATGATGTGTGGCTTGTCTCTCTAAGCTAGACAAGACTACACCATCCTATCAGGCAACAGACACAGTTGATCTGTGTGTGTGTGTGGGGGGGAGCTGCTCACTGAAGCGTAGCTCCCTCTTTCAACTGTATGCCACTGCATTTTCAACTGCTGTCATAGACAGCTTCAGCAGTGATTGGAGAACTGTGACCACGCCTGCAAACACACTGACTGAATTGGAAGATGCTGACACACCTCTGAAAAACTCAGATCATGGCACTATGTTTCTTGCACATGCGTGCAAGCAAACATAAAAATGGCATAAAATGGAACGTAGCAGTACACAGTCACAAACAGGCATACAGTGAAACTAAAAAACGGACGACAAGCCCAGCATGGCCACCACCAGCCACTGATGGAATCACTTCTGAAAGAAAGAATTGTTGAGTACCTTGACATAAGGGCCACAGAGATCCAGGAGGAACAAAATGGGGGAGAGATACTGTGGGTTAAGCTGGAAAGGAAAATGGGGCCAGCCATCTGCACAGATGTGGTCCATAGACCACCACCCCAGGAGGAAGAAACAGATAGGGACCTGATGCTAGCCATTCAAAGGATGGCAGACAAGGATGAAGTAGTGCTGGTTGGAGACCTCAATATTCCAGATGTGGACTGGAGCATCCCAGCAGCAGCATCAACTAGGAGCAGATTTATCCTGGACTCCCTTCAGGGTGCCTTCCTCAAGCAACTGGTCATGGAACCAACTCGGCAGAAGGCAATACTAGACCTTGTGCTCACAAACAGGGACAGTGTGATGGGGTAACAGTGGGGGAGCACCCGGGGAACAGTGACCACCAGTCATTGTGGTTTGAAATCACAGAAGGAGCAGAACCAAACCACACAAAAACACGTATCCTGGATTTTAGGGGGGCAGACTTTGGGAATATGGGGAGATGCTTGAAAGAGGCATTAAGAGGAATGGGGCAGGAATCAAGGGTTGAGGAACAGTGGGCAGTATTTAAAATGGGGATTACAAGAGCAACAAAATTATGCATTAAGCAGGTTAGCAAGGGGAAAAGGAAGAGGAGGCTATTATGGTTTTCCAATGAGGTAGCGGAGAAAGTGAAAGCCAGAAAGATTGCATTCAGGCAATACAAAAAGACACAGGCAGAAGGGGATAGGGAGAAGTACCAGAAGAAGCAAAGGGAGGCAGGGAGGTCAGTAACGGAAGCCAAAGCTCAGACAGAAGAACACATTGCAAAATCAATGGGTAGAGGGGACAAAATCTTTTACAGGTACATAAGTGAAAAAAGAAAGGCAAAGGGAGGGATAGTGAGACTGAACGGGAAGAATGGGGGCCGCATGGAGATGACAACAGTAAAGCTGACATACTGAGCAGGTATTTCTGCTCAGTATTTACTGAGGAAGAGGAGGGTAATGGGTCTGAAGGGAGTACAAGGGGTGGGAATGATAAAGAAATTGGCACAGGTCCCTTTACACAAGAAAGGGTCCTAACGGAACTAGAAGTAATAAGAGTTGATGAAGCAATGGGGCCAGATGGGGTGCACCCCAGTGCCCTTAAAGAACTAAGAGTGGTGGTGGCTGAACCTGTGGAAATCCTGTTTAGCCGATCACTGGAAACAGGGGAGGTACCCAAAGACTGGAGGAGAGCAGATGTAGTCCCCTTATACAAAAGTGGGAACAAAGAGGAAGCGGGGAACTACAGACCAGTCAGCCTCACCTTGGTAGTGGGGAAGATCATGGAAGCACAACTGAAGGAGAGAGTGGTAGAACATCTGGTTGTCAGTGGACTACAGGACCCAAAGCAGCATAGGTTCACCAGGGGAGGTCATGTCAGACCAAGCTCATTGAATTTTCCAACTGGGTGACTAGAGAGGTGGATCAGGGGAGGGCAGTGGACATGGTCTGTCTGGACTTCAGCAAGGCCTTTGACACTGTGCCACATAGAAGACTATTACATAGACTGGGGAATATGGGTGTGGGCAGGACAGTAGTGTGGTGGGTAGGTAACTGGCTGAGCGGCAGGACACAGAGGGTGGTGGTAAATGGCTGTCACTCCACAGAAGGACGAGTGACCAGTGGGGTACCACAGGGATCAGTGCTGGGACCAGTCCTATTCAACATCTTCATCAGTGACATTGTGCAGGACCTAGAAGGCAGAATTTCCCTGTTCGCTGATGACACAAAGCTCTGTAACTGCATAGACACACCAGAGGGTGTGGACAGAATGAGAAGGAACCTGCAGAAACTTGAAGAATGGTCAGGGGTTTGACAGTTGAAATTCAATGCAAAGAAGTGCAAGATAATGCACATGGGGCACAAAAACCCTGGCACAATATATCAGTTGGGGGTGAGGATATAGCATGCACCAAGCAGGAAAGGGATCTTGGGGTTATCATCTCTGATAATGTCAAGGTAGGGAAGCAGTGTGACAAGGCAGCAGGTAAAGCAAATGGGATGCTGGGATGCATAGGCAGGGGCATCACCAGCAGAAAAAGGGAGGTCATAATTCCATTATACAAGACACTAGTGAGGCCTCAACTGGAGTACAGTGTACAGTTCTGGAGACCTTACTTACGTAAGGACATAGACAGGGTAGAGAAGGTTCAGAGGAGGGCAACAAAGATGGTACATGGATTGCATCACAAGTCCTATGAGGACAGGTTGAAGGAATTGAATATGTACTCCCTGGAGGAGAGGCGGGAGAGAGGGGATATGATAGAGACATACAAGTACCTAACAGGGAAGAACAGGGTGCAGGAATACACTATTTTTAAGCGAAAAAGATGTTCCAGGACTAGAGGGTATGGGATGAAGTTGGTGGGAGGACAATTCAGAGGAAACATGAGGAAGAATTTCTTCACAGAACGGGTGGTGGACAAGTGGAACACCGTGCCAGAAGAAGTGGTGGGAGCTGAAACAATCACGGGATTTAAGAATGCATGGGATAGACATAAAAGAATTCTGGAGGTCAGGGTTAAGGGGCAACCGACTTCTAGGAAAACAAGTGAACTTAAAAGCTCAAATGGGCAGACTGGGTGGACCATAGGCCCTTCTCTGCCGACACTGTCTATGTAGCTATGATTTATAATAAGTTTAGAGACCTTTTTATTTTATTGTGCCACCCCCCCATGCTGAAGTTGAGTGCTTCCTTTTAACACTCCTGCATGAGGGGCACACTGTACACAGAATAATTGGTATAATGGCTCTGCACACTGATTGGCTGAAATCACATTGGAGATTTATAATATCATTTAAACATGTTTGGCTGAGGTAGTGGGAGGGTTTGTAAAAGTACAATTATCTTCTCCTTCACTTATGAAACAACCATTTCACTATTGAAACTGGCAAGCAGACATAGTTGGCATTGACCAATGCTTATTATGAAAAGCCTAGTGTAGCATTCGGTATGGCTTGGGGGGATGTTTACAGTGTCCATTTAAGAGATTTTAGAGGTTATACAAAAGGTTCCTGAAAGAGTTGTGTATCAAAATGCTTCCATGGCTAAAGTGGGTCCCTAGTATACTTTGTGCATTTCAGGAATATCTTGTTGCCTGCAGCTCAGAAATTTAAGTGTTTAATTTGGTTATTTAAAATCATGTAAATTCATGGGTTGTACATACTGGATGGGATATTCAAACGGGTTGCACATGGCGCAACCCACTGATGTGTCCCAGTGGAATCTTCAAAAGGGGAAAGTGCGTGGTACAAATCCCGATGAGCCAGGGTGCATCAGTAATGTATGCAAGCGCAGAGTGAGGGGCATGCCATGCATATTCTGCATCCCGATATTCAGCCCAGGATGTGCTGTGAATGTGCTGGCGCAACCCCTACGTGCGCCGCACAGTTAAGCCAAACAATAACGCAGCAACAGCTGGCCACCCACAGGTGAGCTGCCGTAATGCAGGGTGCAACATGGCAGCTGCCAGTTGTGGGTGGCCACCCGAACTCTGGCGGCACCGTCTGGTGGCGTAGCGCTCCCCGATGCCTGATCGTGGGCTGTAAAAATGAAGGACCTCCCTGGTGGTCCAGTGGACCTCTCCCCTTGCCCGATTGTGGGCTGTAATATGATGTAACCTCCCTGGTGGTCCAGTGGACCTATTGCCATGCCCGATCATGGGCTGTAACATTAATTAACCTCTCTGGTGGTCCAGTGGACCCATCACCATGCCCGAGCACAGGCTGTAATATTATATACACTCCCTGGTGGTCTAGCAGTATCTGTACCCCCCTCCAGCCGCCCACTCATTCGCCACACAGCTCCCCGGTCAGCGGTGGCAGCAGCACCACACCCATAAGCCACCCGTCCGTCCGCTGACTGACGGTGCAATCTGACTATATGCCCATTGGTCCACAGCGTGGGCCAATGGGCATGCAGACCGTACTGTACTACACAGTCCCGATATGTGAATGGATCCATGCTGTGGACCAATAGGTGTACAGCCGCACTGTACACCGTCAGTCGGAGGGTGGCCGGGCAGCTTGCGGGTGGGGTGCTGCTGCCCGCCACTGACCAGGGGGGAGCTGTGTGGCGAGAATGAGTGGGCGGGTTGGGCGTGATCGGGCATGGCGATAGGTCCACTGGACCACCAGGGAGGTTCATCATATATATAGCCCATGATCGGGCAAGGGGATAGGTCCACTGGACCACCAGGGAGGTTGGTTATTGTTACAGCCCATGATCGGGCTAGGAGAGAGGTCCACTGGACCACCAGGGAGGTTCTTCATATTTACAGCCCGCGATTGGGCAAGGGGATAGGTCTACTGGACCACCAGGGAGTTATTTACTATTTATAGCCTGCAATTGGGCATTGGAGCATATTGCCAGTGGGGGCAGGGGGCGTCGGTCCCAGGCGCAGGTCACCGGGGATCGGCGCACCTGCATGCAAATGGGGCCATAATGACATGCAAATGGCCCCATTTGCACCTTGCATGCATTATGGCCCCATTTATATGTCCACTGCTGAATATCATGGTTGATGCGCCTAGTGCAACAGCACTTGCGCTAGAGCATCCCCCTGCTCCTCTCTGGACACTTGTGCTGGTGCAGTGCCACTGCGCCATTAGCTATGCGGGTGGCCACGGAGCAATATTGAATAGTGCTGAGCCATGGCACAGCACCGTTGAATATCACCCTGTCAGCGCCCTGGCACATCCCAGTTGTGCTGTGCCCAGGCTTGCGCCACAGCCTGGCGCAGTCTGAATATTCCACCCACTGTCTGCATGGCCAACCAGAACAATAAAATACTACAAACAAAATAACAAGATAAAGAAATAGCAGTGTCTGTGCTAGAGTGATCTAAGAAGCACCTAGTGTAAGCTAAAAGAGGCAGCTCTGTACAGAGTTCTGCTGACCTATAATGAAGAAGACTTTCTGTTTTTTTTGAACAGGTTAAGAACTGTCAGAACAATTGTGGGCCTTTTTTAAAAGTTGTTCTATGATTAAGTACGTTACAATGGCTTCGACATTTAGATAGGAGGGCAAACTCATTACATTAGTATCACCATTGACAGATAGGAGTACAAACGTAATGTATGGACCAAGACAGCGGATGTTGATCCAAGGAAGGTTGTTACACTGTTAGATGATCACTCACACTGTCAGTTTCAATTTAGTTAGAATTACAAATGTCGGTGAATTCTGTTTGTAGAATGGTTTTAAATTTGGACAGAGTTTTGCTCCTACGTGATGCAGGAGACAAGGAGTTCCAAGTTTTTGAGATGAAGGTCATCAAGGGTAATTTTCCCATGGTTGGTTCAGGCCCAGGGGTTGAGAAGGCCCATATTTTTGATTTCTCACATACTGTGCTTGATTTTGAAAGAGTTATTTACCAAACTTTGATATCTAGTCCTTAACTATTTTGGAAGCCATGATTGCCTTGGATTTTTCATTTTCATTTTGAGAGAATTGCAAACAGTGATGTGTGCGGTATGGGAATCTTAGAAATCTTGTCATCCTATGGCAGGTTACATACAGTATTTCTAATAAGTAGTTGTTTGCATATGGGTAGACTATGCTTCCGTGCTATAAAATTGACAGCAGCAGCTGGGTGACTAGTCAGTCTAGATTTTTGGGGTATGGCGTTTGAGTAGTAGTGGAGTGCTCCCTGCCTTCTATTCACTTTTTTGATAATTGATTTAGTATGGTTCTGAAAACTTAGGGTATTGCCGATTTCCACTCCTATGTATTTGTACTCTTTGGTTTCTTTGATGGTAGAGCCATCTAGGAACTGTATGTTTAGCTCCCTGGTGTCTCTGCCTTTTTATCATTTTTGTGAAAGGTCATAGACTGAGTCTTTTTCTCATTTAGGATCATCTTTGCAGAGACAAACCACTTTTGAAGGTACCAAAGTCTGACTGCAGCTTTTTGAAGGTACAAGATGACACAAAAGGAAGAGGATAGGGAGAGTTACCAGGAGAAACAAAGGGAGGAAGGGAAGGCTGTTAGGAGAGCTAATGCACAAACAGAGGAAAACATTGCCAAATCAGCAACATAGAAGCATAGAATATGATGGCAGGTAAAGATCGCTTGCCCACCCAGTCTACCCATTTCCCTATTTAATGGATAAGCTGCAGATCCTAGCTAACCAACAGCCTACTTCTTCCTACCTCCACCTCCTAGAATTGCCTTATGCCTGTCCCATGCATTCTTGAATTCCACCACTGTTTTTGACTCCACAACCTCCTCAGGAAGGCTGTTCCATGCATCCACAACCCCCTCAGTGAAAAAATACTTCCTCACATTACCTCTGAGCCGTCCCCCTCTAGCTTCAAATTGTGCCCCCTTGTTCTTGCACATCTCTTTTTCTGAAAGATGCTACCCTCTTGGACTTTGTTGATTCCCTTGAGGAACTTGAAAGTTTCTATCATGTCCCCCCTCTCCCTCCTCTCCTCAAGGCTATACATATTAAACTCCTTAAGTCTCTCTTGATATGTCTTCTGGTGCAGACCCTGCACCATTTTAGTTGCCTTCCTCTGGACTGTCTCTATCCTGACTATGTCTTTGCGGAGATTGGGTCTCCAGAACTGCAAGCAGTACTCCAGATGGGGTCTCGCCAGCTGTCTGTATAGAGGGGATAACAACTTCTTGTTTTCTACTGGTGATGCCTCTCCCTATGCATCCCAGTATCCCCCAGCCCTCCTTACTGCTCTCTCACATTGCTTGCTCACCTTTAGGTCATCTGGTCCCCATACCCAAGGGCACCTCCTTTTTAGGAGGCAAGTAGCTGGGACGACTCGTCAACATCGTCCAACTCGGGCGCTGTTATGCAATGCCAGATCCACTAGGAACAAAACTGCTCTTATTGCAGATTTTGTTGAAACAGTGGATCTGGCTTGCATTACCGAAACCTGGTTAGATAGGAATGCTGCCCCAATTTTAGAGGCAGCTATTCCCTCCGGGTACTCAGTTATACATCACCCGAGATTGGATCGCAGGGGGTGGGGGGGTTATGGTCTGTTTTAAGACTGAATTGGGCCTAACTGGAGTTCCAGATGAGGAGGCCACATCATTTGAGTGTACTGTGGTAACTGGTGTGGGGTGCAGGATAGCGCTCATTTACCATCCACCAGGTGATGAGAAGCTATTCCTGCAGAAAGTAGCAAACTTCGCAGCTGACATGGCATTGGAGTTGCTCAGACTGATGGTTCTGGGTGACTTCAATGCTTGGGTCAACTATGAATCCTTGCTTCCTGGACAGCACTTCCTCCAGGTGATGACATCACTGGGCTTCACACAGGTTGTTTCCTCAGTTACTCACAATGGTGGTCACTCTCTTGATTTGGTCTTCCTCCTGGGGATCGAGGCCTCTGACTTGGTGGTGGAACCTGTCAGTTGGTCCGATCATAGCACTGTTAGGTTCAATTTCTCTGCCCCCTTGGGAAGGTCGACCCCTGTGGAGATGGTCAGTTATCGCCCTTTGCGGGATGTAGTCCCTGAAGACCTGGCAGCGGTGATTGACCTCTCGATGTTTGGTGAGACTAGTACAGATCCCATGCTGTTAGTCACAGCCTATAATACAGCCATTTCTTTAGCTCTTGATCTGATTGCTCCTGTCCGTGTTCGCCCCCTTCCACTTTGCCCCAGGACCCCATGGTTTGATGGGTCCCTGAGGGAACTGCGGAGGTTGGGGCATAGGTTAGAGTGTCATTGGCAGAGGTCTGCCTTGGATGCCGACCATCTTATTTTGTTAGAGCATTATAAACTCCATCAATCAGAGATTTCTCATAAGAAGGCAGAATTCCTGTCCAGAGAAATGGTTGTTGCACGGAACCGACCGGCTCAGCTCTTCTGAACTATGGACAGGTTGTGCAACCCAACTTGTCTGCAGCTCCATCGAGTTTTTTCACAAATAGAGTGTGATGAGATCACTCAATTCTTTGCGAACAAGGTGACCAACATCAGGCAAGAGTTCCGTCAGACTCGCTGTATGGGGGATGCTGTTGGTTGGTGCTTAGTCACAGAGCTCAGAGTTTCCTGGAGTACCTTTGATCTGCCGGAGTTCGTTGATATAATGAGGATTGTCCAGGGGATGCGTCCCCCATGCTATAGTTTAGATCCAGGCCCTACTTCCCTGATTTTGGGTTGTAGTGATATTATCTGCCCAGTCTTGGCTCAGATTGTCCGGTGCTCTTTGGAATCGGGTGAGTTTACTAGCTCCCTGAAGGAGGCGGTGGTGACACCTCTCCTGAAGAAAGCTTCTTTGAACCCAGAGAATTTAGTGAACTACATACCTATCTCTAACCTTCTTTTGTGGGAAAGGTTATTGAGAAAGTTGTGACAGCTCAACTGGAGAACCATTTAACCATCCATAATTTATACGAACCTCTCCAATTGGGTTTTCGTAAGAGGCATAGTACTGAGACTGCTCTGGTTCGGTGCTCAATGACCTCTTGATGGTGAGAGATCGGAGAAACTGCTCCATTCTGGTACTCCTTGATTTGTCATCAGCTTTTGATACTGTGGATAATGGGGTTCTGCTTGAGTGCCTGAGGTTCATCTGTGGGCTGTCGGGGACAGCACTCAGAAGGTTTCATCTTTCCTTACCGGTAGAACTCAGAGAGTTGTCTTGGAAATATTTTCTTCTGAGTCTTTCTCTCTGCCTTGCGGGGTACCTCAGGGCTCAGTGCTGTCTCCCATGTTACCTGCAGTGTACATGCTGCCCCTCAGAGACACTGTAAGACAGTATGGGCTGAGGTTTCATTGCTATGCAGATGATATCCTGCTCTACCTGTCTTTTGCCCCCAACCAGGTTAGTGTTATCTCGGTACTGAATTGCTGCCTCATGGAAATCCAAGATTGGATGAGTTCTAGTGGTTTAAAGTTGAACGCAGGAAAGACTGAGGTTTTGTTGGTGGATCTGGGTCACGGGACTGAGGGGTTGAGGACTTATCTCCCCTCTGGTTTAGTCCTGGGGGGACTCAGATCCTTACCTCTAAGTGGGTGCATGACCTGGGAGTGGTGCCTGATGATGGGCTGACTCTTCATCATCAGGTGGCGGCAGTCGTCAAGCTGGCCTTTTACCATCTTAGGAACATTGCTCGGATCAAGCATTTCATTCCGTCACGTGATCTGCCTGTTCTGGTCTACGCCTTTGTGACCTCGTGCCTTGACTACTGTAACTCCCTTTACTTAGGGCTTCCTGGGGTTGATATCCACCACCTGCAGCTAGTGCAGAACGCTGCTGCACATTTGTTGACTGGGGTATTTAGGAGATCTCACATTACTCCAGTGCTGTGCGTTCTGCACTGGATGCCTGTTCAGTGGCGGATCACCTTTAAGGTAGGTTTATTAACTTACAAAGCCCTACATGGACAGGGTCCTGACTACTTGAAAGAGATCCTGGTTCCTTACACCCCTATGCGACAGCTCCACTCGGCTGACATGGGGCTGCTGGAGATTCCGAGGGTCAGCTTAAAGTCATCTAGGGCCTGTGACTTTGAGTTTGTTGCCCCTACCCTCTGGAATTCTCTGCCCCATCAGCAAGGGGAGTACAGGACAGTGGGGTGCTTTAAGCAGGCATTGAAGACCTTTTTATGGAGGAATGACTATCCTCAATTTCTTTGATTTTGTTGCATTTATTATATTTGCTAAATTTTTATCTATTTGTTCAGCACCTTGATATTTGAAAGGCACTATATTAAATAAAATGTATTATTATTATTATTATTATCTGATATGACTACCCACAGGTCCCTTTCCATTTTTGTTGTTGTTAGTATCTCACTCCCACTGTGTACTCTTCCCCTGGGTTTTTGTTTCCCAGGTGCATTACTTTGCACTTCTTAGCATTGAATATAAGCTGCCATACATTTGACCATTCCTCCAACCTTGCCAAGTTCCCTCTCATACTTTCCACCCCATCCTGTGTATCAACTCTGTTGCAGATCTTTGTGTCGTCTGCAAAGAGACATACTTTTCCTTCCAGTCCTCAAGGCGGATGACATTTTCTTCAGGTACATAAGTGAAAAGAAGAAAAGCAAGACAGGGATAGTAAGACTGAATGTGGAGGGTAGAGTGTGGAAGAGAACCAGAAGTAAGCTGACATACTGAATAAGCACTTTTGTTCAGTATTCACAAAGGAAGGGGTAGGTGACGGGCCACAGATGGTGGATAAGGGCATTAAGGGAAGGGAGGTGGACACTAGCCCTTTCATGGAGGAGAGAGACATCAGGTAACTAGCAAAACTAAAAGTAGACAAGGCTATGGAGCTGTACGGGGTTCTCCCTAGGATTCTGAAGGAACTAAAAGATGAACTGTCTGCATCTCTGACAGCCCTGTTCAATCCATCACTGGATATGGAGGACTGGAGGAGGGCAGATATGGCAGGAAACAAGTGACCTGTAAGCCTGACTTCGGTGGTGGGCAAGGTTATGGAAACTCTGCTTAAAGAAAGGATTGGGTAATACCTTAACACCAGTGGATTTCAGGATCTGAGCCAGCATGGGTTCACAGAGACTAGATCTTGCCAAACAAACCTGATAGAGTTTTTTGACTGGATTACCAAGGAGGTGAATCAGGGAGGAGTGATGTATGTAGCCTACCTGGATTTCAGTAAGGCCTTCAACACCGTTCCACACAGAAGACAGGTAAAAAAAAAACTATGCAGCATGGAAGGGGGCCCAAAGATAGTAAAATGAATACAAAGTTGGCTAAGTAACAGAACTCAGAGGGTGGTGGTAAATGGAGTTCTCTCAGAGGAAAGTAAAGTAACCAGCAGAGTGGCACAGGGGTCAGTTCTGGAACCGGTCCTCTTCATTGTCTTTATTAGCAACATCACAGAGGGGCTGGAAGGAAAAGTATGCCTGTTCATGGATGACACAAAAATCTGCAACAGATGCAAGAGGGGAGGTACTGAAAAGGAGCAGGGGAATTCCCAGTCTCCCACCACAAAACAGGGTAGTTAGTGAGGTTAACACTGTGGTAGAGAGTTCAATAGGCAGCAGGGCAGGGCAGGGGTAAATGGAGAAAAAGGCAAAGGTGGTAAGTACAAGGATGGGGCTAAAAGGGTTAAGGCCATTAAAAAATGGAGGTCGATGAGTACCAATGCCCGTAGTCTGGGTAACAAGCTTCCTGAACTAGTGGCCTTGATGGAAGAGGGATGCCTGGATATCATGGCAGTCACAGAAACCTGGTACACAGAGAACCATGACTGGGATGTCAACATACCAGGATACACGATCTACAGGAGGGACAGGGAGGGTAAAAGAGGAGGAGGAGTAGCTCTCTACATAAGGGAAGGGATCAAAGCAATGGAATTAATGGGTAAACAGGGAGGTGAGGAAGCACTGTGGATCACATTGAAGACAGGAAATAGTACCACAATCTGAACAGGGGTTGTATACAGTTCCCCATCTCAGGGGGAGGAAATGGACAGGGAAATGGTAGGAGGCATCCTTAGAATAGCAGAAAAAGAGGAGATATTGTTGATGGGGGACTTGAATATGCCAGATGTTAACTGGAGCACATTTGCTGCAGTCACATCCAAGAGCAGAGTCATTCTCGATGCCCTACAGGAGGCATGCCTCAGGCAGCTAGGGTTGGTACCCACTTGGGAGGGAGAAGTCTTAGACCTGGTACTCTCAAATGGGGAAGGTGATAGGATCTCGGATTTAGAAGTGGGTAGTCATCTGGGAACAAGTGACCACCAGACAGTGTGGTTCACAAACACAGCCATAGAGTCAAGCCATACAAAAATAAGGGTACTGGACTTTTGGAGGGTTGACTTTGGAAGAATGGGAGAGTGCCTAAGGAATGCACTAGCAAAAGGAAAGGAAGAAGGGGTGGAGGAGCAATGAGGAAAAAAAAATCAAAACTGCCATCACAGAGGCAACAAGCCTTTGTGTGAAGCAAATAAACAAAACAAAACAAAGGGAAAAAAAAACACTATGGCCCAGATATTCAAAAGAGTTGAGCCATGTGCAATAGGGGTTCGCGTCTGCGCAAGTCCGAAATTGCGCCATTCTGTGATATTCATCAAGAGGCAGTTGCTTCGAGAAATCATGCTGAGCAACAGCGCGGTGATAATGAAGGCACGTGCAAACGAAGGGGAGGAACTATGCATAAATGGCAATATGCTTGATATTCAACGACTTGAGCTATGTGCAATAGGGGAGCAAGCGGAAGTTATGCCTATAGCAGAAATGAGCCAAAATAAAAGGAGCAAGGAGAGGCACAGAAAGCTACAGGAAGCCACATAAGGCAGACCCTAGGCAGACAGACAGGGCAGGAGGGACAAACATGGCAGGCCAGGGAAAGGTAACCCTGAACACCCAGGCACAGGGAAGGTGTGGGGAGCCACAGCTAGTGCAGAAGGGAAGTGCCACACAGCACAGAGGCCACCACAGGCAGGTGTTCCCAGTGCAGGGAAGTAGCAGGAAGGACAGCGGGGGGGAATGCAGCAACAGCTGTCGGGGGGGGTGAACACAAGCCAGAGACATGGCCAGTGTCACCTTCCAAATGGAGGCCGTTATGAGGGTGAGAAGGCGTGTGGCAGGAGTGTGTGGCCGTGGAAGGGCCTGTCGGCGGTATGCCCCCAACAGGCAGTACCGAGCCCACACCAGCTTTGAGCTGTACACTGATACTGAGATTGTGGGCCGTACCACCTGAATAGGGCAATTCTGAGGCGGCTCTGTGAGCTGTGCAGTGATGTGATGCAGGCACCCACACGATGGAGCCATGCCCTGTCAGTGGAGACTAAAGTAACAGCCTGCATGTGCTTGCTCACCACGGGTACCTTCCAGAGACCAACTGGGGACACCACAGGCATAACCCAGTCGGCCACGTCACGCCACCTCACCCAATTCCTCAGCGCACTGCTGCCACATGCTGCGGAATACATCCATTTTCCCAGCACACCAGCAGAGCGCACAGCAAACATACAGGAGTTCCACAGGGTAGCACGTATGCCTGGCATGCTTGGGGCAATAGACTGCACCCATGTGGCCATACGCACACCACCTGGCCCCAAGGGGGCCAGATACATCAATCTCAAGGACTATGCCAGCATCAACTGCCAGGTGGTGTGCGATGCCAGGGGGCGCATAATCAATGTCTGTGCCACGCACCCTAGGGGAGCACACGCTGCCTTCATCTGGCACCAGTCGGCACTGTGCCACAGATTCGAGAGTGGGGACATCCCCACTGGACACCTAGTGGGTGAGTATGCAAACCACATGGACAATCACAGGGCCTGGGGAGGCATGGCCAGAGGTGACATGGGTAGTGGCCTACATGGCCTGGGGCAGGGCGATGATGATCACCAAACTAACCTCCGCCCTCTACACACAGGTGACAGTGGATACCCACTCCGTCCCTGGCTGCTCACACCCTCCCGGCAGCCCATGACCCCATCGCAGCAACGCTACAATGAGGCACACGCCACCACATGTAATGTCATCGAGCGGATGTTTGGGATGCTGAAGGCACATTTCCATTGCCTGGACACCTCTGGTGTTGCCCTACAGTACAGCCCCTCAAAGGCCTGCGGGCTATTCCTGGCCTGTTGCATCCTGCACAACATGGCCAATGAATGTGGGATAGCCGTACAGGTTGAAGAGGGGGACAGCGATGGGGACGATGAGGACGCCGGTGACGATGTTGATGGGCAGCCCCCCCTTGGCCGACGGGACCCCCGACTGATCCGGCTGGCACAGCTGCACCGGGACACCATCACGAAGGAGCACTTCAGCCAACCCAGGTAAGTCATGGGGCCATGTGCAACCACCAGTGGCTAAGGCACAACCCACAAACATGCATGGACACACACCAGGGGTGCATGCCGTCAAGAGAAGTGGCAGGGCACAGAAGCACACACACAACCAGGGATGGGTGAGGATTAACATGCCATGTGGATGGACACACACACACACACACACACACACACCGCACCAAACATGCACAGAGGGCAGGAGGCACACTGACCCAGTACACCAACCCTAGCAACACACATGTCCACAGGCCACCACGCCCACTGCCTGTCCATATGCGTGTGTCAGATGCTGAGCACCATTGCACATTGGTGTACAGTGCAATGCAGGCATCATCATGCACACGCAACTGCGGACAGCAGCTGGGAGGGTGTGCAGGTGGACTGTGTGTCCGCGTGCAGGGCCGGGTACCCACCTGTGCACTGCCCACTGAAACACACAATGCACACAGGGCAGCACCAGACAGTAGCCGTACTGGGAGACAGGTCAGTCACGCGACACAGTGCCCCGGCCCCCACGTATGCATGGACGGCCCCGCCAAGACCCGCCAGCACTGACAGGCTGACCACTGGCCTCATGGGGTGGCACCAATGGTCCCCCAGGGGTTCCACTGCGTGAACGTGACCATGCTCGTGCAGGGGTCTGCAGCACACCGAACATGCCTGCGCCAGGAGTGCTCGGGATGCCCACAGCTGAACCCGGTGTCGACAGGGTGGGAGTCACACGATGCCAGGAACAGCGGGGTGGACAGTGCACTGCATAGTGTCCGCGATGCATGGGCACCTGACTGTGTGCCCATTGTGGCCATGACAGCAGTGAATGCCTGCGCATGCCTGTCAATGGCAGTGGTCACATCCTCCCGAAAATGGTCCATCCCTGCCAGGATCAGAGCGGTGTCCCTGCTGTGAAGCTCCTCTGCCCACTCCAGAGCCACACACAGTGCATCCACGGATGTCACAAGCCGCATCTGCTGCTGGACCAATGCTTGCAGTAGGCAGATGTGCTCATCCAAGAGGTCATCTGCCTCCTTGACATCCTGTCCCTCAGGGTGTGCACGGCCCTGATGATCAGCACCCCTTGAGGGTGGGTGCTGCGCACCAGGACCAGGTCTGGGCATGTCCACAGGCAGTGCACAGACGCCGCCGGTGAGCCCTGTACCCCCAAGCCCATTGGCCGACTGCTGATGCTGCCCCTCCGGCTGCCACTCCCCAGGGCTCATTGGTGCCGCCGCAGTGGCCGCAACAGTCCCACTGTCCGGAACAGACACCAGTGTGCCCCACTGGTGCTGACAGGCACAGGCTGGGACTGTGCTGACACGCAGGCCTCCACAGCAGCACCACCCACAGCCATGGGCACAAAGTGCCCTGCTGTGTGGCCATCCCGTGGCACACACGTGTCACTGCCCATGACATTAGTGTCATCATCATTGGTGATGGACTCTGCACCGGCCCCAGTCATAGCATGCTGGCATCCATGGATGCTGGCACACTGGGACACAGGCACGGCTTCCTCCACACCTGTTACAACGACATCAGTGTGGACAGCCAGGTGGCCCCACTGTCGCAATGATCCACGTATACCCGTGGAGGTGGATGGGCCCTCCTCCATCTCCAGCTGACTGTCCTCAGTGGACAGGCCCACCACCGCTGACCCATGCAGATGCTCAGGATCTGTAAGGGAAAGCAAAGTCGCGTTACTGCATGTGACCTACCCTGCCGCCCCCCCATAGACAGACCATGACTTACCATGCAGTGATGGGCCACCACCCGTCTGGAAGCCACCACCCGGAACACCCTCAATGGCACTGCACTGCATGCTTCCAGCAAGCCTCTCCTGCTGTGGGGTCAGCTGTACCACCTCCGGCTGTCCCCCACCTGTTGCAGCATGTGCTGCCCTGATGGCAGCCACCTTCTCCTTTATCCTCCTCCTGTCCGTGCCCATCTTTTTCTTACACTCCTGCATGGAGCACTGGTGGCTGCCATGCAGGTTCACAGCACGTGCCACCTCCTCCCATGCAGCAGCACGGGCCTGAGGCATTCCCCGCCGTCCACTGAGAAGTGGCTCCTGATCCAGGTAGGCCTCAAACAGGGCTTCGGTTTTGGCCTTGGTAAAGTTAGGCCTCCTCCTCCTCCCACCACTGTGTTCCTCCTCTCCAACAATGTGCTCTGTCATTATGTAGCCTGTAAGAATGGCAGTTGTTGCCTGTGACTGTGCAGTCCCATGCATGTCCCTAAATCCACAGTCCACACTCCCAAACAGCATGCAACTCACCAATAGACTGCATTAACCAACTATGGCCACTGCAGCCCAATGTCGCACTTTTATAGCGCAACCCATGCAAATGAGGCGAGGCGCAACTTTAAGTAGATGCAAATTGCAGTGCTGTGCCATTGAATGGCTGATTAGATGATTTGCATATGACGGCTGAATGTCGTGCTGTTGCGCTTTACGCAATTGTGTTTAACATGCTGAGCCAATGGCACAGTTCTGTGACATGCGTAGTACACACCTCACTGCGCATGCCTGGGTTGCTGACGCAGGCATCTGCTGTGCTGAAGATGTGCTGTGCACGGTAGACAATGCAGGGCATGGCCACCATTGTGCCAGTGGCCTATAGCTATCATCACTACATGGCGCTGTGGCACTGGGCCATCATAGGCGCACTGGGCCAACTGCGCGGTAGGCAGCCAATCACGCTACATGCATTGGGTTCCAATGGCGCTGTGCGTGTCCATGCACCAGAGACCCTTGACCCTGTGCCCAACCTTTGCCCCTAGGCGCCATGCGTTAGGCATGGGTGCACCTCTATCGCGCTGTTCGGTGACAGCGCGATAGGGAATGGCAGTGTGTACCACACAGCATCTGCACGTGGGGAGCTGCACTGCAGAGCGCTATATTGCCTAATAGAGCAGCGAGAATGGCACGCAGGAGGGCAGCCCAGTGGTCTGCAATCAAGCTGGCCAACCTAGTGGCCATTGTGGAGCCACACCATGGGCCACTGCTTGGGGAGGCGCCCCTGGACAGGGCCAGGACGCAGGTGTGGCATGAGGTGGCCACTGCACTTGAGGAGGCCACAGGACAGGGGAGAAGCACTGAGCAGTGCTGCCACAGATACGGGGACCTGCGGCAGAGGGAACCGGAGTTACTGGCATGCCTGCGGGCACGTGCCAGGAGGGGCACGGTGCCATGGCCAGGTAGGGGTTACGTCAACACACTTTTATCTTCCATGTGGGTAACAGTGTTGTATGTGTCCAGTACATGGGGAGGGACTGTCCGGGGTTGGCTGTGGTGGTGTTCACAGGGTGGGGTGGGTGGGTGGGTCTGGCTGGGTGGGAAGGCACACCTGGGGGCAGGGGACTTTGGTACGGGATTGTACTGATGTTCCTCTCTCCATGTTTGCCCCACAGGCCCGGAGGAATGCCGCCATGTACGTGAAGAGCAGCGGCAGGAAGAGCAGGGTGCAGCCAGGCAGGGCGAGGGCCCTCACTGCCCACTTGACCGGCCCGATGAAGGTGAGTGCCATACATCCTTGATTACTATTGCATGCTGTGTGACAGGGTGGGCAGCGGGGCATGGCCACCATCCATTGACACCACTGCCATGCAATCGACTTGTTACAGTCAACACTGTCCAGTGGCAATGCATGTCTGGCAGTGCGTCAATGGTGGTCCATGCGTGCACCAGGTGCATGGCTGTGCCACTGCCTTTGCGCCACATAGCCATGTCACTAAATGGCCATGGTGGTGCTGTGCGTGACTTGGCCGGTGGGAGTGTGCAGCGTTCTGCATGGCTGTATGCGCCTGGGTGGGCAGGTCATGTGGACGTGATCACTGAGGGTGGTCACACACCATCACAGAGGTATGTCCCACGGCCGTATGCCATGCACAGTGGGCAGGCTGTACGGGGTTGTGCATTCACACCTATTGACTGTGCTTCCTTGTCCTAGGTACCTGCCATCTACGTGAAATCAGGGAGGCACTGCAGGAGATATTACTGGTGGCGAGGGCGTCACTGGACATCCTCAGACGAATTGATGACACTGGGGTCCTGAGGAGGCATGGAGCCCGGAGGAGTCAGAGTGGGGAAAGGTGCTCCCACTAGGGATCAATCAGTCCCAGTATTCCCCTACCCCCCTGGACCCACCCTCACACCCCTCCTTTCCCGTCCCATTTGTCCACCCCTGCCCTCTACCCACCCCCACCTTGTTTGTGCCCCCCAACCTTGTATATAGTTTATGTAATATTGTATATAGTTGAATTTTATATATTTGTTCAATACATTTAATTTTGATATGAATACTGTGGTGGTCTCTGATTTGCAGCGGGCTATAGGTGCTCAGCTGCAGTGGTGTGCATGGCGTCAGGGGTGGTGCGGTCATGGGTATGTGTGTGTGTCCGTGTGGAGGTGACTATGGTGTGGGGTAGCTATCAGTCAGTGTCTGTGGTGTGTGTGTTGTGCGCTGTGCACTGGATAACTGTGTGCAGTGGTCCATGGTGCATGCTCTGTGTCCATGGCACACCCATCGGCCCATCCATGACCTGTGCAGCTGACACACATGCATGTCTGTGATCTGCACGGTTCACTGGCATGTCAGTGGTAGCAGTCCCTGCAGGGCAGCCATTGTACCCGTCACATTGCTGGGTTGCCTCCTGTCACTGGTGTGGTGCATGTCTGCCTCGGGTGGCACTGTGGGCACCACAGTTGTTGTCCCACCTCCATGCTGTGCCTTGTGTGTGTTGCAGGGGATGTGCCCCACTGTCTGTGACTTGTGCTCCAGGCGAATGATGGTGGTGTATTGGTCCACAGTGCCTGCACAGGGTGGCTGGCACTCCAGTGCCATGGAGGACTGTGGGTTGTGTGTACACAGTTTACATGGGCCCACACTGGGGGCTTGGTTGCCCCACCACTGCGTCCCTGTGTTGTTGTGCCCTTGGGTATGGGTGGGTGTCTGTCCTCACACTGTGTGGCATCCAGTGTGGTGCATGCTTCCATGCACCACTGTGGGTGTCTGTGCTGGCTGTTGTGGCCAGTGGTGGGTCGGGGTGTGTCATTGGAATACTGTGCAGGGTGCTGTACCACTGGTGGTGGTGTCCGGGGCATGCCCTGTCCCGTGTGGGGTACCTCATGTGCCGATGCATGGTTGGTCTCTCAGCAGTACTTCGGGGGGACTGTGCATGGTGGCACTGTGTTTACCATTGTTGCATTGCTGTGTGCTGCCACCCGCTGATGGGTGCTCGTGGTGGGGCTGGCTTGCATGGTTCTGTGGTGCACAGGGTTGCAGTGTCACAGTGGGGGTGGTGGCATGCATGGGGCTTCCTGCGGTGGTGGTCACTGCTCATGGGGGGGTGTCTGGGGGTCACGGTGCAGGGTGTGCTCTGCATTGGGGGGGGGAATGGTGTGGCACATGGTGGTCAGCCCTCCTTGTGTGCCAATCACAGCTTGCCGGTAGGTGTGATGGGGCATCATGGCCCAGCTGTGGGTTGTTTGCTTGTCTCCATGGGCCAGTGGTTATTCCAGCCCTCTCCCAGTTGTGCAGTGCATGGGTTGTGGGGGGACGATGTCTGTTCTGCTGTGGGTTCCTGTGCCCATCTGTGGCATGGGTGGTGGGCCCCTACCTCCCTGGTTGTGCAGATGAATTGCTCTGCTGCTGGGGGGCATCCCTGGTTGCGCTATGGCGCCTCTGGACTGCTCAGCTGAACATCCCTTGTTGCGCTATGGTGCATCAGATCTGCTCAGCTTCCCCTCCCTAGTTGCGCTATGGCACAGGTGGTGCGATATTCAGTCGTCGGCTGTAGGTGCAGTTTGGCCTGCTCCGTTTTTGAATATCGCGTCTCTTGCGCATGGGCGCAATAGACTTGCACTTGCTCCTGCTATTGCACACTTTTTGGGTGCAGTTTGAATATCTGGACCTATGGTTCTCAAAAGAGGTGGCAGGGAAGGTTAGTGAGAAAAAGATAGCATTCAGAAAGTATAAGGAACTCAGCTGGGCCATAAGATCATTGCTTGGATCAAGACACTATACACTGCCCCAATGGCCCAGATTTACACAAACGAAACTCTATCGGTGCCCTTCCCCCTTACAAGAGACACCCGACAGGGGTGTCCTTTATCACCCCTCCTGTATGTACTGACCATGGAGAGCCTAACTTCTTCTATCTGCCAGAACCCTAATATACAGGGGTGCATGACTGGGAGCCAACACCAGGTCATCTCGTTATTCACTGATGATGTGCTGTTATTTCTTAGGGATCTGGACCACTCCATCCCGTATTTAACTAAACTTTTCAAGGTGTGTGGTCTCATATCGGGGCACAAGATAAACTGGGCCAAACGTGAGTGGCTTCCCTTGGGTAATAGGACCACAGGAGTGGATATAAAGGGTTTCCAAATAGCCCCAGCTACATCTATAAAATACTTGGGGGTTATTTTTCCCAGGAAACTCACATCCTCATTTGAGCTTAATTATATTCCTTTTCTGAAAAAAATTCAGGCCCAGTGTGAGAAGTGGAAAAGTTTCCCCCTAACCCTGACAAGCAAAGTAAACCTGGTCTAAGATGTTCATACTGCCCCAGTGCCAATATTTATTTTAGTCGCTGCCAGCATGGGTCCCTCAGTACTACTTTAAATTGCTTAAGGGGAGCAGTTGGGTCCCTCCTGTGGGGAAATAAGAGGCCTAGAATTAAACAGGAGGCACTGTGGAGACCAAAAAAGGAGGGGGACTGGGTCTCTTAAACTTAAAAATCTATTATCTGGTGGCTCAGTTATCAGCCCTGCAAGACCTATATCAGTTTAAAAATGAGGGAAGGACGTGGGTGGGTCTAGAAAATTAGGCCAGTGAATTCCCGCTGGGACCATAGCTGTTTGTATCAATATTAAAATGGACCTCAATGAAATTTATCAAGAACCCATTCACTAGAACTATAGTTTGTGTCTGGTGTATGGCTCACAAGATGTTGAACCATCCTTTCACTCTGTCCCTGGATGCAGATATTGGGGTAGCGCTGTGGGAAGGGGAAGTCATACCAACCCTGGTGAAACAAACACTAAAGGTTTGGGCAGAGAAAGGTCTCCACTTAACACATCAATTATATGACCAGTATACTTTTCATTCATATCAGACCCTAGCAGGTATCTACGACCTCCACCCCTCCCACTTTTTCACATACCTGCAAGTCCAGACCCAACTAAGGATTGGGGATGATGGGGGGGGGGGGCCCAGTTCCTCCAACCACAAAGATCCCCGTTAGAAGAAGCTATGAGAGAATCTATGCAGGCCGCTAAGCCTAGGCCTATGGTCAAGTGCTATGGGTCTCTACTTGGATCCGTACTGGATGTTGTCCACTCTTTAAAGAGAAGGTGGGATAAAGATTTGGGAGAGGAGGCTCTGACGGCAGAAGATTGGAAAATAATTTTTAGCAAGGACATGAATTGTTCAGTTAATAACAGGTTGAGAGCCACGAATTTAAATATACTGCACAGAACATATTTCGTCCCCACCTTGGCCCACAGAATAGACCCAAGTAGGTCAGACCTATGTCCTAAGTGTAAGGTGCACCAGGGTACATTTTTCCATTTGATCTGGGCATGCCCAGGGATTCAGAACTACTGGTCAGGGGTCACTGCAATCACACAGGCTACTCTCGGGGACACCCAGACAGTCAGCCCTGGGGAAGTCATCCTGGGTCTCCCTGGTGTATCAAGGGCTGGAAAAGGTTTGGATCATCCCCTATGGCCACTCGTGATGGTGGTGGGGAAACAGGTCTTGGCCTACCACTGAGGATTTGATTCTTTACCTTCAACCACCGAGTGGGCACAAAAACTAGTACAATGTATGAAAATTGAGCACACTCAATATAAAGCTCAGGGAGAGGAGACAAATTCTGTAAGATATGGAAGCCCTTGGAGGAAGCCATGACCCAGTACTGTTTCCTGATGTTTTGAGTTGATTTGGGGCATGGCCAGATGAAGGTTATGGATTATCCTGAAATTGATGCTGTTCTCAATGTGCATCATGAACCAATTCCATTCAGGTAAAGTAATTAATATATGTTCATGGAACACCGTATTATGTGACTCGCTGGTTCCACCTGTACAAGGTAGTTCTACTTTAATGTGAATCTGGTATAAGGAATCGGATTTGTAACTATGGATTCGCTGTACTGTGTCACAAACTTCTTTGTATTTTCTGCTCTGGGTGCTGTATGTGCTGTGCCTTGAAAATAAAGTTTCAAAAAAAAAAAAAGAAAGTACAAGGAATCACAGAAGGAGCAGGACAGAAAACTCTATCAGTTAAAGCAGAAGGAAGCGGGGAAGACAGTCAGAATAGCAAAGGCCCAAACCGAGGAAAAGATAACCAACTCAGTTAAGAAGCAGAAAAAAAACCTTTTATGGGTACATAACTGAGCGAAAAAAGACCAAGGGAGGGATAGTGAGGCTTAATAAAGGGGAGGGGAGGTGGACAGAGGGTGACAGTGAAAAGGCAGAGATAATGAATACTTCTGTTCAGTATTCACAAAAGAAGAGGAGGGTGACATACCTAAACCAAACAATAGAAACACTGTGGATAGGGGAGTCGATACCAGTCCATTCACAGAAGAAAGTGTCCTGAAAGAACTCCTAAAACTCAAGGTGGACAAGGCAATGGGGTCAGATGGGATTCACCTCAGAATTCTAAAAGAACTAAGGGGACAACTAGTGACACCACTGACTACCCTTTTTAACAAATCATGGGAGGATGGTGTGGTACCTGAGGACTGGAGGAAGGTGGATGTGATCCCCCTTCACAAAAGTGGGAGCAAGGCAGAGGCAGAAAACTACAAACTTGTTAGTTTGACCTCAGTGGTAGGGAAAATGATGGAATCACTTCTGAAAGAAAGAACTGTTGAGTATCTAGAGGCCAGCAGGGCATAGGACCCAAGGCAGCATGGATTCACAGTGGGAAGGTGATGTCAGACGAATCTAATAGATTTCTTTGACTGCGTGACCAAAGCAGTAGACCAGAGAGGGGCTGTGGTATGGCCTACTTAGACTTTAGCAAGGCATTTGACACAGTTACACACAAAAGATTAATAAACAAGTTAGCCAGCCTGGGAGTGGGTCCCAGGGTAGTAGCCTGGGTAAAAAATTGGCTGGACAACACGACGCAGAGGGTAATAGTAAACGAAGTCCACTCCGAAGAAAGTGGGGTTACTAGCGGGGTATCGCAGAGTTCAGTACTGAGGCCAGTCCTCTATAATGTTTTTATAAGTGACATTGCAGAGGGACTGGAAGGGAAAGTTTGCCGCTTTGCAGATGAGAAAGATCTGCAACAGAGTTGATACACAAAGGGGGCATGGAAAGGATGAGAAGGGACTTGGCAAGGCTGGAGGAATAATCAAATGTATGACAGTTTAGATTCAATGCAAAGAAGTGCAAAGTAATGCACCTGGGAAACAAGAACCCTGGGGAAGAGTACACATTGTGGAGGGGATACTAACAACAACAACAACAACAATGGAAAGGGACCAGTGGATAGTCATATCAGATGACCTAAAGGTAGGCAGGCAATGTGAGAAGGCAGTAAGGAGGGCTGGGGGGATACTGGGATGCATAGGGAGAGGCATCACCCATAGAAAACAAAACGTTGTCATCCCTCTGTACAGACAGTTGATGAGACCCCATATGGAGTACTTCCTGCAGTTCTGCAGACCCCATCTCCACAAGGACATAGACAGGATGAAGGCAGTCCAGAAGAGGGCAACTAAAATGGTGCAGGGTCTGCACCAGAAACCATATGAGGAGTGACTAAAGAAGCTTAATATTTTTCATATCTTTAATATTTTTAATAATTTTTATGTTGATTGCAAGAAACATGTTGTGGCAGCTTTCTCCACAAGCAGGTTGTGGAGGCGTGGCACTGTTGTGGCCAATGCCCCCACAGCCTGCAAAGGCTTGTCCTGTGTCTCCCAATGCCGTGGCACGCTGCTGCTGACACTAGTTCAGCCAGCGTGCCACAACGTTCTAAACAAGCATTTGTCAATGCCGAATGTTTGCTTACTGGCATTGGCAGTGGTAGTGTAGAAGTTATAGAGCTGCGTAATAGGAATGGCAGTGAAGTATTGAACTGAAGCCAACCCCACCACCACCCTGCAGAGAGTGACAGGCATCGGGGTGTGCATTTGGGTCGTCAGGCATAACGGCCACGCCTATTTCACCACCCCACTCTGCAGAGACTGACAAGTGTGGCGGTTCCTTGGGGGTCTTTGGCCCTTATCGCACTCCCATTTCATTAGGAAATACCGTGAGATGGGTGCGATATAGGAGAATGGGGTGAAGTTTGGGTCCGAAGAGTCCAAGGCATACCTCGATGCCTCTCAGTGACTGCAGGGTGTGGAATGGTATGAGCATCACAGGCAAGAATCCCAAGTCACACCCCTGATTCCTGTCATTCTCTATAGGGTTGGGCGGTTTAGTTGAAAAGCCTAATACCTCAGGCATTTGTTGGTATTTTAACTCCAAATTTTCAACATGTTTGTTTGTGACCCACCTCATGAACAGGGGAATATCAGTTTGGTAGCGAAAGCTGCTTATGCACAGTGACTACGGGTTTAGCACCACAGGTGCAAAATATTCGAACAGGCTGTAAAATGACAGCTGTACTCTTTCATGGGAGGTGTAAAATGGCTATGTTGCAAATGTGTAGTAAAAATATTTAAAAATGGTGAAGTCTGGCGTACATAGAAACTGTGCACACACACCGTTATATAAGTAGGTTGGGGATATTTTATAGCAGATTGTCAACTCAGGCATTTTGGTGCCTCCGATCATGAACAGTGTCACTGTGATTTTTCTTTATCTGTGCAGACAATGATTTCCCAGCGACCACGCATCTCTGGATGGAAAGTGCAACACACGCACCATTTTGTGAAAATGGCAACTGTACTGTTCATAAGGAAGTGTTGAAAAATGCCACTAGTGAAAATCTGGACTGAAAACATTACTAAGTCATGAACTAACGAGGATGCATGGAAACTGCACAATGCTCACTCGTAACACAGTCATTTTATGGACTTTTGTCACCAAATTTTCAACATAGCCATTTTAAGACCTCTGCTCATGAACAGTGTAACTGTGATTTTCTTAATCTGTCCTAAACATTGTTTTCGCACACCAACAGCACCATTGTGCGCTACATGTGCGATAACACATTTTAGGTGACATATGAAAAATTGCAGCTGTACTGTTCATAAGGAAGTTTAATAAAATGGACATGTTGAAAATCGAGTGAAAATATTAAATTTGCAAACTTACGAGCATGCATAGGAACTGTGCAACGCACTCTCGTAAAAGTCATTTTTAGGCATTTTTTCACTAAGTTTTCAACATAGCCATTTTAAGACCTCTGCTCATGAACAGTGTCACTGTGGTTTTGTTAATGTGTCCCATACATTGAGTTTGCACACCGACTGCGCCATTGTGCGCTACATGGGCGGAAACACGTTTTGGGCAGGATGTGAAAAATGACAGCTGTACTGCTCATAAGGAGGTGTGGAAAAATGGCAATGTTGGAAATCTGGAGTGGAAATATTGAAAATTTGCAAACCTACGAGCGTGCGTGGGAACTGTGCAACGCACACTCGTAAAACAGTCATTTTTAGGAATTCTGTCACCAAATTTCAACATTGCCATTTTAAGATCTCTGCTCATGAACAGTGACACTGTAATTTCTTAATGTTCCCATACACTGAGTTTCAAGACAACGACGATTGCTGCGCTACATAAGCGAAACACGTTTTGGGTGTGAGATGTGAAAATGACAGCCATACTGCTCATAAGAAGGTGTGGGGAAAATGGCAATGTTGAAAATCTGGAGTGGAAATATTGAAAATTAGTAAACCTATGAGCGTGCATAGGAACTGCTCAACGCACTGCGTAAAACACAGTCATTTTTAGAATTTTTCACCAAATTTTCAACATAGCCATTTCAAGACCTCTGCTCATGAACAGTGTCACTTTGATTTTCTTAATTTGTCCCGTACATTGATTTAAGACACCATCGTCGCCATTCTGGCGCTACGAGGTGGAAACACATTTGGGTGAGATGTGAAAAATTACAGCTATACTACTCATAAGACAGTGTGGTGAAATGGCAATGTTGAAAATCTGGAGTGAAAATATTGAAATTTCGCGAACTTACGTGCCTGCGTAGGAACTGCGCAATGCACGCTCGTTAAACAGTCATTTTTTGGAATTTTGGCACCAAATTTTCAACATGGGGGTTTTGGGCCCCCTTCTCATGAATGATATCACTGTCATGGCGGTATTCAGTCCGAAGGGTGATTTACGCAGTCACTGCGGCGAAATCACCCTTGAGCAAATCAATGCCATGACGGTGATCATTCATGAGAAGAATCTAAACATCATTGAAATTAGTCTAAATCAAAATACCTGAATATGCAATAAAGTTGAACCCCTCCTATCTAGCCCATTATACAGCACGGCATTTCCTCAGTTCGCGGTGGCTTTGAAGAGTGCAGGCGTGTTCCCTGTCCACCGAAGATCTTGGCGCTGGAGTCGGAGTAAGTATGGGGTGAGGGTGTGGGGAAAGCTGGAGTGCGCAGTGGGTGAGTGCGGGTTGTGGGAGGGTTGGGAGGCAGCGCCACGGGACGTTTTGTTTTACAGGTTAAAACAAAAAAAAGGCGTTAATGGGACCACTTGCCACGCTGGGGTGGGCTCCCAGCGTGGCACCAGAGACTTTGGGGCGTTCAGCCGGCGGAGATTAGGCACCCGTCGGCAAAAAATAAAAAAAAAAAAGCGGGACCATTGCCACGCTTGGGTGGGCTCCCAGCGTGGCACAAGGACTTGGGAGGGGGAACATTCAGCCGACGAGTTGGGCACCCCCATTGGCAACATGACGGGTTGCCATGCTGGGGTGGGCTCCCAGCGTGGCATCAACTATTGGGAGGGGAGAGGGAGGAGACAGACGCAGTTCAGCCGACGGGGATTGGGCACCCCATGGGCTATACGCTGCGTGCTGGGGGCGCGCACGCCTGCGGCTGGGGGGGAGCTGCGCGTGAGCAGCTTCTTATAGCTGCTCACTCAAGCGTAGCTCCCCCTTTCAACTGTATGCCACTGCATTTTGGAGCGTGTCGTGACAGCTCAAAATGCGATGACTACAGAAGCCCACGCCTGCCAGCACAGTGCCTGAATGGAGGAGGAGGTGACACACCTCCGAAATCTCCGATGAAGGCACTATGTTTCTTGCACATGCGTGCAAGCAAACATAAAAATCAGCACTGCAATCAGGGTCCGCCTCATCATTGCAGCGTCAGCCATCCACCGCAATGCGGGAGTGACCCGTCATTGCAGGGCGGGATGTAGGAACCCTGATATTGTTTGTGAACATGGTGGTGGCTTGCCGCCATGTTCACAACAATATACCATCATGCTTGTTGCCGGCAGAGGCCACTCCCCGTCGGCATATCTAACCCTCCTCCAGTTATATTGTCTGCCAGCGGGTGCCCAATCCCGCCCGGCAGATGGCATCCCCTTTTGTTGTTTGCCGGCGGGGTGTCCAATCCTGTCGGCAGCAAGAATTCTCCCCTTTTGTTGTTTGCTGATGGGGTGCCCAATCCCGTCAGCTACCGCTACCCCTCAAAAGCAAGACTCCAGTGGCACATTGAGGCCCACCCAGCGTACCACATGCCTCATTAAATAAAAAGCGGTCCATAGCGTCTTTTTTTTTTTACCCCTGTAAAAAGGAAACTGTCCTCGAGGTCTCCCTACCCCCTCCCGCAACCCGCACCCACCCCTCGCATCCTACCTCTGCACACACCCCCACCCCATACTTACCACGGAGTCCAGCGATGATCTTCGGTGGACCGGGAACACGTTGAACTCTTCAAAGCTGACCGCAAACTGAGGAAATGCGGTAAGCTGTATAATGGAATGAATAGGGTTTTCCAACTTTGGTGCATATCTAGGTCATTTTGAGAATTTTTAAACCAAATTTTCAACATGGGTTTGGCCGAAAGGTGATTTTGCAGTCACTGCCGCGGAATCACCTTTCAGGGCCAGTAACAAAATGACAGTGCCAGTGTTCATGAGGTGGGCTCTCAAAAAGCCTATGTTGCAAATTTGGTGGAAAAAATTCAAAAAATGACTGTTTTACAAGCATGCGTTGCGCAGTTGCTACGCACTCTCGTAACTTCACGAATTTGCGATATTTTCACGCCAGATTTTCAACACTGGCATTTTGTCACACCTCCTTGTGAGCAGCACAGCTGTTATTGTTCACATCCTGGCCAAAATGTGTTTTCGCACTTCCGGCGCAGAATAGCACGGTCGCTGTGGGAAATCAGTGTTCAGGACAGATTAAGAAAATGACAGTGACACTGTTCATTAGTAGAGGTCCTAAAATGCCCATGCTGAAAATTTGGTAATGATACTCCATAAAATAACTGTGTTATGAGTGTGCATTGTGCAATTTGCAGGCACGCTCGTAACTTCGCGAATTTATAATATTTTCACTCCAGATTTTCAACTTTGCCATTTTCCCACACCTACTTATGAACAGTACAACTGTGATTTTTCCCATCCTGGCCGAAATGTGTTTTTGCACTTCCAGCGCAGAATAGAGCGGTCGCTGTGGGAAATCACTGTTCGGGACAGATTACGAAAATGACAATTATACTGTTCATGAGCAGAGGTCCTAAAATGCCTATGTTGAAAATTTGGTGATGATAGCCCATCAAATGACTGTATTACAAGTCTGCGTTGCGCACTTTCCATGCACCCTTGTAACTTTGCATATTTTTAATATTGTCACTCCACATTTTCAACATTGCCATTTTCCCACACCTACTTATGAACAGTACAGCTGTGATTTTTCCCATCCTGGCCAAAATGTGTTTTCACAGTTCCGGCGCACAATAACGTGGTCGCTGTGGGAAATCAGTGTTCGGCACAGATTAAGAAAATGACAGTGGCACTGTTCATGAGCAGAGGTCCTAAAATCCCTATGTTGAAAATTTGGTGACAAAAGTCCATAACATGACTGTGTTACAAGTGTGCATTGAACTGTTTCCACACACCCTTGTAACTTCGCAAATCTGTAATATTGTCAAGCCACATTTTCAACAGTGGCATTTTTTCACTCCTCCTTATGAACGCTATAGCTGTCATTTTTCACATCCTGGCTAAAATATGTTTTTGCACTCCTGCCGGAGAATAGCACAATCACTCTGGGAAATCTGTGTTTGGGACAGATTAAGATCGACCGAGTGAGAGGGGGGAGTGACTGAGCTCAACTGAGCTCTGTCGGGACTGCTGTGGATTTGTTTGTGGGCAGACAAAGGCCCCAACACAAGAGCCCAGTACAAAAGGGCAGCCTGCAGCACTGGGACAAACAGAACGAGAGAGTGAGGGAGGGAGGGGGAGTGTGTGAACTCACTGGAGCGCTGTCAGAACTGCTGCAGATTTCTTTGTGGGCAGAAAAAGGCATCAATGCAGGCAGGGCCCAGTACAAAGGCCAGCCTGCAGCAGTTGGACAAACAATGCTGACGAGAGTGAGACAGGGGAGTTAGTGAGCTCAGCAGACTCTATCAGAACTGCTCAGTTTGCTTGTGGGCAGAAAAAGCCTATGCAGGCAGGAGCCCCGTACAAAAGGGCAGCTTGCAACGCCAGGACAAACAGAATGAGCGCATGAGAGAGGGAGACTGAGCAACCTCAACGGAGCTCTGCCAGGACAGCTGCAGATTTCTTTGTGGACAGACAAAGGTGCCAATGCAGCCAGAAGCCCCATACAAAAGCGCAGCCTGCAGCGCCAAGAGAAACAGAACGAGTGAGTGACAAAGCGGTAGTGTGCAAGCTCAACGGAGCTCTATTGTGACTGCTGCGGATTTCTTTGTGGGAAGAAAATGCGGCAATGCAGGCTGGAGCCCAGTACAAAAGGCCAGATTGCAGCACCGGCAGAAACAGAATGCGTGAATGACAGAGGGGCAGTGAGCAAGCTCAATGGAGCTGTGTCGGGACTGATTCAGATTTCTTTCTGGCCAGAAAAAGCCACCAATGCAGGCAGGAGCCCAGTACAAAAGGGCAGCCTGCAGCGCCAGGAGACACAGAACATGCGAGTGAGGGAGGGGGAGTCAGTGAGCTCAACGGAGCTCTACTGGGACTGCTGCAGATTTGTTTGTGGGCAGAAAAAGGCAGCAATGGATGCAGGGGCCCAGTACAAAAGGGCAGCCTGCAGTGGCAGGAAAACCAGAATGAGCAAATGCACGAGCTCAACAGAGTTGTACTGTAACTGCTGCAAATTTCTTTGTGGGCATTAGAAGGCAGAAATGCAGGCAGGAGCCCAGTAGAAAAAGGCAGCCTGCAGCACTGGCAGAAACGGAATGAGCAAGTGAGAGAAGGGGAGTGAGCGAGCTCAATGGAGCTTTGTCAGGACTGCTGCCGATTTCTTTGTGGGCAGAAAAAGGTGCCAACAGAGGCAGGAGCCCAGTACAAAAGGGCAGCCTGCAGCACCAGGAGAACCAGAATGAGTGAGTGAGACAGGGGGAGTGACTGACCTCAACGGAGCTCTGTCAGGACAGCTGTGGATTTCTTTGTGGGCAGAAAAAGCCACCAACACAGGCAGGAGCCCAGTACAAAAGGGCAGCCTGCAGTGCCAGGAGAAACAGAATGAGTGAGAAAGAGGGGGAGTGAGCCACCTCAACGGAGCTCTGTTGGGAAGGCTGCGGATTTTTTCCTGGGCAGAACAAGGTGCCAATGCAGGCAGCAGCCCAGTACAAAAGAGCAGCCTGCAGCACTGGGACAAACAGACTCAGCGACTGACAGAGGGCCACTGAGCGAGCTCAACATACCAACGCAATCAACATTTGGCATTGACAAATGCTTATTTATTTTTTGGTCTCTGTTTTTCCCTACTGATGTTATTTTATAAGCTTATTTGAGCCATGTCACTGCATACATTCGTATCACTGTGGAATCTCTCCCAAATGTAACCCTGTATTTTTGTGCTCCTTGTTTCCTGGGTATTTATAAACTGAAATTTATCTGTATGCATTTTACATTTGTCAATAAGCCTGCAATCTGCACTTTAAGTTGTAAATCTGTGCTACTTGTACGGTGGACTGGGTCGTGACTGAAAACGGTCCCCGGGATCAGAGCACTTACCCGGTTACCAAAGTCATAAATAAATAAATTAAATAAATGTATACCCTTGAGGAAAGAAGGGAGAGGGGGGACATGATAGAAACTTTCAAGTACTTCAAGGGAATCAACAAAGTCCAAGAGGGTAGCATCTTTCAGAAAAAGAGGTGTGCAAGAACAAGGGGGCACAGTTTGAAGACAGAGGTGGGGCTGGCTCAGGGGCAATGTGAGGAAGTATTTTTTCACAGAGACGGTGGTGGACACGTGGAACAGCCTTCCTGAGGAGGTTGTGAAGTCAAAAACAGTGGGAGAATTCAAGAATGCATGGGACAGACATAAGGCAATTCTAGTGGGGGTAGGAGGAAGTAGGCTGTTGGTTAACTAGCATCTGCAGCTTATCCATTAGGTAGTGAAATGGGCAGACTGGGTGGGCCAAGCAGTCCTTATCTGCCATCAAATTCTATGTTTCTATTAGAGTGGATACAGCTGGGGGTGGGGTTGGAAAAAATGAAGGAAGATCCCAAAAAAACTGGAAGACTGGTCAAGGGTTTGGCAACTGGGCTTCAATGCCAACAAATTTAAACTTATGCACATGGGGTTCAGGGACCCAAAGGCAACATATCATTTAGGGGGGCAAGGGGTTAACAACAACAAAACAGGAAAGGGATCTGGAGGTTATCATATCTGATGACCTGAAGGTAGCAAAGCAGTGTGATAAGTCAGTATGAAAGGCTAGTAGGATGCTGGGGTGCATAGGGAGGGGGTATCATCAGCAGAAAGAGGGTGGTAGTGTTACCCCTGTATAGATCAATGGTGAGCCACACCTGGAGTACTGTGTCCAGTTCTGGAGGCTCCATCTCAAGAAGGACATAGACCAGGTGGAGGCAGTACAGAGAACAGCAACCAAAATGGTGTATGGCCTGAATCAGAAGCCCTACGAAGAAAGACTCAGGGAATTAAATATCTACTCACTGGAGGAAAGCAGAGAAAGGCAAAACATGATAGAAACATTCAAATACCTCAAGGTTATCAATAAGGTACAGCAGGGTGGCATATTGCACAGAAAAAGATGTTCAAGGACAAGGGGGCATGACATGAAACTGGAGGGGGGGAGACTTAGAGGGGATGTGAGGAAATATTTCTTCACCAGAAAGGTGGTGGATGCCTGGAACAGCATCCCAGCAGAGGTGGTGGTACTGAAATGGTAACAGGTTTCAAACATACATGGGACAGACACAGGGGGGATTTAATAACAGGGCTGGTGGGGGTAAGGGCTGGAGATCAATTGGGGTCTATGGTAGCACAGTAGGTAGGGACTTTAGGGCAGACTAGATGGGCAAAGAGGTCCTGTTCCTGCCGAAAGTTCTTTGTGTCTATGTTTCTCCATTTTGGAGAAATCTGTCACCATCATGATGAGGACTGTGTCATCTGCATAGAGTTTTATCTTGGAGTGGTGTATGTGACCGGGGAGGTCATTCACATAAATCAGGGATAACACAGGACCCAGTATCGATCCCTGTGGGACCCACCTGAACAGGTACCCCACCATGAGAGGGTGCTGTCTTAAGCTACTGGCTGCCTGCAGGTGGTTAAGTAAAATGTGAACCAAGAGTTAACTTCTGCTGCAGCTCCCATTGTCAAGGAATATGCTGAGGTCCACCATGCCAAATGCCCTTGAGAGGTGAAAGTACACCGCTGCAATGGAACCCCATCATTTGGGGCTCCCTCAACTTCCCTGACGAAGTCTGCAAGTGTGGTGGACATATAAATCCCGACTGGTGAACTGTCAGTAGGTTGTATTTTTCTATGTATGAGGTTAGTTGCCTGCAGACAATTGTTTCAAGTAATTTTGATATTATGGATAGTAGGGCTATAGGTCTGTAGTAGGAGGAGTCATTAGGCCCCATGTTGGGACCACTTTTGCATGTTTCTAGGTCTCAAGGAAGAATTCTTCCATTAGGCTTATGTTGAAGGTTTTGTCAGGATTCGGTGTATATGGGCTGCTGCTCTTTTTAGGAACTTAGGCAAAGATATTCAAAGGGGTTATGCCTGGCACAACTGAGCTGCACCAGCGCAACCCCAGAAATGCACCCCGGGGCAATATTCAAAAGGGGGAATTGTGCAGCGCAGTTCCTGATGCACCAGGGTGCAAAGATAATGTATGCGGCACATCTCCAAGGGGCATGCCCATGCATATGGTGGCACATCCGGATATTCAGCCTGGGATGTGCGGTGCATCTGCAGATGCATCCCAGAGATGTGCTGCATACCTGGGCACAAAGTTGAGCCAGAGAAAAATGGCTCAACTGGTAGCCATCCACAGGCGAGCTGCCATTTTGCAAGGTGCAACACAGCAGCTGCTGGCCGTGGGTGACTATCTCCCTCCGAACACCGTACACAGGCGCACACAGTATCCCCTGGTGGTCCAGTGGTACCCCATCTTTCCCGTAACCCCGATCGGCTGTAATGTGTAATGAAAGACTTCCCTGGTAGCCTAGTGGTACCCCCCTCCCGTACCTCCGATCACCTATAATGTTAAACAATATTTCCCCGGTAGTCTAGTGGCACCCCCCCCCCGTTCCTCTGATCACCCATAATGTTAAACAATATTTTCCTGGTAGTCTAGTAGCACACCCCTCCCCTCCCGTACCTCCGATCGCCCATAATGTTAAACAATATTTCCCTTGTAGTCTTGTGGCACCCCCCACCAGTACCTCTGATCACCCATAGGGTTAAAGAACACATTTTCTTGGTGGCCCAGTGGTTCCTCCCTCCCTGCCGGTAACCCAGATTGCCCATAGGGTTAAAGAACACATATCCCTGGTGGTCCAGTGGTTCCCTCCTCTCCGCCAGTAACCCTGATCACTGTATCACTCTTATGTAAGATCCCTGGTAGTCTAGTGGTACCCCCTTCCCATCCTGTAACCCTGATCACTGAAAAAAGACCAATATCAGTCCATGGTAGTCTAGTGGTCCCCCAATCCACCACACCCACACAGGACCCCTAGCTCACCCAGCTCTCCCCCTCAGTCATTGGCGGGCAGCATATGCACCCACATACCTCCGCGGCTGCCCACTGAATGACAGCTTACAGTAAGTGCTGCAAGTTCATTGGTCCACACTGTGGACCAATGGGCTTGCAGTGCATACTGTAAGAGCCATTCACAACTTTATGAATGAATGACTCATTCAAAAGTTGTGAATGACTCTTATAGTATGCACTGCATGCTCATTGGTCCACAGTGTGGACCAATGAGCTTGCAGCACTTACTGTAAGCTGTCATTCGGCGGGCAGCCATGGAGGTATGTAGGTGTGTAACCCCCACCCCTGCCTTTTTGCCAAAACAACAGGTGGCATGCTGTTGGCGCTGGCAGCAATACCTGGTGGGGACCTGGGTTCGGGGGGGATGAGGTTACCTGGCACGAGGGGACCTAGGTTTGGCTACTCTGCACAGGGGCACCCAAGTAAATCCAAACACAGGAAGCAATAACTGTAATGTCCAGAACCAGGATTGGGATTTTTTAGTGTGGCTTTTATTCACAACTAGCCGAACACAACAAAGCACAGATGGACCCCCATGGGGTTACGTTTACTGATAATTCAGATTAGAGACTACAAGGCGGTCCACTGGAAGAATGAACCAATTTACTGTTCTCAGACTCTGGACCCACCAGACACACAGCCCGGACTTGCATGGACTTTGGATACACAGCCCGACTGGCCCGGCTCCCCTGCCAGCCACTTGACTGACGGTTCATTGGAAGAATGAACCCATTTTACTTGTTGTGGCTCCCCACACCACTTAGAGTCTGCTACCCCTATAGAGATTTCCTTCTTACTTCTTCTGACTCCCATCTCACAAAGAGAATTCTTTTCCCAAGTTGTGGCTCCCTACACCACTTAGAGTCTGCGACTCCTCGAGAGATTTTCCCTTTTGCAACCCCACGTCTGGGTACCTCCCTCATCACTGGCCAGGTGCATGAGGCAAAGTAGCAATCACAGCAGAAATCCGTAGAGGTGGACCTGGTTACTAAAGATGGGGGGTTTGCCCATCTCCAGCTCCCACAGCCCATACCCGGCCATTTCTCTGGACAAACTGAAACTTTGAAATGTAGATTAAACGGTGGATGAACTGTCGCACCCCCTCTACAACATTACTTGAATCCACACAGCACTTTAGCTTTTGAACCTACTATATTTGTTTGTCCTAGTACTATAGGCCTCCCAAATAGTAGTCCCAATCCCAGATTTCTTCACATTTCCCAGCTGAAGAAACACAATTTTTGCCCTCTCAAATTAGAGCAAAAACACTCACCCTTTCGTTGCAGGTGCCCCACAGGCGAAGAACAACTTTTTCCACTTTTCAAGCACAAACTGAAACTGTAAAAGGCAGCTTTCTCTCTTTAGCAGAAATTAGGAGATTGCTCCTGGAATCTACATGAGGATACTTTACTCTTTCTCTCCACCCCTGGAGGGAGGGGGGTACTGAGACCTGGACAGCGGTCTCCACCACTTGAACACTGGACACTCACTCCTTCTCCCACAGAAGGTAAACAAAAGACTTCCTTCCTGCATGCAGGCAAGCAGGACTCTGACTTTGAAAACTCCAACATTCTATCTCACTCCTTCTGCTGCAGATTCCAATGTGGCTTATGCAGCTGCGACAGTTCTATTGGTGATGTCATCTCTCAGTCTCAGCTGAGACTGAGAACAGAGTGAGACAGTGTGAAATCCATTTAACTGGAGTTTCACAAGCTGCCTTCCCTGCCTACCACTAGGTCTTACTGGGATTCTAGTAACCCCGGGTAACAAGGGGGTTACACTCGCCCTTGACCAGGAAAATGACTGTCCCCAGTCATTATGCACCCAGCCTTAGGCCATCCCACCCTATGTGCTACCTGCGGAGGGGGGTGATCAGGCCCCCTCCTACCATGTGCAAGCACAGGCAAGTATCACTAAGGGCCTAGAGGCCTGTAGCTGACATGTCAGCCTCTACACTATCCACTTACTATGGACACCTAGTGGCTCTGGTAGAACCATCCAGAGCATAGCCCTGATAGATCAGCACTGCGGTCCCTACTGTAGGTCAGGGCCACAGCCTGTCCATCCCCCCTAACCCTCTAGGGAAAACCTATCTGCCTCTAACATAATATTCCAAAAATAAAAAAAAAACCCGGGGACCTCCCCGACCTTGGGCAACCTGCAACCACTCCATTAAAATACCAATTACTGCCTCCTCCCTACCCCCACGACCACACCTGTGGAAGGAAAAGGGTTAATACAGTAACCATAACAATAACACCACAGTACTTTAAATTTCTAATCAATAAAGCACTGAACAAGGAACTCCGATGAGCCCCTCCTCCTCCTCTTCTTGTCTTCTCTTCTGTCTTCCCAGGAACACCTGTAAGAAAAAGAAAGACAAAACACACTCTCCTAATCTGCATACACAGTCTATCTAAAACCCCTACCATACAAAACACTGAAAAATCCCCAAAAGATTTTTTTTTAGAAAAAAGGTAGAAAAACAGTATTTACATTAGAGTACAATAATGACATTATTTACAATCCACATTTGGGGGGGATGGAGTGCCCTAAAAGTCCCAACTAGTGACCACAAGGCCCGAAGGCTAGTCCAATAAAGAGTCTCTCCTGGGCGGGGCCGGTGAAGCACAGTTCTAACAGGCCAAAGTCCCGAAGAGAGAGGTCTTCTCGGACAGTTCACACATTTTAAAGTCTGCTAGTGTAGGGTGTGTACTGCAGCATGTCATAAAGATAGGAAAGTTCGGACTTACCAGCCATTTGTAGTACAAGAATCTGCACAAACCTGCACCCTGCCGAAGACTCTCCCTGGCAGCATTTCTTCTGATACAGCTGGGCGGACATCTTCTGGGAACCACAGAGGGCACATCTGGAAACAGCTGGGCTGATGTCATCTCTGGAGACGGAACCTTAGAACAGGAACAAAAAAAAAACAGCTGGTCCGACGTCATCTGATTACCAGGTGATGAACAGGAAACAGCTGGGATGGTGTCCTCTCTGGATCTGAAGTCATCTGGTGGGCCAGTGGATGGTTGCTGGACAGGATAGTACACTGTAGACTGATGAATGTGGGGCACCTGAGTCCTGGCTATTCATATTGGTGGATCAATAAGGGCACTTCACAGTCTGATGTGGCAGTATTGACTACCACTGCTCGGCTCTCCATTTTGTAGGCACGGACTTATTTGCAGGGAGGTCCTTGCACTGAGGCCAATAGTACCGGGGGTCAGGGGCTTGAATTATTACCCTGTCTGGGCGCACATAATTCACACAGTGGGAGACTTCACGTCCCTCTCCATCCACCACTCTCACTCTGTCCATAAACAGTGTCCTGCCTCTTTTCCACTGGGTATACTTTTCATGGAACAGTCTATTCTTTACATGCTGGTTAGCCCCAGGATGCACATTTTTCATTGCTTCATCCCAGATCCAGGATTTCCTGCAGTCCTCAATCTCCTCCCAGACTCTCCGAGGAAAGGTAGGAAAGGTCATACCATAGATCTCATTTGCCTTTCTACGGACCAGTCTCTCCTCTTTACTTGCTTTGGTCAATCTGACACCGCTGGCCTGGCTTGGGGGTGGCCAGTCCTGGTTCTGCCAGCTTCGCATTCTTAAGGAAATTAAAAATGGATCCCTGACTTCTTCCTCCTGTAAAGCCAGGGCAGTGGCATCACCACCTTCTTCAACACATTCCTCAGAGGCAAGATCTTGAGGCTGTGTACCCATTCCTTTCTCACAAGGCCACATAGGTTCCCCCTCATCTTCCTCTTCACTGAGGATCTGAGCCCAGGAGTGAGCAGTCGTTCTCACCCCCAAGACTATCCATTCATCACTAGGCGCGGAGGTCGACACCTCCCATTCAAAGGCCTCCCGCATCTCATCTTCACCTAAGAGACTTGGGCTAGGCCCCCCCACCCAGGGGTCTATTGATGCTTTATCCGAACTTTCTTTCTGAGATCCAGCATCCAAAACTTCAACTTCAGGTTCAGTCTCTAACTCTGCACCCTCTAGCTTTGTGCCACACTCCCCCGAGGGACCTTCCTCCACAGGCTCCGCCTGGTGCTGTGTGCTGCCAACTGCAGATTCCTGCATTTTTGTCCATGTGGGAGCCAAACGAATTGGAGGTACTTTATACAAGCCATATTTTTGTAGGCATCCAGCACAGTGAGGAATCATGAAGATGTCCCTTCCAGGTCCCAAGCATATCTGGCATACATGCACTGGATAATTAGGAATTGCCACATCAGGAGGCAGTTGCCCTCCATAGCACCACTTTTCAATATCTCTCAGTCTATTTACTGCTGCTGTTACTGCAGCCAGGCATGATCCGGGTATGAGCTGGTCCTGAGGCCATAACTGCAGAAAAATAAACAAAAGTTCACTGTAACTGAAAGTCCCACTTTAATGAACACACTCTGTAGCTTTAAAATGGCTCCTCTGCTGCTGTGTTTGCTTACTACCCCACCCTGTAATGGCGCAGAACACTCCTGTGCATCAACATATTTAGAATCTGGGTCAAGTCACTGTGCACCGATTTACACAGCTACTGATAACTTTTACTCAAACTGCACAACTTGCTCTGTTCTGGCTTCACACACATTTACAGGATTTTCCTTGGACTTTTCACAAGCTGGTAACATTCATTTATTCACAGTCCCTTAAAAGCTTCAGGTTTTAGCTCAGGATTGCCTGCTTCTACTAGTGTTGCATTTTGCTACAACCCACAGTCTCTCTCTGGCTACAAACTTTAAACTGAGGCCATTTTCACTTTCATGCACACATTCATTCAATGGCTTTACAGACTTGCACTTGCTGGCAGGACTTCACACAGTCGTTACTTACAAAGCGACTACACTGCTGCACACACATTTTATGTGGCATTACTAACAAGCATTTGTCAATGCCGAATGTTTGCTTGCTGGCATTGGCATTGGTAGTGTAGAAGTTACAGAGCTGCATAATAGGAATGGCAGTGAAGTATTGAACTGAAGCCAACCCCACCACCACCCTGCAGAGAGTAACAGGCATTGGGGTGTGCCTTTGGGTCATCAGGCATAACGGCCATGTCATTTCACCACACACTATCCTGCAGACACTGACAAGTGTCACGGTGTGCCTTAGGGTCTTTGGCCCTTATGCGCACCCCATTCCATCAGGAAATATGGTGAGATGGGTGCAGTATAGGAGAATGGGGTGAACTTTGAGGCCGAAGAGTCCAAGGCATACCTCGATGCCTCTCACTGGCTGCAGGGTGTGGAATGGTATGAGCATTACAGGCAAGAATCCCAAGTCACACCCCTGATGCCTGTCATTCTGTACAGGGTGGGGCATGATGGTTGGAAACTCTAACACCTCAGACATTCATTGGCATTTGCACTCCAAATTTTCAACATGGTTTTTTTGTGACCCCCACCTCATGAACAGTGGCAATATCAGTTTGTTAGCCGAAAGCTGCTTATGCACAGCGACTACGGCATTTAGCACCACAGGTGCAAAAACACATTCCGAACAGGATGTGAAAAATGACAGCTGTACTGTTCATGGGGAGGTGTAAAAAATGGCAGTGTTGCAAATTTGCAGTAAAAATATTAAAAAAACTGGTGAAGTCACGAGCGTGCATAGAAACTGTGCAACACACACCCGTAATCTAATTAGTTTGGGGATTTTTTACAGCAGATTGTCAACACAGGCATTTTGGGACCTCCGATCATGAACAGTGTCACTGTGATTTTCTTTATCTGTCCCGAACAATGATTGCCCACAGCGACCATGCATCTCTGCGATGAAAGTGTGAAAACACATTTGGGCCATGTTGTGAAAAATGACAGCTGTACTGTTCATAAGGAAGTGTGGAAAATGCCACTGGTGAAAATCTGGACTGAAAATATTACAAATTCATGAACTTACGAGGGTGCGTGGAAACTGCGCAATGCTCACTCATAACACAGTCATTTCATGGACTTTTGTCACCAAATTTTCAACATAGCCATTTTAAGACCTCTGCTCATGAACAGTGTAACTGTGATTTTCTTAATCTGTCCCAAACATTGCTTTCGCACACTGACTGCACCATTGTGCGCTACATGTGTGGAAACACATTTTGGGCAAAACATGAAAAATGGCAGCTGTACTGTTCATAAGGAAGCGTAATAAAATGGCAATGTTGAAAATCTGGAGTGAAAATATTGAAAATTTGCAAACTTACGAGCGTGCGTAAGAACTGCGCAATGCATGCTCGTAAAACAGTCATTTTTAGGAATTTTTCCACCAAATTTTCAACATAAGCTTTTTGAGAGGCCACCTTATGAACAGTGGCAGTGTAATTTTGTTACTCCATCCCGGAAGGTGATTTTGCACAGTGACTGCAAAATCACCCTTCAGGCCCGATTAATGCCATGACAGTGAGAGCATTCATGAGAAGGGGTCCCAAAAACACCATGGTGAAAATTTGGTGCAAAAATTCCAAACAATGCCTGAGATATGCAGCAAAGTTGAAAAAACCCTATCTATCCCATTATACAGCTTACCAGCATTTCCTCAGTTCGCGGTTGGCTTTGAAGAGTGCAGATGTGTTCCTGGTCCACCGAAGATAGTCGTGCTGGAGTCTGGAGGTAAGTATGGGGTGCAGGTGGGGGGTAGAGACAGCGAGGGACCGTTTTTGTGTTTCAGGGTTTTTGTTTTTTAAAAAAGCGGCGGCGCTGGGCGTTTGCCACGCTAAGATGCGCTGCATAGCGTGGCACAAGGATAGCTGTTTGGGGGCGTGGAGCTGATGGGGGATTCGGCACCCCGTCGGTGATAGCATCTGTTGCCATGCTGGGGTGGGCTCCCAGCGTGGCACCCTGTACTCTGGGGAACAGTGGAGCCGACGGGGGACTGGGCACTCCCGTCGGCTATACGATGTGTAATCACGCTGAGATGGGCTCCCAGCGTAGCATGTGGAACTCTGTTTGGGGGGGGAGTGCAGCACAGCTAATGGGGGATTGGGCACCCCCGTCATCTATACAGTGTGTGCGTGGGGGGGAAAGCACGCAGTATGCGTGCCTGTGTGTGTGTGTGTGTAGGGGCAGCACACATGAGCAGGCGATATCTTATTGCTGCTCACTGAAGCGTAGCTACCCCTTTCAACTGTACTCCACTGCATTTTCGACTGCTGTCATAGAACAGTTCCAGCAGCCATTGAGAACTGCGGCTCGCGCGCAAACACACTGACTGAATTGGAAGAGGGCTGCCACACCTCTGAAAAGCTTCGAATGATGGCACTATGTTTCTTACACATGCATGCAAGCAAACATAAAAACGGAACAGGTAATTCCAAGACTGTATCTGGTGCTGTTTTTGTTTTCTTTTTTGTGACTGGAATCAGCCCACGGTTGTGTTTGCAGCAATCAGAATGCGAAGCGTGATGTTGCAGTATATGACAGTTGTTGGTGGCTGGTGCGCTTTCACCTGTGTGCGAGACTACTGTTTTAAAAAAACAGATGACTGCAGGCAATAGTTTTAGAATTATTTCTAGTCCTTTTGGACTATTTTCTATTTTGGGGGCTGCTGAGAGCAAAAGTACCTGCCAGTTTTGGTCGTACAGGTGTTAGCCAATTAGTAAGTGTGTGTGTGTGTGTGTGTGTGTGTGTGTGTGTGTGTGTGTGTGTGTGTATGTGTGTGTATGTGTGTGTGTGTTTAAAAACTGACCATCACTTACCATTATAACAGTGGACGAATAGACAGACAGGGATAGATGGATAGATAGATAGATATATAGATAGATTAGATAGATAGATAGATAGATAGATAGATAGATAGATAGATAGATAGATGGATGGATGGGTATATAGGCAGATAGATAGACAGGTAGGTAGATAGATGGATGAAGGACTGACAGATGAAGGGAGGGCGGCAGGCAAACAGGCAGATACTCCTTGATTATGTCACCCTGCAATAGATAACATCAGCTGAATATGAACAACCTCATAAAACATTATATACCCATTGTCACGCTGTCATTGACAAAGATTATTAGAAAACTAAACATCCAATGATCTCACCCTGCAGAGATGCGTTGTATCCCCGATTTAAATTGATTTGAACATCTTCCCAGCTGTATGTCCAGTTAAGATGATCAAGGACATTGTGTTTACCAGGATTATTTTATTATTGAATATGGTTCTGTGAATGGCTTATGCATGTTATAATTTTTATAAACAGTAATTGAATATATCATTCTCACCCATTAAAGCTGTTAGTCAAAAATGGATGGACTCGTTTAATGCACTTAAAACCATTACAAAACAAGTCACTCTTCAACTAATAACATCTGTTTTCCTTCTGTTTTTGGTCACAGACAATATTTTAAAGATACAATAATTATACACAGAAATAAATATACTCGGTCAACTTGTTTACTGGTGAAAGATCATAGACGACTTAAAATATATTGTATTATTTTAACTACAACCATTCACATATAGTAAAATAGTTTAACTTTAGAAAATGACATTGTTTTTTTAATATGCATTTTTATTGCTGCCACCGAGTCTCATACTTTCTAATGACATCTGAGTCACCACTAATTAATTCTGCTCCCACACCGCTGTGAAAAGTGATTCTGTTTCAACAGCAGGTGAAGTGACAGAATTCTCTCGGGTTGTACTGGAGGCTTAGCAGCAGGAGATTTGTACTGACAAAAAAAAGCCACTGATGGCACCAGGGAAACTTCGGGAAAACATACTTTTCAAACACATCTGCTTACATTTGAAAGTGTTTTGTTTGTTTTCAATATGCAGGATAACTTTTAAAATATAAAGCATGAGCACAACTAACTTCTAGTTCATCGATTTTCTGTATTGTGTCCCTCAGTCTTTATTAGTGAAGTCCCCACACTTCATATCATCCTCCTGTTCATGCTTCCCACCTCACCTACCCCCAACACACACCTCTGAAGTCACAGTGCTGTTTGTAACCTCACTATCTGTTGCTGCTGAAGATTAAGTTCTTATTTACTTATTTATTTCACTTTCCTAATGAGGTAAGTGCACTGGCATAAAACGATTAAGGTCTTATAAACAGAGATTATGACTTCAGTGAGGAACAGCAAAAGCTGAGAAGTCTGACAAAATATCCTACAGTCCTGTAATTGTCCTAAGTGATGGAAAATTAGAGGTTTTGAAAACAGAAAATTACTGTAATATAATTGTGTCTGAATATTGTTTTTTTTAAAAAAACATTGATACTGGAAAGAACACGCGTTAATATATCTTCTGCATGTATTTAGCATTCATTTTGTATCATGTACAGTGATGTTCATTAATATGAAGACAGCTGCGCTGACTGCTCACATTATTTATTTATTTCAATTCTAGGATTACAATTACCTTTGAGCCCACGGCTCTTTTACAAAGGTTCCACATCAAGACATAGTTATCACATGACAATATACAAAATTGTTACACAAATAAGGGTAAACGATATCAAATTAATTTCGAACAGACAGGGAGAGGGTAAAGTGGAAAGGAAGAGGACAATGGCGGGGTGGTAGAAAGAAATGAGAGGGGCAAGAGGGAGGTAAGGAAATGAGCAGAGAGGAGAGGTGGGGGGTAGGTAAGGATAAGGAAGGGGGTGGGAGGAGCTGCCAGGAAGGTGGCATTATCAGGTGCTGTAGAGTGTGTGGGGCAGAGGCCAAACCAGGGCAAGTGCGTTATGTAAGGAGCTAGATATAGGAAAGTGTGGTAGCAGAGTGGAGTTGCATAGACATTATCCATGACAGTCGCAGATGCTGGAAGCGACCAGGGTGTTACGGAGCCTGGATTTGAAGGCCCCTAGCCCAGTGGTATTGATAGTATCATTGGCAAGACCATTAAACCAAGTGGGTGCCCTGTAGACGAATGAACGCTGGCCAATGGCTGTGCGGCAGCGAGGGATATGGAAAAGTTGTGGCTTTGATCCCCTGGTAATTCTGGAGCTGGTTTTCGTTTGAAGGAGTGAACAAACCCCGGGAGGGGCAGTTCCCAAATGTATTTTCTTAGCAACCATGGAGGTTTGGTACTGAATTGTATGATCAAGTTGAAGCCTGTTAGCTTGTGAGTAGAGGTCACAGGTCACATTATGGCATCAAAATCATATGCCTGTGACACCAGAAGCATTTCCTCCGCAACAGACTGTGAAACAAGCGAGAACTGTGATGTCTGGTGCAGAAAGCAGCCATGGTAGATGACATCGAGGGTATAGTGACACTGTTTTCATCTTGTGTATTTTGACAAAGTGGGGAACTATAATATAAACCGAAAATATATGAAGCTGAAATGTGGCTAAATTTTCGCCAACCTTTTCAGTAATGTTATGTCTATATCAAGCTGCTTCACATGGATGCTGCTGTTTGGAAAACTTGGGGAAATGATAACAAGAACGCCTTGGTGTATTCAGTTTGATGTTTGTGTAATAAAAGAGAATGCTGTTACAAATATGCAAAGTGAAAATCAAGCTGTGTTGTTGCCAACTATCTGCAGCATAATATGCATTTTAATCACTTGTATAATGTACTTCAGCTATAGGTGTAACAATTCTCCTGCTTCTTTTTCTTTATTAAATGTCATACTATTTGCAGACCCTTTCTTCTGAACAACAGGCAGAGCTACAAACAATTTATCAAACAGCAAAATCGCAAGTCATTCATTCTCAATAAAATGACAGTAGTGACTTCACAGCAGTTATTTCATTGGAAATACAATGACAGTTGTGACATCATCATCTTACCTTGTATTCTGATTGGTAGTGGATTTAGAAAAAAACTACAAAAATATATTTTTAACATGACGCATAATAGCGATAAGGTGATACAGCATGGAGTCTCTATCCTCGACAATGATCTGACTGACTCCTGTTAACAAAGTACTTCACCTTCTGTATTATACTTTATTCACACCACAACGGGAATAATGCCTCCCATAACGATTCCACTATCCCTATCATATTATACCTTAAAATAATATTGAACTGCACCATAGTGCTTAGTGTCTGCATGATTGTCAGTTCTTATGGGAAACGGGATAACAACCTGATCTTCGCACTAAAAAGCACAAAGTGAACCCCTGAAAAAAAGTTTTGCCACTAAATGTTTACATCTCAATAACTATCCCCCACTGTTTAATGTAATGTTTATAGACAGCCTAAACAAGAGAACGAGTAATGCGTCATTTTACTTGCATTGTCCTAGTTTCTCGTTCTGTATTTGTCATGGTGTTAATAAAATAATAAAAAGTTTTGACCCGAATTTTCTGACTTGTTATGCCATCATAGTGTTTACCAGTGACAACAGACTGATGTCACAAACACAACTGTGAGCTCAGTTGGGTTGCATCCGATGTTTTTGAAACAAGAAGTGGCCTAAATAGTTGGTTAATGCGAAATATACCTACTGGTATAAACCCTAAAAACAGAAAGCATTTAAGTCAAATGCAGCTCCTGTAAACAATGTTTTTTTTCACAGTTATAGTTTTTATTAAGTTTTCAGTTTTGAATCACAGTGATACAGCTTTAGGACAATGTGGAGTGTGACTTACAGATATCGGTAACTGTCCTAAAGCTGTATCATTGTGATTCAAAACTGAAAAAAATGTTTTTTAACATTTTATTTTATACCCGTGATAACAGTATGAACAATAAAAGGGACCCGATGACTTAAAATTTCATCATAGTAAGCTCAGGTATAATGCACTGGTATTTTAGTGTGTCATTCTAATAACTTTTATATATACGGGATTGAATAGTAAAATAATCCTTTAACGCAGCCAACAAAGTTGATGTGTGTCTGTTGAACTGTTTCTAATTTTAGAGAAGATCTTTAACGGCCCTTGGGTACTTCTGAAGTATGGAATGGCGTGACCTAAGATGTCCTTTTAAAGTGTTATTTGATGGGGGCCTAAATGGATTAAAACATAAAAGCATTGTAAACTGAATGTCATATGCACTGATATGAAATGTATCTGTCATTATATTTGAAATCTAATAAGCAGAATTAAAAAAAAATAAACATTGTGTGGGCCTCAGAGATAAATAAAGGGGTAGCAATGAAAAACGCACCATCATTTTCCCTGCATTACATTGTTTTATTTAAAACAGTTCCTAATCACTGATACCTGTTACCAGATAATAATAATAATCATAATGAAGAAGAAAAAGAAGGAATCGTTGCTAGTCTGTAACATCATGCAGCATGTAAGGTATATGTTTCAAAATACGCTGGTTTTCCATTTTCACACCTCCTTATATAAAACACCTCCCTTCATTTTCTATAAAGTTTGGAGTCCACATAGGGGTCAATTTACAGAAGGCTCAAATTGCAGCTTGTGAACTGTAGGATTGGGGGGATATTTAGTTTTGCAGATGTTCTGGGGAATTTCTTCTCACATCGTCTTTTTACGGATCCTATGCTGCTTCTCCTGCAAACTGTCATTGGTACTACATAAGAAGAGTAATTGCATAGAACACAGACAGAACACAGAGATAAGAACCAGTGCATTGAACATCTACTTTCCTGTAAATCAAGTTGCCCCAGGAAGGAATGCCATCTAGAAGGAGACAGGCTATCATTTCTCACAAGGCTCCGGCAGCTTCTGATGGTAAAGATAACAAGCCATAGTGTAAAGTTGGATAAAATGAGAACCTTGGTGTTTTTTTAATTGTTTTGACAGTGGCTTTGGCTGGAGCTATTTTTAAGAATGGGTGCTTTTATGAAACCATTTTGCTTCATGACAGAAGCTGTCTCGTTATGTTTTCATCCAGAGACACCTCGATGTTAAACTAGGACTAAGAACCTAGTTGTAATGCTATCAGAGTGAAATCTCTATTTGTTTTGCAAGGAGCTAATGAAAAGGGCATTTTGTTTCTGTGTCCTTGACTCCCGAGCTCTTGGTGCATACTTTGAAACTGAGGCTGTTGCTCGAAGCTGCCAAAGCAAAAATGTTGTGATTTTTAGAAAACAAATCTCAAGGTCCATTTACAATCTGGTCAGGGTTTTTATTACATCTGCAATTCCTCTTCCAAAGTGTCTTTCAGGAGAGGACTCTGCCACCAGAAATAAACAAAGTTATGGCACTAAGTTTGAAACCCCATTGAAATACATCCAGACTGCATACCTGTCCTTGGGCCCCAACACAAAAGATTTGTTTAACTCAAGTCAGTGGCTGTTGCTCCCTTGGTACAGAGTGCGGTCGCTCTGTTCAGACTTTGGTAACAGTAAGGACATGAATGAATAGTGCCATGAATTTGTCTATAGTAAAACCTGATTGGCACAGACTCAACCAATCAGGTTTTACTACAGGTAAATACGTCAGCATTCATTCATGCCATTACTATTACTAAACTCTGAACAGAATGTACCCGCTCTGCACAGATGGGCCGACAGCCACTGACTGGGATTAAACAAATCTTTTTGGGCTGATGCCAGGGGTGGTGGTGACACATATTAAACAGCATCAATGGGGTCTCTGGTTGGGTGGGAGGAGGTGAGGGGAGTGGGTTTTAGTGTGCGGTGGTGAGGAAAATCCGAGAGGTGGGACAGGCGGGACAGGAAAGGAAACAGCAAGGGACAAGAGTGGGAAGGAGAAGGGGGAGGGAGTGGAACCAGAGGGATGATTGAGCAAGGCCAAGTGATTCTGGAGAGGTAAGGGACGAGGTGGCTAATGTGCAGGGGAATCAGAGGAAACTAGGAAGATGCAGTGGCTACACAGTGCTTGAGTCACTTCACTACATGTCTTGCATTGCTTGTAAAGCACTTTGGGATACAAGGTGAACGAAAAGCGTTACAAGGGAACTGTTTAGGTTAAAAGGCAATCCTCCGTTTTGAGAACCCACAACATAAAGAACTGTTTACATTCAGATGGTATGTTATAAAAGGTCTTATAGGCCCCTGCTAAGGATCTCGGCAAATGTGTGTGCAAATATTCCTGAAATAATGGAGTTTAGGTAACCGTCGCAATGCACAGCAGGCAATAAAAAAATAATTTTTCATACTATATATGTCACGCTTGGAGAAGGTAGCAGTCTTATTATCAGTAAAGTGCAATCATGCGTCGGTGCTGAACTCTACCACTTACCTGTAGAACTTAACTTTTGTAACTGTTCTAAATGCGTCTAACACTATTGCCGTTATATTGTGAAAAGGCATTATTTCAAGGAACTACAGTATGTTTTTAAGAACAAGCATATGTTCTACCAGCAACTTAGCATTTCTATTTCTCACTTAAACGTACGGACTTTCAGGCAAGCTTTTCAGGTTTCAAATATTATACGGGCATGTCTGCCATGGCTAAACCAAGGTTTTCACAATCAGGTTTTGTGACAACTCCCCTAGGAAGATACAGTGGCTATACAGTGTGCGTGGCGGTGGGGGGGGGAGGCAGGCGCGAGCAGGCAGTATGTGTGTGTGTGTATGTGTGTGTGCAGGGGGAGCACGCATGAGCAGGATATCTTATCGCTGCTCACTCAAGCGTAGCTCCCCCTTTCAACTGTATGCCACTGCATTTTTGGTGCTGTCATACACAGCTCCAGCAGCCATTGGAGAGCTGCGGCCGCGCCTGCAAAGACACTGACTGAATTGGAGCAGGGCTGACACACCTCCGAAAACTCCGATGATGGCACTATGTTTCTTGCACATGCGTGCAAGCAAACATAAACATCACTGATTGAGCAGTTTTTTAGTTGTTCACTATCTGTGATCAGTAGCAACTTGCTGCAATGGGGTAAAACGGCCTGCAGCCAGTTTTTGAAGGCCTCTGAACACAAACGGGCGAGCAGTCTTAGCGATCGTCATTTTAACCACCAAATTCACTATTTCCACGATTGATTTGCGGGTTGAGCCCGATTTTAAACTTAAAAGTCTATTTTTTGAATGTTTGCAGCGCTTTGAATCCTCCGCGACCCTCCTCCACTGCCAGTACACGCACTACACTCTGTCTCCCTCTCGAATGCTGAGGCAGTCTCAGAAGAGCTGGCTGAGGGGTGGGACTAACTGCAATCTGACCAACCACACGACGCCATGCAAATGAGCCTCTTCTTCCTCGCGAGGGCGCCTCTCCTCACGGCGATCGTCGAGCAGGCAAATTTAAACTGTAAAATGCACTTTTTTCTTCAACTGACTCCACGGCGGGTGCCCATTTCAACCATGTAACATTGCCATTAACTCTGCAGTCTCTCCATTTACACAGAAAGCATTTCCAACGTCCAGGGCATAATTTCTCTGTTGCTACCCCTAGTCTTCCACACTTTCCTTCACAGAATTCATTTTTAAAGCATTTCAAATGTCCAGGGCATAATTTCTCTGTTGCTACCCCTAGTCTTCCACATTTTCCTCACAGAATTCATTTTAAAACTGCCAAAAATGCTGTAAACAATTCTGATGCAGGACAAGGGCACACTCTTTGGCTTTACAGCTCCTTGGTAAACAGTTGGCATTTTTTAAACAGCAGCACAAGATTCACAGCACACAGCAACACACTAGGGAAATTGCTTCAGCTTTTTGGGCTACCCACTGCCAGATAGCCAAAACGCTAGCCCCCTTGCCCAAGCAGCTTCCTTCCTGAACAAATCTCAGTGGTGCCTCCATTTTTGTAACCCCCAACCCTGCCTTTTTGCCAAAACGACAGGTGGCATGCTGTTGACGCTGGCAGCAATACATGGTGGGGACCTGGGTTCAGGGAGGATGAGGTTACCTGGCACGAGGGGACCTAGGTTTGGCTACTCTGCACAGGGGCACCCAAGTAAATCCGAACACAGGAAGCAATAACTGTAATGTCCAGAACCAGGACTGGGATTTTTCAGTGTGGCTTTTATTCACAACTAGCTGAACACAACAAAGCATAGATGGACCCCCATGGGGCTACGTTTACTGATAATGCAGATTAGAGACTACAAGGCGGTCCACTGGAAGAATGAACCAATTTACTGTTCTCAGACTCTGGACCCACCAGGCACACAGCCCGGACTTGCATGCACTTTGGATACACAGCCCGACTGGCCCGGCTCCCCTGCCGGCCACTTGACTGATGGTTCATTGGAAGAATGAACCCATTTTACTTGTTGTGGCTTCCCACACCACTTAGAGTCTGCAACCCCTAGAGAGATTTCCTTCTTACTTCTTCTGACTCCCATCTCACAAAGAGAATTCTTTTCCCAAGTTGTGGCTCTCCACACCACTTAGAGTCTGCGACTCCTCGAGAGATTTTCCCTTTTGCAACCCCACGTCTGGGTACCTCCCTCATCACTGGCCAGGTGCATGAGACAAAGCAGCAATCACAGCAGAAATCCGTAGAGGTGGACCTGGTTACTAAAGATGGGGGGTTTGCCCACCTCCAGCTCCCACAGCCCATACCCGGCCATTTCTCTGGACAAACTGAAACTTCGAAATGTAGATTAAACGGTAGATGAACTGTCGCACCCCCTCTACAACATTACTTGAATCCACACAGCACTTTAGCTTTTGAACCTACTACATTTGTTTGTCCTAGTACTATAGGCCTCCCAAATAGTAGTCCCAATCCCAGATTTCTTCACATTTCCCAGCTGAAGAAACACAATTTTTGCCCTCTCAAATTAGAGCAAAAACACTCACCCTTTCGTTGCAGGTGCCCCACAGGCGAAGAACAACTTTTTCCACTTTTCAAGCACAAACTGAAACTGTAAAAGGCAGCTTTCTCTCTTTAGCAGAAATTAGGGGATTGCCCCTGGAATCTACATGGGGATACTTTACTCTCTCTCCCCCCCCCCCGGAGGGAGGGGGGCACTGAGACCTGGACAGCAGTCTCCACCACTTGAACACTGGACACTCACTCCTCCCACAGAAGGTAAACAAAAGACTTCCTTCCTGCATGCAGGCCAGCAGGACTCTGACTTTGAAAACTCTCAATGTTCTATCTCACTCCCTCTGCTGCAGATTCCAATGTGGCTTATGCAGCTGTGACAGTTCTATTGGTGATGCCATCTCTCAGTCTCAGCTGAGACTGAGAACAGAGCGAGACAGTGTGAAACCCATTTAACTGGAGTTTCACAAGCTGCCTTCCCTGCCTACCACTAGGTCTTACTGGGATTCTAGTAACCCTGGGTAACAAGGGGTTACAGGTGGATATGCTGCCCGTTGATTACTGGGGGTGGCTAGCTGGGTGGGCTGGGGGTCCCGTGTGGGTGGGGGGACCACTAGACTACCAGGGACCAATACTGGTCTTTTTTTCGGCGATCAGGGTTACGGGATGGGGAGAGGGGTACCACAAGACTACCAGGGATCTTACACAAGAGTAATATGGTGATCGGGGTTACCTGTGGGAAGGGGGGAACCACTGGACCACCAGGGTTCTTACTATAATATTAATATGTCGATCAGTGTTTCGGGATGGGGAGGGGGGGTACTACTGCGGTCCCTGGTACAGGGACTGCATGCTGTACAGCAGGGCTGCAGCTAAGAATTTTGGGGCCCAGGACAGGTCATCTGAGACAGGCCCCTGTCTCCCAAACCATCTAATGCCAGGAGGTAATGCCAGCTCCTCAGGTGGGGCCCCTGTGCTTGGAGCCCCTGACAACATCCCCCACTTGTCCCCCCATTACTGCAGCCCTGCTGTGCAGGATGCCAGGCACATTTTGCTGGCCAGCCCTGCATAACACAAATATGCAAATGGGGCCATAATGACATGCAAATAGCCCCATTTGCACCTTGCATGCATAATGGCTCAATTTGCATATCCAGGTCTGAATACCTGGAAATTGTGACCAGCACAGCTCCTGTTGTGCTGGAGCATTCCCATTCCAGGTATTCAGACCTGTCTGGGGGATGCGACGGTTCACTGTATTTGTGCCATGTGCACTATTTACTGTATTCAGAAGAGATGCACCATGGCACATCTCTGTTGAATATATCCCTTAGTCGCTCCAGTGCACCTCATTTGTGCTGCACCACCACTTATGCATTGCCAGGCGCAAGTCTGAATATCAGCCCCCTAATTTCTAAATTGTCCAGACCTGGGGACTTGTTTGCATTTAGTTTGCTTAGCTCTTTCCTTATTTTGTTATTTTAAAACAAAAGCTAGATCAGTTTGTGTCAGTGGCTTCCACATCCTGGCCCCAATATAATTTTTTTTTTTTTTTTATCGAGGAGAGACACACTAAGCTGAAAGCTTGTTTACAGGTGCAACCTGGGAGCATAAGGAAGTTAAATGACTTGCTCAGGGTCACACAGTATACAAGTGGGGGCTGTGATATTCAAACCGAGGTCTCCTGGTTTGTAGCTTAGAGCCTTAAACCACTGCGCTATACTGCCTCTTACCTTGTCATAGTGGGTTGATAGTTGTGTAGGTGCAAGTTTTACATCATTCAAAAGTATTGGTTTAGTTGGTTTTCTACAGTTTCTGGGTCTTGGGCTGTGTTGTCTTCCTTTGTGAATTTGACTGTGTTACTACTTCCATCAGGTCCCTCAAATTTTGTATCATTTTCAAGTGCGCGGAGGGATTAGTCATGGTTTCAATTTTGCTCTTAAAATATTTGCCTTTGCCCTTTTGATTTGATTTCTGCAGTTGTTCCATAGTTTTTTTTAACCTATCCCAATCATCTCCTTTGGCTGCCCTGTTCACCTTTCTCCATGACCTTTGATCCTGATTTGCGTTTTCAAGTGGTCTGTTACCCATGGCATGTACTTTTTGCTATCCCTGCTAGTTTTTAGTGTGGTGTGCTTGTTGCAGAGTGCAAGCAATGAATGGGTGAAGTGTTCAGTAGCAGTGTTTGCAACTGGAATGCGATACAGTACAACCTGTCCCAACTTTCATTTGACGTGCTGAGATTAAAGCTTTCCTCCCTGAAGTATAACCTCTACTTTGTTCTTTAATTTTTTTTGTTTAGTTAATCCAAACCAATTTTGATTAGCTGGTATTATAGTTGTTCTTTAGAGGCTACAAGTTACTACTGGTCTCCTAGGTTGGGACTTAATACCCTGTGACTTAGAATTTTTACACGTGAGGTGATGAATATCAAATCCAGAGTATTCCTAGCACTGTTGTATGATATTTTCCTCGTTGGGAAGTCAACCAGCTGGAGCATAATCAGAGGTGCCATGGTTTCTGCAAGTCTGTCAGCCCTCAGGCCACACATTGCTGAACTGAAGTCCCCGATGAGGCCTGCTCACGTTCTTTAATGGTTTCTTGTAGGGCCTGGACAAACAAGATGAAGTGAAGTTTTTGATTGTGAATAAATAACCCCTGTGCTTGGTTTTAAGGAGCTTATATCTACAAGGTAGTCTATGCCTTCTAGTGTCCAGAGTAAATTGCTTCCATGTTGCCAAGATCTTCCTTCATATAGATCATTACACCCCAGGCCTGTTGAATCGGACTTGATTGTAGGTATCCAGGCTGATTTCATTGTTCAAAACATTACTGGTTATCCAGGTTTCTGTTAGATGTATGATGTCCCAGTCTTCCTTCTGAGCCTGAACTTCAAGCCGGTCCATTCTTTTAGCTAAGCTTCTTGCATTTTCATGGACTACCCTAATTTCTTGGGTTGCTGGTCTGGGGCCTGGGTCTGTTCCCATATCCCCACATATTATAAGTAGGACTGCATAGGATAACGTGCTTAGCTTAATTTCTGGTGATTTTGCTGGGTGCGGGTTAACCATACCAGTTTTGATTATTGGTTGCATGTAACCATGCCATTTGTTAGAAAAGTATTCCTCCTTGGGTGCTTGTATACTAAGTCCTGTGGGAGTGAGAAGGAGGTCCCAGAGGCATAGTAGCTCTCCTTGTTTCTCCTCTACAGTGTTGGTTTCTAGGCTGTGTGGTTTATGGCAGACACCTACACCAAAGGCTATTACGACAGTTGTTCTGCTGGGTCCTTTCAGAGTAGGAAAAGAAACTCTTGCATGACTAAACTTGTCTACTGAGTGGCAAGATACGGGCCACCCAGATAAGGTGCAGCTTGGATCAAGGGGATCATGGCTGTGCCAGAGAAATTACAAGTTGTACAGTTTCCTAGTATTACACATTTCATTACTGGCTACAGGTCATGGCAGAAGAATTACTAGGTGTAATATAGCATAGTGTTTCACATACTGTATTTAATGGTGATATAAAGTCCACTCAGATAGGGTTTGCCAGGATCAGGTAGATTGTGACTGTCTAGATTGCAGAACATACAATTTTCTGTTTATATTTTTTTATTTTTATTTTTATTTATTTACACATATTGGAATTACAATCCTTTAAGTCACTGACTCGTTTCCAAAGGCTCCTCGTCAAGTGTACAGAGACAAACACAGGTTACATAGTTCCAAACAATTACAGGGTTACTTAGATACATAGAATCATCATTACATAGATTACAGCACCAAACACAGTAAATCCATATTTGGCAGGGAACATCCACAGAGAAGCAGACTATGGTGGAGCAGACATAAGAGAGCAGTACCTGCATGACTTCAGCACGAATTCAATGATGTTCAGCGCTGGTTTCACTCAAATCAACTCTTTCTCAATGCCAAGAAAACTCTCTATGACCTTCAGCACAAGGCAGAGACTTTCACGGCTCCCCTCCACCCCCACTTTCCACACCCTGAATGGGACTTCTCTTGAAACTTGCACCTCCTTCGGATATCTTGGAGTCTGGCTGGACCAGCACCTGGACTTCTTCACACATACTGATGCCATCCACAAAAAGCTTCACTTCAAACTGGGTGCTCTGTACTGCATTCGTGGCTGCATCCTACTACTGGCTTGCTGTGCTATTGTGCAGAAGATGATTCTCCCTATTTTCGACTATGGTGATGTAATCTATAGTGCCGCCCATAAGTCTACCCTAGCCAGACTGGACCCTCTTTTATAGAAACATAAAAACATAGACTGACGGCAGATAAGGACTACTTGGCCCACCTAGTCTGCCCATTTCCCTGCCTATTGGATAAGCTGCAGATCCTAGTTAACCAATAGCCTACTTCTTCCTACCCCCCATATTTCTACTCTTTCTGTCACTTTGTCCTTGACTGTCCTCTCACCACCCATCACTGTGTCCTATACCGGTCCCTAGACCTCCCCTCGCTTCAGGACTGGCGGCTCTCCCACTGTGCTAGCATCACAGCTAAATTCTGGGCACAGTCCTTCCCCCATATCTCACCTCAGTCCTTGCAGCCCCTACCCTCCTGGCTTATGCACTCTGGAAAAATGACTCACGCCTCCTGTCTGTTTCAAGCATGTCCACCACAGCAGGCCAGGCAACATTTTCATATCTTATGCCTAAAATTTGGAACTCCCTCCCTGTAGATATTCGACATGCCTCCACTAGACAACACTTCAGTTCCCTGCTCAAAGCCCACTTTTCCTCCACCTGCACATGTTTGCTTCAACCCTAGCTCCGAGGCCTACCTACTACTCCGCGAGACTGCACAGTGACATTGTATGAATGTTATATATTCATAGCTCCTGGGCCAGCCCACTCCAGCTATACGACTGTAAACTGACATTGTATGCATGTATATGCTATATATCTATTTTGTAACTGTACATTATATTGTATTTGTCATTTGCCCTGCACTTTTTGTCATATGCCTTGCATTATTACCTGCTGTACCCTAAGTACCATAAAAGCTCTGTTAGATTTTGTGTACACTGTGTAATTATGTTGTATTTCCTTCTCCCCTCTACCCCCAGGACGCATCTGGAATCGAGTAGCAGTCTGCTTAGCATGCCTTCCTGGTAAAACTTTTAAATAAATAAATAACAGTGTGGAGGGCTACCTTCAGGTAGGGAACAGCTACAGTGTAACTGGCAGAGAGGCAGTTGTAACTATAGCCTGGAGGTTACACAGATGTGGCATAGTCATGTAATTTAAGGTATTACTAAGTTATGCAGTCAGTGACCGTCAATGGTAAAAAAGCAGTAATTATACTTACAGCAAAGGATTATTATCACAAAAACAAGCACAGCTGAGTGAGCCCTAAATAATTGGAGGACACTTCAGCCAAAAAGGACAGAATGCCCAAGCACCCTTCCGTAGCCTGATTGGTTATGTGACAGGAAGTGCTGAAGTTCCAAGCCACAAGCTGTCCTGATATCGATGGTCATTTGTGGGGGGGCATCCAGACCCTCACAACCCAAGTCCTTTCTAGATGTGTAGCATGGAGGGGGAGGCTCCCGCTTTATGACTGCCAGCACCCCTGTAGCAGATGTTGAAGACCTCCTCAGGCAAATGCTAGCCCCAACTGGGCAAGTAAAATTCCCATTGAGCAAAGCAGGTTCCTGGACCTGGCCCAATTTGGCTGTCCAGATCACGTGACCTGTTAACCCTGTCTGACAGTGAAAGGTGCAAAAGTACAAAAACGCAGAACCAGGTACGTTTATTCAAACAGGTAGTCAATTTCAATGTGAAAAGTAGCAGGAATCAGTTGTGCAAGCAGAGCTGAAAGCCGATCCTGTAGCATCAAATAAGTCCTGTACCAATGTGTAGCATGGCAGTGACCTCTACAGGGAAGCAGATAGCACAACTGAACAGGGTAAATACGCGGTAGGGCCCAAGAAAGACAGGGACAAATTGATATAGCATGGGGACCCAGGACAAGTCCAGCAACATCAGCAGATACAATAAGGCCCTGTACACACTGCAGTTACAATTTTGAAACCGTTCTAAAAAGCAGTGTTAAACTCACCATGGTCGCCCATCCCACTGATAGTCACCGTGTTGTAACTCAGTGAAGATACTTCCACATGTCATGTCTGGTAACGTTTTTGAGAATGGTTCCATGGCTACACTGTAGCACTGTTTTAATTCAACTGCATGTGTTCGCCCATCCACACCACAAGGTAAAACGTATTTGGTTTGAAACCTTGTTTAAAACCAGTTTAAAGACTAGGTCCCTTGCAGGGTTTAAGCACTTTTTTTTTTTTTGCCTACCGGCACCGCTAGTCCCCTCGAATGGGCTTGCCCTGGACTCTGTGAACCATACCCTCACCCGGGGATGCCCCCCGAGGCAGAACTGAAGGTGGCTGGAGGGTCAGGCCATAGGAGCCCTGGCTCATACATGGGGGCCAGTGGATTTTTGCTGTGTAGGATTGCCCCTGGGGCTGGGTTCGTGCAATGACACTGATCCCGAAGCAAGCGTCCGTCCCAGCTCCACCCACGATGCAGTGTGACGCCATGCCTCTCAGTCTCTGCCAGGGGGTGAGCAATGCCAGACCCAACTCCCCTCCCCGGAGAAGTAGACCAGTCCTCTGGATGCTGGATCCTTACCCTCCCCGCTGAAGCAAGGTTTTTAAACACGGTTTCAAACCATGTTAAGTGCGGATGCAAACCATGTTTTGGCTTTTTAAAACAGTTTAAACCCCCTTAAACCTTTTAAAAAGCATAGTGTGTACAGGGCCTAACTCATTCAGTACCAACAAGCAATTCCAATAAGGTGTAAACTGCAGCCCCAGGGCAGGAGCATCAAGATTCTATGTCCGTAAAGTGTTACAGATCGTCAAGGTTCCAGGCCAGATGAGTTTGTGTGTTCACCACAGTTTGAATAAGGCAGAAGCAATTGTTCTCTCTTTGCAATAAAAAAAAAAGTAAAATAGTTTTCTGATCTTAGTTTACCAAGGCTTAAGGATGCATTTTTGATACATTTCCTGTGTCCAAAGGTGGAAAAAATTCATATAATAATATAATCCTTATTTTTAATGCGCCTTTCAAAAATCAAGGCGCAGAACAAATTATAAAATCACATCAAAATAACACATCATAATAAAACCAACAGAATAAATAATATCAGACATCATGATAAAATATTAAGATCAGACCAAGTCAGCATCGTCCCCAATTGCCTTAATCCACAAAAAGGATTTTAATGCTTGTTTAAAACCCCCCACAGTCGTGCACTCTCTAATCCAACGGGGTAAAGAATTCCAGAGGGTTGGTGCCACGAACATAAAAGCCCGGGCACCAGAAGATTTTAAAACTACCCTCAGAATCTCCAGCAACCCCTCATTGGCTGAGCAGAGCAGTCGTTCTGGGAGGTAAGGAACCAGGAGCTCTTTCAGGTAGTCAGGGCCCAAACCGTGCAGGGCTTTATAAGTCAGTAAGCCAACTTTAAAGGTGTTCCGCCACTGAACTGGCAGCCAGTGCAGTTCCCGCAGCACTGGTGTAATATGGGAAGAATGAGGCATCCCAGTTAACAACCGGGCTGCAGAGTTCTGCACCAGCTGCAAGTGGCGGCTATCAACCCCTGGAAGCCCAAAGTAAGGAATTGCAGTAGTCCAAGTGCGAGGTCACAAAGGCATGGATCAATGTATGTAGGTCCCCAGACGGAACAAGTTGCTTGATCCTAGCGATCTTCCTAAGATGGTAAAAGGATAACTAGACGACGGCTGACACTTGCGCATGTAGTGTCAGCCGATCAGCAAGAATCACTCCTAGGTCGCGCACCTGTTCAGAGATAGGGAGCTCATCATCCCCCAGGAAAAGACCTGAGGGATGGTTTGTCCCCCACTCCCCATCCGGCAAGCAGGATCCACAACCATCACCTCCGTCTTCCCAGAATTCAACTTCAGCCAGTTGGACCTCATCCAACCTTGGATTTCACCGTGGCAGTTATTAAACACCGAGAGTGCTCCATTCCGGTCAGGTGCAAAAGACAGGTAGAGCTGGGTATCATCGGTATAACAATGAAACTCTAGCCCATACCATCTTACAATGCCTCCGAGGGGAAACATGTACACTGCAAACAACATGGGGGACAGCACTGAGCCCTGGGGCACCCCACAAGACAGAGAGACAGGATCGGAGGAAAACAATGTCCCAATAATCATCTGCAAAATGGTCAAAAAATGTAGATGGATTTGAGCCCCAAAAAGTAGAAAAATAGACAAGCTAGCAGGGAGCTCCCTACCTCAGTGTCCTCCATCCCCGCCCTTCTAGTCAAGGTACTTACAGTAATCATGTTTTGTGATAACGGAATCATATGCAACAGGCCCCAGTTAGAAAATGCTGTGTTATGGATACCACTGCCCTGAAAGAGCTAACAGCACCAAAAACAGCAGACAGAAAATGTTATTTGGTTATTTGTTGTTTAAATGTAGCAAGAGATGTTTATTACTAAGTTATTTTATTTTTCCTGTTGCCATTTATAAGATGTTCTACCTGATAATATAAGGTGTGCTGTGTAGAGCAGTACTTTACCTGGAGGCTGTCATATCCTGTTCTATTCCCCTTCATGCTTCCTTAGCATTGTAACCTCACTCACTGTTACATCACATATGACCAACCTGTCAGCAGGTAAGTGGCTTTGCTTGGTTAGACATGATATCACAATAAGATCACAATGCTGATGAGGCATGAAGGGGACTAGAAGTAGTTAAGTCAGACTCCAGATAGTGCTTCACACTGTAATAGTCATGGAATGACTGTTCCACAAGTAAGTAAAACTGGGTATCTTATTTGCTAGGAGGTCACCTGGTGGGAGGTTCGGAGCTGGGGATCTACCGGGTGGAAAAGTAGACCCTGTGGCAAACAAACAAAAATACATTGTGAGCATATAGTTAATGGTGCTGCTGGAGTAAGCTAAGGGGGGAGAGGAGTGATTGCCTACACCCGTTGCATAAACACACATACTGTAGGAGCTAACAGTCTGTAAGTTGCCTGGCACCATACTGCAAAGGGAATATGAGGTGCAGCAAATTGGTAGCCGAGGCCTAGTAAATGGTTGCCCTGGGTGGTGAGAGTAGCCCTGGTGGTCAGGTTGTATTTGTGGCTAGAGTGAGTAAAAGCAGCAACAGAAGTTTATTTTTTATTAAAATAATAAGTTTGTGCCCTGGTTAAACTGATGTTTTCAGTCTGCTGCTAAGTTTAAATGCAGAGTGGCAGCTGCATGGTGCCAAGATGCCAGAAAGAGAGAGTGAGGAGTTGGTAAAGCCAAGTCATGGCTCCGTAGTGTCACACTAGTGCACTAAAGGGAATTCCCCTGCAACAGCCAAGGAGCGGCTGTACGAAACTGTGACTTTGGTCACGGAATAGGCTAAGGTGTGCCAAAGCTGAGCATTTGAGAGGGAGATGTAGTAGAGCGAACTTCTCACTGGTGGGAGACCAGATATTTAGGGTTTATGTGATAATGGCGAAAGCCTAAAGGCGATCAGCATTATCGCGAAGCCAGAGTGCCGAAAATCAATTTTGGCACTGACTCCCCGGCGCACAGCACAAGGGTGCCAGGGACATACATTTAAATTTCAATGTGGGGGGCACCTCCGGGGGATGCATGTTGAGGGGTGTTCCAATCTGGCAAAAAAATTATTTTGAGCCGAGGCGCAACAAAAGCACCAGTGCCCGGACCTGAACCCAGCACCACACACGCTGTAGCCATGAACCCACCCACCACATCACGGAGCAGCTCGGCAGCTCACTGCGGCACAACCCTCACAATCCTCCCTCCTCCCTCCCCCATAGGCATATACATGTAGTGACATCCTGTTGCTATAGTCAGGCACCCCCAATCAGTCACCCACCCTCCCTCCTCGCCATGGTCAAAAGCACCACAATTGTGTCACTGTTTCAGTAGGCGCCCAATCGTGGTCGCTAAACTCATGGGCTACCGAAATTTACAGGGACACTGGTTTACCGGGATTGAGAAAGGGCAAATTCCATTTTGCACATTGTAAAAAACGTTACTGTCACCGGTGTCTGCTAAGCCAAAATCCGGTTTCACCGGTGTTTGGTTTTGTGTACTTTATTTAACGATTTTTAACTCTGCTAACATGCATTTTAGCAGTTTTGACCTCTACTATTACACATCCTTCCATCCTTGTACCAATTTAAAATTATTTTAGATACAAGATGCGATGGCAACAGCAACACTACGGCCCCCATCCCTGAGATGTGATGGAAACAGCAGCAAGGCCCCCATCCCTCTGTTGCGATGGCAGCAGAGGCACTGCGGTCCCTATCCATTAGGTGTGATGACAGCAGTACCACGTTCCGCATTCCTCAGGTGTGATGGCAGTATCAGCACTATGGCTCCCATCCCTCAGGTGGGACAGCAGCAGTACAACATTCCCTATCTACCAGTGGTTATGGCAGAAGCACTACCGGCCCCGCCTCTCGGGTGTGATGGCAGTATCAGCACTATGGCCCACATCCCTCTGGTGGACAGCAACAGTGCAACATTTCCCATCCACCAGTGGTTATGGCAGAAGCACTATGGCCCCCCGCCTCTCAGGTGTGATGGCAGTAGCAACAATACAGTCCACATCCCTCAGGGATGATGGCACTAGAGACAGCACCATGATCCCCTTTCTTCAACACCCACAGCCCACATGCACAAGTTACAAATTACTTGGTCTCTTTGCTTGTTAGAACTCAGATGTGAGTTAATCTGAACCACCACCACTACTAGGTGGACCACATTTGTTTTTTCCTATCATTTAACTGTCTGAATTGGATTTGTGCCTGTTACACCACTGACCAGGGTTTGGGAACAGGTTTGAGTGTTGGGAGGACCGGCCGGGGGGGGGGTGAAGGCTTGAGTGTCCAACGACCACTCACCTTCTCCTGGGAAGGAGGGTATATTCACAGCTCAGCATTTGCTGGTCCCAGGTGGAGGCTGGAGGCATGGCAACACATTGGCCCTCATTGCAGAAGACAGCGTGATGGACGTCAGCTTGTGCCTTGACATCATGTGGCCTGTCACACTCTCACGAAAATGGAAAAACACCTGCTGGCCACTTGGAGGATGACTCCTGGTCCCTTCATAAGCATGAAGCCCCAGACACATGTATCTGTTCTGACCCCTGCCATGCCTGGGATATTCAGGAAGCTCTTTAGGGTGATTGTCTTCCCCTGTTAGCCTCCCACAGGGGTAGGGGCCGACCCATAAAGGTTGCCGGGTTACCTGGTAGCATGGCCATAGGGGCAGTGGATGATGGTGGTGGGGACTCAGCGCAGTGGTAGGGGACTTGGCAGGCCTGAAGGAATGGATGACCAGGGGTAGGAGGAACAAAAAAAAAACTGCCTGAATTTGCTTCTTTGAAACAGTGTCTTCACCTAAAAAAAAAAAATTCACAAGTGATTAGTGGAGGACCTTCTAATGCATCTCACAAACATGTGGATCCCTTTTTTTTCCCTTGGTGTCCATGAAAAGGGTGTCACTCAGTTTTCATGTCTGAGCTCAGATGTGAATTGAGCACCACTCTACCCACCAGCATCGTACAGCCCCTGGGGTCTTACCTTCTGTGTGTCACTGAATGTGCTTTCAAAATCCACTGGCCAAGCATAAGTACAATTAAACACTTAACATTTGCTTTTTATTAAAGCAGTCTGTCAGAAAACTTTTTGTTGTCACAGAGACTGACACAGCAGGTGGGAGAGAAGGTGCAAATGATGAAATGGGCAGACTAGGTGTGCCATCAAAGTCTATGTTTCTATCCCATTCACATAAATAAGTAGTAAGACAGCTTGTGCCTTGTGAACATACTTTCATTCAGACTAATTTTCAGTCAAACAACTGAGGATTTTGGATGGCCCTGCTGATTATAAACTTGAATAAACTAGTTGGTAACAGTGATCCTGTGCTTTGCAATCTATATCCTAGATGTTCATATGCAAAAAATACAATAAAAACCTGATGAAAGTCTAAAAACAAGCTTATAAACCACAAAATGTATCTGAACATTTATATTTACATATACAACATCATTGCAGCCCAAGTATAACTCGGATAAATTACATGGTATCCTGACTACTGTATGATGTAGTAAAAATATATTAGTATTTTTTTTATATTTCTTTGTAAACTGGGTAAACTCACTAGGCAAAACTGCCTGTTTTCAGAGGTGACCCAGGAGCACTGTGGAGGTTAAGTGCCTTGCTCAGAGTCACACAGTATGCAAGTGGAGGTTGTGGGAATCAAACCCAAGCCTTCTAAATGTACTCAGTTCGATCACTGTTTGTTACTCTAACCACTAGGCTATATTGCCACCTATAACACCCATATGTAATGTTTTAATATATGATTTCAATAATAGTGCACAGTACCTACAGTGCAAATTATGAACATTGAACACTTTGCAACATTTTACTAAAACTGAATTATTTCCCTCTCCATCTGCTTATGTTTTCTTACACCAAAGTGGATGTATAGTTGACAGAGCACTGTAAATAGCCTGAGGTTGCACTGCTGCTTGCAATGTCAGGGACTCGGGATCAGAAGTGAATTCCCGTTGCTAGAGGTCTGACCAGGGGAGTAGGATCGAGCACCTGGGGGGCTGCTGTCCTCCTCTGGGAGCGGTGGCCTGCAGGTCTTGCTGCTTTACTGCCACCTGGGTGACCACAGGTGGTGGTGCAATGAGACTGCAGAGCAATCAGGAAGAGAAGAAGCTAGCCAGGATCTGGAGTAGCGGCATGTCTCTATTTGCCCTACTTCCTTGGATCCCCTCGAGTGTTGGTGCCCTCAGGAACAGAGACCAGAAAACCAGTAACATTCACCCCACATTGGCTGCTGGTAGAAGGGACTCAGCTGCCCCAGACTTCATAACCAATTTCCATGAGGGACCCACTGGGCTGCCCGACACACATTAAAGGACTGTTAAAGGGTGACCTGGGGTCCTTTCCCTTCCCACCTCGAGGGTACAACCTAGGCAGGATGGGGGCAGGCTCACAGGAGCTCCTGAGCATTACTTGGGGTGAAGCTAGGGGATATCCAGCCTAGGGATCTCTGAAAAGTGGAGACTGACATTGTGAGAAGGGGGCATAGAAAGAGAAAATAAAAACATATAAAAATATGATGAAATCTTAGGGATTCTGTGCAGAGAAATGCAATTTCCGTGAGGCATTGGTACAAGAATTCAAAATCCGCAAACCAAGCAGGATTCCGTGATTTTTACCGGTGTTACCGGTAAAAATGGAAAACCATTGTCCCTGGAAATTTACTTTTAAACTAAATAACATAGTTGACAGGCAGCAAGCACCAAGAATTAATTCTAGGGACTAGCTACTATTAATTTATTAAATAACAAGCATCTGTCGATGCCAGATGTTCACCACTGGTTTAGAAGCCCAGGGATACTAAATGTTTTGCGTGACTGTGCAGTGTGAATGGTGGTAAGGATGTGCTGGCAGAGGGTTAAAATATGGTATCTTGTGTTAAAAAAAGTATGTTAACTGTCTTTTTTAAGTTAAGAGTATTTCGATTTCTGTAAAGGAAGCCACGGACTGTAGAGAGAGGAGAGCGAGTGAGTTCTGCTGTTGTAGTGAAGCGCAAGTGAGCGGTGTTAATGGTAGTAAAGAACGTCTTGCCAGAGGTTTAAAATCAGTGATTCTCTGTTAAAAAAGTATATAAACTAATTTTTTTAAGTTAAGATTAGTTAGATATCTGTAACAAAAGCCGCCGACTGTTGACCAGCACTTCTGTAGCCATAGATACACATGCACACTTGCGCACCAGCTAAGAATTGCAGTGAAAAATTCTCATAGGATCACATTGTAAATTGTAAGTAAGGAATAACACATGGCAGGGCGTGCGGCAATGCTGAATTACTGCATGCCACAAGTGGGTTGTGAGACATGAGGGCAGCCGAGTGCCTTCAACCATCTGGGAAGTGCGGTATATGATTTTCATAGGCTCACATTGTAAATTGTAAGTAAGCAATAACACACGGCAGGGTGTGTGGCAGTCCTAAATTGCTTTATGCCCTAGGTGTGTTGTGAGGCACAAGGCACAGCCAAGTACCTTCAACCACCTAGGAAGTGTGATATAAAATTTCCATAGGATCACATTGCAAATTGTAAGTAAGCAATAAACACATGACAGAATGTGCAGTAATGCTAAAATACCACATGCCTCAGGTGGGCTGTGAGACAGATTGTGAGGCATGAGGTGCGGCTGAGTGCAAACAACCACCTGGGAAGTGTGGATGTCTTCAATAAGGTTCTGAAGGCACCTATGCTGCCATGGAAGCTCATGCTAAGGACATGGGAGAGTCAGCACGTGACTGCTCTGAGGAGCACCAGGCCCCTGATTTCTTCATCTGGAAGCAGAGGTAACATTCCAACTTAAAGAGGACAGGAAATCATTTCTAACTGGCAGCTGTATGTAAAGTTCTTATTCTCAGAAATTATGTGCCTTCCCCTAAATTATCCATATTTAACTGTACCTGAATAAAAAGTGGCGTGAAAAACTGTATTTTACATTGTTTTGTTTTTATGGGCAGCATCCTGCTACAGTTCTCTTCATGAAACCTGTGATCTGGAGTTTTAACTATGTCACGGTTTGTGCACAGAATTCTGAGCACAGTTCCGATAGGACAATAGCTCATGTTTAGCATTCTGTACACAAACCGTGACATAGTAAATACTCCAAATTACTAGTTCCATGAAGTGAACTGTGAAAGAACCTCAAGTACCCTCAAGTACCTCAAGGGAATTAACAAAGTCCAAGATGGTAGCATCTTCCAGAAAAAGAGATGTGGAAGAACAAGGGGGCACAATTTGAAGATAGAGGGGGGACGGCTCCGAGGTAATGTGAGGAAGTATTTTTTCACTGAGAGGGTTGTGGATGCATGGAACAGCCTCCCTGAGGAGGTCGTGGAGTCAAGAACAGTGGGGGACTTCAAGAATGCATGGGACAGGCATAAGGCAGTCCTAGTGGGGGGTAGGAGGAAGTAAGCTGTTGGTTAACTAGGATCTGCAGCTTATCTGTTAGGTAGGAAAATGGGCAGACTAGCTGGGCCAAGCGGTCCTTATCTGCCATCTAATTCTAGGTTTCTGTGTTTCTATGTTTCTAGAATGCTACCCAAAACAATGTAAAGTGCATTTTTATTTATGTACAGTTAAATATGGGTAATTCAGGGGAATACATACAATTTCTGAGAATAAGTACTTTATAAACAGCTGCCAGTTAGAAAAGATTTCTTGTCCCCTTTAAATGGCACATAGCTAAATGACACAAAATGAAACCAAACAAGCATTTGTCAATGCCGAATGTTTGCTTGCTGGCATTGGCAGTGGTAGTGTAGAAGTTACAGAGCTGCGTAATAGGAATGGCAGTGAAGTATTGAACTGAAGCCAACACCAGTACCACCCTGCAGAGAGTGACAGGCATTGGGGTGTGCCTTTGGGTCGTCAGGCATAACGGCCATGCTATTTCACCACACCCCACCCTGCAGACACTGACAAGTGTCACGGTGTTCCTTGGGGTCTTTGGCCCTTATGCGCACCACATTCCGTTAGGAAATATGGTGAGATGGGTGCGATATAGGAGAATGGGGTGAACTTTGGGGCCGAAGAGTCCAAGGCATACCTCGATGCCTCTCACTGGCTGCAAGGTGCGGAATGGTATGAGCATTACAGGCAAGAATCCCAAGTCACACCCCTGATGCCTGTCATTCTCTACAGGGTTGGGCGTTATGGTTGGAAACCCAAATACCTCAGGCAATCGTTGGTATTTTCACTCCAAATTTTCAACATGGTTTTTTTGTGACCCCACCTCATGAACAGTGGCAATATCAGTTTGTTAGCTGAAAGCTGCTTATGCACAGCGACTACGGCATTTAGCACCACAGGTGCAAACACATTCTGAACAGGATGTAAAAAATGACAGCTGTACTGTTCATGGGGAGGTGTAAAAAACTGGCAATGTTGCAAATCTGCAGTAAAAATATCACGAGCGTACATAGAAACTGTGCAATGCACACCCGTAATATAATTAGGTTGGGGATTTTTTACAGCAGATTGTCAACTCAGGCATTTTGGTGCCTCCGATCACGAACAGTGTCACTGTGATTTTCTTTATCTGTCCCGAACAATGATTTCCCACAGCGACCACGCATCTCTGCGCTGAAAGTGTGAAAACACACTTCCGCCATGTTGTGAAAAATGACAGCTGTACTGTTCATAAGGAAGTGTGGAAAAATGCCACTGGTGAAAATCTGGACTGAAAATATTACAAAGTCATGAACTTACGAGGGTGCGTGAAAACTGCAATGCTCACTCGTAACATAGTCATTTTATGGACTTTTGTCACCAAATTTTCAACATAGCCATTTTAAGACCTCTGCTCATGAACAGTGTCACTGTGATTTTCGTAATCTGTCCCAAACATTGCTTTCGCACACCAACAGCACCATTGTGCGCTACATGGGCTGAAACACATTTTAGGTGAGATGTGAAAAGTGACAGCTGTACTGCTCAGAAGAAGGTGTGGTAAAATGGCAATGTTGAAAATCTGGAGTGAAAATATTGAAAATTGCCAACTTAATACGAAGGCATGAGGAACTGCACAACGACGTCAGAAACACGTCATTTTTAGGACTTTTTTCACCAAATTTTCAACATAGCCATTTTAAGACCTCTGCTCATGAACAGTGTCACTGTGATTTTCTTAATTTGTCCTGTACATTGATTCTGCGCACCGACTGTGCCATTGTGCACTACATGGGCGGAAACACATTTTCGGTGAGGTGAAAAATGACAGCTGTACTACTCATTAGAAGGTGTGGTAAAATGGCAATGTTGAAAATCTGGAGTGAAAATATTGAAAATTCGTGAACTTACGAGCGTGCGTAGGAACTGCACATCGCACGCTCGTAAAACAGTAATTTTTTGGAATTTTTCCACCAAATTTTCAAAATAGGTTTCTTGAGCCCACCTTATGAACACTGGCTGTGTCATTTCGTTAATCATTCCGGAAAGGTGATTTCACACAGTGGCCGCGAAATCACCCTTCGGGCCTGGGTAACACCATGACAGTGCAATAATTCATTAGAAGGGGTCCCAAAAACCCCATGTTGAAAATTTGGTGCAAAAATTCCAAAAAATGCCAGAGATATGCAACAAAGTTGAAAAACCCCTATCTATCCCATTATACAGCTTACCGGCATTTCCTTAGTTCGCGGTCGGCTTTGAAGAGTGCAGACGTGTTTCCGGTCCACCAAATATCGTCGCGCCGAGCTCCGGAGGTAAGTATGGGGTGAGAGGGTGTGCAGAGGCGAGTGCGCAGTGGGTGGGTGCAGGTTGTGGGAGGGGCCAGGGAGAAGGGCTGTGGGACCATTTTAATTTACAGGTTTGTTTTTTCAGTGACTTGGGACATTTGCCACGCTGGGTGAGGCTCGGCATGGCACAGGGCGGCTGGGAAGGCCGTGGAGCCGACGAGGATTGGGCACCCCATTGGCCATATGATCAGTTGCCACGCTGGGGTGGGCTCCCAGTGTGGCAGCCTGTACTCTGGGGGGGGAGGACAGTGGAGCCGACGGGGGATTGGGCACCCCCCATCGGCTATATCATGAGTGCCACGCTGGGGTGGGCACCCAGCATGGCATGTGGAAGGCTTTGGGGGGGCACAGCACAAGCCGACGAGGGATTGGGCACCCCCGTCGGCTATATGTGTGTGCCTGGAGGGGGGCAGCGTGCGTGCGTTTCTGTGTGTGTGTGTGTGTAGGGGAAGCTGCGCATGAGCAGGGAATATCTTATCGCTGCTCACTGAAGCGTAGCTCCCCCTTTCAACTGTATGCCACTGCATTTTGGAGCTTGTCATAGACAGCTCCAGCATGCATTGGTGGACTGGGGCTGTGCCTGCCAACACACTGACTGAATTGGAAGAGGGGGTGACACACCTCCGAAAACTCGGATGATGGCACTATGTTTCTTGCACATGCGTGCAAGCAAACATAAAAAGGGAAATGGCAGCAAAGCAAGATGTAGCTCTGGACAGTATGGAAAAGGCAAGGCAAGACAAGGCAAATTTTATTTAAGAGACGCCCATCCCGGAGGTTCTGGGCGCTGAACATTTAAAAGATAAATAACATACATTATAAAACAAAATGCATAACAATATCTCAAACACAACATACAACATTAACAAAAAACAACATTTATATAAACATTAACCTAAGCAGCAACAGCAAATACCTAAAGAGCCAGGGCTAACCTAGACATAGGTTCTAAAAAAGCAAGGACTATAAAGCACAGTCTGGGAAGGCCTGATTGTACAAGAAGGCCTTGAGGCGGGCTTTAAATGCTTCCACAGAAGGGGCCTCCCTAACAGTTGGAGTAAGCGAATTCCACAGGACAGGAGCGGTGACACTAAATGCTCTGTTGCCTGCTGTTTTTAACCTCATCCAGGGAATCGCAAGAAGACCCCTAGAGGAGGAGCAGAGGGAGCGGGCCGAGACAGCAGGAATGAGAAGGTAACCAGGGCCCAGGCCATGTAGGGCCTTAAAGGTGAGTAAACCCACCTGAAAGAGGACCCTCCACCTAACTAGTAGCCAGTGCAGTTGATGCAGCACCGGAGTGATATGACAGTACTTAGACTGTCCTGTCAACAGCCTTGCCACTGCATTCTGCACCAGCTGCAGTCAGCGCAGGGCACCCCCAGAGACCCCTAGATAGAGTGCTTTATAGTAGTCCAGTCTGGATGTCATGAAGGCATGTACCAAGGTGAGGAGGTCTTGCGGCGGACCTAGGGGCTTTATCCTGGCAATATTCCTCAGATTATAAAAACTAGTATGGACAGTGGAAGACACCTGAAACTCAAGTGTCAATCCACTGTCCACAATAACTCCCACACCCTAGAGGAGGCCTTCAATGGTACACAGTCAAGAAAAAGCCCTGTCTCTGCACCAGAGGCCAACCTATCATGCCCTCTGTTCAACTCCACCACCAGTACCTCCATCTTATCAGGGTTCAGTCGCAACCAACTGGAGGCCATCCAGTCACTGATTTCAGTGAGGCAGCTATTAAGCACTTCCACTGCGCAAGATGTTCCAGGAACAAAGGAAAAATACAGTTGAGTATCATTGCCATAACAATGAAAATCCAGACTGTACTTCCTAATGAGCTCTCCCAGGGGCAGCATATACACGGCAAACAGCAGCGGCGACAAGATCGAACCCTGGGGAACCCCACATGACAAGTGGCCAGGGGAAGAGGAGAAATTCCTTATCACTACCCTCTGCTTCCTGTTAGATAGAAAAGACTCAAACCAGCAGATGATAGTGCCGGTAAGTCTGCAGAATTCCCTTAGGCGATCAAGTAACACTCGATGGTCCACCATGTCAAACACTGAAGAGAGCTCGAGGAGAACAAGAATTGTTCCTTCCCCTTGATCGCTAGCCCTAAGGAGGTCATTATGCACCCGGACCAGTGCAGTTTCTGTGCTATGCCTCGCACGAAACCCAGACTGGAGTGGCTAGTATAGATCATGGGCCATGAGATGCTCTTCAAACTGAAGCACCACCATTTTCTCCACAATCTTACCCAAAAATGGAAGATTGGAGATAGGACGGTAATTTGCCTTGATCTCAGGGTCCAACAATGTTTCTTTTAGAAGGGATCTCACCAATGCCTCCTTCAAGACATCGGGAAAGACCCCCTCCAACAAGGAAAACTGGACAATCAATGCAAACACCAGGCCAATGGAGTCAACACATCTCATTAAGAAATGAGCTGGCACCGGGTCCAGTTCGCAAAAGGTATGCCGAAGCTTGGAAGCAATCTCAATGACCTCAGCCACCTCCACTGGTCTAAACTCACCTCAACCAGGTGGAGAGCTCTCTGGTCACCCATGACGACCACTGTTGGCCAAACTCTGACCCACTGGTGGAACCCCCTGCCTGATGGCAGACACCCTGTCTGAGAAGAACCAAGCAAACTCTTCACACAATGCATTAGAAAAGGCTACCTTTGGTTGTAGACAGGAAGGATGAAGAAGCCTGTTCACAGTCCAAAAGAGCATAGTTGGTCAGTTCCTCCAGGCAGCAATCTCCCTGGACAGGAATTCTGTCTTCTTACGGTTGATTGCTCCCTGGTATGCACCATAGTGCACACAGGGCCAGTTTTGTCCACCTCCAGGCTGAACTTCCACCAGCAGCGCTCTCATCTCCGACCCATGGTCTTCATCCCCTTGAGCTCACCATCATACCAAGGGGATCTCAAGTGAGAAGACCTGGGTCATACACGGACTGGTGTGAGGGAGTCGAGTGTACCAGCAAGCGCCTTGTTATAGGCATCCACTGCTGCGCACATACCCCCAACGCATGCACTATCTATACTAGATAGGTCAGCCACCGCCAGAAAACTCTCAGGGGTCAACCCCCCTCAAAGGGCAATAGCTGACCATCTCTGCAGATGGAGGGCAACTGGAGAGGGGCCCCAAATAAGAACTTCACCATGTAATGATCGGACCAGATGACCTGCTCAGTCCTGAGACTATTGATCGCAAGCCCCAGTGAGAACACCAGATCCAACATGTGGCCACACAGATGAGTTATGGAGGAAACACCCTGTGCAAAGCCCAAGGAAGACATCATCTAGAGGAAGTTGGAACCAAGCCGAGAAGAGTCGCCGGTGGCCCAGATGTTGAAGTCCCCCTGCATAAACATCTGGGGGCCTCCAACGTCTCACCAACCACAAAATCGGCCACCTCTTGCAGAAAGTCTCCCACTGCCCCAGAGGGGTGATAAATCAAAAGAATCAGGCAACCTGCGCCCAGACCCCCATGGATGGCCACACATTCAAATGAATGTGGTGCTCTCACTGGGTGCAGGATGAAGCCTAGTCCAGATCTAAAACAGATAGCTAACCCCCCCGCCCCTGCGTTCCACTCTGGGGCAGTGCGCCATGGTATATCCAGACAGGACGGCAGCCTCTAAAACTGGGCCAGCATCATTACCAATCCAGGCCACCGTAATGCAGTTTTCATGTACACTGACTAAATGCAAGGAAGAAAAGGAAGTGTCAGTGGGTGGCTGCGTGAGAAATGCAATGTGCCCTAGATCACTTTGCCTGATAACATAAAGTGGGAATACGAGAATCTGTGGCTTACACTGCCAGGGCGAGGCAGCACTGACAGAGCAGGGGAAAACAGAAATGGAAACATTAAGCATACAACAGTTTTGCACACAACCCCCCTTTCTCCCGTTCCGAAGGTGGGAGGTGGGGGCTATTTGGAAAGCAAATTGCAGTTTGGTTAATTGAAGAAGAAGGATCCTCAGATTGTTTCTGATGCCTGTGCATGACAAACTAGGAACAGGGAATGGAGAGAATATGCACACAAAAAAGTGCCATAGCTACATTATACTTACGAAATATGAATCGCCGAGACAAGGCAGGGTTATTATGTGTTTTAGCAGGGAGCAACACGGAACTATCAGTCAGACTGAGACAACCTGCAAACAGGGTTGGGTCATGGAACTCTGGGGAAATGGCTAATGCTGTGATAGTGGCACAGCCCCATAACTAGACAGGCTTGAGCAGATTAGATGGAGCTTGGGTGGGGTGGGGGCAGCCAGTGCATCAGAAGCTGCTTGTCAGTTCCATTCGGTGGCAGGTGCGACCTGTACAGGGACATGAGTGTCAGAAACAATCTGAGGATCCCTCTTCTCCATTTAATGAAACTGCAATTTGCTTTTCAAATAGCTCCCACCTCCTGCCTTCCGAACTGGGGGGGGGGGGTGAGGGGGTACAAAACAGTTTTATGCTTAATGTTTCCATTTCTACTTTCCCCTGCTCTGTTAATACTGCCTCACTGTCACAGTGTAAGCCACAGATTCTCATATTCCCACTTTACATTATGAGGCAAGGCGATCCAGGGCACGCCGCATTTCTCCCACAGCCACGACACTTGCTTTTCTTCCTTGCATTTAGTCATTGTAATTAAAAACTGCTTTCTCTATACTACCCAGAGCTACATCTCACTCTGATGCCATTTCCCTTTCTCCCCTTTTTGTGGTTTCATTTTGTGTTATTCAGCTATGTGCCATTTAAGTTGGAATGTTACCTCAGTTTCCAGGTGAAGAAGCCAGGAGTTTGGTTCTCCTCAGAGCAGCCACCTGCTGACTCTCCCACATCCTTAGCATGTGCTTCCGTGGCAGCATAGGTACCTTTGGCAGCTGAGTGAAGACATCCACATTTCCCAGGTGATTGATTGCACTCAGCTGCACCTCATGCCTCAGAACCCACCTCACAACCCACCTGGGGCATGCGGTAGTTTAGCATTACTGCACACCCTGTTGTGTGTTATTGCTTACTTACAATTTACAATGTGATCCTATGGGAATTTTATATCGCACTTTCCACGTGGTGGAAGACTGTCAGCTGCACCTCGTGCCTCACAACCCACCTGGGGCATGCAGCAATTTAGCCTTGCATCACACCCTGTTGTCCAGCATTGATCAATTAAAATTTATAATGTAATCTTATGCGAATTATATAGCGCACTTCCCAGGTGGTTGAAGGTACCCAGCTGCACTTTGTGCCTTACAACCCACCTGGGGCATATAAGCATTGCCGCACACTCTGCCGTGTGTGACTGCTTACTTACAATTTACAATGTGATCCCATGGAAATTTTTCACTGCAATTCCCAGGTGGTTGTTAGCACTTGGCTGCACCTCGTACCTCACAACCCACCTGGAGCATGCAGCATTTTAGCATTGCTGCACATCTTGATGTGTGCTATTGCTTAATAATTACCGGCTCTGCCTTTTTCCCATAGGGAAACCGTAGCGTAATTTGCCGTTATAAAGGAGCGTTTATAACAGCAAACACGCAGCGATTTCCTTCTCTTTAACATGCTCCAGCAGCGCTACCAGCCAAGAGCACTCCTACTTCCGTGTTACCAAAACCGAACTGCCAGAACAACTCGGTCGGTAAGTCCTCTTCTTTTCTCCCGTTATACCCGCACAGAAGACCTGAAGAAATGGGGGAGTTTAAAATACAAAAATCTCGGCACGGAGTAAAGGACTGACCTTGGCATACACTGGCAGGATACACAGACCTCTTTATTTTATATAATTGCCTAGAAAAAAGGCAACCCAGCAATTATATAAAATAAAAATGAGCGAGGGTATCAAACTCGATTTCACACACCCTCGTTGTAGGATGCTTTTCCCAAAACCCTCGAACCGGCCCTCGGGGTTTTATGTAGCATCCACAACTCGGTGTGTAAAATCTCGTTACACACCCCGACCCATACTTTATTCTATATCTTACAGTTGAAATGTGATCCTATGGGACTCATATACTGCACTTCCCAGGTGGTTGAAGGAACTCGACTGTGCCTCATGCCTCACAACTCACCTGGGGCATGCTGTAATTTAGCATTGCTGCACACCCTGTCATGTGTTATTCCTTACTTACAACTTACAATGTGAAACTGAGGGAATTTTTTACCGCACATCCCAGGTGGTGTGCAACTGTGCACGTGTATCCATGGCTACAAAAGCACTGGACCATGATGATTTATTTTTTGTTCCTCTCTCCCCAGGGGTTCCGTTGCCCTGAATGGACTAGCTGCATCTCCTGCTTGAGCCACCACCGTAATTCGAACCCTGAAGCTGCCCACCACTCCTCAGATCATTCAGGGGTTCTGTTGCCCTGATTGGGCTAGCTGCATTCCTTGCTCGAACCGCTGCCATTGTTCAAACCCTGAAGCTGCCACCTGCTCTTCAGATCATTCAGGGGTTCCATTGCCCTGGGGATAGCTGTATCCCCTGCTCGAACCAGCACTGTGATTCGAACCCTGAAGCTGCCCACCACTCCTCACATCATTCAGGGGTTCTGTTGCCCTGACTGGGCTAGCTGCATCCCCTGCTCATACTGCCACCAGGGTTCGAACCCTGAAGCCATCCGCTGCTCCTCAGACCATTCAGGGGTTCCGTTGCCCTGATGGGGCTAGCTGCATCCCCTGCTCAAACCGCCACCATAGTTCGAACCCTGTAGCTGCCCCCCCACACCTGAGATCATTCATGGGTTCCATTGCCCTGACGGGGCTGGCTGCATCCCCCGCTTGAACTGCCACCACAGTTCGAACCCTGAAGCTGCCACTGCTCCTCAGATCATTCAGGGCTTCCATTGCCCTGACTGGGCTAACTGCATCCTGCTCTTGAATTGCCGCCGCTGCTCGAACCCTGAAGTTGCCCACCACCCCTCAGATCATTCAGGGGTTCTGTTGCCCTGACTGGGGTAGCTGCATCCCCTGCTTGAACGTCACTGTGGTTTGAACCCTGAAGCTGCCCACCATCCCTCAGATCATTCATGGGTTCCGTTGCCCTGATTGGGCTAGCTGAATCCCCCACTCGAACTGCCACCACCGTTCTAACCCTTAAGCTGCCCACCACCCCTCAGATAATTCAGGGGTCTATTGCCCTGACTGAGCTAGCAGCATCCCCTGCTCAAACTGCCCCACAGTTCAGACCCTGAAGCCACCCATCGCTCTTCAGATCATTCAGGGGTTCTGTTGCCCTGACTGGGCTAGCTGCATCCCCTGCTTAATCCGCAGCTGCGATTCAAACCCTGAAGCCACCCTCCACTTGTCAGATCATTCAGGGGTTCCGTTGCCCTGACTGAGCTAGTTGCATCCCCCGCTCGAACCGCCCCCACAGTTCTAACCCTGAAGCTGCCCACTGCTTCTCAGATCATTCAAAGGTTCCATTGCTCTGACTAGGCTAGCTGCATCCCCCACTCAAACTGTCACCGCAGTTCGAACCCTGAAGCCACCCGCCACTCCTCAGATCATTCAGAGGTTCTGTCGCCCTGACTAGGCTAGTTGCATCCCCCACCACGAACTGCTGCTGTGGTTCAAACCCTGAAGCCGACCATCGCTCCTCAGACCATTCAGGTACTGACTCTGATTTTAAATTTTGCACCTCAGAACCAGGAAGCTCCTGATTTGAATCCTCTCAGCCTTGCTGCTCTGCTTCACAAGCTGAAGGTTCCCTGGAACTGCTGGCTCATACCTGAGCTCTCTCTCCCCCTCACATCTGTGCTTTGGAAATACCTATTTTGAACTTGATTCTGTCTTTCTCTGCATAAACTGTGCCTCAACATTTCTAAAATCCCTCCCCTCAAGCCTCTCCTCCCACTGATTTTCCCTCTCCTACCACTCAACCCCCCCTGTACCCACCCCCCTTTCTCATTCTGTCCTGTCTCCCCTGAGGAGACACTAACAGCCCTCGTCTCTCTCAATCCCTCCAAAGGCTCCTCTGTGGATGACCTTGACCCTAAACTTCTCCACCTCTCAGACCCAGCTATTGCCTACCCACTCTCTCTAATTCTAAATCTCTCCTTTATGTCCTCCTCCATCCCTACATCCTGGAAACATGCGGTGGTCCTCCCTCTCCCTAAGGGTGATGGTCTTTCCTCCCCTGCCAACTATCGCCCAATCTATCTCCTCCCCACCCTTGCTAAGCTTCAAGAACATCTTGCCCTCTTTCAACTGACCTCTTTTCTTGCTGACTCCTCCTTCTTCACCCCATTCCAATCTGGTTTTCGGAAGAACCACTCCACTACCACCTCCCCCCTTAGGCTCACTGACTCCATCCTTACTAGGATGGACAATGGCCTTATCACCTCTGCCATCTTTGTTGACCTCGCCAAGGCTTTTCACACAGTCTCCCATACCCTCCTTCTCAACTCCCTCACAGCTGCTGGTTTGTCTACTCCTGCTCTTACCTGGCTTGGAGCTTACTTCACAGGCAGAACACAATCAGTCAGGGTTTAGAATGCAATCTCTCCCCCGCCCAATCTCCACAGGAGTCTCACAGGGCTCTGTGCTCAGCCCCATCCTTTTCTCCCTCTTCTAAATGACCTTCCCTCAGTCTGTTCCTCCTCCTCCTTTTCTATCCATATGTATGCCGATGACACCGTCTTGTTCACCTCTGGCAAAATCACCATTAATGTAGCAACCACTCTACAGCATAACTTCCACCAGGTTCAGCTCTGGTTTGCCTCACATCAACTATTCCTAAATGCCAAAATGACAGTCTCCATGACCTTTGGCACTAGGCAGAGACTCTCTAGGCTCCAACCCTTACCCTCTTTCCACAGCCTTGAGGACACCCCCTCTTTCAGATACCTTGGGGTTTGGCTGGACCAACACTTCAGCTCCTCTGGCCACATTGACACCATTCTGAAAAACTACGCCCCAAGCTTGGAGCCCTTTCAGGGACCGTAGTTGCATTCCTCCTACAGCCTGGTGAGAACTTGTCCAGAAGACGATCTTCCCCATTTTTGACTACTATGATGCAGTCTATGGTGCTGCTCCCATATCTATCCTTACCAGACTGGACTCTCTTTTCAACTTCTTCTGTCGATTCATTCTTGATGTCCCATCTTGAACCCATAATTGTGACCTTTACTGTGCCCTGCCCTTCCCCCCTGCTTGCTAACAGATGCCTGGCTCACTCTGCTAAGCTAACTTCCAAACTTTGGCTTGGTGTACTTCCTTCCTACCACTCATGCTCCCTCCCTTCCCCCGCCTTCCTCCCACTCGCTCAGATCCTCCGATACTCGCATCCTGCTAGTCCTCCATTGTACCACCCTCATTGTCCAATCAGGCTTCTCCCATCACTTCCCAAAATCTGGAACTCCCTCCCACCTCAAATATGACACTCCTCCTCCTCCTTCCACTCCCTTGCCTCTGCCTTACATAACTTTCTTTCTGCTAGCTGCTCCTGCTACAATCCTCCTTAACTTGTTCCCCTATGAGCCTGCTTCAGGTTCACACCCACCTCTTTCCTGCAAAACCCTTCCCATACATCCTCCCCCCAGCACCCCTTCCTTTCCACCTTACTCTCACCCCCGCATTCCCTCCTCTATACATCAGCTTACCCTCACTACCAACTTGCTGTTGCTTGGCCTAGGCCCCTGGCAGGGTTCTCTGCATCCTGGAGGGGTCCAGAACCTAGGCAAACACCTTTCTCACCTCCTACTCCCACCCCATTCTTTCCTGAAAGGGATGGGTCTCAGTTCCTCTTCTCTCCCACCTCCTCCTCCTCTCTTAGTCCTTCTGAAGCCTACTCCCCATCGCTGCCTACTTGTCTCCTGTCATGCTCTACCTCTGCTGCCTATAACCTGCTTCCCTCCTGTCATGCTCTACCTCTGCCTTGTGCAGGCAGGGTCCACAGCATATTGGAGGGGCCAGGCCCTGGCAGACCCTGCTCTTCCCCCTCTCTTTCTTCCTGACATGCTCTAACTCCCACTGCCCACAACCTGCTTCCCTCCTATTCATGCTTGACCTCCGCCTGGTCCAGGCAGGGTCCCCAGCATTCTGGAGGGGTCAGGCCCTGGCAGATCCTTCTCCTCCACCCCCTTGCCTTCCCCTCCACCAAATCCCCCTTTCCACCCCCTGATCTCTGTCTACATGCCCCACCCACCCACCTTCCCCTCCTTCCTAGCCATAGTTATTGGCTAACCCCTAATCTCTAATGCACTTATAGTCAACCTTGCACTTTTGTTACACCTTGCAAATTTTGTTCTATCTGTGTCTCTCCTCGCAATCTTGCCCTAGTTCAACCTCCTTGTATTCTATCCAGCCATTTTCTAACTACAAAGCTATGTCCCACCAAGTGTTTGCCAAAGATATTTGTGTTATCGTATCTATCTAGTTCATACCTGTTAGCATTCCTCCTTTTCAGTACTTCTGTTTAGTCTGCTCACTTTACTGAATGTAATCAAATTGTATATCTATATTGTGTACCAAATCTCTGTATACTATCCTCATGTTCCCCCTACCCCCAGGTCGCACCGTGAGACAAGCAACTTGTTGCTCAGCATGCCTTCCTGGTGAATCATTTCAATAAATACATAAATAAATCCCATTGTACTCTATACCCGTACTATGATTATGTTATAGTAAATTATCCTATGCTTGCCTTATTTAATCCTTGTGCGATTTTTGAATGTTTATTATTTGTTGATTGCTGACAATGCCACTGGCTGCTATTGTCTCCTACCCATGTTTGTTACTTCAGTGCCTGTGTCTTGATCCGGATCCTTTGTAAAGGAGCTTTTAGCTCAAAGGTTGTAATTCTGACTTCTCAATAAATAAAATAAAATAAATAAATAAGATTGCTGAACATGGTGGCTGGGTTGACATCATTACTGTATAGTACCTAGTCAGGAAGGTACACAGACCAAAAGCACCCTCAAAACTACTAGTCATCCATTCCTACAAATCACTGGACCTCACCCCTCTCCATCTCGACCTTGCTTAAGCTAACTAGGCTCCTATACCCACAGTCAACTCCATAGATCAAGCACTGAACTATTTTAAAAAGACCCTACGTAACTCATTGTCTCCTAGCAAATGCCTGTAGTCGGCAGTAAAATGCACTTGGTGTGTCCGAGGATGACTACAGAAGTCAGCTACTGACTTACTGTGTGCCCTTGCAACGTCTGGAGATATCACTTATTTATTTTAATATATAATATAATATAACATAACATATATTTGATTGCATAGCACAGTTGGAAAGGTAATTTTGTGCTAAACAACTTTGCCACTGATAGTTTGTGTGTATCATGTATACTTTAGGAGTTATTTGCATTTGTTTATGGTATGGTGTATATGGCTGACATTTTGTCCATCAAGACTCACCTAAGCACCTTGAATAAAACACACTTTTTGGGTCTATCTCAGCCAGTATAAAACGAAAATCGAATTGATTACAATTGATTGCATAGCACTGTTGGAAAGGTAATTTTGTACTGAACAACTTTGCTGCTGATACATTGTGTGTATCATGTATACTTTAGGAGTTATACACATTTGTTTATGGTATGGTGTGCATGGGTGAGATTTGTCCCTCAAACCTTACCAAAGCACCTTGACTAAATGGGGAAAAATTATGTTTCATACTACAAAGATAGTTTTTTTTTTTTACAAATATAATATTAAAACTACAACTAACGTCTGGATGCTTAATTTGGTGTTGATATGTTACATATTTCCCAACAAAAACAGCTTATCTCCCCGGACAGGAATTTTGCCTCCTTGCGGGTGATTGCTGATTGATAGCCATTATAATGTTCCATCAATCTAAGCCTGTCAGCATCAAGGCCAGATTTCTGCCAAGCTCGCTCTAGCCTTCAACCCACCCTTCTCAGCTCCTTCAAGGACCCATCAAACCAAGGGGCCCTTGGGTGCAGAGTGAGTGGGCAAACATGAACAGGAGCAATTGGGCTTCTCCCACCACCTTATTATAGGCCAGTACGAGACCCCCTGGACTCATGCAATCACTTGATAAACCCGATAGGTCCAGCACCACCGATAGGCTCTCTGGGGTAATTCCCCTTAAAGGGCAGTACTAAATCATCTCCATAGGGGCAGGCCTATTTGGAGGTGCCCCAGCACTGAAATCTTATGGTGTGATGGTCTGACCAACCAACTGGTTCTACCCCCAAATCCATGATCTCCATCCCCAGGAGGAACACAAGATCCAAAGAGTGACCCCCTATATGGGTAGCAGAGGTATCTGTGTAAGGCCCAGCATAGTCATAAGCTGAAGAAGATTATTTCCAAATTGCAAGAGTTCATCATCGACCCATGCATTAAAGTCGCCCAGAATTAACCATCTGGGTGACTATCAATTAGCAATCACCCATAAGAAGGCAGAATTCCTGTCCGGAAAGATTGTTGCAGCATGGAATCAACTGGCTCAGCTCTTCTGGACTGTGGACAGACTGTGCAATCCAGTCTGTCTTCAGTCTGGAAGAGATTTTTCACAAAGAAAGTGTGATGAGCTCACTCGATTCTTTGCAGATAAGGTTGCCAGTATCAGGTCGGGTATTGGCCCTGCTGTCTCTGTGAGGGATTGCAGAGATTGTCGGGAGGTGGCAAGCATCTGTTCTGCCTGGTCTGACTTTAGCTGGCCAGAATTCATGGACATTGTGAGGACTGTCGAGACTTTGCAACCAACCAGTTGTAGTTTGGATCTGGGCCCTACGCCACTATTGGTAGGTTGCGTAGATGCTATCTGCCTGATCCTTGCTGAAATTGTCTGGAGTTCCTTGGAGAAGGGGGTCTTCCCTGATCCCCTCAAGGAAGCGGTCATTCTACCACTCCTTAAAAAACCTTCCTTGGATCCATACTGTCTAGCTAACTACAGACCTGTCTCTAATCTACCCTTTGTGGGCAAGGTTATTGAGGAGGTGGTTGCGTTGCAGCTGGATAGCCATCTTACAACCCACAATGTTTATGATGCTCTCCAATCTGAGTTTTGGAAAGACATAGTACTGAGACCGTCCTTGTTTGGGTTTTAAATTATCTCCTAATTGCGAGAGATTGAAAGGCTCATACTATCTTAGTCCTTCTTGATCTCCCAGTGGCATTTGACACTGTAGACCATGGTGTGCTTCTGGAATGCCTGCGGCATCTCTGTGGACTGTCTGCAACAGTCCTAAGTTAGTTTCAATCTTTCCTCACGGGCAGGTCACAGAGGGTTGCCAATGGAATTTATTCCTCTGATGCCCTCCCCCTGTCCTGTGGGGTGCCGCAGGGCTCATATTGGCACCCATGTTGTTTGCAGTGTATATGCTGCCATTAGGAGATATCATTAGGTGATACAGTTTGAGTTTTCACTGCTAAGCAGATGATACCCAACTGTATATGTCCTTTATTCCTGGACAGGATGATGCGATCTCCATGCTTAACAACTGTCTAGCCGAGATCAAGAATTGGATGAGCACTAGCTGGCTGAGGTTATATCCGGATAAGACCGAGGTGCTGGTTGTGGACCCGGGCCATCCGGAGGTGGGTCTTGGGGCAGGATACCCTTCGGACTTATAGCTTGATGGTGTCCAGCTCATGACCTCAGTCCAGGTGCGTAACCTAGGCATTATTTTTTACAGTGATTAGACCCTGAAATCAGAGGTGTCTGCCGTTGTCAAATCTTCCTTTTACCATCTAAGGAATATTGCCCTGGATGAAACATCTGGTTCCTCTGGCTGACCTTTCTACACTGGTCCACGCCTTTGTAACCACCCACCTTGATTACTGCAATGCCCTCTACCTAGGGCTTCCAGGGATTGATATCCGTCGCTTGCAGCTAGTGCAGAATACCGCGGCTAGGCTTTTGACTGATACATCCAGGACCAGTCATATTACACCTGTGTTGTGTGAACAGCACTGGCTGATGGTATAGTGGCGGGTCATCTTCAAGGTTAAGTTACTGACCTACAAAGTCCTACATGAACAGGAACCCTGATATCTGCAAGAACTCCTTCTTCCCTACTGCCCCTCCCACTCACTCTGATCTGATGACGAGGGGTTGCTAGAGAGTCCTAGGGTTCGGGTAAAAACATCTGGGGCACGTGCTTTTTCTCATGCTGCCCCTACCCTGTGGAATTCTCTACCTCGTCAGCTAAGGGAATGCCTGACCGTCTCGTGTTTTAAATCGGAACTCAAAACATATTTGTTTTATCAGGCTTTTTCTGAAGGTTTTTAAAATTTTATTGATATTATCTGTTTATATTGTTTGTTTATTTTACTGTACGGCACTTTGGTATTCGAAAGGCGCTTAAGAAATAAATTTTACTTTACTTTACTTTACTGTATGTTGACTTTTTTAGTGAAAATAATACTTTTTTTTCTGTTTTGACCAGCATAGGAAAATAAATAACTTCTTATTACTTACATACAACCATTGGAAAGGTAATTTTGTGCTGAACAACTTTGCTACTCATACTTTATGTCTAGCACTTGCAGTTCTTGAGCTATTAGCATTTTTTGTGGCATACTGACTATGGCTTGATTTTGCTTAGAAAGGCCCAGGATTCACCATCAACAGTATACAGGAGACAAGTGGTGCAACTTCAGAGAGCTCCTGTGGAGGCAATGAGTTAATATTTGGAGTAAACATGCCCCACTGAAATGAGTTAGAGTTGGGGCTCTCATCTCCCCTGGGTCACCCCAGAGCTACTGGCTTGCCAACATGCCCGTGACCAGGCCTGGAAAACCCATAAATTCTCCTAACTCCTGCGTGACTACAATATCTACCATGCACTCCGCAATACCTGCACCAAAGTTACTCAGCTGGCCAAATCAGAATACTTCCAGTCCACTTTTAATTCCAACATAAATAACCCTTCGAAGTTCTGGAAAGTGGTCCACTCTCTATTCTCCCCTCAATCCAAACCTCCTCCCCCTACCTTCTGAATAAACAACCAACCTTTAGTTGACCACCCAGCAGTGGCAGAGGAATTCAATTCTTATTTCACATCCTGTGCCTCTGATCTCCTAACTTCCCTCCCTAAACAACCTCCACCTCCACCTCCACCACCAACTACCCCTCCCCCACCCCACAATGGAGACTTTTTCCTTCTCACCCATCTCTCCTACTCTAAATGCACTCCTCACCTTAAACTCATCTAAAGGTTACTCATCTGATGACCTAGAGCCTAAACTACTTCATCTATCTGCTCCTGGTATTTCCTTTCTTCTGTTTGAACTCCTTAACCTGTCTTTCCACTCAACAACTGTTCTTGCTGCCTGGAAGCATGCCATCATCCTTCTCTTACCTAAAGGAGTGGACCTCTCTACCCCAGGCAACTATCACCCCATTTTGCTTCTTCCTACACTGGCTAAGCTGCAGGAACACCTGGTCCTCTCATAACTTCCCTCCTTCCCTGACTCAGCCTCTTTCTTCACCCCTTTCCAATCTGGATTCCGGAAGAACCACTCCACCACTACCTTTCTTCTTCGGCTAACCAATTTTATCCATTCTGCCATGGATAACGGTCTCATCACATCTGCTGTCTTTGTCGACCTCACCAAGGCTTTCCACACCATCTGCCACTCCCTACTCCTTGATACCCTTCTGTCAGCTGACCTGTCCCAGGTGGCCTGTAACTGGTTCTGTGCCTATCTAGTGGTTAGAACTCAATCAGTCAGAATAGCTGATTCCATTTCACCACCTCTCTCCATCTCTACTGGTGTTGCTCAAGGCTCCGTACTTGGCCCAGTATTATTCTCTATCTTCCTGAATGACCTACTGTCAGCTTGCTCCTTGTCCTCTTTCCATATGTGCGCTGATGATACAGTCCTGTTTACCTCTGGCCACTCCCCCTTTGACGTGACTGTCAGCCTATAGCTCAGTTTCAATAATGTTCAGTGCTGGTTAAGTTCACAACAACTCTTCCTTAACACCAAGACTACTGGTTGCATGACATTTGGCACAAGGCAAAGACTGTCTCAGCTGCCCTCCCTGCCCTCCTTCCATACCCTTGACAGGACCACACTTGAGGACACCACCTCATTCAGATACCAGAGTGTCTGGCTTGACCAGCACCTAAACTTTTCTAAACATGTTGATGCTATCCTGAAAAAAACTGCACCCCAAGCTTGACGCACTTTACAGGAACTGAATTTGCTTACCTCTATCGGCCAGGTGCAACCTTGTTCAGGAAATGACCCTCCCTATCTTAGACTATTGTGACAGTCTGCAGTGCCACTCCCAAGTCTTCCCTTTCCAGGCTGGACCCCCTCTTCAATGCCTTCTATCAGTTTGCTCTAGACTCTCCCTCCCGTACTCACCACTGCACCCTCTACCACTCACTGAACTTCCTCTCGCTGGAAGGCAGACGACTCTCACTGCACTAAATTTACAGCAAAATTCTGGCTTGGCACTCTCCCCCATTGCCTCTCCTCTTCTCTAACTGCTCCACCCCCCCCCTTTCCACTCTCTTAGATCAACTGACTGTCGCACTCTGGCCATTACTTTCTGATCCACCCCCATGGGCCAGGCTGCCTTCTCCTACCTCTTCCCTAAACTCTGGAACTTACTTCCCCCTCCCATTAGGAACTCCTCGTCCCTCTCACTGGCCCTGCACAACTTCTGTTCCTCTAACTGCACTTGCCCATAACTTTCATGTTGTTATGGATGTGGTGCTCAGACTGCACCTACAAGGATCTGCTCCTCTTCCTACAATACCCCTGCCCTGCTTAACCCCTAACCCTCAAGCTGCTCTTGTCTATTCTCATGTGTACAGTGAAACAGTCTAGTTCACGTGTATACTGTACTGCACATTACAGCTCGTTGCATTGTCTATTGCATATGTATTTTTCATGTTCTACGAGGTACATGTTTATAGTTTATAGTTGTTGTTAGAAATTCTCAGTCAAGGACCATGTAACCCCCTTGTGCTCTTGCAGACTGTCTGTATCTTTAATTTTTGTCTTGTTTTTACTGCTACTATATTACCTATGTAATCCACTACCCCCCCCCCCCAGGACGCACCACAAGACAAGCAATTTGTTGTTCAGTGTGTTTTACTGGTTAATCTCTTCAATAAATGAATAAAAGGATGTCTGTGTCATGTGGAAAGAGTTGTATGTTGTTTGTCTTAGCTGATGATTTTATTTTTTTTATTTATTTTAACTTTAATAACCGGGTAAGTGCACTGGCAACAAATACCTTTCTCAGGCACTACCTGGGTGCAATTGCACAGGCAGGGGTAGGATACATCAATTTACAAAGTATACAATTTACAACATATACAACAGTTTACAGAAAGGTATACATACATGTGGAATGCAGACAATCACTTGCAATGTACATGTGCAGAAAAGCTTCAATAAATGGAGCATAAATACATGGGGTGGTATATTTGTAAAGGGGTAGTACAGGTGACAGCAAATAGTTACAAGCAAGCAGTATGAATGCATGAACAGTATGTGCAGGTAGGGATAGCGGTAGGGATAATATTAGCTAAAGTAGTTGCAGACATGGAGTGAGGAATAGTGGTGTTTCAGCAGTTTTGTAAAGGCATGGAATGTAAAGGTTTATTTTTAATGGGGCGGTACTGAGTTCCAAACTGAGCCACCTTGGTAACAAAAAGGGTGTTGTCCTATGTTGGTACAGAACAGTGGAACTGTGATGTTATTGTCTGTGGCTGAGCGGGAGGTGGACAAATCTATGAATGAGATCTGTTCAGCTAGGTTAGTAGGGGCATCAGTTTGCATTTTTTTGTAATGACCCAGGCAAGAGTTAGGCTGGCTTTGAGGACAGGGAGTAGTCGATTTAAGGTAGGTAGGGTGAGACAGTGATGCATTTTGCAACCGCTGCTAGATGCAAATGTGGCGATTTTATAGTATAGTGTGTGCTTTTTTTGCAGTGCTGATTTACCTGCAGCATCGATGATCAGCGAGCCGTTATCTAGTGAGGGGAGAAGGTTTCCCCGGGCTGTTCTGATCCTGGTGTCGGGTGATAGAAATTGGTGGATTCTGTACAATGAGCCAAGCTTCTGGTGGAGCAAGGCGGTGGTGTGCTGGATGTGGGTTTTGAAAGACATGGTGGGGTCTAGGTGTACTCCCAGGTATTAAAAGGAGCTGGCCTATTCTAGGCAGGTGTCATTTTCTGCTTTGATGCAGAACATTGGGGATAGTTTGTTCAGGTTATGCCTGGTCCTGAATTACATCCTTTGGGTTTTCAGGAGGTTTAAGACCATTTTCTCTTGTGCAAACCACTCCTGTAGCCTTTACGAAGCTATTGCTAAGGGTTTGGTTGATTGTGCTGATATCATTACTGTTGATGTTTAGGATGGCATTGTCTGCATAGAGGAGAGTGTGTACCAATTGCAGACTGTGGGAAGGTTGTTTATGAAGATGGAGAACAGAAGTGGCCCTAAAATGGAGCCTCGGGGAACACAACTGCTGATAGTATTTACACTGGATAGGGCATTGCTGATTTTAATGGCCTGTTTCCTATGACACAGGTAATCCTTGAACCATGCAAGAGCAGAGGATCTGAGGCCAAGTTCAAGTAGCCTATGGACTAATATTTTGTGGTTGACCAGGTCGAAGGCCTTGGTCACATCCATGAACACAGTTCCAGTTAGCAGACCCTTATCCATTGTGTGACAGATGGCATCAGTGAACACGACCAGGGCTGTGTCTGTGCTATGACCTTTTTGGAAGCCATGCTGTTTAGTACAGAAAAGGCTGTGCCGCTGCAGGTATTTGACTAGTTGGCTGTGCATGATTTTCTCTTGCAGTTTGGCTAGAGCTGAGAGAACTGAGATGTGATGGTAGTTTTCTAGGGATGTCTTTTTACTCTTCTTGCTAAGTAGGACAACTGTAGATGTTTTTCAGTGATCAGGCACCATGTAGGATGAGAAAGATAAGTTGAGGAATTTGGTTATAGAAAGTGCTATTTTGGGGGTGGCAAGCCTAAGGAACTTAAGGAGGAGTCTATCAGGACCAGTGGATTTTTCATTTTTTAGGGTGGCAAGTAGTTGAGGACATTGCAGCATGGGACCCTTTTATTACAGAAGAGGGACGGGCTTGGGTTACTATCAATACTTCTGGATACATAATTAGGGTGACTGATAGGTCTGTATTTAGACAAGTCACAAAAAGAAGTTGTTAAACAGGCTTACAACTTTGGAAGGGTTGGTGTGGCCGATACCATTCAGGTCGCTAGAGATTGGTGGGAGATGAGGTTGGGCATTTAGTAGGGAATTTACTGACTGCCAGAATTTTTGGGAGTCATTTAGGTGCTGTAACTGCTGGGTTTTTAGGTAATGGCTTTTAGCCCTGTGGATTACTTGCTTGCACTCGTTTATTAATGACCTGCATAAATTCCAGTCAGAGACATGACTGGTTTTCTTGAACTTAACCCAGGATTTATCTCTTTTATGCATAAATGCAAAGATGTCACTCATGAGCTATGACAGGGTTGAATAAGGCCCTGACCCATTTGTTATGCAGAAAGAGTTTATATGCAAGGATCTGTTCTGTCCTCACCTTTTCTGTCTCTTCTCTGTCTGGTTGCACAACCACCTTTTCCTGTGAGAACTAGGAACTGATCACTCAGACGTTTTCGCAGTTCTCCACCTCTCGCTATCTCTCAGCTTTCCCTTGCTATTTCTGTTATTTCTTCCCCCTTGCATATCTGCAGGGATAAAATATTTGTGAATCTTTATGTGGAAATGTAACTGATACTGGGATCCCTTTGTTCAAAACTGTATATAGTTATAATGTTGAAATGACTGCAAAGCTATCTGGAACTCAAGGGGTTAACCTGAGAATGCCGGATGCAAAATCTCTGCAGAGCTGGCTACAGGAGGTCAGTTCTGAGTCATTATGGGTTTTTTTTTGCTGCACCTGCAAGAACATTGGAAACTTATAAGAACATTGTGTGAGAAGCATGCTGTTTTCTTAACGATTTTCCCAGGCACAGACTTATAAAAAGAGCAGCAATGTTTGTACAAGAGACAAAGACTGAGATTTGAAATTGAGATGGAAAAAACTCAGAAGAAGGACTCTGTTTTCTATGTCTGTACTACTATTGTAAATAGTTTTACTGAACAATTTTTATTGTTTTATTTTGCTGTCACTTATAATAAAACGCTATTTGCAAATTTTGAAACTGCTCCTGGTTTTCCTATGCTTCCTGACCTGTGCCTCGATGACAGATGGTATTAGCAGTGGGATTTACACCGCGCATACTCTCAACCAGGAGTTTTGTGCATGGGTACTAGACCTAATACCAGGGAAGCATAGCAAAAAGGTATGGATTCTGCAGCAGCAAGCCCAGGAGCGATTACCAGAAGAATGGCAGCCAACTAGAAGCAGAAACAAAAGTCCAAACTGAGACTGTACAGCCAGCACCAGTCATGGAAAACAAAGAGCAGGCAGTGACAGAAACTGAAAGCCTGACTGCCTTTTTCGAATGGTGGGCTATACAACAACAAGAGATAAAAAAACAGAAAAGAGAGGAGATGCAGCAGAGAGACAAAGAGATTCAACGTTTAGAGACACAGAGAAAAGAAGAAATGCAACAACTCGAGAAGCAGAGAAAAGAAGGGATGCAGCGACAGGAGCAGCAAAAAAGAGAAGCGATGCAGCAATGGATGGATTCCTTGCCAGTTATCAAATCTGGAGGATCTGGCACAGGTCCAGCAGACCAACAAGACACAAACAACTTAAAATACATTAAACTTACAAAGCTGAGTTCCTCAGATGATATCGAAGCATACCTGACAACTTGAAAGGGTTGCCACAGCCTGCCAGTGGCAAAAGCAGCAGTGGGTAATCAGACTGGTACCTCACTTGACAGGGAAAGCCCAACTTGCCTACAGCAATTTGGACACCGCACTGTCAGAAAACTATGACTTGGTGAAAAGAGAGGTCCTTAAAAGATATGACATTTCAGGAGAGACCTACAGGAACAGAATTCGGTATCTGAAGTGCAACTCAATCGACAATCCTCAAAAAGCCTTCACCCAACTCAGAAAACTCCTTATGAAATGGCTACAACCAGAGGACAAAACACTCTCACATATCACTGAAACATTTGTAATGGAGCAGTTCATCAATATCCTACCCACAGACGTGCAGCTTTGAGTGAAAGAACACTGACCAGAAAGTGGGGAAAAGGCAGTTTTTTTTGTTGAAGACTACCAAATGGTCAGACAGATGCCACAACAGCGAGGAAACAGCCAAGCACTGGTAAGACACTCTTTTTCCCATTTAAACTCCAATTCTGACAAGATCTCTGGTGGAGTTAACAAATGTGCACCCAAAGACTTTATTTGCTCTAACTGTAATAAGCCAGGTCATATTGCAAGAAATTGCTATAGTGAGAAGAGAGACACTGGAGTAGATTTGTCCTTAGCAAATTGGGGCAAGTACTTAACAGATGTGAAGGTGGGAGATAAGACTGTAAAGGGACTTATAGATTCTGGAGGAGACAGACCCTAGTGCACATTGAAGTGCTGGGAAAATACTGTACAAAAGGGTCAGGTACTGGTGTCATCTGCATCCACGGGGACACTCGATACTATCCCACCACTGAAGTGAATCTGACTAATAATGGGGTGTTGCACCAAATGAAAATGGGGGTAGTACCTAAGTTACCTGTACCTGTTATTATTGGAAATGACTTTCCAGGATTTACTGAGTTAATCAAAAAGGGAGTAAGTCCTGATGTTTCAGCAGCTGTGGTGGGAAGAGCTCAGGCAAAGAAAATCTCAGATGGTTGGGACTCTTTTCCTTTCACTTATTTTGATTCAGACTTGTTTGAGCACAGCTCTAAGATCTGGAAGTCCAGGAAAGAAAGACGATGCCTGAAGAAACAGTGGCAACAAAAGACTGATGGACATAAGGAGTTAACATATCAAAATGCTGAAACTAAGCTGATACTGATTGTGATTTTCTTTCAAAACAAGCTAACGATGTTTCTCTCCAGGATTATTTTAAGCAGCTGGGGGTGAAACCAAAACAGGGTGAACCTATGTTTAAAAAATGTAATTGGCTACTGTACAGAGTTTTGGTTAAACCTCAGACTCAGGACCAGATAGAACAATTGATTATACCACAAAAGCATAGATCTGAGTTGTTACAGATAGCACATGATAGTTCTATGGCTGGTCACTCGGGGAGGGATCGCACCCTTGCCAGATTGCTGTACAGATTTTACTTGCCTGGAATTCATGAAGCTGTTGCTACCTATTGCAGTTCTTGTGCTGGGTATTAGAAAGTAGCCCCAGTGACTCAAAAAGACAAGGTTCCCCTGATACCTCTGCCCTTGATAGATGTGCCTTTTGAGAGAATTGCAATGGATGTGGTTGGTCCCTTAGACAAAAGCAAAAAGGGTAATCGATTTATTTTGATTGTATATGACTATGCTACTCAATACCCAGAAGCAGTTCCGATGCGTACTGTCACAGCCCCAAAAGTGGTAGCAGAGCTTGTCAACATTTTCAGCAGGGTGGGCATACCTAAAGAGATTATTACTGATCAGGGTAGTAATTTTGGTGCTGCATTACTGAAGGAGCTGTACCGCCTAGTAGGTATCACTGCCATAAGAACCTCCCCTTATCACCCTCAGAGTGCCGGTCTTGTTGAGTGTTTTAATCAAACCCTAAAACGCATGTTAAAAAGGTTTGTAAAAGGGGAAGGGAAAGACTTGGACCAATACTTACCGTACCTGCTTTTTGCTTACAGAGAAGTGCCACAGGCATCAACAGGTTTTTCACCATTTGAAATGCTGTATGGTAGACAACCTAGAGGGCCACTAGATGTAATAAAAGAAACATGGGAAGATAACCCCAGCCAGAAACAATCTATTACATCTTATGTGTGCCCTGAGAAAGAAGCT